>JAULJL010000033.1:20771480-22054231 GCA_030761205.1 Fremontodendron californicum
GCAGTGGCAGTTGCATCCTTAATTCTTACACTATAAACATCTTATGCCAATTAAACTGAAACAAACAGCGCATAGAAACAGAAAAGGTACTATTGCATACCACACAGGCACAGCATTTCCAACTGAAATCTCTTGAAATCCAAGACCAAGTATACCATCAAACTTGGCGAACAAAAATGTTATGCTGGGCTCCCTTGTTGCCTCAATAAATTCCTAAACAGATAAGGAAGAAAAAAGTTAACTTACTGAGAAACACAGACCATCAACAACAGCCATGCTGATGAATTACAGATGAGGCATATATAATAAACAATTTATTGAAGAAACCTGATTTTTAACTACAAGATCGCCAACTGCTACATGGTCCTCACTAAAGAATCCAGAAATAGCTCCAGTGCCATATTGAATATCCGCTGGTTTACCTGCAAGTGGACTCATTTAAAAGAAAACATATAGGCATCTACTTCATTATCCTCACTTTGACTGAAATAAACAATGGTTAATTTTAATATCCTTCCAGTCATCTTTATCCAAGTTTCTCCAGTCTAAAGCACAATAGAACTGATTATGCATAACAACAAACAGACAGGAGTTTTCCAATTGCAGGAGATGATGCTTATATTTAACCCAAAAAAAAAAGAATCAGTTAAAACAATGCAAAAGGAAAAGAATAATAACACCTAAATCCAACTACTTAATTTGTTCTCAGCGGCACTTATAGATTGATCAAAAGACAATAACCGGTTTATGAATGGAAAGAAAATCATTATCATAATCAAGAAGACATAGATTTCATGAATGCCAGAATGAACCAAGAAGCAGAAACAAACCATTAGCCTTGTAGCTACGTGAACGGCTTGATTTATATCTTGAATGGAAATAGCAAGCAATCTGCACCCAGAGACCAGCAAAACGTAAGAAATATTCCAAATTTGTTTAAGTCCAACTTTTAAGTACTCCGATATCAATTTAAGAAATAAAACTTACCGAGAAATAACACTTAGATGAAGGCACCCACAAATTAGAACTACCAGTGTCAAAAATCACAGTGAAGTTCTGTGGAGGTGTGCCGATACCAATCTCACCAAAGTACTGAGCATCCATGTAGTTCTTTAGTGCCACTATATCGATATCCTCAGATTCCCCTAAGTTTCTATGAAGATGATACTTTCTAAGAGAAGCTCTCAATGCTTCTCCCTCCTTGGAATCAAGGTGGGCAGCTAACAGATTGTTTCGATCAAACTTTCTCTTTTTTAGTCCAATTCTGACCAATCTGTTATTGGGTGTGGAAAAGACAATAGGAAACAGAAGAAGACAAAGAAAAAGAGTGACAACAGTAGTTTTAACTATTGTCCCCATTCTGATAACTGCAAGTCTGCAATTGAAAGGCAATATAACAAATATTTCTGTCAGATATGATTAGAACTCAAATGGCAAGCTGGAAAAAAAAAATGATATCAACAACACACAACTAGAAATAGTATTTTCACATAACATCAAGTACACCAGCCACTTTTTGGCTACATAGGGATAAAAACCATCTCTAGTTCACCTAATTCTACAACATCTATTCGCTGCCATGTACAGTTCTGTCCCTGAAGAGTAAAAAGATCTGCTCAAATTTTGTGACAACATCATGTCCATTCCATGCCTTTTATGATTGAATTTTCATATCATATCTTTTGTTGCTGAGAAAACACAGCACACGTATACACACACACATCTACAACTTAAATAGTTATTATTATTAAGGTCAAAATAGTTTGATTCAGGCTAAGAGGAATCTTAATTAAAGTCAAATGGTTATTCTACACTTAAATTAATTGAAAATAAGCAGTTTTACCTGGTGCCAAACACTAAAAAAATCCCAAAATTTCATGTTCTGTTGACGAGAAAATGGTGGAAAATAAATATCTATCTACTTGGGGCTTCAAAACAAGAGCGTGATCTTAATTAAATTGAACATTGAAGTCAAAACGGATCTCAATCGAAGTCAACTAGTTAACCTTCACTTTTCTCAGGTTCACAAACAGTGAAATTCCACAATATCTCATCAACCAAACAGAAAAAACTATAAAAATTACTATAAACTTAAACGGATAATCCGAACTTCAAAAACATGGTCAACTCAAAACTAATATCAATCAAAGTCAAACAGTAGATCTTCACTCAATTAGTTTTTTCAGTCAAATTTCAGTTTTATTAATCGCACAATATTCCTACCAAAAGAAATGCAAAAATACTAAAAAAAAATAAAACTCTCTTAAAAAAGTAATCAAACGCATATATAATAACAAAGATTAGAGAAAAGTAAAGAGAAATTAAAAAATAAATTAAGATTGATTAAACAAAAAGCTTCTTACATTTTTGTTTATGATTTCAACTTTCAGGAAGAACAAGCTGAGCAGAAAAATGAAGTGAGAAGAAAGAAGAAGATATTTTTAAATTCCTTTTGGGGACTTCACTCCTCACAGTTTCCTAAACTAATTTTCATTTTGAAGTGAGGGAGTGTTGAATTAGCGGGCTTCTTGAAGAATCGTAGCCGTACAAGTGGACACGTGTCCGTTATGATACTGTTTTAAATTTGTTTTGCTTTTTTCTTATCGAGTAAGAAATTGAGAGTGTGATCAGTGCGGATGAATGTATGAGGATAGTGCTATTGAGAGCCAAATAGAACCGTTGATTTTATGATGAGTGATTGCAGAAAGTGAGAAAGTTTGGAGGGTAGTTTAAGATGACAAATCGTGTAACACTGGAAGTTAATAAAGAGGATAACGTTTTCAGATTTTCCTCAATAATTTATTTTGGGTCCTTCAATTAATTATTTTTGTCTTTTCTTCATAATAATGACTGGATCCTACATATGGCCCCATACATAATAAATGGGCCAAATTCAAGATCTTTTAATAATTGATTGGTTATTTTTGTGAAATTTTTTTATTATTAAATAATTTAAATTAAATTTGTTCATGATCGAATTTAATTGATCTTTGAAAATTATTATTCAAGATCTGATCAGAAGAGATTGATTTCAGTAATAATAGTTAATAGAATATCGAACTTTTTAGTTTTAATGATCAATGACAATTTTTTTAACCTTAAATAAATAAATAAAAATTGATTTGAAAAATTAATGGGTGTGGAGACTAAAATTTCACTAGTTTTTTATTTGATCATTTTTACGTAGTTAGAGAAAAATTATATATGGATAAAAGAAAATAAAAATGGGATAAGTTCTTGACTGTCTTCTTCCAGTAGTTGGATTGGATTTGGACCCAAAAGGCTCAATTTTGAAATTGTTATACATGACAACGGGGCCTAATTTGGGTCAACAAAAGGAGAAGCCTGTCAAAAGCCAAAGCCCAATAAAAATCCAAAACCAACCAACAAAGGCCCAACATACAAAGCAAAAAACAGAACAAAAGATTTCCACCAAAAAATGCTGTATAGTTATTGCTCTAAATGAACAGAGCGTTCGACGAACCGTTCGTGAATAGTTCGATTTTTGTTTGTTTATGTTCGTTTATAAAGTTAAATAAACGATTATGAACACAATTTTAATGTTCGTTTATTAAACGAACCGAGTTCGAACAGCTGTGTATTCGATTCGTTTATGTTCACGAACAAACTCGTTTATAGTTCGTTTAAAACTCGTTTATTAGTTTGTTTAAAACTCGTTTATGTTCGTTTATAATATAATTATTTGTATTTTATTTTATTTACTTATAATATAATTAATATTATTTAATAACTTAAATTTAATAATTTAGTAATAAATTAAATTTAATTACATTTGTATTTTATTATTTTATATTTAATAATAATTTAAAGTTGACTTATTTTTTATTTGTTTGTTTGTTTATTGTTCATGAATTTTTTTTAATTGTTCGCGAACATATTTGATTATATGTTCATGAACATATTCATTTAATGTTCATGAACATGTTCATTTAATTTAAATGAACTTGTTCATGAACACTAAATGAACGAACACGAACACACTCAATTTTAAACGAACAGAGCTTGAACACAATTTGAAAATCCTTAACGAACACGAACCGAACACAAACAAACTCAAAAATAAACAAACTAAAATGAATAAAGGCTTATTCGACTAATTTATAGCCCTAAGTATAGTTCCTTAAAATCCTAGAACTTTTCCCAATTCCCAACCAATGATAATTTGCCCTATCCTATCCTATATATGAAATTTGACTTGGAATTTGCTTGATCTACTAAAACCCTAACATGGAAATAGGCCGGCCATTGCCACCAACCTGAGCCGAAGCCACAGCCCAATTAGCCAAAATTTCACCGTCTATTGCTTAATGTTGCTAATGTTAATTATGAGTCCAAAGTAAAGTCAATTGAATAAAAGAGAATTTTTAATGTTAATTATGTGCCTAATATTACATCTAATTTATAGCTAGTAAAGTCAAAAGAGAAAAACTTCTTTAAATGGTTCTCTTTTATATTAAAATGTTTACAATATTTCTCTTTTATTATTAAAATTGTATACAAGTATAATATAGTATGAGAGTTAGTTTCCCTTTTGAATTTCCATAATCAATGTACATAGCTAGGATGGGTTTATTAGGGGGACTCAAATCGACTTGCTCTTTGAACAAAAAAATTATACATCGATTCTTTAAATCAAATATTCGAATATATATATATATATGGTGTTATAATAGATTTTTAAATATATATTAGAAAATAAATCAATGACCTCCTACAAACAAATTCTGGCTCTCTCTCTCTATATGATTTTGTTTTTTTTTCTTTAGATTTAATTGAGTCTATTATTTAAGCCTTAATCCTATAAATAAAATTAATTTGACCGAAACTCAAAATTCTGTGATTTTGTCTTTAGTGTGAGAAAAAGAAGAAGCTAGCTACTTGCCACCAGAATGAAGCTGTTGATACAATGAGTTTGGTTATGTATTTCCAACAAATTAACATATATATATATATATATATGTGTGTGTGTGTATCGTTAGTCTAAGGTTTTCAACAGTTGTATCCTTAACATTTATGAGCAATTGTCAGCCTATCTAACTGAGTGGCTGGATAGATACATGATTCTCTTAGATTTGACTTCTAATACTAATTTAAGATTGAAAAAAAAACCAAAATTCTCTTTATATATATATATAAAAGAATTAGGTTAAGTTAGACCTGCTCACGGCCGTATTGGGTCGGGTTTGGACATGCATTTCTTGATCCGGGCAGGCCCGAAACAGTATTTTAGGTATTAAAATAATATTATTTTATTGATAAAAATATTAATAAAAAAATTTATTTTTTAAAATGGGATGAACAGTGCTCACGGGCCGGACTTGGACAAAGATCTTGAAATTTTTTTTCTTATTAATATCTTTGTCCATATAGATATTAATATTATTTTATTATTTTATTAATATTATTTTATTATTAATATCTTATTAATATTAATATCTTTGGACAAACATACTCGGCCCGACTCATGAGCACCTCTAGGTTAAGTATGAGTTGTTTCTTATTAAGAAATAAAATATGCAATTAATTCCTATGTGCCCAAACTCTAATCAAGCTAGGAGGTAAGACATATATGACAGTAGGATGGCAAAATCTGATCCGATCGATGAATTTATCATTGATCCGCTCTGAATGGAGAGATTTTTTTTTTGAAAAGCAAGGGAGGAGTGGAGCGAGGTGATTTTGGTAAATGCTTGCTCCGCTCTGCCCCGACTTTTGAAATTATTATCTTACCCCTTAAAATATTTTTATGTTTTTTCTTGTATTTTTAATATATTTTAGATATATATACTAAAATCATATAGATATTAATATTATATATATATACTTTTAGTATATATATGTATATTATATATATTAAAGAATTTTATATATTAAAATTATGTTAATTAATAAATTACAATATAATTTTTTATAATATTAAATTAAATATAATTAATAAAAATTGGGATGTAACGGAGTGGAGTTGACATCCATGGAGATGGATGTTTCGAACATCCTACAAGAATAGGGCAAAAGTGGATAAAGAAATCCCCGCCCCACTCAATTGCCATCCTTATACGTGAGTAGAATAGCTAATACCTGATTAAGAGTGTGACCTGATACCCTCAATATCTTTGGTCCCCCATATAAGCTTAGCTATAACTAGCTTAGCTAGCTACAACTGCAAGGTTAATTTGGGTTTAAGTACTCACATAATCTCTGTACTATAGTGAAAAGAGTAATTTAATCTCTGTGCTGTAAAAGTGAGTAATTTAGTCCCCGTACAATTGAAATAGGTACAAATAAGTAAAATTGATAACAATGTTAATGGTAAGCAAGATTCAGTTTTGAGTCTATTTTCAATCCTGGAAAATTTTATCTCATGTCTGGCTTGCAGTTGTATAAGGAAAAAACTGAGCTCTTTTGTGCCAATATGGATCCTGCTATAGTTCAGAATATTTAGCAATGCACAGGCTTCAAAATTGGGAACCTCCCAGTAAGGTACCTGGGAATTCCACTTGTCTCTGGTCGATTATCCACAAAGCATTGTGACTTCTTGCTACAGAAGATATCAAACAGAATCAATTGCTGGTCTTCAATGAGACTTTCCTATGCTGGGCGTCTGCAGCTTATTAACTCAGTCCTGTTCAGTATGCAAAACTACTGGTTGTCAATTTTCATTCTGCCACAAAAGTTGATCCAGAGAATCAACCAGATGTGTGCTGCATTTCTTTGGAAAAGGAAAGATACCAATGCTAGGAGGGCAAAGGTTAGTTGGGAATTTATCTGTAACCCAGGAATGAAGATGGGCTAGGCCTAAAAAACCTAAAAGTCTGGAATGTTGCTTGTAGATTAAAGCACATTTGGGCTCTTTTCAACAGTTCGGGCTCCATTTGGGTCGCATGGATCTATGCTTATCCTCTTCGAAGAGCTAGTTTTTGTCAGGTAAGGATGCCACAACTTTGTAGCTGGGGATGGAGGAGAATCCTCAAGCTAAGAGGAGTTGCATGACCACTTCTGGTGGAACCAAACAGTGCAAATGACAGAGTAAGATGGACTGCCACGACTTCTGGCAATTTTTCCATCTCAGATACTTAGAAGTACTTACAGACTAGCAATGCTAAAGTACCATGGCACTCTTTGGTCTGGTCCTCCTTTAATGTTCCTGAGTTCTCCTTTATAGCTTGGCTAGCCATACTTGATAGACTAAGCACTCTGGAGAGAATGAAGAATTGGGGGCTTCAACTGCAGTCAACTACCTGTCTGCTGTGTCAAGTGGCAGAGGAAAGTAGAGACCATTGGTTCTTTGCCTGCACCTACTCCTTACAAGTTTGGCAAATAATATGGGACAATTCTGGAATTAATCGAAGTCCTACAAGCTGGGAAGTCGACCTTCAGTGGGTGATCCAAAGTTCTAAGGGCAAGGCATTTAAATACATCATGCACAAATTTGTTTGGACTGCTGCAGTTTATTATGTTTGGTGGGAAAGAAATTCTAGGAAGCACTCAGCAAAAAGGAGATCTCCAGAGGAAATATGTTTGATGGTTGCAGCTGCAGTAAAAGCAAGATTCGGTGTTTCAAAGTTTTTGAATTCTACTTTTAATTCCTCTCTTTGTAGGCAATGGGGTCTTTATGAGTTGTAAGGCAAACTAATAGTATGATTGTAGTAGTTTTCTCTGCTTAAGTTACGACTGTAGCAGGTTCTCATGCTTCTTTGGATGTTGGAAATAAAACTTCAATTATCCAAAAAAAAAAATAACAGTGTTAATGAAAAATCGTTAAAATGCTGACATGGACTCGTAAAATCTAACAGATTTAGATATATTCCAAGTCATATTTTATTCCAAATCATTAATTCTGTTAGACTTTACGAGTCCACGTCAGCATTTTAACGGTTTTTCATTAACATCGTTATCAATTTTATTTATTTGCACTTATTTCAATTGTATAGGGACTAAATTACTCACTTTTATACTACAATGACTAAATTACTTTTTTACTATAGTACAGGGACTATATGGGTAATTAAACCGTTAATTTGGCCTCTACTATTTATTATCTGACCTATAGAGGAGTACTGTGTCCTCCTCCTTAAGGAATGCAATTTCTTTGATAATCTCGGGTGTGAGAAGTTGATGGTATGCCTTGCATTTATTTCTCTCAATTAGACCAGTTTACAATCGGGCGAATCCGCACGCTTAACTCAGTTTAAGCCGAAACTTATATATATAATTTCAATCTTAAGCTCTTTATGGTTTGTGATCATATTTTATTATTAAATAATTAGTTTTTATTTAATAATTAATTCACATATATATTTAAAAATAATAAAATATTAATATAATTTTTTTCAAATATTTTAATAATAAATTTTTAAAAAATAAGTATAAAGTGGTCCGATTAAATTTGAGCAAGCATTTTGAGGTGTCATCCGGGTTCAGCCAACCCATAGACACTTCTACTCTTAATTTGAACAATTTTTATATGTTAATGTACATTACTCAAATATTCTCACTCAACAAAGAATGATGGCTTTTAAAAAATTATGTTTCAAAGAATTAACTAGGAAAACAAGCAATAATTCATCAATTTAAAAAGAAACTTGGTGCATGCAAAAGTGCTTTAAACTCCTTGACATAATGGTTATCATCATCCCTTAAAAGAAAGTTAAGGTTTTTAGTTTTTCAACTTTCTTATCTTCACTTCAAAAGGAAGAGAGGAAAAGGCTCACATATAGCTGGCTACCTAAAAACAACCTTACACGACTATTAAGAAAATGCAAGAAAGGATTTTACTTTCTAAGTAATCTGTTGTTTCATGCATAAAAAAATAAAAAAAAAAAAAAAAAAAAAAAATCCATTGTATTGGCAGGTAAATTAAATATGGAAGTACCATTTACCTTAATTATGATCATGAAACTCAATTATCAGAGTATATAGAAGTCAAATTTGAGATTGAATTTTAGAGTAAAGAAAAATTATAAAAATGAAATTAATTAACTTAGATATATACAATATTGAGAAAAAAATGCTCCCAATTCAATTATATAAGTCGTTGGGGAACATTAAAAAAATTGGTGTGCTTGATAAAAAAGATAAAAAAGTGAAAAGAAAATGAAAATTATATTATTTTATCATTATACCTTTTCTAAATTAAGATAAAAAGATTAAATTTAAAAAATATAGATAATCTTATAAATATGCAAACTTAACTCACATTTCTCGCATTTTCTTTCCTCTTATCATTCCAATTTGAAATGATTTTTTTATGCATTAAAATGAAAAATAGTCATATTTCCTATTTTTTTTTCTTTTACTTTTTTTTTTCCACCAAACGCGCTTAAAATTCAATTTTTTTGAACTTTTTTACTTTTTTTTTTTTCATCCTTTCACTTTTTCACTCTATCAAGCACACCTTAATCTAGTAGCATGAACCAAGATACATGTAGTAACATAAAAACCTAAAAGATAACATCCTTCTAAAAGTAGAAAAGAATATAACTGAAATATACCCCCACTTTCTAAGGAAAAAAAAAAGTTACAAACTGCAAATTAAATACATTAATTTTCAAACAAAATGTTTTTTATTTATTTATTTATAATTTAAGTATTGTTGTCTCCGGTGTTTCTTGAAGCTGTGCTATTGTTATTACCACTATTGTCTCGATGAGAATTACCAATAATGGAAGTAATGGCTGCAACCAGAGCTGAAGTGAAGTTGGGATCAGCCGTAATGGCGGCAGCCGTGGCGGCCGTATCAGCCATGGAATGTGCCTGCATTTGATTTTGAGCTAAATGGGGATGTTCAATATTGTTTCCTTGAGAGCTAAGAAAAGTACCCAAAAGTTTGGATTGGTTGTAAATTGGGTGGCCAAGCAGGTGAGGCAAATTACTTGAAATATTGTGAGGCCAATTTGGAGAATTAGGGGGATGAAGTTGGTTCAATGGCCTTTGATTAGGGGTACTGTAAGTGAGGTCCAATGTAACAGTAGGAAATGGAGCTGAAGCTGAAAGTGTGACCAAATTTGGTGAACCAGGTGGTAGCATCCCTTTTGGGAAGATATTCGAGTTCATAATCCCATCTGCACTAGGCATTGATCCAGATAGTAGCGTCGATGCTGCTGCCGATGTTGTCGATGCCATTGCCATGGCAGCTGGAGGGAGTGGATGGTTATGGTTTCCTTCATAAGTTGTAGTAAGGATGGTTCGATCATCTGCACACCTTTGTACCTGTTAAATATATTCACGGAATTCAAGCTATATTGCTTCGATTTTTCATTTTTCTTAAAGTATTCATGTCCGACACTTGTATCTGACACATATTCAGACATGGGTATGGAAATATGATCTCCCAAAAACTCACCAAATAAATGAAAAAACTTAGAATAAATCAAACATACCCGTGTCGGACACATATCCATATCCGACACTCACACCCGAGTCCAAGTAACATAAAATTCAAGATCATTGCAATATATTCATGAATTTTTTTTTTTTTTTGGTAAGTGAAACGATTGAACCTTAATCATTGAAACTAAAAATTCAATAACGAGTAAAAATTATACTTGTTTGCGAACTGGACAACCAGTAGCCATGGTGCAACGATAGTAAGCTCTAGGGCAAGGGTTTCCTTTTGCCATTTTCTGCCCATATTTTCTCCATTGACAACCATCAGAAATCTGCACCCATTGAATAAGTATATATAGCTTTGAATCAGTCTGGTTTTATTAACTATAAAAAAAACTGATCATTTTACAATATACTAATGAATATAATTAAACTCCTAAGAAAGGGAGTTATTGTAGGGTAATTGAATACTAGAATTGATGATCCCTAAGAACCTGATTATAGTGATGACTTTCTGCAATAAAAATGAACTAACTAGCAACCTAAAACCAGTTCAGTTTTATTAACTGAAACTCTTAAAGACTGTTCTGTATATGACTTATTAAACGTCAGGAGAGTTAGTGATTTTCATAAGCATAATTTAAGTATCTTTCTGCAACTAAAAAGAAGTAGTAAAAGAAATATTAAATAAAGTTCTTGAAATGGTATAACTTTACTGCTTTTGCCGCCGACTTTCTTAAAATCTACTTCAAAAAAAGTAGGCGGGTGCCAACCTAAAATTGTGTGCTCACCGGCATGTATTCTTTCACGTGGGGAGTTTAATTCTTTTGCTATGTTACTTGTTAGAATTCTCTTTTTTATGTTTGAAACTGAGATTAAATCTTTATGATTAAAATTAAAAATCCAACACAGAAAACACTGTTGGCAACATGATTACTATTTCATAAATTGCTTGATTCAAACAAAACTCTTGAGTAATTCTAATTAAAAGCTTACCATTGATGCTTCAGATCGAGCTCGAACTGAGACACGAGCTTTTCTAATCATGGCCATGGTCCCTTGTGCTTGTTCAATATCCTTTGAGGTATTGAACTTGGGAACTTTGTTAGATAACCATCCTGGATGAGAACGGCCTTTAGGGGTATCTTCTCTCTGATATCTTCCAGGATCCATTAAATCTTTCCTGCTTGTATGATCACTTGGGACGTCTGTTTCATTTCTACTAGTACTGTTCTTTTGTCTTCTCTCCATAGACTCAACAATGGTGTTCCCAGGCGATCCTGACAACTCCTGGAATGTACCCTCTAAATAAGAAGATTCTGAAAGCTCATCTTTTTCAGCCTTTGCTGCTTGACCCAGATCCATGAATTGCCTTGCCACAATAGCTTCTCCATGTCTTTTCTCTTCTATTGGTCTATCCATCTAATAAAAACAGATCAATAAACACATACAATATATTAGTTACTAATGATTACTATCGAAACTAGAGAGAAACTCAAGTTGTTTATGGTGTAATATTTCTGCTGCAGTTTTAAACTTTTACCTCAGTATTAGCTTCTGGACCTTCAGCTCTTCGATTTCGTTGTCGTTGCATCAATGAAACAAGATGCATCTGTAAAGCATAGTAGTTACTATTCACCTGATTAAGAGTAAGTTTCAAACGTTGATTTTCTGCGTTTATTCGTTCTAATTCAGCTCGGACATCTGCTAACTGCACCCATGAAAAGTTTTCTAATATTAGCATCCAAAAGGACCAAAACCTTTCTCTGTGATTCAAAACCCGCATGAAAAGTGTTGTGAAAGTCACCCACCTGATTAACACTTTGTTTCTCTTTCAGATTCTGTGATGTAATTCTATCATCAGGAACTGATGATTTCTCACTTGCAGTATTACTATTAGTTGTCAAGAGATTTAAACCAGTCTAAAAGAAACAAAGAAAAGTTTTAAGAAAATAGCTAGCTAGCCAAAGAAGAAGTAAATGAGTTTGCTATACATATATATATGACAATTCCCTTACATTTACATCAGCTTCTGCTCCATCATTCTCTTGCACCAACCCAAGATGTTCACTTTCTATCTTCACATGATCATGATCATCAGCCTTAACATGTTCTTTCGAAGATCGATCATCAGCAAAGAAGTCCATCTCGTTGACTACTCGTTTTATGATCCCATCTGATGACTGAACCAGAGAAACATGTTGATCTTGTTGATTATCAACAGGGTGGTCCTCCATGACAGCTTGTAATTTCCAGGCAAAGGGTTTATAAGATTTTCGAAAAGATTCGATACCGAAAAGGGATTGCTTGGGATGGAAGAAAGAATCATCAGTATCAAAGGAGAGCCTTGCTCCTTTGTCCATAAATTGAGAGAAAAGAAATGGGAGAGGAAGAGAAGTGGTGAAGGGATATTAATTAGCAGAGTTTTGTAATCTTTTTTATTAAAATTAAGAGAGAGAGGTGGCAAATTGCAATGGACTCGGCATTTAAAAAGGGGTTTGGACTAAGACCAAATGTGAAAGGAGTGATGATATCTCAAAGCATGAAACCCCAAATGTGTTAAAAAAAAAAAAAGATTTTCAAAGAGAGTGAGGTAAGATGGCGCGTCAAGTGGACACATGGCTCAACTTTATGGCCATGGCTAGCTAGCTATATTGATATCTTTCTTTTCTTTGAGTTTGAGAGAGAAATTTTAAGAGAAAGAGTCTTTAAGAAGTTGTGAAAAATAGAAAAGAAAAATAAATAAATCTTAAAGAATAGAGATTAATTGGGGGGGGGGGGGGAATTTAGACTTTCACAAAGATCTTAAGAAGTGATCCCTTTTCCCTAGTTTAAGAATCATGCAATATTTGCCTACATGACTATTTTCAAGATTAGATTTATAGATTCATACATTTGATTAGGATATATATTCTTTTTATGTTTTATCCTTAATTAAGAATTACTTCTACCAACCTAAAATATATGTTATACTTATTTTTAATTATTTACAAATAATGTGATTCCAATTTTAGATTTGTTTAAGAATAATATCATTTCATACACATCGGTGTAGTTTTTAAATTTTACAAATAAAATTATAAAATTGTCAACAGTACGTATCTTCTTTTTATAAACTTTACTGACGAGATTAGAAAATTTACATATACTCTAGGTATATTTGGAAAAAAAAAATCAATAAATAAATAATTTTGAATGATGTGCTACCAAAACCTTTGAATATGAATTTTTAAGGATGGATTTAAGAGTTGGTACTAAGACTTCATACTTCATAGTTTATATTAACATTATTATAAAAATATTTATTAATTATTGTTCAAGTATTTTAGTGTGAATATAGATAAGAAATGAAAATCCTTAAAGTTTTAGTTATAATTATATCATTTATGAGTAATCAAACACAAACTTTAAAATTTTGGACCAAATGGTAATGCTCTTTATTGATAGTCAATATCTTAAAACTTTTATTTTAGAGGAAATGTTCATCAACTAACAAACCTCTAATATAAGAGTGTGAATTGAAGAGATTAATTATGGCTAAATAATATGCACTAATAGGATTTTTTTTTTTTAAAAAAAAAATCTTAAAATATGAGAAAAGAGAGAGATTGCAAGTATTAAAATTTGAAATCAAACCTATTAAATGATACATCTTAAAAGTGATTATATGAACCAATTAAATTATGTCTAAATTCAAAAACAATATTGCAAAAGCCTATATATCAACTATTAATCAGCATTTGTAAATGAATTTTCTTAGATAATTACTAGAAGGCTAAAACTATGGAATAATTATTTATGTTTGAAATAAAAAAATATTTTTTTATGAAAAAAAAAAAAAAAGAAGCAAGATAGTTGCAAAGTCCTCTCAAAATAGAGAGTTTTTACTATAGAAATAATAAAAAAATGATTTTGCCTTCGAGTGGGTCTAAAAACGCACGGCTCTGATTGGCTGCATTTTTATTCCACGTGACGGTAAAAGCGACAGAGTCAATGATATCAGACGGATAGGATTCTTTAGTAGGGATGTGGACCCCACATTTTGTTTGACCAATCCACATTAAAAGATCGTGCTAGCATTTGTTTCTACGACGGCCAGTTTCTTTTTCTTTTATTGATAAATTTTCACTCTTTATTTTCATATGAAAATATCGAAAGTATTTTTTTTTCGATATTTAGTGAAATATTAATTGATATTTTTATTTATAAGACAAATAATTAATGATAACAATATTGGAAAAATATCATAATTTTCAAAATATATAATTTTTCCAGTGATTAATGGTATTGATTAAGATGATATTTAAGAAAAAATATATAATTAATGAATTATTATTTTTTTTAAATTCAGTAAAAATAATACATTAAATTTTAAAAAAATTTAAATTAATAATTAAATAATATTTAATCAGTGTCTATAGACACTAATTAACTGGATCCTTTATATAATAATTTTAAAAAATATTTTTAAAACACTAGTTAACAAAACCAAGTCAAAAACCAACCTAATTAATTATATCTAGGCTTTAATTTATGGCAGCATTAATTTGAAGTTTATTAAAGAAGAAAAAACTTAGTTACGTGAGTGTTCAAAATGATGACATTAAAGTCATTTATAATTTTCATGAATTTGATTGGGTAATTTTTATTATTGAAAATGAAAGATTAAAAATTTCCAATGAATGGAAATTCTAGTCTTACACGGAAGATGGAACTAAAAATTTCAGGCATCCCTTTATTCCTTCTATCTCTTTTTCACAAAGTTAGGTTCATAATGTAACATTTCCCATTAATTAAACCCAAAAATATTCAAAATCCCAAAAGAACAAAATTTTCTACATTATATATATATATATATATATATTTTTTTTTTTCTACGAAAGAGATAAGGTTTAGGGATAATTGGAGAAGGTAAATTTGCAAGTTTTGAGGATGAAACTCATATATCCTTACGGAAATTTAGTAAAACATTTAGGTTAAGTTTCAGATTCATTATATAGTATTATCGAAAGCCCGTTTCACTATTCAAAAAATATTAATTTTTTATATTAATATATATATATTTTATAATTAAATTTAAATAAATTATTTATTTAATAAATTACGAAAATTTTTATCCAAGTCCGGACCTATCAACCATTGGACAAGTCTAATTTGATCATACGACTCTGTATTTTTGTTTCATATTATTAATCACCACTAAACCTGCTCACGGGTCGGGTAGTCCGTCCGGCCCGGTAGGCTCGGCCCGCATTGGGTCGGGCCTGGGCAAGTATTTTAGTGATTCGGACCGGCCCGGCCCGACCAGGATCACTATTCAATCAATAAAAAAAATATTATTTTTAAAATTTAATTATAAAAAAATAAAAATAAAATTTTAATATAAATGAACATTAAATATGGGCCGACGGGCCAGACCTGAGTAAGGAAAATAAAAAAAAGTCGAGTCGCGATGCGGCCCGGCCCATGAGCAGCTCTAATCACCACTTAAATAATACAAGTCATTGACATAGTTACAACTAGACCTGCTCATGGGTAGGATTTTTTTGTTCTAGGTCGGCCCGACCAGGAACAGTGGTTTTTTAATTATAATAATTTTATTTTATTTAATTTTAATTAAAAAATAATTAAAAAAAAATAATTCGATGAACAGTAAATTCAAATCTACCGAGCAAGTCCGGCCTGACCCAGGACCGGGCCTAGGCAAAAAAATTTAAAAAAAGGGGTCGCGATCAGGCCCGGCCATGAGTAGTTACAACCAAATAACATAGTGATGACTAATCCATAGATTATCGCCTAAATATTAATATTAATTAAAGTCAGAACTAAAGAAAAGTGTTTTTGATGGGGCTGCTTCTTCAGCTGGTCACATTATTTAATCTTTTTTTTCTTTATAATTCACGACCTTCACACCTTTTTCTTTGCTTTGTCTAAACTGTTCCAATATCACGTAAAAGTATATATGTGACAAAATTGAGAAACTTTTTTTTCCATCATTTTGTCGATGAGAAGTTAACAACACGTGACCTGAACTTGGACTTCAAATTTAAATACTAATTTGTATAATAAATTCCCTAATAACTTGGAACAGTTTTACTATTTATGACGACAAAAGCATTTAGTTCACTTAACCAAAATCATTCATCTTAATTTCATTAATGTTAAAATACTGTGACCTTGTATTTAAGCTGAGTATCTTCACTTATTACGAATCGATTATATAGGTAATGTTTAATATAATATCAAAACGTAAAATTGTTTTATTCTCTTCCCTTTATTTGTATTATTTTTTTGTCTGTTACTCCTTTTTAGTGTGTCACGTAATAATTTCGCTTACACGCGATGAGACTTATTAAAGTGATCTACACGTGAGGTGCCTATTAAAGTGATATTATTTTACATCTGTTAAGTTTTAGATTTCGTGTAATTTTATAATCAAATTGAAACTTTTTACCAATAAAAAATTGATTTTAAATTAAATACTTAATAATCAAGAAGCTTCAAATCTAAAAAAATTAATAAAAAATGTCAAAAATTAAGGTACATAATTTTGAGTATAGGATTAAAAGTGCCTACTTTTTTATGAGAAAATAAACTCGTTAAAGAGTATAAAACATGCACGTTCTTTGAAGTTTTCATTTAATAACTTAAAATTTTTAAGTAGAATGTGTGGTTTCGAATATGTCATCAAAATAGAGTTTTAGCTTTAATTTGTTTCAATATAAGCTTTGAATTATATATATATATATTAGGGCAAATCCCAAAAAAAATAACCACTAGAATTCCGTTTGATTGATGTTTTATTTTTTAATAAAAAGTGAATAATAAATAATAATAATAATAATTAACTAAAAACAAGAGATATAAAATAAAAAACAAAAACATTAAACGAAACCTAATTAAACAAGATATGATCAAACCATCCTACGATACTTCTAGCAATGAAAAATAAAGGTGAGAATATTGTGTCAAAACATGCAAACCTTTAAAATAAATTCCACTTTCATAGATGACAAATACGAGTTGGCTTTCAAATTTATTAAACTATTTGAATGTGAAAGGACAGTTTATTCTACAAATTAATCATCGTTACAAATTTGAATAAATCAAAGAAGAAAAAGATATGTTATATGTTGAAGTGTGTTAAAATTTTATGACTTAGATTAATGATGTTAATATTGGTCCATCTTCTCATCAAATTGTGATCAAGAATTAATGAAATAGTTTGCTATATATATTGATGGGATTTTTCTTTTTCTCACATTGCATCTTTGCTTCTCCGTCTATCTCCAATTCTTTATCCAGTAATTATAGAGCTAATTAATTATTAAGCATGCCTTGTTCAAAAGGTCAGTGAAAGGAATAGTTTTTACTGCTTAAATTACTTTTATAGAGATAGGCTTGGGCATGGCTAAACAACCAATGGGTACTAATTAGTAGACCTACTCTTGGTCGGGCCGGGCTGCGGCAAGATTTTTTTTTTTATATTCTTTGCCCAGGTTTGGTTTTGGATCGGGCCGGACCGGCCGTTAGGCTTGAATTTACTGTTCATCGATTAAAAAAAATATATTTTTTATTTTTATAATTAAAATTAAATAAAATAATATTATTATAATAAATAAAAAAAACACTGTCCCGGGCCGGGCATCATACCCAAACCCGGCACAATACGGGCCGAACTGGGCGGGCTATCCGGCTCATGAGTAAGCCTACTAATTAGTCAAAACATGCAAATTTTCAACTTTGCTTATTAGTAGATGAATCTGAATTTAAAAACCCATTTGTAAAACTTGAATCTAAACCCGCCCGAATATAATTTGATAAAAAAAAAATTAAAGCTCTAAATTAGAAAAATTCGAACTCGAAATGGCTCAAATCCAAAAGACTTAAACTTGACATAATCCACGCGAATCGAAAAAAATTCAAATTTGAAAAACTTGTTAAAAAGGTTACATCTTTTAAAAAATCTAAAAAATGACAACTAATTTGAACTCGAACTTGATCGAAATTCAAAATGATCCAAAGTCAAAAAAAAAAAAAAAATTGGATAAAAAAATCCAAACCCAAAAAAATAAAAATCTGAAACATATCCTTTATATCCATGATTTACTTACAATACAAAAATTTAAAAATAAAGTAATTTAATTTAATCTCGAGATCGAAACAGTTGGTATCAACTAATTTGTTAAATTTTTTTAACAAAAATTAAGCAGATTGATTCAATACACGTAGAAAAATGAATTCGACTTTATGATTAACTAGAAAAAAAATTAAAATTAGCATTACCTCAATCCTCAATTATAACATTAATTTGAGTAGAAAGAACAGTTTCTCAGGTTTAGAGTTGTTACTTTAAAATAAAGTAGAAATCATTTTTGGTTAGTATAGAAAATAGATGCATAATATGCCAAAAAAATAATTGAAAATGAAGTCATAGGCCTTTGCTAATTGCTACACGAAAGTTATTAATTTGTAGTAAATAAATAAGTTGAAAAACTAAGGGAAATTATAACCAAAGTCCAACTTGAACTTACGTTTGCAAGCCAAGATTTTCCTTGCTCCTTTCTTGGCATGCATGGCTCCATGGCAGATAATTGACAATGACTTCAAATTTTTTTTTTCTTTTATTTTTTCTTTTGTTCCCTGGTATAAGAAATGTTCACAATCCCATTGCTCATATTATCTTAACAAAGATTTCGTGAATAAAATCGTGAATGCATCGATCGATATAAAAGATATGTTTTTAAATTCAAAACGGAGATTAAATTCAAACAAAATCTGAGAATGTTTCCGATCATAATACCAAAAAATATATATATTATCTTAAAAAATTAAATTAAAATAATAGACAATCTTGTTATATATCAATCCGACAATTATATGCAATTCCAACATGAAATATATATATATATATATATGTAAAGGATCAAAAGAGGTTTAATTTTCATCATTTTTTACCCGGGAATTAGAGAAGGAAAATTGCTTAGGGACCAAATCCCAACTTTGCAAGAATCCACCTCTTAAGAGATGGATGAATCATTTGAATTAAATTCTAGGTTAATAATAATTAAAATGAAAATATTGATGATAATTGTGATAGAATAACTACTTCAAAATTATTGTATCTTATAAATCATTCTGTCTTCTATGACTTTGACTAGTTCACCAGGATCATATATATATATATATATATATATATATATATATATATATATATATATATATATATATAAGAGAGAGGTTGTTTCATATAAAATCAATCAAATTTAGCTGCTTCTATTTTCTATTTAATTTGTTTTAAAATTTAAATATACTATATATATTTATAGTTTAATTCAGTCAACATTGTAAAATTGATGATAGAAAATGAAAGTATTATTTTAACTTGACTGAAATTATTGTTCTTCAACGTGGCAATCTTTGTGCCGACCTACCACGTGGAAAACTTTGGTTTGTGAATTGTATGTTTAAAGAAAAAAGGTATAAATAGCAGACTTTGCAACAAAAAAAAACAAAATGTCAGGTTGAAATTTTGGATATATTGGATAAACATTGGCTAAAGAAAGAAAAGACAAAATCCCATATTTCTTAATCAGTTTGATTGAGAGAATGGATTCAACTATCACTCTTTGATGGTGAAATTGGATATATTATATATAGTACAACCTTTGCCTTTGACCAAAAAAAATAGAATAAATAAAGGGTGTATAAAGTTTCAATAACTTTATAGTTTTTTTTTTTTAACGTTTTATTTGTATTAAACAAAAAAAAATGATTACATAGATAGCTAGTAAAATTTTTAAATTTCATATCAGCAGAATTAGAGGATTGATTTATATATATATATACTCGATTAAAAATTTAATAATAGAAATCTATATATAATTTTGTCTCTTTTCAAAAGTTTATATATATTAACAATGTCAAATTAATTAGTATAGCTGGTAAAAGTTTCTTTTATGGTTTTCAAACTTTTTGTTGTATGTGTAAAATCATTCCCCATGAATTTGCAATTTGCTTTTTTTTTTTTTTTTTTTTTTTTTTTTTTTTTTTTGTAAAATGATTGTGTGAACAAGAAAAATTGGAAACAAGTGCAATTCTTCTCCCAATTTGTGGCAAATTAAATAACCGAATTCAATTTATAAACCTAAGCCTAGCTTGTAATTTACATACCTAAGATCATAGCTTACCAAATTTCTTAGGCTATTTGTGAAAAGATGTGATTCTACTTTGTCTTAGCTTGACAGCTATGTCATTTCACATCTAGCAGATTTGAAAATGTGATTCGAAGTCGGAGTTTAATTCAATTGATTCATGTAAACACTTTTTAAAAATGACATTTAATAGATTTGAAGTTCGAATATAAATGTTTACAACCCTTTCTTTTATTATCAAACTACGACTTTCTTTATAAAAAAAAAAAATTATTTTATTGCTCAAATTCGAATTCAAAGCCAAAGTTCCATTCATTTTGAAGCTTTGTTTGTGCTAAAAAAAAAATCATTATTAACTATCATAAGTTAATAGAAATTAGATTGAAAAATGTTAGTGGAAATCACTCTTTTCTTCCATCTCAACCTTACTTGAGAAGTTAGCTACTCATTTTCCTTACTACTGATTTTTAATATTATTATACATTGAGTCTGCTCTTCTATGCTAGCTAGGGTGGTTCAATTCTATTATGAAAAATGAAAAAAAAAATTAAAGGAAAAGAAAATAAAATAAATAAATGCTTCATAAAGTCAAATCTCATTTCCCAAATAATTGGGAAAATGACTTTTT
The DNA here is from genome assembly GCA_030761205.1 of Fremontodendron californicum. Classification (NCBI taxonomy): domain Eukaryota; kingdom Viridiplantae; phylum Streptophyta; class Magnoliopsida; order Malvales; family Malvaceae; genus Fremontodendron; species Fremontodendron californicum. The sequence continues at coordinate 20,792,610 of JAULJL010000033.1, forward strand.
CTGAGATTTTTACTTCAGCTAATAGCTGGAGCACCTGTACTACAACGGGAGAATATAAAATAGATAGTGTTTTGTTTTGGCAAACAAAAGTTTTTTTTTTTTTTATCTATAAGAGGTTAGTCCAATTAGTCGAATGCACCAAATTGTTGTGAAGAAATGTGTTTTTAAAATTGCTCAAAGAGGGAATTAAATTTGGACAAAGTTTGAGAATATCTTTGAGTATATTATCAACAAAAAAAAAAAAAAAAAAGAGAAGAATTTTTAGTTCCCATGTAAAATATTATGAGATAATGGTGTTTGTTTTATATTTCTTGAAGAGCAAAAATTCTAGTATTTCAATGTGAGTAATAATAATTCTGTAAAAGCTAGTCAATGAGAATATATATTTGTGAAAAATCAGAGCATAAGCTTCACAACATTGCTCACTCTTAATTGCTTTCTACCATATGGATTATTATTGAACGACTCACAAAAATCATAGAAATAAGAAGGGATTTCCTTTATAAAACTCCATTTCTTGATTGAGATTTCTTATAAGAAATTGGGGGACCTTACTCAAACACTGGTTTCAAGTTTTAACCAAACCTAAGTTTTATGTTCTAAACCTTCATGTACACCCACTTACGAAACTGATGAAATTAATCAACAGCCTTATGACCTGTTGATAAATCAATAAATTTTTAGTTTCAATGAACAATTTAATGACATGATACTTGCAAGTAATATGAATTTGATTAAAGAACCAGAAAGAGAACAAATTTATAGTTAGAACAGCTAATCATAAATTAATACAGGGGAAATAATTTGTTAGATGTTTGCGGCAAGGAAAAAAAATATATAGCTACTAGAAAACAAGGTCGTGTTGCTAATTACAAGGTGGCCATCAGCATAGCTCGAATTTTGGCTCTTAAATCATTGGAAATCGTGGTGGTTTCAGAGGGCAGAGATGGAGCCCTTACCTTTGCATCTGGTTTTGATATATCCACAGAAGCTTCCCTACTAGCACCATTGCCCTCACTCAATTTAGATTGATCTGATTTTGCACAAATCTCTCCTTCCTCCACTTCCACTTCTCTTCCTGAGTGGGATCGCTTCCTTCGATGTCGGTACTCATCATCATAGGAGCTATGGTGGTTGTGCCGATGCCGAGAGCGTCGATTCTCAGAGGATGAGGACCTATTATCATGCTTGTGACTATGTCGAGAGCGTCGATGCTCATCCTCAGAGTCATTATTATGCCCATTTCCAAATCTTGAGCTATTTTTCTTCTGTCTATGTCGAGAATGATGATGATCACTGTCAGAGTAGTCTGACTTATGACCCCGTTCGTCATCAGAGCTACTACTATCATGGTTATGCCGATGTCGAGAATCTCTATCCTTTGAAGAGGAATGCCTTTTTCTATGCTTACGCCTATCCCTGCTATGGTGCGAAGAACGAGATCGTCGCTTTTTATCCGAGTGCTCATCCCTTCCCTTCTCTTCTTCTTCTTCTTCTTCCTCCTCCCCTTCCTCTCTGCTATCCTCATGTCTTTTTGATCTCGAACGGTACATCCTCTTTGATCGCCGTTCATTATGATCAATACCAGAACATATTTTTTTATGCTTTTCATTTTTATCAGAAGTGTTAACATCCAATGCACCTGAGCTGCCTTCCGTTTCTTTTCTGAAAAGACTTCCACCCTCCACACCGGAACCAGAAACCCCCGACTCCGGTGGTTCAGCAGATAAGCCACGTGACGATTCAGTTTTAAGTGGTGCAGCACCAGTTTTTATCATGGCTGCAAACATCTTTGCCCTTTTCAATCTCTCAGCTTTCAACTTCTCTTCTTTTGTCAAACATGCCTCAGAGGAATCAGCCTCACTTGCAGCTGCAATAGCTGCTGTCTTTGCAATAGCATTGGCCACAGGACCAGAAACACTTGGCTCCCCTTGCTGCCCCGGCTTCTGGCCGGAACTCTTAGGCCGAGATGAAAGGAGACTACCAAAACTTGGGGCATGCCCACCCTCATTACTAGGGGCCTGGCTGCTACCATTTAATGATATCTTTGAAAGAATTTGAAAATTTGGATTCTTAATGCCTCTTGTGGCAGCCTGAAGAATAGCAGCTGCTGCAGCTGCATCCACAGTGACTCCAATCGGTGGCTGGGTAGCTTTGGAAGTGGGATCTTGACCATCCTTCTTTGATTTGCTGATTACCATTTTAAACTTCTTCTCTTTCCTATCAGAATCATTCGGTATGTCAGATCTAACAGACACACTATCAGTTTCTCGGGATGAAGCAGCTTTCTTCTCTACCTCAAGGCCGGATGAATCATGCTTCTCATAAATGAATCCTTTACCAGGTAACTTCGACTGCAGACAAAGCGGAATCTAACATCAGCAGAAGAGAGTGACACAATATTGCAGCTCAGCATTGAATACAGAACCAAAGAATTTATTTTCATGATCTAATCAGAGGTCAATCACAAAATCTGATGTGAATGAATATGCAATATTAAAACAATTATAAAAAAGGAAAAATAGATAGAAAATAAAGGGATAATTCAATACATAGATATATGAAGCAACATTTTGGCACAAAAGGAAACATGTGGAAAAATAAAATGTTTCATATCACATTCAACCTGTTTTATCCATGCCAAGCCAGAATTAAATAAATCTGTCTTACTAAAAAGAATCTCATAAGAAACAGAAACGATATGCAGAATATTGAAAAGTGACAACGTACCTTTACAGTTTTTTGAAGAATTTTTAGATAATAAGGATGATATAGATTGGATGGCAACAGGAAAGGAAACCTCCCATACTTAACATCTTGTTCAACCAGAACTGCTTCAAACTGTCTACCATTTTTCAGGATGAACTCAACAATCTTATCAACCACTCTCTTTAAATCAGATGGAGGCTCTACAAGAGGTAATTCAACCCTCGATATGGGTGGCAAAGAAGAAGCACGTGATTTCTCAGCAGCAGAGGCATCACTTCCTTCCTTTGGCCCAGTTGTTGTTCCAGCCTTAACTGTTGTTATCGAAAGATTTCTTTTTATCAGAGAAGCCTTTTCCTTTAAAGGAGCTGAATGCTTTGTTACTGTCTCATCTTTCCCATTGACACTTAAAGAAGATTCTTTCTGCTTTGGTCCATCAGTTGACGATTTATTAATAGCAACTCCAGCTTCCACAGATTCCATTTTCTTAATTTCGGTAGCATTCTCCATTAAACCTTCCTCATCTTCTCCAGAATCATATACAGTACCAAGCAAAGATAACGCACCACCTCCTCTAGCACTACCCGCCTGATCAAGTGCACTGTCAGCTTTGCTCTCTTCATCGACAGAGTTGCTGCTCAAAAGTTCTTGGTGATCAACAAGAAATCTGAAGTATGGGTGAAGAGGATGATCAGGCATCAAGAAGCCAAATGTTGGGTTGTCTCCCTGTTTGACCCTCAAAACAATCTCTGATTGTCCACCATGTCTGCTTACAAATATAGCTGTCCTTGCCATGATCTGATGTACTTTCACTGTAGGAGGCTGAAGAAAAGACAGAAAAAGAAAGAAGTTTTCAAGTCAATAATGAGAATTTAACAATTGCAAAATCCCAAGAGTGTTTGAATACTTACTAATAACCCCCAAAGAATTAAAAATGAAAAAAGAAAACCACAGAATCTCACATATACTCAGAATCAGATAAGAACAAAGATCAAGAAACAGAACTCCTAGGAAGATATGTATCATCCCATTTGCTCAAGTGAATAAGATTCCTGAAAGTAATGAATTTTTATCATTCTAATCCCACCTGCATGCCCCCTTGTCATGACATCAAAAGGAAACAAGAACTGCATCAGCACTCCGAGCATCTGAAACTTGGACATCGTAAGCCTTAGAATAACACATGCACCTTACTCAACTATCACACAGCCACATTGGATAAGTATCTAACAAACAATTATATCTAGATTATACAAAAAGAAGTAAAAACATATTTTAAGAAGATGAGCATGTACTTACTAGGCTTTGAAGTAAGCTTTCAGGCACAGGAAAGGGTGGCAGAAAACTAGATTCTGCATCAGTATCCTTTTGCTCATCGGAATCACCAGTTTTTCCATATGAAAAGGGAACAGAATTATAGCCAGCAGCAGCAGTTGCAGATTCCTCATCATTATCTCCATCTGGAAGCAAGATAAACCAGAATCAAAATAGAATCTAGGTACAGCCATCATGCAATTATGAAATTAGAAACACATAGAAAATGGCACCAACAACAAACACAAAAAGAACTAGCTAGGATGTGCTAGAGTAAGGTAGTAACATTCTTACTTGTCTCTCTGAAACATGAAACTGTTGCAAACTAGATTCCTTCCTGCAACCTCGGAAAAGCAGTACAAAATATATAATGTCCATGCAAACTAGAAAGTGAATCACCCATTGCTCAGCACAATGCCATCATCCAAAGAGAAAACAGTAAAAATATATATATTGTTTTCATAAGCAAAATGCAAACAGCAATAGTGGAAAACGACAAAGCTTAAAGATTCATGCAACGGGAAACTCTCATTAAGCATCTTTTTAAGCCCAAAAGCCTATAGCCAATTAAGTCAGCTTTCGACAAAATAAACAAGAAAGAAACATTAATTACTCTAGCAGAGTAACTTAAAGAATATGGTTTTTAATATGTAATGATTTTGTTAAAACAAGCTCTCAATCAAATATAAGATTTTATTTCATCTGTTTCTTTAGAGAGATTTTCCAGCAATGCTAAAGCACAAAAAGCCTCAATAGTGACAATAATCAATGAATTAAACAAGCAAAGATTCCACTTAGCTCATATTTTACAACAACAGTTATAGATAGGGCTGTAAACGAACAGAGCGTTCGACGAACCGTTCGTGAACCGTTCGATTTCTGTTCGTTTATGTTCGTTTATTAAGCTAAATAAACGATTATGAACACAATTTTAATGTTCGTTTATTAAACGAACCGAGTTCGAACAGATGTGTGTTCGGTTCGTTTATGTTCACGAACAAGCTCGTTTATGGTTCGTTTCAAGCTCGTTTATTAGTTTGTTTAAAGCTCGTTTATGTTCGTTTATAATATAATTAATATTATTATTATTATTTGTATTTTATTTATAATATAATTAATATTATTTAATAACTTAAATTTAATAATTTAGTAATAAATTTAATTTAATTATGTTTGTATTTTATTATTTTATATTTAATAATAATATAAAATTGACTTGTTTTATATTTGTTTGTTTATTTATTGTTCATGAACATTTTTTTTATTGTTCGTGAACATGTTCAATTATATGTTCATGAACATGTTCATTTAATGTTCACGAACTTGTTCGTGAACATTAAATGAACTTGTTCGTGAACATTAAATGAACGAACACGAACACACTCAATTTTAAACGAACAGAGCTTGAACACAATTTGAAAATCCTTAACGAACACGAACCGAACACGAACAAGCTCAAAAATAAATAAACGAACACGAACAAAGGCTTGTTCGTTCAAGCTCGGTTCATTTACAGCCCTAGTTATAGAAAGCTCTTTTTCCTTTTTACTAACACCTTATGTAACTAATGCTAAATAAAAAATATATATAACATAAGTTAAGGCTCCGGTTGGTTGCAAATAGCTAAAAAGTAACAACAACTCGAACATAACAGTTTGTTAAAGTAAAATCATGTTTTCTTTTATCCTGAAAAAGTTGATTTTTTTTTTTTATCATTTTTATCCATATGAAGCCTAAAGATCGCAATAATAACAAAAATAATTAATTTAATGAAAAAATTAAATCTCATAAAAATTGCAAAAACAGAGCTCATATTTACAATTAAATATAGAAGCATTGAAATATGTGCATAAATTATATAGTAATTTAAATTTTAAAAAGAAATAAGTAAATTTTTATCGTTTCTCACCTTGCTGATCAGACGGCGAGGGAGAGGGAGGAGGCAAATCAAAGTAACGTTCGCGATCGAGCTCAGACTCCAAGGTATAATCAACGGTTTGAGGCGGAGAGGATGGGTGGCGCCGCCTCTTTCGGGGCGGAGGAGGTCCGGAGAGGAGGTGGCGTACGTCATACCGATCGATGGAGAGGGTGTGCCACTCGACGAGAGCAGCCGAGGAGTTGACGAACGACGCCATGGAGTCGTCGTCGAAGAGCAGCGCGTGGCGGCCCACCACCTCTAGATCCATCGGGAATCCAATAGGATTTGTTTTGGAACGTTGGATTTATTAGAGAAGGAAAGATAGGAAGAGAGAAATTGTTTCTGGAGGAGGCTTATTGGCTTTTTGCTTTTCCTTCAGCCCAAGAAAAAAATAAAAAAAAAAAAACAATGGTTCGCGTTAAATGACCAAAAAGAAAAAACAAAAAATAACAGCTTGTTGTATATATATTATTACTTTTGTCCTTGGAGTTTTCTATTTTTTTTATAAAATTAAAATTTGAACTTTTTATATTTGCCTTTTAATTGTATTTTTGAATATAAAAACTAATAGTACACGATTAGTATTGGATTGAAAATTGTAGAGTATTTTTGAAATTAAGTGAAAAGTAAAAATATTATTTTTGAAATGTTGAAAAAGTTTATAATACTATGTAGTATATTTGATATTGAAAAGTGTATATACAAGGACTTGCAAAAAAATTAGAACAAAAGGGTAAAAAAAAAAATTCCCTCAAGTTGTGAGCCGATAATCACCAATGAAAAAAAATAAAAATATTGAATTTTTAATTTCAAAAAAAAAATTTAATTCCTAACAACTTCAAATATATATAAAAAAAATAATTATATAAGAATTAAATTTGTCAAGAAAAATGAATGAGCTATAAGCCATACAATAACTTTTCTTTTCAAGTTCTGAAACTCTTCTCTGACCTTCCTGTCAGGAGAAGTTCTGAAACTCTTGTCTCGGGCAAGTGGTTCTCCCTTTGTCTTTCACAGAGGGTCCCTTTGTTTCATAGAGGGATATCGGGGAATTTTTTTCTTCGTTATTGTTTAGTGCATCTTTTACTGTGGATGGAGGAAGGTATTGAAGAATTGCTTAAAAAAATTTCATTAACGGAGGAGGAGCAGCAAGTTTTGAATGTAGAAACGGAGGAAATGCGAAGTTTTCAAGGGTGGATGCCGTACAGTTTGATTGGTCGGCTGAATACTAAAAAGAGCTTCAACCATGAGGCTTTTAAAAACACACTGAGAGTGGCGTGGAAACCGTCCAAGGGAGTTGTTATTGAGGAAGTAGGAGACAATTTATTCATCTTTCGATTCCAAAATCAAGAGGATCGGGAACGAGTTTTGTATGGTGGACCGTGGAATTTTGATAATGAATTGGTGGTTCTTAAAGGGCTTGAAAAGGATGATAAGCCTTCATCAGTGGCACTAGATTATGCTGATTTCTAGGTTCATATATTTGATCTTCCTTTTGCAACAATGAATGAATATATAGGACGAAAGGTTGGAGAGAGGATTGGAAAAGTGCTCTTTGTGGATATGACGGAGCTATCGCAGGGGCTGGGTAAATCACTTCGAGTCAGGATATCGCTCGATGTCAACAAACCTCTGAAACGAGTACTTACATTTACATTTGATGGCCATAGTTCTTTAGTTTTCTTAAAATATGAACGACTCCCAACGTTTTGCTATTGTTGTGGAGTTATGGGTCATAATGAATATGATTGTGCACTAGTAGAGCGACAACGGCGAGAACAAGGTCGAATGAAGCTGGAGTATGGAGCATGGTTAAGAATGATATTTCGAGAAAGGGGAAGTAAACCAAATGGCGGTGGGGGGAGAAAGAGATCTGATTATAAGAAAAACCAAGGGAATCACATGAACCAAGACACTGATCAACAAGACAGAGAGGTGACGACAACTCCGACCATGGTCATTGCAAATATGGAAAGAAGTGGAATAAAGGAAACTGCCATGGAAATATCAAATGCTTTTAAGAATGACGACTTTTTAGACGTCAATCATGTTAAAATTGTAGCCAATAATGTGGGGGACACAGAGGGTATAAAAGGAGGAACAAAAGAACTAAGGAAGGTGGAAATTGCGGAAACTTTGACCAAAGATTTAAAGTTGTCGGGGTTAAAGAAGGGTACAGAGCAAACAGTAATTAAAGTATCTACTGTGCTGGACAAACTAACAAATGCTATGGGTGGACAATCAAATGTTGGGCTCGGATCACAATTTTATTCTAGCCCATCAAGCCAATTGGATATTGGGAAATCCAAAAAGGTAGGAAAAGGGATTTGGAAGCGTAAAGCTAAAAATGACAAGCAAACCGAAGAGATAATGCAATCTGATGATGGAAGCAGTCATGCAGGACAAAAAAGATCTTATATTATGGCTGATATACAAGACGAAACTGCTTGTACAGATCGAGAGGAGAGCAAAAAGAGAAAGGATGAGGGTGATGCTATTTCAGTATCGTTTCTATCGGCGGAGGCTGCTATGTAGCCCTGCCGACAACCATGAATGCCTTATTTTGGAACTGCCGAGGGTTGGGGCATCACTCGGCAGTTCGAAGCCTCACAGACTTGGTGAGGACGTGGCGCCCTAGTTTGGTCTTCCTGAGTGAGACTAAGCTGGTTTCTTGTGAGTGGGATCGTCTAAGGATTCGTCTTGGTTTCAAGAATTGTTTTTCAGTTGATAGTGATGGTAGAAAATGTGGTTTAGCTTTACTATGGGATGATGGGGTGAATCTTGAGGTGTGCAGTTACTTACAACATCATATTGATGCTATGATTTATCCTGATGAAAATGAGGAGAAATGGCGTTGTACTGGGTTTTATGGCCATTGGGACACCAGAAGGAGGAATGAGTCATGGACATTGTTACGGAGATTAGCAGGACAATTTAATGTAGATTGGCTCATTGGTGGAGATTTTAATGAGATTTTATCTGGACATGAAAAAATGGGTGGTAATCGACGTCCAGAATCGCAAATGAGGGATTTCAGAATGGCTGTTAATGATTGTGGACTTCATGATTTAGGTTTCTATGGTCATAAATACACATGGTGCAATAATCATGCTGAGGAAGATAATATTGAAGTCAGGTTGGATCGATGTTTCGCTACTACAGGGTGGTGTAGCAGATTTTGTAATGCTTCTGTTAACCATATTGTTGCATCAAGATCTGATCATCTTCCTCTGTTACTTAAGACAACAGATTGTAGGGGGAGGAAGACAGTGGCGAGGACCTTCAAGTTTGAGGCTATGTGGGTCAAGGACTCGGGATGTAGTGGGATTATAAAAGAGGCATGGCAAGAATGTGTTGAACAGAATAATGCCTTGCGGAAGGTTCAAAATAAGATTAGACATTGTGCCAGTCGGCTTGATAGTTGGAATAAAAGCTATTTTGGGAATTTACAAACTCAAATTAGAGGAAAAAAGAAAGCGTTGGAGGTATGGAGCAAAAGAGAGGGTGCTTTCTCTGTACGTGTGCAATCAATCAAAATAGAGCTCAATGAGCTTTTTGCTAGGGAGGAAACAATGTGGAAACAAAGGTCTCGTAATGTATGGCTAAAAGAGGGGGATCGTAACACATCCTTTTTCCATATACAAGCTTCAGCTAGGAGGAAACGAAACAAGATTGTAGGGATCATGGATGATGCTGGAAATTGGCATGAGGAACAAGATAAGATAGCTGGAGTTACAAAAAATTATTTTCAAACCATTTTCACATATGATTCACCAAACAACTTGGAAAAAATATTGGATGAGGTGCCCAGGAAGGTTACGGATACCATGAATGATGCACTGTTATTGAATTTTAAAGCAGAGGAAGTCGACAAGGCATTGAACGACATGCACCCGTTGAAGGCCCCCGGCCCAGATGGAATGCCAGCAATGTTCTTCCAAAAGTATTGGCATCTTGTAAGAGAGGATGTGGTGAAAGGTGTCCTATCTTTTCTAAATGGGGGTGAATGTTTGGATTCTATAAATCACACAAACATTGTTCTAATTCCAAAAGTTCAACAACCAAGAAAGGTAACAGACTACAGACCTATTTCTTTATGTAATGTTTATTACAAGCTGATCTCAAAGGTCTTGGTTAATAGACTTAAAAGGTGGTTGCCAGATATCATATCTCATAATCAAAGCGCTTTTGTGCCGGGAAGACTAATTACCGACAATTTCCTAATAGCTTTTGAGAGTCTTCATTTTATGAATAATAAAAGACATGGAAGACAGGGAATGATGGCTGTGAAGCTTGATATGAGTAAAGCTTATGACAGGGTTGAGTGGCCTTTTTTACAAGGAATGATGTTGAGACTGGGATTTTCGGAGAGATGGGTGCAATTAATAATGAAGTGTGTTTCAACTGTGACATATTCTATTCTTGTAAATGGGGAGTGCAGTGATGTTATACATCCAAGTCGGGGTCTTCGACAAGGTGATCCTTTGTCTCCATATCTGTTCCTTTTTGTTGCTGAGGGGTTATCTACTTTGCTGCACAGAGCAGAAGAAAGGAACGAGATCTAAGGCATTTCTATATGTAGGAATTGTCCTAAGGTATCTCACCTATTTTTTGCAGATGATAGCCTACTGTTTATTAGAGCGATAGAGGGGGATTGTATGAAATTGAAGACTTTATTAAATGATTATGAAGCAGCTTCTGGGCAAAGTGTAAACAGTGACAAGTCGGCTGTGTTTTTTAGCAAGAATGTGGATGGTAATATGCAGGGGCTGTTAAAGGATGTGCTAAATGTTCACAAGTCCATGTCCAATGATGTATATTTGGGGCTTCCATTGTTTTCTGGACGTGCAAAGAGGAAAATGTTTGACTCCATTAAGGAAAGAGTGGGAAAGAAAGTTCAGGGATGGAGAGAACGTCTCCTTTCTAAAGCAGGTCGAGAAGTGCTGGTTAAAGCAGTTGCGCAGTCTATTCCAACTTATGCAATGTCCTGTTTTCTCTTGCCTAATAATTTCCTGGAGGATTTACGGCGTTTGGTCAGCAATTTTTGGTAGGGACAAAGGGATAATAGAAGGAAGATACATTGGTTAAGCTGGGACAGATTATGTGATTCCAAGTTTATGGGTGGGATGGGCTTTCGAGATTACAATTCTTTCAATATGGCAATGCTGGCTAAGCAAGGATGGCGTTTGTGGCAAAATGAAGAGCTTCTAGTCTCGCGTATTTTTAAAGCAAAATATTTTCCAGGAGGATCTTTTCTTAATGCAGAATTGGGGCATAAGCCGTCCTATGTTTGGCAGAGTATATGGGCATCGAGGAAAGTACTACAAGAAGGTATGTGCTGGCGTATTGGTAATGGGGAACAGGTGAGAATATGGAAGGATAAATGGCTAATGGGGTCTGCCAGAGGTATTATAAACACTCCCTGTGTGTCATTACTACCTAATGCTTTAGTTTGTGAACTGTTAAATGACTCAAAAAGTGAATGGAATGTAGACCTGGTCAATCATATTTTTACAAAAGAAGATGCAGGGGAGATCCTACGTTTACCTTTAAGCAGAAGTCAAGAAGATGATCAACTGGTTTGGAGAGAGAATTCCAATGGTATTTACTCAGTTCGATCAGGGTATAAAACTCTAAGGAGATTGAAGGGTAGTGATGGTAATTTGATAGATCAAAGAACAAAAGAGGGATGGAAGTTACTCTGGCATTTGAAATTACCACCACGTATTAAACTGCTTGTATGGAGAGCATGTCAGGGTATTTTACTAGTTGGAAATACATTATTATCAAGACATATACTCAATGAGGAGAGTTGCTGTTTATGTGGAGGGGAATCAGAAACCATTCTTCATGTCTTCTGTGATTGTATGGAGGTTAGAAAACTCTGGGACTTGCATATTTTTTCTCTAAAAGCTTATGAAGTGAGGGGAGTCTCTTTTTTTGGATGGTTTGCTAATGTATCGCAGTTGATGGGGGTGGCAGAGTTACGATTATGGTGTGTGGCCATCTGGGCAATTTGGTTTAATCGAAACAAAACTAAATTTGATAACCAGATCTGGGATGCTAACAAGATTGGCGATTTCATTGTTCATTTCTTAAAAGAAGTGGATGATATTAATAGGTTTGATGCAGAAATTGTTAGTGTACATCACTCTAGATGGAATCCACCCCCTCGTGGTGGTTTCAAGCTCAATGTTGACGCGGCCCAGACAGATGATAAAGAGGTGGCGGGAATAGGAGCTGTTATTCGCAATTCCAATGGTCAGTTAATTGGAGCCTTGGCCAAGAAGATAAGACCTGCTTACTCAGTTCTTGCATTAGAAACTTTGGCAATTAAGGAAGGAGTGCTAGAGGCATATCAGATATGATTGTTGAAACAGATTCTTTACAAACAATTACTGAGCTTCAAGGAGACAGACCCAGATTTTCCTTAGTGGGACACATTGTTGCAGATATTCTTTCTTTGATTAGTCCTCTAAGTTCAGTCTATTGGTCTTTTGTTAAGAGGGAAGGGAATTCTGTAGCTCATTCACTAGCTAGACATGCTTTATCTGTATCTAATGAAAGGGTGTGGGGGGTGGATTGTCCACCTTTTCTAGAACATTTACTTAAGCGGGATGTTTCTTAAAGTTTTTTAATAAAATATTTTATCAAAAAAAAAAAAAAAACTTTTCTTTTCAAGAACTGTTTCCAAATATACCAAAAATTAATTTTTTCGTTAGCTTTACTTAACGAAATTAGCATAAATAATTTAATTTATTATTAATAAAACTTCAATGATATAATTTGATAAAATTAAAAATTCGTAATCTACATAAAAAATTATGTTAAATTTAATGACCCAAAATATAAATTACTCGAAAAACTACAATTCCTTGTTTGCCACACTAGCTAACTACTAATTATAGGAGATAAATTGTTGGGATTTGTATAAATATTCTTTTTAAAAAGTTTTGGAAAAAAAAAATTCGAACCTGTTTTTTGAAAGAAAAAAAAAATTCATGTATTTACATTAAATCAAATGCTCAAATACGAATTTTTATAATGATTGATCATATTATTTATATTTGAATCATATGAGGCTTTATATTTTGTATATTAATTAGAAGTTTGAAGTAATTATGTTTCAACATATTCCTAATTATATATTAAAAAAAAAAAAGGAAAAGTAAAATTGTTGAGGCAATAATTTAATGTTAGCATGTATAATGAATGGGATTATATAATGTTTAAAGGTTATGAAAATAGAAAATAGCATAAAATCAAATCCCAATTACCTTTCCATTCTTTAAGTAATACCAGCATATCAAAAAACCATCCTTTAGAAATGGGATTTGTCATGTTTTAAAGGTCATAAAAAAAAAGTTCAACCTACTAATCGAATTATCTTGACATTTATAGCTAGACAGAGAGTTTTGACTTCTCCAAGTCAGATTAAAAGCGATAAATTTGTTCATGAATCGAGTGAAATCGAATTAAATATAATTGTTTTTTTTTTTAAATGGTCTCGTCCGATTCATTGAGCTTGTACAGGTTTCTTTATTATTCATAAATATATTAAAATATTTAAAAATTATTTAATAAATATCCTTTTTAAAATCAAATTTAAATATAATATATTTTATTGTTAATCAAATAATAATTTAAATTGGATTGAATTTAAATTTGAATTTGAATTTCAAAATCCTATCTAAACTTCGACTCAAATCTAACCGCATTCATTGAATGCAAGTTAATTGATTAAATAATTATTAACTAAATAATGTGTTTATTAATTCTTAGTTTTAACACTTCAACCGGTACTTGTTGATCTCTAATGCAAGTTAACTACCATGTGATCAATTAATCAAAACTAAGAAGAAAAAATGAAGTTACTAACACTAATATTAATTACAAAATTAACATAAAATAAAAATAAACAAGTGTAAAAGTAAGAAGTATATACTACTTCATATTTTTAAGAAGTTTTATTGATAATTAACACATTGCTTAAATATAAAAAATCTTGAATTAAAATTAATAATCATTCAAGTCCTTATCATTTTATTACAATCAATTAAGTCTTTGAATATTTATTTTCATTAAATTGAACCCTTAATTGAAACAAAAATTGATTAAAAGCGATCGATTTTCGATAAATCGAGATTTAATTGGATGAAAATAAATGTTTAAAAATTCAAATAAATGAGAATAAATATTAGAGAACTCAATTGATTGTAATAAAACGATGAGGCTTAAGTTATTATTTAATTTTAGTTCACAAATTTTTTTATATGTAAGCCGTAATACATTTGTCTAAGGAAAAAATATTTATAATTTAATTTTCACTATGGTGCCATTTGGCAATCTATATTTTTTATAATACAAATTTTAATTACTTTTGTTACACGGCAACACAAAAGTAACACAAAATATTCTTCATTGCTAGCTAACTTACATTTTTATTTTGTAAGATTAAAAATTTTATAGGATCAATTGTAGAGAAGTTCTAGGGTAAGCTCTCTTAAGGTAAGCTTAAAATAAGCTCTATTACATATAAACATGATAAAATTACATATAAATATGACAAATTACAAAAAGTTATCATGTTTATATGTAATTTTTTATATATATAAACATGACAAATTACATATATACATGATAAATTACATATAAACATGATAAATTATATATAAACATGACAAATCTGTCATGTATTTATGTAATTTTTTTTATATATAAATATAATACAAATTACATATAAATATAACAAATTACATATATAATAAAACTTACGAGAACTCACCTTAACGAGCTTTCCTTATAATTTTCCTCAATTGTGGCTTTAGCTTTGAGCTCAAGTATTGGTTTCCCTAAACACGTTTAAGTGACAGCTAGCTAGTTTAGGGTCAGTTTTTTGCTTAAAATTCATAAATGGCAAACTCCAACTTTGCTTAGCCAAACGGCATGGCTAAATTTCCTCGGGCCAGCCCATAATAGGAGCACGCCTTTGCTGTTAATTAATGGTTCGAAAACTGGTTAGAATAGCCCCTCTGACTTTTCTAACATGCCATGTGATGATAGCTCTAGCACATGCTTCAAGCTTAATTTTACAACAAAAAAAATTAATTATAAAATTCATTGAAATTTAAACCACCCCAAAACAAAAACAACCAAAAAAAAAAAAAAATAGAAGTTCATACATAGGACTATAAATACATTAATATATGCATTGAGACAATATTGAAATACCATATATTAAGGTTCTTTTTGTATTACTATATTTTGATATACCCACAATTGTGAATGAAAAAAAAAATATATATTTTAAGAAAATAAATGTTCTTATTTGTATGGGTAAAAGATCGATAACGAACAAATATCGCGAGGAAAAGATGAAAAAATATTTAAAAAGAGAATCGAATAGTGTTTGAAATTATCATGAGAAGTGGATAGAGACCGACAATTCGCCCCGATTGAATGTGAAACTACAAGAACCGATTCGTCGATCGGCTCGAGATGAACTTATGCGGATCGCGTTAGCAACCCAAGTTTAAGCCTTTGATACGTTTGTGGAAATGTCGATATCGCGATCGTGAATTGCAGCACGCGCCATCTCGATGTGCCTTGACATGCATGCTCTAGACGTCGGCTTACGGGCTTCCCATCCTTAGAAGTTTTAAATATAATATAAATATTTAAAATCAAAACATATATTCATGTAATTGAATTTAATGGGCTAATAAACTGAATTGATACGTAAACATGACCAATGTAATAATTTTCGGCCATAAAAAAAATGTAATTTCACCTTGGGCCGGTACGCCCAAACGGTTCAACACCACGTATTAAAATTGGGTTCCTTCTAGTCTCAGCCCCTGCCATTTGAACAAATAAAAATAAAGGCACTTCTAGAATTTCCAACAAACACAAAGACGATTTTTTAAAAATATGCATATAAAAATTGATATTTTTAAGATTATTGTGTTAAGTACATTAAAATTTTATAAATTTTACAATTAATTATTATATTTAATATATTAATTAATAGAAATAAGAATTTAATTAATCTTAATAAATGCGTTAGTAAAATCATATTTTTAACAACCCATTTATGAACCTAACTTGGGGATGAATGAAACAAAATTTTAATTTGCTTAAGAACTAATAAAACCTACATTTTCTAATTTATTTCCTTTGTTTCTTTCAATATTAATTAGTTAATTAATTAAGCTTTAGAATTCGACCACACTCCTTGCTTCGCATCCCAAAGAGCACCCCCCCCTTCACCTTTTACCTCTTTTCCCGTTTCTTTGGTCAACCCCTCCCTTTATTTCCCTTATAAACCTAAGGTCCAATTCCATCATTTTCTTCACAAAAAAATCTCCCTACTTCTCTCCATTTCCTTCACCTAAAAAAAAAAAAAAAACCCAAACAAAAAAATACCCTTCAAGAATCCAAGACTCAAACACACAAAAGGAGATGGAACTTACCAAAATTATCGTCACTATAGCTCTAACCTTTGTCATAACAATCGCTTTAGCGACGAAAACCATCCGCGTCGGGGAAGAGAATCCTCCTTTGATTTCTTCAACCACATTCCCAAAGGCTCAAGTAGTACCCTTGCCAATGCCGACTTCCAAAAGGGTAAGTCGTTTCCTTAAGGAAGAAGCTAAAAACCCTAGAGCCGCTGACCATTGCCACAAAGATGAAGAGGTTTGCTACGTTCAAGGTGGCCACAACTCCACTTGCTGCAA
Organism: Fremontodendron californicum; assembly: GCA_030761205.1. Taxonomy (NCBI): domain Eukaryota; kingdom Viridiplantae; phylum Streptophyta; class Magnoliopsida; order Malvales; family Malvaceae; genus Fremontodendron; species Fremontodendron californicum. The sequence continues at coordinate 20,809,284 of JAULJL010000033.1, forward strand.
CAACAAATGTGTGGATTTGGCGACGGACAGCCACAACTGCGGCGCATGCAAGAACAAATGCAAATTCACACAGATTTGCTGCCGGGGAGAGTGCGTCTACATTTCTTTCGACAAAAGGCATTGCGGGGCTTGCAAACACCGATGCAATCCGGGTGAATATTGCGTTTATGGAATGTGTAACTACGCATAAATTAACCAAAATTTAAGACTTCGTGTGACGTTCGTGATTTATTCATATAGACAATAAAAAAAAATCACATTTGAAGTGGTTCTTAAAGATTATATATATATATATGTATGTATGTATAGAGAGAGTTAATTTTATTTTTGCCTTATAATTACACATCAAGTGTTTATCTAATTAATGTAATGGTATACAGAAAAAAGTTTAAGTAAAATATCTATATATGAATTACTTCATGTTGCTATAGCCTTACACATTTTTTGAGTTAGGGAGAAGGGGAGGTCATTTCATTGTATACTTATATCATTGTTGTACAAAACAAGAAACATTTTTATACTTTTTTTCAATAGGCAATTATGCTAAATATCATTATAACTTATTTTTAACCTCTGCAATGCGATATTTGGGTTTATACAGTGATTAAAAAATTGAACCTATCGATCCTATTGATTGAACTAAAAATCAAAAGTATGTTCAATCCAATAAATGATATAGAATCAACCTTTTAGCGAACAGGTTAAGATCAGATTGAACTAGTAAAAAATTAGATGAAATTGGTAAAAAAAAAAATTATTTTGAAGTTTATTTTATTATTCAAATTTTTTTTGTAAGTTATTTGAACTTTTAAATTTTTAGTTATATATTAAACACCATACTATTAAGCCAAATGAATATATTTATTAAATAGTTAGTATATTTCATACTTGTTTAATATAAAAATCATGTAATTAATATTAAAACCTCTCCTCCAATTAGATCATTCGGATTGATTGAGCCAAGAATCGGAACCTCCACTGTTTCAACCTTTGGTCTAATTTCAAAAACATTAGATTTATATGATACCATAATTTGTTAAACTTGTTGGAATAATTTATATTTTTAATTAATTGAATTTATTAAATCCATCAAATTTAGATTTAAAAAATAAAGTAAAATATGCTTCAATAGTTTTCATCTCTAAATTTGTTGTTAAATTTCAATGAGATATGCTAGTAGATTATGTAAGTGTAATAAAAATATACCAAAAAGAAAAAATATTTGTAATAATTTAATGATTGTTTTTTTTACTCTTATTATTATGTATTTTTTGAAGTTTTTTTTTTTAATTATTTATACAAAATTAAAGTTCTTCTTAATTATATTAATTACAATATTTTAGTAATTTTTTTTTTCACTGGCTAGTTTTCTGTTTATAATAAATTATTTACTCAGAATCACGTTATTAGTGTCAAATGTCTTTATGCATTTCTTACATTTTATGCATAAAAATTTAGGTGATAAAGACAATCACATTTAGAGTTGAGATATGCCGCAGTTCTCAATAAAAACTTACAGATTGCTTAATTAGAGAACTGTAAGTATCGCGAATTGAACCTAGGCCATACAAGTAGTTAGACATGTCCAGAGATCAGCTGCCCGTTCGACCAAGCTTTGGACAAGGTTTTTCAAGCTCGAACCCGGCCTAACTTGATCCGATATATTATTTTAATTAACAAAACTACTTTTTACTTAATTTAATCTAAAATATATTTAAAATTATTAAAATATTAATATAAAAATAATGTACAAGATTGATCTTCAGTTTCAGTTGATTGAAAGTTGAAGCAATTGGTTGTTGCATCATTTGTCATCCTTGTTATAGTTCATTACATTTTCTCCTTCTTGTTGTACAGTTTGCATTGCATGAAAGCTTAGGACTAGAGCTAGAAAAATGATGAATGTGAAGAGAAGCTTTCTCGAATTCATCAATGAAATTTTCAGAAAGAGAGGAAAGAAATATTTTTGGAGGTCTTTGATGCAATGCAAAAGGAGGGTTTTTCATAAGAGACCTTGGAAGGAAAGAAATATTTTTGGAGGTCTTAGTGGAATGGTCTAACCTTTTTAAGGGCAGTGGCTCGGAATTTTTTTTCTTACTCAAATCCGTTTCGTGTTGGGTTCGGATTAATTCAAAAACCCATTTTATTATTCAAAAAATATTAAAAAAATATTTTTATATTTATATTAATATATTTATAATTAAATTTAAATAAAAAATCTTTTTTATTTAATGAATAGTAATTCGAACCAGATCGAATCGACCTGAATTACGAAAATCTTTACTTAAACTCGGCTCAATTCGGGCCGGACCTCTCGCCCGGCCCTTGGATTAAATTATTCAACTGTTATTAAACAAATAAAAGTTAAACGATTTTATTCTATGTATAGGTTCAAAGAAGACTCCACTGATTTGTTCTCTTCTCCAAATTCAAATAATAAAAAAGATTATAGAGAGCAATGCATGGTCTTTATTCAAAGTTTAGAACAGGAAAAAGAAATGGTTCAAAAGCGTATCTGAACCACTAAAAAAGATCAACTCAAATTATCAGGCTAAAAAATATTGCTTTCTTCACTTCAGAAATTCTTTGTTTATTCATACATAGACAATGTGATCGAATGTTTACTCGTTTTCTGTCATATGCAATAATATTAAATTCAGAACTGAAGTCAACGTGTTCAAAATTTAGACAGTGTGCCTAAATGTGTTTTTGTTAATGATTCTAGACATTTTATTTATTTTCAATGTCGATGTTATTCCTATTCTTTAATTTTTTTTTTAGAAATACCTATATATATATATATATATAAGTATAAAAATTCCATCTCTCTAAATATATAAAAAAAAATTTTAAAAATATATAATTTTATCGAACATATATCCGAATTTAAGTGTAACCCTTGTAATTCAAAGAACATAGCTTAGTGCTCTTCTGCTGCATTTGTTTTTTGCAGATCTTGGTGGATTTAAGTGCTCCAAATAAAGTTAAAATTGAAGATTTTATTCTCCAGGGAATTCTAAGGAAATGACAGGTTGCATTATTCTTCACGGAGTTCTAAGGAGATGACAGGTTGCAGAAAGAGATCTTAATTATAAATCTCATTTGGTCATTTAAATATAATTGATGAATGCAAATCTCTCAACGTGTGGCAGTGGCTTGTAGCTATGAGCACAAACAAATTAATATATTTCTTGTTTGAAAAAGAAAAGATACGTCAATTGATTAAAAGTTTGATATCCCAATTTAAAATCCTAACCCAATCTCCTAAAATTTAACATATACTTAAATTTATTTTCTATATTTATGGTAATATATGCCATTGTTCAGAGTAATTGGAATTTTCATCAATTTCTCAACTAGTATTAAAAGTTGGTTTAAACCATAAAAATTAGTATTGGATTTTTGTTGTTTAATTTTCAATATAAATAATTAAGATCTGAATGTACTAATGAATAATTGATCATCTCTAATCATTGACTGTGAATTATGTCATTGTAAAAACTGTTAACTGAAGTGGATTAGCAGGAAAAACCAAGAAGAAAATCTCTAAAAATCCTACATTGAAAGAAATTCTTGCAAGAGGCTGTACTCATGTTGGTAGAATTAACATGAAAAGTTTGTACAGTCATCCATCATTTCTTGAGATAGTTAGTAAGTACTTGAAAGTTATAATCTAGTCTTTTTTTTTTTTTTTTTTTTTTCAGTTTGATTAATTAGTAATTAATCTTTTTCATTTGATAAGAATTAGTTTAAGTTTTCACATGCAAATTGCCTAAATGGCTTTCTTACTCATTGCTGCAGAACATGATAGTCAAAGTTTTTGAAGTTTTTTGGCTAGACCTGTTGATGCAAGGATTATTAGACGGTAAACCATGAGGTATATTGTTGTGTTGAGATCGATAATTATTCTCACGGTTTTATCAATTAAAAAAAAGTGTCTCGATAAAAGAAATGTGGACTTTACTTTATAAAATCACGATCCAATTTAGAACGGTTCATGAAGCTAGCTACCATAACAATATCTCAGAATGATTCAAATAGCCAAAACTATTAAAAGAAAAAAAAACAATAGTTTTCATTAAATGGACTACATTTAGCTTTTATAAATCAAACAAATTCAACAAAAAAAAATTCTTCTAAGCATAATTGCACAAACCAAAAACACACAACCCTCCATTGCTGCACCTATTGTTGCATCCACCACAATGTTTCCTATTGAAAGATGGATTAACACATTTTCCCTTGCAGCATATTTCATTGTACTTACACTTCTTCCAACACTTTCCACAATTTAACCTGTCTGTTAATATGTTAACACATTTTTTCTTGCAGCATTGAGGTCCAGGACTCCCCCTAGCACGACAAATCCTAGGGAACTTGTTGCAAGTAATAATCCTACGAGTTCGTTTCTTTTGCAAGAGGGAACGGCGACCTTGTGCCTCATCTAACATGAAAAGCTGTTTAGTTTCAGCTGAAGAGTACTCAGATAAATCCATTAATGTTGCATCATTATCATCCTCTTCAGTTGCTGAGTAATTCTCAGTATCTTTTTGTTGGTCTAGATTTGATGCTGCTGAAATATTGCTTAGGAGTACTAGAACCATGACAAGAACCGGCACGAAAAATAGCTTTCTGAACTTCATAGAGATTGTTTGTAAGAAGAGAGAAATCACAGATATGGTGAAGAGAGTTGAAAATAGAGCTTTGGGATGGAGAATTGGGTGACAAGAAGAAAGGGTATTTATAGGGAATTTTAACTATGAAATGTAGGGTTTGAACTTTGAACTTTTGCACTTAGTGGAAGGGTCTCTGCCTGCACATAAAATAATAATAACTAAGTTGAAGAAAAGCAAAGACCAAGTTTGCAAAAGGTCCACATTCCTCAAATTCAAATACAAAATAAATAATGTGAACCAGACACGCATAGGAAAGGCTGGAATGCATCAATAAAGTTGCAGATTAATCATTTTTTAATCATTTTTTGTTAGTCAGATTTTGACAACTTTGAAAGCTCTCGCTAGCTGAAACTAATGAAAATCCTAAATATTTCTGAACTGCAAAGTCAATTTTTTTCCCCTCAAAACTAGGTGCAGTCTGAAAATAAAAACCATAATCTATACTAAAATACAGGTGAGGTCAAATTGTGGGTCAGAAAAAAACACCTTATATATTTGGCTAGTTTGCAATGGTAAAGATGTGTGTTTATCAAACTTACTAGTTTCTGCAAAGGATATGTGAATCCTTTTATAGAGGTGAACCTTGAGGCCATATTATGGACTTTGTTTTAGGTCATCTTGACCCTAATACTATGGATATATATATATATATATATATATATATATATATACTCATATTTGAAGTATTGTAAAGTGGAGGGAGAAAATTTTGAGAGCCCACATTGACCTGCACCATTCTTTGTAAAAATGAGACCAAGATATATTGAAGTATACAATCCTGGATACGTATATATCCAATGAATATGAATATAAAGATTTGATCCTTCAAATATATAAAAAAATAAATAAATGTACCTATGTTGAAAACATATATATCTAGATCCAACACTCATTCTTGAGTAACATAGTAATCCTACTGTTATAAATCACAATTATTAATTTGGTTAAATAACAAAAAGAAACAGTAAAACAAAGAAAGCAGAGGGAGAGTATATGGCTAGTCTAGCCTTCAAAAACTTGTCAATTCCTGAATATCTTGTCATAAATTATAGTTACAATCTATCATCGGAATTTTTTTCAGGGTTGATGGGTCTACAAAACTGCATAGAGATTGTAGTTCTCCAAGGTAGACCTGCTCATAAGTCGACAATCCATTCGGTCCGGTTTGTATTAGATCAAATTTAGATAAAAAAAATTATTTTCGATCGGTCCAGCCCGATCCGAAATAGTATTTTAGATATTAAAATAATATTATTTTATTTTATTTTAATTATAAAAATATTAATAAAAATATATATTTTATTTTTTAAATAAGAAGAACAATGCTCACGGGTCGACCCGGGCAAGGATCTTGAAAAATTTTCGAGCCTCAGCCCGATCCGACCCATGAGCACCTCTACTCCAAGGTAGTGAATTCAGAATGTCACCTTTATATTCTAATATTCTTTATTCTGAAAATCCCCCATTATTCTTCAATGAATAGTAATTCCATGATTTTTTTTTTTTTTTGTATTACTTGTAATAGACTATTACACATTTAATATTTATCATGTTATAATAGTCATTTTTCACAACACCCAAGAATAACCTATTACTTTTTTATTCCTTATTTTATGAAATAGGATCATTATTTTTATACCCAATTTGCCTTTGCATATTTTTGAAAAATCCAAATACATCCAGCTATTAAGAGTAAGAAATATTATTAAAATATTATTTTTAAATAAATTAAAAAATATTTAATATCATTATAATATTTAATATTATTAAAATATTTATATTATCAAATATACTATTAAAATATTACTATTATATTACTAAATATTTATATTTTAAAATATATAATTAAAATATTATAATTTTCAAAAATATTATTAAATATAATTAAAATATTCATAATTTAAAATATATTTATTAGATATTATTATAATACTTTAATATATTATTAAATATTATTATTAAAATATATTACATTATATTAAATATTATAAAAAATATATTACATAATTATTAAAATATTTTAATATTTTAATATATTATTAAATATTATTAATATTAAAAATATTATTATTAAAATATATTATATTTTATTGAAATATTAAATATTATTATTAAAATATTATTTGATATATTATTAAATATATAAATATTATTATTAAAATATTTTAATATATTAATAAATATTATTATTAAAGTATTTTTAATATATTATTAAATATTATTATATTTAAATATTATTATTAAAATATTTTAATATATATTATTAAATATTATTATTAATTTGAAATTAAATTTAAATAAAAAAATTATATATTATATAATTTTTATTTATTATTATTTAATATTTTGAAAAAAATAAAAAGATGTTCTTCTTCATGAAGATCTCATGAAGAAGAACTAATTAAAACAAAAAATAAAAATTTTATAAAGAGGATAATCGCCATCACCGATGACCATTTTTCTTGTGATTTTTATAATTTTTTTAAAAAATATAAATTATTGGAAAATCATCATTACTTTAAAATAAAATTGGAAAATCGCCATGACCCATGACGATTTCTCAACTTTGTTTAAAAAAACAAATGTTGAAAAATCGTCATGAACCATGGCGATTTCTCAATTAATTTAAAAAAACGAATTTTGATACTTAAAAATAAAATATCGATAATTTTTTTTATATAAAAAAAAGCTATATTAAGAAAAAAAACCCGACGGTTGACGGCCGTCAGATTTTAGAGAGAAGTGAGACATGCGGCTTCATTCATTTTTACAGGACCCATGACGATTTCTCAACTTTGTTTAAAAAAAAAAAAAGTTGAAAAATCGTCATGAACCATGGCGATTTCTCAATTAATTTAAAAAAACGAATTTTGATACTTAAAAATAAAATTTTGATTTTTTGATTTTTTTTTTAATAAAAAAAGAAGAATGATATATTAAGAAAAAAAATCCAACGGTTGACGACCGTCAGATTTAAATTTTAGAGAGAAGTGAGACATACGGCTTCATTCATTTTAACAGGGAGAAGAGAGAGTAAATTGGCTGAAGTCGTGGCAATTTTTATTAACTTACAAATTAAAAAAAAAAAAACATTATGGTTGTGTTTAAAAGGCGTGTATAAAACATTCTCCTTGTTTAATTATGCTTTAGGATATAAGGCCCGGACCAAATATAAGGTAGGTAATCAGAATAAATTATTTTTAGTCGGTTACCATATCCTATCCGACTTTGGATTACGAGTCCCTATACAACTCGAATTGTTATACAAACCCAAACTTATTTAAACTGGTTTGCACTTCACAATAAACCATTATTTTCTTTCTTTGTTTCTACGAATATTTCTCTCCAGGATTTTTGTGAGCTTTTGTTTTTCTTCTTTGCTTCTTTCGAGAACCTACTTTGGTTGATCAGAATGGAGGAAGAAACAGGAAGACGAGCACGTTGTCTTCCACCTGAACCCGGTCCCTATGCATGGATGTTTTTCAAGCATGGGAAAGGATATAAAAACCAGGCCTTTTACGACTTCAGCAAGCCCGGAAAGACAATCCTGAAAAGAATCCCTGAATTGTGCAATAAAAAGTTTCAGGCTTCCTGTCAAGGTTGGTTCTTAACCATATCAGAAAAAGATGAGTGCTCTCTGTGGAATCCAGTGACCCTAAGAACAGTAGAGTTACCTCTTGTTCTTTTGAAACCTAAACAGAACATTGGCCATTGCATTGTCACAGCACCTCCTGATAATCCTGACAGTTTAGTCATATTATTTGTGAAGTTTGTTCCTTTGCTCATGTTTTGTAAAGTTGGAGATCAACATTGGTCTGAGCAGTGGTATGATAAGGAGATTAAGATCATAGGAGAGTGTCCGGAAGACTCTAGTGATTATTTTTCTCAACCAGTTTGTTGCAACACAAAATTATATGTTAGGACAGCCGGTAAGGGTAGACTAGCTGTAATTGAAGGAATAGGATCAGATCGCCTTGTGATAAACTCCTTACAAGTTGGAGTACCTAACAACCAAGAAAATACAGAACATCTTCGCCGATACTTGGTGGAATCCAACAGTGAACTCTTTGTAATTTATCTGATATTTGGGGGACTAGCATACAAGGAAGTAATAGCTGTGGAGGTTTCAAGATTGGATTTCTCTCAAATGAAATGGCACAACGTGAAAAGCGCCAAGGACCGAGTTTTCTTTGTAGATGATGAATCTGCTTTTTGTTGCCCTGCTGTTCATGAGCCAGATATTCATGGGAATTGTGTATATTTTACATTACTTGATGATAAAAGTATATACTCGTTCAACATGGAAGACAAGTCTGTCTCAGTTTCTTTACCATGTCCAAATCTACCAACACCATGGTGTTCACCAATTTGGTTAATGCCAGACTCTAGGTAAGCCAATCTATCATCTTCTTTTCATATTACTGCCCTTTAATTTGTTGTTAATTGGCTAATATGTTGCCTGTTCATTGTTTCTTTTATACAAATCATTCGTGTTATAATATTGTTTCTTACGATTCCCTTGTTGATATATATATAGGCTGAGTGGCATTTTCGGACAAACAAAGAATGACTTAATTGAAGAAGGAAAAGAGCTAAAGCCTGAGATCCAAGAAATTGTGAAGTATGTGACAAGTAACAAGCAGGAGGTCAAAGCAGAAGCGGAAGGATACTTCAGAGAGCTTCCTTTGGATGTACTATCAGTGATTGCTAGCTATCTTCTATTCTATGACTACATGAGCTTCAGAGCTGTTAACATGATCTGCCGATTAGCAGCACCTCCACTCCGATGGGAAACTACTCTGAAGGGATTGGACAGCGGTTGTCTAACTCCATGGCTCATGGTTCCCGAAAATGGTGAAGGAATTTGCAGTTTCATTGATCCATTGCATGGTGAAAGACATCTCATGAACATGCCTAACATGTCAAAAGGTGCTCACATTCAGTATTCAAAAAATGGATGGTGCGTGATGTTACAAGGGAAAAATGAAGTCTTTCTTTGGAACCCTTTTGCAAAGAAAACCATTGCAATTCCAAATATGCCCCATGACTGCATTTCAGTTATAGGTTGTAGTCTCTTAGCTTCACCGAGTTCTTCAGGCTGTGCAGTTATTTTGGTTTGTGATGCTTACTTTTATTCATATGCATGCATTGATTACTTTGATTTGGACAAGGGGCAATGGTCTACTTATTTTGCATTTGATCGCAAAGATTTGACACAAACTCTAAACAACAATCCGGTTCTATGCAAGGGAAGTTTCTACTTTCTTGATTCAGAAGGGAAACTTGGTGTCTCCAACGAAGTTGGAGAGGAGTTGGTTGGAGAGGAGTTGGTGGGGGAAGTTCTTGACAAGCCTAAAAAACCTTGCAATTCATTTAGGCAAAGCTTCCTTTTAGAATGCAATGGGAAACTTATATCTGTCTTTGTAGGTTTCATGGGAAAATGGGTTCAAGTCTTTGAGCTGGATTTTAATTCAATGTCATGGATGAAAGTTGAAAATCTGGGAAACTATTCACTGTATGTCAGCCGTTTATCATCATTCGCCGTCGAAGCAAGAAAAGGAATGGAGAACAAAGTTTTCTTCCCCCGATTCTGTGGCAACAGCTTGGTGTATTATTCTCTGGATTCAGGAAAATATCACTGCTATGGTGGTAGTGAGGATGCCATGGTAGACTTTTATGGCACAAAAGAGCAACTACTTTGCAGCTGGATTCAACCTAAGTGGTTATAGATTAGTAGATTAAATTAAACAGTTGATTTAACTTTGAAAGAACTGTTGATTTAATCAGCATTGTTAAATTGGTTTTGTCTTTGCCATAGTTCTCTCAGTTTAATAAAGCTTGGAAAGAAGGTTCTGCTTGAATAGTTTGTGTCTGTTTCAATTTGATTAACCTGTCTATGTAAACCTAAAGTAATGATGTTGATATGTGGAAACTGGAAACTAACTTTCTATACCCGCAAATGCAATCATCTTCAAATCCCGAGAGCTAACTTTGCTTTTGATAATGATTGAAGTTAACCATAAATGAGATAGTTGCTAACCAAAAGCTGTTAAGCTGGTCTTGACATTGCAGAAAATTACATCTAGAATGTAATTAATTGTAATAGGATACTTAAACTAATCCATATATGATGATATGAATCTTAGTATAGCAGTAACTTCTCCAACAATCATACGAATTGCAGATCATGACAATGACACCACCATTTTATACAGATTTGATTATTGAGGTTCTAAATTCTGGTGAAGTTTGCCAGTCGATTGCATCTCATTGGTACGCTTGATTGATATGATTATCGCTTCCCTTTTTCAGGCAATTGTGATTGTACACAGATTGAGTTTCTCATAAATAATTACTATGTATTTGGTTGAGGCAGGTGATAAGTGGATCACATTCGGCAGAAATATATAGGAATAATCTGGCTGGTAGCATTAGGCTGGTCAACTTCACAGCATTTTTTTTAATTTCAATTCATCCTTAAATATAAAATCAGTCCCAATCAACTTACTCTTGCTAGAGTTGCTTAGTTTGAAGCTGCAATATGAGATCAGAGAGTAAAATTTGAATGGTTTTCTGGAAAATATATAGGACAATCGATGGCAATGAAAATTGGAAAGAAATGTAATCTTTTTTGGACAATTATTTTATCAAAATTACATAAGGTCTGATAGAGCAACACTAATTTTTATGAAAATTGAATAGAAAAACTGATAACTTCAAGTGCCAACAAAATACCAATTCAAAGTCCATGGTCGAATAAGGATTACATACAGAAGTACAGAACCAAGATGAGAAGACACTGAATCATCCATGATAACTAAATTCAGATATTCCTCAGTGGTCAATTACAATCCTTATTGCTGGTTTACCGACAATCTTTCAAAAGATTTTGTGTAAAAAGCTTCACTCTCCCTCACTCAAAATGGGGACAATGAGTGGTTTCATTTGTGCAAGATATACAATTGCCCACCTATTAAAGCAAAAGAATCAACATTACAAACTAGAAAGACAATGAAATGAGACATGTTTACTTGTTGAATTAGAGCTCTACACAAAAAGGAGATACAAAGATTAGTTTCCGCAGAATCAGTTGATAAAGATGCATACACATGTAATGAATGCAGGACATACGTCATGAGTATAAATACAAAGCATTCAACATGGAGGCAGGAGTATATGGTCAAGCAGTGGATATTAAGTCATCAAATCTAAGGGTGCCAAAGGCAGAAGAGTAAACGTATTTAGTGTGCTTTTAAATGATAAAATTCAGAACTTTATCATCTACCAAGGATATGAATCCACCATTATTTCAACAATCGCAGCAACCATCAAACTATCACAAATTGGTAACATAGCATAAGAGATCAAGGTACTTAGAGCTCAGCCTTTAACAAGGTGTTGTATTCAGTGAATTCATAGCTAAAGAACCTATACAACAAGCTAGACAAGGAATTATTCTCAGTTTTATGACAAGTTCTTTATAAACTCCTTAGATTAGATCTTTGCAAAGCCATTCATGTTTAGCATATTCCACTATGCAAAATTAGAATTAGAATACTATGAAGAAAAGCAATTTATCATGGAAGAAACATGAGGAAGAAAAAGCATCGCCTAAACCAAAATTTTGGAATGACAACATAGCCAAAAGAAGCCCAAGGTTTATAATCACCATATATTTAAGATTTCATAATAGTACTACTTTATAAGCAGTATCTATATCAAGTTACTGCTGCAGAAAGAAAAAACGTGCAACAATCATAAACTTACATCATCCAACAACAGACTGTAGCTGTAATGACCAACGTAAGGTGGAACCTGCATAAGAAAACGAGGAAAAGCGGGTTTTCAATGAGAACAGGGGCAATCCAATGAGGCATTACTATTTAATCTTCCTGGCAGGAGATAACAATCAAACAAAAGAAAACTTCCTAGTCTCTAGATGGCAAACCAGGTTATATAGTATATCAAAACATGGTATTACATAATGAAAATCCTGACAGATCAATTTGCTAAATCACTGATCTTTTAACCAATCAATGATAGGAGATAAGATTCATTCCAGTTCAGAGTAAACAACCACAGCACAAAGAATTCGACATTGGTTCACATTACTAACTTGTTATTCTATCTAACAGCCCAACTTACAATAGCAAATTAAAGCACATTTCATTAATGTATACGAATCAAAAGATACCCTTTTAAACTTAATTAAAGTAATATCAAACCCACATTGTGAATAAGATACAAATTTTAGCATATGAATTTTAATTCCAGAAATAAAAGCTTAATAAAAAAAGAGCAAATTTTAATTCTTAAAAAGAAAAAGAGAGAAATTGTTAAAAGGGCACTTACAGATTAGCAGAGGGACCTCTGTTACAGCAGATTCTGGTGTGAAGTTTTACCTTTACTAGTCCGTTACACTTAAATTTTGATCAATGAGAGGATTTACTTTGCGCATATGTTCTGCCATCGTAGGAGAGAATGATTCTTAACCAGAATTGGATTAGGGACAGCGGAGAGTAAATTGCTGCAACTATGATTCTTATATAAGAATTTCTCAAATTGGTTTTGTGCAATAATCTTGGGCTATAGAAGTTTATTTGTCAAATGCTACCATGTTTCTTTGTTTCATATGTACAGGACCCTGCATGTTTTTGTTAGTTGTTTTATTTTCTTTCCATTTTTCTTCATCACAGTATGCCAGCGATTGGCAATCTCGTCCACAGAACTGGTTGAGCTGATTGAAACACTTTTTCCCCCTAAATATCTTCGTTTTCCATCTCATTTGGTTAAGGATTTTATGTTCCCTTTTCTTACCATCTCTCGAATGAGAAGGGAAGCTATTTTTTAACATAAAAATTAAATCACATGGCATTTTTTAAATTGTGAAAGTTCACATTTAGGAAAAGAAAAGCTTGTATCAGATATCAGATAATGCAGTATCACAAAATATTGTACTTCCTTTGCTCTAATTTATGCGAATCTTGTGCTTGGATACTTGTATGATTGTCTTAACAAGATATATATAAGCCGTTAGATAGCGTAGCAATTAATAGCTCGTGGATCTTGCTCTTTGGTCAAATCTTCTTACAAGTCCCAACTCCTAAAGTTCAACTATACACAAAAAAAAAAAAAAAAAATAATGAAAATAACTCCAAAACACTTTAACCAAGTAACCAACCAACTTCATATGCTTTAAGGCTCATTATTCCACCTGTTTCATATGTACAGGTCCCTGTATTACATCTAGAAGGAAATTAAATGTAATTAAGCTTCTTATCTCCTGTATTACAGTCCATCCTAGTTATTTCCATGTTCGCATCTGCAATTCCATCAGCTCCTGCCTGCTCCGGTTCACTGAGTTCATTGGTCTTGGATTCCATCACATTCTATGAAGAAAAGCAATTTGTCATGAAAGAAACACAAGAAAGAAAAGGCACTGGCATTAATGCTGTTCGCCTAAACCAAAATTTTGGAATGACAAGATAGGCAAAAGAAGCCCAAGATTTATAATCCCCATATATTTAAGAAATCAAAAAAATGTCAAGAACTCAACATCACCTCAGGTAGGGACTCTCCCTTCAATTGCTCCATCTTTTCATTATGATCTTGATCTTTCAATTGCTCCAGCTTTAATTTATGAAGAAAAAATGAAATCAAATAACACAGATTCAGTCATTAAAAGCCCATCAATCAGTAAGTAATAAAGCACAATATATACCTCAGTCACATCATTTATTTTGGTGGTCTCCTCTTTATACCCGGTGGATCTTTGGGATGTAATTCTCACTATCCCTTTCTTTTTACTCATATTCATAGGCTTGCGAGGATAATACCCCACTCGATTGCTTGGCCGGTCATGGAGGTTCCTGTGCCTCTCCATTTCAGAGATCCTTTTAAGTTCTTTTTTACATTTTGTGCAGAATGTTGCCATGGTAATAGCAAGCTTGAGGATCAAGAAAACAAACAAACCAAACAATAAGATAAATACTAGTAACTTCAAGAATCATGATAGAAATGAAATCTTTTCCCTTTTTCTCTTTCTCTTTTTCTTTTTTTAATATTATGGAATAGAAACAACAAAGATAGCAAAAATTTTTTTGGAAGAAATCAAAATACCTGTTGAATGTTGATAATAACTTAGATGTGGCTCAAGAACTTTCTTTTCGTTTTCAATTGTAAATGCTTCTTCTTGGATACAGACGAATGGCAAATGAAGCAGAGAGTTAGTTTTAAAGGCAATCAAGTTAGGAGGGAACCCCAACGGTATTGCCAAAAGGTTGGAGATACGGTGACGTTTCTAGCCGGTGGGTCCCATTATTCTTTATAATTCATTCTCTGAGAGTGCTAGCTATACACACATGATGACATCAGCCGCTATTTGTTCAGCCACATCAGCATTTGCATATTAAAGAAAGCCACGTCATATTTGTTAATTTCCCAAAACTCCCTCCAAAGTCCAAACCCACATCAGACATTGTTTTCTCTCAAACAAACTCTCCAATGATTCGATCAAAACCCAATCTCTTTGCTTCAAATTTCTCTCTCAATCCCTAATTTCTTATAACCAAAAGCGCAATATCCAATTTCTTCACTATCTCCGTCGCATCATTCTCTCTCTCTCTCTCAATCCCTAAATTTTTAAAAATCATCCTCTTATTAAAACCGCATCACGTCTCCTCTTTTCTTCACTATCTTCTGCTTGGTTGAGTATTATTTGGTTGATTTATTTCTATGGCCATTGAATTGTTGGAGTCTAGCAGCTGGTTTATTTGTGAAAATGGTGTTAAATAAGCTTGTTTTTATGGGTCTTGATTGTGTACCTATAGTTGAGTTAATGTGGATATTTTTGTTTCAGGAAGAGTACAATTTTGATTTATTATTGGGATTTCGTGGTTTGCGTGGTTTACTTGAGCTTCACCAGTCTTCAGTTTTGTCTGTAGGTCTTGATACTGCTATGTGCTTATTTGGAAAGTTATTTGTGCATGTTTTACGGAATACTAATTTGTTTGTTGTTCTGGCAACCTCTAATTTAAATTGTAAGCTCCAAAGAGATCTTGGCTACACAAAATCGCAAGTAGCTCATGATATTAGAGCTGCATGTAGGGGATTTGTGCTGGCTCTGTTCTAAGCTGCTGGCTACATTAGGGGTAATGATTTTGTTTACTTGGTCTTAAATCATGCCCGTTAATGTGTTATGGAATCAAACTTTTACCTTTGTGAATTACAGGAGGTGGCTTGCATGATACTTTAGTAATTGGAGCTGATGTTGTTTCTTGATTTGTTGATTGGACGGATAGAGGGACATGCATTCTCTTTGGGGATGCCGCTGGTGCTGTAGTAGTTCAAGTAATACACTAATACCTTCCTTTTGTAAGTTCACTGTTTTCTGGACGAGGCAATGACGACTTTTTGACCTTGCATCAGCTAGTACAGACTGTTTCATCCTATTACATATTCTAGTTTCCTTGATGAGGATGATCTGCTTTGTCTACGCACATGCATATGTGGTGTTTCTGTCTTCCAGAGGTCTTAATATTGGCTGTAAATAGAGAACTGTTAATGAAGGAAAAGATCTTTTCTTGTCTTGTCTTGTCTTGTATCAAGTTGTAGATGGTTGCATGTAATTTGAAAAATTAGCAAGGAATGATATCTTAGTGCACCATGCCCTTGCTGAGTGCCTGACTTGTGCGCTATGTTACATTCACTGATGTGCTTGTGTAATAGTGGACTTAAATAGATGCCCTGATAAAAAAATATGGTCCTGCATTTGACTTCTTCAATACTTTGTTGCACAATACAAAGTACGGGATTTGGAAGTACCTATATTCAGCATATGCTCTCATCTTAGATTTACAAAATACAAGAAGAGAATTTAGATACTTTCTCGCCTAAGATTTTTCGAGTTGATGATCCGAGTGGCTGGTTGCCCCTTGCGTTCAGATTTCATAGCAATGTGTATAGGTTCCTATAATCGTCAGGCAGACTAAAAATTCAACTAGTCGGTTGAAAACTTGAAATGATAAGTCTTTGTGGAGAATTGTCTTTCACCTTATATTTGGTTTATTAATACCAAACTCTCATAGCCCTAATGGAGGATGGAGATATGCAAATTGCGAGGTTAAATTATATAGGAGTTTAATTGTAACGTCTGTATATATTTAAGATATTCTAGAGTAGTTAGGTTATTTTGTTATTAATTAGAATTTTACTTCTTTTCCAAGTATTAGGGTTTCAGGATTATATTCAGTATTTGCATTTTATTAGGGTTTTGGGTTTAGTTAAAATATCTAAGTTATATGAATATTGGGATTTTCTCCCTCTGTTGATTCTTTCTGGTTTTCTCCCCCTAGTTCTTTTGTTTCTTCCAATTTCCTCTGTTTCCTCCCTAATTGCTTCTGTCTATTTCTGATTTTCCCTCTAAATTTCTACTTTCTATCTCTTTCCTCTACTTGTTCTACCTCAAACCTTGAGGCAAAAATTCAAGCATTATCAAATTAGCTTCTTTATTAAGCTATTTTTACGGTCAATTATGGCATTATCGTATTTATTATACCAATTTTGGTATCTGTTGATTTGCAATGAAACATGATATCATTCGTGACATAAATGATTCTGTAGGCCTGCCATGCTGAGGAGGATGGTGTATTAAGCTTTGACTTGTATAGTGATGGTGAGGTTGGAAGGTATGTGCTTCTCTTGTTGTGGAAGTAAAAAGAACATTGTATTGCTTCGTCTGAGGAATTTGACTGAGCTGTCACTCCTGTTTCAGACATCTTGGTGCCCCCATAAATGACAATAAAACCAATGATCTGTTGGGTTCTAATAGTTCAGTGTTAGAATTTCCTCCAAAAAGGTCCTCTTACACCTGCATATGGATGAATAGCAAAGAAGTATCTCGCTTTGCTGTCCGTGTGCCACAATCAATTGAGTCTGCCTTGGAAAAAGCTGGTCTCACTGCATCCAGCGTCGACTAGTTATTGCTCCATCAGGTATATAATTTAGATTTGCAGAGATACTATATATAGCTTTTGTTTTCAGTAAATATGCCCTGCCATTTACTTGGACTGCTGGCCTAACCAGGGTCCAGGAGAGCCTTCCAGATTATTGGTGCTTAGATTTGTCCTTCATTACTGCTGTTCTACATTTGTCACTGATGCATTATTCTTTCATTTTTTAAATCTAACTTTATGTATGTTATATCTTTAGCTACGACTACGAGAAAGGTACTTGACAGAAAGTGACTTAGATAGTCATCTGGTAATACTCTAGATTTTGGGGTGGAAACATCTTGAGAATAGAAAGAATACAATTGCTTCTGGTTGTTGCCCTTGTGCATCAGCAACTATTGGAAGTTGTTGAAAGCTAGTTGGTGAAAAAAAAGAACATTTATACAGAAATGCGGCGGCTCTTATCTTCAAGATTTTTCAATCAGATTATACATTTCTGTCAAGCTGATTCTATTGATTATATCATACAGATTCTGTTGTTAATTGAAAAAAAAAAAAGAATTAAATATGGTTTCTTCAAATTTCGAAGAATAAACCTACAACACCAAATATTCAAAGAAATTCAAACAAAATTTACAAATTTCAGACCTTTTAAATACAAACGCAGTACACACATATCTGAGATTCGGCGAATTTCAGAGGCAAACCACCCAAAGAAAACCAAATCAATGAGAGAATATGAAAAAAAAAACAAACAAAAAGAATTCTAAGTATTACCTGGGATACAATCGATGAGCATCGAAGACAAGAAAAACCAACCAACAAAGGGACAACCACCAACGGTGATGGCAGTGACTGCGCTGGTGGCGGTTGGCGGCCGTCAGATTTTAGAGAGAAGTGAGACAGGCGGCCTAATTCATCTTTACAGGGAGAAGAGAGAGTAAATTTTTATTACAAATTCTGACGTGAAAAACAAACATTATGGTTGTGTTTAAAAGGCGTGTATAAAACATTCTCCTTGTTTAATTATGCTTTAGGATATAAGGCCCGGACCAAATATAAGGTAGGTAATCAGAATAAATTATTTTTAGTCGGTTACCATATCCTATCCGACTTTGGATTACGAGTCCCTATACAACTCGAATTGTTATACAAACCCAAACTTATTTAAACTGGTTTGCACTTCACAATAAACCATTATTTTCTTTCTTTCTTTCTACGAATATTTCTCTCCAGGATTTTTGTGAGCTTTTGTTTTTCTTCTTTGCTTCTTTCGAGAACCTACTTTGGTTGATCAGAATGGAGGAAGAAACAGGAAGACGAGCACGTTGTCTTCCACCTGAACCCGGTCCCTATGCATGGATGTTTTTCAAGCATGGGAAAGGATATAAAAACCAGGCCTTTTACGACTTCAGCAAGCCCGGAAAGACAATCCTGAAAAGAATCCCTGAATTGTGCAATAAAAAGTTTCAGGCTTCCTGTCAAGGTTGGTTCTTAACCATATCAGAAAAAGATGAGTGCTCTCTGTGGAATCCAGTGACCCTAAGAACAGTAGAGTTACCTCTTGTTCTTTTGAAACCTAAACAGAACATTGGCCATTGCATTGTCACAGCACCTCCTGATAATCCTGACAGTTTAGTCATATTATTTGTGAAGTTTGTTCCTTTGCTCATGTTTTGTAAAGTTGGAGATCAACATTGGTCTGAGCAGTGGTATGATAAGGAGATTAAGATCATAGGAGAGTGTCCGGAAGACTCTAGTGATTATTTTTCTCAACCAGTTTGTTGCAACACAAAATTATATGTTAGGACAGCCGGTAAGGGTAGACTAGCTGTAATTGAAGGAATAGGATCAGATCGCCTTGTGATAAACTCCTTACAAGTTGGAGTACCTAACAACCAAGAAAATACAGAACATCTTCGCCGATACTTGGTGGAATCCAACAGTGAACTCTTTGTAATTTATCTGATATTTGGGGGACTAGCATACAAGGAAGTAATAGCTGTGGAGGTTTCAAGATTGGATTTCTCTCAAATGAAATGGCACAACGTGAAAAGCGCCAAGGACCGAGTTTTCTTTGTAGATGATGAATCTGCTTTTTGTTGCCCTGCTGTTCATGAGCCAGATATTCATGGGAATTGTGTATATTTTACATTACTTGATGATAAAAGTATATACTCGTTCAACATGGAAGACAAGTCTGTCTCAGTTTCTTTACCATGTCCAAATCTACCAACACCATGGTGTTCACCAATTTGGTTAATGCCAGACTCTAGGTAAGCCAATCTATCATCTTCTTTTCATATTACTGCCCTTTAATTTGTTGTTAATTGGCTAATATGTTGCCTGTTCATTGTTTCTTTTATACAAATCATTCGTGTTATAATATTGTTTCTTACGATTCCCTTGTTGATATATATATAGGCTGAGTGGCATTTTCGGACAAACAAAGAATGACTTAATTGAAGAAGGAAAAGAGCTAAAGCCTGAGATCCAAGAAATTGTGACAAGTAACAAGCAGGAGGTCAAAGCAGAAGCGGAAGGATACTTCAGAGAGCTTCCTTTGGATGTACTATCAGTGATTGCTAGCTATCTTCTATTCTATGACTACATGAGCTTCAGAGCTGTTAACATGATCTGCCGATTAGCAGCACCTCCACTCCGATGGGAAACTACTCTGAAGGGATTGGACAGCGGTTCTCTAACTCCATGGCTCATGGTTCCCGAAAATGGTGAAGGAATTTGCAGTTTCATTGATCCATTGCATGGTGAAAGACATCTCATGAACATGCCTAACATGTCAAAAGGTGCTCACATTCAGTATTCAAAAAATGGATGGTGCGTGATGTTACAAGGGAAAAATGAAGTCTTTCTTTGGAACCCTTTTGCAAAGAAAACCATTGCAATTCCAAATATGCCCCATGACTGCATTTCAGTTATAGGTTGTAGTCTCTTAGCTTCACCGAGTTCTTCAGGCTGTGCAGTTATTTTGGTTTGTGATGCTTACTTTTATTCATATGCATGCATTGATTACTTTGATTTGGACAAGGGGCAATGGTCTACTTATTTTGCATTTGATCGCAAAGATTTGACACAAACTCTAAACAACAATCCGGTTCTATGCAAGGGAAGTTTCTACTTTCTTGATTCAGAAGGGAAACTTGGTGTCTCCAACGAAGTTGGAGAGGAGTTGGTTGGAGAGGAGTT
The DNA here is from genome assembly GCA_030761205.1 of Fremontodendron californicum. NCBI lineage: Eukaryota > Viridiplantae > Streptophyta > Magnoliopsida > Malvales > Malvaceae > Fremontodendron > Fremontodendron californicum. The sequence continues at coordinate 20,830,117 of JAULJL010000033.1, forward strand.
GGTGGGGGAAGTTCTTGACAAGCCTAAAAAACCTTGCAATTCATTTAGGCAAAGCTTCCTTTTAGAATGCAATGGGAAACTTATATCTGTCTTTGTAGGTTTCATGGGAAAATGGGTTCAAGTCTTTGAGCTGGATTTTAATTCAATGTCATGGATGAAAGTTAAAAATCTGGGAAACTATTCACTGTATGTCAGCCGTTTATCATCATTCGCCGTCGAAGCAAGAAAAGGAATGGAGAACAAAGTTTTCTTCCCCCGGTTCTGTGGCAACAGCTTGGTGTATTATTCTCTGGATTCAGGAAAATATCACTGCTATGGTGGTAGTGAGGATGCCATGGTAGACTTTTATGGCACAAAAGAGCAGCTACTTTGCAGCTGGATTCAACCTAAGTGGTTATAGATTAGTAGATTAAATTAAACAGTGTTATTCTTTACTACTTTATCATGATAAAAACTTTGTTATTGTAGAAATAGATTACATTGTATGGCTTACTGGAAGTTTATTATCAAATGCATGATTCAAGAGGCACTCCTGCCAAAAGGCCTACACCAGATTAGTAGATTACTTTCTATGAAGCTGATGTGAAGTTTTACCTTTACTAGTCCATTACACTTAAATTTTGATCAATGAGAGGATTTACTTTGCGCATATGTTCTGCTATCATAGGAGAGAATGATTCTTAACCAGAATTGGATTAGGAACAGCGGAGAGTAAATTGCTGCAACTATGATTCTTATATAAGAATTTCTCAAATTGGTTTTGTGCAATAATCTTGGGCTATAGAAGTTTATTTGTCAAATGCTACCATGTTTCTTTGTTTCATATGTACAGGACCCTGCATGTTTTTGTTAGTTGTTTTATTTTCTTTCCATTTTTCTTCATCACAGTATGCCAGCGATTGGCAATCTCGTCCACAGAACTGGTTGAGCTGATTGAAACACTTTTTCCCCCTAAATATCTTCGTTTTCCATCTCATTTGGTTAAGGATTTTATGTTCCCTTTTCTTACCATCTCTCGAATGAGAAGGGAAGCTATTTTTTAACATAAAAATGAAATCACATGGCATTTTTTAAATTGTGAAAGTTCACATTTAGGAAAAGAAAAGCTTGTATCAGATATCAGATAATGCAGTATCACAAAATATTGTACTTCCTTTGCTCTAATTTATGCGAATCTTGTGCCTTGGATACTTGTATGATTGTCTTAACAAGATATATAAGCCGTTAGATAGCGTAGCAATTAATAGCTCGTGGATCTTGCTCTTTGGTCAAATCTTCTTACAAGTCCCAACTCCTAAAGTTCAACTATACACAAAAAAAAAAAAAAAATGAAAATAACTCCAAAACACTTTAACCAAGTAACCAACCAACTTCATATGCTTTAAGGCTCATTATTCCACCTGTTTCATATGTACAGGTCCCTGTATTACATCTAGAAGGAAATTAAATGTAATTAAGCTTCTTATCTCCTGTATTACAGTCCATCCTAGTTATTTCCATGTTCGCATCTGCAATTCCATCAGCTCCTGCCTGCTCCGGTTCACTGAGTTCATTGGTCTTGGATTCCATCACATTCTATAAAGAAAAACAATTTGTCATGAAAGAAACACGAGAAAGAAAAGGCACTGGCATTAATGCTGTTCGCCTAAACCAAAATTTTGGAATGACAAGATAGGCAAAAGAAGCCCAAGATTTATAATCCCCATATATTTAAGAAATCACCTCAGGTAGGGACTCTCCCTTCAATTGCTCCATCTTTTCATTATGATCTTGATCTTTCAATTGCTCCAGCTTTAATTTATGAAGAAAAAATGAAATCAAATAACTTATGGTGCATGATGATTTTTCTTAATCAATTAAAAAAAAAATTCATTATAAAAGTTGGGAAGTCGTCATCCATGGTTCCCAACTTTTTTTTTTTTTTAATTATTAAATAATAAAATTTAAATAATTTATAATTTTAAAAAATAAAAATTTAATAAATTTTAAATAGAAATTAAAAAAAAAATTTACAAAAATTTTAAAAATTATATTTGTAATGTCAATCGAATTCTTTCAACTTATATTCGTAATAAATAGACCTCCGAGAGAAAGGCTAACCAAAGCGTTGTGGATTATGCAGGAATGAAGGTCATAGCTAGACCTATCCACAGGCCGGGTAGCTCGCCCTGCCCGGTAAGCCCGAATCGTATTGGGCCGGGCTTTGATAAGTGTTTTTGTAATTCGGGCCGGCCGGCCTAGCCCGAATTATTATTTATTAAATAAAAAATAGTTTTTATTTAAATTTAATTAATATATATAATTATATTTTTAATATTTTTTGAATAGTGAAACGGGCTTTCGGGTCGACCCGACCCGACCCGAAATGGGCTTGGGCAAGGGAAATAAAGAGTTGTGATTATGCAGGAATAAAGGTCATAACTAGACCTATCCACGAGTCAGGTAACCCGCCCGGAATGTGTCCCAATGTACCAGATTGATAAGGACATTTTCGACGGCTATGAATAGAGGTGTCCATGGGCCGAGCCGGGCTGAGACCCGAATTTTTTTTATTTCCTTTGCCCAAGCCCGAAAATAAAAATTATATAATTTATAATTTTAAAAAAATTAAATATTAATAAATTATAAATTTAAATAATAACAATTTTAAAAATTATATAAATTTTTATATAAATATTAAAAATATAATTTTATATTTTATAATTAAATATAAATAAAAAAATATTTTTTATTTAATAAATAATAATTCGAGCTAGGTCGGACCAGCCCGAATTACAAAAACAATTGTCCTAGCCTGGCCCAATATATATAAATATTAATTTTAAAAAATATTTTTTAATATTTTTTGAATAGTGAAACGGGCTTTCGAGTCGGCCCGGGCCTGGCGCGAAATGGGCTTGGGCAAGGGAAATAAAAAAAATTGGGTCTTGGTCTGGCCCATGGACACCTCTAGTCATAGCCGTTGAAAATGCACTTATCAATCTAGTACATCGGGAAAGAGTTCGTATCAACAATAATACCGTTATGCATATTTTGCCCGAAAGTCCGTTTCACTATTCAAAAAAATTAAAAAATTATTAAAATTATTAAAATATTATTATTAAAATATTTTTTATATATTATTAGATATTATTATTAAAATATTTTAATATATTACTAAATTTTATTATTAAAGCATTTTTAATATATTATTAAATATATTATTAAAATATTTTAATATATTATTATTTATTATTATTAAAATATTTTATATTTTATAATTTATATTTTAATATATTTAATATAATTTTAAGAGATCAATAAATTAATTTTTCTTTTTATTAAATAAAAATATTATTATTTATGTTAAGGACAAAATAATCTTTTTGTGTCTATTTTTTTACCTATTCCTTAACATCATTTTAACCAACCAAACAAAGTAATAGGGTTCTCACTCTATTCCATTCAACCAACCAAACTATGTAATACCTATTGCAACTCTATTCTATTCCCCTTCTATTCCATTCCAACGAACCAAACGTGTTGTGAAGGGATGATTCTTATATCAATCAAAGTAGTCGGTACATGCTGATTTTAAAGATAAAACGAAACGGTACCAGTATCGTATCATTTTAGTTTTTATACCGGTTATATCGACTTGTACCGATCAATATCGGTTGGTACCGGTATGTACCGATTCGTACCAACTGGTACAAGATTTTGAGTTTTTTTTTTTTTTAAATTTACTTATTTGATTTTTTTAAACCAATTTTTAATTTTTTTGGTCTTATCATTAAATTAAATTATTTAATCTAATTAATAATAATTTACTATATATTTTTTGTAAATATTTTATATTTATTTATTTATTTGATGTTTGAAATTTTGAAATTTCTATTTACATATGAACATAAATATATAATAATATGAATATAGTGGATGTATATTTACATGTGTATATAATATATATTTTATTAAAAAACTAAAAAATAGGCTATAAATATATATGAAAAAATATTTGAAAAATATAGATAAATTCGAAATGATACGTTAAAACACACTGATATTAATACGTATCAATATTAAAATAAAAACGATACATCGGTTACTAACTACTTTGGTATCAATACAATTTTCAAATCTTCAGGTTGAATTCTTATTATTATATTAAACTTGCTTCATTATTATAGCTAGTGGGCGGCACAAATTTGACTTTGGTGTTAATTTCTCCATATTTTCAGGTTGAATTCTTGAATACATATATACTCACTTTTTAATTAATTCATCAATGAAACTTTAACAAATTTATTTGCAATCATATTATTATTATTATTATTATTATTAATAAGTATTGCTTGCAAATATATATGTTTGAACTCTACTTTTTTATGAAACAATTTTAAAATCTTATAAGAATTCATTGTTTATTTTTTACAAACAAATCTTATATGAATTCATTCTTAACTAGATACTATAAACAAGTTTAAAACTTTAAGGCTAATTTAGCATTGCTGTTGGAAAAAGTTTGGGTTGGAAAAAGCTTGAGTTGGAAAAAATGTGTTTATAAAGTGTGGTGAAAAAGTGTGGTTTAAAAACTTTTAAGTGTTTAGTATTGCTGTGAAAAAGTGTTGTAGGAAATTAAAATGTCAAAAAAAAGATATGTTTAAAATAATAAAAGTGTAGAGATGTGAGGATAATAAAGTTATTTTATCCAAAAGCCAGCTTTTAAAGCCCAAAAGCTATATTTTTTGGCATTTTGATTTGGCTTTTCAAACTATGGTTTCTATAGCAGAACGTCCAAATTTTTTTATTTGTTTAACATTGCGTTTGCGATGAAAAGCAAGCAATGCTAAACGAAGCCTAAATCATTTTTTTTTTTTTTTTGAAAAATGCTGCTTTCTTAAAACTTTAAACCACTTTCTTCCCTCTTTAAACTTTTTAAAGTCTTTACTTTTGAAAAAGAAATACAGCACCTAACAATTAATCTTATGCCAATAGAATCATGACAGGTCATACAATGTTTAAATAAAGTCAGTTTCTAAGATAAAAATATTTTAAAGTATATTTGTCCATAAATAATTTTTTATTGTCCACCAAAATTTCGTACGAAAGCATTGGAAATGCTTCACTTCTAAGCAAATTCTTATTATTCCATCACAGTTCTTCGCCATGAACCAGCACTTCCCTGAACCCGACGACGGCGTCTGTTAGAATCCCACATCGGTGGGAGAATTGTTAGAGTTCCTCCTTGAAGGCTATATAAAGAGCCTTAAGGAGAAGTATTAAAACCATCCCAAGTATTATCTCTTCCTCTCTTGTATACTTTCTTATATTCTTTGTGAGGTTGTTCTCTCCTAGTATTTAGAGAGAGGTGTTGTAATATTTTCTCATAGTGAAATTCTTCTAGTCTTGCCCCGTGGTTTTTCCCTTTATTCATTGAGGGTTTTCCACGTTAAATTTTGTGTGTTCAGTTCCTATTTTCTCATCTCTTATTTTAGTTGTGAGACACTATTCCGTCACTCTGGTACCTAACAGTGGTATCAGAGCCATTGGTTCGTGGTCCTTATTCCGCTGCAGTGAAAGTGTTGGTTCTTAGTATGCTCTGTGGTTGCAGTATTGTCTGATCTTCCACATCAGAAAAGAATTATTCTTGTTGCTGGAAATAAAGTGTGGTAGTGTGAAAGTGTCTAGGGAAGTTCTGGCTAGGAAAGACTTGGTATTTAAGTGTGTCTATCAGTGACCCACCTCTCTTTCCTGGGAACCTACCTGGTGCACTATTCACGGGCTACGGTCACTGTTCCAGTATACTGTCACTGTTCCAGTATATGGTCACTATTCACAGATACGGTTACTATTCATACGTGTGGTTGTATACTTTTGCAGTAATTGTTAACGTATACTGGATTTGTTCTAGTGTACGACATACGTACAATACTGTTCACGTATACGGTACTATTCACGGTGAAATAGTGTAACTCGCTTCAGTTCGTGTACAACCATGGCAGCAAAATTCGAGATAGAGAAGTTCAGTGGGAGAAATTTCTCCTTGTGGAAATTGAAGATAAGAGCAATTTTGAGGAAGGATAATTGTCTAGAAGCAATTGAAAGTAGACCCACAGGAATGACTGATGAAAAGTGGAAAGAGAAGGATGACAATGCTGTTGCCAATCTGCACCTAGCAATGGCGGATTCAGTTTTGTCAAGTGTTGCAGAGAAGAAGACTGCAAAGGAGATTTGGGATGTTCTAAACAAATTGTACGAGGTGAAGTCACTTCACACCAGAATATTCTTGAAGAGGAAACTCTACACTCTTCGAATGAGTGAATCCACGTCGGTAACGGATCACATCAACACTCTGAATACGCTATTTGCTCAACTCACAGCATCAGATTTCAAAATAGCGGAAAATGAACGTGCGGAACTTCTACTTCAGAGTTTACCAGATTCGTATGATCAACTCATCATCAACATCACAAATAACAATGTTAGTGACTCTCTTCACTTTGATGATGTTGCCGGTGCTATTCTTGAAGAAGAATCCAGGCGCAAGAATAAGGAGGAAAGGTCAGAAAATTCAAAGCAAGCAGAGGCTTTAACGGTGATGAGAGGCAGATCAACAGAACGTGGCTCCAGTGGGAGTCAGAATCATGGTAGATCAAAATCTCGAAGAAGGAAGAATCTTAAACGCTACAATTGTGGCATGAGAGGGCACTCGAAGAAGGAGTGTTGGCATAATAAGAAGGGTGGAGAAAAGAATTCTGAAACATCAACCTCCCAAGGTTGTGTTGCAAGTACCTCAGATGATGGAGAAATCTTGTATAGTGAAGCAGCGACTAGTTCTAAAGGCGGAAAGAAACTCAATGATGTCTGGATAATGGATTCAGGTGCGACATGGCACATGACTCCACACCGAGATTGGTTTTGCACTTATGAACCTATTTCGGAAGGATCTGTGTTCATGGGAAATGATCACGCCTTAGATATTGCTGGAGTCGGTACCGTCAGATTAAAAATGCATGATGGTACTGTTCGCAAAATTCAAGGGGTACGACATGTGAAGGGCTTAAAGAAGAACTTATTGTCAATTGGACAATTGGATGACCTCGGGTGCAAGATCCACACTGAATGTGGAATATTGAAAGTAGTGAAAGGAAACCTTGTGGTGATGAAAGCAGAGAAGATCACAAGCAATCTATACATGCTTTTGGGAGAGACGTTGCAAGAGGCAGATGCATCAGTTGCAGCAGCCAGCCAAGAAGAAATGACGATGATGTGGCATCGCAGATTAGGCCATATGTCAGAGCGAGGCTTGAAAGTCCTTGCAGAACGCAATCTCCTGCCCGGGCTCAAGATGGTCAATTTACCTTTCTGTGAGCATTGTGTGATAAGCAAGCAGCATAGATTGAAGTTTGCTAAAGTAACTACAAGAAGCAAACACATACTGGACTTAATCCATTCTGATGTGTGGGAGTCACCAGAAATATCCCTGGGTGGAGCAAAGTATTTTGTATCATTCATTGATGACTATTCCAGGAGATTATGGGTGTACCCAATCAAGAAGAAGTCAGATGTGTTTCCAGTATTCAAGGAGTTCAAAGCACAAGTAGAGCTTGAAACTGGGAAAAGAATCAAGTGCTTGAGGACAGACAATGGAGGAGAATATGTAGACGGTAACTTTCTAGCATTCTGTAAGAAAGAGGGTATTATGAGACAATTCACGGTTGCACATACGCCTCAACAGAATGGTGTAGCAGAGCGGATGAACAGAACTCTCCTAGATAGAACAAGAGCCATGCTGAGAACAGCGGGATTGGCCAAATCTTTCTGGGCAGAAGCAGTCAAAACCACCTGTTATGTGATAAATCGATCACCATCAACGGCGATTGGTTTGAAGACGCCTATGGAGATGTGGAAAGGAAAGCCAGCTGATTATTCTTCTCTACATGTGTTTGGATGTCCTGTGTACGTGATGTACAACTCCCAAGAAAGAACAAAGCTGGATCCAAAATCCAGAAAATGTATATTCTTGGGTTATGCTGACGGTGTTAAGGGGTATCGCCTGTGGGATCCCACTGCCCGCAAGGTTGTTGTCAGCAGAGATGTAGTTTTTGCAGAAAATAAACTGCAAAGTGAGCAAACAAATGACAACACTTCAAAAGAGACTGCTACAGTGCAGATGGATAGAAATTCTCAAGAAGATGATTCTTCTGAAGCAGAACCAGAGCATGAGGTACCAGAACCAGTTGAGTCCGAGGCTGTAGAAGTTCGACGGTCAACTCGTGAGAGAAGGCCTCCAAATTGGCACACGGAGTATGTTACGGAGAGCAATGTTGCATACTGTCTTTTAACAGAGGATGGAGAGCCATCAACTTTTCATGAAGCTACTAGTAGCCCAGATGCTTCTCTGTGGATGACAGCAATGCAGGAAGAAATTGAAGCTCTTCACAAGAACGAGACATGGGAACTGGTGGAATTACCACGTGGCAGAAAAGCCATTGGTAACAAATGGGTCTACAAGATCAAGCGGGATAGCAATGATCAAGTAGAACGATATCGTGCTAGATTGGTTGTAAAAGGATATGCTCAGAAAGAAGGTATTGACTTCAACGAGATATTTTCTCCAGTTGTCAGACTTACTACTATCAGAGTAGTGTTGGCTATGTGTGCTGCATTTGATTTACATCTTGAACAACTAGATGTAAAGACGGCTTTTCTACATGGAGAGCTTGAAGAAGAAATTTATATGCTCCAACCAGAAGGTTTTGTTGAAACAGGCAAAGAGAACTTGGTTTGCAGGTTGACCAAATCTCTGTACGGTCTAAAGCAGGCGCCCAGATGTTGGTACAAGAGATTTGATTCTTTCATAATTAGCCTTGAATACAACAGACTGAGTTCAGACCATTGTACGTACTACAAGAGGTTTGATGATAATGATTTCATTATTTTGCTGTTGTATGTGGATGACATGTTGGTGGTAGGCCCCAACAAAGATCGAATCCAAGATTTGAAGGCACAGTTGGCTAGGGAGTTCGATATGAAGGACTTGGGACCCGCAAACAAGATTTTAGGGATGCAAATTCACCGAGACAGAAAAGACAGGAAAATTTGGCTTTCTCAAAAGAATTATCTGAGGAAGGTCTTGCGACGCTTCAACATGCAAGACTGTAAGCCAATATCTACCCCACTTCCTGTCAATTGTAAATTATCCTCAGGTATGAGTCCTAGCAATGAAGCAGAGAGGATGGAAATGTCTCGAGTACCGTATGCATCAGCGGTGGGAAGCCTTATGTATGCTATGATATGTACAAGACCAGACATTGCACAAGCAGTGGGAGCGGTCAGTCGATTTATGGCAGATCCTGGTAGAGAGCATTGGAATGTTGTTAAGAGGATCCTTAGATACATTAAAGGAACCTCAGATGTTGCATTATGTTTTGGAGGATCAGAACTTGTTGTCAGGGGTTATGTTGATTCAGATTTTGCAGGTGATCTTAATAAAAGGAAATCCACTACTGGCTATGTGTTCACACTTGCAGGAGGAGCGGTAAGCTGGTTATCTAAATTACAGACTGTTGTAGCTTTGTCTACTACAGAAGCTGAGTACATGGCAGCTACCCAAGCATGCAAGGAAGCAATATGGATACAAAGGTTAATGGAAGAACTCGGGCACAAGCAGCAGAAGATTATTGTGTATTGTGACAGTCAGAGTGCCTTGCACATTGCAAGGAATCCAGCCTTTCATTCCAGGACAAAGCATATAGGTATACAGTATCACTTTGTTCGAGAAGTAGTAGAAGAAGGAAGTGTGGATATGCAAAAGATTCACACCAAAGACAACCTAGCAGATGTTATGACAAAGCCAATCAACACTGACAAGTTTATTTGGTGTCGATCCTCCTATGGTCTATCAGAAACGTAAGCAACATGGAATGGCAAGACAGAAAGAGTGGTGTGAAGATATGATTGGTTTAATCAAATCTTCAAGTGGGAGAATTGTTAGAATCCCACATCGGTGGGAGAATTGTTAGAGTTCCTCCTTGAAGGCTATATAAAGAGCCTTAAGGAGAAGTATTAAAACCATCCCAAGTATTATCTCTTCCTCTCTTGTATACTTTCTTATATTCTTTGTGAGGTTGTTCTCTCCTAGTATTTAGAGAGAGGTGTTGTAATATTTTCTCATAGTGAAATTCTTCTAGTCTTGCCCCGTGGTTTTTCCCTTTATTCATTGAGGGTTTTCCACGTTAAATTTTGTGTGTTCAGTTCCTATTTTCTCATCTCTTATTTTAGTTGTGAGACACTATTCCGTCACTCTGGTACCTAACAGCGTCTCCGCCGACGTCGAAACTGCGTCTGCTTTCGAAGCGATGGTTGCCGTGGTGTTCCTAGCTTTGGCTTTGCAAGTCTTTTGGCGTTGCTTTTGCTCCTGTTACCGTAATCATGTCAAGAAATATTTTTCTTCTTTTTCTTCTTCCTCCGCCGCTAACACGGACCTGTCGACGATCGCTACCGTGGAGAAGATCCTTAACTACACGTTCAAAGACAAAAGCCTCCTTGAGGAAGCTCTGACGCACTCCTCATGCGGCGAAAAAGTGTCGTATGAAAGACTTGAGTTCCTTGGGGACGCGGCGCTTGGCTTGGCGGTTGCTACCCATTTCTTTTGTTTGGAGAAGCAGAAGAACCCTGGCGAGCTTACGAAGCTCAGAGAAGATATTGTAAGCAACGAGAAACTAGCACGCGTGGCGGCTAAGCTTAGGCTTAAACGATTCGTCCGGACAAAAAACATTGCTCCTCTCGACGACGATGTATTGGAAGTATTTTTTCTCTTTTCCTTTTTTTTTTTTTTTTTTTTTCAGTTTTACTATGCTTATTTATTATTTCCTGAGAACTATTACGAAATCTCGACATGATTAAAATCAGACATCAAAATTCATGTTTTTTTAGGAAGTCAATACTATATATAGTAATACAAATCTTTAATGTTTATACTCTAAAGAAGTATTAGCTGACAAAAGGTTTTGTTTTTAATTTTTTTTTTTTTTCAAGGTTAAGAAGTATGAAGAAACAGTGAAACATATTTCGGCTGATATTGTAGAGTCTCTGGCGGGTGCTGTTTATTTGGATGTCAATTTTGATCTAACAAAACTGTGGATGGTAATACGTTAATGTTATTTCTTCTCTTTAGTTTGATATTCTGATTGATCAATTGAAAGTTACAGCTTAAAAATTTATAGTAATTTGAAAAAAAAACTATAATGAGATTGAGAAGCTATAAATTTTTAATTCAATTTAGAATAAAGTTTTTAATCGACTTTTGGGACCCAAATGGCAATGCTTAAAACTTAGGCTAAGTAGTGACAGTGTGGCTTAATTTTGGAGTTTGGGTTAAGCAAAATTGTTTTGATATATGTTGGCAGATCTTTGAAGATCTATTAATGGTGGATGAAATTATGCTGCCAAAGGATGGAGCTGATGGATCTTCTGAGATTACTGGAGCACAAGACAAGTTGTATGGACTATGTGGCAAGAGAAAGTGGAAAAAACCATTTTACAGGCATGAACTTCTTTCACAGTTTGACATTTACTTCTAGGTCAAGCTATTCTTACACATTTAATCCCTTTAGTTAGTATGAAAATGTTTCTGGTATGGAAATTGAATTTGAATTCTGAATTGCTAAAAAAACAGCTAGAAATCTAAGGTTAGGGGTCAGTCGATGCGATGAAAATAAGGCAATTTCCAGGATTTAAAACATGAGAGCTCATATTTGATATATATATATATATATATATATATATATATATATCACCTTTTTAAAGAACGTAGTTGAAATGCTCTTACTATGATAGAAGATCGATGCAACATTTATTAAGAGTAATACCTCCTGATTTACTTTTGTCATTTTAATTTCATGCATATGTTCAATTTTCCTTGCTTTTCTTTGCAGCCTTGCCAGAATGAAATGAAATATGTATATTTAGTTGCAATTGAAACTGAAGATCGTTTGCTGCTCTACAAGAAGGGTGATGAAAAATCTAAAGTAAAGGATGCCAAGAACTCTGCAGCTTATCTTTTGATTTGTTCCCTACAAGAATCGAGTTATATGTGATTCTGCTGCTTGCTTAGAGGACCATATATATTATATGGGTAATGTTAGTTAATTTAAATGTATTGCTGTAAGCTCTAGGTTTACTTGAAAAACTTCTGGATTTACTTTAACGCAAGATATGCAATTAGGCAGCTTTAAATTGCAAGTCTGCAGTACTCTAAATCATGAATCTGTTAGTTTAAACTTTCTTGACATTCTGAAATTGAGCAATGATGGTTCTTGAATCAATACAACAGCAATTTGTGCTATTTAAACTAGTGATTAATGTTATTTTGGCTTTTCCCCCCTCTACCAAAATGACAAATGCTCCATTATTTCCTCAAGGGGGGAGAATGAGTTTGAGAATTATATGTTACTTGGACTCGGGTGTAAATGTCGGATACGGATATATGTCCGACACGGATATTTTCAATTTTCTCTAAGTTTTTCCATGTATTTGGAGGGTCATATCTCCATACTCACGTCCGAATATGTGTCGGACACCCATGAGAGAACTTTCCTCTGTTTCAATCTTGTACTCCAAGTATCGGACACCCATTTCCTTTGCTGGTTTTCCTAAGTAGTTGGTTGCCACTTGCCACCCATTCATTTGCCAGTGGCACCACTCGTATCATCACTGAACCAGTGAGAAAAAATATTTCATAAGTTTGACATCCTGCCAGGTTCTGCCCTTATGACTTGAAAGAATCCTGTTGTACTTTTGAACCCACCAAAGCTGGAAGTCTGTGATTACAAACTTTAGGCTAGATCGAAAATGGCGGCAGGCAAGTGATGAATAAAGGGATAATAATCTCATTGAAAGTACTCATGAAACACATTTTCCTGTGAAGCCTCTAGAAGAGAAGACCACAGCTTTGACATTGTGGGTGAAATTGCAGGCTGGTTTATTTATTTCTTAGAATTTAATGCCAATTCCCAATCCATTGGAGTGAAGCTGAACTCGATCATCTCCTGTTCCATTGAACACAATATTCAAACTTACATTTCAGATCAGCCACAAGCTTTCACTTTTCAGTGTATTTTAATATACTTCCTGATTGGGAATTGGCATTAAATTCTAAGAATGCAAGAGATGAACAGAGGAACCTCTAACATTGACCCTTTCACTGCTGAGATTGCCTCTTGAATTCGAATACCGGTACTCCCCTTTCATTTCCAAAGAGTTCAAATCAGCCAAGTTTTTATCAATAATATATAAAATCACCAACTCCATTAGTGTAAATAGTGAATGATGTATAAACCTTTGATAATTTATAAAATTAATTATTATGTCCTTAATTAATATTTTTTAAAATAAAATATTATTTATTTTTATTGATTTTCTTATTACCATTAATATTGAAGTCTTTATTAAAGTAAAATTCTTTAATTGATTATTTTATATTAAATATATATTAACTAATTTTTATCTATTTATTTTCTTATATTTACTTTTTTCTTATTCCCATTAACATTAAAGTTCTTATTATAGTAAAACTCTTTAATTGATTATTTTTATATTAAATACAGACTAATTTTTATCTCTTTATTTTCTTATATATATATATTTTTTCTAGGCAATGAACGATTTTATTGAAAAGAAGCGATACTACTGGTCAATTTTTCGAGTCTACAAACATCTACCCAGACATCTAAAATCCCTGAACAAATATGAATGGAGCATAAACACAACAGAGAAGCTCCACCAACCACCGAAGAACAATACTGGCATATTGAATACAAAAGAAACAAAAACCAATCCACCGAAGAACGATTTTTTTTTTTTTTTTTTTGACGTTTAGTACTTTCTTAGGAATCACATTTTATGTAATGTGATTTCTGAAAAATGTGATTCTTGAGAATGTAACTTTTCAGCGTTTGGTATACATGAGAAAGTGAGAATTAAAATCCTGAGAATATGATAGTAATTTTTGAAATTACCCTTATAAAAAAATGTAAATTTTATTAATTTTAAACATTTTCAATGATATTTATTATTAACAAATATTTGTACTAAATATTTTAAAATAATATTTTAATTGATAATTTGAGTTATTTTGAGGATAAAAAATATTTATTAATAATAAATTTTCGAAATTACTCTCATGTAGTTGAAAAATTAAAAGGTTGGAGCATGGATGCAAATTAAATATTATTTAAATATTTTAATGATATTTATTATTAACAAATATTTGTACTAAATATTTAAAAATAATATTTTAATTGATAATGTGAGTTATTTTTATGATAAAAAATATTTGTTAATAATAAATTTTTAAAATTACATTCATGTAGTTTTAAAATTAAAAGGTTGTATGAAAATTAAATATTAGATAAATAATTCAAATATAATTATTATTAACAAACATTTATACTACATATTTAAAAATAATATTTTAATTGGTAATTTGAGTTACTTTTATGATAAAAAATATTTGTTAATAATAAATTTTCGAAGTTACTCTCAAGTAATTAAAAAAATAAAAAGTTGGATGCAAATTAAATATTATTTAAATATTTCAATCTTATTTATTATTAATAAATATTTGTACGAAATATTTTAAAATAATATTTCAATTGATAATTTTAAATCAAATAGAAATAGGATAATTTTGTCTTTAACATTTTTTTAACTTTTCAACTACATGAGAAAGTTGCTTTCCTACCACTTCTCATGGGAATCGCATTCTAATGCTTGTGGAAAATTAAGTATCCAAAAAAAATTACTTTTTCAGGAAAGTGAGCAGTTTTTAAGATCCAAACATAAAAATCACATTTCCATCAATTACTTTTCATGAAAAGTGATCACTTTTCATCAATTATATTTACTTTGATCTTTTTACTAAGGCATAAATAAATTGTTGTTAATAAAATTTAAATTATACATTTTTCATTGCGTTTTATTTTATTTATGTATTTTATTTTCTTTCAATTAAATTTATATTATATCTCAATAATATGATTTATGTTATCTATGATTAAAAGTAATATGTAAAGCTAATAATTTTATAATTTCATAGAATTGATAAAAAATAAAAATTTTGTAACAAGAGTTAATAAGTTAAATGTAGTGTTTTTAGTTTTGGTGTTACTATTGTAACTATACATTTAAGTTTAAAAATTATATAAACTTATCAACTTAATTCATAATTAAATTATCAAATTGCATGCTTCTAGATTGAAAACATTATTAAATCTGTTAATAAATGTTTCAAACAGTTAGTGAATAATTGATAACATAGTGGTAAATCATTAACAAAATAGTAGTATATATATGATTGATATATCACATATTAGTAAATTAAATTTTAGATAACATAGTAATAATCAATTAATAACATAGTAGTAAATAATGGATAATATAGTAATAAATTATTAATAACATATTAGTATATATATATATATAACTATACTAAATCATAAAATCTTATTTAAAGCCTTATTAAAATTTTAAAATTAATAATTTTTTTAAATGTTTGGTGAAATAACCTGGAGTCAAATATATATATTTTTTATTTTGATTCTTTTTTTTTTACTTTTAATATACTCAAATAGACAATATTACTAAGTTTTTTTTTTTCCTTTTATGTTTTATTAGAAAAATATCTTATTCTATTATTTACAAGATTTTTTAAAAGTTATTAGTAGAATTCATAGATATATTAATTATTTCCAATGCCAAAATTTAGTACTTTAAATTTATGACTTCATATAGTGAATTATCACGACTTATAATAATTTTGGTTTGTTTTTAAATAAAATAATCTCTTAACATTTATAATTAAATACAATTGAATATTTCAATAAATTTCGTCTTTTTTTTCTTCTTAATCTTCATCACATCTTTTTGAGGATGTGCTTTAGTTAGTAGAAAATTAAGACTTAAGGTTTATAATTTTTAATAATTAATTAATGGTGTGACTTAATGAATAATTAAATTTTAATTTCAATAAAATTATATATGTCACAATTTATTTTTCTACCTTTTTACTTACAATTAGTTTTGATTGATGCATGTTTAATTTTTTTTTATGGATCTCATCTCATGAATCTCATCATTTATTATTAACATTTAATACGAAAAATATTGTTTTATATATAATTTTTTAAAGCATATCATCTATTTTAAAATGTTAACTCATTGAGAATTAAAAATCATGATACAATAATTTGATATAAAATTATTTATATTAATGAATTAAGTATAATTTTTTTTGGATAATAAATTAAGTATAATTTTGGTCAAACTACTCATACTTTTTTAATAAAATATTATTGTCATATTTATTGTTTTTATATATTGTGGCATATAATTGATATTCAAATCACACAAAAATTAAAATATATAATACCAAAATGAGAAAACCATATAATATATAGATTTATAAAAAAAAAAACCTAATACTAAATTGATATATCAAAAAACAATTAATAAATTTTCAAACTCTATTAAAATTCATTTTATTGATTTAACCTGAAACCATTTAGATAAACATTAATTGTTTAATATTAAAATTAAATAAACTAAATTAGTTCAATTATTTAATACAATAATTATCGATATACATTTTTTTTTTTGGTACAAAGGAGGTTGCAACCTAAGGATAAGGGAAGGGGTTGCAGATGCTGAGATTCGAACTCCAAACATGTTGGATGCCACCTTTTACGGATGATTATATGAATCAACTGAGCTAAGCTCCGAGTTTTTATCGATGTACATTATACTTTACATTAAAAAATTAAAATTATTAATTACTTTAATAAAAAATTTATTTTAAATAAAAAATAAAACTCATATAAGTCCTCGTACTTTACTCAAAATGAAAAAAAAAAAAAATCTTTGATCTTTTATTACATGAAATTAAAGTTATGAATTTTTATTTTTTTATAACTATATTCATTGCATCTTGAAACGGGATAAATAAAAGCAATTGCTAAATTTTTTAAATTCTTATGACATTAAAAATTGAATATTTTATAATGTCAATTCATAATCTTAATTTTATGTAATAAAAAATAAAAAATTATTTTCATTTTTGAGTAAAGTACGAAAATTTATTTAAATATTATAATTTTAAATAACTATATTAAGTAATATATAACTCACGTGTAGCATAAACTAGTATAAACAAAACTACCAAAAAAATATTGGCAAGAGTAGCCAAAACATTTGAATTGCTGAAATTAAGATGATTACATGACTCAAATATGGTGTCTTTTGCAGGAAAAAATGTAGCATAAATCAGATCAATTAAAACTAAACAGATTGCTAGAGTTGCACAATTCACCAGCCTTCTTGGTTCTATCTCCATCTTCTTTCAACCTGCAAAAAAAACTGTTTGCTACTAATGAATGTCTTTGAAACAAAACCTCAACCAAAAGAAAACATAAAAATGAGTAATTTTCATATTGCTAAACTCCAAATCCAATCATCATATAAAAATATTTTGGATTTGTATCTTTCTATGGCACACTCAACCATTGACAGGGAAACTTCAGCTGCATTGCTGAAGTATGCTCTGGACAAGTTCTCTAAGAACAATTAGTTATATAACTATGTTTATATTTTTATTCTATGGCGGTTGGTGCTTTATTTATTTATTTTTTTAATTTTCTTGGTGATTTGACTATGATTTTTTTAAAGTATATTTTAAATTATTATATTAAAGACTATATTTTATTTGTTTAATTTTAATTGTTAAATATATTTAAAAATATTAAAATATTAGTATTTTAAATATATTGTAATATTAAAAAACAGCCTTTTGGGCTCGAAGGATTGCATCTTGACTCTTGTGCGAAGATTTCAAATGAGCACCGAACCTGACCAAATCCATGCAAGAATGCCTTTTTAATCAAAAACTTTGTTTTATATATTTAGATTAGATTAGATGATTGTCAAAAGCAGTGTCAAATTAACTTCAATGACAATACATCTACTCCTTAATTTTATCATGTTTTTGACTGAATTAAACCTTATATATATATATATATATATATATATATATTAATAACAAAAAATGGACACACACAGGTTTTTTTAACAGGCAGATGATCTTTGCATGGACCTATCAAGAGACAAAGATTCATAGATATATACCCAGCTCAAAACATCAAAACAAAGGTTTTGTCAATTCATGCTCCACTTAGTTTTGATGTGTTCACATTAGGTGTGGTAGAGGGTTCTTTGGTAGGAGAGAGTAAGCGTTGCAAACAAGTGAAAAGGGATGTTGTCAAGAGAAGACGGAGAGAAAAACTAGAGCAGACCCTGAAGTGTTAAGCGCAACGGCAGGTGATGGTAAGTAAGGTGAAGGAAGTGGAGAGATGGTGGAACAAGGCTGAATATGGCTGAGAACAAGGTTGAGGAGAGAATCAGATAAGTGAGAGTTGCAGAGAGAACTTTAGATAGAAAGTGTACTCAAATGCCAAAAAATCCCCCATTAAGTTGTGAAAATTCCTATTTATAGGTGTTAAAAATAAGAGTTACAAAACATATGTATTTAGTAGGTATAATGGAGAAAATTGTCAGTTACTAAAGTATTAATATTTTGTTTGATGGGAGTTAAATTATTATTAGTAATAGTGAAGAGTGAACTAGAGTTCATTATTTGTTTTGAAAGAAAGAGAGAAGCACTCATACATTAGGAAAAGGTTAAGAGGAGACCTCTTAACTATCTCCATGTCTGATCCATCAAGCCAAGCTCTCCGGAACATGAGCTGATCCGAAAAAGAGTTATTCCAAACAGAAACTATTCCAAACAAGAGCTCTTTCGAACAAAAGTTGTTCCAGTGAAAGAACTTCCAGTGAAGCAACCTTTAGTGATGCGACTTTATTACTTGTTCTAAAATACCTTTGCTATTGTACGCGGAAGTGTAATTTTCTGTAAAACAACTTTATTTCTCTCGGAAAGAAGTATATATTAGTATTCAAAATCAAGTATCTACAGGTGTTGAGCTAAAATGTGTGACAATGAGCTAAGAGCAAAACAGTAAGCTTTGAATGATGCCATAAATAATAGTATATTTGAATCTGAGAAGAAAAATGTGGCAAGTACTCTTCATATCTTTCAAAACTTTAGAGCAAAACCATGAATCTGTTTCTCAAGGTTGGGCTTTAGAGTGGCTGTCTGCATCTGAAAATGCCACAAGAATATATCAAAGGGAACCGGGAAAAAGTAAGATAAGGAATAAGGTTCCATATTACCAGCCTCAGCTTGGACCCCCACAAGCCACAAGACACAAGTGGAGTTTTATAAGAAAGACATGTCCTTATTTCCCACCACATAAATCAAAAGTGAAGAAAGGGGTTCTAACATTTTTATGACAGAAAATTTGGAAACATCCAAACTGATAACATCTTTATTAAGAGAACATGAAGGGGAAGAAAAAAAAAATTCCAGGCAAGTTAACCCCACATAGATATCAGCAAATGCTGGTTGAATTGCTTTATTTTCAGGGAAGCTACTATAAAAACTTTAAAAAATTGAAGATACCCTTATCGAACAGATATTTATATTCAACATTCACACCCGAATTCGAGTAACATAGTATAGGACAATTTCTTCTCTCTCAAACTTTTGTTTTGGGACTTGAGATAGAAACTCAATGACCAGTTGACCAGTCTATTACTTACTGTCTTCTGTCAGATAAACTGGTCAAAATTTAATTTCACTTGTTTCAATTCAGACAAAATTTTCTTAGATTCTTAAGTTGTTCTAGTTGGTGGTAAAACATTTTTTTAAATAGGAAACTATTGCTGTGACTAAAAACTATGAACCATGGGAGGAAGGTGCTTAGGCCAACACTATCAAATTTCAAGAACTGATATTCTTAACAATAATTCTCATCAAACAAATGTTACAATGAGAACATATATGAGAAGAAGTACTGAGATATATGGAAAAATCCATAAATTATAGCTATATATTCATACAGCAATATAGTATGTGTACAAGTACAACCCGCGGCTATGTATAATTTTTTAGTTTCATGACACTTCAAGGTAAAATATGGTGTGAAGTGCCTGAAGAGACTAACCATATTCATGATATTCACCTGCTTGGCAAGCAGGAAAATGAAAGAAAAACATGCATGATCTGTATAGACCCGATAAAAGGAAGAACTATATGGAAATGGCTTACTTTAATTATTAGTTCTCCCCTATAGTTTCCCCAAACCAATGATCCTAAACTGAAGGTAATTATAATATGATATGATGAAGACTTGAAGAGTAATAATAGACTTAAAAGGCTTTCTGATAAAATTCATGAATCTTCTTCCAAGAATCTTCCCTCTGCATCTTCAACTGCTTGTAGAAATTTCCAATAAAAGTCTCAGCTTTGGCAAACAACTCTTGACCACTAAGCCCTCCAACCTCTTCTTCTTCCTCCTCCTCCTCATCATGTTTCTCATCAACAGCTTCTGCTTCAGTCTCTTCACTTCCTATAAAGAAAAGGCTTGGAGTTGAAGGACACTTCTTCACTTTATCCAACTTGATAGACCCAACATTAATCTTCTCAGAGACAGGTTTCTCAACAACCTTAGCTTTCTTTTCACTGCTTGTAGGAACAACATGTTTTTGATCATCCTTATTACTTTCAACACCTTTAGCTTCTTGGGTTGTCACTGGTTTTGCTGCAACATAATTAGCAGGCCTAGAAAACACTGATCCTAACCCGGCTTCTGCTCCAAGTGCTATAATAAGAAGATTGAGGACAAAGTAAAGATAAGTAGGCCTTAAGGATGAAGATAAAAGTGGTGCAATGAATAAAAGTGCTGCTACAACAGATAGTATCAGAATTTGAGATTTTGTGAACTTGTTCATGGCTACTTTTCCTAGTAAATGAAAAGGTAAAAAGCTTTGGGATCGATCAGCTTAAAGGAATGATTTGTAGTTGGAGTTATACTAGAAGTAGAGACCAAGAAGAAGCTTTTGAAGATATATATAGAACAAAAGAAAAAGAGAGAAGATTCAGAAATGGAGTTTATCATTTACTAATGGTGATGGTTGCATGTCTGTAAACGTATTATCAGTTGACAAAGTACAAAAGATATCTACGGAACCTGTTTGATTTTCTTTTTTGTGAATATTGACAACAAATAAAATCGAAATCACAAAATAAAAACTATAATATCACGTTACGACCGCTATTTAAATATATGATCACAAATGTCATATCTTTAAATTTCATTTTCAGCTCCACTGATTCAAAAGAACCTCTTCTTAATTAGATTGAAATATAAGAATATGAAATGTAAACTTTTTATAGTAGCTAGCTTCCCATTATCTCTCATCCATGTTACAAATTAAGCAAAGTCCTTCAATTTTATTAAACAATATCAATATCACATTAATCAGTATCAAACTTCAAAACCCTTTTCTCCCTCAAGTAAATAGGTCCATATATATGTCATTTGAAAATCATGATATAAGAGTAAGAATTTAAGATTCAATCATGACTATGAATAGGTTATACATTTGAACCTGTAATTTGATTTCTCCTTAAATCTATTGAACCAAAAAAAAAATTAAAAAATTAATTGCTAAGACTTGGTAATGCCAATATCACATATAAACTTATACTATAAAAATAATATATAATAATTATTATACAAATTTAGAAACTTTGTCAATAATTAAGTAAATCATTATACAAACTATAGAAAAATAGAGTTGGATTAAAGCTAAATGGAAATTAAAGCTAGCAAAAAAATGTAGAGACAAGAGAACATGCAAGAGGGAGTAGATTCGAACACAATTGGACAAAGGCTTGATAAGGTCGGTGAAAAAGCATGTTCATGCCTTCAACTTTTTTATTTTATTATTATTATTATTTTTTTTTTTTTTTTTTGAGAAATGCTGGCCTATACAAACGTTCGGTTTATGGCCTAAATTAGAAGAATATGGGCCCAACAATTATGTGGGTCCCGTATTTTAGGACTAAAAATTGGGGCCCACCCTTGGAGCCTTTGTCCCTATTTAAGGGCTTTTTTTAATCTTGGAATTGGATTTTGGACCCCTTAAGAATATTTCTCCCCACTTGAATTGGTGCCTTTGTGGTCCTTAATTGCATCTTTAAAAGCTTAAAATGGCTAAATTTTGGGGATTTTTTTTTTTTTTTTAACTTTTTACAAAAAGCATAACCTAGGCAAGTATCAAGGCCAACACTATATTGTAATACAAAGTTAGATATGGAGCTTGAGTTTCGATCCGTGACATAAAACATAATTAAAAAAAAATTTTATCATATATTCATGAGTAAATTATGTTTGAATCATGCATATCTCAATCAAATTAAGTGTGAAAATATATTCATGATAATGAATAATATAAGTAGTACCTTATCATATTTAGTAAAGCTCTCTTTATCTCATGCAAAAGGTCATCAAGTTCAAATTGCTTTTTTTGGTTCCTAGTAGAATTTTGGATAATTGTCCCAACCAAGAAAAAGTGAACCAAGTGAATTTTGGATAAAACTATTTAGTAGAATTTTGGAGAAGTGTAGCCAAGAATCCCTTTGGATTTTCTCAAGTTGCTTTCCTTATGTGGCCAAGAATAAGATATGCCAACCCCTTGCCATGTTTACTTGAGTTTATCCATATTTTAAAAAGTTTTTACACTTTGTCTCTCTTCTTTTGAATGATGAGATAATTTTTTGAACATAACCCCAAGATTTTGAATTTGGTTCAATAATAAATGTATGTACCATTTTTCTATTAAAGAACTTATCAAATAAAAAAAAGAATCTCATGGATTATGGATAAACACTATTTGGTCAATAATATTAAAACTTGGACCTACATAAATCTTTAATGGCAATATTACCATTCCCCTAAGGCCTAAACCTATGAATTTTTTTTAGCCAAAGTTATCTATTTTGGGCATTTCATGAGTAAGACAGATCATAAACCTTAAACTGCAAATCTCAAAAAAAGTAAATTTTGCCAAACAAAAGAGAGATACCTTATCTCAATTCTAACTTTCTAAGACCCAACTAATACTGATTTTCTTTTCAATAAACATTGCCCGATACAGCTAATTTATTTCTGCAAATGATCAGATTGCTTTTGAGTCATTCTCCCAACATTGTAAAGCTAATCCATCTGCACTTGCCAAGGTATTCTTTCATATTCTCTTATAGAAAATTATGGAGATCTTCTTGGTGAGAGAACTAGTGAATCTTACTTGCGAGCATAAATGAAGTAAGAGGTGTCCAGGACACATTTTGATGCTTAAATAAGTGAGAGTTCAAAAAATTATTTGGTTAGACAACATGAATGAGTACAGGAAATGTCATAATGTTTTAGAAAAGTTGCCTGGGCACAATATTTATCTACCCTTTTATACCTAACGTCTTTGTAACCTTGGGCTCGACATAGGGATGGCAATTTAAAATGTGGATTCGGATATTCGCGGATATCTGATCCGTTTTTTTGCGGATTTGGATAAAAGTCGGATTCGATATTATAATTACTATCCGCAGCGGATGCGGATATGAAATCTCGAATATATGTTATCCGAATCCACATTACTTCTGTGGATTCAGAAAGCGGATTCGGATATCCGAATCCGCTTATTTGTAAAACACATAAATTTTGTTTGATTTTATTTTTTTATTTTTAAAAAAAATTGATTTATTGAATTCGGATTTTTAGCGGATTTGGATATTCGACAGATAATATTATTTAATTCAGATTCATATTCAGATAGTAATATGCGGATTAAATGTGGATAATTTGCGGATTCGAATTTTAAAACAGTTTTACTGATTCGGATTCAGATAGTATAAAAAATACAGATATCCGATCCGCTGTCATCCCTAACTCGACAGGTGTAATATAATTGTGCCTTAAAATGGGTGACAAGTGTTTGTCATTTAAAGGTGCATTATAGTGCCGTGTATAACAAAAATGGTACTATATAAGCTTTGGCATCTTCTAATGAGCATTGAACCTGGACTTTTTTACTGAAATAATGAACAATCTTCATCATACTCTAAATGGTAAAATGTCATTTTCTCTAAGCTGTTTAGGATTATCAATCTATGTCACCCTACATACAGATATCATATAGCAAATCAAGAGATTGCCATTTCCATTATAAGACGACAGAGAAGTTTGCTTAAAACCTAGACTAGGGTAATCTACATGATCATCACACAATTATCAAATTCTATTAACAAGAGTCACATTTCAGATTTCAATACATGAATTGGATTGAAGACTCTGCATAGCTTTAATATAGCAAATATCTATCTTTCTAAACGTTATTTGAAACAAAATAGCTCAACTAATTACATGGGATTCATTAGTGATCACTCAAGGATGTTCTATATATATTCACATCATGCGCATGCATAAGTTGGCACAATGGGCAAACAGCAATCACAAAATGATACAAAGCATGTTAGTTTTACTTACATTTTTCTTCTTTGTTTTCTCCTTCCATTGCTTTAGAGTTTATAGGCCTAAAAAACTTGGCATAAAGAGAACCGTGCAACACTGCGACCCCTGATAGAATTGATGTTCTTAAAGATGAGCTCTAGGCCATGCTGAAGGCTATGCCACAGCACATATATGTGCTTTGCCATGAATCCAGAAGATGTATATACTGAGATCATCTAAACTAGGACGATCTTCGATGCTTAAACCATGCTCATTAGCCAAATGCAGCAGACAAATAAAACACAGATGGGGTGAAACTGAAATAAATTAAAGGCTTATATATAAAATAAATAAAAAAAACCATGTACTATACATTCCACTTTGGTACCTAAAGAATTTTTGGCCAATTTCGGGTAACGATAATTTTTTGTCCCAATCGGATCCAAATCGGGCCGAAATTTTATACTATAGGTATCGAAATGGGCCAAAAATTCTTTAGGTACCAAAGTGAAAAAAGAGATATAGTACAGTGACAATTTTATATTTAAGCCTAAATTAAATAATTAATACAGTTAAAATGAAAGAAACCAGCCTAGTTTACAAACCACTTGGAAAAATAGCTAGGGTTGATTTCAAAATCGAAGACAGAGCAAACTGGGGTTAGAAATTTCTAAGACTATAAACCTGGCGAGGCTATACAGTTAATTACCAGAGGGAAATAAATAAAGCAATGACCAGAGGGAAAATACAAGATACACTTACCATCAAACTTTTTGACATTATAGAGCTTCAAAAGAAGACTAAAGTATTGTTGATAAATGATAATGCTGAAATCTGCAGAAATCACTTATATATGTTAGTTTGCAATGCAGTTCACTTGGTTAAATCAGTTAATGAACTAAAACACTATTCTACCTTCTTCTCAGCTATGTTACTCGGATTCGGATGTGAGTGTGGGTTATGAGTATGTTCAATTTTTTTTCAAGATTTTCATGTATTAGGAGAGTTTTTGAAGAATCATATTCCTATACCCATGTCCGGATATGAGTGGGATACGGATGTCGGATACGGATACTTCAAGAAAAATGAAGGGTCGGAACATAGCTTCTCATACTCTTAATTTCTTATTATGACTGCTGTCCTCCTCCCTATCACTTACGTTGTCACCTTCCATGATAGTCTCTGTCACCAAAGCACTATATTAGGGAACTGAACTGACCAAAACGAAGGTCCCTCTGTGCAACAAAAAAAACTGTAAATTCTTAAAGAAATAATACTATATCTCTTTTTTCTAATGGTAGAACTTAAACCAGATAAACAAGATCAAAGCTCATTCAAGTGAATCTTCATTATTAATTCATTTAAATTGTAAATAATATATACACATAAAAGAAAGATGATGTAGCATTCTTCTAACTTTTAGTTTTTTATCACTTCTTTTATTATTATTAGGATTTATATTTGATGCACTGACAGTGTATAAATCTATACATTGTCAGTGAATCAGATAATATCATCTCATTAACTGACAATGTATAGATAATTTTATTTTTAATGAGGCATCATCATCTGATTCACTGACCCCTTGTTGTTATGGCATGTACCTCTAAACATGGAAAACAAATTTACAAAGAAACCAACTCCAACTAGAGTTTAAATATATATATATATATATATATATAGTAATTAGTATGTACTAACAATCATTATTCTCAAAAATTAAAAGAAATTTTTTTTTCTAAAATCACTTTATATCCAATTTTTTTTTTCTTTTCTTATATGAAAATGCTGGTAAGAAACTAAATATTATATGAATTCGATTTTGATACATTGACAATGAAATTTTTTTAACTGCACAAACATAGTTAAGAATTATCACATGTTACATTTTTTTTTCAATTAATTTTTTATTTTTTAAAATATATTCTAAGGGCATATATTATTTTGCTAACATCGCTTGTATAATTTAAAATTTTCATTTACAACGGATGAGATAATTTCTCATATTATATACTCAAATTTTGCATGAAAAAACACTTATAAAATAGATAAATTATAGTTTAACTACATTTTTTTTTTTGAGGTATTTGAGAAGCCTGAATATGATATGAATTTCTTACATAGATTATTATTCATAATCAACATATGGACCGAGATGACTTGTCCCAACTCCCAATGCTTCTTTTGGGCTTTAAGACATGCACATGGCCATACTAAGAAGTAAGAACAAGGTTAAGAATGTGGCCCAAACCCAATCCCTCAAAAGCACTCTCTTTAGATTTTTTTTTTTTTTTAATTTTGCTTGATAAATGTTTTTGGTTTTTAATAAATAAAATAAGAAACAAATAGAAAAAAAAAATCACTTATCAAAGGAAATCTAAAAAATTAGAAATTTCATCAATTTATCTTCCATCTTTTGTCTTTTTTTTAATAAAAAAATAGCTAGAATGCTAGTAATTATTGTTGCATGATGAATATAAAATAGTATATGTTTTTAGGAAATTAGTGACAATAAGGACCACTAATTTATTTCCCTTAGAGAATGGATTGATTCAATATTGTTGATCCGAAAAAAATATTAGTGAAATTATATTGTCCTTCGTTTTAAATAATGTGAAAGTAATTATGAGGATTGATCAAATTTTATATTCTACGCATAAAGATTTACATGCCTTAAACTTTTTTCTTTCAAAGGTGTTATATTTAATTAAAAAAAATATTAAGGTCAGGGAAAGTTACCTATTCTAAAATTAGGGTATATGGCAAAATTTTATATTGAATTTACATATAGTCTATTAACGAGATTTCAAAGGCTGCTTAATTTGCATTATACCCTAATTTTAAAGGCTGCTTAATTTGCTTAATTTTCAAAGGCTGCTTAATTTGCTTAATTTTTAAAGGCTGCTTAATTTGCTTATATTTAAAAAATATATATATATATATATATATATATATATATATATGTGCTACAAAAATTAAGTGGGCGAGAAATTTCCAATGTCATTGTCATGGTCTAAAGTCTAAACTATGAATTTGGAAGTATTAAAAATATCCCATTCAAGATGATATAAGGTCTTTTAGTTTTTTCCTCTATTTCTTATAGAAAAAGCAACCCATGAAAATTGGGACTCTTTTCTAAAATGTTGCAAATGTTTTTTACTTTATTTTTTTGTCCACAAGTTATAAAATAGTTGTAATAAATGTGAACCATATGACTTCATCCACCATTTTTCTACAAAAGATACAAGAAAAATCCACAAAAAAAAAAAAAAAAAAAAAAAGCTAATCATTGTATGTTAAAGGAGGCAAAACTTCTCATAAAAGATAATTATTAGATAAACTTTTTTCGTACAACATAACTAATCACATTAATCACATGCTGTTTGTGATATTAAACAGACAGAAAATTTACTCTCTTTTTTATAATATTAATCTTTCAATGAAACACAATAATTACATTATCTGTTAATGAAGTATTAAATTTTTAATTTCAATTATTAATTCCTGACAGTCTCGAATAATAAAAAAAATCATTTCAGAAATGATTGAAAAATAAAATAACATCCATGTTTTTTTTATAGTAAATGATATTGACATGGTAATGTTAATTATTATAATAAATTATAAAAGTAACATTAAAAGTACGATGACATTAACCTTTACCAAACCATATCTTATCAAATCATCTTATAAATTAAAAACCTTCAAATTTTCTGAATTTTTCTCTTAAAACCAATATTGATTTTTTTTTTTTTTGGTTGCATTTCTTTAATTAAAAAAAAAAAACAACAAAAATCTTAAAAAAGTTATTGGTCTCACAATTCGTGCAATAGGCCGACTTGCATCAAATTTTACCTTGACCCCATCAATTTCCATTTTGGCACTTAAACTAAAAGCTTAAGAAAAAGAAATATTTGGGTTTTCCTTTTCCAAATTATATAAAATTTCCTTTGCTTGTTATTCCGTGGGTGAAAGAAAATACACAATTTTAGTAGGTTGGAATTTCTTCTTCTTTTAAAACTCTTATATATTTTAAAGGTAGTAATGCAAAAAAAAAATTTGATAAATATTTCAATCTTGAGAAGAAATCTCTTTTCCATGATTTGCTTAAAATTAGTATTTCTAATCAAATTCCCAAGAAACAATCTTAGACTTATAAATCACCTTAAGTTAAAGTTTTTATTTTTATTTTTTGAACTTAAAATTATAGTTTCATTTCAATGCTTTCAATTTTTATGATGTTTAAGGGAAAATAAAATCACCAACTTGATAAAAATAAAATTAAATATGAGCCATCCCACAAAAATATATTTTATAATTAAAATTAAATAAAATATTCTCATGAACCAAGCTTATACTTAAAAATTTTGTTCAAAATTCAATTCAAATCAAATCGAATCCACGAATTTAATGAATCATCCAATCACTAGAAAGATTTAAAACAAACCTATAACATGAAATATGAAGAAAAAAAAAAAGGTAATGACAAGCACCATGGGAAGGAGGCACATGGGCAAGCTGTTGAAGTGTTGATAAACATATGTTATCTAGAATTAAAGATGAATGTTGAATGTGAATATATATACGATACGAATATATTTAATTTTTTATATATTTAAATAATCATATTTTTATATTTATATTCGAATATATATTAAATAAATAAAAAAACCGAGTAACCTAACTGATATCTATCTATTATAGTACCATATGAAATATGTGGTAATGGTAAGGTTTAGGAGAGGCCATAGAATTTGCCTATATCCTTGAAAGATTGATAGATATTGTTGTCATTTAGTCATGTGAAGAAATTTCCTAGTATGTACCCTTGCTTGGGACATTGGACCCTATCAAAGGACAGATGGAAAATGCTTTGGTAGCAAAATTCTTGATAAAATGAGATATAAAATTCTTTTTTCCCCATATTATCTGGTTGGGCAAAAGAAAGTTTTGGTTGATAATTAAGCACTTCTGGAGGAAATATGTGTTATTTATTCATTGATATTCATCACATTGGTTGATAATTAAACAATAAAAGAAATTCTTATTAAAAAAATAAAATAAAAGTGAAAACAACACTTTGTCAAAAGGTGCAAAAAGGCATGCCATAACATCAAAAAAAGAAAAGAAAGAAATCTCATAATCCAACCAAAATAATATAAATAAATTAACATTTTTAAACTATAAGTTAAATGGTGAGACATCGAATTTGACATATTAATCTTCTAATAAAGTAATAATCAAATCAAGAATGTTTTATAAACCCATTAAAAAGATTTATAAACCAATTAAAAAGAACCACATAAAAATGGTATACTCATTATTTTCTTTTGGCCAAAATACACTCATTAGCTTGTATATTAATTATAAAATTTTTGTGTTTGATATTACAAGTCAAATATATTAATTGAATTAAAAAATTTAAATAAATTAAATAAATCATAATGTCAAATAATATCATAAATATATTGATGTCTTTTGATTTTTTAAATAATAAATTATTTGAAATTATTTATTTATTTCTTATAAAAAAATTACTCACTTTTCTTAAAATAGCTATCCATATATAATTTAATTTTTTTTCTTTCAAAATATTTTTATTTTCACAAGTTTTTTTTCTCTTCCACTTTCTAGCAAGTATTAAATATAAGATACCAAAAAGAAAAAAATAAAAATCCCCCAACCAAAAGAAATTGTATGGTCAAGCAAGAGGACAACACCACGCTCTTTTCCAAGAGCCAGTGGTTTGTGGTTTAGACTATAATTAGCCCTTTGCTTTCCCAACAAATTGGGATTTGAATATTTTCTTTAATATATATATATATATATATATATATTTTGATTAAGCAAACAACACCCAAATTCAACAAGGATCACATTGCACCAATATCAATTATTGGAGGAGCCAACCAGACCAGAGCCACCAGAACCTTTAGCCCTTTCTTCGCTCAACCGTACGGCCTGACGGGGGTCCCAAGCTCCCCATCTCCGGCAAACGCATATTCCCCTTTGAGGCTCGTATCGTACGGGTGAAGAAGAAAAAACCCAATAAGATACATATACTCTCTCTCTCTTTCTCTTTCTCTTTCTCTCATTTTCATATTTCTCTGTCAAGTAATTGTCTTTGAGCCCACAAACACCAACTCTGAAGAAGGCACCGGGGGCCACTAGCTTTCTTTAGTACCCACTTCTCACAACTATAGCCACAATCCCTTCAACCCCCACCCCCCAATTTGCTTTCTCCTTCACTCCCCTCTTATCTATATAATTCCTTTCTTCCTCCTCTCTCCTTCACCCCCTTACCAAGAAAATCATAAAAAAGGTGCAGACTTTGGGTTTTTTTCCTTTTTCATCAGCACACCAGGTCGATATAAATATTTTTGAAGCTGAAGAGGTTGGGTATTTGGTTAAATTAGTCTAAAGGGTTTTTGAATTTTGGGTTTTTTCGTTTTGGGGGGTAACACCCAGGGTTAGACAAATTGTGGACATCACGGCTATATACGGAGTTTCTCGGTCTATTATTCATGTCCGAACTGTACGACGAAAGAGTTGTGTGATCGAGAGCAACCCTTCGCCGCACGGCGGGCGTGGAGCTTTGCCTTCTGAAGGCGGTAGTCCTTCCGATCTCCTCTTCCTTGCTGGTGGTGGTATTGTCTTTTAGAGTTTTTCAGTAGTCGGTATACTTAGCTTTTAGTCTATTAAAAAAATTACTATTGAAGAAGCTGTTTTAGGTCGCTCGTAAGAAAGAAAGGCTGTTGTTTTTCGTCGTCTACGTTGTTCTTCTTTGTGGGTTTTCTTTATTTGATTTTTATTGGATAAAGTAAGAAGAGAAGTAGTAGCAAGATGATGCTCAGGATTAAGAGGGTTCCCACTGTTGTTTCGAATTACCAAAAGGATGAGGCGGAAGAGACTGCTCGCCGTAGCGGTGGATGTGGAAAGAATTGCCTTAGAAGCTGTTGCATTCCAGGTATTCGTTAAATTTACTTTGTAACCTTGTTTGGTTGGATAATTTTTGTGGTTTTTGATAGAAATGAGGTGTAACTAGAACTGGGTTTTGGTTTATAGGAGCAAAGCTTCCTTTATATGCTTTCAAGAAGCTGAACAATATTGAGTGTGAAAATTATGTGCTTGGAATTGAGAACAAAGAGCCCCCCGTTGCTTTTCTTGACTCACTCCTTCTCGGGGAGGTAAATTTTGCTATTAAGATTGTGCTGAATAAGATTATAAGATCATTGTTATGGTTAATAATTGTTGTGTTTTACAAGTAGTGAGGTTAAAAAATACTTTATGGTTTTATGGTAGTGGGAGGATCGCATGCAAAGAGGGCTCTTTCGCTATGATGTCACTGCCTGCGAAACCAAGGTCTCATTTGGGCTCATTTTCTATTCCCTTGCTTTACTTGTTTACCTGCAAATAACCAGAAATTTTATGGTTAATTGAGTTGTTAGTATCATAAAAAAATTCTATGTTTATCATTGTTTAGGTTATTCCTGGTGAATATGGCTTCATTGCCCAGCTGAATGAGGGCCGCCATCTTAAGAAGAGGCCAACTGAGTTCCGTGTTGATAAGGTTCTCCAGCCTTTTGATGGGAACAAATTCAACTTCACCAAGGTCGGGCAAGAAGAGGTGCTCTTCCAGTTTGAAGCAAGTGAAGATGGTGAACTTCAGTTCTTTCCAGATGCTCCCATTAATGTTGAGAATTCTCCAAGTGTTGTTGCCATAAATGTACGTTAGTTCTACTTATTCAAACTATAGAATAACTAGTTGAGCAAGAGTGCTAGGCTCATAAGATTAACATTGTTTGTATACAATTCAACAGGTTAGCCCTATTGAATATGGACACGTGCTGTTGATCCCTCGGATTCTTGAATGCTTGCCCCAGAGGATCGACCGTGAGAGCTTCTTGCTTGCACTTTATATGGCAGCTGAAGCTGGGAATCCATACTTCAGATTGGGTTACAACAGCTTGGGTGCATTTGCTACAATCAATCACCTTCACTTCCAGGTATCTAACCTTCCAATTTGGTATTTAATGTACTTTGTGCCACCATGATATCTGTTAGATATAGTTATGTACAATTGGAAAAGAGAAGGTGATTTAAACTATTCCAATCGCTGCAGGCTTACTACTTGGCTGTGCCCTTTCCCATTGAGAAAGCTCCCACCAAGAAGATTACCACTATGAATGATGGAGTGATCATCTCAGAGCTTTTAAAGTATCCAGTCAGGGGTCTTGTCTTTGAGGGTGGTAACACTCTCCAAGACTTGTCCGACACTGTGTCTGATGCCTGCATTTGCCTTCAAGAGAACAACATACCATATAATGTCCTCATCTCGGATTGTGGAAAGCGGATCTTTCTCCTTCCACAGGTAACAAACTAGAACCATAATTGATGTATTTTTATTATCTCCATGATGTTACTAGCTCTTACAATTGACTTTGCAATTTGTCATTGAACATAAAGTGTTATGCTGAAAAACAAGCTCTTGGGGAAGTGAGTCTGGAGGTTTTGGACACCCAGGTGAACCCAGCTGTGTGGGAAATTAGTGGTCATATGGTGTTAAAAAGGAGGAAGGACTATGACGAGGCATCTGAGGAAAATGCATGGAGGCTCCTTGCTGAGGTTTCTCTCTCTGATGAGAGGTTCCGTGAAGTGAATGCACTTATCTTTGAAGCCATTGCCCGTGGCGAAGAGGGCATTGAAAATGATGCTAAGGCTTTGCTTGAGGAGCCCGATACTAAAGCTCAATCTCTCGAAGAAGAGAATGCCATAACCAAAAGCTCCCACCGCGCTATGGCGGCTGGGACGCAAGAATGCCTTGTTCTGCAGTAAGAATCGGCATTCCATAAACAGAACCCTGTTCCTTCCAATGTTCTGTTTCTACTATCTTAGTTTGGTATCTATGATTCTATGTTTTTATAACTTCTATCTATGTATTATGGCACTGGTAGCCTAAATAAGCAAACTTAGTTTGCAATGCTGTAAGGATGTTGGACTTTGTGAAAACTGCTATATATCTGCTTATTGGCTTGGTGATGTACTTTACTGGATCATGTAAAATACAATGTAATGTTTTCTATTATGAGATAACAGGTGCATGTGCTAGTACATTTCTGCTATGTTACTCGGATTTGAGTGTCAGTGTTGAACACGGGTATGTGTCCGACACGGGTATATTCAATTTTTTTTTTAAGATTTTCATGTATTTGGAAGGTCTTTAAAGGATCATATTTTCATATCTATATTCGAATATACGTTGGATATGAATGTCGAACACGGATCTTTCAAAAAAATAAGAGTCGGAGCAACGTAACGTTTCTGTATGCTCTGTTGCTGGGTTCTTGGGTAACCTTACCTAGGTAACTGGTTTTGTTAACACTTTTAACAGATAATATAGTTGATCCAACCTTACCTACCCGTTATTATTATTGTTCTTCATGGGACAAAGAGAAAAACACACAAGAAGCTACCCATTAATGAAAAATATCTTTTGAATTGTTAGCATCACGTGGCTTTTCATGGGTCTTGTAGTGTAGATGAAAAGACAATGCCCATTAATCTTATGGATTGATAAGTGAACATGTCTAATACCAACAACTACAATTTATGGATCTTAAATTCGATTCTAGTTTTATATCTTTTTTAGCTACTTCACCATTTTAATTTTAAAAAATAAATATATTTTCAATATTTGATTTACAAAAACATTTATGAAGGTGGTTTTTTTGTTTTGTTTTTGCACTCCTTTCTATAAAATAGGCCATGGGCTTTTTTAATAAATAAAATAAGATTTTAGATTGGATCCTCCCTTAACTTTATTTAGCGCAGCCCGATAATAATTTTGCAAAATCTCGTCTCCCGACGAAATAGGCCTGCTCTTTCCTCTCTCCACCGCCACTCCCTCTTTGCTCCGCCGCCGGATTTCTGCTTTGCGGGCGTTGCCATCGTAGAATTCACTCATTTACAGCAGATTCCACCTCCAGGTACGGTTCTTTCTTTATCTTTTATATAATTTTTTGTGAATCCAATATGTTTTTCTTTGCTATTGTTCTGCTTGAAACTTGCTTAAAGTTTTTATTTTTTCCCTTATTTTTCATCTACCCAGATTCCCAAATTTGGTTAATGAGGTAAGTAAGATAATTTGAGAATCTGGATTGTAAACCTTTTAGAGTGTTGGGATTTGATTTAAATTAAGTTTTGTTAAGAAAAATGTTGGGTTTCTTTTTGTACCTTTAAAGATATTGAAGAAATATATCATAATCAAAGTAGCCTCTTTTCTGTGTTTCCATCTACCTTTGACCTTTGATTCCGAGTTAAAAGTTCATTTCTTTTTGTTCCTTACTATTGGCTTTGGTTCTTATAGTTGTTTTCAATATCAAAATCTTGCCCAATTAATTGTTTGCAATGAAAATTGTCAGTGTTGCTTTTGACAAGTTCTTGTTTCCATAACCATAAATTTTCTAGTGAAGGAATCTAATTCTTTTTGAATTGGACATTGGTTTTCTTTTCTTTTCTTTTCTTTTCTTTTTTTCTTTTGTTTTGTTTACTTTGTTAGTTTTCATAGTTATACTCTAATAAGCTTGCTTCTGAATTGTAGTTTTGTCAAAATGAAGAAAGGATTGCACCCTCAGATGCAGTGGATATCTTATGTGACCCAAAGTGGTCGATTGGTGAATGTTATGATGACAAAAATACATAGTGTTGGTAAAGTTTATCACTTAAGGGCGAAACGCCAAATGGCCGCAAGTGTAGGACAGATTGCTAAGTTTAACCGTCGTTATGGGCTGGAGAAGCCCGAGGACTCAGAAAACAAAGAGAAAAATGAAAAATGAATTATGGATGCTAAGGAAAAGTGGTTATCTGTAGTTAGATTTGAATTTCTATGTTATGGAATAAACATGAATGTTATTACTCATTAGTGAACTGAAGCACATTTGTTTTGCTTTTTACAAGCACTTGAATTTTAGAACATTCCCATTTTGATAAAATAGTTGTTTCAGAGGTGGTTTGAGTGTTTCCACTTTCCACCATTCTTTTGAGGCTTTGGTGCTTTTAATATAGCATACAACAGTTCTTTATTTCTCAGTTTCTCATTCCTCATTTTCTATGATGCTTACTGAGCATTTCATATACTGATTGGAAATTGAAGGTTAATGTAGTTGAATATCATCCGGGTAGATATTTCCTTGAATTGATTTATCAATGCTCATGGCTCCTGAGGATTTGATGTCAGCTAGGGAATAACTACTAATATGGTATATCCAGGCCTGCGGTCGATTAACGTGTTCATCTTGTTTCATGTTTTTAATGAGGTAAATTGAGTTTTTAATTCTCTCATTACTCTGATTGATAAGTTCTATCTATCTATCTATCTATCCATATATTTGCACATCAAGGTCTTGGTTGGACCTTTTCTTTGGAGCTTTGATCAGTGGGAAGTTGGTAATGGTTTGTATTCTGCATTTTTCTGCTATGGTTTAGTGTATACTGTCTCTCTTATATTTACCTGATATCTTTCAGATGGCTTATAAGTTTTGTTAATGTCTCAAGTTGAACTTTGCTAAAGCATGTGATCTGGTTTATGGTTGAAAGTTGAAACTGCCTGACTGATCAATACTAGTTTGTACTTGTAGTGCATACTTTTTGAGTTTCATGGAAACAGTGGGCTCAGCTTCCCTTCTGTTTTGGAAAAAGAGCCTGGTCATGCCGTTGCACACCTTAATTATTTGGACAGTCTATAAGCAAAGGGCATTTAAAACCAAATCAAAGCAAGGCCCTTCTTTGACGCTATGTTACTCGGATTCGGAGTGTCGGACACGGGTATGTGTCCGATACGGGTATATTCAATTTTTTCTAAGATTTCCATGTATTTGGAAGGTCCTTGGAGGATTATATTCTCATACTTATGTCTGAATATGCGTCGGACACGGGCATTTAAAAAAAAATGAAGAGTCGGAGCAACATAGCTTTGACGAGTCTTTGATAGTTTATTCGTGTCCGAAAACATGAAATATCGTAAGGCTCTCAACTTTAGAAAAACAGAATTGCCTTTTTACCACTTTATATTATATCCTTTTTCTTGTTGATTTTGAGCAATCTTGAAATGAACTGGTTAGCCAAGGGTTTGATCTCTATATTGCTGCTATTTCCTGTGTTAGTAACATTAATGGCGGAAGAAGCTGATAATATATCCAAAGGACAGCCACAAAAGGCAGTTGCTGACTCATCATCATCATCATCTTCCTCACCATGGCTAAGAAAAGTAATGAGCCCGCCTACAAACTAGATGTAGGTTTAGTCCATGGATATTCAGACAGGAACCAACATCCACCAAGAGTCAAATGCCTTGTTGTAGGAACTAGACCTGCTCATGGGCCGGGCAGCCCGTCTGCCTAGCCCGGTCCATATTGGGTCGGGTCGATGTAGGATATTTTTGTTCCGGGTCGGCTCGGAACAGTATTTTTTTAATTATAATAATTTTATTTAATTTAATTTTTAATAAAAAAAATAATTAAAAAAAATTAATCTGATGAATAGTGAATTCAAACTTACAGGGTTGGGCTTGGGCAAAGAATATAAAAAATGTTCGGTTCGACCTATGAACAAGTCTAGTAAGAACCAGTGTGTCGATATTACCTCCGACATTCATAACTATGGTTTATGTGGGGAATAATGCCCATTTACCTCATTCTCTTGTTTCTTCTTTGTTCCTATATGTTTCTCATATTGTGTAGTCTTTGTTTTGTGTCTCTAAAACGCTATGGTTGTTGAAAATTGGGCATTTTCATGCCAAGAAAGAAAATTTAAAATGTAAGGAAGTGGAATGTGAATTGAAATTAAAAATATCACAAAATTTGACTCCATACCAAAAGTTAATTTATTTTATGTAAATTTTATTTAATCAATTTTCATTCATTTAACTTGTAAACATGATCACAACAGTGTAGTTGAGATCATATATCATTAAGTATAATTTTTTATAACAATATAACATAATTAATCAATTTTTTGTAAATGTTAGTCTCTAAAGTTTGAACATATATGACAAACTTAAATTTGTTTATCAAAATTAACAATAATAATAATTAGAATAAAAGAGAAATACAATGATCAACTTAATCTCAACCGTTGGATTGTTTGAACTGACCTTACATTTGCAAACTCTTCATCTACACCCGGACACAGATGACAAAATCCAATAAAAAACTCTGAAAAAATAAACTTTATTTTACATATTTTCCGCCAAAAATCTTAAAGAGTTTTAAGACACTGACACATAACAAAACACAAAATCTTCCCAGAATTTTCCCTCTTCCTAAAGATCCCCACAACTCTTTCACTTTCTTCGCTTCCTAAGAACCCTATCTTTCTCTCTCTTCATTTTTTTTCCCAGCACCCAAACACAACTTGTCTTTTTCTTTTCTGGAAAATTTCCCAGGTATCTTTTCTCAGTCTTGTTTCTCTCTCTCTCTCTCTCTATATATATATATATATATATATATCAGTTTTGTGATGTTTACTCGTTTTCATGTTATTGGGTACTTCTTGTTTGTTTGGTTGATGAGAAAAAGTGTGAAATAATGGAAATTTTGAAGTGGAAATTATACTGAGAGTAATTGGGTACTGTAATTTACTTTTATTTTTTTTTGTTTAATTTGTATGTTACTTTTCGTTGGGTGGTTTTTTTTTTTTTTTTGGAATTTAGAACGCTAGGATATTTCTTTGATGTAGTGGTAGATGATTTATTTTAAAAAGTTGTGATTTAAGTAAATTTACTATTCGAAAATCATAGTTTATATACGTAAACTAATAAATGGTGGATTTTAATAGGTTTCTTTTATTTATTTTTTTGGTTGGTTTTGATTAAAGGTGTTAAGCTTGATTCACGGTAATGAAAATGTTTGGTTTTTTAGTATACTGAATGAACCTTCATTGGCGTAATTCACGCTCTTTGATTCATAAAAATTTTCTTTTTTTGTAGAAATTAAGGTGGATTCATACTGTTAATTGATCAAAAATAAGTTTAACTACTGGTTTATATTTTGTTTAAGGGCTTTGAAGAGTAGAATGGCTTCTTCATCATCATTTTCTACGTGCACACTGAATAGGAGCTCGTTTGATATAAAAGCGATAAATTTCAATCAAGAGTTCAAGTGTAATTTTTCCAATCTCCTGAGTAGACTACCTAATCATGCTAAGTTATCTGCTGACTTTACCTATTCAAGATTATTATCCAGTGAGAAATCACTGAGATGGGAACAAAGCCAAAGGCTTTCAAGGAATAGGATGCAGTGCCGTGCGACGGAAATTGAGGACGTACCTGCATTTACAATGGGGAAAAAGTTTCAACTTGATGATGTGATTGAAGCTCAACAATTTGATAGAGATACTCTAAGTGCTATATTTGAAGTTGCAAGTGAGATGGAGAATATTGAAAAGAAATCGCCTGGAAGTCAAATTCTCAAAGGTTACCTGATGGCCACACTTTTTTATGAGCCCTCAACTAGAACTAGACTTTCATTTGAGTCTGCCATGAAGCGGCTAGGTGGTGATGTTCTGACAACTGAAAACGCTCGAGAATTTTCTTCAGCAGCAAAAGGAGAGACACTTGAAGGCAATATTCTTTACCTTTTAGTTAGGGTTCTTAAAAAGTGGTTCGATTGTGGTGTTTTTGTAATCAATTTAGTTGGTTTGCAGATACTATAAGAACTGTTGAGGGGTACTCTGATATAATTGTGATGCGGCACTTTGAAAGCGGTGCTGCTAGAAGAGCAGCAGTTACAGCGGGCATTCCTCTTATTAATGCCGGTGATGGTCCTGGACAACATCCCACTCAGGTATGTTCAGAGCTTTTTCTTAATGTGATTTTTTGGGAAACTTATAATTGATTATCACGCAAATTTATTTCCGTGGAAAAGAAAAGTAAAATGAGAAACAGATGTGATGAAGAAAAACCAACAGTTCTTATTGTGTAATTTGTATGATTTAGGATATGGTTTTTCTTGAGCATTATGTTTTCTGGTACTTATAAGTAGGCTCTGTTGGGTAGCA
This sequence comes from Fremontodendron californicum, assembly GCA_030761205.1. Taxonomy (NCBI): domain Eukaryota; kingdom Viridiplantae; phylum Streptophyta; class Magnoliopsida; order Malvales; family Malvaceae; genus Fremontodendron; species Fremontodendron californicum. Next base: position 20,869,617 of record JAULJL010000033.1, read on the forward strand.
TTTAGGTTTATTGTTTCTTAGTATAAATATATGGCATCTAAGCTATAGAAAAAAATGAGCTATCACTCACTTCAACACCCAAACCCTCGTTCATTCATTCGCTCTCTTCTTTCATTTTATGATCCTTTGTTTGAGACTTTTAGGATGTTCTGGTATCTATTTTTAGATGTAAGAGGTGGATATCATTATCCACCAATAAGTTTCATACAACTCTTGAGTTCAAAGATTGTTTCTTTTTGATGTTGTGTAGGCCCTTTTAGATGTCTACACCATAGAAAGAGAGATAGGAAAGCTGGATGGCATCAGAGTCGGGCTTGTCGGAGATCTTGCCAATGGGAGAACAGTTCGTTCTCTTGCCTACTTGCTTGCAAAGTACCAAGATGTGAAAATCTACTTTGTCTCCCCTGATGTTGTTAAAATGAAGGTTAGTATTTGACAAACTCCTCTAGGATAACTACATGACTTGTATTTTTGCTCAAACTTAAAACCATAAAATGGTAATGGTTAGACTAGCTATCAATAGATTGTTGAACTCTATGTTACTCGGACTTGGGTGTGAGTGTCCGACACGGGTATATTTGATTTATTCTAAGTTTTTCCATATATTTGGAGGGTCCTTGGGAGATCATATCCCCATACCCATGTCCGAATATGCGTCAGACACGGGTACTTAAAGAAAAATGAAGAATTGGAGCAACATAGGTTGAACTAACCTGTTAAGTAGCAAAGGGAGTCTGAATTATTTTGTCTTCACTTCTTATTCTGCCTTTTTAGGATGACATTAAAGATTATTTGACATCAAGGGGTGTGGAATGGGAAGAAAGTTCTGATTTAATGGAAGTGGCCTCTAAGTGTGATGTGGTGTATCAAACCCGTATTCAGCGGGAACGGTTTGGAGAGAGAGTCAATCTTTATGAAGAAGCTCGAGGTAAGTATATAGTGGATAAGGATGTGTTAAAGGTGATGCAGAAGCATGCTGTGGTCATGCATCCTCTCCCAAGGCTCGATGAGATCACAGTGGATGTCGATGCGGATCCAAGGGCTGCCTATTTTAGACAAGCAAAGAATGGTCTTTATATCCGAATGGCTCTTTTGAAACTATTGCTTGTTGGGTGGTGAGGAAAAAGGGTTCTTTTTCCTTTTTCAAATTTTGACATCCACTATCTCAGCTTTGCTTGGATCATTTATGTGCATCTATGAACAACATTTGACAAGTGAAAACGAAAAGTTTGACTTGAATTTGAAGGATGTTTTGGCATTTTTGTTAGTTTCTGATGTTAAGATCATAAAATGATCGGCTTTGTTTTGCCAAAGTTTGGCTGTTTTTTTTAGTAGTTTAGTATTAACAGATAATAAGATCATCAATTGTGGAATAATGTGGCATTGTGTCCTTAAAATTCAAGTAAAATACATGGTGAAACCATTAGAATATTTTTCCTATGTTCTCTCTTTTTGTTTGATTCCCCTGGCTGTCATGGAGGCCAAATTGGATTGAGACTGCATCTTGCAATTATTAAATCTCAAATCAATGTTAAAAAAACCGGATCGAAAGTCGAATCGGTTAAATCTCTGGTTCCTGATTCAACCGGTTGGACTGGTCGATTCGGTAAAGCTTCTTTTTAAAAAATATTTAAACACTAATAAATATTAAATATAGTTAATAATTCAAAAAAAAAATGAATTTAACTTAATAGTATGATCTTTAATCTAATATTAAGAGGTTAAAGGTTCAAATCTTATTAAATACAAATATATATATTTTTAAAATAAATATACATATAAAATCGATTTTTTACCGGTTCAATCTGATTTTTTATCCGTTTTTAACCGATTCGATAAAAATTCAGTTCTAATATGTCTGCCGGATCGGATTGATCACTGGTTCTCGATTCAACCAGTCCGATTTTTTAATCACCATCTCAAATTAACCAAAAACAAAGACAAATACCCATTTGAAATTTCAAATGACTTGTGAAAAAAATAGGAGAAACTAATTCCATCAGAAATGCTTTGTCTGGGATTTCTCCAATTGCTGGCAGAAAGGAGATGAGAGTGGAAAACAAAGAGCAGTCATAATTTGTAACAATCATTGAACATTTATGAGATTATAACATGACATTTCAGTTTGAGCTTCGAAAACCAAACTAACTGGCAAAATTAGGCATTCAAATTTGTTTACAACAAAAATAACTTTTAAGTACTAATACATAGGAAAGTTGGGATCCACATCATTGGCCCAGGATTCCAAGCCCCCAACAATATCCTTAGCTAAATTGAAACCGATGTTGTGAAGGAATTTCACAGCCCTTTGTGAATCATTACCTCTTCTGCATATTACATACAGGTTAGCACCTGCTGATCCGGTGCCCTCGCCCTCGGCCTCTTGCTCTTGCTCTTCTTTCAGTGCAGAAGAAATTTCAGGCAACCTAGCCTCCAAGCTTGCAAGCGGAATGTTCAAAGACTTGGAGATAGAAACAATCCTGTAATGGTGTTCTGGTCGTACATCCACCAAAACGTGTGGTTCCCCCCTAACAATCTTGTTTTTGTACTCCTTACTGGTTATTCTAGAATCCGCCGCAAGCAGGTTCAGCTTCGGCGGAGACTGCATCAAGTAGGATTTTCAAAGTTATTAAATTGTACTAGCACTGAATACCATTGTTTGTTAAGTGATAAAAGTATTCGGTATCATCGGCTAATTCAAATAATCTATATTCTATCTATTTTGGGTGTATTCACCTCACTCAAATGTTCATGCATGGAGTGAATCACACTATAGATAATTCTTAAAATTTATGAAGCATTAAAGCAAGTATAATCACATAAGAAGAAAAGCTTAAGTCTCAAAATATATGACAAATAAAATACAAACTATAGAATATTTCTACGTTACTTGGACTCAAGTGTGAGTGTCGGACACGGGTATGTGTCCGACACGAGTATGTTCAACTTTTTTCATCTATTTGGAGGGTTCTTGAAGGATTATATCCCCATACCCATGTCCGGATAGTGTCGGACACAGGTACTTCAAGAAAAGTGAAGAGTCGGAGCAACATAGAAATATTTTATCTTGCCTTTCTGAAGTAATATGCATGAAACTGATTATATAATAGCTATGTCAACTGAAAACCAAATGATGCAATTAAGAACAAGAAGAGCAGAAAGCAAAATTACGGTTGACAATGGAGATTGAGTGAACTTCTCATAATCAAAATCTTTGAAATGCTGTTGGTTGAATGTTGTATTTTCTCCACAAACTTCACATTGCAATGATCTGCCTCTTATTTTGACCTAAGCAATAAAAAATTCGCTATCAGAAAAAAATATATATCCAGTATTAATATCCTAAAGTACAAATGACACTGAAGAGGAAAGAATGGGTGGATCAGGGACCATACAATACGAATTCGGGCTGACAAAGCATCAAACAGAAGCATCCGTGCTGAAAGTGGTTCACCAACAGCGCTCGCAATTTTAATAGCTTCAAGTGCTTGAAGACAGCCAATAATACCAGGAACTGAAAATATGTAGATCAATAAGCATTGGAACTGAAAATATGCAAATTAATGAGGTAAAATCCACAACTATCTGAAAATCAAAAAGAATATAGCAGGTTTACTGCTAGGAATTAATTTAACGTAGATGAAATTTCTTTGAACCTCCTTTTCATCATTTGCAGGTAAATTGCAGGATAATGCACTAATAGTTTAGAGATGGATCTGAAAATGGAAATAATATGTTGACATACCCACTCCTAGGACTCCACTATCTGAGCATCTTTGGCAAGCAGTTGTCGGAGGTGGAGTTGGAAATAGGCATCGATAGCATGGACCTCCTTTGTAATTGTAAACTGTCAGCTACACAAAAAAACAAATGATGTAGTTTTGCATTGAAGCTCGAACAAAATGTTTTAAACACACTTAACCAGATGTAAACTCATACACTATGAAATCGAGAATATGACTTATATAGCATACCTGCCCTTCCAATCCTAACGCAGCACCTGATACTAGAGGCTGCATGTAAACATGGAAGCAATTAGTACTCGAGTCAAAGAAAAAGCTTGCTACTTGGATAAGCATTTTAGCATTACAAACGTTGAATAATTAAGGAAATAGCACCTACATCTTTACCTTTCCCAACACAACACAGCAATCACTGATCATGTAACGACTAGGAGGATTGTCTGTTGCATCTATTACTATGTCATATCTAAGAAATGTCAGCAGTCATGGAATTCACACATCACATAAATTACCTAAAAAGAAAGGAAGAAAGAATCAAGGAATAACATTTCTATGTCATCAACAAGGATACTGGCTCAAAATTTCCAGAGCATTATATGTGCGCAAAGCTTCTTTGTGTTCAACAATTTGTATAGTGGAGTTGATCCTGGAATTTAAACTCTAATATTAGACAAAAGCAAGCGAAGTAAAACCACAAAAAGAAAGTACAAGAGACTACAAGTAACAAGCTTTATTCAACACTACAACTTAATATTATCCAATATTTGTAACATACGCACAACAAGCAGCAGCAGCAGACTTCACTTTTGGCTGACCAATATATGCTTCAGTGTGAATGACCTGAAAGTACAGCAAATCAATAATAAGAAAAAAAGTCAGTAGCAGAAGATTCATGGTAAAAAATTCAAGATCACAGGGAAGAAACTAAGAGGCATGGTACATCGTCGATCAATCAAGAAGGTTAAAGCTCTAAACAAATGGTTTAATGACACAAAGTAAATACCCACATGCAATGAAACAAATGGCATTTAGTCACATAAAAATGCAGAATCTAAAGCAAAAAAAAAAATTAAGTTCATTTGGTTTAGCACTACCATTTGCCACCTGTCCTTTTCAATTTTATTAATAGATGAAATGAATGAGAACTATAATGTTGAAGATATAGAAAACAAAGGACTAAGAATCCGCTTGTACATTGATATTGAATAATTCATGAGTACACCATGATTAGAACTTAGACGAAGATTACTGATCAAGAATAGTGCCATCACACCATAAATGATAATATGAACCTAGTTTCAACTTATACCTGCCTGTGCATATTATTAAGCTCAACCACATCATGATCGACAATTCCCAAGCGACCTAGAAATCAAAGAAAACAAAAAAAACAATAAAGCCCTTTTCAATCACCCGGCCAAAATAACTAAATGAAATCTCGGGTATGCCTCAAAATGCTGCATCTTATTCTCACCAACACCACAAGCTGCAAGATATAACAGAGCCGGCGAGCCCAAACCTCCAGCTCCAACAACCAATATTGAAGACTTCAAGAGATTTGATTGAGCTACAAACCACACCAAGAAACTAAATTATTCAAAAAAAATTAAAACAAAAAAAAAAACTTTTACCTGATTCAAAGAGAACAAAAATAACCCAGATAGCTTCTCTTCTTGCCCATAAAAGAAAGCCAATTTCTTTTCAAATAACACATATTTCTAATACAGCTTAGCATAAAAACATTAGCTTTAAGAATTTCTCATATAAATGATTAAATTCATTGGCATTTAAAGAATAAAAAAAAAAACCTTCATTCAATTTAATAACGTAATTAGCCATAATCAACCATAATTTTATATAATTAAATAAAATTAACATCAAAATTTAAATAAATAAAAAAGTGCGATTTTTTTACCTTGGACTCCAAAGAAGGGAGCAAAAGATGGCGGCTGTAACGGTAAATACTATCCGCCGACATTCCGTGTGCCAGGTTGGCATCAATGGCAGAGAATGGAGGACAAGAACCATTACAAACGTCGTCGTTTTGCTGATGCTGAGGTGCTAATGACGCTGTTTCTTGGAGCTGAGCTTCGAGGACTGAAATCTTGTGCTCTATGCGGGCTTTCTCGTCCTTTAAAGCTTCGATTTCGCGGCGGATTCGTACCACGTCATCGCCGTTAGACTCCATCCTCGAGCAGCTCTGATGACTGAAGACTTTTTGTTCTTTTTTTCTTTTTGCAGAGAGACAAAAAGAAAATTAAAATTTGTTTATATGTTTATGAACAAAAGGAAAGGCCCAGAAAACAACAAAAAGGCCGATTAAGAGCTCAATAAAACAGTGCTTAATGTTTCAAATGGGGTAGCCCATAAAATAAATTGAAAAGGAAAAGGCCTATGATGCAAGGCAAAAGTCCAAAAGATGCCTAAACTGGGCTTGAATACCCAAGTTCAGTAAGCTCATGAAAATTAAGTGAAAGCTCAGTCCAAAAAAAAGAAATCCTCAAACAAGACCCAGAAAGCTAGGCATTGGTTAGTTGCAACATATCTTCAGGTCTTAAATCCAGTTCGTAAACTCTTTTTAAAAAGATCGCAAAACGTGGGATAGGAGAAAGTATTATATATGCTAAAATTTGGAACCTTAAATCTATTAAAAGCCAGCTTTTAAAGGGATTGCATGAACAGCTTGAGCTATGCCTAGTTCAATAGGATCTTTTATTGAGCCTGTGTGAGACTTTGAGCTGTCTATATCTCCATTAATGACTTTGGTGTCTGCTTCAGATCAGCATGCGAGTGAAAAGCTTTATCTGTTGTTTTTCTATAAAAGCTTGCTTCTATTCTGTCATGTATGTTTTATCAGTTCCGGTCTTCCTAGCAATGGTCCTAACTCTATTTTTAAAGCACAAAAAACACACACCATAAAGGCACATGTTCTTTGATCAAAATCAGAGTTAATGACCCAAATTGTCAATAGACATCTTTGCTTATCTTTGATTTATCAATGACATTCAACCTTTGCCTTGATTATTGTCTGGTTAATTACCAATCATGTGGCATATTTGTAGCCGATGACTTAGCAATTTTGGCTATGACAAAAACTAATGTTAAGTTCTTCAGCTTTGGAGTTTAGTTGCTGCATCCTTGATTAAGGGAAACAAACAATAGAGATAACATTGATTGATTCATATAGTTCCAAAATCAATAAGAGAAAGACACTCAAATGCTTTCAGGTTTTGTTGACTTACTCTACTTTTTGACCATTAGTAATATGCGTCACAAAAATAGGTGTAATTTAACAAGATACCAAATCCACAAGTACAATCAACCTTAGTTTCTCTTCATACCAAAGGCCGATATGAAAAATACTTTGAACGTATCATATTAATATAAGAGAGTGCATCTTTAAGATCGGTTGAAAAAGATATTAGGTACAGACAAAACTTAAGGATGTTCTAATCATGTTAAAAAAACATAATTTCACATCAAAAAGCTGCTTAAATAAGGAAAATATTGAACTATTATTCAGCTTGAAAAAAAAAAAAAAAAACAATTTCTTTTCCTGTGTATATAAGATTGGTTGCATAATGTTAGACCAATTTCATTTGAGAACTTAATTTTTGGGCTACCTAGAAGTAAATAAAGGAGTATTAAAATCTCCATCTTCTAAACCATGCAATTTAGCCAAAACCCCAACCAGGCTTGCAGTATTATAGGTGCAAGCCTCAGTCTGCATGAAATTTTTCCTATCATCACTAAACCGATCCATCTGATCTGGCCCTCCAACAAGGGCCCCAACAACAACATTAGGGTTTGGATCATTTCTTTGAAACCAATTATCATACCCTTGAGTGCACCCAATAAACCCCTTGTTCTCTCTATAAGGTTCAATTGATGCTCCTCTGTGGTGCATCCTCTGAGGGTACCTTAAACCATATCCAACTAAGTAACTCATGGCCATTGGATTATCACCCAAGATGTAATCAACCTGTGATTTCGCAAATGCAAAGACTTCTTCCGGACCCACCTCGCCGCGATCGCATCTCAGCCGTTGATTCGAGGCTTGGAGATGATCAGAGTAAACTGTGAGAAGAAATGCTGCATTTGATACATATTGCATGTTGTTCCATTGGCGGATGTACAATAACCCTCCTGGGGTGCGGCTCACATTAGTCACATTGTTTTTGTTAAGGCAAGCACACAAATAATATTCAGCCTTTGATCGGTACTCTTCCAATACATGCTTGAATTTCATCTTCCTATGCTTTTCTTCCATTAAAAACTGCAGAAACAGAGAAATTGGAATAGTGAAATGTTAAACAATTTTACATTCAAATCAATGTTACAATTCTATTAAATAAAAATACTTAAATCTCTGATAATCTCAAATATATATAAAAATATATAAGTTGTTACCATTGAAGCAATGATCTGAAGACCAGCAAACTTGACATCCCAGCTAAACTCAGTAATGGCCCAAGTGATCCCACCAAATTCATTTGCCTTCTCCAAAGCATACCTCAAATAATCCTCCTTGTCGGTGGCCTTGTATAGCCACAAAGCTGCCCACAACAGCTCATCTTTGAACCCACTCACCGACGGATAGTACCCTTTCACCACCTTAACACTTTCATCATACTTCCCTCTAAACTTGTCTCCAAACTCAAACAACTGCCCAAAATTTATAAATAAAAAAAAAAAAAAGGGAAAAACCCATATTTTATATAGTTCATTCAAATGTATTAGTAAGCAAGAAATTAATTAAAACGCTTGCTTACTCTAATTTTGGTTATGCTAATCAAAGCAAGAGCTTAATGTTGTTTTGGTGAAAAGTGCACCTACTAAATACAATATGTCACAAATATGGAAACCTCATTAAAACTAGTTTTACCTGTTGTGCATGTTGCAATAGTAGGTGAGAGTAATGTGGATTTGTTTTCCTAAACACAATGGAGGCTGACGCCATTGCCGCCGCTGTCTCACCGGCGACGTCCGATCCCGGATTCTTCTCATCCACCTTGTAGGCTTGCCTGGATGTTGTCATGTCCTCCGGCCGCTGCCAACAGTAATGATCGGTATCGCCATCACCAACCTATATATAAAATCATTGAATATATATATCAATTGTTTAGTTAACTTTTTTCGTATGATATCAAGTTCTATAATAATTGAAATTGAAAGAGAAAAAACAAAGGTGGTTTAATTTATTTTTCTTACCTCAGTCCATAAGACGTTTGGGTGAGTATGAGCTTTGATGAAATAATCAGTTCCCCATTTGATCGCCTCAAGAGCGTGACTATACTCTCCGGCGCCGGCGATTTCATCTCCATATTCAATGACACCCCATGAGAGCATGGTAATGGTGAAAGCCATCGGCAGACCAAATTTCACATTATCTCCGGCATCATAGTACCCTCCCACCAAGTCCACCTTTTCATACAAAGATTTATGCCATTGCCATACATCAGAATTAATGTTACATACTTCGTAAGAAAAATATGTTTCAATGTAAATTTTTTGTAACTTCATGAATATTAGACATATGACAAAGAATTGAACAATATTTGATGTTAGAAACCATTGAAATCTTAGTGCATATATATGGCGGAGATGTGGCTGAAATGGACTACTTACCCCTTGTTCTAGGCCGTCGGTGAGGCCAGAATGGTGGCGCCAGGTGACTCTTTGGTTGTAGGGTAACCGGCCGGAGCGTTGGGATTCGAAGTAAAGGAGGCTTTTCGAGAGGGCTTTGCCATAGTTGAAAGATTGAGTTAAAGGTAATATGGCCAAGAAAGAGATCAAAAGAGTGCACCAATGTTGAAAAAACTTGTTTTGACTTAAACTTAAGTGTTGCCTTTTCTCCTCCATTGGGGCTAGCTTGAGCTTCTCCAAAATTTTCTCCTTTGCCTGTTTCCCCTCTCTCATTTTTCTCCTTATATATGTGTACATAGCTATGGCTGTTAGTTAATAAATTTGATAATAAATATATATAAACTTAGGCTCATTTGAGTTTTATGGTTTCACTTTCCAAATTCTACATTTCTTTCCTTTTTTTTTTAACATTTCATGTCAATTAAGAATAAAAAGTCATTTGTTGAGTATCCTTTAAAGTTGGTATTCTATTTTTCTTTACAACAAGAGTTTTTTTTTATTGGGAGAGATGAGATCTTTAATTATAATTATTATAAATAGTAAATTAGTGCATGTTTTTCATTTAAAATGCTTGTGTACATATATAATAATAATAGAGTTTTGTTAATAAATGCTCTTAGAATACTATTCAAAGTTAATAATATATTATTTTATAGTAATAATAGTATATTAAATACAGTAGTTGATAATTTTATTCATCATTTGTAAAGCATTGAAAAAAGATATTATTATAAATAATAACACAAAGACACTCATTAACAAAATCCATAATAATATTCCTAACATGATGATTTCAGTGACTAAGGCAAGGATAAATCGAGACTTTTATTTTTTGGGTTGATGTTGAGATTTGAATTTCAGACCTACTGGATGTTACATTTTAAGAATAATTGCATAAACCAATTGAGTTAAATTTCAAGTTAAAAAAAAAATTTCATATGCAACATATACCAACAAAAAACTTACAATCACAAGTATGTTAATGTATATGGGTTAATATCTTATTTTGCTTTTAAATTACAATAAATTATTTAATGTGGTATCTGAATTTAAAAAAAAAATTAATGTGATACTTGTATTATAATTCTGTCAACTAATTTGATAATTACCTTTAACATTGTAGCGATAATATAGACATTGACAATGAAATAATAACGGGATCAATTTTTGATCACATCATCAACTTAAACATTTTTTGAAGCACACGTGACAGTCACTCATGCCACGTGTATTAAAAATAAAAAATAATGATAATAATTTTTTGAAGCACACGTGGCAGTCACTCGTGTCACGTGTATTAAAAATAAAAAATAATGATAATAATTTTTTGAAATATATATATTTTTTTTCTTTCTCCTCCGATTGTCCTCCTTTAGACCAAATCCGTCAATCACCGATACACAGGGACGAAGCCAGAAATATTGACGAGGGGGGGTCGAAATTAGACCTGCTCAAGGGCCGAACAGCTCGCCAGACCTGGCAGGCCCGGCCCGTACTAGGCCAGGCCTGAGCAAGAAAGTTTGTGTTTCGAGTCAGCCCGGATCACTATTTTACTAATAAAATAATATTATTTTATTTAAATTTAATTATAATAATATAAAAATATTAATAAAAATATTTTTTTATTTTTTAAAATAGAGTGAACAGTAACCTCGAGCCCGCGGGCCAGGCCTGGGTAAGGATGAAGAAAAATTCTGAGCCACGGCCCGATCCATGAGCACCTCTAGCCGAAATATACATATAAAGATTTAAAGTAAAAATAAAAATCGTGTATGAAATAAATCTGTCCAAGGATAATGTTATTCGGCGGCTCGAATCGGGCCTGGCCTTGAACAAGTAAAAATTTTGCTATGTGAGTTTGACTCGACCTAGTCCATGGACAACTTTACTATAAAAATATTAAATTTAAATATTATATATGATATTAAATTTGCTAACAATATATAAATTTCTTATAATGAAATATATATTTTTTAAATTTTTAAATATTATAATTCATATTACATATGAAAAAAAATTAATATGAAATAAAGTCTCAACGTAAAAAAAAAAAAAATTATTGTCTAATTAAAATATACATAAACTTATTTGATATTATAAAAGAAAATCATAAGATTATATGTATTTAGAAAGAAAAAAAAAGGTTAAATGCACAATTCGTATTAGATATTATAATTGTTTAACTTTATTTTTTTTTTCTTATGAGTATAGAATGAAAATATTAAACAAAATAATTAATGTAAATATATCTAGTTAATTCATTGAAAAAGTAAATAGAGAGAATTAAGCTAATAATAATGAATGAGGTTTAAATTAAAAAAGTTACCAAATTTATTATATCAAATAAATTCTATAAATGAGGCTAAATTGAAAGGTCAAATAAATTTTGGAAGGGCCAAACATAATTTTATTTTATTTCAAAAATCTTTAAAAAAATTAAGGGGGGACCAAATTGAAATCCAAACAAAATTTAAAGGGTTCAAAGATAAATTTACCCTTATTTAAAAAAAAGTTAAAAAAAATTAAGGGGCTGCCCCTATACATTCGCCCTTGCCGATAGGATCTGGTCAGGAGAGGTCGAACCTGGCGTTGTTAGATCGAATGAAACTAGGCCGAAATGCTTGAAGGATCTAGCATGATTTAGGTCGATTCGACCTACTAGAGTATGGTCTTACCTCCTTTGACCAGATCCGACCTATGACTAGTCGAATTTGATTTGAAAGAAGGAAATAAAGATTAATACACTATTTGGCCCATGAATTATAGTAAATTAATTAATGTGATGTCTGAATTTAAAAAAAAAAAATCAATGTGATACCTGTACAATAATTTCGTTAACTAATGTAATACTCGCTTCTAATCCCATTAATTATCAAGATGATGTGGATTTGACCTATAAATAATGACACGTGGCTAATTTTTTGTCACGTCATCAATAAACATTTTTTGAAGCAGACGTGACACCACACAATAACTATCAATATATTAACATTAAAAAATAAAAATAAAAATAATTATTTTTTCACCCCCTTCCCTTGAAGCCGAATCTGACCAATGGCCGAGGATCTGATCAGGAGAGATCGAATCCGACGCTAATAAGCTGGATTAATCTGAAACAAAGCCGAAACACGCGACGAATCCTGCTGAGCATAAATATTTTGTGTCGAAAGTTTATTTACTAATTCTGTTGATGAAACTTAAAAAGTTCGTGTGGATGAGATAGTTTTTTATATATAAATTCATTGTTTTTATTTTTGTTTTAATTGGTTTTAATGAACAATAATCCATGGTAGGAACATCTATTCGTCGTGGTTTAGACAATTTTTTGGATTCCTTGATTCGATGTCTTTAATTTCAGGTGCATTAGCCATGTTTGATCATGTTCACAACTTTTACTTAATTCTAATACCCCTTTCAAGTGATTTTGGCTTTTCGGGTATCTTTAAATGCCTCTAAATCATGCCATATTTCCTTATAATTAAATATTGAATATTGTTGATAAAATAATTGTTGGTTTATACTTTGTTATGAGATAATTTTTTATTCAAGGATCCAAAGATTAATATTTACGATTTTGTTTTTTAAAAAACTGCGTTTCAATTAAAAATTGATGATCATTACTTATTAAATTACGATCCAATTTTTGACTATTAAATTCGTTATCGTTGTTCCCTCAACACTAATCTTTTTAATCAAGATTATGGCTTATGATTTTGTTAAAAATCAAAACGAATTTTCTCAAGCGACCTGATTGTTAATGAAAAAATTATTGAATTAAGTCCCGTTGCCTCAACCAATATCTAAAAAATAGAACTAACAAAGTTTGCCTGAATATGAAAATTTTGTTGGACTCATTCGAATCCAAATCTGGTGTTTGTGTTGATTCCTGTTACCAATAAATATATATATATATATATCTTTTATTTATTTCCCAGAAGGATATTCCTTTTTATCTTTATTTGATTATTTGCCAAAAGGGCTGTTCCTGCATGAATTCAATTCACAACCAAAACATTGAAAGAAAAAAAATCAATGGTAAAATCTTTTCACACTCAACATCTCTAAAATATCATATAGTTCGTCATACTAAGTTGTGCGAATGTCTTGAAAACTTCAACTGCCATGGAAATGCAAGTCGAATAATCCAAAATAATGGATTCTAATAAACTCCTACATTCGACCTGAATATGAGATTTTCAGAGCCAACACTTTGAAACAACGAGAAAGTGAAATGGGTGGATTTCTTCAGGTTCAAGATCAGAAATAATTTGAATAAATGAGCAATTAAAGAACTCTTGCTTAGGGCCGGCTGGGCAGAAAAAATAAATAAAGAATTTGTGGTATTTTAGCGATAGAAAAGTGAAAATTTTTCTTTCAAAAGTTAATTACATTATGTATCGGATGCATTTTACATCTGTACCAATTAAGGACTTTGCAAAAGCATGTGACAAATGGGGTTTATGAGGCTGCAAACATGCTTTTTCAGGTCCATGGAATTAAAATGAAGTGTTCAGGTTTACCATATGAGGACCCAGATCACCAGGAAAAGGACCCCTTTTTCAATCTTCTGAAACATTATTATTTAATATATGTTTAATTCTAGCTCACGCCCTTACACACCTTGATCATAAATAGTTTACAAAGTACGACTCCTTGTTACATAAATAGTGTAAGAAAAACATGAACATCTAAACCACCTTTCAAGTTTACAAAGTAAACTGAAGTAGCTAGCTTTTATATATATATATATATATATATATATAGACAGGTTCCCTATAATTTTTGTGCATCTTCAAATGAACCGGCTTGACAAAGCTTTCTTTGTTATCTTTCTGCAACTGTTGGTATTATTGCCAATTGTGATAATAGAAGCAGCTAATGTAAAACCGAAATGGGTGCAAAAAAATGCGACTGCTGCAGCTGGCTCATCGCCATGGCTCAGGAATGTAGCAAATCCGAGGCCCAGACCTGGTGGATGCATGTACACGCCATGGATATGTGAACAAGGAGAACATCCACCCACAGCTCGGATGCGGTGTTGTAGGAACCAATGTGTTGATGTTTCCTCTGATGATACTCACTGCGGCTTGTGTGGGATTAGATGTCCGTTTACTTGGCAATGCTGCAGGGGGATTTGTATCAATACCAATATTAGTCCTTATCATTGCGGTGGATGTGGAAACAGATGCCCTTGGAGGGTTCCATGTTTGTATGGGATGTGTGGATATGCACAGCCTCCACCACCACCATGGCCACCGCACCCTCCTCCTCACCCGCCACATCCATTCCCCCCTCACCCTCCTCATCCGCCACGACCATTCCCTCCCCACCCTCCTCATCCTCCTCAACCACCACAACCATGGCCTCCCCACCCTCCTCATCCGCCACGACCGTTCCCTCCCCACCCTCCTCATCCTCCTCAACCGCCACAACCATTCCCTCCACACCCTCCTCATCCTCCTTACCCTTGGCCACCACCATTTCCTCGCCCTCCTTGTCCTAGCCAACCACCCAGGCCTCGTACTCGTAGACCGCCTGGGATTTGCCCTCCAGGTTTGCCTCAGCCACCAACAATGAGTTGATGTTGCTGAATTTCAAGTTCAATGTTCTAGTTTATAGTTGTGTCCCCTATTTCGTTGGATTTTAG
This sequence comes from Fremontodendron californicum, assembly GCA_030761205.1. NCBI lineage: Eukaryota > Viridiplantae > Streptophyta > Magnoliopsida > Malvales > Malvaceae > Fremontodendron > Fremontodendron californicum. The sequence goes on from JAULJL010000033.1 coordinate 20,884,653, forward strand.
TATCTGCTAGCTTTCTTAAAGAAGGGGAAACTAAAATAAATGTCTTGTATATGTTACAGTATGATTTCCCCGGGTGTTTTACTTGGAGGCCTCAGAAAGTGGCATTCTTCGAAAAAATGATTATTAAGTCTTCTTACATACATTGGTGTTTTGAATCATTTTCAACACTCAATAAAGAATTGCCCTTCCATGTAAACAATCACGTTTAAGAGCAAGTTATATTTCAATTCTGACTGGTCCTTTTTCAGTTATTCCCTCTTTCAGTGCATTATATACATTAAAAAATTAGCTTCATCAACCACTCCATTTATGTCAAACCGAACTCATTTTGCCCCCAAGCGTAAACTATCTCTATATTTATTCTAATGAAAAGCAAGATCTTCCTCATCAAACAAGTGGCATTTGAGGTGAAATTTATCGCAAAGCAGGGCTCAGCCTTCACACTGAAATCTGAATCCATTCATGGCATGGATTTACCCTCTCAGGTCACAAAAGTAACATAAGAATGCGATTGAAATGCTAAATTCATGGGACATCAAACACCCTACGCCAATTATGGTGTTAGTAATTAGGATTTTCAAGCCCTTTCCTGAAATTTGATTCGTGAAGAAATCAAAAACGAGATAAAACTTTGCCAGCACATAAAAGAAAAAGCTTCCATATAAACACCCATAGGCCATATTTGTTTATTACTTAGAAGAAAGATCCACAAACAGAGTCATGAGGCAACTAAGAGACCACATAGTTTCAGAGGTTATATTTAATAGATCCTAATTTTCACTAATACCGCCACTTAAATCCTACTACATAAATAACCTAAGAACCTGCTAGTTAGGCCATAGCACCACCCGTTTGATGTAGCATTGCATCTATCTCATCTCCATCCTCCATTTCCAACTGTGGTAACAAAAAACATTAAAAAAAAAAAAATAAGAACGGAGAAATTAAACAATGGAGAGAAAGAGAGACAGACAGACAGACAGACATAAAGAAAGACCTCATCTGGTGTCTGCTCCACTCGCAGACGGCGGCCATCAAACAGGAAGGCAATAGAGTTGAACTCCACTGATTGTCGATCACAGTACGCATTCATAAGCTTCTTCAATTGAGTAGTTCTTTTAATCCTAAAGAATACTTCATTCCCATCCTACAAACATGCAAATGGATGAATTAGCATTTTGTAACTTAACATCCTTTACATTATTCCAATCCAGATATGCCATAGCACAAGTATTCTCAAAAAATTATCTTTCTTATTTAACTGTTCTAATCACAGAAGCATAATCTTCCTTACTTTCCCTTTTAACTAAAGCATTTCACTATAAACCATTTGAAGGTGTTTGAATTACCAGTCTGTGCTTCTAAGAGACAAATGCAAATACACAAAAACAACACATAGCTATGGCATCATTATCAGAACATATATAAACATCATAGAAAGACAATTTTATGAGCATTCACTCACTCTTGACATTTCGAATAAAAATTTGTTCGAGTCAAATACACAAAAACAACACATAGCTATGGCATCATTATCAGAAAATACATAAACATCATAGAAAGACAATTTTACGAGCCTTCACTTCACTCACTCTTGACATTTCGAATAAAAATTTGTTCGAGCATATACTACTACTTGATTTGCTAAAAGAAGGACCAAAAAATGCTAAACCTCACTATATCATATTAAACGAGATACTATAAGCAGCATGCAGAACATGCTACGCTGTGCTGTTTTTCTCTCAGGCAATTGCATGCATCTTGTTATCATAGATAAATAATATACAATGGTAGCAAAACCCAACCTCCTTATAACTATTTTCATATATAATTTAGCCTACTCTTCTTTCCCACATTTAAAAATCAATAATTTTTATTTGAAAATACCGTCAAATCAATTCAAGCATCTTGTCAGGCAAAAAAAAAAAAAATCAAAGCTTTCATGCTTAGCAAAATAACACAACTGAAAGGAAGAACAGTGTGGCAGGTTCAACCTTCCCCAGGAAGCAGCTGGACATGGCGTAAAATGCTTCAGCTGAGGGCTTTGGCTTTGAAGTTCACCTCCAACCAGAATGGTGCTCTAACTTGGAAGTTCCCTGGGAACAGATTTATGGTGGCTAAAGTCTGGAATGATCTCAGGCCTAGGCAGGACAAGGTGGAGTGGGATAAACTGATCTGGTTTCCATTTCATATTCCTAAACATGCACTGGTAGCTTGGATGGCTATATTGGACAAACTGCCTACAAAGAACAGATTGATGTCATGGGGCATGGAGGTAGATGGCAAATGTGAGCTATGTCAAACTAAGCAAGAAACCCAGAATCATATATTTTTTGAATGTGACTATTCAAAGGAAATCTGGGGGCATATACTATGCTTATGTCAACTTCATAGAAGCATAAGGAGCTGGCAAGCAGAGCTGCAATGGGCAGTAAACAGAATCAGAGGAAAAACTCTCATTTCTGTTATTTTGCGTTTATCATGGAGTGCCTTTCTTTACTCGATCTGGAGGGAGAGAAATAATAGGTGTTTTAATCGCCTTCAATCCACACAAGGAGCCATCATTGAGCAGATAAAAGAGATCATCAGAATGCGATTGTTGGGGCTCAAGAACATTAGTCCTGATGAAGTGAACCGAAGATTGGATGCAGATTGGGGACTGTCACTTTTTTCCTATGATCTTTATCCATTCTGGAATAGCTTTAAGTATTGCTGAAGTATGTTGCTATTGTTCCCTGATTGATTAGTGGTCTTAAGTTTTGTTCAAGTATTGTTTAAGTATGTATAGCTTTAAGTACATGTTGCACATGATGTTGGATGTAGCAGTTTAACTGCTTTCTGGATAAATAAAACACTTACTTATCCAAAAAAAAAAATAACACAACGAAAGAAGTAAATTGGTCAAGAAAAATAGAATTTATAACAGTAAAAGCCAATTGATAGCTGAAATATTAACCAAAATTGACTCCAAAAAACGCAATTCTAAAATATAAATTAACCTAATTAAAAAGTCAATTCATAATTTTTCCAGTTAAAAGTACAGAATAGAACCAAAAAAAAATGAAGAAATTAACTCAAAAAACCCTAATTGTAAGAATTTTTTACACTATGAAAGATCAAACCCCTAAAATCAAAACTTATAAACAAAAAAAATTGAAACCTCAAAAAGAAGGGGAAATAGGAAAAAATTTAACCTGGCCTTTGACTTTAAGATTGATGTGAGCCGTTTGATCAGCGGGCTTCTTGTCTTCCTCTTGATTGGTTACTCCTGACATCTTCTTCTTCTTCTTCTTCTGGGCTATATGGGAGAGTCCGATTAGGGTTTGGGTTTCGGGTTTTCGGGGGTCCGAGCGATAAAATTTTGCTTTTTCCCCTTTTTTTGGCTGGAGAATCACGATTATTCAGTGGAAAGAAATTTGTTTTATATTGGTTATCCGACATGGACGGTTAGGATTTGTTTAGTTGAGATTGATCGGACGGACTGAAAAAGTTGGTTCTGTATTTAGCATGCGATGTCGTGTTTGAAGGGTTTTAGTTTTTTTGGGTTGAGAACACTGAGCTTACTTATCAATGGACAAAACATAAAAGGAGACGAAGCTTAAATCTAGTTAACCCAAGTCCAAATCTTAGCCCAAAATACATTTCGGGCTTTCCATTAAAATTGGCCTTTTTGAAGGTAAATTTGAGATCCAAATTTGCATTTTAAGTGTAAAAATGATTTTGTAATTTATATTGGAATTGTTTTTATTTATTGACTGTAAAATTTTTTAATTTTAGAAGTGGAGTTAAGATATGTCATATGTTTTATTTTTTTTAATTAATTTTTTTTAAAAATTAATATACTTTAAAGGGTATGTATCATCTTACTAATCCCGCTTATAAAATCTAAAAATTTCATTAATGATGAATGACATAAATTCTCTATATTTGATAAAATAAAAAAAATACCAAATACAAAACAGAAAACAAAGAGATTTTAGGCATGAGATTAACTTTTCAACTTAATTAATAAAGAGGAAAAAATGGTCACAAAACGAAATTCAAAATAATGAAAGCTATACTGATATGTAATAATTTTAGTTAATAATTTGATTCAAGACTTAACTGAACGATTATTCATCTTCACTTAAAAGGTAAGTTTTTACAAGATTGAAATTCGATCATCGACACTTATAAAATCCCTTTTTTATTTCTCCATTAAGCTTTGAGGCTTTTTTATTACAATATAGCCAAAAAAAAAAAAAATTATCAAATTACCGTTACTTTTTGATTATTTCCCAAAATACGGACCTTTTTTTTCAGCTGGGAAATCGCCATCCCCCATGGCGATTTCCCAGCGTGTTTTTTTGCAAATTTGCAAAAAACACCAAGGGAAATCGCCATGGGGGATGGCGATTTCCCTTGGTGTTTTTTGCAAATTTGCAAAAAATTACCAAGGGAAATCGCCACCCCCCATGGCGATTTCCCTTGGTAATTTTAGCCAATTTTGCTAAAACCATGAAGGGAAATCGCCATGGGGGGTGGCGATTTCCCTTCATGTATATTTTTTTTTTTTTTAATTAATAAAAAAAAATTATATTAAAACAATATTTTATTTTAATTTGATAAATTTATTTTTAAAAATTATAAATTAAATTAAAATATTTTTTTTATAATTTAAAAAAATTTAAAAATTCGTAAAATATATTTTAAATTTTTTTATAATTTAATATTTTGATTTTTTTTTTTAATTTTAAATTTGAAATGAAAAAAAAAAAAAAAAAAAAAAAAAATCAAAGGGGCAACGGTCATATGACCGTTGCCCCATCCCCCTCCCCCCACCCCCCACCCCCCACCCCCACAATTCAAAGGGGCAACGGTCATATGACCGTTGCCCCATCCCCCCTCCCCCCACCCCCCACCCCCCACCCCCCACGTCCCCCCTCCCCCCACACCCCCCACCCTCTATAAATACCCCTCTACTCTTCTTCAAATTTTCATTACTCTCATTCAAATTTTCATTTTCTTTCAAAATTTTATCATTTTTCTACCAAAAAAAATTTCTTTCTACAAATTTTTTTTTCTACAACAATATTTTGAAATGGCTTCACTATTAAGGTTACAAGAAAATCACATCTCGGAGGTTATATTTAACGAGGTAAGTAAATTGTTATATTATTATTGTTTTTTATATTATTATTATTTTTTATATTATGATTGTTTTTTATATTATTATATTATTATTTTTTTTATATTATTATTGTTTTTTATATTATTATATTATTTTTTTTTTATATTATTATTGTTTTTTATATTATTATTGTGTTATATTATATTATATTATTATTGTTTTATATATTATTATTGTTTTATATTATATTATTATTGTTTTATATTATATTATTATTGTTTTTTATATTATTATTGTATTATATTATATTATTATTGTTTTTTATATTATTATTGTTTTATATTATATTATTATAGTTTTTTATATTATTATTGTTTTATATTATATTATATTATTATTCTTTATATTATATTAAATTATTATTGTTTTTTTATATTATATTATTATTTTTTTTTATATTATATTATTATTGTTTTTTTATACGAAATTATTGTTTTATATTATATTATATTATTATTGTTTATATTATATTATATTATATTATATTATATTATATTATATTATATTATATTATATTATATTATATTATATTATTATTGTTTTATATTATATTATATTATTATTGTTTATATTATATTATATTATATTATTATTTTGTTATTTTATAGTTTTATTTATTACTTTTTAATTGTTATAGTTTTATAATATATTAATTTTTATTATTATAACAGGAAACTCGTCGCGTATTACGTTCGAGGAAATTTACATTGGAGGACCCGCATCCTTATATTATCGACCACTTAAGAAGAGCCGGATTTTATCACGCAAGTCAAATTCGACGACTTGTGATACAACCCGATTTAATCTCTGCGTTGGTCGAACGATGGAGACCCGAGACGCACACTTTTCATTTTCCATGTGGTGAATGCACGGTCAGTCTCGAAGATGTTGCGCTGCAACTTGGACTTCCGATCCATGGCGATGCAGTTACAGGCGGAAGCCTGCTAGATTGGAATGAACTGTGTCAAGATCTATTGGGTGAGGTACCTCCAGAAGACGTCGTATCTGGCTCAACGGTGAGACTGACTTGGTTGAAAACGTTTCAAAATCTGCCATTACATGCAACCGAACAACAAATACAATATGCTGCTAGAGCATATATTTTACGTTTGATTGGAGGATTACTGATGCCTGACAAATCGAGCAGTCGGGTACATTTAATGTATCTTCCATTGCTACGTGATTTAGAGGAAGCAGCAAATTATAGTTGGGGTTCTGCGTGTTTGGCAGTTTTGTATAGAGAACTTTGCCGAGCTACAGTTCCAAAAAACCATGACATAGGTGGATGTCTAGTGCTTCTACAATCATGGGCTTGGTATCGGCTACCATTTCTTGCTCCGCGCGTGGATATTTCGGCTGTATACCCCCTTGCAAGCAGGTAATAATCTTTACTATTTTATTAATTTTGTACGAAATTGTATTTTTATAGGTCATTAAGATATTATATGCATTTTAATAGGTGGAGTAGGAGTACGGGTAGAGATTTTACAGAGACTCCGAGCGATCTTGCAACTATAAGACTACGACTAGATCGACTAGGATATGATAAGGTAAATATTTCGATTGTTACATTGAAGTTTTTTTTTTTTATTTAATCCTTATGAAACTAATAATTTGTAATAATTATTCGCAGTTTCTGTGGATGCCATATTCCTCGAGTGAAATTATGGCATGCCTCCCATCGGATGCCTACAATAATTTCAATATATGGAAAGCAAACACAGCATTGATATGCTTTTCATATGTAGAGTGGCACCAAACTGACCGGGTGTTGCGACAATTTGGGATGCAACAACCAATTCCTGCAGCCCCGATGAACCTTGATAAGCTTCACAAGGTCGACATGCGTGGTCGTAATGATGAATTCTGGCCTGCGAAGCATGAACGTTGGATCCAATGGTGGAACATACGTTTTGAACGAATTCCGACAGGTTACCCGATTGTTGGTAATAATTTCAACCCGTCTGCTGATTACATAAGATGGTATAGAAATGAAGGTCGGCCTTTCGTTTGTCCACCGTCGATGCACGAGGATGTTAGGAGTATGCCATTTACCGGACAAACTTCAGCTCCAGTCCCTCCTACACAGGATATGGATGCTCCTAGACCTCGCCGACAACGTGGGCGAAGGCGTCAACCGACCTCATCGGAGTTCACAGCACCGAGGATGTCATTTGATCATCCTGAACCTGAACGGGATCATGGAGTACCATCCAGCCATCGTTATTCCGTAAGTCACCCCGGATATGACGTTGATGAGTGTTACCGACCATCACCGCCAAGAACGAGGTTAGATGACCAGCTCCCCGTCCAAAGTCCAAGTTCAGCATATTTAACATCCATGTATCAGTTTGGAACCCCTTCGTCAGCATTTGATGCTACATCATTTATGGGTGCATCTAGTAGTCAGGTTCCCGTTATGGGTGAACTAGGTGTTGGCTCATCCAGCAGTGGGTTTCAAATTTTTGATACGGATGAAACGACTGATGACATTCAACCGGAACCATTGGCGGTTATAGCAAGAGGTCGTGGTGGACCGCGAATACGTGCCACTGACGAGGTTGAACGACGGGTGCAACCACCACGCACTAGAAGAGCTCGACACTGTTGCTCTACACCACGCAATAATTAGAATAATTGTAATGTGTTTTAAATTTCTAATATAAATTTATATGTTTTGCATTTCATGTAATTTGTTCGGAAATTAATTGTTATATTTTATTTTAATTTATATCTTAATGTTGTTATTTAATTTTAATATAATAATCCAAATTACATGATAAGTTGCTTTTCTTTTTTTCATTTTAATTTAATTTTCTTTTTAAATTATAATAAGAAAAAAAAATGTAATCAGAAATTAAATTAAAATTTTTTTATCAAATATCCAGTTTTAAACTGTAACAATCTATATTATTATTAAAAACAATGATTAAATTAATGTCACGAGTTAATCGAATACCAACTCAAAAAAACTAATCAAATTAAAAAAATTATTTTACGATACCAACTTAAAAATAACTTCTTTATTTAAAAAAGTGACTCGATAAATTTCTTTTAAAAAAAATTTATTTACATTTTACATCATTAAATTATTTTTGATATAAATTAAATTTTCTTTTTTATAATATTACAAAATTATAAAAAATAAAATTTTTGATATAAAAATTTTATTTTTTATATAATCTTCTTTTTAAATTTTAATAAGAAATATATTTTTATTTTTTATAAAATTGTAATAATAAATTAAATTACATTTTTAATATATATTTTAAAAAAATAAATAACCAAACCTATAAAAAAAATATTTTAATTTAATTTATAATTTTTAAAAATAAATTTATCAAATTAAAATAAAATATTGTTTTAATATAATTTTTTTTTATTAATTAAAAAAAAAAAATATACATGAAGGGAAATCGCCACCCCCCATGGCGATTTCCCTTCATGGTTTTAGCAAAATTGGCTAAAATTACCAAGGGAAATCGCCATGGGGGGTGGCGATTTCCCTTGGTAATTTTTTGCAAATTTGCAAAAAACACCAAGGGAAATCGCCATCCCCCATGGCGATTTCCCTTGGTGTTTTTTGCAAATTTGCAAAAAAACACGCTGGGAAATCGCCATGGGGGATGGCGATTTCCCAGCTGGAAAAAAAAGGTCCGTATTTTGGGAAATAATCAAAAAGTAACGGTAATTTGATAATTTTTTTTTTTTTTGGCTATATTGAAATAAAAAAGCCTAAGCTTTGATCTCCCTTATTCCAAAAAAATAAATAAAAAATAGTCAACAATTTTAATCATTCAATTTTCCATCTTTTCACATATGTCAATTAGCAAATGTCAATCCTTCAAATTTCCTTCTTCCATAAGAAGAAGTGAGATGTGACTAGGCTACCAAAATAAATGGGGCTAATAAAAGCTTCGTTAAGGGGGTGTCTACAGACCTGCTCATGGTCGAGTCAGGTTGCGGTCCGATTTTTTTAAAATTTTTTATCTAGATTCGATTTCGGGTCGGGCTGGACAGGTCCGGCAGGCCAAAATTTACTGTTCATAATATTTAAAAAAATATTTTTATATATTTTTATATTTTTATAATTAAAATTAAATGATATAATATTATTATAATTAAAAAACATTGTTCCGAACAAGATGGATCCGGATTAAAAATATCATGTCCAGATCCGATCCAATACGGATCGAAGCTGCCCGGCCATGAGCAGGGTGTCAATCACAAAAATCCCCTATTTAATAATAACTCATGGTGGAGAAAAGTAGGAAATCCGAGAGAAATTTCCCATACCAAATTGTAGTTGCTTCTTCATGGTACACTATTTGTTGAAAGATAGCATTTACAACACAAACAACAACCAATAATCATTAATTAGAAAGAAGAAAAAGAAATAGCTAGCTTACTCTTTGCTTAGGCTTTCAATGTTAAATTCTCTTGTGAGAGAAATTGCATTTTTTGCAAAAAAATTTATTTCATTCGTTATTGGTGAAATTTTTAAATTTATAAATAAAATTAAAAAAATTATCATATCTCTTTGGTTTATTATATTATTTTTTTAAAAATATATTTTATGAAGGTATTTAATAGAATTCTATTAAAGAAGTTTTTAAATTTCGAAGATATAATATAATAGATAATTTTTCATAAAAGTTTAAATAAATTTCATTAAAAAAAATGGGCAGCCGACCTAAGCAACAAAGCCAACCCTCTTTAAGACAAAATTGGTGAACAAATCCAAATCTGCCGACTTGGATACTCACATTGAAGTTATCATCAAAACTCATAATTATAGAGCCAAAAGGAAACTCGCCCAATGCCTTAATTTCTACACCTAAATCTTCCAAGTACATCACTTATTTTTTTAGGAGATGAATTCTTACAAAATAAGGTTTAATTCGTAACACTTGTAAAAAATTTTTTTTTTTAATTTCCCCTAAATTTTAACTTATTTTATTAAAAAAAAACTTGGGAAATCAATTCAAAGGACAAGGTCCCAAGGGTTTCTTAATCAAAGGACACACCTCAAAAAAAAACAAGTCAAAGGAGTTGAGAGAAAGATTTGTACTAAAAAAAAAAAAAAAAAATTCTATGATTTCAATATTGTCCTCATTTTTCCTAACTGAAATTCACCAAATTCTTACGTTTACATTAAAGAAAGGTGCATCTAATTGGCTTTTTCTTCAAGTTTCGTGAGTTTTTTTTTTTTTTTTGTTGAGTTCCTCCCCTTTAGCCCTCGAGTAAGGTCTTGTAATTAATCTAAAACACGTGTCAAATGAGTCCAAAATACATCCCTAAAAAGTTATATAATTTCTAGCCAATTTAAAAAGGATTAGTTCAGCTTCAGCCAACAATCTCTTGACGGTCGAGGGGTAAGAAGAAGAAGAAGAATTGTGAGATATGTTAGCTTAGGTTCGAGCTCAAACAACCCCACCTAGCTCCCATCTCCTATATATCTATCAAAAAGATGTGGTTTATAATTCATATATATACTTCAACCATTAATAAATAATAGTATATTTCCCTAATTAAATACATATATAGTAATCTATGTTGTTGCTTACCTAGACATAGAATTTGGGTTAGTCTCAAAAGAATGTTAAATTTATTAACTAGAAACTAGTAGGTGTTATTGCATTGACAAAAGATCTTAAAAATATACTCTATATATGTATTTTCCAAAACAAAATTAATAAAGGTTAAGTTAATATATATATATATATATAAAAAGTTATCAGTTTTTTTTTTATATACAATATTCAATATTTAATTATATAATAATTAAAGATATAATTATCTCCTATTTTCATAAATTTCATTTTGTTTGTCTTAAGATTTGAACTCTAATCGATCAAAATAGAAGTTTAAGCCTTAACAATTCATATGTTCCTTTAAAAACATTAAATATATATATATATATATATTATTAATCTAAACTTGTACAAGTTATTTTCATTTTAAAATCTTGACTTTGAAATTGAAGTTGAAATTGGCCTCTCTAAGGGTAGTCGATACTCAATAGAATAGTTTGCTGACAAATATGAAAACAATGACCTTTGAGACCAAAAAAGAAAATAAAGATTAAATTGACAAATTTTGAAAAGTTCTAAGGCAGTTGAATTTTGGGGGACCAAATTGATTTCAGACGAAAGATTTCTTTGGGTTGAAATGTTTGCAAAAGAAAAATGTTAGTATCTTGTTTTGAAATTTTTAATGAACTTTGTAGTACATATTCAGCTTTGTAGCTAAACAACATCAGCTTAATTTGTACTGAACGATAATTGTTTTCAAGTACAAGAAGGAATGAAATTTTGATTAGTTAATTGTTTAATCAATAAATTAAATTGAGGTTGTTGTCATATGGTCAATTTTGGTGTATAAAAAAAAATATGATTAATAAGGTTTAAGATTACTACATGTAACCGGCATTTTTCTTTAGTCTTTTCTTTTTTTTCATTTAAGTGCAGGTGTTTTTAATAGAATTTTTTATGAGCCAGATTATTTGTTCAAATTGGACTCTGGGTCTATATTATAAAGTTCGGGTTTAACTCAATCTAAAATACTTTTTTTTTATTTTTAAATATTTTAATATTTTATAAAAACATTCGAACCCAATATGGACGAAATTTTGGACAAAAATTTTCAAAGACCAATCAAACTTGATCCATCCAATTTAAACAATGAACACCTATAGTTATTATCCAACTTAATTATGCCTTAAACGTTTTCACATTGAAAGTTTGGAGTGGTACTTGCAAATTGCAATGACTCTTAATCGCTCTTATCTCATCATATCTAGATAGAAACTTTTATTCTACTAACTCAAAAACAAAGTTGGGTTCAATTTTTTTTTTTTAAAGAAAACATGTATCCTTTATTTAAAAAGAAAAAAAATATTATCTTATCGAAATTCAATGAGTGGATTAGGGTTGTTATATATATATATATATATATATATATATATATATCATTAACATATATTTAAAATAATTAAAAAATTTATATAATAAATAATGGAACATGAGATAATATTTTAATATCGGTTGTGAAATTTTTAAATTCAAATTTATAGAAAACAAACTTATTTAAAATTTGGATTTGAATTTAAAAACATCTATCCTTTATTTTTAATTTTTTTTTAGAAGGTTATATTTGAATTTAAAACATATATCTTTTATCTAAAAAGTTGGGTTCATTTTTTTTTTTTTGAAAGAAAAAAAATAAAAAATCATTTATATGCAATTATAGCCAAAGCAAATGGTTGAATCAATCATATCAAATTGGAATACTTGTTATCTAGTGTTGTAGTGCGAACCTAATAATGGATACAAAGTCTACGAAGAAAATGGCTAAATGGGTGGGCAATGAATTATATATATATATATATATATATATATATATATAATCTCTATGATTATGGCATAAACTCCATCCAACATATTTTAATTAAATATGATGAAACTTTTGTTAGACTCTTTCTTTAAACACATTTTTACACCTTAACCAAAATGAAAGAAACGTAAAAACATGATTTTACTATGGATAGTGAAATCTGTGTGGCTAAGAAAAGCAACAGATTAAGATCTTGTAATAAATGTCATGGAAATTGAAGTTGTAAAATTTTTGCTCTCCCCACAAGAAAATTTGACAAGATTTATGGATTAGTGTATCTTAGATTATATTTTAGTAGGATTTTGCTAACAAATGTCTTAAAAATATTTGTTAAATTATAATTTTCAATGCATTAAATTAATTCATCAAAATAACTATTAGTTATTGTGTTTAATATAAAATATTATTATAAATAGTAATTTTATTAATTTTAACAAATGATTTAAAGACATTCGTTGACAAAATATGTTTTGATAATATGATTAATGATAACGTCAAATTTTATTTAAATTTAATTTTCTTTTAAGACAATTTAAAAGACGTACCTTCTATATGGATCTCACATTTAAAATTTCACTCTTGAATGCATTTAATAAAAGAATTTATATTTGATGTACTGTCAATGTATAGATTTATATACCGACAGTAAATCACATGATATCATCTGTTAAAATATAGTTATCTGTATTTATTTGTAAGAATTTTTAAAATTTTATGTTTGTTTATTAATAAAATATCATTGTATAATTTATTAATAATGTATAAATTTATATACTGATAATGTATCAACTACACACTCTTAATAAAAATCGAATTTCCTTAGCAACTGGACCTGATTAATTGTTGGTTTAGTGGGCGTTCTATATTTTTTGTGGAAAGATAGGCAAACAGTTAACTTTGAATAGAAAAACATGTCATTTCCCAACCAAATATTCAGCCAATCGAAGCATAGCCATATTGAAGAATTTGGAGGAATTTACTCAATTTTGATCCAATAATAAAACCAAACAACAATTAGCTATCAATTCAACATTCGAATTTAAGGAAAAGAAACAGAAGCTTAAGCAAAAAAAATATTCTATTTCCATCATCATCATTATTGCAAGGTAATGTATGTAGCCATCCATATAAAGACAATGAAAGCATCTCTTAGGCCATCTTCTGATTTGCTGATCCTCTCCATCTAGGACACGTGTATGGCCATGATGCTATGTCCCACTTCAAATCTAAAACTGACCTAAAAGCAGTGCAGAAAAAACGGTCAGGTTGGTGACTTCCATTGGATATTTCAATTCAACCCCAACTCTCTCTTCTCCCACTAACCCCACTCTCTCTATATAATAACTACGTTAAAATCCCACTTCTCTACAATTAAATTTGGTTAAATTTTCTCTCATTTTTTTGTTCTCCAAAGTTTCATTTTCATGCTTTGCTTCTTCCAAGCTCAGGGCATGGCTTCCCAATTAGCTTTCTCTCTTCTCATTCTTCTTCTTTCAGCCATTGCTCTTTCAGGTATATATGAACTTCAAAGTTCAAACCCTTTTTTTATCATGTCTGAAGTACTCAAACATGAAACTCAAAGTTTTCTTTTCTTTTTCTTTTATCTTATTTTTGTTTTTTACATTTTTGCAGATGCTGGTTCGATTGGAATTAACTATGGTCGTGTGGCTAACGACTTGCCTTCACCGGACAAAGTTGTGGGACTCTTAAAATCTCAGGGCGTAAACAAAGTCAAGCTTTACGATACCGACGCTACAGTCTTAACAGCTTTAGCAAACTCAGGGATAAGCGTAGTGGTTGCTCTCCCCAATGAATTACTCGCTTCAACCGCAGCCGATCAATCCTCTTCTGACAATTGGGTTCAATCCAAAATCTCCAAGTTCTATCCTGCTACAAAGATTGAAGCCATAGCTGTTGGAAACGAAGTTTTTGTCGACCCAAATAACACGACAAACTACCTCGTACCAGCCATGAAAAACGTCCATGCTTCACTGGTTAAACTCAACTTGGATTCCAAAATCAAAATCTCCTCCCCTATAGCTCTCAGTTGTTTGCAAAACTCTTACCCTTCATCAGCCGGTTCATTCAAACCAGACTTGGTAGAACCTGTGATTAAACCCATGCTAGATTTCTTGAAACAAACCGGGTCCTACCTCATGGTTAATGCGTACCCGTTTTTTGCATACACAGCCAACTCTGATCAAATCTCACTCGACTACGCTTTGTTTAAGGAGAATTCCGGGGTGGTTGATTCGGGTAACGGGTTGAAATATAACAGCCTTTTCGAAGCTCAAATGGACGCCGTTTTTGCTGCCATGTCGGCTCTTAAATATGATGACATAAAGATGGTGGTGACTGAGACAGGGTGGCCTTCAATCGGAGATGAGAATGAAATTGGTGCAAGTGAAGCTAATGCGGCGTCGTATAATGGTAACTTGGTACGAAGAGTTTTGAGTGGAAATGGGACCCCTTTGAGACCCCAGGATCCACTTAACGTTTATTTATTTGCTTTGTTTAATGAGAATCAGAAACCAGGTCCTACCTCAGAAAGAAATTATGGGTTATTTTACCCTAATGAACAAAGGGTATATAACATACCATTAACACAAGAGGAGCTAAAAGGTGGCCAGTCAACGCCGGTCAACGGTACCGGTGAAGTGTCAAAGACGACTGTAGGGCGGACGTGGTGCGTGGCCAACGGGAACGCCGGCGAGAAGAAGCTGCAGGCGGCGTTGGATTATGCTTGTGGTGAGGGAGGGGCTGATTGTAGCCCTATTCAACCAGGTGCAACATGTTATAATCCTAATTCTCTTGAGGCACATGCCTCGTATGCTTTTAATAGTTATTATCAAAAGAAGACACGTGCGACTGGCACGTGCGAGTTCGGTGGTGCGGCTTACGTGGTCTCTCAACCTCCTAGTATGTGTTCTATCCTTTCCTATTTATCTTCAAATTTTAAAAAAAAAAATTGGGTTAGATGCAATTGCAATTCAAGTCATTTTAAGTACGAATAGATTTTTTTGTCCCTATATTCTCTCCCTTTTGGTACTTCTTTATTATAATTTTATCATGCATTTATGCATTTAGTTAATTAACTGTTTATAAATATGTGTTAAAAAATTATTGGAAGGACACCAAAAGGGACACTGAAAAAGGACAGAAAAAATTTGTTCGATTAGAAAAATGATGGGATGTTTTATTAGTGTAGAATTGTGATATATATACTATATTATTTTAATTTTTTAAAATATTTGTGTTGGATATATATTCGTATATAATACTCATCTAAATCAAGTATATATATATATATTTCATGGAATTTGTACATAATTTTGGCTTTGAAAGGACTAGGATATATATGCAATTTTTATAAACTTTTAATATTTTAAAAGTAGTTTAAAGGGTCTCTCTTATTATTGGTCCATTTGATTTTAAATCCATTTTTTTCTGTTTATATGTCAATTCATCAAAATAAAAGAACAATGAAACTTGAAATTTAAGTGATCACAACATTTCTAGCTCATCATTTAATTAAGAAAGGTTACTTGATATTTGTAAACATGTAAATCAAAATTCACATTGGTAAAATGGTATATATGGGCCAAAAAAAGCAATTTGATGAGTATCTGATGAAAAGTTTCATACACTTGAAAACAAAGTTTATAGTTTATTAATATTTCACTTGGATGATTGGTGAGAATTTTTTTTACCATAACACATCGTTTTGTTACTGAATTCTTACCTAAATTTTATATGTATATATATATATATATATATATATATATATATATCAGATTTTTCCATTTTAAAAAGCAAAATAAGAAAGTTAGGCTTACGACAGTTGAAAATTTTTCATACTACAGTTTTGCAGTTTGAAATTTAGAGCTGAAATTCTATCATGGGACATGAAAATATTCAACTTTCTCTAAATTTTTTTCAATATTATATGCTATCTCTAGGCATTAAAATAAACTTTACACTCAAATTTCATCATAAGGTTAAAGGGATTTTCAGTAATTAAACCATTATCTTAACAAAGTCACTCTTCTCTTCTGTCATTCTGCCTTTGTTTCCAACATCTGAATTCATACATTGCCTGCCCACCTTTGACTTCTGAAGAGTTCTTTTTGGCCTAAACTTCTTTCTTTCTTTTTTATGACTTTGTATTGCAGCATTTGGGAACTGTGAATTTCCCACAGGGTACTAAAGTGGGAAAACAAAGGAGAAGATTTGGTGAATTTCAGCAACAGATTTCTTGGGGCTACAAATTTAGCATTTTTTTTTCTTAATTAGTATCTATTCTTATTATATAGAAGGATTAGTAGAGTAGGTGGAGTTGTTATCATTTGGTTCAACTTTTTTGTCTATATTTTCTGTCCCTATTTATATTTATTGTCGTTATTGCTATGGATTATTATAAGAGAAATCATATGATATGATAGTATGATTCATGTTAAAATTTTTAGATTTTATAAACGAAGTTAGCATAACGACATATATATCTTTAAAGTATATTAAAAATTAATTTAAAAATATGATATGTGACAGATTTTTAATCTCGTTTGTGAAATTCAAAAATTTCACCGTCAATGTATCAAATATAAACTCTTATTGTAATATTCATTTTATTATGAGGTGTTATAAGTATTTGCTAATTTTATATAATAATTTTAAAAAGTATTTTTAAAACATTTGTTAATAAAAAAAATTTAAGTAATAATAAATAATTTTTTTATTTTAAAACATTTATAAATACTTCCAAAGCTTTGGTGGAATTTTATAAATATTTCCCTACTTCAAGAATTTTCAACTGATTTGTTACTACAATTTTATAGATAAGGTTCATAGGCTTTGGACTTGGCCTTGAGTAACCGAACATGAAATTGGCAGAAAAAAGAAAACCCAATATGAAAGTCTAATACAAACTAATCCATGAAAAGGAACATTTGGGCTCCAAGTCTACTCAAATCGTCCTGATTTTGTCTGGATCAACCCAATATGTAAGTCTATTCAATATGGACTGAAAGGGCAATCTAAGTTATTCGAGCTCGTTTCGATAAAAATTTGAGTTTAACTCGTTCATTATTAAGTTGAATTTGAGTTACTTGAATAATAAATCGAGCTGGTTTCGAATAGTTTAATATCTTACTCGAGAGACTCGTAAATCTAATCAAACTTTTAGTTTTTAATATATTTAATATGTATATAAACAAACAACACAAATACGGTGCGTAATATCAAATTTTATAATTTTGTCGAGTCGAACAAGTTGAACTCACGGAGTAACTCAATTAAATTAAGAACCCAACTAGAACATTGAAAATGAAACTCGATGAAGCTTCAAGCCTGACAGACAATATTGACTGAACTCAGCTCTATTACAACCCTAATTTTCAATACCCAATATGTTATGCACATTCACTTCAGATTATATATATATATATATATATATATATATATATAAAAGCTCCTACATAATTTTTAAATGAGATTGATTAATTGTAAAATTTGTAATAAAAAAAATTACGAGTGAAATGCTACCTGCTGATCTTGGTTGAAGGTATTTGAAGAACTGTATTTCAAGCTTAAGTTGTTCGTATTTTATGATATATTTCAAGTATGTTACGCCGATGTGCATATAGAGGTGATCATGGGTAGACCTGCTCATGGATCGGGCAGTTCGTCCGGCCCGACAGGCCTGGCCCATATTGGGTCGAGCTTGGGTAAAATATTTTTGTTCTGGCCCGTCCCGACTCGGAACAGTATTTTTTATTATAATAATATTATTTTATTTAATTTTAATTATAAAAATATAAAAAATATTTTTTTTTAATCCGATGAACAGTGAATTCGGGCCTACTGGCCCTGCCCGACCTAGGGCAGGGCCTGGGCAAAGAATATGATAAAAAACCGGGTCAGGGCCCGACCCGGCCCATGAGCAGGTCTACTCATGGGCGGGCCGAGGTCCAAATTTTTTTTTAAGATCCTTGTCTGGGTCGGTCCGTCGGCCCGTGAGCAATGTTCATTATCTTTTTTTAAAAAAATATTAATATTTTTATATTTTTATAATTAAAATTAAATAAATAATATTATTTTAATATAAAAAATACTGTTCCGAATCGGTTTGAAATAAAAATCCCTACCCAAATTCAGTTCAATACGGGTCGAGCCTGCAAGACTGGGCAGGCTACTCGGCCCGTGAGCATCTCTATGTGCATCTATATACATGCCGTTTTGGTTTTTTTTTTCTCTTTCTTTTTTGGATAATTAGCCGTTTTGGTTGCTCTTAGTTCTGTTTTGTACCAAATAAAAACAATCACTATGAAATAAGATGCCAGAAATTAGCTTTAGTTGTCTATTAACTCAAATGAAATGAATAATGTCGCTGAGTTCAACATTTGCTCTTTACCTCCAAAGTGCCCAATACGAAGATTATTGGCCTAAAAAATACAGGCTCCCCCCCCCCTTTTTTTTTTTACAATAAATTAAAACAAGTTTAAGATATGATATTTTAGGCTTGGGTTTAGATTTGAGTTTGGCTCGATCTGATCCGGTTTAAATTTAATCGTAAAATATATATAAATATTAATATAAAATAATTTTTTATATTTTAATATATTTTAAATAATAAAACAAAATTTTCAAACCAAAATCAAATTTTGAATAAATAATTTTTTTACTATTTAAATTTAATCCGATCTAATTTGCTCATGAACAGCTCTAAATAATACTTAATTAAGCACAAAATGGGCATAATGTTTTTCCTATTATAAAATCAAGTATGGGACCCCATGCCTCAAATGTTGAAGGAATTGATACTTACTGTGGAGTATAAAATTGGTTGCCATGATGAAGACTTGTAAATACTATATGTTAGTAAATGTTTAAATTATTAAAATTTAATCATAATTTATGTATATACAACTCTCATTTATTAAACTTATGAAAAAATATTTGAAAAGAACTAAAATCAGGCATTAGAAATATATTTATATACCTTAGAAGAAAACAAATAAAAATTTTAAAACCATTTTTTTTTGGTTGCGTAAACAAATAAAATGAGAAATCACAATCGAAAGCAATCACTTTCCACTCTCAACAATAATAAACCAAACAAAGCAAACGTTAAAAATAATAATATAAAAAAAATACTTATAATGAGCTACATTGTTCTGATTTTTTTTTTTATTTGTATTCGATATATATTTTAATATAAATATAAAATATGATTATCTAAATATATATAAAAAATTTTAAAATTTTAAAATGTTAATATCAAATATATATACATATTTAATATTCGTCCGAATCCGAATAATATAAACATCGAGCAAACTTGGGGGGACAGGTGGTGATGGGTTCGGTTCGTTTGCTGCGTTTTGTTCACCTTATGCGTAACCTTCAAGGCACCCTCATCTATCAAATACCATAATAATTTTAACCACTTCTTCAATAACTAATGGCCAAAAAAAGTTTTTTTTTGGCCCTTGGCATTTTTACTTTCTTTCCTTATTTAAATTTCAAGAAAAAACCTTAACATTAGAGTTTTAAATTCTATTTTGAATGTCTCAAATTCAAATTTTGAGATAAGAGAATACTACCTCCAATTATATAGCCCAACATTGATCCAAAAAAAAGATAACTTGATCAATTTTGATAAGATTAAATTTTGAATCTCTTTTTTTCTCTCTCTTTTGTTATAATAGGGAGAATATCAATTTGAATTCAAAATTTTCAACATAAATATATGATGTTGTTATCTTTTTAACAATATATATCATAAATTCTAATAAAATGATAAATTAAAAATTTAGGCTTAATTTTAAAAGTGTTGAGATTTAATTTTAACTTGAGGATATAATTAAATCTATCAATTTGTGTATTCGTATTATATTCGTGTTATTTTTTCATAAAATGTTATGTTTTTTTTATTATATAGATTTTAACATATATAATTCATATTATATAAATTTTAATACATTTATAATTTGTGTGTGTTAATATTATTTTTTATGTATTATTTTTGTGTCATATTATCATATTATTTTTAAAATTGTCAAATCTAGATAGAAACTTAAATAGGTAAATATGGATAGGGGCAGGACTCTATCCATGATTTAAAAATATGTTTACCGAAAAAAAGGTTACCCAATTACTATATTTAAAACTTTGTACCATAAATAGTACTTAAAATCGTGACATTATATTATATAGTCTCAAATTTGCTCACTCAATTTTAGTAGTAAGGAAATTAATTTGGTGTAAGATGTAAAATTACGCATTTTAATCTTCAATTCATACTATACATATATCTTACGGAAACATAAAGAGAGTTTTACAAGTCACTACCACAAATAAGTTTTACCTGCATAAGATTCTTTGCTATTTCAAATAATAAAAAAATATATAAACCTTTAAATAAAATAGCGTTATTTAACTAACAAAATTGATTCAATTAGCTAATTTGTTCGTTTCGACTATAATTAATTGTTCGTCTTGACTATAATATGGGTAAACATACCGGTGGTGATTCCTTTTCAAAATATTTCATAATGTAAGCCTTAAAATCGGTTATTTCGGGTAAAATTATAATCAAGATTTTGTTTTTTTTTTTTTTTTTTGCTTTCATTAACTTTATTCAAAAATAATCTTTAATTGATTCAAATATTTTGATTAATTTGATCAATTAATCGAATTAATTGAATTAATTTAACTTTAAATATTCTATCATCAATAAATTAAATTTATATATTAAAATCTTAAATTTTTAATTTTTAATTTTTCACAATTCAAATAAGTATAATCATAAAAAATATATTTAAATGACAAACATAAATAAAAAATTACATCCATAATCATTTAAAAATTTCAATAACATAAAATTTAAAACATCTAACAAACAATTAAATATATAATATTTTATATATATTTCGATAATTTAACAATTTGATGATTATAACCTAACTGAATTAATTGATAATTAAAAGATCCTCGACAAAAAGAGTGAAGAAACTGTATATTTGCATCCTAACCCAAAAGTTAGAGAACCTATCTGTCTCAATTTAAAAAAAAAAAAAAAACATTATTATTTAAAAAATAATACAACTTCTATTTATTATTTGTATAATATATAGTTTGATGTGGCAGGCTATTTATTATTTATTTACTTTTCGTATCCTACAGGTAAAGCAATAATTACTGCGGGGGACAGAGCAGAACATGCTGTACATGCTTTACGCAGCATATTGTCTTCTTTTTTTTATTATCATAAAATATATATATATATATATCCCTATATAAAAAGTGGAAAAAGCTAATTTGATCTTGTATTTAAAAGAAGATGGGGGAGATTTTTTATTTTCTCTTCAATAAATTTGTAAAAATATATAATTTCTTTTATAATTTTATTATCAATAATATATGGAACTAAATTACTAAGGATTTCCAAAATGAGATGCAGAACATAATAATAATAATAATAAAGAAGTTGAAATTTTAATTTTAATTCAGTTAATTCATTCAATTATTTTTTAAAAATAATATTAAATAATTTAAAATTTGAATCTAAACATCTATAATTTTTTTCTTTAGTCTTAAGTTACTACTTATTTTGTACAAAAAAATATAATATAATAATAATAAATTAACATATTTACTAACGAGGTTGATCGAATTGATAATAATCGAATTCTTTACTTGTAAAGTTTAAATTCGATTTTCGATGACAACAATCTCTCTTGATAAACGATCTGTAAATCCGATATAAATTTTCGCTTTAACATACAGCATATTCTCCTCCAAAAATAAAATAACTTCCTCTCATTTAAACTTTGTTATATAAAAAATAATAATAAATTGACATTTATTTTTTATATCTTTGAAACCAAGGTGTTATTTAGACAATTATTTACAACATTGATTACATGACATGCTTTCTTTGGTTTTATCTTCATTATTTAAAAAATATATTACCCAAGAGGTAGAGCCAACTAGTTGATATGTATTATAATATGGAAAGATGTATTAAAAAAATTCGTTTATTTTTAGATAAAATAATTAAGAAATACTCTTTTTTTAATAAATTGTTTTTACTATTTTATCATGTTACCATTTGTGTCCTTTTGTTTATCATTATTTATGTCTTCTTATTTATTTGCATTTTTTGGTAAAAATAAATAAATTATTATCTTAACTTGAAGACAAAGAATGGTACGAATACTATAATTATATTGGTATTGGTATTATTATAATTATTGCTATGTGAAAAATATACCCACTAACCTTATATTTATATGCATTTTTTTTAAGAGAGTTTTTTTTTTCTTTCTTTTTTGAGCATTTTTTTTATTTGGAAAATAATTTTATAGAGGAGAAGAAATTTGGAATAACATTTATATTTCTTCATAACCTTCAAATTTTTTATTTTCTTAGAATCTCCCAAATTGAGTGGATACATAAAATAAATTTCTCATTACATTATTTTAACATTTTATAACAAGTATTTAATTGTAAAATTATGATTAAAGTTATAATTATCTCTTCATAATCATTCTAGAATAAAGCTAATTATATATTGCCTTAATATATATTTTTTTTTTTTTTAACAATCAGTTCAAATAAGAATAACTTTGCTTTCTCAACATGAGACAATCTGCCATTATTTCTTCCCAATTTTCTCCTCCCTTTTTAGTTTTTAAACGTTAGAGAAAGGGGAAATTGAAGCTTAGCTTCATCCTTTTTCACATGGGAGATGTAACTTGCATAAATGAAGATAAACATTCACATGTTTTTGTATGCCAATTAAAGGCCATTTGAAAAATTAGATTTTTAGTATAGGTTTAGTTAACTAGTGTTTTTAGGATATTTTTTAAGTTAATTATTATATTTTATTTTAAATTTTTATATTAATACAATAATTGATATTTAACATGATAATTTTAATATATTAATAAATTTTTTCGAATGTTTATGCATCTCTAAAAGGCTGTCTACAATAATACAATTGAATTTGAAAATTATTGAAAGCGGTGGTTGTAATTTTGGTTTGAAATTAGTATAATCACAAACTATAACAGTTAAAGTAACAAAAATTTCTGAATTTTATAATTTCTTAATTAAATTTTATACATTTATTATATTTATATAAATCCTTAATATGTAATTTGCATTTAAATAAATTATTAATCTTTAATTTGTACTTAAATTAAATTTTTTTTATGAAATAAAATTTTATTTGAATACAATGAAAATATAAAAATTTATTTTTAAAAAAAAATCTAGGACTCATTTAGTAGCCAACTATAATATTCACAATTTCTAAAAAAAATGTTTTCATTATCAATATTTAAAATTTAATTAGACGATTTCTTCACTTAAAAATGATAATGAAGAATATAAAAAATTAACCCAGTTGTTTTTTTTTATTAATCGTGTTGAATTTTGATGAAAAACACTTTAAAATACATTAAATTGATGTAAAAAAAAAAATACGTTGTAAACTCGTTCGAAAAAAGAGACAATTATCTGTCAACATTTTATAATTATATCACCATTTTATGAGAAGATTTTTATGATAACATTTTATATTATATACTTGATTTATCACATTTACACCTAATTGTGAAAAGGAAAGTAAAAGGATTTTTCTCATAAATAAATAATAAAAAAAGAGCCTGTATTGATGGTGACATGGCATGGCATTACTGGTCAACTGTTAAGCTTATCCTGACTCTTATCGGACACTACCCACACTCCTCCATCAATGTGGGCCCACTTCCCCCACCCACCCACCCAACCACCCCCCGCCCCGGCCATTGCTTTCCATAATTCCAAGAAAAAAATTAAAATAAAATCTATTTATTTATTTATTTTAAATTAAAAATAAAAAACAAAACAAAACAGCACAGCACATAAAGGGCAAAACGGGATTTTAATATTATAAAGAAGAAAAAGAGGGAAGGAGGAAAACAGTCCAATCAAAATATTTTAAAAATATATACACGTGTCGGTTTGTCATGGATTGACGCCGTCTAAAAGGAAAACACAGCTGTCGGTTAGCGTGCTCTCGAGTCACGAGACGGGTCAGAAGGACGGCCCATAGATCCTGCACTCTTGTCTGTCCCATCAACCGGTTAAGACACACCGGGAAACCGGTTGCTGTCGGTTAAACTTAAGAACAAGATTGAAAAATTTTACTCATAT
Source organism: Fremontodendron californicum (assembly GCA_030761205.1). Taxonomy (NCBI): domain Eukaryota; kingdom Viridiplantae; phylum Streptophyta; class Magnoliopsida; order Malvales; family Malvaceae; genus Fremontodendron; species Fremontodendron californicum. Next base: position 20,909,419 of record JAULJL010000033.1, read on the forward strand.
TTATTTATGGACCCCATCGTTTTCTAGTTTTTACTCTTAATACCATGTGACTTTTTATTTATTTATTATTATTGTATTTTTATCTACTCAAATGTTACCATCTTTTATAATTTAACGTAAGTTTATGTGACTAAAATCTTGAGATTTTGATTTGTTATATAATATCATTTCCAAAAGAACAAAAGTACAATTAAAAAGGTGCTTGGAATAATATAACAAAAATATTCATGTAAAATTTTGAAAAATGTTACGAGCCGGTTCGACAACAGCCCCAATACAATCACTTTTCATTCGACCGCGCTAGAGCTTCAGTTAGGCCTCAAACATCACTGAAGGTTAGTTTAGTGTCGCGATTAAAAAAATAAATATTTGTTTAAAAAGTATAATAAAAAAATATTATTTAATTTTTAAAAAATTTTTGTTATTATTGTAAAAAAATAATTTGAAAAATTAAAATAATAAAAATTTAAAGATATGACGATAATAAAATTATTTTATTTAAAAATTAATTTCAAAATCGTAATCGTCGAACTATGATTTTAAATATAAAAATCATAATTTTTATTCATTTAACATTAAAATTATGATAAAATATATCTTTTAACCTTAAAAATTATGCTAACAAAAATACTGACCTTACCAAGGTTTCAGTGCGGGGCGAATGAGAAAGCCACTAGTATGGCTATTGCCGAATGTAGGCTATATAAAGTAAAATCATGTCATTTTTATTTATTGTCATTGTAATAGTGTTATTTTTTTAAAATAAAATAACAAAATTGTTTATAGTCTTAATACTAAATGCACCCTAAAAATGTAATTATATAGTATTTGATCAAAGAGAATATAGTATAAGAAAAATATTCATACTTATATTCGTTTGAAATGTTGAGATTTTGATTTTTTTTAAAAACATCATTAACCCTTATGATAATAAATAATAATATATTAAAACTTTAGAAGAAAATAAGTGTACAAATGAAATTAATGGGGTGTTAATGTAAAAAATTAAACTGAGGGGTTAAAGTGTAGTTTATGTTGAAAAAGAGAAAAAGAATTTTCTCTTATTTTTCTTCTTTTGAGTACACGGCTTTTAATATGCGAACATGACAGTCAGCTGACGTGGCTGAGTGAGTGGGTACCACCGCCACTCATTTATTATTATTTTTTTTTCTCAGGCATAATTCGGAATTTGACTCATGACATTTGTGTCCTTTCAATTGGTATGGAACTTATTTTATTTGTATTAATTTTTTTCTTTAAATGATTAAAGATATTTTTAAATTTTATTTGTGTTTAACTTTTTAAGAAAATGCATTTTATTTATCGATTTGATATATTTAAAATTTTACTTTTAAAATAATTTTCATAAATATTGAATATAGGTTAACTTTTCATTACTTATTCTTAGCAATAATAATTTAAATTTTACACAATTACCTTTTTCTTTTTCAAAAAGTGTAATACTATTTTTTTTAATGATAATAATACTACTATTTTTGCAATGGGATAAAAGCAAGAAAATATGTATAAAGGCAAGATAATTGTCACTTGATCTTTTCTTTTAAACATTAAAATATAAGGTTATTTTCAATAATCATCTTTAAAACCATCACTCCAAATTGATATAGAGATATTTTTTAATAACTTATATGTACAAAAGGATAATATCTTCAACTTTATTATATTTTAAACAACATAAAAATTTTCTATAAACAACTACACTTTTTATTAATCACATGTATTTGATGAAATGATCAAATATCCTATTGGAAATAGAAAGAGGTAAGTTCAAGTTCAATCTTCTCTTTTCTTTTACTTTGAAAAAAAATCATTTATTTTCGACATATATTCAAATATGAATATATGATATAATCCTCTAAATATAAATTTTTTTTAAAAAAATTAAGTATATTCGCATCGAAAGTTTATCCATTTTCAAATAACATAAATATTAAGTGATACTACTATTTCAAGGGGGAAAAAAAAAAGTAAGCATAAAGGAACATATTGGAGTGGATAAACAACTCTCTTTAAATAACCACTGCCATAGACTAATTGTGAAGTTTGAGATATATATTTCTATTGGTAAAATATATGTATATAGTCTATTTTTCATAGTATTTTTTCAGTTAAAAAATAATCACATGCTTATTTTTTTTAATTCTAATTTTATTATATTTAATAAGTGTGTATATGAAAATAATGTGATCGTGACTAAATAGCTGCTTCAACATTAATCTTTAACTTTTTTTTATTTGCCCTTTTACACACAATCCAAATAAAGATTAAAATGATTCTGCCTAGTCACTAGATGCCATAATAATTTGGTTTTTGGAATTGAAATAGGTATTGTTGACCTAAAATCCTCATTTTTGCCCCACCTTACTTGAGCTTGACCATAAATCTATTCATATTCTATCCCATTGGATCCCTTGTGTTTAAGGACATAATTGGTCACTTCATAGTTCATAATAATAAGAACTAATCTCACCCCTTTTTTTTTCATGTACTTAAAAGCAAAGGTACAACTTAATTGTCATAATCCCTAATTATAACCCTCATTTTTTAAATAATATAGACAATAATATTTTTAAATTTTATCTAAATTTAAATTTTTAAACTATTTTAAAAATATATTCTCACACTCAACATAACATATTCAAAATTTTATTTTCGAAATATTTCGATAAAATTGAAAGAAAAAAAAAATCCTTCTAAGATGGATTTTGGCCTTAATTAATCTCTAATTATCATAATCCATTTACCCCAATACCAAAAATAAAAAATAAAATTCATCAAACTTTTGCTAGATGTTTAATCAAACCATTTGATAGATATGAGACAGGTGGACAGTGCCATTAATTATGAGTCATGATGGACTATATACCAATAGCAATGGGATTGGGCAAATAAATATCAAGGATTTACAACCAAACCACAAAGAAGGAAGAAAAAAAAAAAGAGCAACTTTTTTCATAGTGGAGAGCACATCTAATTTGTAATTATCTATCCTTATTATATGGTTTGTATGTATTAGTATTAATTTATATATCTATTATTAAATTTAATATATAGTTTTCAATTCATTACCATATTTCTTTGTGGAGGATAAGAAAGAGCATATTCACATTCTTGGCCACAACCTCAACTTACAGTCTTAAACCATGTCGAGTTCCCACAATTTTTTTCTTTTTGGAAAAAAATGAGTTTTTTTTTTTTTTCTATCTATGGAAATCAAGATTTTACATCTTTTATTTTTATTTTTCTATTTTGATGAGGAAAATCATGTATGTTAAATTGTTAATAAATCAATCATATCTTAATTCTTAATCGTCGACTTATCTCAAGTAATAGTAGTGAAACATGATTTAAATAGAGATCCTAAATTTTAATGGGTATTATTTTTTATGTAACAAAAGATAAAACTACTTATAAGGGGTCAGTTTAGTTAATAAATGAAGGAGTTTTGTTTTCTTATTAATTTGGGTTCGATTTTTGTGAAAAGTATTTCATAAATAAAATTTTGAATATGTCAAATCGATATGAGAAGTGCATATTTAAAATTGTTTGAATAAAAAATTAAAAGTCTAAACAAAATCCGAAAACACCTCTAACTATATTAGAAAAAAAACTAAACTTGTTTAGATTTTTACCTCAACATAATCATATATGTACAACCATACAGTTTTGTAATTTAACAAAATGGAATGAAAAAATAATAAGTGAGCTCTAAAAATGCTTGAAATTAGATTTTAGAGCCCATTGATCATGACCCAATATATATATATTGTTGTTGTAAGAACTTGGGAAGGTCCAATATCAATGTCACTATTGGATGTTAATTTTTAATTTAGGTCATATAGAATGTGGTGGTAGCTAGACTTGCTCATGAGTCGGGCAACCCGCCCAGCCCGATAGATCTAGGGGTGTGCATAATTCGATTTTAACCGAATTAATCGACCGAATTTTAATTCGGTTCGGTTAATCGGTTAACCGAATAAAATTCGGTTCGGTTAACGGTTAATGGTTTTGAGAAATTTTGGTTAATTCGGTTCGGTTAAGCGAAAATAACCGAATTACACGAATTAACCGAAATGCTTAAAATGACAAGATTTTATGAGTTTAGATATATATATATATATATATATTTAAATTAATTTATATATTAAAAACTAAAAACCCTAATAACCTTTCCTATTTAATTTATATATTAAAAACTAAAATTTAATTTATATATTAATTTAGATATATTTTTGAGATTTGAGACTATGTAATGTTCATGTTTTATCATTTTTTTTAGCTGTGTTTGTTTCATATTTGGATTTTATAATATGCTTTGCTTTTGGATTTTGATTGGTTGGACTTGGATGGATAATTTGGATACAAAATCATGTAAAAAAATAGGTTAGCAAAATAAATTTTTTATTTATTTCGGTTAATTCGGAAACCGACCGAATTAACCGAAATAATTTCGGTTCGGTTAATTAACCGAATTAGTTATTCGATTCGGTTAACGGTTAATTGGAAAAAAAATTCGATTAATTCGATTCGGTTATTAATCGAATTAACCGAATGAACACCCCTAGATAGACCCGATCTGTATTGGGTCGGGCTTGGACATAATTTTTTTTTTTCGGCCAGGACCAGTGTTTTTTTTTTTTTTATAATAATATTATTTTATTTAATTTTAATTATAAAAAAATAAAAAAAAATATTATTTTAATTCGATGAACAATAAATTCGGATATATCGGCCCGACCCGATCCAGGGTCGGGCCTAGACAAAAAAATTGAAAAAAAATCGAGTCGCGACCCGACCCATGAGCAAATCTAGTGGTAGCCAGTTGCCACATTTTATTACTCGTCTCCTCTTCATTTAGCAAGAGCAAGCAATCATAAATTACTATTTTAATTTTCACTTTAAAACTTTTGCACAATCTTGATACCTAATTTTCAAGATTAATTGTGGCAGGTTGCTTAAAGAAGCAAAATATTGGAACATTTGGACAAACCTTTGGGTAGGTTATATAGTAGTAATTGAATAGTAATCATGGCAATAAAATTCTTTGGACTGAATATATCTCTATGCTCACATTCATAAATTCATTATTGCAAATTTTTTTTTTGCATTATACATGATTTTGTTTTATTTTTATTTTTTAAATCCCCATTGCAACATGAGCTTTATTTCACTTTTCACCTTTCCTTTCATATTAAGTTTTTTTTTTTTTTTTCTAAATAAATTATCTTAAAAAATAATGCATAATAAAAAATAATCCGATTTCATCTTTTAAGATTGCATTTAAAAGTATGGTGAAAAAAATTCTCGTTGCAGTATAATGTCATTTTGACACTAAACCGATGTAAATTTAATATTGTTTTTAATGCAACTTAAATTTGATTATGGATTTTTTTTATTTTTATGAAGATTATATACTATTATCTTGTATATTGACAGTGAAATTTTTTAATTTCACAAATAAAATTAAAAAATTATTACATGTCTTTAGATTATATTTAATAATAATAATAATAAATAAATAAATGAGACATGTGATAAGTTTTTAACTTTGCTTGTAAAATTAAAAAACTTCACTATCAATATACAAAATAATAATCTTTTAAGTATTTATTAATATATGAAACATCTATATTAGTATTTTGATATACATTTTTCTTGAAGGTTGAAGCCATAGCAAATAAATGATTTTTTTTTTTTGTATCTGTAAAAACAAATTTCTTTAACATTTATAAAATAGCTTTTAAAAATATAGAAAAAAGAAATCCTCTTCTAAGAATACAAACCTGGTATGTATGTATGTATGTAGAGTTGGAGTAAGGTTAAGAAAATAGAGAGAATTTGGCGGGAAATGCTGCATTTTACTTTACAATTCTTGTCAAAATTTGCAAAGATAAGATCAAATCAAACTTTCTCTAAATCCAAGAGAAAAAAAAAAAGAAAAAAAAGAATAAGCAGCAAACAAGTGCCCCTCATTTTCTGCCCCCAAAAAAATAATACTTATATCAAAGACAAAAAAAGTTGGTCAAAACTCAAAAAGCTTTTGCTTCCTCAAAATTTTGAGTGCCATAGCCCATAAGTCAAGCTTCAATTATTCATTGAATTTATAAAACAACACTAATATAATTTATGTTAATTGAATTTGAATTTGAATCGAATATGAATTTATATTTAATATGAGTATATTTAATTATTTAAAAAAAATTTATATATATTTGAAAGATCATATTAAATGTAGAGTTTGAATAACATAATTGATAATTGTTTAAATAATTTATAAAATTTTATTATCACTTTGAAATTAGTACACAAATTAATCTAATTGATAATGAAAGAAATATGTTTTTTGTTAATTAGAATTCAATTTTTGCGAGAAATATTTTGAGAATAAAATATTAAATATAATAAATCAATGTTAAAAAAATAAGTTTTTAAAATTGTTCAAAAGGGAAATTAAACCGAAATAAAACTTGAGAATCTCTTTGAATGTGTTAAAAAAAAAAAAAAAAAAAGGAGAAGAATCCTAGAGTGTAAACAATTTTAGTGAAGCAAAACAAAATTCCCTTAGCCTTAAAGAAGATGAAGAATCAATCATCAAAAAGAAAAAGAAAAAAAGTGGAGAAATTAAAACAAATAATAAAAAGCAAAATGATTCATTAATTCTCCAGCTCGGCGTCTATAGAATTAGAAACGTGAAAAATATTAGATCATACAATTTAGAAAGTTAGCTTATTTATTATGTCATAATGTTGGTTTGGCCCAAATCCTTATTTATTTATTTATTATTAGACCTTTAATATTATTTGAAATTTACTTAAAATCCCTGTTTAATTAAAGATGGAAAAAAGTATATCCCAATTTATATAAATCTTCAAAAATTGGACTAATTGGATGCAAAAAATTCAAATTTTTATATGTTTTTTATTTCCGTAATAATCAATAGAAAATCATAAAAAATAAAATTTACATGACTCGCAAAATTACAAAATAAATTATCAAATATTCAATTCAAACATTTTTATATTTAAGGAATTGTTTTCTTAAATTTAAGTTTCGAAAGTTTAACAAAAAGTTTAAAATATACAGTAAAATTAGAATTTTTTTTAAGTTTATTTGGTATAAGATTTTGTTTTCATTGTTTAATTTAATTTTTATTAGTTTATTCAAAAATAATATATTTATGTCATTGAATAATAACTTACTATATATTTTTTAATATTTTTTATAGTATTTCGTTTATTTGAGATTTAAAAATTTTGAATATTAAATTTATAATAATTTAAATTTTATATTGTATATAAACATATAAATTTATATAATGAAGATATATTTTTATATGTATATATATTTTATAAATAAAATATTAAATAATATTAATAAATTCAAAATTACACATTAAAATACACTGATAATAGTTTTATTATTGATAAAAGAAAAAAAAGAGAGAAAACCTGTCCAACGCAGAAAGAATGATGGAGACCAATCTATAAAAAGCATAAGCAGAAGTTTTATTTACTGACAAAATAATTAAAAGAGAAAGGAGTTTTCTGTCATTTCAATTATCAGATTATTTATAATAATTAACATATATAAATATAAATTAAAAACATTAAAAAGAAATAAAAATGGTAATAATAATAATTAAAAGAAAGAAAGAAAAGAAGCGAGTCGGTACGTGGGGGCAAGAGAAGGTAGAGAAATCGAGAAAAGGAAAGAAAAGCCATTTTAGCCATAGAAAAAATAAATCAAAATCAAAATAAAAAATCAAAATAAAAAATAAAAAATCAAAACCCTCTCTCTAAAAGAATTAATATCATTTCTTTTTGTGTAGAAGAGAAGGTGCCTCTCCTCCCTCCTGGTGCCATCCAGTTCTCATCCAACCGATCTTCTTCTTCCTCCATTTTGCTTTCCCTTTCCTTCCCATTTCAATCTTCCTCCTTCTTTCTTTCCCTTTCCGTTGTTTGGTTTCTTGATTTCTCCTTCTCCTTCATCTTCAATCTCCTGTTTTCGTTTTTTAGTTTCATACATATGTTAGTTTTGGGTGGGTTGATTTGGTCAGTTTAGTTTTTTTTTTTTTTTTTTAATCAGTAATATTTTCATCTATCCCTTTGTATTGTTATAAATATTATTACTATTCTTTCAATCTTTGAAGTTATACATTTGATTTTGCATTACCCTTTTGAGAGAATTGGGTAAATCTAAAGTTTTTCATTATTTTCCGATGAGGAGAGGGAGAGGTGCCGCCGCCGCGGCTGCTGCTGCAGCAAACGCGGTAGCTATGAAACCGGCACTACAACCCAATGGATCTATAAATGAACCAAGATACAGAGGGGTTAGAAAAAGACCATGGGGTAGATTTGCAGCCGAGATCAGAGACCCATGGAAGAAGACCAGAGTTTGGTTAGGGACCTTCGACTCAGCCGAAGATGCAGCTCGAGCCTACGATGCGGCGGCGAGGTCACTCCGTGGACCCAAAGCTAAAACAAATTTTCCCATAAATTCCTCAAATATCCAAGCTTTTCCTTTCGAAACACATCATCACAACAACGAAGGGTTCATCGACCACCACAGGTTATATCCGATGGGCGATTTTCATGACCCGGAAGTGAATCCTCAAAGACCCACGAGGAGTAGCATGAGTAGCACGGTGGAGTCGTTTAGTGGACCCAGACCAGCCCAACCACCGCAAAAATCGGTGGAGTTTGCGGTGGTTTCGACTAGGAAGTATCATCCGAGGACGCCGCCGGTGGTGCCAGAGGATTGTCATAGTGACTGTGATTCGTCGTCATCGGTTGTTGATGATGGGGATATTGCGTCGTCTTCGTGTCGGAAAACGTTGCCTTTTGATCTCAATTTTCCACCGTTGGATGAAGTTGATGATCTCCAGTGTACCGCTTTATGTCTTTGATCACGATGATGGTGATGAATGATGATGATGATCAATTATTGAATCTTTTTTCTTTTTAATTATTTTGCTTTTTTTTTTTAAGCGGAAGAAGGAAAAAAAAGAACAAAAAAAGGAAGAATATGAGACATGGTTAAGATGAAATGGTCTTAATCCCTATGAGTATGAAATTTGATCCCTTTGATTTTTATCAAATGATGGTATCTTTGTTAGAAATATGATGATGATGATTTAGGGTTTGTGATGTTATATCTCATATCTGAGTTTATTTAACTTTTTGTTACAGATCTTTATTTGTATAAAATCCTTCACAAATTGATTAAAACCCCATTTCCTGCCATTTTTTTCTTTAATTTTTTGTTTTTTTAATGAAGGAAAAAAAAAAGTAAAAATATGAAACAAAGATTAAAATGAAAAAATGGGTCTTCATTTTTATCATTTAATGATGATAAATCTTTGTAGTTAGAAATATAATAATGATGATTTAGTGTTTGGTAATGTTATTATCAGATCTGGATTTAAATCTTTTTGTTTCAACATTTGCTGCCACTTTCGTTTCTTTTCTTTTCATGTTTTCAATTTCACTGTTAATTTTTGTGCCTATTTCTTTCTATTTTTAGTACTTCTTTTTCTGCTGAGTTTGATTTCTCTATCCATGGAGAAAATTTCAGCTTTCTTCTTAATTTTTCGTCTCTTTTTCTTTGGTTGATCTTCAAATTAACACTTTCTTGTGGTTTGTTTCTGTTTGAAAATAAAAGATTGCCTGTTCCTATAAAATCAAGACTTAAATTAAGAACACAAGAGAGGCAAACTTATTCTTACTTGGATTTTGGGGGTATTAATGTGGTAGCTGTATCAGTTTGGGATGGAGAAGAAAGAGAATTTTTGCAATTAATTCAATCACAAGAGAGAGCATTTTTTTTCCATTCCTTAGCTGTGAATCAATTTAATGTACCAATTCAAAACTTCATAATTGTTTTCTTCTTGCTTAAAGTAAAGGAAAAAGAAAAGAGAGAAAAAAAGAGAAAAGAAAAGATCATTGCATAGTCCTTGAATCATCTTTGGTTAAATTGGAAGGCACCTTGAAATCTGATCTAACTTCATGGAATTTTCCAATTGCACTGTGGTGAAGTCATGTGTTTGTGACTTTTTCTGAAGTTTTTTTTTTTTTTTTTTTTTTTTTCCTTCTGCGTTTTGACTGATAATGACCTATTTGAGGATTGAGATGTTTCAAGGATACTTCCCAAATGTATATTGGCATATGCCTTGCATTTTTGCAATTGCAATTTGACCTTTCTTTGGTGGTTCATGCACTTGTCTTTGTCTCTTTTTTTTTGTTTTCTGGTTATGGATTTGATTCATTTGAACCAAAGTTGATTAATCTAACATTATGAAAAGCATAGAAAATTAAACAGAGACCAAAAAAACTTAAGAAAATCTTGAAGCAAGAGCTAAAGCTCATGTTGGAGAATGGGAACCAATCATACCATTGCAGCTGCTGCTATCCATTGAGCTGATCTGTTTTGATTCTTTGAAAGAAAAAACATATGGATAGGCATGACTCATTAGAGATGCTTCTGCTAAGATTTTATTTTATTCACACTTATCACTTCAAAAGATTTTCCACTCCCCCCACCCCAAAATTTTTTTCTCTAAATGGGCTGCACCAAAATTAGGACCTTAGTTATTCTGATCTGCAAATATGCTTCCCCATTGAAGAAGGTTTTTTTGGGTGCAATTCTAGCTCTCAAGCCTTTGAAAAGTTGGATGAATGGTATTTTTTTTCTTCTTTTCCAATAATTTAAAGAACATAATAGAGAACAAATTCAGTTAAGAATATGAGAAGAGTATCGATATTTCTGTCAATATTCTTTCCTCCAAAGCCTGCAGCCTGCTTAATTTGCAATTATAGGAAATGGGATGTATCAGAAATTCATTCTTAAGAGGTGGTTCCTCAAATCTAAAATAAGTTCGACCCTTAAAACTTGCAAATTTCTCATCTCCTTCTCCAATGAAGGCCTTGACCTCATTTATATATATATATAACTGTTTAGTTTGCTATTTAATTTTCAATTCCTGGTTAGGTTTCTGAACTGGACCAGCAAAAAACTGTGGCTTACCTCAAGGGCAATACTGGACTCCATCCCATGACCCAAAACCTGGTTTGGTTTAGTTGAAAGGATTAGCAAAGATCTAAGCAAATGGATTAAGACTTAGTATTAGTCTAAGCAAAGATTTAATGCATTAGTTTCAATCTTAAACACTTGATTTTCGAATCATTGACACTGCTTTCCTAATGTAATGGAGGATTTTTCACTCTTGAGATTTCCCCTTAATTATGGCAATTGTTATCATTTTTCTTGGTAATACAGTTAAGAAGAGTATCCCAGACTTTTTCCGGATCTTATCATCTCCTTAGGTAATCTTAAGGCGCATTTCGATCCACTCCTAGATGATCTTAAGACGCATTCCTTCACATTGGTTAGGATTTTATTCTCGAAATACTTTCACAAAGATTGAACCCGAGTTAATAAGGAAACAAACTCCTCTTCTTATCAACTGAATTAACTTTTGTGGGTGCAATTATTTTCATTTTACATGTTAATTTCATATGGTATATTTACCAGGATTTTTTTTTTTGTGTCAAAATTAAATAGAAAATCCGTTCCAGAATTCAAGCCAAATAATTTTGAAGGGTTCTTTTTTTTATTATTTTATCTGTTAATAGAAGTGAATAAACTACATAATTTTAGCTTCCATAAATAACATCTTTAATTCAAATAATATAGCAACTGAGTAAACAAATTTCTTTCCCTTAGAAACACTATGGGAAATCAGTCAAGACTAAACATTTATATGCATTCCTTCTCCATTTTTCATTCTAAGAATTGCTTTAGTCCTTGAATTCTTTCAATTCTCCAAACAATCTGATCGTAAAGTTCATTAAAAAAGCAACTCAGTAACTCAAAATGCTTTGACATCTTCCTTTGTTTGTTGGTTCTCACACTTGTTTTATTCCTTGTTCTTGCATGTGTTTTAATCATCATTTCACACCCAAATCCTCCCATTGTTTACATCAAGATCAGTTAAAGTTTTGCACTTCAACATCACCTCATCATCCTTTTATTAACTGCTTGCCTCAAGGTACAGTTTTCTCTCAAAAACCCCAACGAGAAAATAAGTTTCTCTGTTGAAAAGAAATGGCATATCTAATTTATCAGAGAAAATACTCTTTCCATCAATTCCTTCATTCTAGAATCAAAGGTTGTAGTTAATGTATCATTTGATGCAACATCCACGTTTGTCAAGAATCATGTAAGTGATTACATGAGGGAAGAGTTGATGAATTTGAAAGTGGTGAATTTTAATGTCAGGATTTACAGTAGGGCTTGGTTTGATCCTAGTTCATCTTAGATATGGGATTGGGAAAGGATGTGGGTTAATTGTAGGGATGTGACAGTGGGATTTTTGTCTAACAAAACCAGTTGAACCATGTTACATAGACCAAGAAGGTGCTGTGTTGGGCTAGTATTTCAATCATAGGGCTAGTAGCTCTCTGGCTTTGAAGGTTTGTCAGTATTTAAATCTTATGATTGACTAGATTATTTTGATTTATGTTTTGGAACTTTTTAGGTAAATCTCTAGTTAAGGACTTAAGGTAGTTGCTTAGCCTATTAATCAAACTTATTTTCAGAATCATATCCAGATTAGTAGCTCTTTACTTTCAAATTTATTTTAATCTGTTGTTGTAAAATTCTTTAAACCATTCTTTCATCCTGTAAGTAGGATAATTTGCAAACTTAATTATGTGAGCTTTGGTGTCAAATTCCTGTTACTTTACAATGTTTAGCCAAGAGAAAATAAGGGTTCTTCAGGATCAGTGTTTTTCACAAATCAGAAGTGCAGTAGAATGTGATTCAATTATAAAAGATTTTAAATGGTTGCTTGTGATTTTCATTTATAATCTCAACACAATTCATACATGATTTAGGCACCAAAATCATTGATAGGGAACTATTCCTATCAATTGACTGAATTAGTAACTTAAAGTTTCTGCAAGTCTAATTTTAAATGCTGTCTAATTAAATCCTTAGGTCAATATAAACTTCTTATTTTGCAAATAATTTTTTTTTAGTAATACGGTTAGAAGTATCCCAAGTTTTTTTTGGGTTTAAACGAGTTTAAGGACGCATCTTTTTTACATTGGCTTGATGTGTATTTTACTTCCGAAATGCTTCTTACAAAAATAACTTTTTCTCTTTACCAATTGAACTAACCCTCATGTATCTTTACAATATAATCTATGACTATTAGCATTTAAAAGGTATTCACAGATGATTTAGATACAGTTAAATTGTCACCAGAGAACCATTCCCATTTTCTAAATTAAAGTGAATCAATCACTGAGCTGGTTTTTTCTACTTGTCAAATTGCAGATTCTGAAAAACAGCTGTCTGTCAAACCCCTCAGATGAAATCATGAAACTTTAATCGGTTCCTACATCTTTCCTGTGACACAAACTAAAAGCCAAGCAAATCCCAAGCCCCTAACCAATCACCATATCACAGAGTAGCAAAGGGAAACACCTCAAACCAGCTGAAATTGATTTCTTTACCAACTTTATTCCCCAATTAAACTATTCAAATGTTAATCAACTGCTAAAGAGCAAATTCTGCAATGAACAATGAACAAGTATAACTCAAGTCTTAGTATTTAATACAGATTAATTGTATAATTAATTAGACATGGATTATTGTGACATTGTCTCAATTCCCATGTGGCAATGTCATGTTGGAGATTTGCGTTAATGGCGCCTGACATTACACGTTGCATGTGATGGTTGCCTGGTTGGTCCCTCCACTAGCTGTATTATACTCTTATCATTGATGATTTGTAAATTGCAACCGATTGATCAAAATCATCATTATTTTTTTTTGTCTCACAATCCAAGCTTTTACCCGTAAACAACAAGGCTTAACATTCATGATTCTGCAAAATTAGGACCACTTGATCTGATGACCAAAACCCCAACATCAGATTCAGACAGAAATAGAAATCACTTTCATAAATGATTGTACAGTCAAAACCAGAACAAACTACATCAACTTTCAGTTAGTTGTTTTCCTTCTTTCCTCTCCCATATTGAAACACCTGTTCTCCTCTCATTGGACCACACTACCCTTCACTCGTAACTCCAACAAAAAGTTATAAAAACTAACCAACAGTTTCAACTTTCAAGCATGTCCGAACTCCCTAATTAGTTTCTCCATTCAAGCCCCAAACTTTCAGCTTCTCATCACTTGCCTTTTACATTTTACAACTAAACAACCCTCATTCATGGGAGACAAGAGGGAACCTTTGGTGGATCGAACTAAGTTCACAAGAAGCATTTCTCATGCACAAGATGAGTTACAAAGCTTTAGAACATACCTAAGATGGATGTGTGTTGACCAATCCAATATTTGGACAGCTTGTTTATCTTGGTTTTTGTTCATTGTTTTGGGACTTGTTGTTCCTGCTGTGTCTCATTTTTTGTTAGCTTGTTCCACTTGTGATGCTACACATGCAAGGCCTTATGATTGGGTGGTTCAGCTGTCTTTGAGCAGTGTTTCAGCTATGTCTTTTGTTTGTTTGACGAGGTTTCTGAAAAAATATGGTTTGAGGAAGTTCTTGTTTTTTGATAAGCTTTGTGATGAAAGTGAGACTGTTAGGAAAGGATACACTGGTCAGCTCAATGTAAGTTTTTTCTTCCTCAGTTTCTGTTTCTGCTGTTATGGGTAGTGTTCTTTAATTTAATTTTTGTTTCTTAAATTGAAAATTTAGAAGAGTTTTCATATGGGATTTTAAATGAATTTCTGGTTTCTTTTTATGATCTTGTTATTGTTTGATCTTGTTCTCTGAATCTTTAATTATTAGTAAGGAAGAGGGTATAGAGTTTAGTTTCAATTCCTTTGAAAATTTCAGTTTCTGAATGAAAAAAAAAAAAGAATATTGAAGTAATTCTCAACCAGGAAATGACAATTTACCATTTTCTAGATGTTTTGATTGCTCAAATAACCCAATAATTGCTCAGAGATTTCTGGAACTTCTGTAAAAGAATGCTCTAAAATCTACTAGGACTTGAATTAGTATAGTACTAAAGGGTAGTTTATTCTTTAGCTAGTTCCAGACTCCTCATTAGTGGGAGATGACTCACCCTTAACATTTTATACAGTGAGATTTCTAACAATGCTGAGAAATTTCAGATGAATAGTAGCAAATGTGTGATAACTACAACTGCATAAAAATCAACATTTTTCTTTAGCATTCATTCTCTTCATTGAAACATATGAAGTTAGACTTTTAAGATACAATAGCTATAATTTTCTGCCTTGTTAAGCTACTATTTTTTGGGATTGCTTAGCTTTTTTTTTTCTTTTAACAGATAATGTAAGAGCTGATTTTTGCTAGAGAAAGACACCCCATCTAAGCTAACCAAACTTATGTTAAGCATGATTGGCAAGCATTAATTTCTTGTCACCAGTCTACCACTATTACATCAAAATATTCACATAATCTTTCATAATTAGCAGAATCGGTCAATGTTATTATGTGCACAACATTTTTTTTTCTTCCCTTTGGAACCAACCAGATATTGTTTTTCCTTGAATATCAGATAGCTATAAGGAAATGCAGAATAATGCAGACTGGTTCACTTTAAAAGCCTAGAACTTTGAATATGGTTCTGACCAAGTGTTTGTTTTTCTAGTTAATTCATCAAATTCTTTTCCTTTTGGCTTGTGGGGGATTGAAACTTTGGATGATAAAACATTTAAAAATTTCAAATTCGTATGTTAATGTGATTTATTTGACTTAATTAATAATATGCAGAGATCACTGAAGATTGTATCAATTTTCGTTCTCCCATGTTTCATAGCTGAGACAGCATACAAAATATGGTGGTATGCCTCAGGTGCTTCCCAAATTCCTTTCTTAGGCATTGTTTGGCTGAGTGACACTGTAGCCTGCTTCATGGAGTTATGCTCATGGCTCTATCGAACAACAGTCTTCTTCCTCGTTTGTGTTCTCTTCCGCCTCATCTGCAACCTCCAGGTTCTCCGACTCCAGGATTTTGCTCAGCTTTTCCAAGTTGATTCTGATGTTGGTTCAATCTTGTTTGAACACCTTAGGATCAGGAGGCATTTGAGGATCATCAGCCATAGATATCGCGCATTTATATTATGGTGCCTGATCTTGGTCACAGGCAGCCAATTCACTTCATTGCTTATCACTACAAAGTCTACTTCTGAACTGAATATTTATAAAGCTGGAGAACTTGCTGTAAGTGTTCATTAATCTGTTCAAAACCTTGTAAAATTTGAAAAGGAGCTAGCTATGATTTCAATGCTAATTATTGTTCTTCATAATTTATGTGTTGAGTTTGAGTCCAAGTCCAACATTGAGTTTGAGTATGATTTGAAGTCCTACATTGAGTTGGAGTGTTCATCTCACATCAAGTAACTATTTGATTAAGTAAAAGAGAATCCTAATCCCACATTGAGTAGTATTAATGAGCTAAGAAGAGTGTTCACCCATAAATATGATTGAGAGAAAATATATTGAGATTCTTTGGTTGGTGAGTCATAATATTGGGAGGATGGTTTGTAATTTTATCCATGCATAGCTTTTGTAAGAAGGTTTATAGTTTTATCCCGTGCAAAAATTACAAGTTAGAATTTTTTTTCTTAGAGGATCGAATCACGTTAAAAATATTGTGGATCTAATCACGTTAAAAATATTGTAATTCTCTTCTTCCCGAGTGCATGTGGGCTGCCAAAATATTGTATTCTCTTCTTTTCGAGTGCATGTGGGCTGCCAAAATATTGTATTCTCTTCTTTCCGAGTGCATGTGGGCTGCCACGTTATTCCCAACATTATGTGTTAAAATTTTTGTGTTTTTTTTCTTGTTGTTGTTTCAGATGTGCTCTATAACTCTTCTCACAGGAATATGTATATTATTGCGAAGCGCAACGAAAATAACACACAAAGCACAATCTGTTACATGCCTTGCTTCAAAGTGGAATGTTTGTGCAACATTAGATTGCTTTGATGCAAATGATGGTGAGACGCCAAGGACTACTCCGGTGGCCATCCATGGCCGGCGCCAAGCGTTTCCTCATGTGGGTACAGATGGTGAATCTGACGGTGAGGATGATGCTGGCGATGAAGAAGATGACTTAGATAACAACAAGCTGATCCCAGCTTATGCTTATAGTACCATCTCATATCAAAAGAGACAAGCTCTAGGTAAATATTAATGTCACTTGAAAACTGATAATTGATAAATGTCTGGTTTTTTTTTTTTTTTTTGGTAGTATTGTTAATGTGTTGATTCCGTTGATGATTTTTTTTTCTTTCTTGATGACAGTGACATATTTTGAGAACAATCGAGCTGGGATTACAATCTATGGCTGCACGCTAGATAGGAGCACTCTTCACACCATTTTTGGCCTTGAGTTATCTCTTGTTCTATGGTTGCTTGGAAAGACCATTGGTATTTCTTGATTTGGGGAAGTCGGGATTCGAATCTTACTCTTTGAGCAGAAGGATTATACATCAATTATTGAACCAAATGCTCGAATGCCGTCATTGATGCCTTCATTGATATGTCTTGAGAGAAAATTTATGCATACCATATTTGGGATTTTCAGCATGGGAGAGAGAGAGGGTGGGTTTGGTCTTGATTGATTTTTTATTTTATTTTAAATTTGCATTGTATGTTTTGTTTCCAATTCCCTCATCTTGTAATTTTGTAAAATCATTAGTAATTCATATTGTTGTTCATTATTTTGATTTCCCCATTTTGGTTAATAAAGAGAGAGCAATATAATTCTAATGTAGCATTTTCACCATCACTTCAGTTCGAATCATTTTAAAATATAGAAACTTATCTTTTTTCTTCCCAATATTATTTCTAAATCAATATTGAGCTCTTAAGCATTACTTCAAATCTCATGCGTTGGAAGTTTCTGATCTGTGCAGTAAATTAGCTATTTTCGTTTCCTTCTAGTAATGACTAATGAGTGAGTGATACTGATCCATAAGCTTCCTTGTGCGAAACTTCTGACTCTTTTGTTTATTTGGTTCAGAAGACTAAAACATTCTTGAAAATCAAGCAATCCAGATATCAACGAATGCTTTCATGATCATAAGTTAACGCTTAAGTTATTCTTAAGAAACTCTAAAGGAACAGAAATGCCGTTTCTGTTTCAAGACCGTTTAATGATTTTTCTTCCTTAATGTCATTGACTTTGAGAGCTAAGTAGCTGTTCTGAGCTTCTGCCATTCGGTTTTTACCCTTGAAATGTTATTCGGATATTTTATTTTTTCTAAAATATTCATATTAATATTTGTATCCGACTTATATTCGGATATGAATTTCGGAATATAATCCTCTAAATATATTAAAAAACTTAAAAAAAATTGAGTATACCCACGTCGGACAGATATTTGTATCCCACGTTCCCTCTCAAGTCCAAATCACATAGCCCAGTTTTGGAGTTTTAAATGATCTCTTGTTCTAATTTTTTCTAAGAAAAAGGATTGTAATCCTTCAGAAAAAAATGTGTCACAGCTTAAGAAACAGAGTGAGAGAGTTTATGATCCAAAATTTTTTTTATCATGTAATCTGTTCTGTAAAGCTGTAAACGGAATAATAAAAAATTTCTTTTCTTCCTGGTGGTCTTCATAGTTCATAGTTATACCTTTTCTTTTTTTTTTTTTTTAGAAAATAATGTTTGGGACAATTCATATATCAAGAAAGTGGAGAATGAACAGAACAGTGGGTGGGAAATGGGAATGCCATTTTTTTTTCCTCTTCTAAAAGTATCATTTTTGTTCTTATTAAACTAAATTTTTACCATTTTCCTACTAAAAAAAGGTCTTTTTAAGAAGCTTTTAATCTATCAGATAGTGTTGTGCCTGAATTTACCTACCCAATTAGCTATGCCATGCCAAACTTTGCTTTAGCAAATTGCTAGCTAAACCTAGTATATAAAGTTATATATATTTATGCTAATTCTCAAATCTCCTAGTTTTCAAGAAAAACTTTAACAAGACAATCCCAGTTTGGTGTAACACTGATTCAATAAAAAAAAATTATATACAAATATAAACAAAAAATAAAAATTCTTAAGAGTATAACTTTTATTTGTTTGGTTCGAATTATTCAGATCATTATATTTTTGGACTCTTTTATCAATTTTAAACAATCAATTCATAAATCATAATAACTACTAATAATATAGCATAGTATTAAATTTGACATTTTGCATGCCAATGACAACTATAAATTTGAATTTAATGCAAACAACCAAACATATTGATTTTTATTTTTTTAAAGGTTTTACTATAAACAAGCTGAAAATAAAATCAATTTCCATCAATATTTTACCATGCATTGCACGCCCATCATTCAAATTAAGACTTCGTTCGGTGACTTTTTAATGTGACGGGAGTCACTCGCGCCGTGTCGCATTGCTAAAAAAATTATCAAACCAAATTTAAAAGAAAAATTAATCCATCCTAATCATAATTACTACCGTACCTTTTCATCTCTCTCTCAAAAAAAAAAAAAATTATATTTGTCAATTGTTTTATTTTTACCTCAACTAATTAGGAATTACCCTATTTTCTTTTTAACTTTTTTTTTTTATATGTAACCTCTCTTGGCGCGAGTCTCAAGAGAAAACAACAATTAAAAACGCCAAAACGCTGTCGTTTCTAAAAACGGTTAAAACTCGAAGTTTTATACGACGACGTATCATCCCTTTTTCGTCGGTGTTAAAGCACTATCTTTCTCAAGAAAAACACGGACGGGACGGGACACGGCAGGTGTGTTCCTTTTTTTTTTTTTTCAATTTTCTTCGTTTTTTTGACTATTTTCTCTCTCTCTCTCTCTCTCTCTCTCCTTTTTTTTTTTTCCACTGTTCCGAAATCAGCTTCTCTTTTGTCGAAAATTTGAAGTGAAAAAAGGACGAAATTGATAGTTTTCTCTTCAGCAATGGAGATCGGAACCGGTCGGATCGGTTCATGCTCTAAAGAACACCAGAAAATTTATCAAGAGTGGTTTAACTTCGCTGATTCAGGTACATTTTTGTTTTATTTTTAATCGCTTTTGTTTAAAATTTTCTTTAAGTAATTTTTAATTTCTTTTTTGGTAGATAATGATGGACGTATTACTGGAAGTGATGCAATAAAATTTTTTGGTATGTCAAAATTATCGCGACAAGATCTCAAGCAGGTTAATCTTCTTTTATTTTCTTCATTTTAATTTTGCTATTATTTATTTATTTAAGTTCAGCTTAAACTTAAATTTAAAGTATCTGTTAAAAAAAATTGTAGGGAAAGTTGAATCTTGCTAAGTGCAATTGAATTTAAATAGTATAGAAAAAGTTTAGTTTTAACTGCTTCTGTTACTTGATTGTAAACTCAAAAAGTAAATCTTTAATTGATTCATTGAAAGTTTGATTTTCAATAAATTTAACAAAATCCAAATCAGGGGACTTGGAGTTTGGTTACTGTTCTATGCTCATGTATGTTTTCTCTAAATGATTCAGCTTCCTTAATGGGCACTATATTGAATAAATCTGTCTTTTTGTTTTGGTTCCTTAAAGGTGTGGGCGACTTCGGATTCTAAGAGACAGGGATATCTTGGTTTCAAAGAATTTGTCTTTGCTATGCAGGTTAGGAGTTGCAATTTTCTTTGGATTCTGATGACATATATAGCTAATTGATTTCTTCAAATCTGACCTGCTGTTACTTTTAATGTTTAGCTGGTTTCGCTGGCACAAGACGGTCGTGCAATATCACATGATCTCCTGAATGGTGATGGTATGATGATTTAGCTTGGTCCTATTTCTGAATTACATGCTTTGAATGTTTATTTCAGGTTGAAAACTTTGAAGGTGCATTTATTTATTTAAAAGACTGCTTTTTGGTTGTTTTGCCTCTACATTTATAATCTTATATTGTGAATTAAAAGTTAAAGCTAATCTTAAGATATGCTGATATATTGCAGTAGACTTTGAGAATATCAAACCTCCTGTAATGGAAGGTTTAGATACATTAATCATGGTAAGATGGGTTCTTTTACCTTCTTAAAGCCTATGTTCCATATGCTTAGCATCATGAAATTCTTACTCTTTTGCTTGATTTATTCAGAAAAGGAAACAATCTTCAAAGTTGAGTAGCCCTGATAGCAATGGTATGACTTTCTCATTGTAACCTTTGATGATTATTTTACTCTGATTTCCCTGCCATATATTTTTCACTAGTTGGGGGCAGTGCAGGTAGTTCTTCAATGCAAACATCACCTGCAGCTCAATGGTTTTCTTCAAAATCATCAAAGAAGGTTTATGTTGTCATTTTATAATTGAGCTTCTTTTGCTCCTGATGCTCTTGTTTATTACCTGTTATTTTATTTTATCTAGGTGTAGTGGCTACAAATAATTTCTTTATTTATATCAAATGCATATTTGACTCTTTATTTTACTTCCAGAACACTTATGAATTTTAACATTGGTATTTGTGGCTTTAATGATGTTAATGTGTCCAATTCCTTTAATTGATCCTTTTTTAGTATGTTTTTATTTATTTGCATCCTTAGCATGGTTAACTAATCCTTTCCTGTGTATAACAGATATCTTTGTCCTCTGTGACTTCAATCATAGATGGCTTAAAGAGACTGTACATTCAGAAGTTGAAGCCTTTAGAAGTTACATATCATTTTAATGATTTTGTATCCCCATTTTTGGTGAGTGAGTGGTAGATCCAATTCAGTTTAACTATCATTGAATATGTGCTAACGTTTTATTTAACAGCTCTCTAAAGCTAATCAGCTGATTTTGATTTTCGCTTATTACAGACAAATAGTGATTTTGAAGCCAAACCAATGGTTATGCTTTTGGGTCAATATTCCACCGGGAAAACAACCTTCATTAAACATTTGCTTAAAAGTAGTTATCCTGGCAAGTGATTCTCTCCCTTTCTCTCCTCTCCTCTCTTCCTCCCAGCAAAACCATTGATTTCGAAGGGTCTTCCCCCCCCCCCCCCCCTCTTTTTTCACTCATTTATTTTCGTCATCATTTTCAGGAGCTCACATTGGACCTGAACCAACAACTGACAGATTTGTTGTTGTTATGGTACTTCAGAATCTCTGTTCTGTGATAATATCATTGATGTAGTATGAATAGTTTCCATCACTTGGTGGATTTAACATCAATTATGGAAATTGAATCTTAATTTTCCGTATAATCTGTCTATACTCCTTTGCTTGTTATTGATCATTTGATGTTTGTTGTAATTGTGGAATTTTTTTTTGATCTCATGTGTTATGCATGTACTCTCTTTCTGTTTATGCAGTCGGGAACTGATGAAAGAAGTGTTCCAGGGAACACTATTGCTGTCCAGGCAGACATGCCATTCAGTGGTCTCACTACTTTTGGAACTGCATTTTTGTCAAAGTTTGAGTGTTCTCAAATGCCACATCCTGTGAGTTAATTGTTCAATTCTAGTTTACTGTGATAATTAATTTTCTGATTGTGCTTATATAGAATCTAATATATTCTTTTCATGCCTGAAGCTATTGGAGCACATAACTTTTGTTGATACTCCTGGAGTGTTATCTGGAGAAAAACAACGAACACAACGAGCCTATGATTTTACAGGTGTAACATCATGGTTTGCTGCAAAATGCGATCTTATTCTTCTTCTGTTTGATCCTCACAAGTTAGATGTAAGTGATGAATTCAAGCGTGTAATATATTCTTTGCGTGGTCATGATGACAAGATTCGTGTGGTTTTGAACAAGGCAGATCAAGTTGATACTCAACAAGTAAGCATTATGGCAGCCATGTTTCTGAACTACTAGTCTTTCTTAAATGTAACTTTTGATGCTAGGATTTTCATGTGCTTATCTTTGCCTTTTATTGTAGTTGATGAGGGTTTATGGAGCCTTAATGTGGTCACTAGGGAAAGTCCTTAATACCCCTGAGGTTTCGCGCGTATATATTGGGTAAGCTCTTTCTATTTGTCAATCTTAAAGATTTAAATGAAAGTGTCCCAATGTTTCTTGTTGCATATTATTTGAATGTTGTTTTAAACTAGGATGCATCTTGGTCTTATTTAATATCTCATCTTTGGCAGTTCATTCAATGACAAGCCTGTAAATGAAGCTGCCACAGGTCCAATTGGGAAAGAGTTGTTTGAAAAAGAACAAGAGGATCTTCTTGCTGACCTGAAAGATATTCCAAAGAAGGCTTGTGATCGTCGAGTAAGTTTAATTTACTATTCTTCCTTGGAAAAAATGAATTCTTTTGTGTGAGTCTATGTTACTCGGACTCGAGTGTGAGTGTCGGACACGGGTATGTGTCCGACACAGGTATGTTTGATTTATTCGAAGTTTTTTCATGTATCTGGAGGGTCCTTTGGGAGATTATATCCCTATACCCATGTCCGAATATGCGTCGGACACGGGTACTTCAAGAAAAATGAAAAGTCGGAGCAACATAGGTGTGAGACGTAAGGTCGTCTCTGCAGCTAGTACAAATTTATTGTCTAATAGGAATAGGTATTAATGTAGAAAGGACAAATAAAACCTTTCTATTTTTAAAAAGATGCGTGTTGAGGAGAAATCTTAAATTCATACATTGTTTACCTGCAGATAAATGAGTTTGTGAAACGTGCTAGAGCTGCCAAGATACATGCTCATATCATCGGTCATCTTAAGAAGGAAATGCCTTCTATGATCGGGAAAGCTAAAACTCAACAGAGACTAATCGATAATTTGGAAGATGAATTCGGAAAAGTATCCTCTCTCTCTCTTCTCTCTGTGTGTGTGTGCGCGCGCGCATCAATGCTTGCAACTTTACATCGAACCCTAAATTCATTTACCATTCATAAGTTTCTTATGCAGAAATCTATTTGTTATACAGGTTCAAAGAGATCATCACCTACCACCAGGGGATTTTCCAAATGTGGAACATTTTAGGGAGGTTTTGAGTGGTTACAACTTCGACAAATTCGAGAAGCTAAAGCCTAAAATGATTCAAGCTGTTGATGACATGTTGGGATATGACATCCCTGAAGTTTTGAAGACATTCAGGAATCCGTATGATTGACGACGGATGCAAATTGCTTAATGTGTAGAGCATGATGATCAAAATTGGATTTGATCAACAAAAAGCTGAGTTCTACTTGAGCAATCTTGAGTCAAATTTGTTGTAGATTATATCTGTAATAGCTGAATTTTATGTTTTATGTTTTGACTTTTCTTAAACATGGTAAAAACAATGTACTAAATAAAAAACAATGTTCCTTAAATTAAACTGATATCTTTACGACTTAAAATATTGGATCAAAGATTTTGTGGGGTTAGATACTCGGACCATAAAACTAACCCTATGTTTGGATTGGGGTAGAGGGAAGGGAAGAGAAGAGAAGGAAAATAAGAAATCTTTTCCTTGTTTTTCAAATAGAAAAAAAAAAAAAAAATAGTAAGGGAAAGTGAGGGGAGTTGAGCATTTCTTTATTTTTATTTAAATATTCTGTTTTTATAAACCCCATTTGGGGGAAATACAAAGGAAATGAAAATTAAAAATATTTTAATATGTAAAATATCTGTTCTACCTTTTTTATGTTTACAAAATTAAGATTTTTTATTTTTTTATCCTATAAACCTAGTTTTCAAATTTTTTTTATACACTTGTTTTTTAGCAATCAAATACACTCTTGATGGCTTTTCAAAAGTAAGTTTAATTTACAGTTTTTTATATTTTATTAATTTTTTCAACGAATATTTGATTCATGTATAATTTTTTGTATTTTGCATTTATTATGTACTTTTTGATTGATTTTTGTTTTCTACAATTGAATATATATATATATATATATATATCCATCTTTATGAGAATTTATATAATTAATTGTTAAATTATATATCTTGCTAAAATATTTTTATTACTTTTTTGGTAAAATAAGTTTGTATTAAACAAGTATATGTTGATATGTTATTGGTCAACATACTATTTAATTATGAATTATTATTAATGGCTTATTATGGTTTTTATGTATAATTTTAATATTTGATAATTTTTTATTTAATTTTATAAATAATTTTGATATTATATTTTATAAAAAAAGATATAATTGGAAAAAATTATTATAATAAATCATTTCCTTTCTACTGTTTAACTAAACAATGGTTATTAAATTTTCTTTTTCTTTATTAATTTTAACTATCCAAATAAAATAATTTTAACTATTCAAATAAAAGGTATATGTACCTTTTTCTTTTCTCAACTTTCCTTTCTTTCTTTTCCTTTTCTATTGTTTATTCAAACATAACATAAAAATGCGACAAAATTGAAATTTCTTAAAATCAAGGCCAATTGCCAAAATAAACCATGCATGGAGGTTTGTTGTATTTTTTTTTTATTATAGTTTTTGGGTATTTTTTATTCTCCTATTGGAAGTCTTCCTTTTATTTTTCCTCGTATATCAGATTGTAAGTTTTGTAGCCATGATTTTGAAAGGGAAATTTGTAAATATATGTTTCAGCGGCTATCATTTTTTTTTGAAGTCTTCCTTTTATTTTTCCTCATATATCAGATTGTAAGTTTTGTAACCATGATTTTGAAAGGGAAAATTGTAAATATATGTTTCAGAAGCCATCATTTTTTTTGTTGGTAGAATTTGCAATCTCCTCATTAAGAAATTTCCATTAATTTGAATAATTTGCTAAGAATTTGAAGTCTACTTCCAAAAATGAAAAAAAAAGTTGAAAAGCTATCCTCTATACAAGAAGTTTAAGTCCAAATTCTTTATCCTCAAATCATCAAAAATATGTAAGTGAAAGAAAGAAAATAAAAAGAGAATTACTTCTGTTTCTTCAGATCATGATCTCCCTTTCCATCAACCCCACCACTACCATTGATGTTATTGCCTTTGATCATCACCTCCTACTTTCAACAAGAATGATTTTCATTTTGAATAAACCATTTGTCAATGGATTCCTTTTCTCTGATGAAAATACAAGCACAACATGCCCTTTTCACAGGAGATTTATTCTTTGCTAATATTGCTTGCTGCAGCCAGATTTTCCAAGATAGTTTTTGATCAAAACATCATTCCAAGATTTCCCAACATTGAGTCATTCTTTTATGCAATTATTTTGAGGAACCTTTTAGATCACAACAACAGCATGTCTTCCAAAAAATATTAGTCATTTCCAATTGAGATTTTGGGATAATCTTACTTGGTTAAAAGTTGGAATTGATTCTTAATGTTAAAACTTATTTGTTTGATATATTTTCCTTCATGGAATGCAATTGGAAAGGCAATAATCTATGTTACTCGGATTCGGGGGTGAATGTTGGACACGGATATGTGTCCGACACGGGTATGTTTGATTTATTCTAAGTTTTTCCATGTATTTGGAGGACCCTTGTGGGATCATATCCCCATACCCATATCCGGATATTCATCGGATACAGGTTTCGGACACGAATACTTTAAGAAAAATGAAGAGTCGAAGCAACATAAGCAATAATAAGTTAATAGCCACTGAAATAATACCAGGTATAGTTAATACTAGTTCTACAACAATGAAGCAATGCTTCTTGTTTTTGCTTTTTAGTAATTACCAGAACTCAGCTAGGGCAGTTTTGACCACATGATCAGCCACAATGGCATTTGTTTTCTCTGTTGGGTGAAAAGAGTCCCAGAATATATATTTATTGGCATCTGAACATGTAAATGGGTTCATTTTATCACACAGGTAACTCATCTCGAACAATCCAGTCCCACAGCATGCTGTTTCTGCATTTTCAAATCCTGTATTAACGTAGAAAATTTTATCAGAAAAAAAGTTAACCTTATTATAAGAGCAAATATGTAAAAAAAAAACACATGCCTTAATCCTGTAATTTCAAATATGTTTCTGCATTTTCAAATCCTGTAATGCAATTGCGAAAGGTAAGGCACAACAGGTTTAGGGGGGAGCCTGAAAATACCTACTTGCTGTCTGGTTTCATCTCTTTTATAAACATGGTTGTTTGTTTTATTCTATGTTACTCGGATTTGGGTGTGAGTGTCGGACACGGGTATGTGTTCGACATGGGTATGTTCAATTTTTTATAAGATTTTCATGTATTTGGAGGGTCTTTGGATGATCATATCCCCATACCCATATCCGGATGTGAGTTGGACATGGATACTTCAAGAAAAATGAAGAACCGGAGGAGCAACATAGGTTTTATGTTGTCCTTCTATGTCTATGCCATTTTATGCATAAAGTTTAAGGGTCGTTTCATGGCAGTAGAGCAAAGCAAAGTCTATACTAAAACTCATGCAAAATTACCAACATCATTAATTTTATGCATCATACACATGTGGATGGCATAAAACAGGGATCCCCAGCTTTATGGAGTTTGGACAAGTTAGGTGATTGGATTCAATTAGTGGATATGAAATTTCCTTTTCTTTTGCAAATTACCTTAGGTCCAAATTGTTTGACTCAATCAAATGATTCAATTTAAAGAAACATTAGTTAATAATACTGTAAACATTTGCTAAAAAACTTACCAAACTGACTTGGATTCTGGATCATTTCTAAGAGCTTGTCGTAGGCGTTTGCCTGTACGAGTTTGATTCCAACAAGCTCCAGTTTCAGCTCTGTGACTGAACCCTGTAACTTTTTATTGAAATCTTTAGCCACATTGTTATACTCTTCGATACATTCACCTCCGAAAAAGATATTTGTTGTCCTTTCCAATGGTAAACATCCCATTGGAGGAAGGCCGCCAATTGTTATCTTCCGAGCTCCCAGCTTGTAAAGCTCTCTGATGAAATTGCTGGCAATTCCTATCAAAAAATCCTGATACTTATCAACAGAATACTCCGAAGATCTGGTTGGAAAAATGTAGTAGTTTTCTAGGAAATCATTGGTTCCTATGCTTATCATGTGCAGTGATTCACTCAAATGCTGATTAGCTATGTCATTGCCTAGATAGCCTCTTAGTTTGTTCTGATATTCTTTGTAGTACTCCAGTTCCTTCCAAAAAGGTATGACAGACTGCAAAAATAAAGAAAAATGGAGAAAACAAATAGCTAGTAACTGATAATTCTTGGAGATAGTTAAAACTACAAAAATAGACTTAGTAGTGTTTTGTAGTAAATCTTTTATCTTTTCTTATATGGCAACCAATACTTAGAATTCAACAAAATTCATGGAAACCTGATGCAAGTAAATGCACAACTCACTGCCTGAGTTCTGTTAACATGGTAAGCTATGTTGTTCTGATTCTTCGTTTTTTTTGAAGTACCCGTCTCCAACACCCATGTTCGACGCATATCCGGACATGGGTATAGGGATATGATCCTCCAAGGACTCTCCAAATATATGGAAATCTAAAAAAAAAAAAAATGAACATACCCGTGTCGAACACATACTCGTGTACGACACTCACACCCGAGTCCGAGTAACATAGATGGTAAGACCGTATAACTATCACCAAGCCATAGCTTGATTGACTTACTAGCACATCGGAAGTTGCATTGTCATAACCAGTTCCAGCCGAAGCAAAGGAAACTCCAGTAGCAAAATCCTTTATGTCATACTTCGGATCCAGATACGCAGGTATGGCTGGCTTAATCCCAAAGGCTTCAGAAACAAAATCTGTCGCAATCCTACCATTGGAAAAACGTCCAGTTGATTCGCCACCAAAGTAATCTCGACCATATGGCTCAAAATTGCTCTTTAAGATAGTAGATATCTGGTTGTTGTTCCCAGGATCCACCGTAGAATCTCCAAACACTATAACTGCAGGGACTATTGCCCTTATTTTTGGCATTTGCACTAGGAAATTAACAAAGAACAACAATGTAATAACAACCTTAGATGCCATATTTAAGTTTATTTCCAAATTTGAAGGTTTGTAATTGTGTATTATAAAAATAGCAAAGAAGAGGTGGTTGGTAAAGCTGGTGTGAAGAATGATTCTTGATGAAGTGAGGAATGAGAGAAAGTTAATAAGACAATGAAACAGATGAAGTTTGTTGAGACTTTTAATTTTTGCTCAAAGTAGGTGAGAGCATTTTAATTAAGGCAAGGATTATAACACTAACAATGTTTTGCTATGCTATGCTGTGTTATTGGATGGGAGGATCAACCAACTTTTTGGCCAATTTCCTCATTATATTTATATCATTGATAATGATGGGAGAGAAGCAATATTTCTTGAAGTAGAAAAAGTAGATTTTCCTTTTGTTTTTGGTAGTTGATAAATGGGGAAAGGATTTGTTGTTGTTGTTATGTCTCTAATGGGTTTTATTTTTGGATTTTAATGGCCATACATTGAAATGTTAGATTTGATATAACTTTTTTTTGGATAAGCAAAGTTTTTATTTATCCAAAAGCAGCATGCACTGCTACATCAATACAACCAGCAGAGCTGGCAAACAAATATACTATTTTACAATGTCTTCTTTACATAACTAAGAACCAATTATGCTATCAGTGAGTTTTTTTTTTTTTTTTAACCCCCATGCAACATGCAAATCTCTATTAACAGGATCATTCTTTATGATTTTCATCCCCCCTAGTCTATAGCTAACCTCCTCCTTGATTTTCTCAAGCATTTGCATACATTGCTGAGATTGTTTACCAAACCTGCGGTTATTCCTCTCCCTCCATACATGATATATGAGAGCATTCCAAGCAATTCGAAGCACTGTAGCAATAAGAGATTACCCTTTAGCTTCCTCTTTGCCCATTGAACTTCAAAGTCCCAGCTTCTGATGACTCTATGAAGCTTACATAGGTGCAGAATCTCCCTTCATACTGCCTTAGAATACTCACACTCAAAGAATAAATGGTCTCGAGTCTCCATTTGTTGACTGCACATATCACAAGTTCCATTAAGTTCCATTCCCCATTCCATCAATCGATCTTTTGTAGGAAGCTTGTTCTGAATTGCCATCCATGATATTTGAGAATGCCTTGGAATATGGTAGGCATACCATACCAATCTATCCCAATCCACCTTTGGTTGCCTTGGCCTGATTTGCTGCCACACTTTAGCCACTGAAAACCTGTCCCCAGGAAATTTCCAAACTAATCTTCCATTATTCTGATAGGTAAATTGAGCTGCTAATGGTCTCAATTGTAGGAGTTTCCTCCAAATCCAGCTACTTCCCTGGGTGATTGGGAACTGCCAGAATGAGGTGCCTTTTGCACATTTTTTGTGGTTTTCTGGTTAGAAGATAGCATTTATTATTTCACAATATAAAACCCAGGAAATTCAATGCAGATAAACTATAGTTTCCTGCTAAATCTTCTTGAAATTTCTTCTACAACAATCTTTTGATCTGTCAAATAAAATGAAAAGATGGGCTCTGTTTCAGCAACAGAAGCAGGATGGATCAAAGCCACTTTCCCTTGCAATTATCCATTGTTTAAGCTACTAAAATTATATCGGCTTATTCTTAATCATGTGATTTATTGGTTGAATGTTGGATTTTTAATTTCAAATTTCAATCCTCAAAACCTTAAAAACAAAAACAAACAAAAAAAAAAAGAAAAGAAAAGAAATTGTTGAATTTAGTAATTTATTCTTCTGGTTGAAAAAGAAGAAGGAAAAAAAAAGGAAAACATGGCAAGACAATTTTACCAGGACCCTCCAAATCAGCAGTTGAGCCCACATGTTTGAAACCAGTGAGATGTGGATAGGGATGGTAATCCGATCCAATCGATGTATTTCGTATCGATTTCAAGGTGGAGCAGAGTGGAACGGGACTGTTTTCATAAATGCGTGTTTCGCTCCGTCCGTCTTTTGAAATTATTAAATTACCCCTAAAAATATTTTATATTTTTTTTTATATTTTTAGTATATATATATATATTAGATATATATACTAAAATCATATATATATATATATACTAATATTATATATATATATATACTTTTAGTATATATATTAAAATTATGTTCATGAATAAATCATGATATAATTTTTTACAATATTAATTTAATAAAAATTGGGATGTTGCGGAGTGGAGTATCGTGGAGGGTTATGGATGTAACCGACATTTATGGACATGGAGGTTTCCAATATCCAAGGGATGGCAATTTAAAATGCGGATTCGGATATCCGCAGATATTCGATCCGTTTTTTGCGAATTCGAATTTGCGAATTTGGATAAAAATTGGATTCGGATATTATAATTATTATCCGTAACGAATTTTGAACGGATGTAGACGGTAGTGATGAAAAACTTGAAGGACCAATTGCATTTAAGGAGAGAATCCATGCAGTTGTAACGCCCAGCAAAACTTTTTCTTCTTCTTCTTCCTGTAGCCTTAGCATTTTCCATGCTAAGAAAGTTAGCATGGAAAAAAACCTTGAGTCACGAGTCAAATGTGACACACCAGTTTAATATATATAACCTTTCAATTCTGATTTTTCTATCTTTAAAATTAGGATAGTTAACAGTTCGATTCGACTCAATTTTAAATAAAATTAAAGTTAATGTATAATATTTTATTTAATCAAACCAAAATAAAATTCACCCGAATCGAATTTAAGCAGTTAATGTATACATTAAATACATCAAAACCCAATATTTATGCAACATGCAGCTTTTAGTTCATCTCCAAGATTCCCTAAATCAATTTGTTTGGGCTCTGTTTGTGGATCTTCAAACAAGGTATGTATCAATATCAAACAGAAGGATAGACCCAAAAAAAAAAAACATAAAGAATAATATTGGGATAAATACTTGCTAGGTGGTATAAAATTAAGGTTTTTTTTTTTTTTTTTTTCTCTAGTATTTCAGCCAACTTGTTATCTGTTTATATATATATATAATGCATATTTTGATCACAACTTTCATAATATACAATAACTCTTGGATTATAATCTATGATTTTGCCTTCAATTAATGTTAAGTTTTCTTGATTCGACACAAAAAAAAAAAAAGTTGTTGGTAATTAAAAAAGAATAATTCTTATATCATCATACATGCATATTGTAAGTGAAACAAGTTTTCTGTCATTAATTCTTAGGTTATCAGCTAGCTCTTCTTGAGTTCTTGTTATTTTGTCAATTCTAAAAAAAAAACAAAGGAATTTTTAATGTTTCTCCTCAACTTTTAAATGTTATTATTGGCTTATATTACCCCATCTTTTATCAATTCTTTGCCCAAGCCTAGATGATTTCTAACTTCTTTGAAAAATGAGAGAATGTTTTAAGCTACTTAATTATGTGGTAAGATGTGGTTTCTCTTAATTAAATTTAACCAATTATTATTGCTACATATATATAGATTTGATAATTCATATATACATGTCATATTTTGTGTATTTTTTTTTTCTGTCAACCGTATGAACATAATTAAAATAAATTATTAAATGCATTAAAATTTTAAACATAAATATAATACGTGTATTAAACATATTAGATCTATTACACTATTTTTATTTTTATCAAACATGTTGTATCATATTTTCTTATCATTTTTAAAATTATCGAATTTATTTATATGCAATACTTGAATATAATTATAATTTCTCGACCACGTATTTAAAATATCAAAGACCTAATATGAATGCTTAACAAGACAATAACACCCTCAAGAAATCTCCAAATTGCAAAACGAGGTGTTTTTAATCCTACTAAGAGGATTGTTTAGTCCAATAAATAAATAAAATCAATTTTCTTTCTCTCACGCACATTAAATTTCTCCGCTCTTTCCCAATCTTCTCTCTCGAGAAAACCCCATTAATCTTTTTTATTTCCAATTTTGACCCTCTAAAACCCTAAACCTTCTTCTTCCTTCCTTATTCGTCTTCAGAGATGTTGATGTCCAGGGCTTTGTCACGCGTCTCAAGGAGCGTCGGTGCACGCTCCTTGCTTCTCTCTGCTCCGAAGAAGCTTCAAACGCCAAGCTTTTCCACTCAATTTCACTCTCTTGTTAGTGAATCTCCGAATAAGGTTAAATATTTACAATAAACGTAAATAAATAAAACTCTTGATTTTTTTGTGGTTAATTCTGAGAGGGTTTTGTTTAAATTAGCTCAAGTTTGATGATTTTTTTCATCTGGGCATTTTTTTTTATTGTATATATTTGTTTTATCATGTTGAAATTTTTATGAAAGTAGGTTTCTTTTGAGGTCTTTAGATTTGTTGTAGCTTTTTTTTTTTTTTTTCTCTTTTTTTTTTATTGATTTTCCTGCCTTTTAATTTAAATTGTATGTTTTGATTGTGTAAAAGTTTAGCACTTGGAAGTAAAAGATTTAATTTTTGTTATTGCAATGAATGAAACGTAACAAAGGAGAAAATTTTACTAATTGCTTTAATGCAGTTATTGCATTAATGATTTATAAGCTGTAACCTCATTCTTTATATTCATTTGATGAGGGTCTTGTTTGGTTTTAAGATTCTTTGTTTTTTTTTTTCCCAGTAATGAGTGATCATGTAAGAATTAGGATCCTAAACCCATATTTTGGTTCCTTCAAAACATAAACAAGTCCATACATATTGATAAAAAATTTCATTTTCGTGCATTTTCTTTGAGGTTTGGTGCGCAATTATAAGTTGCATGCGCTTTCTTTCTTTTCAGTTGGTTACAAGTGATTTGTCTCTGCTGCATCATTCAAGCCTCAATTTCTCCGCATTCCGACGATTTGGGATCTCTTCGTCGGCCTCCCCTGAGCCTTCAGAAAAGGAACATGGGAGTGCTGTAGAAAATAATGATCAAGAGCCTGCAAAGCCAAGTGGGGATACAAATCTTGGAGAGGCTGAAGTTACTGATCAAGCAAAAGAATCAGGTTTTAACTCAGAATCCCAACATACAATGCCTCAATCTGATAAAAGAAGGAGAAAAGCCACTAAACGAACTGCATTTTCTGATTCAGATTCCGAGAGTGATGGTGACCTATCAATGGCTGATATGGTCAAACTTGTGGAGGAAAAAGGACTCTTGAAGGCAAAGCAAGAGGAGATTGAACAAATGCAGGACAAAGTTGTTCGAACTCTTGCAGAAATGGAGAATGTTATGGCCAGAACAAGACGTGAAGCGGAGAACTCAAAAAAATTTGCCATACAGGTATTGTTGGTGACTCAATGACCACTTGATTTCTGTTGTCTTTGGGATCTCAGAAAAATGATAGTAATTATTTGTTAATGTGCTGCAGAATTTTGCAAAGGGCCTACTAGATGTTGCAGACAATTTAGGAAGGGCTTCTACACATGTTAAAGGCAGTTTCTCTAAGATCGACGAATCCAAAGACACTGCTGGAGCTGTACCACTCCTTAAGACACTCCTAGAAGGAGTTGAAATGACTGAGAAACAGCTTGGAGAGGTAATTTTTGTTACTTCACCAAAAATCTGTAGTTAGTTTCACAGCTTCCTATGGTATTGGGAGTTCTCATGAAGATGAGTTGTTAGAGTTCCTATACTTGAATTTGTAGGTTCGATTTCCACATTTGTTCCTCGGTAAAGGGGCAAAATTAGCAAACTGAAATCACTTCAATTATTGCACTTCATCTGATAAGTTGTTATACACAGTCATGTGCTTAGTTCATTTTGCAAGTTGTTGTCTTCTATCACTCTGACAATGTTTGGCCTCTACATGTGTTCTATAACATATTAAATTTGTTACTAACCAGTTAGAAATATTTTTGCTTTCAGGTATTTAGAAAGTTTGGAGTGGAAAAATTCGATCCTACAAATGAACCATTTGATCCACACAGGCACAATGCAGTATTCCAAGTACCAGATAATTCTAAGCCTCCTGGCACGGTTGCTCATGTTTTGAAGGTATTCGTTTTCTAATCCGTTTTATTGAAATAGTTCCATTTGGGTGAAGAAATATGATTGGTAACCAAGCACATTATTTAAGTTTAATTACCATTTACCAGCTCAAATTTTCTTTTTGTTTAACTACAAAGGTGCTGTTCTAACAGCCTAAGTGGTCATAGTTTATTAAGTTACTAATAAAGTGTTTGTTTCCCCTTCGTTATTACAGGCAGGATACATGCTCTATGATCGAGTTATTCGACCGGCTGAGGTCGGAGTTACTCAAGCGCTGGATAACGATGCAGCCGAGAATAACACAAGTGACAAAGGCTCTGATGCTTGATGGTAGGCTAGGTAGAGTTCTCATGGCAAATTTTCAAAAAACTTTGCCTGTGTGATAAGATTTATATACATAATGAGGTTTTCATGTTAAGATTCATCTTTGAAAACTTTATCCCCATCTATATTTTTGCCTAAAAAAATTTCTTGTTTCACTACTTTCTCATAGAAGATGCCACAAGAGGGCTTTTGGTACGCTTTTCTTTTTCTTAATTAAACATTGCAGTTTTTGTCATGACAAAGATGAGTATCCAGAATGCATTATTGTGAGTTATGACAGGATACTATCTTTCTCCCATATGCAGGCTAAGCCAATGTTCAAAAAACCGAACCGGTTCAGCCGACCAGTCCGGTTTTTTCATCACTGGGCTAAGCTATTATAGTTTTAGTTTTGTGCCAATTACTATGTAGTATTGCCATCTTAAAAACATAATCCACATGATGAAAGGAGATATATATATATCAATCTAAGGGTTCTATTCCATGTATAATAGATGCAATGACAAAGGCAAAAGGACTTTGATAAGGTGCAAACGACTGCCAAGTCCAACGCTAGAATATACAGCACAAACTAATTATACGATCAAGCATATATATATACTACATATGATGCATTGCTATGGAGTGACCAAATATGTTGGATTATTCTCGGCACATGAAAACTCTTTCCCCTTGAACTAATTACATGTCAATTGTCAACCCATTGTCCAAAATCCTGCTGAGCTTGTTGCCTTCTCACCAACAGAATCACGGCTGCCATTATGGCCTTTCAAACACAAACCTAAGTCCAAATTACCCATGCTTGAATCCTGAATGCAAAACAGGAAGATCTCAGTTTTATTCAGTCCTGTGAGGGAATTAAATGTTTCATATTCAACTTTGAGCAAGATGTGCATGTTTTTTAGAAAACAATACAAGAGACTTAACCCTAGGGATGTCAAATTGATCCTTATACCAATAACCTATGTTGCTCCGACTCTTCATTTTTCTTGAAGTATTCATGTCCGACACTCGTGTCCGACGCATATCTAGACATGGGTACGGGAATATGATCCTCCAAGAATCCTCTAAATACATGAAAAAGTTTACAAAAAATTGAACATACCCGTATCGGACACATACCCGTATCCGACACTCACACCCGAATCCAAGTAACATAAAGTAACATAGCCAATAACTTATGGTTTACTTACCCTCATAAACCTGTTGGGTCCCCATACTTTTAATACATGGGTATGATACAGTACCAAAACAGGCTCAGATCAATAGAACTTGTATTAAAACCCCTATAAACTGAATGAAGCTACTATAAATATAATGGCCTTACAACTTGAATAGGCTTGTATTGTATCCTGCTACATCTTTAACCATTTCGTGTTTTGCATTTAGAATTTCTACATTATCTACCCGAAATAAAACAAAACTACCTTGCACACGAGTTCCTGGAGCATGCATATAAACAAGTAAACATCATCGAAGAACCAGCCCAACCTTTACTTTAACCATACCGATCAACTGCGGTGGAAGAGGGATGAGACGACACTGAAGTTTCAAACATTTTAACAATGTTCTTCCAGAAACCATGACTGGCTATCTTTTCTTTCTCTTGATCTTCAGGAACTACTTCTCACAGTCAAATTTCCCAGACACGAATTTTCAATTCTTATATTTTTCCTTTTAAGAGGTCCTAATCCTATTGCAATTATTTTCAACTTTCAAAGGCAATTAAGATTGTTAAAACAGAAATTAAAGCTGTTACCTGAGTTTCTTTCTTCAAATTTTTATTTATGTTCAGCTCGTTATCACTCTTTGATGATAGCCAATTTGGGGACTGGTTGGTCTCATTCTCATCTGTCTTAGCTTCATCTTCAACTTGTTTCGCAGCCGCCCTTTTACGCTCTTCCTCTAACACAGCAACCTGCAAAGATGACAATCAACAACCATTTTATGATTAGTACTCTATTTTTTAACATAAGAAGCCAAAACATTATTTTGTAAAATAAAAGAAGTCAAAATATTCAAGCAAAATCAACAAATTAATGCAATAATTGAAGGGGAAAAAACCCATTCTTTTTTAACCATAAAATACAATGAAATTTCAAAGTCCATATTTAATTCTATGAATCCATGACAAGTTGGGCAAAAAAATGATTATTTACTAAAAAAAAAGCTAACAATTTAGTTCCAACTTAACCAAAACCATGAAGGGAAAAAAAAAAACAGTGAGCAAAACCCTAGCTAAAACCACCAGAAAGGAGGACACAACCTTTATACACGTATACATACGTGTACTTATACGCATACATACATGATACATACGTGTATTTATATACTTACTGGGGTATAGCGAAACTTGCGCTTGGGGGGCTGCTCCTCGTCCTCGCCGTCGACGGCGAAGGACTCGGAATCACCAAAGGAGAGTGGAGTCCACCGACAGAGTAGGATGCTGGAGGCGGCGGAACTGTTCCCGTTGGACTGAGAGTGTTTAACAGTGGATGAAGGCGACACGTGAACCCACTTCTTCTTCCACTTCCTCACCGGGCCATTGAACACCGCCGTTGAACAGTACCGAGCCGAAGCCCGGCCCAGCCTGGTGGAACCCACTCCTTCCATTTCGATATTCCAAGTTTCAAGATTACTATCAGCTGCTGTGACCGGAGAGGAGAAGAAAAAAGAGAGAGTTTGAGATTGAAAATGAAAGTGTTAAGTTAGTTTTGTACAGTTGTCAGTTGTAGTCGTAGATGTTGGGTTGGGTTCGGTTCTGTAATTAAAAAGAGACAGACAAGAGATTAAGACAAGGAGCAGACTTGTAAGGAACGGCGTCGGTTTAAGTTCGGTCGTTTTTCTTGTTTCGTACTTGTCAATAGACGGCGGTAATGAAGTCAAATTGTTAAGCAATTGATAAACATGAAATACCTGGCCAAAAAAAACATGAAGTAGCTTTTAATTTTTTTTTATTTAATTTTAATTTTGCATTACTTTGTTTCAAAGAAATAAAATTTTAATAATGATTTGTCCTTCTTTTAATAATAATTCATTAAATTAATGACCGATTTTTTTTCTAAAATTTGAGATTAATATTAAAAAAGTACTATTCTTATTGTCCTATTTTATTTGTCTATATTTGATTTTCTTATCAAATGAATTCAACTTTGATTATTATTTTTAAAATATTATATTTAATTAAAATTTTAAAATTTATGTTTTGAAAGATTTAAAACTTAAAATTTATCATCTTATGTTTTAAAATAAATTTTATTTAAATATGATTAAAATTGAATTAGAAACAAACATTATGAGACACATAGAGTAAATAGTAATATAATTGTTTTATATATTTAAAATAAATAACCAAAATATCAATAAAATCAAATGAAGATTAAAATTTCTAAAATAATACTATATGATTTGGAGAAGAATAATAGCAGTATGTGTTGGATATAACTATTTTGTTATAATTTAAGCATTCAAATTTCTGTATTTCTACATGTAATTGAATCTTTAACTTTTGTGGGACATAAATAAAAAATGATGAAAGGGAAATTGTTCAAATGGTTTATGAAACGCAGCGTTTACTTCATTGAAAATATCAAAATATCACACAACAAAGTTCAAGTCTTTATCTTCATTCTTCAAAACTACAGCCAAAGCTTCAAGCTTCCACAAAGCAGCAAAAATGGAGCTCTGTGTTAACTCCACAAAACTCCTCAATTTAAACCAAAAAACCCATCTTTTCGTTCCCAGAAACTCCATTTCTCTTTCTTTCAAAAACCCAATTCTCCAATTCAATAGCAAAGTCCAAAAAAGACCCTTAAATTATCCTCTTAACCAGCACTCTTCTTTTTCCCGCCAAATTCAGTCGCTTCAACGGCCAGTCTCATCTCGTATTAATGCTTCAGCAGCTTCTTCAGCGACTTTCGGAGTCGAGACAGAGAAGCTTCCAGCTGATATAAAGGTCACTGAGACTCAAGAGCCTAATTCAAGTGTAAGATTTTGGTGGTTTGTTTTATTGATATTTTCATAATTTGAAGTTTTGGTGTTTCTTAATGTCATTTCTTATTATTTTCTTACTGAGACATTAATGCTTGTTTTCTTTATCTTATTGAACTTTTTGTAGGTAAGGTTGAGTGTAGAAGTTCCGGCCGCAGTAGGTGAGGATTGTTACAAAAGGGTCCTAAAGGAGTTTATGAAGCAAGCAAAGGTAATTTCTTGGCCAAAGTTTAGTTTTTAGTAGTGTTTGTAGTTTTCTAGGGTCATTTGGTTCATAACAAAGTCTTCTTTTTTAAGCATTTCTTGATTTTAGGTTTTGATTTCATGCCTCAAAGTTTTATGGTGATGATAAAATCCATAGCTTTGTTGTTTAATGCTCTCCAACTTGCTATAGAACTACAACTTTTTTGTAGCTAGAGATGCTCTTATGCTAGCTGTTTGCTTTGTTAGATTCATTTTGAATGCTGAAATTCAATTTTTTTTAACATGTACTAGATACCTGGATTTCGCCCTGGAAAGATCCCGGAGAGTTGTAGCTAGAGATCTTCTTATGCTAGCTGTTTTCTTTGTTAGATTCATTTTGAATGCTGAAATTCATTTTCTTTAATATGTACTAGATACCTGGATTTCGCCCTGGAAAGATCCCGGAGAGTATTCTTCTAAATTATGTGGGGGAGGAAAACGTTCAGAAAGCCACAGTAGAATCCATTTTGAAAAGGACCCTCCCTCATGCTATGTCTGCGGTATGTTTACTAATGTTTGGTCCAGTCTGGTTAATGTTCCCAAACTTTTATATTCTTTTTTGGCCTATACATATTAAGAATCAACTTGCTGATATTTGGTTGATCTTATTCTATAGGTAACTGGAAAGGCTTTGAGAGATTCAGTTCGCATAATTACCAAATTTTCTGATATGGAGAAAAGCTATTCTTCTCTTAGCTCTCTTAGGTAGGTAAATAGTACATCCTTAAATATCACTTGCATGTTCCTTTGAAGGTTTATTGTACAATAATACATGCAACCATTCCTGTTAGAATCTTCTGTCACAGTGTACTTGAGGAAGAGGCATTTGATAAGGAAGATAAGCCTCTACCAGCAATGATACAAATGGTTATTGATTTGATTTGTTTTCCAGTTATGATGTCATTGTAGATGTGGCACCTGAAGTCAAATGGATAACTGATAATGGATACCAAAATCTGAAGATTGTTGTTGAAATAGACAATGACATAGAAGCTGAAAGAACCTGCGAGTGGGAAATAAGGCGCCGCCACAAGTCCTTAGGTTCACTGAGAATTGTAACTGAGAGAGGACTACAGGTTATTCATGTTTAAGAAACTCTCCTTTGTTTCTAAACATTTTTCACCTTTGTCAATTAAACTTTCCTTTTAATCTATGTACTCTCTTTAATCTTTAACTCCAATATACTTTAGGTTATACTGACAGCTGTCTCATATTTGCTTGAATTTTTAAGTATGAAACTTAGATGGTCATTATAGAAGTTTTATAACTGATGGAGGGTTCAAATATTTTTCAGGTTGGTGATCTTGCAGTCCTTGATATATCAGCAACAACTATTGATCAAGATGGGTCTAATGTTCAAAAGATTCCAGCTGCAGAGAGTAAAGGTCTGTCAATATGAACTAATGCTTAAGTCCAACTGCCAATATTTTGATTTTTACTGCACCAAGCATGTTTATGTTTACTATAGTTTTATTTATTCCATTCTGTTCAGAACTTCAAATATATACCTACCAGAAAGTGATGGTCAGAATCGATATTAGAATGAATATATCAAAGTGTTGGTTCTTTGGATTTACAAAGAAGACTTGTTACCAAAAACTAGGTTCTAACTAAATATAGAGTAGCTCTCTGTAAATAATCAAGTCATGCAGGCAGTTGGTTGGATTCTTGAATTGTTCCGAGATACTCTGTCGTAGTGTACCCATCTAATCTGCCTTTCAATCTCATTATTTCTCCATGTTTCCAATATTCTTCCTGCATATTATATATCAGGTAATAAACTCACTGTACTATTTCCAAATTTAACAAGTCCTGGCCTTTCAACAAGGATTGAGATCAGTTTATTAGCTGTAAGCTATTTTTTCTGTTTTTCAGGTTTTCATTTTGATACAGAAGATGGTGATAAAGTACTTCCTGGTTTCCTTGATTCAGTAATTGGTATTCAACGAGGTGAAACAAAGTCCTTTCCACTTGTATTTCCCGAATCATGGCAACAAGAAAATCTTCGCGGTGTTCATGCTCAATTTACTGTGAGTTCCATTTTGTTTTATGGTTTAAAAAATTTCAAGAAAAATATCAGTTAAAACCTGAAAGGTGTAACACTATCTGCTCGAATTTTGATTTACTTGAATATATATATATATATATATATATATATATTCAGGCACTCCGTAAAACTTTCAATTTGTAATTAATTCAATGAATACTTAAGCCATCTGGCCTTTTCTTTTTATTTGGTGTTATGGAATTGACTGGCAACAGTATGAAACTCTCTGCTTATTCTCTTTTTTTTTTTTTTTTTGATTGATTTTCTTATAGGTTGAATGCAAAGAACTATTCTACAGGGATTTACCTGAGTTAAATGACTCTATTGCTGATAAGCTTCTTCCTGGATGCAATGACTTGAAGCAGGTTACCACTATGAACTCTCACATTTTTTCTGATTCTAATTCCAACATTTGCATTTACACGGAACTTTTCTGCTGCATGAATCTGCAGGTCAAGGAATCATTATTGCAAAAGTGCCGAGAAGTGGAGCAAGCTGCGAGAGACCAAGCAACAGATAATGCAATTCTAGACCAGCTTTGCAAGGTTATTGATTCTAACATTTAGATTAATTTAATTTAATTGAGGTCTCTCTCTTTCTCTTTTTCTAGAATACTAACTTGACAACGTGACGTTCAATCAGATGGTAGAAATCGATATTCCCCGATCCTTGTTTGAGGAACAAGGTAGGCAGCTTTATGGAGCCAAACTTCTAGAGATTCAGGTAAGCAGTACCTGTTTCTGATGACCAAATATCTATAAATAAAGCATCTGTTTATGTTTGTCTTGTGTCTCCTCTTGTGTTTTTTTCATGTGTGCATGACTATACCCTATGTTACTCGGACTCGGGTGTGAGTGTCGGATACGGGTATATGTTCGACACGGATATGTTCAGTTTTTTCTAATTTTTTCATGTATTTGGAGGATCCTTGAAGGTCATATTCCCATACCCATGTCTGAATATACGTTGGACATGGGTGTCGGACACGGGGTACTTCAAGAAAAATGAATAGTCGGAGCAATATATTCTATACCAACTATAATTCATTGTTTCACCATTGCAGGCGAATATAAAGCTAAATGAACAGCAGTTGGCTTCTTTGTCAAGTCCAAAGGTGGTGAATGAGTATCTGGAGAACCAGAGAGAGAACATAATAAACTTGATAAAGCAGAATCTTGCAGTAGGAGATATTTTCAAACGTGAAAATTTGCAGGTAATATATATTGCTTCAAACTCCTGACATAATTGATACAGTTGTCTTGTAAATAATAACAATTAAACATATAAATTCTTTTTCAAATATGTTTATATTTGGGTTTACTCTGTAGTTTTCATCTGAGGAGCTTGTGAAAGAGGTACAGAATTCAATTGCTGAATTCAAAAGTCACAAGCAAGAATATGATGAGGAACGCGTGAGGGACCAGGTCAGGATTCTGCTTCCTTTTTTTTTACTTCCCTACATTCTCTAAACCATTATTACCAATCTTTTATAAGATCTGAAACCATGTTGCTCTGATTTTTCATTTTTTTGAAGTATCTATGTTCAACGCATACCCGTGTCGGACACGTACCCGTATTCGACACACACCCGAATATGAATAACATAGTTCTGAAATACTGTCAGCATAATTAAGACAAATTTCGAAAATTTCGAGTGCATTTTAAATTGGCCGAAACATGCTTCATTGTTCGTTTACTTCACTTGAGGATTATGTATTGCAGTGATGATATGATGTGTTTTTTAAATTGTTTTAGGTACAAGATGTGCTAGAGGGAGCAAAAGTGCTTGAATGGCTTAAAGAACATGCAGAAATTCAGTACGTAACTAGATAAGAGAAAAGAATACTCAGCCCTGGCTGGACAGAATTCGAGTCGGATTGTAAGATTGTCTTTTTTCTTGATATTTTTACAAATTAATATCTTCATCCAAGTAGAATAGAATCTGCACTTAGTTGAAAGATTATGAAATATTCTGGTTTTTGTTAAATATCAAACTATTCAAAGG
The DNA here is from genome assembly GCA_030761205.1 of Fremontodendron californicum. Classification (NCBI taxonomy): domain Eukaryota; kingdom Viridiplantae; phylum Streptophyta; class Magnoliopsida; order Malvales; family Malvaceae; genus Fremontodendron; species Fremontodendron californicum. The sequence goes on from JAULJL010000033.1 coordinate 20,952,803, forward strand.
TTGTTTAAAAGATTAAGCAGTTCAATTTGTGATCAACATTGTATCAGAACAAACATTTTATGAAACCTCGAGTTTTGCAAAGTATTAAGTTCGGTTAGGGTCCTGTTTTTATGTCTTAAATCATTCATACCCGACCATATTCTTGTTGAGAAAAGCTTAGAGTAGATAACTCTAATTTTACCACTCAAAGAAGAAAGTTTAGATTTTAGGAAAACTCACAAATGCTCACACTTCACTCTAGACTACACTCTTTAGAGAAGAACTCTTTAGGAAAACTTAGAACTTTTATTGCTTATTGAAGCTTACTACTTGATGATTTACAAATGCAAGGGAGGGGGGTATTTATACAATACCAAGACAAACACAAGCCACACAAATATAAAATCTAAATAAATTACAACCACCCATTGTTGTTTAATAACAACCACACATTTAAATCACACAACTACAACCACACATTAAACCACACAACTACAACCACACATTAAACCACACAACTACAACCACATATTAAACCACACAATTACAACCACACATTAAACCACACAATTACAACCACACATTAAACCACACAATTGCAACCACACATTGTTAGGCTTTTATTTTTCCTTGGGCTGGTATTGGACAATTTAACACTCTCCCTCAATACCAGCTCTTCCTCTTTGCACCATGTTGAGTTGACGACGAAACATTTCAAATTTGTTGATACTCAAACCTTTTGTGAATAAATCTGCCATTTGATCATCTGTCTTGATCTGCTTCATTTCAATCTCTTCTTGTAGAACCTTTTCTCTGATAAAGTGATAATGCACTTCTATATGTTTGGTTCTTGCGTGAAAGACTGGATTTTCTGCCAAACGAATTGCTGACTGGTTGTCGCAATACAACGGAACTGCATAATCTACTGGTTGATGTAGATCACTCATTAGTTGTATCAGCCACGTACACTCTTGAGCTGCCATTGCTGCTGCTCGATACTCAGCTTCGGTAGTTGACAATGATACTGTTGGTTGTCTCTTACTGCACCAAGAAATTGTTCCAGAACCAAGTTTAAACATGTACCCAGTTGTTGATCTCCTGGTGTCATGATCTCCTGCATAGTCAGCATCACAATAACCAACTAACTTACAGTCTTCACCTTTCTTGTACAAAAGACCATAATCTATTGTACTTTTCACATATCTCAGTATCCGTCGAACTGCTTCTAAATGAGGCTTCTTCGGATTTTGCATATACCGACTCATCACACCAACTGTATAAGAAATGTCAGGTCGAGTCAAGGTTAAGTAGATCAGGCTACCTACCAATTGTCGATACATAGTTGCATCTTCCAAGTCTTTGCCTTCAAGTGCACACATCTTGCCATTTGGTTCCATCGGTGTTGAAATTGGCTTGCTCTCGAGCATTCCAAACCTTTTTAGCAAATCTTTAGAATATTTTTGTTGACAGAGAAATATTCCTTCTTGTCTGTGATCAACCTCTAGACCAAGAAAGTGCTTGAGTTGTCCAAGTTCTTTCATTTGGAAACGAACTGATAAATTCTCCTTGGTTTGAAGAATTTCTGCCTCATAATCACCAGTTATGATTAAATCATCCACATATATCAATACGATAGCTAGCTTTCCTCCATTAGCTTTGACAAACAAGCTGGAATCTGCAGGTGTCACTGAATAACCACTATGAGTTAAAAATTCAGCAATCTTACCATACCATGCTCTAGGTGCTTGTTTCAATCCGTAAAGTGCCTTTCGCAGCTTACACACATGCTCAGGATGATTTTGGTTTTGAAATCCCAATGGTTGAATCATGTAGATTTCCCGATCTAGCTCTCCATGAAGGAATGCATTCTTCACATCCATCTGCCACAAGTTCCAGTCTTTGTTGGCTGCAAGGGCAAGTAGGACTCGTACGGTTGTAAGTCTTGCCACCGGACTAAACGTTTCATCATAGTCTAGCTCATACTTCTGAGAGAAACCACGAGCCACCAACCGTGCCTTGTACCTTTCAATCGACCCATCTGGACGATGTTTTATCTTGTAAACCCACTTGCAAGATATGGGTTTCACATCTCTTGGTTTTGGCACTAGATCCCAAGTCTGATTCTGCTCAAGCGCAGTGATCTCTTCTTTCATAGCCATAATCCACTCAGAACTCTGTGATGCTTCTTCAAACGTCTCAGGTTCTGTTGCAATTGGTTCTTCCACTATGGCTGCATTAGCATATTTGGGATTTGGCTTCCGTGCTCTTGTTGTCCTTCGGATTTGTGATTGTGGAGATGGTTCTTCCACTTCACTCGATCTAACATCTGGTTGATACACACCAGTTTGCCAAGGACTCTGGACTAACACTTGCTCGTCATCGTCATCATCACATAGGTCTTCTACTTCGTCTGAAGTTGATTGAAGTTGGACAATATACTCTCCCATTTTCTGTTGTAGCATGTCTTCAAATTCTTTTGAATCTGACAACACCTCCTTTTCTGAGGACCACCAAGAAGATGCTTCATCGAATACCACATTGCGTGAAGTGTAACATCTTCCACTTGTAGGATCACAACATTTCCATCCTTTCCTTTGGTTGTCGTATCCCACAAAGATACACCTAGTTGCTTTCTTATCAAACTTGCTACGTAAATGATCAGGAACAAATACATAACATACACAACCAAATACTCGAAAGTAGCTGACTGAAGGTTTCATTTTCCACAATTTCTCAAAGGGTGAAACAAACTCTAACCTTGGTTGAGGAAGTTTGTTGATCACATGGGCTGCGGTTCTCATAGCTTCGGCCCAAAATCTTCCGGGTACATTCTTTGCATGTAGCATACTCCGACAAATTTCTGCAAGATGCCGATTCTTTCTCTCTGCTACACCATTCTGTTGTGGTGTATTGACACAAGTATACTGATGACGTATGTTGCATTCTCGTAGGTATTGAGAGAATTCGCCTGAGCTATATTCTCCTCCATTGTCTGTACGCAAGCAACATATCTTCTTTTCCACTTCTCCTTCAACTATCTCTTTGAACTCTTTAAACTTTGAGAAAGTGTCAGACTTTTCTTTCATAAAGAAAACCCACACATACCTGGAGAAATCATCAATAAACGTCACCATGTACCGCATTCCACTAATTGATGGTTGCTTAACGGGCCCAAATACATCAGAGTGAACTAACTCTAATGGTTCTTTTGCTTTAAACTTTGACTCCTCGTATGGCAATTGGTGTGCTTTACCATATTGGCATCCTGCACAAACTGTGTCTGTTCTTATGTCAAGCTGAGGAAGTCCCTTAAGCATCGACTTCTTCATCATCATACTTAGCTTGGAATAACTAACATGACCTAACCGCATGTGCCATAAATCTGCTGTATCGCTCCTTCTTGTCTTGTCTACATATGCTGACTCTGCTGACATCACGTAGACTGACTCCAGACGTCGTCCTTCCATCATCGGCTGTCCTGAGATTTTGAGATCACGATATACCTTCACATCTCTTGGACCAAACAGAATATGGAGACCTGACGATGTTAATTGTGCCACTGAAAGCAAATTTTTCTTCATGCCTTGGACATGGTAAACATCTTGTAGTGGTACCTGATTATGACTATATCGAGGTGCTACTACCGTCTTACCGATGTGAGTAATCGGTAATCTTGAATTATCAGCTGTCACAACAATGCGATTTCCCTTGTATTCTGACAGGTTCTGCAACTTCTGTTTATCGCCTGTCATGTGATTTGAGCAACCTGAATCGACAATCCAGTCATTCTCATAGTCAATTCGGTCAGCCGTTGTTACTGTGAGAGCTAACTCTTCCTCTTCCATAGCAAAAAATGCTTCAGCGTCCCAATCATCTTCGCTTTTCTCCTTTGTACTAGAAGTAGCAGCATTGCTCTCAGCGGGCCTTTTGTTAAACCAACAATCTTTTGCCATGTGACCTTTCTTGTCACAGTTGTAACAGTTACCTTCAAATCTTTTATTGTTGATACGATTCTTTGAAGCTCCCCCTGGACGAGAGCTCCATTCTCCTTGATGACTTTTTGTCTTGTCACCATACTTTTTAGATCCACCACCGACGTGCTGTTTGAATTTGCCTTTGCTTTTGTTGGTGTAGAGTGCTTCCTCTTCACTTTTCAACGAGACCCCTCCCATTTGCTTGGCCATAGATTCTTGACCAACAAGCAAATTTTCAAACTCTACAAGTGATGGTTGAGTTGGCCATCCTTGTATAGCGGCAACGAAGCTGCGATATTCGGGCCTCAAACCATGGATAATTATTCTTTTTACCCTGGTATCTCCAATAGCAGCTGTAGGATCTAAATCAGAAATTTCACGGCATAACGTTTTTACCTTGTGAAAGTATTGAGCAATCGGTATATCTCGTTGTGCAACTGATAACAATTCATTCTCAAGAAGTTGAAGTCTTGTGTCATTCTTTCTCGAAAAGAGTGCATCTAAAGTATCCCACGCTTCTTTTGGCGTTTCTAGCTTTTGTATGTGTTCCAACATTTCTTCTTCAACTGTGGTCTTAAGGGCAAACATGGCTTTACCCACTTTAATCTTCCATTTGCGCAAGGTTCCTTGAGCATCTTCTTGCTCGGGCTTCGTAACTTCACTACCACCAACGACTTCCCAAAGGTCTTGACCTTGTAGGTAAGACATCATACACGTCTTCCACGTGTTGTAATTTTTGTGATTGAGCTTCTTGATTCCTCCAACTACTTGAAGATCACCCATCGTGTCGGCAAGACTAACAATACCGAACAAGCTTGATTTTGAGACACAAACTTGTAGAGTACAAACTCCTCACAACTCAAGAACGCTCAAACCAAAAATAGTACCTGAATAACTATTTCACCGTGAATAGTACCGTATACGTGAACAGTATTGTACGTATGTCGTACACTAGAACAAATCCAGTATACGTTAACAATTACTGCAAAAGTATACAACCACACGTATGAATAGTAACCGTATCTGTGAATAGTGACCGTATACTGGAACAGTGACCGTAGCCCGTGAATAGTGCACCAGGTAGGTTCCCAGGAAAGAGAGGTGGGTCACTGATAGACACACTTAAATACCAAGTCTTTCCTAGCCAGAACTTCCCTAGACACTTTCACACTACCACACTTTATTTCCAGCAACAAGAATAATTCTTTTCTGATGTGGAAGATCAGACAATACTGCAACCACAGAGCATACTAAGAACCAACACTTTCACTGCAGCGGAATAAGGACCACGAACCAATGGCTCTGATACCAATTGTTGAGAAAAGCTTAGAGTAGATAACTCTAATTTTACCACTCAAAGAAGAAAGTTTAGATTTTAGGAAAACTCACAAATGCTCACACTTCACTCTAGACTACACTCTTTAGAGAAGAACTCTTTAGGAAAACTTAGAACTTTTATTGCTTATTGAAGCTTACTACTTGATGATTTACAAATGCAAGGGAGGGGGGTATTTATACAATACCAAGACAAACACAAGCCACACAAATATAAAATCTAAATAAATTACAACCACCCATTGTTGTTTAATAACAACCACACATTTAAATCACACAACTACAACCACACATTAAACCACACAACTACAACCACACATTAAACCACACAACTACAACCACATATTAAACCACACAATTACAACCACACATTAAACCACACAATTACAACCACACATTAAACCACACAATTGCAACCACACATTGTTAGGCTTTTATTTTTCCTTGGGCTGGTATTGGACAATTTAACAATTCTTCCATTTCAAGTTCAAACACAGCAAATATAATCCGACTATAAAATCAGTATCTGATAAAAACATAAACCAGCAAATTGACTGATGTTAAACCAACTTCCAACATGTTGAAGAGAAGTTCCAAGATACCAAACAAATCCTGAATATCAAGCAAGCTCTATTTTGCATCATAAACATGAATAGATTATCCTAATCTTTGGTGCCATAAGACTTAAGTTTACTAACCGTGAAAACTTTGTCTGCATCACTGAGTACTAAATCCACACCGTGTCGAAGATAGTAGGGATCATAAAAGTAGAAGAGACCTCCAAAGACCGTAAATCGAGTCCAACCAACCTCATCAGAGAAAGAAATGTGCACACTATTCTCCTTCATTCCAAGAAATTTCAAGCAGAATCACCCTTCAAACTGCATTTGACTAAACTTCAATACAGTCCAAGCATTCTCTCCTGCAATATCCGTCCTAACTTCGTATATAGAATTTGCTGCTCCTCCAAAGTAAGGCTGCTTAATATCTAGAGCACAAGAAGAAAAGAAAAGAAAAAAACGTCATAATTTTTCTCATATGAAAAGATGCCTCATGCTTTGGAAACTAAAAAGAAGAAAACAACAAGAATGGAATCTTTTCAATTTCCACACAGCTGGAAATTTCCATATATGATTATACCTCGTTTATAATCATCTCAACTGTATAATCTTGGAGAACAACAAATGACTGATGATAGATGTATGCAAAAACAGCCATTACCATCTGGAAATAACATATAAACCATATTTAAAAACAAACAAAAGATACTCGGATTGAGCTGCTAATTCGATGCACAAGAAAGAAGAAAAAACTAGTCACAAACAATAAGGATAATCAATATATAGAAGATTAGGATGCCATCATGTTTTAGAAATCAAGTCATAAAACTCGCAGCTTGCCTGGCAGTCCATTCTGTCAGTAAATCCACCATGTCCGGGTATACTATCACCGAAATCCTGTGTCACCCAAGAAAAATTTGGTCAAGGAGGTCGGAAAGTTCATCAGTTTTACAATTTTATACAGCACAATAATAAACAAAATGTTCACCTTAATCTTAAAAGCTCTCTTGAAACCACTTGCGAAAAAGCCTCCAAATGGTGCAATAATTGATGCAAATAAGCCCAGGCATAAAGCATGCCACTGAACTGGCAAAATTGCTATCTCTTTCCATGGCAACTGCAACATATTACTGAGCTGATCATATTTTGTTAGACAGATTACTACACAAATAATACTAACATCGAGAACTAAGAAATATTTATAATTTAGCAGACTTCAATTAGAAGGGTTCTCTATCTATCTGTTTAAGGATTGTTAAGCCTATTGAAGGTTACTTTTAGGTATAGACGTTGCTAATGCCATGTGTAGCGACTAGCAAGACAACATCCCATGGTCAAGGAAAATTTATCGAAGACATAAATCATATATGAAAGGCTTTTCATTTGGGTGCTCATCTAATCCGTCCATTCATATTAATGTTTCTAGATCCCTCACTCACCCATTGAGAAATCCATCCCAGCAAGGGATAATACTCGGGCTTAAAATGTGGACCGGGATCACAATGAAGCCAACCGGTTGATAAATCCTGCATGCATTTCAGTCATATGAACATTGTCAGAATAGTATGACCTTTTTTTGTTTAAAGATGAATACATCCATGATGTGTTACCTTCCTTGGACATGTCAGCCACTGAAAATGACCAAAGACATTTGCAAGCTGCATTAAAGATAGTGAAGAGATTATGTCCCGATCTCTATGACCAATATATCACAGAAGGAAAAGTTGTTCCAAGATTCAAACCCAGCTCCCATTGATTTATAACTTTCCAACATTTTAAAGCTTTGTTTTTAGTACATGACCTATAAAGCAGCTGTTGACAACAATTATGACAAGTTTTGTTTTCAATAACAATCAGGTAATCAAAGCACTGTGTGATTAACTATGTTGCTCCGACTCTTCATTTTTCTTGAAGTACCCGTGTCCGACACATATCCGGACATGAGTATGGGGATATGACCCTCCAAGGACCCTCCAAATACATGAAAAACTTTTTAAAAAAATTGGACATACCCGTGTCGGATACATACCCGTATCCGACACTCACACTCGAGTCCGAGTAACATAGGTGATTAGACTCAACTGACAGATTTCTAAACTCCTATTTCATGCACTGCTGACATGTCATTTGCAGCATAAAAGGCTTCTACCTCAAGAATCAAACTAACATCGATCGATGGAACAAAAAGAAACAATGAATTAGGAATCTTTATTTTTTTAATTCTATCCAAAACAAGAAAGTGGAAGACTATGTTACTGACAACGTAAAAAATTCTTACCACAAATGCTGAGATTGTAGTTGCAACTGATGCACCAATGAAACCCTCCCATGTTTTCTTAGGAGATATCTTGATCAAAGGAGTTTTCCCGAAAAAGAAACCGAAGAAATAAGCAGCAACATCATTGATAGCAATTAGTGATGCTGGGAGAAGGAACCTGCATAAATCCAAGACTTGTTAGATTTCAATAACATGACAGAATACAGTAAGTGATAAAAACAATTTAAATTTTAAAGATGACAAAATGTACAAAGTAATGAAGCTTTATACATCTTCTGTAGTGAAATTAGCTGACAGAAAATAGATAAAGCAACAAATTTTCGACAAAGGATATTTTTTAAATCGATCTCATTCTCAGTAAATCACCATGTATAAAGACAAAGACCTAGGCAAGGTACTGATTGAACGTCAAAGAAGAAATAAAACCGAAACATCTTGTTCCATAAGAATTTGCTATTAGGAATTCATTCATTCAGACAATACATTATACATATATCATAAGGATTCACCGTGTTATATATGTTTGCAGATCTTTTAAAACGTAAATTAACAAGGCAGGATCTGATAATTTCAATACGAAAGGAAAGAAACGAATCAATCAGCAGTTAAACACGGCATGTATTACTTATGGGAGTGTAAATAAAATTAACCAAGCTACTATATATAAACTAATTTGGTTTGGAAGTTACCAGAAGATGCCTTCAAAAATGTTGGCTACAGTAAATGCCGACTGAGTGAAGACAACAATGAGAATCATGTGTGTCCATGCAAACTGCCCAAATTGATATTTGTACATCTTCTTCTTTAGTGTAAGAATGAACCACATGAAACCTGAATCCAAAACAAATCGAAACCTTTTCAACTCGGACGAGAATATACGTTCATATCTCAACAAGCTAACTTGGGAGAAAGCAGATAACAAGGGAAATGCAGATAAAAAGTAACTTATTAATGCTATTCTGAGCTGACTCAAATTCCTAAAAAATTGAAAAGCAACACAAAACTTAAAGTTCTAGACAACAAGACAAGTTAATCGACATCATATTAATTGAGAAAAAAGCAATCATTTACAATCAAGATGAAATTGTTCAGGGGCTTATATGTAGAGAGAATGTGTGTGTCTTGCTTCTTTTCAAAAAACCAAAATAAATACGAACCTGCTATGTATAAGAAATAACAAATAACCATCTGATACTTGATGAGCCTACTCACAAGCCTATAGAAAATTTTATCTGAAGTTACTGTATTCACCAGCTGGTGACTGAGAATGCGACCATATACAAAGAGCATAGCCGTGAAGTAAAAGTGCCTGCGAAAGCACATAAAATGCCACCAGAATATATATCAGTCTCTTAGGTGCTACCACAATATGAAACTTGCATTGTAATTATTCTTACCAGTTCAAGATCCTGAATCCAGGCAGGCGTTTATCTTCATGAGCTTTTCTGAGTAGATTGAAAAGCTCCCTTGCCATGAATATTTGGATAATAACAACCATGGCCCAAATATAAAGATGACCCAAATAGAGAACCAAGAGGAAGAGCCCCAGCATCCACAGAGATGAACATGCACGAATCCACATTGACCGGTATTTGTTTTGATCATTGACAAGTAAATTATGTCCATTTGCTCTGCTCATCTCAACCGGAAACTGCTTCCAAAGAACACAAAAAGAAAAAGGGATCTTGGCACTTAACAGAACAAATGGCACATCAGATGCATCCGAACTTGCCAGAGATGTTCAAGTTCCAACCAAGTTTAGAAATTCATGATACAAGTAGCATAATTATAGTCCAAAATTGAGTGAAAGGGATTGATCCTTCCTGAAGGATTAACTGATATATAGGATATTCATTGCTAGCTAGTGTACAACTTATTGACACAAAATCAAAGTATTAAACAATCAACTACTTCAGAATGCATGAAATTTACAGATAATGGATCTGTTTCATTCATCGATATGCAAATGCACATGACAAGCACCTAGAAACATGTATGAACTAACCCAAGCAACACAGACAGACAGACAGACAGACAGACAAAACATGAAAAGAGGCATATATTTATGTAATAATACAATACAAACCTCGTTGGAACGTCTCCGGTGCCGAGCTCGAGCACTAGTAGGTGTAGCTGGTGCACTGCTATCCTTTTGCATTGCTCTTACTATTATACCGCCCCTACTCTAATAAACTTTGAGACAATATAAACACACCCCTGCACCAATCAAACATTTCCTTGTGTTAAAACAAAGAAATGTAAAGCAAACAAACGAAGGAAACCACTATAAGGTTGAAATTTTAGCTAATAAAATTAGACTAGCTAAATTTGTGCAATCATGTAGACCTGACAATCCGTGTATTCGTATCGCGTTCGTGTTATTTTTCCGTGTTATAATCGTATTTAAAGCATTATATATTTATATAAATTTTGACACGTTAATAATTCGTGTTATATAAATTTTGACAAGTTTAAGTGTATTAATGACATGTTCATGTTATTTCTTTTATTTATTTGATTAGATTTCTTCCTTTGACAGATTTTTCCTTCTTAGAAATGAAAGGAAAATTCAACTCACTGCTCTTTCTTATATCTGTGTTTTCATGCATCTAAAGAAACTCAAAACTGTATACTACTAAATCAGAAAATTCTTCAACATAACAAAAAAAACATAGGAAAATATGAGAAAAATAAAGAAAAAAAAAATGTAACATAAAATGAATCGTTAAAAAAAAAAAGCCATGCAAATCGATTACGATAAACAAGGAAGAAAGGAATCAAGGGAGCTTACAGTTGTGAATCTGAAAGTTTTACACGTCCTTGATTGCAAACCCAGAAATTTTGAAGGATCAAAATGTTAAAAAATAAAACATAAAATGAAAGATTGAGGAGAATGAAGAAAGTAAAACAGTCTTATGTTTGAGTTCTTTGTCTCTTCGTCAGCTTCCACCAATTCATAGCCATAGGAAACAAACAGAAAGTTAAGAACATGATTCCTTGGAACTCCCATAAACAGCCACGTGGATTTTTCAGAGAATTAGTTGAAGCTAGTCGCCACGTGTAACTCCATTTCTTATTTTTCTCTAGCCCAAACCCAACTAAAGCTAGGTTGGCCCAAGAACCAAGATCATTGAAATGGGCTGCTATTCAGCCCATTTTATTTTTATATACATTTATATTAAAAAAATTGCAAGTACTTTTCTTTTATAAAGGCAGCAAAAAATTAAGAAAAGTAAAATTGTAATTGCCGGGAATTGAACCCAATCTTATAAACATAAGAAAATAAATGAATCATTTGGTTTCGTATTTATTTTACTTTATAACACCAATTCAAATTCTTTGAAAAAAATTTATAATTCTAAAAAGTTGCATTTTATCAAAACATTTTTGTTTTTTTTTCCTAGTAAAAAATAAAGAACAAATATTCTTTTAATTTTTCTTTTATTTTAAGTGTTACAAATGTTATTTATCTTATCAATTTTTTAAAAATTAATTTCCTTTCTCTTTTTCATTCTTTATTTTTTTATCACTTTTGTCAAAATGAATTATTTTCAAAACTTCACAATCAATAATATAAAGATTTTATTAACGAATTTTTTAAAAATATTTTTAAAAATTACTATATATAATAATATCTTCATCCAATATGTTAAGAATGATGAATAAAATTATCAATTATTATATTTAATACAATATTATTATAAATAATATATTAATTATTTTAAAAGTATCCGCTAACAAAATCAATATTATAATTTTATTTTTGTAATTTTGAATGAATGTAAATAAAGACAAAAGTCATGTGAGGGTTTGGCTGATGCAATGTAGGTTTTTTTATTACAATATAGCAAAAAAAAAATTACGAAATTACCGTTGGTTTTAGATTATTTTCCGTATTTTTTTTCTAGCTGGGAAATCGCCATCCCTCATGGCGATTTCCCAGCGTTTTTTTTTGAAAATTTGTAAAAAACACCAAGGGAAATCGCCATGGGGGGTGACGATTTCCCTTGGTGTTTTTTGCAAATTTTCAAAAAAATACCAAGGGAAATCGCCACCCCCATGGCGATTTCCCTTGGTATTTTTAGCAAATTTTGCTAAAATCATGAAGGGAAATCGCCATGGGGGGTGGCGATTTCCCTTCATGTATAATTTTTTTTTTAATTAATAAACAAAAATTAAAATTTAAACAAAAATTTAATTTAATTTGATAAATTTATTTTTAAAAATTATAAATTAAATTAAAATATTTTTTTATAGGTTTGGTTATTTATTTTTTTTAAATATATATTAAAAATGTAATTTAATTTATTATTACAATTTTATAAAAATAAAAATATATTTCTTATTAAAATTTAAAAAGAAGATTATATTTTTTATTAAAATTTTATATCAAAAATTTTATTTTTTATAATTTTGTAATATTATAAAAAAGAAAATTTAATTTATATCAAAAATAATTTAATGATGTAAAATGTAAAAAAAAAAAATTTAAAGAAATTTATCGAGTCACTTTTTTAAATAAAGAAGTTATTTTTAAGTTGGTATCGTAAAATAATTTTTTTAATTTGATTAGTTTTTTTGAGTTGGTATTCGATTAACTCGTGACATCAATTTAATCATTGTTTTTAATAATAGTATATATTGTTACAGTTTAAAACTAGATATTTGATAAAATAATTTTAATTTAATTTATGATTAAAATTTTATTTCTTATTAAAATTTAAAAAGAAAATTAAATTAAAATGAAAAAAAAGAAAAGCAACTTATCATGTAATTTGGATTATTATATTAAAATTAAATAACAACATTAAGATATAAATTAAAATAAAATATAACAATTAATTTACGAACAAATTTAAAATAAATAACATGAAATGCAAAACATATAAATTTATATTAGAAATTTAAAACACATTACAATTATTCTAATTATTGCGTGGTGTAGAGCAACAGTGTCGAGCTCTTCTAGTGCGTGGTGGTTGCACCCGTCGTTCAACCTCGTCAGTGGCACGTATTCGCGGTCCACCACGACCTCTTGCTATAACCGCCACTGGTTCCGGTTGTATGTCATCAGTCGTTTCATCCGTATCAAAAATTTGAAACCCACTGCTGGATGAGCCAACACCTAGTTCACCCATAACGGGAACCTGACTACTAGATGCACCCATAAATGATGTAGCATCAAATGCTGACGAAAGGGTTCCAAACTGATACATGGATGTTAAATATGCTGAACTTGGACTTAGGACGAGGAGCTGGTCATCTAACCTCGTTCTTGGCGGTGATGGTCGGTAACACTCATCAACGTCATATCCGGGGTGACTTACGGAATAACGATGGCTGGATGGTACTCCATGATCCCGTTCAGGTTCAGGATGATCAAATGACATCCTCGATGCTGTGAACTCCGATGAGGTCGGTTGACGCGTTCGCCCACGTTGTCGGCGAGGTCTAGGAGCATCCATATCCTGTGTCGGAGGGACTGGAGCTGAAGTTTGTCCGGTAAATGGCATACTCCTAACATCCTCGTGCATCGACGGTGGACAAACGAAAGGCCGACCTTCATTTCTATACCATCTTATGTAATCAGCAGATGGGTTGAAATTATTACCAACAATCGGGTAACCTGTCGGAATTCGTTGAAAACGTATGTTCCACCATTGGATCCAATGTTCATGCTTCGCAGGCCAGAATTCATCATTACGACCACGCATGTCGACCTTGTGAAGCTTATCAAGGTTCACCGGGGCTGCAGGAATTGGTTGTTGCATCCCAAATTGTCGCAACACCCGGTCAGTTTGGTGCCACTCTACATATGAAAAGCATATCAATGCTGTGTTTGCTTTCCATATATTGAAATTATTGTAGGCATCCGATGGGAGGCATGCCATAATTTCACTCGAGGAATATGACATCCACAGAAACTGCGAATAATTATTACAAATTATTAGTTTCATATGGATTAAATAAATAAATAAAAAACTTCAATGTAACAATCGAAATATTTACCTTATCATATCCTAGTCGATCTAGTCGTAGTCTTATACTTGCAAGATCGATCGGAGTCTCTGTAAAATCTCTACCCGTACTCCTACTCCACCTATTAAAATGCATATAATATCTTAATGACCTATAAAAATACAAGTTCGTACAAAATTAATAAAATAGTAAAGATTATTACCTGCTTGCAAGGGGGTATACAGCCGAAATATCCACGCGCGGAGCAAGAAATGGTAGCCGATACCAAGCCCATGATTGTAGAAGCACTAGACATCCACCTATGTCATGGATTTTTTGAACTGTAGCTCGGCAAAGTTCTCTATACAAAACCGCCAAACACGCAGAACCCCAACTATAATTTGCTGCTTGCTCTAAATCACGTAGCAATGGAAGATACATTAAATGTACCCGACTGCTCGATTTGTCAGGCATCAGTAATCCTCCAATCAAACGTAAAATATATGCTCTAGCAGCATATTGTATTTGTTGTTCGGTTGCATGTAATGACAGATTTTGAAACGATTTCAACCAAGTCAGTCTCACCGTTGAGCCAGATACATAGTCTTCTGGAGGTACCTCACCCAATAGATCTTGACACACTTCATTCCAATCTAGCAGGCTTCCGCCTGTAACTGCATCGCCATGGATCGGAAGTCCAAGTTGCAGCGCAACATCTTCGAGACTGACCGTGCATTCACCACATGGAAAATGAAAAGTGTGCGTCTCGGGTCTCCATCGTTCGACCAACGCAGAGATTAAATCGGGTTGTATCACAAGTCGTCGAATTTGACTTGCGTGATAAAATCCGGCTCTTCTTAAGTGGTCGATAATATAAGGATGCGGGTCCTCCAATGTAAATTTTCTCGCACGTAATACGCGACGAATTTCCTGTTATAATAATAAAAATTAATATATTAAAAAACTATAACAATTAAAAATTAATAAATAAAACTATAAAATAACAAAATAATAATAATATAATATAATATAATATAATATAATATAATATAAACAATAATAATATAATATAATATATTATAATATAAACAATAATAATATAATATAAAACAATAATAATATAAAAAACAATAATAATATAATATAATATAATATAAAACAATAATAATATAATATAAAACAATAATAATATAAAAAACAATAATAATATAATATAATATAAACAATAATAATATAATATAATATAAAACAATAATAATATAAAAAACTATAATAATATAATATAAAACTATAACAATAATAATATAATATAAAACAATAATAATATAATATAATATAAACAATAATAATATAATATAATATAACACAATAATAATATAAAAAATAATAATAATATAAAAAACAATAATAATATAATAATATAAAAAACAATAATAATATAAAAAACAATAATAATATAAAAAACAATAATAATATAAAAAACAATAATAATATAACAATTTACTTACCTCGTTAAATATAACCTCCGAGATGTGATTTTCTTGTAACCTCAATAGTGAAGCCATTTCAAAATATTGTTGTAGAAAAAAAAATTTGTAGAAAGAAATATTTTTTTGTAGAAAAATGAAAAATTGTTGAAAGAAAATGAAAATTTGAATGAGAGGAATATTATTACCGTTGCCCCCCTTTCAAAAATTTTTTTTTTTCTAATTTGTTTATTTTTTCAAATTTAAAATTTAAAAAAAAATTCAAAATATTAAATTATAAAAAAACCTAAAATATATTTTACGAATTTTTAATTTTTTTAAAATTATAAAAAATATTTTAATTTAATTTATAATTTTTAAAAATAAATTTATCAAATAAAAATAAATTTTTGTTTAAATATAATTTTTGTTTATTAATTAAAAAAAAATATTCATGAAGGGAAATCGCCACCCCCCATGGCGATTTCCCTTGGTGTTTTTTACAAATTTTCAAAAAAAAAGCTGGGAAATCGCCATGGGGGATGGCGATTTCCCAGCTAGGAAAAAAAAAAGCCGTATTTTGGGAAATAATCAAAAACCAACGGTAATTTGATTTTTTTTTTACTATATTATAGTAAAAAAACCTGCAATGTACCCAAAATAATATTTTTTTTAAAGCGGAGCCCCATACAATTCTCGATCTACACAACATGAAGCAAGGCCTACTTAGTCTTCCTCTCAGTGGTCTCCTTTTATCATATATTTTTGAGACAAAACATGATTATTTGTGAGAAAAAAAAAAATCCATTCCACATGTTTTGAGTCAATCATTTGGTTGAAATATCTAAATATACAATCAAACTTCATTTGCCTTATTTTTGGATTATTTAAGGGATTTTTTAATTCCAACTCAAATCAACTAGTTAATCAATCTTTAAACCTGCCCATTTTTTCCATTAAAAAATTTAATTGAGACTATAACTATTCTCTCACTTTTTTCCCCTTTTAGTTTTTTTTTCTTTTCTCTATTTTATTATTCCATGCAAATGTTAGAAATTCTTTAGTCAAAATAAAGTGTTTAAGGTATTTTAAACTTTCAAAAAAGTATAATATAATTTTATTGTCTTTATACCAATTAAATAATGGCCAAAAAAGATACCTAGTCTAGTTCACAAGCATAAGGAACATGACAACAATTCACATGACACACCCATTAAATTAAATGAGTAAAATCTTATATAAATATTTTGTTATTGTAAATAAATCATATTTTCTCAAAAAAAATTGTAATAGAAGTTTCATTTAGGCCAATCAATAGATAATCTAAATCATATGTAAGTAAATCTACACTTTAAAGTCTCACTTCTCTGTTTTTTTTTTAAAGAAAATGCTGAATGTCCCGCCCCCATATCCCGCCTAACAAAAAACCCCAAAAGGATAAACAGTATGAAAAATATGTATTTTATAAAATTAAAATAAAGCAATTTTTTGATGAAATAAAATATCAAACTAAAATAAAACAAATTTTAATTTATAAACATTCTTTTTATAAAAAAAAAAATCAGGCAAAAAAAAAATACGGATCAAATAGGACGGATCATGCAGCATCACCCTTTTTTTAATTTATTTTCCCTTTGAATGAGATTGGGCTTAGACAAAAAAAAAAAAACATATAAATTATCCTACCTGAAAATGGTATAATATAATAATTATTGTATTAAGTTATGAAAAGGTAAAATCAAGACATGTCTTTGAAGAGATTTAAGGGTAACAAAGTAAATTATTAGAAAGTCTAACTTAGATAATTCATGAATAATCAGCCATGCTTTTTCATCTATGAATCTCATATGTTTGTGTCCCAATTAAATATAAAATACAATTTGGACACATTTTTTTTTATTGTAATTTTCAATGTTATTACCAATAAAAACAATATCAAAGACATTGACTTTGAAATCTATACCTTTCTTGACCTAATGGCTTAAGATCAACAACTTATGTTGAAAATTTAATTCCGTGGTCTTTATAGCCTTTTTTTCCCCCTTAAACTAAAAGGAAACATTAAATATGGGAAGGTACTAGGTAGTTGGGCTAAACAAATAAAAAAGAAACAAGAAAAATTTTTATGTTGGGATTCTTAGGTAATGTGGTTATTTATTCATATTTTTTTTCCAGACGATTTTAAAAATATATGTTTTTATTTTAATTTAATGTATTTAAAATTCTATTCTCAAAAATACTTTTCAAAAAACTTGAACCTTAGTTTACATTTGCCAAGAAAAGAAAACTATCCTTATCAATTGAACTAATTTGCATGGATTTCTTAGGAAAGTATACACATATGGGCAAATCTAACTACCAAAAACAAAGTAACAATAATCTAAAAAACACTAAAGAAGGCCTATAAACTACAAGAGTTTTAATTTTGACAGCAAGCTACTAATAAATACCAACACCTTTTTGCATGCTAATGATGCAATTAAGATTTTTGTAAGATAAAGACCTGTTTGATTCGTGATGCCACCTAACAATGACCCACCATAACCTTTTCCTTCGCCTTTGCCCCTTTGTTTCACCTTTGGTTACACCATTTGTTTAATGTTTTCTTATCATCATCCATTTGGAAGGAAAAAAAAAATAGTTGCATGTTTTGAAATTTAAATATGTCGAAAGTCATATTATGAAAGGATTGTATGAATTAATTTAATAGAATTGGGTTCAAATGAGTTTTGAATAGTGTGTGAGGTTTTGATAAAACTACTTTTTAATTCTTGGATTTTTTATTTTTTTTTTTACAAAGAAAGTTGTAGTATGTGAATAAAAAAGTAGGTTGTAAACGTTGAGTTGAATATCAAAATTTTAAAAATAATTATACGAATTAATTAAATTAAATTTCGAATTTAATTTATGATGCTTTTACTTTAATTTATGATCTCATTAATTTTTGGGGTATTATTAGTTTGTTTAGTAATTATTACTATGTCAATATGTCATACTTACTTTTACACCAATTAAATCTAACAAAATTCAATTTGCAATTAATTGAATGAGGATGCCATTGTTTTATAACATACTTTCCTTCTTGGTTTCTCTTTAGAATCATCATTATAATCCAATCATCCTAGTCATGAAATCTTTTCTTTGTTTTATTATTTTTAGTTGGTTTGAGAGTGGAATGATTGGATTATGCAATGAAATAATATTCTTTTATTCCTTAATCTCATTGATTTTAAAACATCTTTTAGGGTGTTTGTAATCTAATTCTACCCTTAAACTTACAGTTACGTCACATCAACTTATATCACTTTCATTCAAATCGTGTCACATAATTAAATTTTTAAAAAAATGAATTATTTATTACACATTACATGTAATAATTAAATGATAAATATTTTACAGCAATTCATTAATGATTTGTATAATAAATAGTTGATTTTTTTCTAAAATCTGGTTATCTGCCATGACTTGAATAAAAATAATATATATATATTAACGTGACGTAACTGTTTCATACAATCTATTCTCTAAATTTACTTACATGTAATAAAAAATCTCACTACATTGTACACTTGTCAACAGCTCATAGGTTGATCCATATCATTAAAATTGTCCCCACAAAATTACCCTCTTGGGGTTAATTAATTCTCCATTAACAAACGACCCATCATTTCAACACAAACTTCATTAAAATTCAAAATCAAAATAACACAAACTCCAAATATTAAAGTAAGATTGTAGTTGGAAATTTAAATTTTTTTTTAAAAAAATTAATTTTAAATGTAATTGATTATATGATAAAAATACATATAAATAAAATTATTATTATTTTTAAATTCATAAATTAGCTGGATATCTATTTATGGGTGAATTTAAAAAATTTATACATATTTAAAATTAAATTTTTATACATTTTCAAATATATAAATATATTAAATTTTTATTAATTTATGTATAATATATACATTTCATTTTGACAAATTATATAATAAATCAAAAAATTCAAATTCACTTTCTCATAATTACATTCCCAAACATTTCATTTCTTTTAGTCAAATCATGCTAGAATACAAAAATGTCAAAAATCACAAGGACAAACAAGCAAATTCACAAGGTTAGACACTGACAGTGCCCATCTTCGTAAATAACCCAAAAAACATGGGTACTTATCCATCAGAAGAATTTGTCAGGACATTAGATATATTAAAGGGTCCCACACTCTGCATTTTCCACTCCTCTTCTATGTATCTAAGCTTCTCTCACTCTCACAAACTCGCTCTCTGCAAATATCAAAGCTTTAGATCTGAAGGGGAAAAAAAAACCCAGAAATCTTTGCTTAAAAGAAGATCTGGGTATGCCTTATTTTCTGTTCTTTTTTTGTTTCTTTGTTGTCTTTTCTGCATTTTCAGTTGTTTTGATCTTGATGTAAACAAAGTATTTTTTTTTTTTTGTAGTTGGGATTAACAGAGATCTGGAGTGTTTTTGGAGTTGTTCTTGTGCTTGATTGTCTGAATGTGTGTGGTTTTATGTGGAAAATTAAGGTTTTTGAGCTTGGTTTTTGTTGGTTATTGGTAAGTGAATCTTGAGAAAGAAGTGAATTTTGTGAAGTTGGGTTTTTATTGTTCAAGCTGATTGTTTGGTTTTAGTGAATCAAATTAAGGGTTTCTTCGGTTATTGACTGAGGAATGTGAGGATGAAGAGGTTCAACACTCTTTTTTTTTTTTTTTTTTTAATGCTGAATTGCTGATGATTTGGCCAGAGAGTTTCATATTGAAAATGATTTTTGTTTTATGTTACTTTTGGTTGACATATGGGAAGCTCAATAGATCAAGCTGGTATCTCTATTAATAGCTTATTTGAAGGGGTGTTCCATAAAATAAAATAAAAACTCACTTGAAGCATATTTAGTTTTTATTGGTTCTTTAACTAAGATACAAAAGATTCATGGTTCTTTTTTTACCTTATAAATTCCAATCAGATATGTCAGATTCGTTTTTTTTGGTTCTTGAAGTAAGACATTCAAGATTACTTTTGTTGGTTCTTGCAATAAGTATTAGAGATTTATTTCTCCACCTTTGTAAATTTTCAGTGTTTGAGAAACCGAAATTTCTGCTAATTTTATTGCTTGATCAATTGCACTTTGGTGCAATATATGTCACTGATTAAGTCTGTTCTTTTAACTTCTTTTTTAGTATGACTGAATTAAATAATACCTCCCATTAGTCAGGTTATTGCAATTCTCTAAAAACAAAAATATTTAGAGGCATTATCTAGTTTGTTTGCTAAATGCCATAGTTGCATCGTACATTGTTTACACCTTTGAGGTTCTTTTATATCATTTCAATATGCCAATGCCTTAGCAATTGATGTCTTTGTACATTTTAAATTAATTTTTTTTTATTGCCATGATATTCTTTAGTTACTACTATAATTCTTGAAACTTATCCTAAATGATTTGTCATTGTCTGTGACTTTTTCTGTTAGGTGTTTATGTCATTTAGTCTGGTAAAGTGCTGTTTCTAGCTGGTCAATAAGATATATATATATATATATATATATATATATATATATATATAGTTCTCTAGTCTTGGTTTGTTCTTTTCATGTGTGCCTCAAGATTTAAAAGAAAATTGTGTTAATGTCTATTAAATGCTTCCCCTGGTGCAGGCTAGGTTGAAGTGGTACAGTAAATGGCGGTAACGGATGCAGAAAACCCTCTTCTAGGAGAAACCACTTGTGGTTCTTTACTGCAGAAACTGCAGGTAATGTGGCTTTTAAGTTTGTTCTCCCCCACAAAATCTTTGTTTCTAGTATATGTCTCTGTTTGTAGAAATATAGACGGTAACATGTTCTGCAATTGATTGTAGGAATTTTGGGATGAAGTTGGTGAAAGTGATGAAGAGAGGGACAAGATGCTTCTTCAGATAGAGCAAGAGTGCTTGGATGTGTACAAGAGGAAGGTTGAGCAGGCTGCAAAATCTAGAGCACAACTTCTTCAGGCCTTGTCAGATGCCAAACTTGAGCTTTCTACTCTTGTATCAGCTCTTGGAGACAAAAGTTTTGTTGGCATTGTAAGTAATCACTTAATTTCACCTTATATTCAAAGTTGCTACAAATATTAGTAAGTTATTACTCTTGGTATGCAAATCAATGCTGTTTATAAGTTTACTGTAAAATACTGTGAGCTGGATTCCTCATTTTTCCTTTTGGTTTGATTACAGCCAGATAGGGCATCAGGAACAATTAAGGAACAACTTGCTGCTATAGCACCAGTGCTCGAAAAGCTGTGGAAACAGAAAGAGGAGAGAGTTAAGGAGTTTTCTGATGTACAGTCTCAGATTCAGAAGGTATGTGGGGAAATTTCTGGGAATGCCAGTGAGCAGACAGGTGCTCCTGCAGTGGATGAGTCTGACTTGTCCCTGAAGAAGTTGGATGAATATCAAGTAAAGCTGCAAGAACTTCAAAAAGAGAAGGTAAATCCATTGCCTTAGATATCCTGGTATCTAGACTTTACATGCATCAATACCACTAACTTCTCATTGCATGCAGAGTGATCGGCTGCATAAAGTCCTTGAATTTGTTAGCACTGTGCATGATCTCTGTGCTGTCCTTGGAATGGACTTCTTTAGCACTGTAACTGAAGTTCATCCAAGCTTAGATGAATCTACAGGTGTGCAGTCAAAAAGCATCAGCAATGACACACTATTGAGGTTGGCCAAGACAGTCTCAGCTCTAAATGAAGATAAGAAGCAGAGGCTTCATAAGGTATCTCTGTTGTATATAGCAATTCCTTTCATTATTTCTTTTTTCTATTTGAAAATGTACTTCCCATTTCTCTTCTTGATACTGTGTTACTTGAACTATTGCACATTGATATATGACTTAATGGAGTCATCTTTATACTGGACATATATATACGAGCTAATATATTCTTCTTCATACTTTTGTTCCAAAAGTTAACATTTTCGTTTTTTGACAGCTTCAAGAGTTAGCAACTCAGCTAATTGATCTTTGGAATTTGATGGACACTCCTGAAGAAGAAAGAAGATTATTCGACCATGTTACCTGCAACATCTCTGCATCAGTTGATGAAGTGACTGTTCCTGGTGCTCTTGCTCTGGATCTGATTGAGCAGGTAATCAAGTTTCTTAGTTTGTTGTTTAAGTTTGAATGAGAACAGTTGCTTACTTATATTAATTTTCTTTTGTCCTGAAGGCGGAGGTGGAAGTTGAAAGGCTTGATCTGCAAAAGTCAAGCAGGATGAAGGAAATTGCTTTCAAAAAGCAAGTGGAGCTTGATGAGATATTTGCCCTTGCTCATATAGAGATAGATCCAGAGGCCGCTAGGGAGAAAATTATGGCTCTGATTGATTCTGAAAATGTTGAGCCTGCTGAGTTACTAGCTGACATGGATAATCAGATAGCAAAAGCAAAAGAAGAAGCCCTTAGTAGAAAAGAAATATTGGACAGGGTTGAAAAATGGATGTCAGCTTGTGAAGAAGAAAGTTGGCTTGAAGACTACAATCGGGTATTTATGATCTCTCCTCAACCTCACTTTTTCTCTGCCTTCTTGCTCCCACCCCACTCTCCCTTGTGGGTGGGTGTGTCGATTTGTGTTGAAGATCAGGAACAATTTTGATAATGTGGCCATAATATTGTTGTCCAACCTTTCATCCTAACATGATACAATTAAGAATCTTGGCCTGAAGTGCTGTGGCTTGATCTCTTTCTTGCTAAATAGTAAATGTATGTACCTTAGTGCTGATCCTTGAATCCCTCATCTTATTCCGATGTTCCCTGATAAATGTTTTGGATTTTTCAAATATGAGTGACTGCTAGCTCACCGGCATTCATAAGTTCCATGCCCCTGTATCTTATATAGGGCAAAGTATAAAAATAGTACTAAAGACACAGATTTGATCGCGTTCTTCCCTGTGAATGCCTCATAACTTATTATTACCTCTACCTCGCTTCCACTGATAGTTTCCTGTTGAAACAGGATGAGAACAGGTACAATGCAAGCAGGGGTGCACACTTAAATCTCAAGCGTGCCGAGAAAGCTCGTATTCTTGTCAACAAAATTTCAGGTAGGACCATCTAGAGTCATATTTACAGGATGATGATTCGTATGCCATTGGTAAATAATGTGTATATGTGCATTTTTTTTTTGTTCAACAGATAGTAATAATGTTGGTATAAATAAATACAAAATATCCTTGAACCATCATTAATAATTCAATTCCTGGTCTTAAAGTTTCTTGTAATCTTTTTTGACAAGGCTCAAAAGAAAGTATGCCCTAAATTTTGTTCTCTCCTTCCTTCCTTACCAATCTAAAATGTGGTAATCAAATAAAAAAAAATAATAAATCTCGAAGATGAAGGTTTGAGTGAATAAAATTAATGTGTATTTACCTTAAGGCGGTCATCATATGGCTATTGCATGGGATTCCAATTTTCAGAGATGAAATGAAATGATTCCGTGAAACCTACCTAGTTTTCACCCGTCGATGGCATATTTGCCTTAACACATATGTGGTAGGGGAGAATTGCTATA
This sequence comes from Fremontodendron californicum, assembly GCA_030761205.1. Classification (NCBI taxonomy): domain Eukaryota; kingdom Viridiplantae; phylum Streptophyta; class Magnoliopsida; order Malvales; family Malvaceae; genus Fremontodendron; species Fremontodendron californicum. The sequence continues at coordinate 20,976,903 of JAULJL010000033.1, forward strand.
ATGCTACCACTTTAGATCTGCATAGCATGCATGTACGGCCGGAGTGTTTTTTTTTTTGTGTGTGTGTATTAATTGGTTTTATTGGCCTTTTGTAGGTATGGTTGACACATTGGTTGCCAAAACTCGAGCTTGGGAAGAAGATCGTGGCACATCGTTTACGTATGATGGTGTTCCCCTCCTTGCCATGCTAGATGAATATGCCATGCTCAGGCAAGAAAGAGAAGAAGAGAAGCGGAGACTTAGGGTAAAGTTTTGATTCATTATTAATTCTAACTATATAACTTCAAGCATGGACCTAGATCTAGATAGGAAGAAGCTGAAGTAAAAAGAGTTTTCAGCTAACAGTCTCTCGTTTCGCATATACAGTGTTTTTTTATAAAAAACTTTTCTACTAAATATAGTAACTTATGAACTTGCAGGATCAGAAGAAGTTCAGTGAGCAGCAAAACACAGAACAAGAAGCCATCTTTGGTTCAAGGGCAAGCCCTGCTCGACCGGCTAGTACAAAGAAGGCGGTGGGCCCTCGAGCAAATGGAGGAGGAGCCAACGGAATCCCTAGCAGACGGTTGTCTCTAAATGCGAATCAAAATGGAAGCAGATCTGCAGCTAAAGATGGGAAGAGGGATAGTATGAGGGTGGCGGCTCCTGCGAACTACGTTGCGATATCAAAAGAGGATGCTGCCTCCCATGTTTCCGGAACTGATACAGTTCCAGCATCACCCTAATAAATAAATGAGAGATTTGAACAACACCCTTTGTCTTGTTACTAGTGTAGTGTTATTGCCAGATGTTGTTTAGTGTATTGGTCCAAATCGAAGAGCCTGTTGTTGTAGGGATATAGTCAGTGACTGGAGAGTATACTATATACTGTTATTAGCTGTGTATTATTGTGATATTTAGCATTTGGAAGCTGGTTTTTTGATTCATGTTGTTTTCTTTGCAAATTAGTTAGATTTGTTATTGCATTTTCTCCAACAAAAAGAAAAATAAATTGTTCTGGCAACATGGTATAGGGTACTATATTCTAAAACTCAAAATCTCTCTTGGCTCAGTTATGAATTATTCATGGAACATAATTTTTTGCCTATTTTTATTTACAATTGAATATCCATATTTGATATTACATAAAAATTGATAAACAATAATAATTACACTATTATTGTTTACTAATGTTTAATGTTAAGAAAAAAAAAATATCATGAAAATATGAAAAATGTATAAATAAAACTTAATAATACTAAGTACTTAAAAAAGACATAAATTTAAATCTTCTCAAGAAGGAAATATGACCAATAAATTAAAGGCAAAAAATGAGCATTATTATTATTCTGAAAGTATGATTCAGCAAAATAAAAATAAATAAACGGAAAAAATGGAAAAAAAGAAAAGTTATTGGGCGTTTTGTTAAATTCCTCAATCTAAAAAGGCAAACTAGCAATTCTCCCAATAACTTTCCAAGTTCTCATCTAATTCTCAAAAACTTAGCTTCGAAGAGTCTGACATTATAAACGACATCATTTCCTTCAAATCTCCAAATTGAAAATCTCTCTCCTTCTCTCTCTAAGAAAAAGAAAAAAAGGAAAAAGCCATGGCAAGCGAGAACGAGCCAGCGAAGCTGCTCTTACCGTACCTTCAACGAGCCGATGAGCTTCAAAAACACGAGCCTCTCGTCGCTTATTACTGTAAAAAATCATAAACTTTTTTTTTTTTTTAAATCTTTTTGTGGAAGCTAATTAGATCGTTCTTTTGATGCTTTGATTTTTTTTAAAGGTCGGTTATATGCAATGGAAAAAGGATTGAAGATACCCAACAGCGAGAGAACCAAAACCACCAATGCTCTTCTTGTTTCTCTCATGAAGCAGCTTGAAAAGGTCTGTCCTTTTTTTTTTAATGATTAAGTGATTTTGAATTAGGGGTATTGTTATTTGAGCTGTTTAATCAACTGGGTCTAGTTTACTTTCTCAGAAAACTTAATCGATAATGTTGTATTAGATGTTGTTAATGACTGATTGATGTAATTTTACATAAAAATATTCAATTTTGAAACATGGGTATTGCTCATAGAACTGTTTAATCAACTGGGTCTAATTTGGTTTCTGAGAGTTGCTGTTATATTGTGTATTTGCACTAGTACTGAGGCTCCATGTTACTAGTTAAATTTGCCCGGTGGCTTAATCTTAATGTGCGAAATTGATTGTTGGGAATTGGAATCCGCTTTGCAGCATAGACTATTTACCATGTTTCTGCTGCCTGTAATGCCCTCACATTGTTTAGAGGTTCTTTCTTCATTTGTAATTAATGTTAACTTTCAGAAAGAAGGAATATATATATATATATATATATATATATATATATATATATATATAACTGCTCGCTGTTTAACTAGAACCATACAGCTTTGTATTGATCATTACCATGGGACTGCTTATTCTAGCATGTAGTTGTCATATGATATATATGGAGTTTGTATGGAAACTATAAATCTCTTCTCATTAAGTGTCCAAGGATATTGGTGCTTTGCAGGATAAGAAGTCATTGACGTTGGGACCTGAAGATAGTTTGCATCTAGAGGGATTTGCCTTGAATGTCTTTGCAAAAGCAGACAAACAAGATCGTGCTGGACGAGCAGACTTGTAAGTAAATCTTCTTTCTTATATATGGCTGTTGTATTAAATCGTATTTTATCTACATGCCTTTGAAGCTTCCCCTTTTGGAGGTATGGGGAACTTATGAAAATCAGCTCATTTAATGAGTTGAATGGCATGTTTGTAGTTTTGGTTATTTGTATTTTGTGTTACCTTCTAAATTATGAAAAGTTCTGTCAATTGCAACATTAAACTCTTTTACTTTACTTTAGTAGTTTGATATTTCTATAAATGGTTTAAGATTAACTTTTGGAGCTTGGTACAGGAATACAGCAAAGACATTTTATGCTGCCAGCATTTTCTTCGAGATAATAAACCAGTTTGGTCCTCTTCAGCCTGATGTGAGTTTCTAGTTATTATACTCACATTAAAAGTTTGTGCTTCTAATGTTGATTTCTTCTTTTGCAATGCTGGTGCATTCCTTGTAGTGTAACATGTAATTGGCTTTGTTTTTAGTTTGAACTTTTAATGGTTTTCTTCTACAGCTTGAGCAAAAACAAAAGTATGCAGTCTGGAAAGCTGCGGATATTAGGAAAGCTTTGAAAGAGGGAAGGAAGCCCAACCGCGGCCCTCCTAATGGTGATGAAGATTTGTCAATTCCATCAAGTACACATAGTGGTGCATATGTATGTTTCTAATCAGAACAGTTTTTTAATCTTTAGCAATATATGCACAATGGCAGTGCTTGCCTTTTCTCTTCTCTATCAATAAATGGCTTTGATTGTATAAACAGAATGTCATTGATGTATAACTAAAATTCTGGATAATCTTTCATATATGTTTATCCTTGCAGGATCTTGGACCAAGCGAACTTGCGGTTACAAGTCCGAGACAAGATTCCGATCCATCATCTCAGTTCCATGATGAAGTAAATAACCAGAATTATACTAATATTCCACCATCACCTCAGTTCCATGATAAGATTGAAAGGCAGCATTCTTCAAATATTTCACCATCACCTCCTTCATTTCCTTCTGACAGTTACCCTTCTCATGATCAATCCTATCCACAAGAGCCCCAAAGACACTTTCATCCACCACCACCTCCCACAAGCAGATCAGAAGATCCTACATATCCTCATTCATACCACCATCAACCCTATCCACAAGAACCGCAACCGCATTTGCCTCATAGTTACCCATCCAATGAAGCTCCGAATTATTCGTATCCTAATTTTCAATCTTATCCAAGTTTCTCAGAGAGTAGTTTACCCTCTGCCTCATCTAACTATCCTTCTTACTATCAAGGTTCCGAGACTCCTTACACTCCCCAGTCAGCTCCTCCAACAACAAGCTATCCATCAACAGCTCAATACTCTTCAACTAGCAGAAATGAGACGGTCTCGGAACCTGCACAAACTACTTCTCAAAAATACCAGTATGACATCAATTACCTGCCGCCACCGGAGAAAATTGTCGAAGCACACAAGGCGGCACGGTTTGCAGTTGGAGCCTTAGCATTTGATGATGTGCCAGTTGCAGTAGAGCACTTAAAAAAATCACTTGAATTGCTGACTAATCCATCAGCCAGTCAGTAAGTTTGTTACCCTGAGTTGGACAGATTCACATGGTTTTTCTTTGAAATCATATGACTTGATTTGTAAAGGTTTTATTAAGAGTTTGGAGATTATGAACTGACTGTTACTTGCCATATAATTTTCATTTGAGAATCAAAATGTTTCATGTGGTTTTCTATTAGAGATTCTGCATGGTTTTGCTTTTTCCTCCCATTTTCTTTCCAGTAAGAAAGCAGTAAGTTAAATCCAAAGTCCAAACTTTGGATATAATCTGAAAAGAGAGGAAAAACCTAAACAAACCTGATTGAAAGATATCAATCACCTAAACAAATCTGATTGACAGATACCAATCCTGAATCTTATATTTGTTATAAACAAGTTTTTTCTAACAGATATTAAAAGGTTTAAAGAACGTTGATAGACTGGAAATAAGCAGTATTGCAACGAAACATAAGCAGAAGTGAAGAACCAAGATGCAAGCATGCTTGCTACTATATCCTGGCCATACTAAAGCTATATACTATGAGGAAAATTCTAAGGAAGCTTCTTAAAATGAATTTTTTGTATGCTCTAAAATATATATAATTTGTGTCATGTTTATATGTAAAATTTACATAAATATATGATATATTTGTCATGTTTGTATGTAATTTATTATATTTATATTTAATTTTTTTTACATAAATATATGACAATTTTATATAATTTATTATATTTATATGTAATTTTATTATATTTATATGTAATGAAATCTATTTTAAATTTATCTTAAAGAGCTTATTCTAAAACTCTCTGTATTATGAAGCATGGATCCATCGTATTTTTTGTGCGTATTAGTGTCGTGTTAGACACAGACATCTGACATGTTTGGAATATTATTCAACACGGTTAGATATGAGAAAAAAATAAAAAATTTATTTGGACACGGGAATTAATACCAAAAATTCAAACGAAAAAGTGAAAAATAAATAAAAAAAAAAAAAGACAAAATAAAACACCGCTAGGAAATGGTAGAGAAGGGCTGCTGGTAAGGACTAGTCAACTAGGTTTTTCTAAAAGAGAAATGAAAAGCAGCTTATATGTATAAAGGGTTGGACAAAGAGTAATTAATATATTATAGACTTATAATTGGTTTTGGGTATAATAGATTTTTAAGCTTCTTGGCTCAGAGCATTTGATCTTAACATATTTAAAGTCCAAAATTGAAAGCAATGCCGTTCTATTTACAAAGATATTTGCAAGATAATTTAATTATCTGAATAATTTATTAATGTAATATAAAATATTTTATATTAATTATATTTATTTTAAAAACTTTTTAATATTAAAATATAAACTTGTCATTTGTAATATAAATCCCCAAGTCCTATGCTGTCTTAATTCTTGGCAACTTGCTGTCAGCTGATTTGACACAAGAGCTGCTCCAACACATGCATGGAGCTGAACATAAATATTATTCTTATGATTCACATCAATCCTTATATAAAGAAAATGAATAGGAAAAATTAAGGGTTTGTCTCATCTTGTTCAGTTGACAACTTTATGAGCTACTAAAGGTTGGCTCTCTTGCTTTCTTCACCAAATTTAACAAAGAAAGTTTTGTCTGCATATAGGAAGGTGGATAAGCCAAGAGAGTGTGTCCTCACCTGTCTGTTTATTGACAGCATTTAAGATGAGCTTAACCAGTATTAAAAATGACAGTTATGCCCATGGAAATATGAAATCAAATTATTTTAGCAAGGGGGTTTTAGTCATTTGATAATTGGAAATTTGGTTCAGATTCTGTATTCCTAAAACAAAAGTCTCTTGCTATCAGACACAAACAAGTTCAGCTTACATTAATCAATGAGTGAATATCAATATAACAACTTTGCTATTTCCGGATGAAATAAATTCTTATCCCTTGGAGAATCCATCAAGGAATCCTATATAACCTTATTGTACTATAAGAAGAATAATATCTAAACAAACTTCTTCAGTTTATGATTGATTGGTAGAAGAAGAAAAAAAAATGGGCTTTAGCCTCTCTTGTTTTCGACAATCAAGCCCCCAAAGATTAGCTGATCAACAACAGGAAATAAAACATGATGATCATTATAATCGAAGTGGTTGTTCAGTCATGTCTTTCATGATGTTGGTATGCTTGTGGAAAAAAGAAACAAAAGAGAGGCAGTTGCAGCTGAAAGAGAATAAGCAGCAAAAAAAGCAGCTAAACAAGGCAAAAGAGCTCACCCTGGAGGATTGGCTCATAGCTTCACCAGGATTATTATTGCAAAAAAACAATGGTACCTTTGGGGGTGAATACCATGTTTTCAAACATTCATCCAAGAGAGTTTTTCCATCTTTTGTTGGAGAAAATAAAAATAGCTCCTCTAAATTAGCAAAGGAGAGCTTCTCTAAGGAAAGGCTGCTGATCAAAGCTGAAGATGTTGGAAGTGAAGACATGGAGGTTTCTTTTAGCAGGAGCCAAAGTGGGAATTCAAAGAAAAGAGTGAGCTTTAGGCTACCAGAAGAAGCTGATATTTTCATATTTCATTCATCATCAGGAGAAGAATCTGAATAGAAGGAGATTTGATATGTATTTTAAGAAGTATCTTGTTCTCTGTTGAGTATGCTTGGTTTGTCAATTTGCTTTTGGCGTGCAATTTGGAGAAAATAGATCAAGTAATTACTTAAAGCTTTACTCAAGCATCAATGGCCATGTAAGACATACATGTTAATGTCTGATCTTATGTTTTGAATAAGCTTTGATCTAACATATACCTAGGAATTTTTTTAATTAAGCTTCTTAATTTAATTAGCAAAATTTTAACTTAATTTTTTTTTCTTAACACTGAAATTAAGAGTCCAGTATGTATTTTACTAATTTTTGGACCTAAAAATAGATTATACGGTTGTTGGCAAAGAATTTTCTGATGGTTCTGTAAAGGATTTAGAATTTGAATTTACACTTTCAGAAAGGGTTAGAAGGATTAAAGGAAAGGTTAAGAGTTATCCTCTAATTTTGCAATGTCGACATCCTTTGCTAGTCAAAGAACAAAAAGGGGGAAACAAGTAGTATGCAGGATCCAAATGGTCTAAAAGTACTTTTGAAAAGAATGAATTGAATATTGAAATACTTTGTAATAAGATTACAACCGAAATAACTACCATTGAACCCCATCCCAAATTTAAGATTAGAAAATTAGAAAGGGCAAAAGAGGGGGGATGGGAAGTCAATTAACTAAATTCAAATGCAAATTTCACAAGTTTTTAGGTGCAAAAGCAAACCCTTTCATACAAGTTTTCACTTATACAAAGTTACAAATATCTTAGAAAGAAAGTAAAATGAAGAGGATTAGAGTTTAGTTCATTTGGTTCATACATGCACTTTTAAGAAGTAACATTCATCAAATCTGAGATTCGAATCTCAATATTTGCAATACATTTTTTATTTTTAGATTACGATATCTTTTGTAATAAAAAAATAATAATAATAATAAAGAGGGTTTACATAGCTTTATCTACTTAGTTTGGATTCAAGGGAACACAAAGTCTTAATACTCATCAAGTATAAAGGTAACTACAATCACTAATCACACACAAAACACACAAAAGAAAGTGGGAAAAAAAAAAAAAGAAAGAAGAAAGCAAGAGAAACCCTTTCCCTCTCTCTTTTGTGTGTTAATTTATTGATACTATATCCCTTTTCAATGCAATGGTAAATAACACACAAAAGGGAAAAGATATAAAACCTTTTTCTTTTCTCCTCTTTTTTGAATACCCTTTTTCTTTTTCTCTAAGCAAAAGAAAGAGATGCAACTATGTGAAAGAATTGCAACTTCTCTAGTAGCTCTTTAGCATGGCTTGTGGCTCGGCTCGCCACACGCAAAAACAGCTCCTCGCTGAGCTTGTCGCCAATGTGAGCATCGACTAGTACCCCAGAAACACTCCGGCAGCTGTTGGCTAGGGCTCGACCTACCTCCGATGCATCATCCGGCCGGCTAACGACCAAAGGGCTGCCTCCTTTGAATACCTCAAGCTTGTTTATGGTGAATGAACCATCAGCTTCAACCACTTCCTTGAAATCTTGTAGGCTTGAAGCATACACTGGAATGTTGAAATTGTCACGCTTCTCACTACTAATAAGGCCCTGTCGTAATACATGTACCATTAGAATCATGTAACCCTAATTTTGGATAACATTTTATCCTAACTTAAAAAGCAGATATCCATGTATATATATATATATATATATATATATATATGCTTTTTCCGCAAGTAAACCTGTAAGATGAAGAAGATTCAAAGTTAAAAAATAAATAAATTCAAAATTTAATCTAATTGATTTTACTGTCACTTTCTAAAAAATAATATTCAATAATTTTAAGATTTAAATTTCAACACTTAAAATCTTTTTTTTTTTATCTTAACTTCTTCACATGAAACAATAGAAGACTTATATCTATATATATATATATATATATATATATAATGAAATTATTATTAACTTATCATGATAATCTTTGTGGCACCCTGATTAGAACAGTTGATTAAAGCAGAGGATCAGACGTAAATGTACTACTACATAAATTTGCTGCAAGAGAATGTTTGGTCCCACATCTTATGATTATTTGATCAACAATGATCAAATGGACCCAAATGACTGTTATTGTCCTCTTGTTAAATGCTATGATTATGTTTTTGTGCTGGCTTACAACAGTTTCAATTTGATCTTACGGTGGTCATTGCATATGTGGCCCCACACAACCCCTGCAGCAGTTATCATATTGCCGACATGGCAATGAGACAAGTGGAGGGCTAGAGGCTAGAGCTGATTCTCTTAACCAAGACCATCCAACGGCTGGCATTAGAGTAAGTTAATCATGACCAGTGACTATCCATCATAAGCTCTTACTAAGCTCCCCAACACACCTAATCATTCCCCCTTTTGCATGGTGTTTCTCTTTGCTTTTTGGTCTGCCAAATTGCAGAAACAGACTATAGGGAGAAATTATTATGCAAGCATTTCCTACAATCAATTAATGTCAACTGTAATTCATCCAATCAGTCCAAGTACTCCTAGCATATGATACATCAGCAAATTTATTTTATTTATATTTTTTAAGTATTTAAAATTATAATAATTAAATATTAATCATTAAAATTAAAATTTTAATATTTTATTAATAAATCACACAATTATTATTTATTTTTTATATTAAAATAAATTATAATTCAATTGTTTTATATAATCATCTTTCAAAAATATATAAAATCCAACAAATATGAAATTCAAATTTCAATATTGACAATTCCTTCTCTTATCTCGTATCAAAGGATGAATTTTTTTTTTTTTATGTAAAAAAATAATACTTTGTAATTTTTAAGTGGATGTGATAAAAAGAATCTAATATGTGAGTAATAATATTGGGACAATTGGGGTGCACTGTTGACACATAAAGCCACATGTAAAAATGAAGAGCTTTAAGTAAACATAGGTGATTATTATTACTATTACCTCTTGGACAAGATCATCCCAAGCATCCTGAAAGTGGGTCCCAAAGAGCAGACCAGCCCCACCTTGGTCTGAGGGGTCCACTGAAGTTCTTCCCAAGCAGACAAGGAACATGGACCCACCCCTCTTCATCTCTATGGATCTTGCTCTTAGGAACCCAGCCAAGTCTGTCTGGAACTGTTTCTTGTATGCATTTGCTGTGCTTTCATTTGCACCGTGGATGAACACCCTCCCTTTGTTGTAAGCCGTTGATCTTCTGTCTAACACAGTTTCAGGCATCTGGGTCCCATGTCATCAGATACCACAAAAATTGTCTGGTGTTAATGTTCCACATACAAGATAAAAATGACGGGAAACTGAATACTACTTTGGCTTGTGTTGTACATGTTCTATAAAAGCTTGAATGCTATTATATGTTTCATAAGTTTTTCTCTTCTTTTTTTTCTCTTAATTTTGGAAAATATAAGCAAGATTTCTTAGTTTATTTTCTTTTTTTATTATTTTGTTTTTCAAAATTAAAAACTATTAACTTTTTTTTGTTATACATTTGAGTATGATTTTCCCTAGCTAATACATGCCTAGATATTGGAAAAAAAAAATTGTAACAGAAAAGGTTAAGAATTCTTGGAAATTCAAATCCCACCCACTTCCTCTTGAAGCTAGCCTTAAAAATAGATGAAAATTGATTAGTATATATATATATATATTCAACTTTTAAAATGCATGTTCATTTAATTAATTAACTAATATATTTAATAAGTTTAATTAATGAACATCTATAGACACTGATTAAGAATAGTTAAAATATTATTTTAAAAATAATTTTTGCATTTAATGTATTATTTTTATCAAATTTAAAAGGAGACAATACATTAATCAATTTTTTAATAGGGAAATGTTAACATGGTTAAAGTGATACATATAGAAGAAAAGTTTAATTAATGGTTTATTTTTTCTTGAATTCAGTAAAAATAATATATTAAATACAAAAAAATATTGATAATTAAATAATCCTTAATTGATACTTATAAGCACTGATTAAGCATATCCTTTTATATCACTTCACTATTTAATATATGCGGCCCAATTAAAAAAAAAAAAACAATTTAGTTCAAATCTAAAGAGATAGTCAAAACATTTTGAAAGAAATTAGGGTTCCAATTCTTTTCAAGTTTCAAAAAAGAAAAAGAATGAAAATAGAAAAACCATATATATACTAATTATCATTTGTGCACTCACTTTTTGACCCACTCAAAGCCGGCAAAAATGGGATGGTTAAGAGATCATTCAAAATCACATAAACTTTTGTATTTTTTTTTTACCATGAAATGACATGAACTTGAAGATTATGTATTTTTCCTATTATTTTCACCTTAGAAATCATCCTCGGGAACAAACTATATATATATATATATATATTTAAAAGCTTAGAAATTTGGTATTATACTGCAGCATGACCAAAAACTTGTACACTTCAAATAAGAAAGGAATGAGAGAATATTATTAAGTAACCTGTGATAGCCAGTGCAATGAAAATGCCGAATGGAAGACATCGATGGATCTAGCCGGAAAAAGGCGTCGGTAAAATGATCCGGGGACTCCGGCAGCGAAATAGGAACGGTGTCGATTTGATGCTAGGCACTCTTCCATGCTACTACCTCCGTTATTTGCTAAAGGAGGTAGGAGTTGGAAAAGGGTGTTGAAATCATTGCTAGGAAGATCAGAGAAAAACGCAGAGAATTCCGGTGGCTCGTATCCTGACGACTCGTATCGCTTGATCACGTGCTTGATGATCACATCGACGATGTAGATTGTGTTGTTGCCGCAGGAGCATCCCAAATCGACGACCACAAAGGGTACCTCCGGGGAGTTTAGATGAACACTGTCTAGGGCTTCTTCAAGAAGGTGAAGCATGGAACGAGCATGTAAAGCCTGCATGGATAAATAAATACATAGTTAAATATTACAACTCTTAGTTTCATTGATCAGCTGAAGTATAAAATAAATAAAAACATATGATATAGCTTATAATCATATAAAAAAAAATGGGAAAATGGAATAGGCTGAAATTAAAGACCTGAGCTTGGGAATTATTGGCATAGCTGCCTTCTCCTTTGCCTCCTTTCATGCTAAGCAGCTTCTCAAGGTTCATGTTAGAAACAACAACATTGTCTGCCATGGGAGCCATTTTTTGCCCTGTAGCTTTCTTGGGTTATTTTGGAGGAAAGTTTTGAGTAAAGCTGAGTATATATAGAGAAAACCAAAGCCAAAAAGGAAGCTTTTTTGCTTGTACTCAGGTTAAGAATACAAAAGGAAAAGGCTAATTATTATTAGGTAAAAATTTCAAAATAAAGTTAAAAAGAAAAGAAAAAAAAAAAACAAAGAGCTGAAATTGTATACAAAATCCACACTTATGGCACTCACATGCAAGCAATAGCAAAGATATAACTAGCCCGGCAGGCCCAAGATTGACGCCGGATTTTCTTGTTTCCGGTCTCCGATGCCGGCAAATTCAACTAAAGCATGGTTAAAGAAGAGATTTGGAAGAGAGGAAAGATATGGTTTTAATTTATTTGGGATTAAGATTTTGGTTAAGTTATAGAGGGAAAAGGAAGAGTATTTTGTATCAAGATTTTTCTAGAGTAAATGATAGCTGTAAATATACAATCATGAACTATGAACCTGTTGGATAAAAAAAATCTAATAAAAAAATTAAATTTGAACAAACAATATTATTATTATATAAAAAAGCATGCATTTCTTTCATAAATAAAAAATATATATACTTCTTTCCTAATCTTATAGTTAGTATTGCGTATATAAATTATTGATGGAATAAAATTAATCAAACTAATAATGTAAAAAAAAAAAAAAAAAAGTTAAAAGTTATACAATCTTTAAAAAGTTAAAATTCTAAGCTTTTTAAAAACATAATAATAGAAAAAATGATGGTAGGGAATAAAAGAAAAATTATATGAATATTATATGCAATAAATATATATATATATATATAACAATTGAACATTTTTATATATTTTATCGATATAGAAAGAAATTATTTTGATTCAAAAAATAAATAAATAAATTGTTTGGCAAAATGATAAATGTCATGTCAACATGCTTTAAATGAAAAGAAATATGCAAAATTTAAGGAGCTAAAAATTAGTATAATAATTAATCCCTTTCTCTTTTTTATTTATTTATTAATTAATCCCTTTTTTAGGTGTTAAGTATTAGGGGTCAATTAATGATAATAAGTATAAAAATTACTAATTAATTGGATTTTCTTTCCATATTTCTTCTTTAATTATCAGTGTAGAAGTGGAATTAAATTATCCAAAATTGAAGTATAAAGTTTGAAATATATTCAAACAAAAAATATAGTACATAATAATATTTGTACCATTAAAAAAAAAAAGCATAAAACTTACTAATAAATTGGCTTTTCTTTCCACTTTTCTCCTTTATGCCAAAGTTTTATTTCCTTTTCATCATTTTTCTCAAGCTGTTATAATCTATATGGATAAGGTTAAAACCTTAAAGCCATTATTTCAGTGAATAATAATAATAAAAACAGTAATTAAGCTGCTTCCACTATGAATTGTATTCTCATTTTTAACATGGTTTTGATTACATTCTTTTCCCCTTTTAAGAAAAAGGGCTTCAAATACATGCAAAAGTGAGAATTATAGGTAGACAAAATAAACTAGCCTGGAATATATAAGCCAACACCCAGCAACAGCTAGCCTTATTATTAAGTACCATTCAAATCAGAACAAACAATGCATATGCATGCATTCTAATTTTCTTAATCTTTGCCTTTATAAATTAAGCAGAAATTATTACTTATCTGAACCAAGATTAGATTAAACTAAGTTGCCTGGCCGGGTCGTAATCTAATGCTAAATACATAATAAAAATATAATTAGTATAGAGAAATTATTGACTAATAATCTCAATTAGGAACAATATATTTATTATATATGTAAAGGGACACCTGCAAACTGATAAATAAAACACAACAATTATGTTTCTTAATCCAGTGGTTTTTTTTTAATAAACTTTGTCTTTTTGAAGTGTATGTTTAGGTGAATGATTAGGTGGTTTCTGTTAGAACAGTTTAAACTCAGATAATTAGTGCAAAGTCCAACTTTTAATTTTTTTAATCAATTAAAGTTTTTTTTTTTTTTTTTATGTTGAGAAATCCATGAGATTCCATAAAAGCCAAATGATAGTGAATTATTTTGTGATTTATTAGAGCAGAAATGAAGGTTCATTTTGTACCTAATCCTTTTTAACTACTATTTAGACTACTAGTCTTTGTTGGAGTAGTGTTTAATGCCACTTTAACTCTCTCATTTAGCGCGTGGCTCTCAACCAACTTGAAACCACTTTACCATTGTTTTTTCATAGGAACTCCCTTAATATTCTATAAACAAAAGTAATTAATCATACATTGATTGTTAATTTGATATTAATCAAATATATGTTAAAAATAGCAAAAATTGTTATATCTTGGTCTATCTTAATCTTATATATACATGCATAAAAAATATCCTGCATACATTATAAAATATTGATTAAGATTTAACGTATTGTGTGTGCTTGAAATTAAATAAAGAGATATTAAATTTGTGATTATGAAGCTATATTTATACTAATATTAAAATTATGTGATGCAATAAATGTTATAGGTAGACACACATGACTAATAATAAGATTGATATTGAAATGTCACAAAATCCATTTAATAATGGTGTATACAAGCATGCAAGGAATGTGTGCTTGAATAGTTCTTATTACCAATTGCATGGCTAAAACTTTCCTTTTTGCAAGTGCCAACTATCTCCATCCCCATTGGAGGAGTACTCATGCAAACTGAAATTAATTAGAGTATAATTAGAGATAATAAACACATAATTAGTAGCTTCATATGTATATCCTCAAACGCTCTAAAACGTAAAAGAGGTTAATCTTTGACAATTTATCAATTACATGGTGAAGTATACAAAACGATTTTTTTTTTTTTTTTTAAACAACTTTTAAACAAAATCTAATTAAAAAGTCAAGGAATCTTGCTCTATTTTTTCTCCCTAGTGACCCCCCTCCCCTTGATATATCCCTTTGTTTCTTTTTTACCAATTCTCCCTTAAAGTCTACACCAGGGCCGTGATGGTCGGAGTTCACGTGAAACAAGGTCGGACCATTTTTTTTTCTTATTCTTTTTTCTGCCTTTACCCTTATAACTTCCAACTGACCTACATTACTTAGGTCTTTGCTTCTATTACACTTCTATAATTAATCCAACAATCCCATGCAAAAAGTTTAACTGTTAAGAACATGCACCTTCCCTTATTTTATTGTTTTAATTTAGCCCCTACCCTAGCTTTGAATTTTTGCTTGCCATTCCAAAAGATGATCCATTTTTTTTTTTAAATATATATTTATAATGAAAGATTTGATGGATTGGTTGATTGATTATATTCACTTACTTTTAACTTGTTGGTTTGAGGAGAAAAGGGTTTTGAGTGTGGTTAAAAGTGAAGTTGGAATGGTCAAAAAAGATGGTAGTTATGTTATGGAATTGTGTCATAACTCATGGGTTTTTGTCTAACTTTTTTCTTTTCACCTACTTAGATTTGAATTTATCGTCAGAAAAAAAAAAAAAAAAAAAAAAAGCCTAAAAAATACAAGTTTAGGACAAGAAAATGGTCCCCGGCACCGCCTAGATAGATACCTGGTCCAATGAGCTTAGAATTTAGATACTTTATTACTGTTAATATGAAATATTTTGTTATACTTTTTAAGGGGTTCTTTTGTGATGTAACATTAAGTTTAATTAATTCTTAGCAATGGCATGCCAAGCTCTTAATTGGTTCTTTACTTTCGTCAAAATGTTCTACCCTGTTGAATACATATGGAATAAAAACAATGAAGAGTTCAAGAGCTGACATTAAACAAAACAGAAACTGATGATTATTGTTTATAGAGAGAGTTGTTTTCAACTATCATGCTTGTTGAAATTCATCCCACACAAAATTATTCTCAGCATTTGAAGCTAGTATGGTTCACATAATATTACCATTATCTAATTTGAATCATCATTTCAATACCGCACTTGCAAGATTTAATCTAGTTGATAAGAAAAAGATTAATTATGTAAAATTCTTATGAAAACATATCGACAATAAAATTCTGAATGCATCAATCAATATGAAAGACTACGTCTTTAATATTACTCGAAAAAAGGATTAGATCCAAAAATATCCAAATGTTATTACCAAAAGAACATTTGAATAATTGACATAAGCGATTGTTTATATGTATTCGTAATGCTTATTAACCCTAATGTTTGATAATTACCGGTGAGACGATATCTAATCATCACTACTTTGAGTATTTTGTACACCATAACTCGATCGTTAACTAGTGTGCTTACTAATAAACCAAATGCTTAGCTTCTTACAGGGCTGACCAAGTTGAATATTTGTATGTTTGCTAGATCTCTCATCAGCTCATCCAAAGCATGATCTTGAAACACAAACAAGGAACAGCCTTCCTGTAAACCATTCATCATGGATTGGAAATTGTTAAATGGTTTTGGATTTATCAGGCAAATTCCCAACATGAGGTTGGGATCTGTATGGATAAAACAAGTCAGGAGTCAAAATATCCAAGAAGAAAACATTTACTAGGTTATAGCATCTATCCATAATTTATATATAATCAATAATTATATAATTAATGCTTTCTTTAATTTCTTATACTTTTCTGTCATAGAATAGAACTAGGTCTCCTGTTAGGATTTGATTGAGTTACACTTCACAAGGTTGTTAGAGATTAAACAGAAGGATTTTGCTAACAAGTTCCCTTAAGGTTACTATATATAGTAATATCTCTATTCAATGCATCGAAAATGATGAATAAAGTTGTTAACTTTTGCATTTAATATAATGTTATTACTATAAATAGTATATTAACTAACCTTAACAAGTGCCCTAAGGGCACTCGTTAGCAAAACCCTAAACAGAATTAGCGACGTGATTAAAGTTTAAAAAACTTATTTCGTGCTTTTGAATCCTATGAATTTATGCCTATTATTAGTGACTAAAAAGTTTATAACTTATTCTTATCCTTTTCACGTTTAAGATTAAAACTTTGAATTTTGCTAACCAATGTTTTAAGAACAATTTTTTTAACAATGAGCATTTAATATTAAAACATTATTATAAATAATATTTTACTTAAACTTAAAACGTGTCCTTAAAACAATGGATAGTAAAATTATAAAACTTTTTTAAGTGAATAGTTCTTTAATAAATGTGGTTGGATAAATGAGAAACAACCAAAAGGCTTTGAATGCAGATGTCTGCTTGCACCCCTGCCTATATAGCAGCATGAATTTAGTAGGTATTGGAAATAGTAGCTACGATTTGCATGAAATTTAGGGTTTTTTCATATTTCATCAATTTTCGAATGAGAATTAAGTGATTGGATCCCATAACTTAAGCATAAAAGATTTTGGTCAATGCTCAGTAATATATATATTTTTATTTTATTTTTTCTTGCTAGGAAAAAGCTCTGCAAGTTGCTGCAATGTTCATTTATTCCTTTTTCTTTTTCCTTCTTATATCATACTTCTTAGATATTTCATGCTTGCTTGCTGTGAAAGCAAAATTTGATAAATGACTGGATTAAGTTCTGCTCAAAGAATAATAGTTGTAGTTCATTTTTCTCCTAATAACAAAATAAGAATATTTGTCTTCCGTTATGTTCAAATTAAAATTAATTAGTAATTTTGGATACGGTAAATATAATATGAGAATTTTGCTAACAAGTATCCTAAGGGCATTCTTTAAGGTTACTATATATAACAATATCTTCATTTAATGCATTAAAAATGATGAATAAAATTATCAGCTTTTGTATTTAATACAATACTTTTACTATAAATAATATATTAACTAACCTTAAAGACCGTCCTTAAGGCACTCGTTAACAAAACCCATAATATAAAAATAATAATAATAAGATAAAAAAAAAAACACACAAACACAACATCAAAATACAAATATGTCAAAATCTATATAATACAAATTATTAACGTACCAAATTTTATATAAATATATAATATCGTAAACACGACTATAACTCATAAAAATAACACGAATACATTAAGAGTAAATCTAACTTTTTCCTTTTTAACCAAGTGGATCTCAGAAAAGAACCACTTAATTACAAATAATGGCATAAAAAATTACTATATCTTTTGGAAGAAATGGATAGGGTTTTATCATGGTCTTGAGTCGGTTTATTTCATTTTCTTAGGGTTGTATTGATAGTTACTTCTCATGTTTTTTATGATGGCCCATACTTCTGTCTCAAATTTACATTATCATCTTGCTTCAAAAAAAAAAAAAAATTATATTTGACAAGCACCATAAATGATTTCCCATAGAAGAAATAGTTGAAAAATGTTTTAAGGTATGGTTGAAACGATTTGGAAAAGGCATGAAAGATCAACTTAAATTGATAATCAAACTATGACAAAAAAACTAGCACTAGGACTTTTGTCCATAAAAAGGAACTTGCACTAGGACTACTACATATGGTACAACACTATACCGAGTAATGATCCTCGGATCTGCACAGGTTCAAGCTGCAATGTTTTTTTTACCTGTTTTGACATAAAATGTTATGTAAGCATCTCCAAAAACGTTTTGGCTCCGGGTAATACAAGCAAATTCAGAAACGAAGTTTCTCTTATATGATCACGATATTGTTAATTCCATTACCTGATTGAGACGAGGATGTACTTTGTGGCAGCAAACAAGTGATGTCATGCTAAGTAAACAGATGCATAACGATATCAACTTGATATAGGTTGAAAACTTCCTTTGAATTCATCATAGAGCCATCTGCGGAACCAATTGTTGAATCATTAGTTGATCCAATTCATTGTTTGCTTAACACAATGCTAAATTTATTGAATGAATATAAAATACAAAAGTTGCAACTTCATCTCATGTCTAATGGCAATTTTTTAGTAGCAATGAGTAATTGTAAGCAATATATCAAATGAATATACATACTTGCACAAGAAAATTGCCGTCAATCCTTCATTTCCCTCAATTCCTAACTGACTTCGCCTTTCACTTTCTTCCTTAAATTTAGCAGCAGGGAGAACTTCACATGGGCCTTGAATCGAGCTTGCCATTACAGTGCTATCATTATTAGATTCATAAACCTACAAAGAACAACAAAAAGAACTATTGGCAACCATCGAATTTTATTTGCCGCTATGACAGTCTTCTTATACTAGACAATATATAGAAGAATAGAAGAGAACAGTCAACATAAACATGCATGAGAAAATAGATTACCTCACTGCTTTCGGGGGCACATGGATGAGCAACAGCCTCTGGCAAATCACTAGGAAAGTAGCACCTTTTCACAACCACCCACTTTGACCCAGTTTTAGCATCTTCCCACATTGCCTGCAGTGAAGATCCAAAATTTATCAAGTCTGTTTTTACAGGAAACTGTGACAAGCATTCTCAATATAAAATTTTCCAAACATGCTCACCTGAAGCTTAGATGGTATCAGTTTATCTTGGCCAGAATGAACAAGAGCATGGTCCTGCAGTTTATAAGTTATGCCATCAATGCAACAAGACTGGTAAAACTTCTTCCCATCCGCAACTTGAAGTACGTTACCAGTCCATTGAACAGCATGCCTTGAAATCTCAGTACTAGTTCCAGAATTTCCAGCAGGATTTGCTTGTGTAGCTGCAGCATCTTCTTCATTTTCATTAATCCGTATACTGCAGTCAATATCTCCTTTCAAACAGCCTTTCTCCAAATCTTTAACACCAGAACTTTCATCCTGACAATTATTCGAAGGAACTTCAGCATCGTTTTGCTGCCCTGTTTGAACATCTTGTGAGTTACGTGACGGCTGTGAATGATCTACCTTATTGCTAATTGTGTTAGATGATGTATCAGGAGGCTGTGATGTTGATGCAGGATCTTTTCCTTCTTCATGAATAGATGACTCAGTCATTTGAGAATGTTCAGAAGGTCTCTCACTTACTGTGTTGACAGAAGGAGAATCACATGCAGCCTCTAAAGGTTTTGTTGAGTTCCCTTTTGGAATCTTAGAATCAGATGCTGACTCAACAGAGTTGCTGTCAACTGTACCGGCCACAGCAGGAGTCCATAAAGCAGAGCTTCCGTTTTCTGTTACCTTCTCATGATTGATCTTTGGATCCAGATTTTCCACTTTCTTCTCTGAAGATGACTGAGCTTCAGCTGTGCTAGAAAGCACTTTGGGTGCATTGATACTTCTCATGACACGACCATATTTAGGGGGCAAAGGCTTCCCATTGCAAAATGACAAGCATCTAGCGCAGTGCCACTCACCTCTAGGGATTACTTTCTGATTGTTTGACTGCAAACATTTCAAGTGAAATCCTTTCTCACATGCATCACAAAGCAGCACAGTTTCCACTTCATTAATGGTAAGTTTGCATGTTTGGCAAGTCAAAGCCTTATTCATATACTCTCTAGAAGGAGGAGTCCAAGCAGGATGCTCAGGAAGCTTTGGTTGTAGCAACTTTTGAACAATTTGAGTAATTTCATTGTGATTATTAACAAATGGAGGAGCTTGTGCAAAGTTCATGCCTTGCACAGGCTGGTGCACACTTGGAAAAGTTCCAGTTGCAGTTTGAGTAATGAATGGTCTAAAGGTTTGATCTCTCGCTGCTTGTGGAGCCATCTGTGGCATAGTCAAACCAGCACTTCCTTCAACCTTGGTTGGATTATGAGTCAAAACCTTGTTTTCTTGCCCGGATTTAGCTAATGCTGCAGGTTGAGCCTGTATAGACCAAGTTGGGGCATTCACGAGTTGATGGCTTGCTGAAGAATTAGCTGAAACAGGCAGTATTTACATGAATTCAGAGATGATGTATGGATAAGGATGCTTAAACGCTAAACATAACCAACTAAAGGAAAGAATAGTATTAATATAGTAGCAGAACATTTGGGTATAGAAACCATAGTATTAGAATTTGCTGGACTATAGCGTGATCATTTGATAACCATAATAAAACAGTGCTGCAAGCCAAGAAAACCATTCCCCCACCCATGGAAAAAGCAAGTAGGCCATATTATCAAATCTCTAGATAATACTAAATACAACGCCCAAAAAATTCCAAATGATATGTAAATAGGTCCTTCAATTGTGTTTGCTACCAAGGGAAGGAGACATGGTGGAAGAGAAAATTACCTGGTACTTGGGAGACATAAGGAGCCACATTTGATCCTCCATCCAACTTAATTTGCGGTCTTTCAACCCTGGGATAAGCAAATGAAGACGAGTCCCTTCCTAGACGGCCACTTGGCAGTCCAGTGGACATTGAAGGTGTTTTTACATCGCTGGTGGGCAACTGATGCTGTAAGGGAGTTGAACCTGCTGCTGTAACATGAGCAGGGGGCGAGGAATTTGGGAAGCCTCCAGAAGATACAGTTTCATGAATTGATCGATCTGATGCTAAAGCGCGACCTGCATGTGATGCTCCACGGTTTTCAGCTAATCCACCAACATTTGTTTGCAATGACTGAGATGTATATGTAGCAGGTGCAGTAAATTTCTTGGGTTCTTCCATCTGGAAAAGCATTAAGGTAATCAAACACTCAGCTTCGTATATAATCCTAAGTAATTTAACTCGCACAAACTCTTCCATCATTTACCAGGTCCAACGAAGATGTTATTTTAAACAAATCAAACAAAATCTAAAGAAACAGCTGAAAAGCTTGACAGCAGATAGATCATGGAAAGAAGCATTCGCTAACAAAAAAATTAATATTACCTCTTCTAATCATACATATGAGAATGCACTTTGCACAGTTTAGGAGAACTATAGCAAGATTCCCTTAGATAGCATGATTAATATACTATTCTTGCTAAAAAAAAACATCAAGCTGTTCAAGAAGATAAATAAAACTGCACATCAAATTACAATACCATGGTAGAATGGTATTGTAACCCTTTAAGACAACCTATGATTCAAATCTTTCACTCTATACGCAGCAATCACTTTAAGTTTAAGCCATGCCCATTCTCAGTGCCCAAAACCATGAACCTGAAAGTAACAACTAAGCCACAGAATATCAGACTAAAAATGACCAAAACCTGCCTACAGTTACTAAAACCCTAATATACTTTCTTCTCGCCAGCAATTTAAACTAAATTTAAACCAAATTAATCCCCAAAATTCACTTTAAAAACCGACAAGAACATCAAATTTTACAGTACAACTTTAACTATCCTAATTAAAAAAAAAAAAAAGCCTTTTGGCAGACCTCAAATTCAGGTCAAATTCTAATATAAATTGCATGAATTTTTTTTTTTTTTTAAGTCTGCCTAATCTACTTATTGACCAATAGAAATCAAATAAATAAATAAAAAATACATAAAATTCAAACAAATCCAAATGTACCCTGACCACCTAAAAACCAAATAATCCCAAATTTTCATTAAAAGAATAAAAATAAACCCTACCCATGATACCAAATCACCCAAAACCCCCCAAAATTGATAAATTTAAGACCTTTTTTTTACCTTCATTTTAGCAAACAAAACCTTCTGAGAAATCGACATTCCAATACCCCTAAAGCCTAATCTCTGCTCTTTGAGTTTGGAATTAAGCCCCAACTCTTCAATCAGATTCCCTATCGCCTCCCTCCCGACAATATCCTTCGGCGCCATCTCTTCGAACATCTCTGCCAACGTCTCACGCGCCTCCGCCATCAACGCTATTTCCGCCGCTGTAGGCGTCCTCCCTCCGCCCCTCATCTTCCCCATTGCCGACAGCACCAGCACTATCTCCGCCACTCTCTTTAATCCCCCACCGCATCGCTGCTTCTTGGACAAGGACACAGTGCCATTTTCGATCCCTCTTTTGTCGCCTACCGCCGGAGAAGGCTCTAACGCTGCGTCTTTGTCGACAGCAACCTCCGGATCCATTAAAAAAATATTATTCCAAAAAAGACGTCGTTGGGTCTGAATAGAGACTGGAACCAAAGCGAGAGAGAGGGAGAAGGAGAAGGAGAGGGAGAGAGAAAGATTAGAGGGGGGAATTGGGAAATTTTAAAAAATTTGAGAGGTTAAAAATTAAAAATTCAGGGAACCTTTTGGCGGGTAAATTGGGGAGAGAGAGATTTTGTTAAATAATTTTTATTTTTGTGAAAGAAAGGAGAAGAGTAAGATTGAAAGAGGCAGAGATTTGAGAGCGTAGATGACGAATAAGAAAAAAAGATGGTTTACTTTAGGGGAGTTTTGTAATTTATATAAACCGGGTGGTTTGTTGAGTTCCGACCGGGTTTGGGGATATGGCAATTTGGGGATTTTAAGATAAATCTAGGGTTAGGGATTTCTTTACGGTGAAGGGTTTGCGGTGATGGTTAAGTTAGCTATGAGAATTAGCCACGTAGTAAAAAGAAGGGAAGGAAATAATACGGTGTTATCTGTAAGATTAGAGGGGTTTATAGTAAAGTAGTCACTATTCTATAGGTGAGCATATCATTTTTTTTTATACAAGTACGTATCGATATCTATATGTTTCGACATATAATAATTTTAAGTTTATTGATTTCAAATATTTATTTATATATATTTTTATATAAAAAAAATTAAATTTATAAATAAAATATATATTATATACATATATAAATATATTTTAATTACATATATATATATATATGCAAATATAATAATTATAAAAATTTTAATCATAAATAAATATAATAAATTATTATTAATTAAATTCAATAGTTTAATTTAATAAATATTTTTTTTGAATTAAATTATGAAAAAGTAAAAAATATTATGATTAAAAAGTATTAATAATTAGTTGAAAAAAATTAAATAAGTGAAAAAAAATTTAAAAACAAAATAATAAAATCTTGTACCAACCGATATGGGTCGGTACGTACCGGTATAGGTCGGTACAGATCGATACAGGTCGATACCAATCGATACGACCAGTACAAATCGATACAAAAATCGAAACAATACGATGTTAGAATCGTTTCATTTTTTTTCAAAATCGGTACGATCGATACTTGTACAATACCGACTATCATGATTTTATGAACAGATGGGGTTAAGTTTGGTTGAACTTTGAAAATTTTAAAATATTTTGTATTGTCATATTCAACAATTATTATTAATCACTCAAAACTATTACAAAAGTGTTCTACTCCCACATATTAGAGGTGTTTATGGATCGGGTCGGGCCTATATATGGTATCAACGATAAATATGCTTGTCCAAGTCCGGCCAGACCCGAAATATGAGCCTCAAATTTTATCCAAACCCGTCCATATTTGTAAATAGATAATACAAACCCGTTTAAATCTACTCATATTTAAAAAAAAAAAAATTTAATATTTAATAATTTTTTATTTATTTTACTTGTATCAATCTCTCCATGAGCAAGATTTCTTTACACATTAAGATTCAAAAGATCAACATATATATACACTAAGTCACTAGCAACACAGAGCACACATAGTAGGCATTAGGCAAAACTATACAGAGCACACACAATAGGCCGCATTAGGCAACAGTATTTTTTTTTCCTTCTAATTTATTTTATTAAACTTAACATATATTTTAATATTTACATTATAATATTATATATATATTTAATATTTATATAAAATAAATTACATAATATATATAAATATAAATAATATATTATTTAATTGAAAAACGTGTCCGGCCGGGCCAGGTTTGGATCTTGAATGTTAGAGCCAAGATCCGACCTATTTTTTAAACGGGCCTCATCGTCCAAACCTATTTTTCGAACCTAATATTTTTGTCCAAGCCCTCTCATATATCAGGCGGACCTTCGGGTTTGGACGGATAGCTCAGCCCTTAGACAAGTCTACCACATATATAGCAGTAATAAATATGAGAGAACCTTTTAAACCAAATCAATGATGCAGCTAAAATGATTTTAACTAGGGACGGAGATGAATAGTGCGGATTTGGATATTTACAATTATCAAATATGTTTTTTTGCGAATTCAGATATAGTGAATTCGGATAAAATTCGGATATTATAATTACTATCTGCAACGGATTTGGAGCGGATGTAGATATGAAACCTCAGATATCCGCTGAATCCGCATTATTTATGCGGATAGCGGATTCGGATATCCATATCCGCTATCTGAATCAGCTTATTTTTGCGGATTTGGATATCTGAATCCATTATCCATTTATTTGAATTTAAAATTAATTTTTGTTTGATTTTATATTTTTATTTAATCTTTTTATTTATTGAATTCGGATATCCGGTGGATAATATTATTTAATTCTGATTCAAATAGTAATATTAGGATTTAATGCGGATAATAAACAGATTCGGATTTTAAAGCAGATTTACGAATTCGGATTCAGATTTAGATATTACAAAAAAAAAAAAACATATATCCGATCTACTGCCATTCCTAATCTTTACTCCATTCTTATTAACTGATTGATCTTTAATGATTGAGTTGCCTTACCTTCTTATATGGTGATACATAAAATATTTTGTTCCTGTTTTTTTTTTTTTGGTTTGGGTTAAATACTCACCTATACTATACATTTTTTATCCGTTTGGTATGTGAAAAATAAAATCGATCAGTTTGATACTCGAACTTTCATTTCGTCATTCACATTGGCCCCCTGGACTAACACCGTTAGTTAATGGCTGACGTGGCAATAAACACCTAATCAGAACATGACACATGACAAAAATGCCACATCATCGGTGCCACTTCATCATGAAAAACAATCGAAAAAATATAAAAATTAAAATAAAAAACTGATTTTTTTAATAAAAAACTGTTTTTTTTATTTAAAAAAATCAAAATTAAAAATTTTAAAAAAATTGGAAATCTCAAAAAAGTTTTAAAAGAGTTTGGAAATTAAAAAAATTATAAAAAATCAAAAGATAATTTTGAAAATTCAAAATTAAAAAGAAAAATATAAAAAATAGTTTTTTAGAAATATATAAATTTTAAATTAAAATATATATATATGGAAATTCAAAGTTAAAAATAAACTGGAAATTTAAAATATAAAAAGGCAAAAATTTGGGAGAGAGAAAGGGGAAGGGGGAGGCGCCACCGGCACCGACCTGCCCGGTCCATGACAAATCAGCCTTGGGCTGGCTGATCGACTCCGGTGGCGCCTCTCTCTTCCCCTTTCTCTCTCCCAATTTTTTGCCTCTTTCTTTTTTTAGTTTTTTTCATTTAAAAAATTTCAGATTATATTTAAAAAAATTTTGAATTAAATATTTTTATTTTTTATGCTGACGTGACACTAATAATATGATATTGATATGGCATTTTTGTCACATGTCAGATTCCTACAACCTAATTTAGCCCAAACTTCCACTAAGATCCGACATTTAAAACCTATTTAGGCCGAAAGCCAATATTTAAGTCCATTGACTTAAAATTTTGACTCAATTTGGGCCATCTTAGCCAATATTTAACCCACTTACTTCAAGTTTGGGCCTAAAGAGACGGGTCATTGATGAACTTATCGGCTTTTTCTGGTGGGAAAATCCGAAACCAAAAACTAAAACCTGAACAAAACGAAGTTTCCAATTCCAAATCCAAACATAAGATCCCAATTCCTGTTATTTTATTGCATTTTCTCAGAAAACAAACAGAAGGTAAGTGGAATTATATCTTATCCAAAATCTTTTTTTGGTTTTGCTGAAGCCCAAATCAAAGTTAAAAAAAACTTTAATTTTTGTGTTTTTGCAGGAAATTGTGTGTGAAATCGAGATCTGGAATATGGGTTTCTTGGTAACAACCCTTATTTTCGCTGTGATTGGGATAATTGCATCACTTTGTACCAGAATCTGCTGTAACAGAGGTCCCTCTGCTAATCTGTAAGTGCCCTTTTAACATTTTCTCTCTTTTTCTTTTTAAGAATTAATTTGCTCTTCTTTTATTAAGTTTTTTTTTTTGGAATTAAAATTCATATGCTAAAATTTGTAGCTTATTCACAATCTGGGTTTGATATTACTTTAATTAAGTTTAAAAGGGTATCTTTTGATTGGTATACATTAATGAAATGTGCTTTAACTTGCTATTGTAAGTTGGGCTGTTAGATAGAATAACAAGTTAGTAATGTGAACCAATGTCGAATTCTTTGTGCTGTGGTTGTTTACTCTGAACTGGAATGAATCTTATCTCCTATCATTGATTGGTTAAAAGATCAGTGATTTAGCAAATTGATCTGTCAGGGTTTTCATTATGTAATACCATGTTTTGATATACTATATAACCTGGTTTGTCATCTAGAGACTAGGAAGTTTTCTTTTTGTTTGATTGTTATCTCCTGCCAGGAAGATTAAATAGTAATTGCTCCTTAGATTGCCCCTGTTCTCATTGAAAACCCGCTTTTCCTCGTTTTCTTATGCAGGTTCCACCTTACGTTGGTCATTACAGCTACAGTCTGTTGTTGGATGATGTAAGTTTATGTTTGTTGCACGTTTTTTCTTTCTGCAGCAGTAACTTGATATAGATACTGTTTATAAAGTAGTACTATTATGAAATCTTAAATATATGGTGATTATAAACCTTGGGCTTCTTTTGGCTATGTTGTCATTCCAAAATTTTGGTTTAGGCTATGCTTTTTCTTCCTCATGTTTCTTCCATGATAAATTGCTTTTCTTCATAGTATTCTAATTCTAATCTAAGGTGTTTATAAAGAACTTTGTCATAAAACTGAGAATAATTCCTTGTCTAGCTTGTTGTATAGGTTCTTTAGCTATGAATTCACTGAATACAACACCTTGTTAAAGGTTGAGCTCTAAGTACCTTGATCTCTTATGCTATGTTACCAATTTGTGATAGTTTGATGGTTGCTGCGATTATTGAAATAATGGTGGATTCATATCCTTGGTATATGATAAAGTTCTGAATTTTATCATTTAAAAGCACACTAAATACGTTTACTCTTCTGCCTTTGGCACCCTTAGATTTGATGACTTAATATCCACTGCTTGACGATATACTCAATGTCTCCATGTTGAATGCTTTGTTTTCATACTCATGACGTATGTCCTGCATTCACTGCATGGGTATGCATCTTTATCAAGTGATTCTGCGGAAACTAATCTTTGTATCTCCTTTTTGTGTAGAGCTTGTTGAAAGTTACACCGACTCCTCTCTCTTATCTCTAGAATCATCTCTATCTTTCTTCTACTCAAGTTTTTTAGATTTCTCTTCTTTGTTCTTTCTCTAGATTTTTTTTTAGAATTTCTCCTTAGTCTTCTAGTTCCAGAAATATCTTCAGCTTTCTTCATTGAATAATCAAAGTCTTAGCTATCTAGAGAATTCTAAGTTGGCTACAACATCGACTTGAAGAGCTATAAATAGAGATGTGTGTTGTGTGGTGTGTAGAGAGAAAAAGAAAGAAAAAGATTTGAGTGAAAGCTTGCTGTTCACACCAATTGTATTTGGTCTTTTCTCATATTAATAAAAGAGTTGTTTTTCGGAAGTTACTGTAGCATCCCGAGATAAAGTTACTGTAGCAAATCGGTACTGTAGCCCAAAACTACAATTGGTACCGAGAGTCAGAAATCAACAAATTGGTATCAGAGCTAGACGGTCAGGGACCGGAGTACGCATATCGGAGAAAGACAGTCTGGGACTGTGAAGATTATTGGTCTGGGACCAAGACGATCGAGGATCGTAGTTCGTGGAGACGTGGAAATTCTGCCGGTACACGGTCAGGGACTGTGAAATTAAGTGAACGAGAATCAAATTTGAGGTAAGTGCAGGGCACTCTCAAGACACTATGGCAGATATTTCTAATTCTGCTAGCAACATTGAGAAGCTCAATGAAAACAATTACAATACGTGGAGCATCCGGATGCAATATTACATGCTCGGGCAAGATTTATGGGATATTGTTAACGGTGAAGCTTCAACACCACCAACTGATGCCGGAGAACTAAGAAAATGGAAGATCAAAGCCGGTAAGGCCATGTACGTGTTATCAGTCACCATTGAGGATGGTTTATTACAACGCGTCAAGGATGCAAAGACACCGAAGGAAGCCTGGGACACACTCACAATGCTGTTCGCGAGGAAAAATGATGCTAGGCTCCAACAATTGGAGAATGAACTCCTGCCAATCTCGCAGCAAAATATGTCGGTAAGCGAATATTTCTCTAAAGTTAAAACTCTTTGTGATGAAATTTCAAAATTAGATCCAGAAAATGCCATTACCGAAACGAGGATGAGAAGAATTATCATCCATGGCTTGCGACCTGAATACAACGGGATTGTTACTGCAACCCGTGGTTGGAGCAAAGAACCAACTTTAACTGAGTTGGAAAATATCCTAGCCAATCAAGAGACTTTAGATAAACAAATGTCTAAAGTCTCGATAAAAGATGACGAGAAAGCACTCTTTAGTAATAAA
This sequence comes from Fremontodendron californicum, assembly GCA_030761205.1. Lineage (NCBI taxonomy): Eukaryota > Viridiplantae > Streptophyta > Magnoliopsida > Malvales > Malvaceae > Fremontodendron > Fremontodendron californicum. Next base: position 21,006,065 of record JAULJL010000033.1, read on the forward strand.
AGAGGCTTTAATAAAAGAAGCAAAGTTGCTACAAAGCCAGGCGTGGAAGAAAATAAATTTCGAAGGCAAGAAACATGGTCAAAGCAAGGGGGAAGGAGTTTTCGGCAAGAGGGAGCCCAGCATGTTCGAGAAAGAGACAAAAATGAAAATAGGTATCGTCGTCAAAACAATCAGTGTTACAACTGTGGAAAATCTGGTCACTTTGCTCGAGACTGTCGGTTTAAGCAAGTCCAAGGCAACGCGGCAACCTCGTCACGAGAAGAGAATAATAGCGAAGAAGAGTGGGATTTTCAAGCATCAATTGCTATTGAAGAATGCGAAGAACTTGCAGCTGCTTGCATCACCGAGTCAGAAGAAGAGTGTTCACTCGCATCGGTGAGTAAATTAATCGACTATAATAATGATTGGATAGTTGATTCTGGATGCTCAAATCACATGACTGGAGATAAGGAGAAGTTGACTAATACCTCAACATACAAAGGAGAACGAGTTGTGGTAACTGCAAATAATTCAAGGTTACCTATTACTCACATCGGCCAAACAACTATTGTACCACGATTTAGCCCACACCAAATCGAGCTGCAAAACGTATTCCATGTGCCAGGTATGAAGAAAAATCTGCTATCGGTTTCACAATTCACTGCCTCAGGAAATTATGTCATGTTTGGTCCAAATGATGTGAAAGTATATCCAAACTTAAAGCCAACAAGTACACCAATAATGGAAGGGAAGCGTCTGGAGTCAGTTTACGTTATGTCCGCTCAGACTGCATATGTGGACAAGACAAGAAAGAATGAAACAGCTGACTTGTGGCATGCAAGGCTTGGGCACGTGAGTTATCTCAAGTTAAAGGTAATGATGAAAAAGTCTATGCTCAAAGGTCTTCCTCAATTAGACATTCAAGAGGACACAGTATATGCCGGGTGCCAATATGGGAAAGCTCACCAGCTGCCATACAAGGAGTCAAAGTTTAGAGCTAAGGAGCCTCTTCAGCTAATTCACTCAGACGTGTTCGGGAAGATAAAACAACCTTCTGTCAGTGGCTGCCAATACATGATAACTTTCATTGATAATTTTTCAAGGTACGTCTGGATTGATTTTATGAAAGAAAAATCAGAGGCACTTACTAAATTTATAGAGTTCAAAGAAAAGGTGAAAAAAGAAGTAGGCCGAAAGATACAATGCCTACGCACAGATAACGGGGGAGAATACACATCCAAGGAGTTTTCAGAATTCTTACAGGAATGCAAGATACGCCGACAATTGACATGTCCGAACACTCCACAACAAAATGGAGTTGTCGAGAGAAAGAATCGGCATTTGGCTGAGATATGTCGAAGCATGTTACATGCGAAGAATGTGCCACCTCGTTTTTGGGCAGAATGTTTGAAGACTGCAGCTCACGTGACTAATAGGCTTCCACAAGCAAGGCTTGGTTTTATCTCACCCTTTGAGAAACTATGGAACATCAAACCCATGGTGAGTCACTTTCAAGTATTTGGTTGCGTATGTTATGTATTTGTACCAGATCATCTACGTAGCAAATTCGACAAAAAGGCAATTCGTTGCATATTTGTGGGATATGACGATCAAAGAAAAGGGTGGAGATGTTGTGATCCAACGAGTGGCAGATGCTATGTATCCAGAAATGTTGTGTTCGATGAAGCTTCGTCATGGTGGTCACCACAAGCAGTGCTGTTGCCAGACTCAAAAGAAATTGAAGAAAAACTTCAAGAAAATATGGAGGAACAATTTGAGCTGACTCAACCAAGTGACGAATATTCAGAAAAGGCCCTTGATGAGGAAAAGTCATTTCGAGAAAATGAGTTCGATGAAAGAGATTCTCAGCCACTTCTGCGCAGGTCATCACGACAACGCAAACCAAATCTTAAGTATGCTAATGCTGCTCTAATTGAAGAAATAGAGCCAACAACTTATGAAGAGGCATCTGAGAAATTGGAATGGAGAAAAGCCATGGAAGAAGAAGTTCAAGCCCTGAAACAAAACGAGACATGGGAGTTGGTGCCAAAGCCAAAGAAGATTGAACCCATCTCATGTAAATGGGTTTATAAAATAAAGACTCGACCCGATGGATCGATAGAAAGGTATAAGGCTCGATTGGTGGCTCGCGGATTCTCTCAAAAGTATGGGGTGGACTATGATGAGACATTTAGTCCGGTTGCAAAAATTACAACAGTACGAGTATTACTTGCCCTTGCAGCAAGCAAATCTTGGAAGTTATGGCAAATGGATGTGAAAAATGCCTTCTTGCACGGAGAGCTAGATCGAGAGATTTATATGGAGCAGCCCGAAGGATTCACAAGTAAAGTTCATCCAGATTATGTGTGTAAGTTGAAAAAGGCACTCTACGGATTAAAACAAGCACCGAGAGCATGGTACGGTAAAATTGCCGAATTCCTAATACAAAGTGGTTACTCAGTTGCAGCAGCAGATTCGAACTTGTTCGTGAAAAAAAAAAGGAGGTAAGTTGGCAATAGTCTTGGTTTACGTGGATGATCTAATCATCACCGGAGACAACGAAGAAGAAATCAAACAAACTAGAAGCAATCTCTCAGTATGTTTTCAAATGAAAGAGCTTGGAGAGCTGAATCACTTTCTCGGGCTAGAAGTAATCCGTACCAAAGAAGGAATATTCTTATGTCAACACAAGTATGCAAAAGATCTTATACACAAATTCAGGATGACTGATTGCAAGTCGATATCTACGCCTATGGAAGCCAATGCAAGACTCTGTAGTGAAGAAGGCAAAGAATTGGAAGACCCAACAAGTTATAGGCAACTAGTGGGTAGTCTAATCTACCTTACATTAACAAGACCCGACATTGCATTCGCTGTTGGAGTAGCTAGCCGATTCATGGAGAAACCGAGGAAACCTCACTTAGATGCGGTTCGACGAATCTTGAGGTACGTAAAAGGAACTATTGATTTTGGACTTCTATACAAAAAGGGAGTTCCGTGCCAAGTTATAGGATATTGTGATGCCGATTATGGTGGAGATCATGATACAAGACGATCAACAACTGGCTACATGTTTAGTCTTGGATCCGGCATAATCTCTTGGTGTAGCAAAAGACAACCTACGGTATCATTGTCAACCCTTAGATTTGATGACTTAATATCCACTGCTTGACGATATACTCAATGTCTCCATGTTGAATGCTTTGTTTTCATACTCATGACGTATGTCCTGCATTCACTGCATGGGTATGCATCTTTATCAAGTGATTCTGCGGAAACTAATCTTTGTATCTCCTTTTTGTGTAGAGCTTGTTGAAAGTTACACCGACTCCTCTCTCTTATCTCTAGAATCATCTCTATCTTTCTTCTACTCAAGTTTTTTAGATTTCTCTTCTTTGTTCTTTCTCTAGATTTTTCTTTAGAATTTCTCCTTAGTCTTCTAGTTCCAGAAATCTCTTCAGTTTTCTTCATTGAATAATCAAAGTCTTAGCTATCTAGAGAATTCTAAGTTGGCTACAACACCGACTTGAAGAGCTATAAATAGAGATGTGTGTTGTGTGGTGTGTAGAGAGAAAAAGAAAGAAAAAGATTTGAGTGAAAGCTTGCTGTTCACACCAATTGTATTTGGTCTTTTCTCATATTAATAAAAGAGTTGTTTTTCGGAAGTTACTGTAGCATCCCGAGATAAAGTTACTGTAGCAAATCGGTACTGTAGCACAAAACTACAATTGGTACCGAGAGTCAGAAATCAACAGAGCTCTAATTCAATAAGTAAACATGTCTTATTTCATTGTCTTTCTAGTTTGTAATGTTGATTCTTTTGCTTTAATAGGTGGTCAATTGTATATCTTGCACAAATGAAACCACTCATTGTCCCCATTTTGAGTGAAGGAGAGTGAAGCTCTTTACACAAAATCTTTTGAAAGATTGTCGGTAAACCAGCAATAAGGATTGTGATTGACCACTGAGGAATATCTGAATTTAGTTATCATGGATGATTCAGTGTCTTCTCATCTTGGTTCTGTACTTCTGTATGTAATCCTTATTCGAGCATGGACTTTGAATTGGTATTTTGTTGGCACTTGAAGTTATCAGTTTTTCTATTCAATTTTCATAAAAATTAGTGTTGCTCTATCAGACCTTATGTAATTTTGATAAAATAATTGTCCAAAAAAGATTACATTTCTTTCCAATTTTCATTACCATATTGTCCTATATATTTTCCAGAAAACCATTCAAGTTTTACTCTCTGATCTCATATTGCAGCTTCAAACTAAGCAACTCTAGCAAGAGTAAGTTGATTGGGACTGATTTTATATTTAAAAAAAAGAATTGAAATTAAAAAAAATGCTGTGAAGTTGACCAGCCTAATGCTACCAGCAAGATTATTCCTATATATTTCTGCCGAACGTGATCCACTTATCACCTGCCTCAACCAAATACATAGTAATTATTTATGAGAAACTCAATCTGTGTACAATCACAATTGCCTGAAAAAGGGAAGCGATAATCATATCAATCAAGCGTACCAATGAGATGCAAGCGACTGGCAAACTTCACCAGAATTTAGAACCTCAATAATCAAATCTGTATAAAATGGTGGTGTCATTGTCATGATCTGCAATTCGTATGATTGGTGGAGAAGTTACTGCTATACTAAGATTCATATCATCATATATGGATTAGTTTAAGTATCCTATTACAATTAATTACATTCTAGATGTAATTTTCTGCAATGTCAAGACCAGCTTAACAGCTTTGGTTAGCAACTATCTCATTTATGGTTAACTTCAATCATTATCAAAAGCAAAGTTAGCTCTCGGGGTTTGAAGATGATTGCATTTGCGGGTATAGAAAGTTAGTTTCCAGTTTCCACATATCAACATCATTACTTTAGGTTTACATAGACAGGTTAATCAAATTGAAACAGACAAACTATTCAAGCAGAACCTTCTTTCCAAGCTTTATTAAACTGAGAGAACTATGGCAAAGACAAAACCAATTTAACAATGCTGATTAAATCAACAGTTCTTTCAAAGTTCTTACAAAGTTAAAGCAAAGGCTTAAACTGTTATTCCATACCTGAACAGTAGCACTTTCTTTATCAGAAATAGCAATTGGGACTAGCCAAGTTTTGTAAGAATACCTCCAGCTATGTTACTCGGAATCGGGTGTAAGTGTCGGACATGAGTAAGCGTCCGACATGGGTATGTTCAATTTTTTTCAAGATTTCCATGTATTTGGAAGGTCTTTGGAGGATCATATCTCCATACCCATATCTGGATATATGTCGGACACGGATGTCGAACATGGTCACTTCAAGAAAAATGAAGAGTCGGAGCAACATAAACCTTCAGACCAGACTCAAAATTAGCAGTAGCACCAGAAGCAACTAAAACAACACCAGAGTCTCCAATTTCAAAACTGATGAAGAAGCCGCATCGACGCTGTAAATTATGATATTAGATAGACCAAGATGAACTTTGCCAATAATTGGGATTTTCACAGACTTCTCAATATCAGACAGTTGAAGTGGAATCATAGAAGAAACAGCTTTCTCAATCAGAAAATCCATAGAAAAACAAGACCCTTATTGGATAGAACAGCAGATATGTATCCTTCTTGGTTGGATTCAAGAAGGGCACTTACAGGAATGAATAGAAATGAAAAAACTATGCAAGTATATAGCATGTTCCATGGATTTTGATGAGATTTCCATATGGGGAAAAATTGGTATAAGATTATAGCACCAAGAATGAAAAAACCTAGCTTCTTCAATGAATTGATAAAATTAAAGTTGTTTTTCTGATAAAAAATTTTTCTTAGTAAGCAGTGAGGACTGAGGAGTGAGGAGGATTACTTCCAAGACAAAACCTTTTGGGTGATAAAACTATGGAAGCAACAGGTGGAACAATGAGCCTTAAAGCATATGAAGTTGGTTGGTTTGGACTTTAGGAGTTGGGACTTGTAAGAAGATTTGACCAAAAGAGCAAGATCCACGAGCTATTGTTAAGACAATCATACAAGTATCCAAGGCACAAGATTCGCATAAATTAGAGCAAAGGAAGTACAATATTTTGTGATACTGCATTATCTGATATCTGATACAAACTTTTCTTTCCCTAAATATGAACTTTCACAATTTAAAAAATGCCATGTGATTTCATTTTTTAAGTTAAAAAATAGCTTCCCTTCTCATTTGAGAGATGGTAAGAAAAGGGAACATAAAATCTTAACCAAATGAGATGGAAAACGAAGATATTTAGGGGGAAAAAGTGTTTCAATCAGCTCAACCAGTTCTGTGGACGAGACTGCCAATCGCTGGCATACTGTGATGAAGAAAAATGGAAAGAAAATAAAACAACTAACAAAAACATGCAGATTCATGCAGGGTCCTGTACATATGAAACAAACAAACATGCTAGCATTTGACAAATAAACTTCTATAGCCCAAGATTACTGCACAAAACCAATTTGAGAAATTCTTATATAAGAATCATAGTTGCAGCAATTTACTCTCCGCTGTCCCTAATCCAATTCTGGTTAAGAATCATTCTTCTACAATAGCAGAACCTATGCGCAAAGTAAATCCTCTCATTGATCAAATTTAAGCGTAATGGACAAGTAAAAGTAAAACTTCAAATCAGCTTCATAGAAAGTAATCTGGTCCAGGCCTTTTAGCAGGAATGCCTCTTGAATCATGCATTTGATAATAAACTTCCAGTAAGCCATACATTGTAATCTATTTCTACAATAACAAAGTTTTTATCATGATAAAGTAGTAAAGAATAACACTGTTTAATTTAATCTACTAATCTATAACCACTTAGGTTGAATCCAGCTGCAAAGTAGTTGCTCTTTTGTGCCATAAAAGTCTACCATGGCATCCTCACTACCACCATAGCAGTGATATTTTCCTGAATCCAGAGAATAATACACCAAGCTGTTGCCACAGAATCGGGGGAAGAAAACTTTGTTCTCCATTCCTTTTCTTGCTTCGACGGCGAATGATGATAAACGGCTGACATACAGTGAATAGTTTCCCAGATTTTCAACTTTCATCCATGACATTGAATTAAAATCCAGCTCAAAGACTTGAACCCATTTTCCCATGAAACCTACAAAGACAGATATAAGTTTCCCATTGCATTCTAAAAGGAAGCTTTGCCTAAATGAATTGCAAGGTTTTTTAGGCTTGTCAAGAACTTCCCCCACCAACTCCTCTCCAACCAACTCCTCTCCAACTTCGTTGGAGACACCAAGTTTCCCTTCTGAATCAAGAAAGTAGAAACTTCCCTTGCATAGAACCGGATTGTTGTTTAGAGTTTGTGTCAAATCTTTGCGATCAAATGCAAAATAAGTAGACCATTGCCCCTTGTCCAAATCAAAGTAATCAATGCATGCATATGAATAAAAGTAAGCATCACAAACCAAAATAACTGCACAGCCTGAAGAACTCGGTGAAGCTAAGAGACTACAACCTATAACTGAAATGCAGTCATGGGGCATATTTGGAATTGCAATGGTTTTCTTTGCAAAAGGGTTCCAAAGAAAGACTTCATTTTTCCCTTGTAACATCACGCACCATCCATTTTTTGAATACTGAATGTGAGCACCTTTTGACATGTTAGGCATGTTCATGAGATGTCTTTCACCATGCAATGGATCAATGAAACTGCAAATTCCTTCACCATTTTCGGGAACCATGAGCCATGGAGTTAGAGAACCGCTGTCCAATCCCTTCAGAGTAGTTTCCCATCGGAGTGGAGGTGCTGCTAATCGGCAGATCATGTTAACAGCTCTGAAGCTCATGTAGTCATAGAATAGAAGATAGCTAGCAATCACTGATAGTACATCCAAAGGAAGCTCTCTGAAGTATCCTTCCGCTTCTGCTTTGACCTCCTGCTTGTTACTTGTCACAATTTCTTGGATCTCAGGCTTTAGCTCTTTTCCTTCTTCAATTAAGTCATTCTTTGTTTGTCCGAAAATGCCACTCAGCCTATATATATATCAACAAGGGAATCGTAAGAAACAATATTATAACACGAATGATTTGTATAAAAGAAACAATGAACAGGCAACATATTAGCCAATTAACAACAAATTAAAGGGCAGTAATATGAAAAGAAGATGATAGATTGGCTTACCTAGAGTCTGGCATTAACCAAATTGGTGAACACCATGGTGTTGGTAGATTTGGACATGGTAAAGAAACTGAGACAGACTTGTCTTCCATGTTGAACGAGTATATACTTTTATCATCAAGTAATGTAAAATATACACAATTCCCATGAATATCTGGCTCATGAACAGCAGGGCAACAAAAAGCAGATTCATCATCTACAAAGAAAACTCGGTCCTTGGCGCTTTTCACGTTGTGCCATTTCATTTGAGAGAAATCCAATCTTGAAACCTCCACAGCTATTACTTCCTTGTATGCTAGTCCCCCAAATATCAGATAAATTACAAAGAGTTCACTGTTGGATTCCACCAAGTATCGGCGAAGATGTTCTGTATTTTCTTGGTTTTTAGGTACTCCAACTTGTAAGGAGTTTATCACAAGGCGATCTGATCCTATTCCTTCAATTACACCTAGTCTACCCTTACCAGCTGTCCTAACATATAATTTTGTGTTGCAACAAACTGGTTGAGAAAAATAATCTGTAGAGTCTTCCGGACACTCTCCTATGATCTTAATCTCCTTATTATACCATTGCTCAGACCAATGTTGATCTCCAACTTTACAAAACATGAGTAAAGGAACAAACTTCACAAATAATATGACTAAACTATCAGGATTATCAGGAGGTGCTGTGACAATGCAATGGCCAATGTTCTGTTTAGGTTTCAAAAGAACAAGAGGTAACTCTACTGTTCTTAGGGTCACTGGATTCCACAGAGAGCACTCATCTTTTTCTGATATGGTTAAGAACCAACCTTGACAGGAAGCCTGAAACTTTTTATTGCACAATTCAGGGATTCTTTTCAGGATTGTCTTTCCGGGCTTGCTGATGTCGTAAAAGGCCTGGTTTTTATAGCCTTTCCCATGCTTGAAAAACATCCATGCATAGGGACCTGATTCAGGTGGAAGACAACGTGCTCGTCTTCCTGTTTCTTCCTCCATTCTGATCAACCAAAGTAGGTTCTCGAAAGAAACAAAGAAGAAAAACAAAAGCTCACAAAAATCCTGGATAGAAATATTCGTAGAAAGAAAGAAAGAAAATAATGGTTTATTGTGAAGTGCAAACCAGTTTAAATAAGTTTGGGTTTGTATAACAATTCGAGTTGTATAGGGACTCGTAATTCAAAGTCGGATAGGATATGGTAACCGACTAAAAATAATTTATTCTGATTACCTACCTTATATTTGGTCCGGGCCTTATATCCTAAAGCATAATTAAACAAGGAGAATGTTTTATACACGCCTTTTAAACACAACCATAATTTTTTTTTTTCTTTTCACATCAGAATTTGTAAGTTAATAAAAATTGCCACGACTTCAGCCAATTTACTTTCTCTTCTAACACTGAACCCTTAGAACCCAACAGATCATTGGTTTTGTTGTCATTTCTGGGGGTTGTTCCTCTATGTGCATGCTTTTAGCTCATTGGTTTTATTGTCATTTCTGGGGGTTGTTCATGTATGTGCATGCTTTTAGCTGTAAGTAGCTCATCAGTAAATAGCTCATAGCTCACAAACCCAACAGCTCATCATTGATTCTAACACTGAAGCATAATTTATCCAAGTAGCTCATGGCCTTATATGCTAGTTACTGATGAGCTAGCTACTTGGATTTGTGAGCTACAAGCTATTCGGATTTGAATTGATGAATACAATGAATTATTTTTCAATTTCAATTTCAATTTAAAAGTAATTTAGTCACATGAGTTTTTTAATGTTGCTGATTTTATATTTAAGGATAGAATTGAATTAAAAATAAAAGAAGGAAAGATAAAGATAAAACGAGATAAAATATCAAGAAAGAAGAGCAACCGACATCGTTTTGATGTTTCCTGGTAAAACCTGAGACCGCTAAAAAAGGTCTCATCTAATCTTCAAGTGGTCTGTCAAAAACAATCTTTTTCCCCACAAATGAAAATGAAATGTTACTGAAATCTCTCTAAAACCCTAAAACCATATCGCTCTCTTTCTCCATTCGAAACCCAAAAATATCATTTTAGAAAAGAAAATCTTTTTTGTAACTTTTTTGTTTTTGTCAACAATGGCAACTCTTCAAGTAACAAACCCAAAGGATTTAATATCAACAACTTCTTCTTCTTCGTTGTTATCTTCAAAGCTACGTTTTTCTTCAAAAAAGCCTTTGAAAAGAAGCTTTTTGAGGACGCGTCACCGCTTTGGAGGGATAAGCTGTTCCTTTGCTCCAATGGAAACTGCCAAGATAAAGGTGGTTGGTGTTGGTGGAGGTGGTAACAATGCTGTTAATCGAATGATTGGTAGCGGTTTACAGGTTGGTTTTCAGATTTTCTCAATTGGGTTTTTCTTAAAGTTCGAAAATTTTGTAAAATTTTGTGGGTTTTTGTACTCTCATACTTTAAAAAAAAAAATTGTCAGTTTTTTGAAGTGGTTTTAGCTTAAATTCGAAAAAAAATTGGAGAATTGTGTTTTTTCCCCCAATTTTCTGGACTTAGAAACCTGCAAGTGTTTTTGAAGTGGGTTTTATTGGGTTTTAGCCTACATTTTCATTTGATGGTTGCTTTGAAAGTTTGGGAGATATAAGCTCTTTGTCTCTCAATTATTTTATTTTTTGAACCCAATTTCAACTTTTCCTTTGTATAAACTCAGTGCCATTTTGGCAATTAGTCGTACTGATTAGTATATAGAGCTTTTAGTCAATTAGGTAGTTCTTATGTGAATTTGTCTTTCTGCTACTTGAGCTAAAAACTTGGCTTTCTTTGTCTCCTTTACTTTAGATTTTGGTGTAGACTGGCTAGATGAAGATAACAGAGATGATAATTTAAGGGACTTTGGTGGTAAATGAGTTATGGTAACCGCAATGTTTTACTTTCATGGAGGCAATTACTGATGTTATTGCTGCTTGGTTTTGGAATTAGGGTGTTGATTTCTATGCCATAAACACAGATTCTCAAGCACTATTACAGTCTGCTGCAGAGAACCCACTTCAGATTGGAGAGCTTTTGACTCGTGGACTAGGTCAGGCACTCTTGTTTGATCAAGAAAAAGAAAAATTGTGAATTTATATATGGCTATGTTCTTGCCTTTTATATTTGTTAATAATGTGAAGCAATTGACTGAAATGTAGGCACCGGTGGAAATCCACTTTTGGGGGAACAAGCTGCAGAGGAATCCGCAGATGCCATTGCAAATGCTCTTAAGGGCTCAGATCTTGTCTTTATAACCGCTGGCATGGGTGGAGGCACTGGGTCAGGTGCTGCTCCAGTTGTAGCCCAGATAGCAAAAGAGGCTGGTTATTTGACTGTTGGTGTTGTAACCTATCCCTTCAGCTTTGAAGGACGTAAAAGAACCATGCAGGCATGTGCTTTTAACTCCTCTATATAACCACTCTAGATAGTGGGAGATCTTTTAGTGTGGGATACTAATCTAGATATGCCACCGAATCTTAAATTATTTTAATGTCAAAATAATTGTCTTATATCTCTATATTTGCAGGCACTAGAGGCTATTGAAAAGTTGCAAAAGAATGTTGATACTCTCATAGTGATTCCCAATGACCGTCTGCTTGATATTGCTGATGAGCAGACACCTCTGCAGGATGCTTTTCTTCTTGCTGATGATGTTCTGCGTCAAGGGGTACAAGGAATTTCAGATATAATCACGGTCTGTGATTCTTAGAATGGACTGTTTTTAGTTCATATAACCATTCCGGTTAACCATGACCTTGGTCATGCAATAACTATTAAATATATATAATGATGCATGAAATTGTTGTCATCTAGGTCATAAATGCTCAAACCATTTGAACTTGGTTTAATGATTGTTTTTCCTGTTAAGTATGTTTTGATTTTGAGCTTTGTCACTTGTTCAAATTTTTTCCTTTCTTTTTGCAGATACCTGGATTGGTGAATGTGGATTTTGCAGATGTTAAGGCAGTAATGAAAGATTCTGGAACTGCAATGCTTGGGGTAGGAGTTTCCTCTAGCAAAAACCGTGCAGAAGAAGCAGCAGAACAAGCAACTTTGGCTCCCCTCATCGGATCATCAATTCAGTCGGCTACTGGGGTGGTTTATAATATCACTGGAGGAAAAGATATAACCTTGCAGGAAGTAAACAGAGTTTCACAGGTACTTTGGTGTTATAAGCCATTGATTTCTTGTTTGCTTATTTATTGGAAACTATCTTATTGTCTTTATGGAAAATGAAATGCATTCGAAATTACATCTAATTTTCGGGCCTTCTTATTGTCAGTTGAAATTATCAGGATCTCTGTTTAAATCTGTATTACTTTTTGTACATTTGTAGGTTGTGACAAGTTTGGCAGATCCTTCTGCTAACATCATATTTGGTGCTGTTGTGGATGACCGATACAACGGGGAGATCCATGTGACTATTATTGCTACAGGCTTCTCACAGTCATTTCAGAAGACATTATTAACAGACCCCAAAGCTGCAAAACAGATTGACAAAGTTGCAATGGGACAAGAAAGCAAGGGGATATCCTTACCTCTCAAATCACCATCGCCTTCAACTGTCCCTTCCAGATCATCTCCACGAAGGCTATTCTTCTAATTTCTTTGATCTCTTTTTTCTTCCTGCTTTTTGCTGTTAAGCTCTGTAAAGATCTTGAAGCCGTATGAGTATTAGATTCAATTTGTTTCATGATTGTGTTCCAAAATAGATGTGCTTCCATTGGTTAAGTAGCAAATTAGTATGAAGGCATGATCCTTAAAAGCTTATAGCTATGAGGTTGTGAACGTTATCACATGGATTCCATAGGTATCTCTATTTTTAAAATATATCACATGTTATTATGTGATCGGATGACAATTATGTAGTCTTCCGGTACTGGATTGTTACACAAAAAAAATAGTACAAATATCACATTATATGTTATAGAAGGCAAGCCAAATATGATATTAAGCTTTTTTCATATTTCGGCATAAATAATCCAAAGTAGCATACATTCTTGAATAACTACATAATTTATGAGCAAAAAATTGGCTTACAAAGATATCTACAATAAGGCGACGGCTAAGAAGACTGAAACTACGGAGATAATTTACACAAATTTCCTGTGAGAAACAATTGCCTTTGGAGGTATAATTTAATCAAAGGAATAAAGAAAGCTCAGGTTTGGGGGTAAAAAAATCATGCTTTCACCAAAAAGTTCAAATAGTGATTCTAGCAAGTTCCCTGCATCGTGTCCTCCTTCCAAGCCTGAGCTAGAAAAGTTGAAGTCTTTAAAACTCGACCACCAATCTCCCTTCTTGATATGTTATCGTTTGATAACTGCCGTGATATTGATGATACACCATTATTGGAACCTCCTATAGCGGTAGAAAAGCCACTAACTGCCCCTTGTAAATCAACTTGCATGGAATTTATTGGCATCATACCAATTGCACTATCAGTAGCTGCATCAAGTTGTCTGTGCTTGCTTTGCGTTTATCTTGATTAATCAGAAAAAGAAAGATATAGCATAAGGGGGAAAGAAGAGACTTGTGGATTAGGTATTAAAACAATGGTTCGAAGAAATCATACTTGTTGTCACAACTTTGCCACTGCTTTTCCCGATGGGACGAGTTGGAGGGGCTAGCAGACTGGGGAACATTTTAAGCCGATCATACATGCACAGCCCAGCCGCACGCTGGTAGTGGAAAATTTACAGCATTTGTTAGTTCTGCTGCATAATAACATCAACTGCAAATCCATGCAGGGATGCTCATAAGTCATAACCTGGTATCAATTTGGAAAATGCAGGGCCCCATAGACGCACCAAGCTTCATGTCTTTTTATTTCGTTCTTCTTCTTCTCAGGTAGCATTTCAGGTTCAAGAATCTGCAAATACACCTCAAGATTTGGTAGTATACGTAGATGAACTGGATGGACGATGGTGGGTGGTTGTTGGGCTTTACTTTGGGCCTATTGAGTTAGGTTTGGGCTCAAAGTTAAGCCCAATTTAGCTCTGTTTTTAGGCCAAGAGCCCAATATAACTCTTGATAAGAGTAAGAGCTAAGAAGTAAAAAAAAAAATTCTCAATTTTTTCTTGTATTAGATAACATCTGGGTTTAATAAGTGATGATTTAAGATTTAGAAATTTGAGAAAAAATAAAGATAATTTAGACCTTAATTTTAAGAAAAATATAATACATCATCAGTAAAATTTTACGGATTTAGAGGATTGACAAATTAAAAATATATATATATAACAATATTTTAATCTCATTTGTAATATTTCAAATTTTACCGATAATGTATGAATTAATAAACCTAATTTTAATTCCATAATGTTATTATAAATTGATAATTACACTTCTTTAAGAAAGCAACTTGAGTGCAAATTTGGTAGACTTATTTCTGCTAGATATAGATTGACTGCAATGACACAAAAGTACGTCAGACAAACAAATAGATTGTTGCTGGTTCGCAATGCTTTAGAACCAATTGCAAAAAGAAAAGATGTAATCTGTGATGCTCCAACCTTCATTTTCCTTGAAGGTTTCGTGTCCGAAAGATATTTTTTTATGACGCTACAACCTTCTAAATAAATAAAAGATTTTGCTAACAAATGCCCTAAAGGCACTCTTTAAGGTTATTAAATATAATAATATTTTCAATCAATACATTGAAAATGATGAATAAAATTACAAACTTTTACATTTAATACAATATTATTACTATAAATAGTATATTAACTAACCTTAAGGGCACTCGTTAGCAAAACCCATAAATAAAAATACTTCAAAAAAATTGCGTGTACTCATGTTAGACACATCAGTTACCGACATTTACCTTGAATTCGAATAACATAATATGTAATAAATAGTTAAAGTGTGCTGATAAGACTTTTTTTTTTGTGTGGAAAATTGTGCTGATAAGACTTAAATTACTTGTAAATTTACAAAGTTGTTTCGGAACAGCTCAGCATATGCACACACGAAAAGATGTGAAGAAAAGAGGAGAAAGCCAAATAAAAGGTTTCAGACATGGAAGTAATAATTGAAAACCAATTCCACACACGACACAGACAAACAACAAGGGCAAGCTTTGTTGTGTTTGCTGTTGTTGGTATTACAAATATTTGAACAGTAGGTATATGGCGACAATCAAAATCACGATTCCTACAACAGCTAAAAGCATGCACATACAGGAACAACCGCCTTTGGTGCGCTTGTTCAAAATTGCCAGGTTTTTCTGCACTCTCTGTTACCCAAGAAAAACATAATTCTTAGAACCCACCATGATAGTAGAATTTATTTTGGTAGGAAACTAGTGATGGTAAGTGTTAAATAGTTTTAAAGTTTAACTATTCTAGATTTGAAATGGTAAGAAAATACATGCACTCCTTTGAACATGTAATATTTCAAATAATCCATCTTTGCTCACACCACCAATGAATCAATGGTCACAAACAATATGAAGGTAAAGGAAAATGCAACATTATCAACAGTTCTCTAATGCTTTATTTTGCTTCATCTTGCGCAATAGCCAAAGAATACTCACAACCAGGTTGGTTCCCAACATAATTCAATAACCAAAGGCTATAATTCTTAGTTTACTTGAGGAGATCTTTATCTATTCTAAATACTGCTTGAATGACCATGTATTCTATCCTTCCTCCCTGATGCAATTCATCACCAAAGAATTCCTACCACATGACATATTCTATGGATTCTGAGGCTTACATTCAATTACCATCAAGTGAAAAAATAGGATGCATACCACTTTACAGGAATGCTATTTGCTAGAAGGGTAGAATGGATAAATATATTAAACAGCAGTCATTGGATTTGATTCATTCATAAAAAAAAGGAGGATATTGTCCTATGCATTTAAAATGTTAATTAATAGTAAGTGTTTTACCCGTAGGCGAGAATCAGTAACATCCACATGTTGGTCCAGGTCATCCTGCACAGAGGGAGCACAAGATAATGTATAGTTTACAGAGGTTGAATCAATCCTCATTAAGAATTTATTTTAAAGAAATAAGAGGCGAAAGATTATAGAACAAGAAAATATAAAACATACAATGAGTCTGGTATGCAGATCAAGTTCTTCATTGACCGCCAATGCAATATGCTTTGTACTTACTACTGTCTCTTCCAACTTCTCAAGACCCTCATCTTGCTCTGCTTGAAAACACACCCTCATAAGTTGAGTAAACTCAAGCAATTTTACAAGCTAGCAGGATGCGATTTGAAACTAAAATAACTTGCCTTTCATTATTTGTCGTTGAAGACCAACAAGACCAGAATTATCCAAACCAACTGTTTTACTCATGGCATCTGGCTTAGTTTCTGGCCCCAGCAAGCTATCTCTGTTAGCGAAGTTTGACATGTTGAACGCAGAAGCCATCTGATTTGCTTTTGATCTCAAATTTGCAACCATGTCCTTGCGACGATTCATCTCCTTCTCTGTTCTGTAACCAAAATATAAAACATCAACAAATAGTCTAAGTCAGTTTATTGTTTATATAAAACGTATTCCAATTTGCAAGTGGACATCAAAGTATCATATCTTATAAATATCCCAGAAGGGATATGATCAAAATACTAATCCCACATCAATTCACTCCTATATGCACCTCAATTAAGATGACTTACAAGGGCTTCCCAGTAGGTCTAGACAAAAGGGACTGCAATCCATCAAGTCTAGTCCCTAAAATCGTAATCTTCCTTCTTATAGCCGATGCATGACGCTGAGTTTCTGGTCCCGATGCAGGCAAGGAAATCCTTTCAGATATCATGCCATTGATATCATCTGCAATTTTTACTGCTTCATTATATTCTTTTATCCATGAGTCTGAAGAAGAAGCCATTGACCTTAAACAAATAATAATCAAGTCAAGAGCTGATCTAAATGACCAAAAAAAGGGACCTAATATTTAACAAAAAAGCATAAAATTTACACACTTGAACATCATTAATACAATGAAAGAAGAACAGATAAGGGCTAACTGAAGCTACATTGAGCTTGCAAAGTTAACCAAGATTAATTCTGAAAAAACCCTTTCCTTCTATCTTCTCCTTGTGACGGCTTCTTTTGAAGAATCAGAACATTACTCACAAGAAAAAGAAGCTTTCTTTTTACAACTGGATATGAGCTTACATAGAAAACAGGATAGATATCAAGAAAATCCCAAAAACTAAATCATCAACAAAATTCCCTTTTTCCTTTAACTGATGCTAAATTGAGCTGAATTCTAAGAAAAACCTATATGTAATGGCTTCTTAAAAGCCCTTAATAAAACTTTTTTGAACAGGGTTGAGCTCAATTATTCAAAATTGGATGGATATTTTATTAAATACCCTAAAATTTAAGCAATTAAATTAAAACCCAATCGTATAAATAAAGCTAAAGAAGGAAACTTGATTAAAAACCCATCAATAAATTCCCAACTTTCCCGAATTTTCATGAAATTAAACAAAAACTCATATCATAAAAACGTAAAATTCAATTAAAAAAAAGAAATTCAGAAGTAACTTACAATACGGAAAAGTAAAATTGGATGAGCTATTGATCAAACCCCAAAGAAAACGATAACCCAGAAAGTGGAAAGTTTTAAAGATCGGTGGAGAGAGATCGGATTGATTAAAGGTATTAAAAAAAAATTGAAATTACCTGATTTTGATCGAAATATGGATTGTTGAATTGGGGAATTGGGAATGAAACGACGGCTTAGAGGCTAAGGGACAGAGGCAATACCAACATCGTTTGAACGGTCACGTCGTCTTCTTGTACATTTATTAGGCGTATTTTTCCTTTGTCGTCTATTACATTATTAGGCGTATTTTCCATTTGGTTATATAAAAACAAAAAAGCCCAAAAAAGAGAATTATTAGTTGATATTAATTAGAGCTGACAATTGGCGGGTTCGGATCGAGTTCATTCGGGTTCGAGTTCATTTGGATTTAGATTTATTTAGATTTGGGTTTATTCGGGTTCGGATCCGATCGGGTTCGGGTCCGTTCGGGTTCGGACCCAGTCGGATTCGGATTTGTTTTACATCATTTTTATTTTATGTTAGATGTAATCATTTTTACATAATCTAAATATTTACTTTTAAAAATTATTTTATTATTATTTTTAAAAATAATCTTTTATTATAATATGATATTTTTAATTATATTTATTTATTAAAATTAATATTTGTTAGCACCAAAAGAATATAAAATTAATTTTTTAAATAATTTATTATAAAAAATATGATATATTATAAATTAATCATATTAATATTTAAAATAATTGATTTGATGAACTCGAATTTCAACACGTAAATATATTATAATTTATATTTACTACAAAATAAAATTTTTTTAGGGACGAATCCTGGCATTCAACTTTGAGGCCTAAACTGGCTTGCACTACCTATTTACAAATATGGGCGGGTTTGAGTAGAATTTGAGGCATATATTTCGGATCGATCCGGGTTTGGACAAGTGAATATGGTGTTGACGACTTAATTTAATAATATGCCTAAGAAAACTATATATATGTTGCAAAGAGTAACACATTTTTTTTAAAAGTAGTTTTTATCTATTTTTTAATATAAGAAATACTATTATACTAGAAATAAGTTAAAATGAATGAATTGCTATTAATTAATTTTAATATATAGAAAATACTATTATACTATTAAAATAACATAAATAAAGGAAAAGTAATATTTTATGTCAAAAAAATTTACATTTCTAAAATTTTCATGAGTTTAGAATTTTTAGATAGTGGGTTTATCAAGATATGAGACATTAAAGTTATAAGTACAAAATATAATTTTATTTTTGATAAAATTATTATTTTATCATATATATAAATTAAATTAAATTAAATTAAATTTTAATTAAATTATTAAAAAAGATATTAGAATAAAATTGATAAATAAAGTTCTTGCTTTATAAAAAAAAATTATTTAATTACAATTTGATAATTTTTATTATTAGTATTAAATTCGGGTTCGGGTCGGGCTCGGGTATTTTCGAGTTCGGGTAATTTCGGGTTCGGGTCTTTTCTGGTTCGGGCTCGGGCCATTTCGGTTTCGGGTTTTTGACTTTTTGGTCAAATCGAGTTTGGGCGGGTTCGGGTTCGGATTCATTTTGCCACCTCTAATATTAATATGGATGTTCATTGGGTCCGCTAATGTTAATCGAATTAAATTATATAAAATTTAATTTTAACGGACAAAAAATATTTAAATTAATTCGATCAATTAATTGAATTAATTAAAATTTATAATCAATAAAATTAAAATTATGTTTGAAAATCTTAAAATATATATTTTTTTAATTTCAATAAATATAATCATTTAGCAAATATTCAAAAATAAAATATAAATAAAAAGTACATTCATGTTAAATATTCAAATATCAAATATAAGTAAAATGCACATTCATAATAAATAAAAAACTTCAACCACAAAATTTAGAATATCTAATAAAAATTAAAAATATAATGTTATATATATTTCATGTAGTTTAGTTAATTAAATTATTTTTGAATTTTAAATCGAATTAATGGATAACTCAAATTATTAACAAAAATTATTAATTAATCGATTAATTAAAATTAATTTTATTTTAATTTTTTGATTCTGTTAAATCGAGTTATGCACTCTCTCTTTTTATATATATATATATTACTTTGGTTATTAAAATTAAAAGTTTAGTGTTGATAGGCAATGCAACAATTCTGCAACACAATTTTTTTCTCAAATTCATGATTTAAATCCCTGAATTAACACCGGATCTACTTTGACCTTTTCATAAATAATAAGACAAGAATTTGTTATTATGATACACCAATCAAATAATATAGAATATTTTATGTTTTTCAAAAATAAAGTAAGAAGAATGAACATACGTACAAAAGCAGAAAGTAAAGAATTAAGGAGGGGTAGAGAACTAAAAAGAAAGAAAGTGGTATTTGCTACTTGATATGCAAGCAATGAGATATAAAAACTTTAATAATAATAATCTAACAAATACTTTATAAAAAAGGATTTCAACTCAGAGTCGGATAGGAATATCTACTCTTTAAACAACTCCAACTCTCAAATTTTTTTTTTTTTTCCCTTATATAAGCAAGCGTTTTGCCCTAACTGCTAGCTATAATATACTTCTTTTGTTTTCTACTTTTCTCTGGCAAGATTTTTCCTTTAGTTTCTCTATTAGTTTCTGATCTGATAAATATGGAGGATAAAGTACTTGAAGGTCCTGAACCGAAATCATACCCTTGGTTGCTATTTAGGAAAGGCCAAGATTGTAGAAACCAGATTTTTTTCAACTTACGCATGCTTGGAAAGATACAAGACATAATTTCAATTCGCCCATGTTCTCATGGCTGGTTGTTTATATTGGAGAAGGTTCAATGTTGTTTATGGAAATCCTGTGACTCTGGTATCAATACAGTTACCACCACTTACTTTGGAGTCTGAGCGAAATTAATATAGGGTCCTGCATATTGTCATCAAGTCCTGGTAATCCTGATAGTTTGATCATAATATTTGTCAAATCAGTTCCTTTACTCATGTTTTGTAGAGTTGGAGATCAACAATGGACTGAGCAGAGCGTAAGAGACTCTTGTAATGATGATATGGACTTTCTTACGAATCCCGTTTGCTGCAATGGAAAACTATACGCCCTGACTTTTAGTTTTAGCGGAAACCAACTGGTAGTCATTGACCCAAATTCGCCAGACGGCCTTGTCATCCATAATTTACATGGAAGCATTCCGTCTCATAAGGATCATTCAAATGGTTTCTATAGGTACATGGTGGAATCTTGTGGTGAAATCTTTATAATATATTTAGTACGAGGAGGAAAACAGTTCCTGGAGGTAACTGCTGTTGAGATTTTCAAATTAGATTTTTCTCTAATGGAATGGATGGAAGTAGAAAGCGCCAAGGAAAGGATAGAGTATTTTTTGTGGATGAAATAGCTGCTTATTCTTACCCGGCTGTGAACCCAGAAACGGAAGGTAATCGCGTATATTTCACATTGGCTGATAGAAGCATCTATTCATTCCACATAGAAGAAAAGAGTATTTCGGTCTCTTTGCCTTATCCAGATTTAAAATCACCATGGAGCTCACCTATTTGGGTAATGCCTAGCTGTAGCAGGTAAGATCAAGTTAACCCTTTTTTTTCTTCTTATATATATATATATATGTTATTAATTATTTTCTAGATACAGCTATTTAATATTAAGTTTTCCGAATATGTGTAGGTTATGTGCTCCTATTCATGGAGAAATCAAACATGAGTTAGATGATGGGAAGGAAGAGGTAAATCCTGAACAGATCAAAGACATTGTTCCATATGTGGAAAGTCATGAAGAAGCAAAAGAAACTGGATATTTATGCGAGCAGCTTCCTCTGGATATGCTATCTTCTATAGCTAGCTGCCTTATGTTACATGATTATATGAACTTTCGACTTCTTAATAGAATCTGCCGGTTAGTAGCCCCTTCAATTCGTATAAAAAAGTTGGCTAGACATTGCGAAGACAAATGCAAGTTTATTGATCCGCTGCGGCAAGAAAGGTATCTAATGAATAATCCTAACAAATCAAATGACGTCAGAATGTGTTACTCTAAAGAAATCTGGTGTTTGATGTTATAAGGGGAAGATACCGTCTTTCTTTGGAATCCTTTTACAAATAAAATCATTCCACTTCCACTTCCAAAGTCGCCTTATCACTGTAACACAATTATAGGCTGCGAGTTCTTATTTTCACCAAATTCTTTAGATTGTGTTCTTGTTTTGATTTGTGATTTTACGGTCGATATATACTTTGATTACATTAATATAGAGCAGGGGACTTGGGAAACTCGTTTTTCTTTTGATTGGAAGGAATTAAAAGTAAGTAAAAACCATAATCCAGTTTTCTATAATGAAGAATTATACTTTCTTGATTCAAAGGGAATCCTAAGAGTGTTTAAACTGGATGATTCTATTTTGTAAGTTCCAAGGCCTTGCGAGTCTTTCTTCCAAAGCTTCCTTTTAGAAGCAAATGGTAAGCTCCTGTCTGTGTTTATGGGTTTTATGGGAAAATGGCTCAGAGTTTTTGAGTTGGATCTCTCGGAAATGGTTTGGATTGAAGTTGATAATGTGGGAGACAAGACGCTCTATTTTAGCAGTATATCTTCTTTCGCTGCCGCAGCAACAATAGATGAAATGAAGAACACAGTTTGCCTCCCCAGATTTTGTGGAAATAACTTGGTATATTATTCTCTTGCCTCAAGAAAGTATCATTCTTATGATTCAAATGGTGTTATGAAAGATTTTTATAACACAAAAGAACAATTATATAGTGGTTGGATTGAACCAAGGTGGTAGGTGGTAGCAAATAAGTAATTATATATTGTGTTTGATTAGAACAATTATGTTATAATACAAATTACCTATTCTATGAAATAGTTTAATTATTTGTTTTTTGACATTGACATTTCACAAAGTTGTAACATCTAATGGTAACCAAATATGATTATTATAGTTCTTTTTTTATAATCTACAGTCAGAACATGTAACAGAAAAACTATAATTTATAATTTTTAATGCCATAATATGATAATGGTAGATTCAATCTAATATTGATAAAATATAATAATTAAGAATATAATAATTTTTTTAAAATTGAAAAAATTATTTTATTCTATTTGATTATAGACCAACAAAAGAAACCACTGGCAGAACTAGATTTTTAGACAGTTGTATCCATTTCAAGGTTTCAAAGATGTAGATGTTGGAGACACTAGCAGGGCTTTCTACATAGGGACAAACATGGTACCATTTGTATTGCATACAATCATAGCAATTTCGAAGTGCATAGCCTCGGACTGTGGGAGATGATTTTTGAGAGGTATCAACAGCACCAATTCAACTCTCTCGTCTAACAACGGTAAATATGAAGTATTCATAATAATGAACTTGGAAGTCCTCTGGATTGTTCTGTGCCAAATTCGAGAACTCCTCGATGTATCCTAGAGCAATCTCTGTGAATTTAGATGCCATATTTGTTGAGATTAACTCTGTATTTCACAAAACCAACGGGAGTAATCAGGCTTCATCTCAAATATATGAAAATCTTGTTGTGCTAATGGAGTCAACTTGAATAAGATGTAAATGGCTACGACATTGTCCAGAAATCAGTTGGCCATGTCTGCATTCGCGGCATTCTCATTGTTTTATTTCAAGCTTTCACCATCGACAACAAAATAAAGGGAAACATCTAAGCCAGTGAATTGCAACATTATGCTCGAAAGCTGTATAATGTGGAGCTTCAAAAGTACTTCCAGAGAGATTCCAAATTTTAGTTTATGATGAAAAGATCTCCATCTGATAAGTAGGAGAAACACAGTGCTGAATTCCTTTGATATCTTCCTCTTTATGGAAAAGATTATCATTTGGAACGGGGTCTTGCATTTTATTCATCAACACACAAATTATTTTATAATCAGCTGATTTTGAAGGATCAAAAGCCAAACTAATTCCTGATATCGACCTTTTTGCAGTTGCATTAGGTAGAAATTGATTTTCAGAAAATATTTTTTGAAAAATGTGAAGATTTTTCGAAAAATAAAGATTTTTTTTTTATGTTTGGAAGATTTACTGAAAAATATTTTCTGTTGTTTGATTATTTTCTGAAAATCTACTTTTTTCAAATATTAATATTGACATAAATATTAATTATTAAAATATTAAAAATGATATTTAATACTAAAATATTAATATTTTAATAATAATATTTAATACTAAAATATTATTTTAATATTAAATACTTAAAATAATACTATTTATTATTAAAGCATTAATTATATTAATATTTAAAATATTATAATCATTATTAAAATATTAAAATTAATTATATTAATATTTCAAATATTATAATTATTATTAAAATATTATTTCTATTAATATAATAATTATTAAAATATTATTTCTATTAATATAATACTTATTAAATTTTATTTCTATTAATATAATTATTATAAAATATTATTTTTAGTTTTTCAAATAGTAATATTGATATAAATATGAAAATTATTTATATTAATATAATTTTTATTAAAATATTACCTCTACTTTTTTCAAATAGTAATATGGCATAAATATTAAAATATTAAAACATAATATTATTATTTCTATTAATATTATTTATTATTAAAACATTAATTATATTAATATTTTAAAATATTTAAAGTGTCTTAATAATTATTAAAATATTATTTCTATGAATTAATATTTATACTATTAAAATAATAATTTTTATACTAAAAAGCATCTATTATTAAATATTTATAAAGTATAATTTATATATTTATTATTAAAATAGTAATATAAAAACATTTTCAATAAAATATTAAATTTAAAATATTTATAGTGTTACAATTTATTATTAAAATAATGATATTGTTATATGAAATAATATTTTTATTAAAATAATAAATGATAGTCATTATATTAATAATTTATTATTTATTATTAAAATATAAATATAATATTATATAATTAAAATATAAATATGTAGGTTTAATAATATTTAAATAAAATATTGAAAATTACAATATCAAAATATGTTAATATTAATATTTTAATATATTTTTATAATTAAAAAATAAATATTTTTATTAATATAATAATATTTGGCTTGAGTCAAGTCAAGTTTCGATCTAAAATATGATATCCAAATTCCGATTAGAGTAGCGCTACTCATGATAGTTCTTTTCAGAAAATTGTCTTCTCCTTCTGAAAAGGGAAAGACAATTTTCAAAAAAAAAAACTTTATTTTCCATTGACCAACAAATCATTTTTCGTTAATCAATCAATTTTACGCCAAACAAATACCAAAAAATACAAAAATTATTTTTCATAAATCATTTTCAGTAAAACAAACACACCTTTAAACCAGAGTTATTCTCTTCAGAACTAAAACGGCAGAGCCTGTAACGTTGAGAAATGATTGAGATGGCACTTTAATTAAGCATGTTCTGGTTTGTGTCAAAGTTATAAGGAAACCAAAAGGACTGCCATAGAATATGTTATATACTAGAAAATTTTTCATGAGGATTTTTTTTAATATTTATAAAATTTTAATTAAATTAACAATCACAAATAAATTTTAATTGAATTATATTAAATAATTATTATTTATTTAAATAATTTTTTATGTTTTACAATCAATATAATCATATTTTATTAATTATAAAAATTAAATATGTAAAAATTATTTTATTTATAAATTACATAATACAAATGTATTTATAAGTGTTATTTATTTTTAAAAATCTTTATATCTTATTGTATAACATATATTTTTTTCTGTGATATAAAAATATATTAATTTTTATGTTATCAAATTGTTTTAAAGATAACAATGTAATTATGAAATAAAATCATCATTTAAAATATAATATCAAAATAAATTATTTTTATTATGATTAAATTTCATAAATTTTAATTTATGTTGATAAAATATTGAAAATTTTCATTTTTTGCTAAATTAATGAGCTATTAACCCATTTTTTATATTTTTATTTTGCCTATTTAATTTTTTAAATATGAGAAATAATAAACGAATAATAACAAAATAAAATTATGTTTTGTATTTTATCAATTTTTTTTAAATGTTATAAAAGATAAAAAAAAAAAACCTCTAATATTAAAATAATTAGAAATTGGAAAAATAACTAAAAAATCGTCGAGGGTCGGCATCCAAACTGCAAGTCGATGTGTGGAAAATATAAGAAATCCCTAGTTTTATTGTTGAATTGAAATATTTGTTTTTTTTTATTTGTCAAAAATATATATTTTTTTTGATGATTTATCAAAAATATCTTGAACAATATAAAAATTTTCAATTATGTCCTAAAAAAGATAAATGTCAAACAAAAAGACCATGTAATCAATTATATATATATTTTTTATCTTCTAATTTTTTTTTATCATAAATGTCTTTGAACAATTTAATTTTTTTTATCCATGTCATACAAAGAGATTATATAGTCAATCTTATATATATATATATTTTAGATTAAAAGTGAAGGAAATAATCAACTTTTAAAAAAGAAGAAGAAAGGAGAAGAATCAAATAAAAAAAATCAAACATACTTGAACGAAAAATTATAAAATGATAAGAAAATGTGAAATAGAATAAAAAATTTAAAAAGTAATTATTTCTTTTATTCATAAAAAATGTGTCATTAATTTCACATCAATTAACCAAATTAATACAATGATAAGTTTCATTTCTTTCATTTTTCACTCAACCGTTTGTCAATTATTATTTTTAACTAAATAAAAGAAATAGATTTAATAATTTTGGATATAATACGAACACGATACAAAAAATAGCTAAAACACGATACAAAATATGACACAAAAAATAACACGAATACGACATTAATATACAAATGTATCAAAATCTATATAACACAAATTATTAATATATTATTTTATATAAAATATATAATAATTTGAACACAATTATAAAACGTAAAAATATATGAACATGACACGAAATTACCATGTCTAAAATGAAGCCAAAAGCATTCTGTATTGCAGCATTGAAACAAAACAAAAAAAAATTACACTCTATTTAAAAGGTATTGTAGTCCATATTATATATATTTTAGATATATATTTTTTAAATTAGCTTATCATTTTTTTTTCTTGTCCAGTATTAAATCAATCATTCATCCTTTATAAAAGTTTGCAATATATTTTCTGTATGTTTTTATTGTAGACACCTAATTTTGTCCGGACCACTAAACAGGTATGTTTTCTTCCCATATTGATGTTCCCAAGTGTAAAAAGACTGTTTTCATCCTGCAGGTGGTACTCCGAGACTTAGTTTAAGAGGGCGAGCACAAAAAGTCAAACTTGAAAAAAAGTCAACCCCGAAAAAGTCAACCCCGAAAAAGTCAACCCCAGAAAGTCAACTACTGAAAAAGTCAACCCACTTTCAAAATCAAGATTTTAAGTTCAATTGAAAAATGGCGAAAGAATTTTGATAATCCGAGGTCTACATTGAAAGATATGGAGTTCGGAAGTTGGGATTTGGAGATTCAGTAGAAAGGAAACCCTAATCCGAGAAATTTGGGGAAAAGTGCTTAAACGATCAAACTGGTCGAAATTGAAGGTTCCAAATGAAAGATAAGCACTGACTACGGGTAATGGAGAAGTCACTTGCAAGAAAATCCGAAAAAAAAGTCAACCCGGGAGAAAACCGAGAATTAGGGTTTTTAGTGGATTTCGGTGAAATCGGGAAGAATCACAGAAATGGCCCGACTTGGTAAGACCAAAGCCCCCAATGGATGAGGAATGATTAAAAAGGATGGCCCAAGGCTCAGATTGAAGAAAATCTGAAAATCGGACTTGTTTTGAGCAAAACCGGGTTTCGGAGGTAAAAGGGCAAAATTGGAAAAATTTGGGAAAAATAGCAAATGGACTCCGAAAATTATGGAAAATTTGTCAATCTCATTCTTAAATCATTTGAAGGAGATTGGCGAAAGAAAATCTTGATTCCGAGTTCGTTTGCAAAATGGCCAAATCCCGGGCTTCTTATGCAGTAATTCAAAAAGGAAAATCCCGGAAAAATAGCAAATGGACTCCAAAAATTCTGAAATTTGGCAAATCTAATTTTTAAATTATTTGGAAGATATTGGCGAAAGAAAATCTTGATTCCGAGTTCGTTTGCAAAATGGCCAAATCCCGGGCCTCCTATGCAGTAATTCAAGCCGATAAATCCCGAAAAAATACCAAATGAGCTCCAAAAATTATGAAAACTTCCAGATCACACTTTTTAATTATTTTGAAGAGATTGGTGAAGAAAAATCTTGATTTGGAGCTCGTTTAAAAAATGGTAAAATGTAGGGGCATAAAAGGGCATTTTTGGGAAGAAAAAATCCAAATAAATAGCAAACGGACTCGGATAATTTTGAAAACTTCCAGAACTCAATATTTTATTATTTTGGAAGTATTAAAAAAAGAAAAATTGAATTTGGAGTCCGTTTGATATTTACTTGCATCCGGGGGGCAAAATGGTCATTTCACCCAAGCAACCGAAAAGGGCTTTTTTTGGCCCTTCAAAAAATCAGAGTTGGGCTGGAAAAGATATGTGCTGGCATACCCAAGCCCAAAGAAAGGAGGAAGCTTCTAATTTATTTTTTTTTAATCAAGTGGTTAAAAATCAAGAGTTAGTTAACCATTCTCTTTGATCAAACCATGGTGATTAAACCACATAGGTTAAGAAAGATGTCAACATTATTTTTGCATAGCTGTAATTTGAGAGGGCTGAGATGCTAATCTAAAGGTGGTAATTTCATGACTTTTCATCTTGAATTATTGGCCATTTGATGGAAATTAGGTTACACAAAAATGACAACATCTTGGAGGCTATATAACCATGCATTAAGGCTAGCCCTAAGGAGGGGGGAGGCAGATTTTGGTTTCTTCTTTTCCATTTTGGCTGATTTCTCTTAGTTTTTCTTAGTTTTTATCTTCTTGGTTGAGAGCAAAAAAAGAAAAGTTTAGAAATAAAGGAAAGTTTGAAGAGAAAAGCTTGAAATATTAGCTTCTTGAGGTTGCTCTTGAGCACCAACTCTTGCACTTTCATTTTCTATTCTTGTTTTTTGCTATTTTAATCTCTACTTGGTGAGTTTTCATTTTAAAATAATGTTTCTTGTTCTTCCTTCATTTCCTTTCTTAAGTATATTTTTTTTACATTTTGTTTTTACAATAAACTCACCATGGCCAAATGGCCTACATTATTTATTTTAAGTTGTTGTTTCAATTCATTTTACCATATTGTTTATGCTATTTTCTTTGTTTTTGATGTTTTAAGTGTTATGTTATTTCATGTTCTTAAGTTATATTTAATTTGGTTGCTTTGTTTGTTGCCATTTATGTCTTAGATATCATGTTTTTGCATTTTTAATTTTCTGTTTTCATGTTGTTTAAATTTGAGCATGTTTTAAAGTTAGCATATTAAGTGTTTGTGAAAATGCTTGTGTGATTCTTTGCATGATTCTTGTTTTATATCTTAGTTGAGCATGTTTTAGATTTAGCATATTAAGTGTTTGTGAAAATGCTTGTGTGATTTCTGTGTTATGACTTAGTTTTTCATGCTAGTATGCCAAGTGTTTGAGAAAATGCCATGCTTGTTGGAGCTTGAGGCCATTTGGCTACTCCATGTGTTTTGCATTGTGTGTTGCATTTTTTGTCATGCTAGTTGTTAGGTTTTTGCATTTGCATGATATTTGGTTGGATTTTTGAATTAAGCATGCCTTGTGTTTGTGAAAATGCCATGCATATCTTAGGTCTAGGTTGCATTTATTGCCATGCAAGTTCATGTTAGGTCTAGGCCATATTATTTATGTCATGCATTTTCCTTACATTTAGTTTTAAATCCATGCATTTCATGCATTATGTTTGCTGCATTATTTCATGCATTTCATGTTCATGGCACTTGAATAATGACTTGAGCCAATTAATGGTTCAAAGTCATGCTCTCTTGAGCACACTTGTGGAAAATTAAGTTTGTCAAATTGATTATTCTACCTTTGTGATTTTTTTTACTTAGCCAATTTTTATCTAACTTTCAAAAAGTCCTAGCTACTGCTTTCAAGTCATTTTATGAGTTTCAAATATTTTTATTTTTATTTTTAAATGATTTTATCAAAGACAAAAAAAATGTGTTGGCAAATCAGTTTTTTTCCACCCAAAACTCGTACATCTCCGATTTTTCTGGGAATTCATCTTTGATCAGAAAATTAAGCCAATTTTTTCTCATGTAGTTTTATATGTCCTGAGTCTCCAGTATTTTTTTTAGAATTTTTGGGATTTTTAAAAATAGGGTAAAAAATCATAGATTAAAACTGGACAGTGGAGTCAGGATTGAATTTAAAGAAAAACAAAGCAGTTTTTTCTCCTCCAAAAACTCGTACATCTCTGATTTTTCTGGGAATTCATCTTTGATCAAAAAATTAAGCCGATTTTTTCTCGTGTAGTTTTAAATGTCGTGAGTCTCCAGTATTTTTTTCAGAATTTTTGGAATTTTTTAAAATAGGGTAAAAAATCGTGGATTAAAACTGGACAGTGGAGTCAGAATTGAATTTAAAGAAAAACAAAGCAGTTTTTTCTCCTCCAAAAACTCGTACATCTCTGATTTTTCTGGGAATTCATCTTTGATTCGAAAATTAAGCCGATTTTTTTTCGTGTAGTTTTACATGTTCTGAGTTTCCAGTATTTTTTTTAGAATTTTTGGAATTTTTAAAAATAGGATAAAAATTCGTGGATTAAAACTGGACAGTGGAGTCAGAATTGAATTTAAAGAGAAACCATTTTTCTGTTTTGGTTAATTTACTTAGAGTGGGCTGATTAGGAGGGTTAGCTACTGACTTAGGGTAGTTTCTAAGCCTTTTTAAACTCTAAAAATGGTTTTTCAAGTCTCGGGTTAAGGGTAGTCAAGTCCGGATTTTTAAACTTAGGAAATTAGAGCCATTTAAAAAATTTTAGCCCAGTTTTTATTCAAGCTTCTCAAAATTGTTTTCAAACAATCACAAAGTATTTTGGTTTTAGAATATTTAATTTGACATATTTTCCTAAGGTAGCCGGATATCTTTTTAGATATACGGATTTCCTTAATAAAAGGAAAAAAATACATTTCATGCATTGCATTTTTATTTTCATGCATATTATATGATAGCATTATTTTATTCCATGTCATTTAAATTATATGCCATACCATTCATATTTGTCATGTCATTTAGGTTGCATTATATTATTTAGACTGTACCATGTCATTTTATTTATGTCATGCATATACATATTCATTTCTTTTAAATGTTTCCAAAAAAAGATAATGGTTTTCAATAAAAAAAAATATAAAGATATTCCCGAGTTAAAATAATTCATGAGTTCTCTACCGGGTTTGCTGGAGGGAATATCATCAATTATCATTAATAAAGGAATATCTTTCTTTCAAAAAAGAGAATGATTCGGAAAGTTTTCCAAAACTAATAAAAATTTCTATATTTTGCCACGTTTGTTGGGGAATATAGGAAAATTTTGAATTTATAAATTCTGGATCATTTTCAATAAAAAAAATGGAATTATTTTTCTTTAAATTGGGAATTAACTTGAAATACTAAATTTAAAACCAACTTTTTACCGAGACTTGAGATAACACACGATTAATAAGGTACCGATTTATACGGGCGTTGTGGGGGTGCTAATCCTTCCCCACACGTAACCGACTCCCGAACCCTCTTCTTTGATTTCTCTGGTTTAAAACGCAGACTTGAAATTGGTTTTTAAAATGTTTTAATTAATTTTTAAAATATTTTATAAAACCGGTTTTAATAGGTGGCCGATCACACCTAGCTAAAAAAGATTGGTGGCGACTCCATGTCTTTTTTAAGGTCATTTTCAAAACCTTCATTTTTCTAGAGGAATTAAGTCGACTTTTCCTCGATTTTTTTTAATGTCACGCCTAACGAATAATAAAGTCTTGCGATGAGACGTCGTCGTTATTTTTTTAGGTTGCGACAGCTTGGCGACTCCGCTGGGGAATATTAGAGAGTCAGGCCTAGAATTAGTCGTGTGTTATCAAAGTCTCGTTTTGTTGGTTTTATTGGTATTTAATTTTAATTCCCATATTTTTATTAATAAGGAGCATTTTGAAAATAATAAAATATTTTTAAATATGTTCATACTCATGTGCATGCATTTTATTATTGTTCTCTAGTTATTTAAGGTTGCATATTATAATTGCTTGTTGGTTAATGCGTTACACTATTCTTGAATGTTTTAATTGCTAGGGCATTTAGAATAAGGTTTGTAGAATAGGTGGTGAAAGGTTTATTATTCCTCCACACACACTACACGTGCATTTGCATAACATGAATCCTATACCCGGGTTCCGTCCTTTTAAGTGGGAGTAAAGTAACTACGCCTTCGTGATGATCCTCCGTATGGGCTAGTGAAACACTTTCGGAGTATAAAGTACCTAATGCCTTCGTGATAATCCTCCGTACGGGCATAGGAAAATATACTCTAACGAATTGAACCCGCTTTTATCGGGATGCCTTACTAGCCTTCACCGGCGACAGTGAGGAACAATTCGGGGCCTTAGAACCGATTCACCCTCATATAGTGAACCTAGGCGAAGCCATCCCGAATTTCCGTTAGATATACCGAAAATAGGAACACATGGAGGGACATTTCTAAACTTTTTGTTACACGTTTTACACTCCGAATAAGTGTGGTAGATCGGGCAACGATGTAGTACATCGCCCGTAATAAATGTGATACTCCGCCTCGAAGGCATCGTGATGCCTAAATAAGCAGATATTGCTGGGGCAGATGTTCATTAGCTTTTTTTTTAAAAAAAAAAAAATCCTTTTTCAAGCATTTTTGCATGTGGCACATTTCATGCATGTGTAAATAGAGCATGTACATTTTTGGTTGTATTATTGATCTCATTCTTTGCAATAAACAGTTGGTAATTGAATTTGATGATTTCATAAAACCGGTAGTGTCACATGAACATTTGCATATTGTACCATAGTAAGATCCACCCTGAAATTCTTTTGAAAATGATGTGATTGGTTTATCAAAAAAAAAAATCAAAAAAAAAAAAAAATCAAAAATTGGAGGCAAATCCTGCATAATGAGATTTTTGAATAGTCCCACCAATTTCGTGTAATCATTGATTTCTTTGTATATACCTTTGTGTTAATTCATTTATTTTTACATGTATCATTTTGACATCATGTTATAGTCATAGCATGCATGGTCATTCATTGTAAGATACGTTTATGACATGCATGGTCATTATTTGTATATACTTATGTATCAATTTATTCTTTCTTTACATGCATCATGTTGGCATCAGGTGGCATTCATGACATACACGGTCAGCATGACCTTTTTTGTATATACTCTGTGTCAGTCATTTATTCTTCACATGCGTCATAATTGACATTGTGTGGCATTCATAGTGTATATGATCGTTCATTGGGAAATACATTTGGAACATACATGGTCATTCATTGTATATATCCATGCATTAATTTGCATATTCTTTACATGCATCATGTTGGCATCAGGTTGCATTCATGGCATACACAGTCATCATGATATGCTCATACATTAATTTGTCATATTGGCATCAGGTTGCATTCGTGACATACATGGTCAGCATGATTTTCTTTGTATATACTCTGTGTCAATCATTTATTCTTTACATGCATCATAATTGACATTGTGTGGCATTCATAGTGTATATGATCATTCATTGAGAAATGCATTTGGAACATACATGGTCATTCATTGTATATATCCATGCATTGATTTTTCTTATTCTTTAAATGCATCATGTTGGCATCGTGTTGCATTTATAACATACATGGTCAACATGTTTCCACTGTATATGACCACACATAACTTTGTTTATCCTTCACATGCATCAAATTGCACTCATGACATTCATAGCTCATTCATCATGAAACACATTAATAAGATGAAATAGAAATTGGCTTAGCTTTGAAGAGTTTTCTTCGTCAGCTAAAAGCTATGACCCCAACAGCAAGTGCGAGTATCATATTGGGGCAATTGGGCATTCGAATAAAAATGCAGAAAACTGAAGGAAAGAATTGAGGGTCTTGTCCACAATGGCATTTGGATTCCAGAGCTTATCGAACATTGGAAATCTGTTTTACCATAGATTGATTTCCTCTTGAAGAATTTTGAGGATAAGATTTGTTATCTTTGAAAGCATGTCAATAGGAGCATTCTGATGCATATTTTTCTATACACTTTGATGATGAAAGCTTTTGTCTCATGATGACATCTACATGAAATAAATAAATTTTGAATTTTAATATTTTGTGTTCATTTTATTTTAGCAATAAATTTGAAATTGTAAAAAAAAAAAAAAAAAATGAAACTTTGAGAAAATTTGTGGTACACAATAAATAAGTGGTTTTCACATGAAATAATGAACAATCTTGAGAATATTGATGATCATTGTTAGAAATGACCCAATACCTTCAGCCTTCTCTTTTAGGCTTTCCTAAGCCTAAATCCTTTGAACCGAGACCACTTGAAAGACCTAATGCTTCAAGGAATATGAATGATTTGACTTCATAAAACCATTGTCATCACAGAATAAGCAAAGACTTAGATCTTAGTCTAGGCTATGAACAAAGGAACGAACTTTTTGAAAATTTTCAAATTCCTTGAAAATCAAACAAATGAGACATTCTTTCAAGAATCCAGATTTTGATAATTTGGTGTGTGTCAGGATTGTGCTAAAACCATTCATGACCTTTCCCAATGACCACAAAACACTAATTGCCCATACATCACTTCATGATTGACACCTTGGGGCACAATGATTAAACTAGATTATCCCTTGTCCCAGAGAAAACCTGCTTTTGGGTCATGTTTTCCTTGTCTCTTCAAAGAACTCAGATTGGAAACTCAGCCTTTTCAAAACAGACCTAGACTTGCCATGTTCCTCGTTGATACAAATTCGCATGGTTAATCAAATTGGGGCATCATATGTGGAAATGATGGATACATAGTGAAGAAGGATGGGCTAATGCATGAATTATTGGGGGCATGCAACGAAAAAAAAACGAAAAAAAGAAAAAAATTTGTGATATCATGCATATGAGAATTCGGATGATTCCAAAGTGCAAAATGAAATTCTGAATATCTATTTCCCCTAGGGATTGCTTTTCAATGTGAATATTTGTGCTTGACGTGAGAAATGGCCATCTTTCATATCCTTTTCACATAAAAAGAAATTATCCATAGTCACCCCTTTTGAGCCAAAAGAATTCTTTCTTCTTTGAACCCTGATCAAGGATTACCCTCTACACTGGGGGGCAAATACGAGGAAAGATCTTTTCAAAGATCATTGAGAAATGAGTGATAGCTCAAGGACAGACACAAAGCAAATGGAGCCCCGAATAAATACGGGCTCACTCTGTCAAAGAAAAAGAAGAGAAAAAGATGGTGAAATGAAAGCCAAGAAAAACAAAAGAAAAACACAATGAAAAAGAAAATGTGTGTGAAAGACATGGCAAATTGAAAGCCAAGAGCAAGGAAGAAAAAGAGCAAAGTCAAAAGGAAAGAAATGTCCAATAAGGGACAAATGCTTCAAAGGGAATCCTCCTCAAGAAATGATCCCTGATCTGATTACCCTCAAACACATATTTTGGGCCTATTTATCCTTTCTTTCTGAACCCTGAGCCATGGCCTACATTATATGCTTTAAAAGTCCATTTTGATCAAGCATGAATATTTAATTTGAAGGGTTTTTCCTCGGATTTTATCCCATCTCATCGAATTATCATTTCACTAAGGAAGAATTTAGAATTCTCAAGTGTGTGGTAAAAAAAAAAAGGAAAGAATGGGACTCTAGGGCGAAAACCCAAAACGGGCGGTCTAGAGTAAATTTGGAAATTTTCAATGCCATCCGTGCAGATACCCAAAAAAAAAAAAAAAAAAAAGAAGGTCATTTTAAAAAAAGTGGTCATCGAGGAACATCTAGGAATTCCTGAATCCCCCAAATTGTCAGCTCTCATTCGGAGGATTGTCTTCAAAAATTGAATCTTTTTTTCCTCCAAGATCAAACTTTCCGATTTAAATATCCCGGCCAATCTTGACGCTCGTCAAAAAGCCTTGATATGGAAACTAAAAGAATGTTGAATTTGCTTGGTTCTCAATGAATTCATGATTTATAAAACCTGTTCCATTTGTGAGCCTAGAAGGGACATACATTTTTGTTGTGAAGTTTTCCTGAAAAAACCAAAATCTTGTTGTATCAAGCCTTGTCAATTCAAATTGAAAAACCCAAATTAATACTTAGGGGATTTTCTAACAGTGATCATCAGTCATCAAAAGATTTGTACATCATACACTGTGGAGTTAAAATTTTTGGCTTAGAAGTTTTCCTTAAATAAGCAAAATTGTTTTGCAAAAAGGGAAAATAAAAATATTTTTGAAATACCCAATTTTGATGTTGACATGAGACAAGAGTTTTTCTAACCCAAAAGTATAGAACTGCCAGGATAGGTCCCGACTTCCAGATATGAGAAGAAGAAATCAAACTCAGTTCAGATCTCTATTGATGAAAGTTTGAAAACTTTTGGGGCAAAGAGAATAGCCAAAATGAATTGAAGATATACTCTGATTTGAAGAGGAAAAATGAATTTGAAAGGCTAAGCCAAAGTCTAGAAAAACAACCGGGGGCATTTGCATCACTCATGAGCACTCATCTCTTTATCGAGCTTTTGCATCTGCACAGTGTCAGCAAGCATTTGCATCATTCATGGATATTTGCATTGGCACTATTCCATAAGCATCTGCATTTTACCTTTACATTTACATTCTTCATGGAATTCGCATTTGTGTCATCTCAAGCAATTGCATCATTTCTAGAATCATTGCATTTTCATTATTGTGTGGTAATTGTAGTTACACCATTCATAAACCAGTTACATGAACACAATTAGTAGGGGCATCTGCATCATGAAACATGGGCATCAATCCAAGTCATTTACATTTGCATTAAAGACATTTGCACCAGTTTAAGTCATTTCGTGTCTTATTCAACACCTGCATCTGCATCCAAAAGCATTCGCATCTTCTCAAAATCGTTAGGGTAATTTTCAACAATTCTTCAAAGAACATTTTTAAGACCTCCGGGCATAATTTTTCAAATCACAGGTAAGACCTCCGGGCAATATCTTTAAGACCTCCGGGCAACATCTTTAAGACCTCCGGGCATAACTTTTTTCAGGGGTAAGGCCTCCGGGCACTATTCTTAAGACCTCCGGGCATCATTTTTAAAGTCGCATACAGCGCATTTTTTCCAAATTATGGGTAAGGCCTCCGGGCACCATTCTTAAGACCTCCGGGCATCATTTTTAAAGTCGCATACAGCGCATTTCTTCCAAATCACGGGTAATGCCTCCGGGCACCATTCTTAAGACCTCCGGGCATCATTTTTAAAGTCGCATACAGCGCATTTTTTCCAAATTATGGGTAAGGCCTCCGGGCACCATTCTTAAGACCTCCGGGCATCATTTTTAAAGTCGCATACAGCGCATTTCTTCCAAATCACGGGTAAGACCTCCGGGCACCATTCTTAAGACCTCCGGGCATCATTTTTAAAGTCGCATACAGCGCATTTTTTCCAAATTATGGGTAAGGCCTCCGGGCACCATTCTTAAGACCTCCGGGCATCATTTTTAAAGTCGCATACAGCGCATTTCTTCCAAATCACGGGTAAGACCTCCGGGCACCATTCTTAAGACCTCCGGGCATCATTTTTAAAGTCGCATACAGCGAATTTCTTCCAAATTATGGGTAAGGCCTCCGGGCACCATTCTTAAGACCTCCGGGCATCATTTTTAAAGTCGCATACAGCGAATTTCTTCCAAATTATGGGTAAGGCCTCCGGGCACCCATTCTTAAGACCTCCGGGCACCAATTTTTAAGACCTCCGGGCACCAATTTTTAAGACCTCCGGGCACCATTTTAAGACCTCCGGGCACCATTTTAAGACCTCCGGGCACCAATTTTTAAGACCTCCGGGCACCATTTTAAGACCTCCGGGCATAACTCTTTTTTTCAGAGGTAAGGCCTATGGGCACCATTTTTAAGACCTCCGGGCATAATTTTTCAAATCACAGGTAAAACCACCGGGCAACATCTTTAAGACCTCCGGGCATTATTTTTTTAGGGGTAAGACCTCCGGGCACCAATTTTTAAGACCTCCGGGCATAATTTTTTTCAAATCACAGGTAAGACCTCTGGGCAACATCTTTAAGACCTCCGGGCATAACTTTTTTCAGGGGTAAGACCTCCGGGCACCAATTTTTAAGACCTCCGGGCATAATTTTTCATATCACAGGTAAGACCTCCGGGCAACATCTTTAAGATCTCCGGGCATAACTTTTTTCAGGGGTAAGACCTCCGGGCACCAATTTTTAAGACCTCCGGGCACCATTTTAAGACCTTCGGGCACCAATTTTAAAGCCCTTCGAGCATAAATTTTTCTTTTGAAAATCGAATTTATTCCCTTAGGACGAATCGAGCCTTGTTTAGGCAGGGAATTCAATTTAAGGACAAAATCTTCAATTTATTGTTTTTAAAAAAAAATGAAAAAAGAGAAAATAGAAAAAAAAATAAAATAAAAAAATAAAAAATAAATAAAAATAAAAAAAAGGAAAAAAGAAAAAAGAAAAAAAGAAAAAAAGAAAAAAAGAAAAAAAGAAGAAAGAAGAAAAAAATGAAAAAATGAAAAATAGAAAATGAAAAAAATTAAAATGAAAAAGAAACCCCTTTCCCTTTCCTTCACATGTGATGTCACTGACCGTACAAAATTAGTGTCGGTTTATCTTTGCCTGATTCCTGATTCTCAGCAATAGCCAAAGAGGGGCAGCTGTAGACACCTAATTTTGTCCGGACCACTAAACAGGTATGTTTTCTTCCCATATTGATGTTCCCAAGTGTAAAAAGACTGTTTTCATCCTGCAGGTGGTACTCCGAGACTTAGTTTAAGAGGGCGAGCACAAAAAGTCAAACTTGAAAAAAAGTCAACCCCGAAAAAGTCAACCCCGAAAAAGTCAACCCCAAAAAGTCAACTACTGAAAAAGTCAACCCACTTTCAAAATCAAGATTTTAAGTTCAATTGAAAAATGGCGAAAGAATTTTGATAATCCGAGGTCTACATTGAAAGATATGGAGTTCGGAAGTTGGGATTTGGAGATTCAGTAGAAAGGAAACCCTAATCCGAGAAATTTGGGGAAAAGTGCTTAAACGATCAAACTGGTCGAAATTGAAGGTTCCAAATGAAAGATAAGCACTGACTACGGGTAATGGAGAAGTCACTTGCAAGAAAATCCGAAAAAAAAGTCAACCCGGGAGAAAACCGAGAATTAGGGTTTTTAGTGGATTTCGGTGAAATCGGGAAGAATCACAGAAATGGCCCGACTTGGTAAGACCAAAGCCCCCAATGGATGAGGAATGATTAAAAAGGATGGCCCAAGGCTCAGATTGAAGAAAATCTGAAAATCGGACTTGTTTTGAGCAAAACCGGGTTTCGGAGGTAAAAGGGCAAAATTGGAAAAATTTGGGAAAAATAGCAAATGGACTCCGAAAATTATGGAAAATTTGTCAATCTCATTCTTAAATCATTTGAAGGAGATTGGCGAAAGAAAATCTTGATTCCGAGTTCGTTTGCAAAATGGCCAAATCCCGGGCTTCTTATGCAGTAATTCAAAAAGGAAAATCCCGGAAAAATAGCAAATGGACTCCAAAAATTCTGAAATTTGGCAAATCTAATTTTTAAATTATTTGGAAGATATTGGCGAAAGAAAATCTTGATTCCGAGTTCGTTTGCAAAATAGCCAAATCCCGGGCCTCCTATGCAGTAATTCAAGCCGATAAATCCCGAAAAAATACCAAATGAGCTCCAAAAATTATGAAAACTTCCAGATCACACTTTTTAATTATTTTGAAGAGATTGGTGAAGAAAAATCTTGATTTGGAGCTCGTTTAAAAAATGGTAAAATGTAGGGGCATAAAAGGGCATTTTTGGGAAGAAAAAATCCAAATAAATAGCAAACGGACTCGGATAATTTTGAAAACTTCCAGAACTCAATATTTTATTATTTTGGAAGTATTAAAAAAATAAAAATTGAATTTGGAGTCCGTTTGATATTTACTTGCATCCGGGGGGCAAAATGGTCATTTCACCCAAGCAACCGAAAAGGGCTTTTTTTGGCCCTTCAAAAAATCAGAGTTGGGCTGGAAAAGATATGTGCTGGCATACCCAAGCCCAAAGAAAGGAGGAAGCTTCTAATTTTTTTTTTTTTAATCAAGTGGTTAAAAATCAAGAGTTAGTTAACCATTCTCTTTGATCAAACCATGGTGATTAAACCACATAGGTTAAGAAAGATGTCAACATTATTTTTGCATAGCTGTAATTTGAGAGGGCTGAGATGCTAATCTAAAGGTGGTAATTTCATGACTTTTCATCTTGAATTATTGGCCATTTGATGGAAATTAGGTTACACAAAAATGACAACATCTTGGAGGCTATATAACCATGCATTAAGGCTAGCCCTAAGGAGGGGGGAGGCAGATTTTGGTTTCTTCTTTTCCATTTTGGCTGATTTCTCTTAGTTTTTCTTAGTTTTTATCTTCTTGGTTGAGAGCAAAAAAAGAAAAGTTTAGAAATAAAGGAAAGTTTGAAGAGAAAAGCTTGAAATATTAGCTTCTTGAGGTTGCTCTTGAGCACCAACTCTTGCACTTTCATTTTCTATTCTTGTTTTTTGCTATTTTAATCTCTACTTGGTGAGTTTTCATTTTAAAATAATGTTTCTTGTTCTTCCTTCATTTCCTTTCTTAAGTATATTTTTTTTACATTTTGTTTTTACAATAAACTCACCATGGCCAAATGGCCTACATTATTTATTTTAAGTTGTTGTTTCAATTCATTTTACCATATTGTTTATGCTATTTTCTTTGTTTTTGATGTTTTAAGTGTTATGTTATTTCATGTTCTTAAGTTATATTTAATTTGGTTGCTTTGTTTGTTGCCATTTATGTCTTAGATATCATGTTTTTGCATTTTTAATTTTCTGTTTTCATGTTGTTTAAATTTGAGCATGTTTTAAAGTTAGCATATTAAGTGTTTGTGAAAATGCTTGTGTGATTCTTTGCATGATTCTTGTTTTATATCTTAGTTGAGCATGTTTTAGATTTAGCATATTAAGTGTTTGTGAAAATGCTTGTGTGATTTCTGTGTTATGACTTAGTTTTTCATGCTAGTATGCCAAGTGTTTGAGAAAATGCCATGCTTGTTGGAGCTTGAGGCCATTTGGCTACTCCATGTGTTTTGCATTGTGTGTTGCATTTTTTGTCATGCTAGTTGTTAGGTTTTTGCATTTGCATGATATTTGGTTGGATTTTTGAATTAAGCATGCCTTGTGTTTGTGAAAATGCCATGCATATCTTAGGTCTAGGTTGCATTTATTGCCATGCAAGTTCATGTTAGGTCTAGGCCATATTATTTATGTCATGCATTTTCCTTACATTTAGTTTTAAATCCATGCATTTCATGCATTATGTTTGCTGCATTATTTCATGCATTTCATGTTCATGGCACTTGAATAATGACTTGAGCCAATTAATGGTTCAAAGTCATGCTCTCTTGAGCACACTTGTGGAAAATTAAGTTTGTCAAATTGATTATTCTACCTTTGTGATTTTTTTTACTTAGCCAATTTTTATCTAACTTTCAAAAAGTCCTAGCTACTGCTTTCAAGTCATTTTATGAGTTTCAAATATTTTTATTTTTATTTTTAAATGATTTTATCAAAGACAAAAAAAATGTGTTGGCAAATCAGTTTTTTTCCACCCAAAACTCGTACATCTCCGATTTTTCTGGGAATTCATCTTTGATCAGAAAATTAAGCCAATTTTTTCTCATGTAGTTTTATATGTCCTGAGTCTCCAGTATTTTTTTTAGAATTTTTGGGATTTTTAAAAATAGGGTAAAAAATCGTGGATTAAAACTGGACAGTGGAGTCAGGATTGAATTTAAAGAAAAACAAAGCAGTTTTTTCTCCTCCAAAAACTCGTACATCTCTGATTTTTCTGGGAATTCATCTTTGATCAAAAAATTAAGCCGATTTTTTCTCGTGTAGTTTTAAATGTCGTGAGTCTCCAGTATTTTTTTCAGAATTTTTGGAATTTTTTAAAATAGGGTAAAAAATCGTGGATTAAAACTGGACAGTGGAGTCAGAATTGAATTTAAAGAAAAACAAAGCAGTTTTTTCTCCTCCAAAAACTCGTACATCTCTGATTTTTCTGGGAATTCATCTTTGATTCGAAAATTAAGCCGATTTTTTTTCGTGTAGTTTTACATGTTCTGAGTTTCCAGTATTTTTTTTAGAATTTTTGGAATTTTTAAAAATAGGATAAAAATTCGTGGATTAAAACTGGACAGTGGAGTCAGAATTGAATTTAAAGAGAAACCATTTTTCTGTTTTGGTTAATTTACTTAGAGTGGGCTGATTAGGAGGGTTAGCTACTGACTTAGGGTAGTTTCTAAGCCTTTTTAAACTCTAAAAATGGTTTTTCAAGTCTCGGGTTAAGGGTAGTCAAGTCCGGATTTTTAAACTTAGGAAATTAGAGCCATTTAAAAAATTTTAGCCCAGTTTTTATTCAAGCTTCTC
Organism: Fremontodendron californicum; assembly: GCA_030761205.1. Lineage (NCBI taxonomy): Eukaryota > Viridiplantae > Streptophyta > Magnoliopsida > Malvales > Malvaceae > Fremontodendron > Fremontodendron californicum. The sequence continues at coordinate 21,048,457 of JAULJL010000033.1, forward strand.
AAAATTGTTTTCAAACAATCACAAAGTATTTTGGTTTTAGAATATTTAATTTGACATATTTTCCTAAGGTAGCCGGATATCTTTTTAGATATACGGATTTCCTTAATAAAAGGAAAAAAATACATTTCATGCATTGCATTTTTATTTTCATGCATATTATATGATAGCATTATTTTATTCCATGTCATTTAAATTATATGCCATACCATTCATATTTGTCATGTCATTTAGGTTGCATTATATTATTTAGACTGTACCATGTCATTTTATTTATGTCATGCATATACATATTCATTTCTTTTAAATGTTTCCAAAAAAAGATAATGGTTTTCAATAAAAAAAAATATAAAGATATTCCCGAGTTAAAATAATTCATGAGTTCTCTACCGGGTTTGCTGGAGGGAATATCATCAATTATAATAAAGGAATATCTTTCTTTCAAAAAAGAGAATGATTCGGAAAGTTTTCCAAAACTAATAAAAATTTCTATATTTTGCCACGTTTGTTGGGGAATATAGGAAAATTTTGAATTTATAAATTCTGGATCATTTTCAATAAAAAAATGGAATTATTTTTCTTTAAATTGGGAATTAACTTGAAATACTAAATTTAAAACCAACTTTTTACCGAGACTTGAGATAACACACGATTAATAAGGTAGCGATTTATACGGGCGTTGTGGGGGTGCTAATCCTTCCCCACACGTAACCGACTCCCGAACCCTCTTCTTTGATTTCTCTGGTTTAAAACGCAGACTTGAAATTGGTTTTTAAAATGTTTTAATTAATTTTTAAAATATTTTATAAAACCGGTTTTAATAGGTGGCCGATCACACCTAGCTAAAAAAGATTGGTGGCGACTCCATGTCTTTTTTAAGGTCATTTTCAAAACCTTCATTTTTCTAGAGGAATTAAGTCGACTTTTCCTCGATTTTTTTTAATGTCACGCCTAACGAATAATAAAGTCTTGCGATGAGACGTCGTCGTTATTTTTTTAGGTTGCGACATTTATTATTAATAAATATTTTATGATAAATAATTGCTATAGTTGAAAATATTTCTTTTACAAACAATAAGTTTAAATTCTGAAATAATTATTAGAAATAGATTTTTTCTATAGGCAAGTGGCACGCAAGTTTGGTTTGATTCGTTTGGAAATTTCCTGGGGACAGGTTTTCAGTGGCTAAAGTGTGGCAGCAAATCAGGCCAAGGCAGCCAAAGGTGGATTGGGATAGATTGGTATGGTATGCCTACCATATTCCAAGGCATTCCCAAATATCATGGATGGCAATTCAGAACAAGCTCCCTACAAAAGATCGATTGATGGAATGGGGAATGGAACTTAATGGAACTTGTGATATGTGCAGTCAACAAATGGAGACTCGAGATCATTTATTCTTTGAGTGTGAGTATTCTAAGGCAGTATGGAAGGAGATTCTGCACCTATGTAAGCTTCATAGAGTCATCAGAAGCTGGGACTTCGAAGTTCAATGGGCAAAGAGGAAGCTAATGGGTAAATCTCTTATTGCTACAGTGCTTCGAATTGCTTGGAATGCTCTCATATATCATGTATGGAGGGAGAGGAATAACCGCAGGTTTGGTAAACAATCTCAGCAATGTATGCAAATGCTTGAGAAAATCAAGGAGGAGGTTAGCTATAGACTAGGGGGGATGAAAATCATAAAGGATGATAATGTTAATAGAGATTTGCATGTTGCATGGGGGTTAAAAAGCTCACTGATAGCATAATTGGTTTTTAGCTATGTAAAGAAGACATTGTAAAATAGTACATTTGTTTGCCAGCTATGCTGGTTGTATTGACGAAGCAGTGCATGCTGCTTTTGGATAAATAAAAACTTTGCTTATCCAAAAAAAGTTTGGTTTGATTTAAATTTGATTTTGGATAATTTTTTAAAATTTATGTCCAACCTGATATGAAATATTATTTTTTTATTATTTTATTTTATTTTTATTTTAATTTTAAAATATAATTATAATTTTTTTTAATATTTAATAATTTTTTTTAAATAGTTACAACTTTAAAAGGGATATTAATAATGTTCTAACTAATTAAATAAGATTTAAAATCGGTTATATAAATTAATCGGTTTTCACTTTAAAAATTAGTGGCTGTACGTGATTGACTTTTAAATTAGAAGTCAACAGACCGTCATTGTCTCATCATTTTCCTACAATTTATTTCAGAAAATTGAAAGATAATAATAATAATTAAAATTATAAGGAAAACGGTGCCGTTTATTATGCATTGGAAAAACCCATTGAGTCATTGACCATATATACTTGCAGAAGGGTAGAATCGTGATTTGAGAATTTATCGATTTATTTTTAATACAACTATTTGACACCACACATGACAGAACAGAACTCAAAATTACTTTTGTCATGTGGGCTGTCAGGTTTTCTATCTAAGGGCAAGAAAGAGATTTCAGTTGGATGTAACCCTATCTGACCATATATCTCTGCCAGATCTAATCCCATCTCTCGTTGTTCTCCTTCTCCAACCATCTCCATCTCCATCTTTGAAACTTTTGAAAATTGAATTATCTTAGAGGCAAGCTTGTCTTTTCTTTTTTTTTTTGATTTTAAGTTTGTAGGATGTCTTGATTGACATCAAATGGTTTTAAATCAAATCTTATTTTATTCTTTTGGGAAAAAATAGTCTGTAGAGATCAATGATTTTAAATCAAATATTTGTTCAGATATTGGATGCTATCACATATTGAAGATTCAATTCAAATATGTAGTTTAACTTTTGTAATTTTACAAGTTTTTTTTTTTTGTTTTTTTTCTAAATTATTTTTATATGGTGTTTAGAATAAAAGACTGGATCTGTCCTGATGTTTTACTTTCAGCCAAGAATATTTTGATTTCATAATGTGTTTTTTTAGGGTGTTCTGTTATTGGGTTATTTTTTTAGATATGAGTATGATTTATATTTACCAGTGAAAATTGAGGTTTTTTGCATGTCAAAGTCATGGTCTTTGTATATTTGGTTTAAATCTTTGTTTGTAGAAGTCTTGATTTCCATTAATATTATATGAGTCTTGATTTGTTAAAAACAGGAGATATGTATTTCATATTTGTAACTAAGATGATTGTGTTAATTGCAGGTAGTAAATTTCCGAGTTGAATCGCCTGGTATTTTCAAGGCCGGGTGGAGCAACAAAGGTATTATTGACATGCTTGACAACTCTAAAGCTGTAGAAAGTCATATGCTTTAGTTAGAAAATCATAAGCTTTTAGTCTGATAGTTGAATTTGTGTGATTCTTATATTACATTCTTTTAAATTTATTGTTGCTTACCAGATGCAGGTAAAGATTTAAATAGCGGTGTTCTTCATTATTTTTCAGCTGCTACCAATAAGTGGTGGGATTGATGCACTGTCTTGAACAATAATATTTACCAATAATTGCTCTGGCATAGCATCTAAATCCAAATGAAAATGTATTTAATTTGTATGTACGATGTCTCTTATATTAAGCATTATCTTTAGTTTTTTAGCTTTTGTACAAAAATACTTACTTTTATCACTTGATTCATCTACAATTCTAAATTTAAATCCAAATATTCTTAAAAACCAACTAGAAATATTAAATATAATTTGAAAATCGTATTCATCCAAGTAAGGATTCCCCATTTCCAGATGTCCAATCCCTGGTGAAAGGTTAAGAGACAGAGAGAGAGCATTCATTTTCTTTAATATATCAAAGGATTGGACGTTATTTTCAATTTGGATTGTTTGATTGGCAGATGGAAAGATATAAAACACGACAATACTTTCACTATGTTAGTTATCTAGAATGATCTCTTTAATCCAAAAGAATAATACTTATCTTTTGGCAGCTAGGAGCGAAGTGACCTGTAAGAAGCAATATGATGGTGCTTTTGGTTTTTATTTAGTGAATCATGTATAAATGGATGTCTGGGCTTTAAATGCAGGATTATATAGAGAACATCAGAGCAGCAAATACTAAGGATTTTTAACTAAAGATGTTACGAAATTGCAAATAGCAGTTGCTACATGTCTTATTGATAAATTAGCTCCTAGGTTGGGTAATGAGAAGGTATATCACACATGTACCATGAACTCTTACTTGTGTTTCTTATGTTATCGTTACTTCATGTGTTTTCGTGAAGACCAATGTTGTTATTGCAATTGCCTGTAAAGTTCAAAGTTCTCACTCGACTTGCTGCAAAATGTTTTAACCTGATCTATTCATTTTTTGCAGGTTGCGACAATGTTTGTGGTGATGAAAGATACAGATTACATGAATAGCATGCTGTTCAAGAAGAATTTGTAGGAGGATTGGACTAAAACTACGGGAGGAAAAACCATACCATTAAGAACTCGCACAGATGTTGATTTCACTCCAATATAGAGTGGCATTTGCAGGAAAAAGAAAAGAAGAAACATATGAGTTCTGAGGTAAGTTGGTTGAAAATAATTTTTGACTTCGATGCATACAATCACTTTTGGTACTATATCTTAGAACCAACAGATCTATTCATGTTCCTTCAATGCAAATTCCCGATTATCATTAAGCATGGTCGTTGTTTGTATAGGAGAATAATTTTTTGAAAGAAGACAAGATGAAGCAGGAGGGAAAGTATATTTTGCTATTTTTGATGGTGTCAAAGAGAAGGTGACAATTTAGCTTCACCATAGAATTTAATTCCCTTCAAAATTTCTTTCACTTCTTCTGGATTTAATTTAATTTGTTACTGCTTATCCTCAATCTTCTATGTTTCCGGAAAGTAGTATTAATGTATAACTTTTCTTTCTCCTCTCACCACTCTCATCATGATCTATTAAAGTTGAACTGATTTCTTTTGATTTATTTATCACTTTTTTTTTCCTCTCTTGAAGTTCCTGCTAATTAAGATGATTGTATTAATTGCAAGTAGGAAATTTCCGAGTTGAACTGCCTTCGTTTTTCCAAGGTCGTGTGAGAACATTCAAGGTATTGTTGACTTGCTTGACAACTCTAAAGCTGTATAAAATCATATGCCTTAGTCTAATAGTTGAATTTGTGGGATTCCTATATTACATTCTTTTAATTTTTTTTGTTGCTTATCAGATGGGAAAGTTGAAAAGACATATTCATCCAAGTGACATTACCATTAGTATTTGGAAGGATTCCCCATTTCCGGAATATCCAATACCTGGTGAAAGGTTAAGAGACAAAGAGAGAGCATTCATTTTCTTGAATATATCAAAGAATTGGAGGTTATTTTCAATTTGGATTATCTTAACTTTAGATTTTCTTTGATTGGCAGGTGGAAAGATACAAAACACAACAATACTGACACTTTGTTAGCTATCTGGAATGATCCCATTAATCCAAAAGAATAATACGAATTTTTGGCAGCTAGCAGTTCTTTGAGGGAGCAAAGTGACAAGGAGAAATATGAGAAAGCAAGAATGCTGAAGGTAATAAGCAATATGATGGTGCTTTTAGTTTTTATTTACTGAACAATGTATAAATGGATGTCTGGGCTTAAATGCAGGATTATATCGAGAACAGCAGAGCAGAACATACTAAGGATTTTTAACTAAAGATGTTGCAAAATTGCAAATAGCAGTTGCTACATGTCTTATTGATAAGTTAGCTTTTAGGTTGGGTAATGAGAAGGTATATCACATATGTACCATGAACTCCTATTTGTGTTTCTTATGTTATTGTTACTTTATCTGTTTTCGTGAAGATCAAAGTTCTCACTCGACTTGCTGCAAGATGTTTTAACCTGATCTATTCATTCTGCAGGTTGCGACAATGTTTGTGGTGATGAAAGATACAGATTACATGAATAGCATGCAGTTCAAGAAGAATTTCTAGGAGGATTGGACTAAATTACGGGAGGAAAAATCATACCATTAAGGACTCGCACGGTTGTTGATTTTACTCCAATATAAAGTGGCATTTGCAGAAATAAGAAAAGAAGAAACATGTGAGTTCTGAAGTAAGTTGGTTGGAAATAATTTGACTTCGATGCATACAATCACTTTTTGTACTATATCTTAGAACCAACATATCTATTCCCATCATGTTCCTTCAATGCAATTCCGGATTATATTCTGGATTATCATTAAGTTTTATGATCATTAAGCATGGTCGTTGTTTGTATAGGAGAAGAATTCTTACTTTTTGTACTATATCTTAGAACCAACATATCTATTCCCATCATGTCCCTTCAATGCAAATTCCGGATTATCATTAAGTTTTATGATCATTAAGCATGGTCGTTGTTTGTATAGGAGAAGAATTCTTACTTTTTGTACTTTATTTTAGAACCAACATATCTATTCCCATCATGTTCCTTCAATGCAAATTCCGGATTATATTCCGGATTATCATCAAGTTTTATGATCGTTAAGCATGGTCGTTGTTTGTATAGGAGAAGAATTCTTACTTTTTGTACTGTATCTTAGAACCAACATATCTATTCCCATCATGTTCCTTCAATGCAAATTCCGGATTATCATCAAGTTTTATGATCATTAAGCATGGTCGTTGTTTGTATAGGAGAAGAATTCTTACGTTTTGTACTATATCTTAGAATCAACATATCTATTCCCATCATGTTCCTTCAATGCAAATTCCGGATTATATTCCAGATTATCATTAAGTTTTATGATCATTAAGCATGGTCGTTGTTTGTATAGGAGAAGAATTCTTACTTTTTGTACTGTATCTTAGTACCAACATATCTATTCCCATCTTGTTCCTTCAATGCAAATTCCGGATTATCATTAAGTTTTATGATTATATCGAGAACATCAGAGCAGCACATACTAAGGATTTTAACTAAAGATGTTACAAAATTGCAAATAGCAGTTGCTACATGTCTTATTGATAAGTTACCTTTTAGGCTGGGTAATGGGAAGGTATATCACATATGTACCATGAACTCCTATTTGTGTTTCTTATGTTATTGTTACTTCATGCTTACTCTTTCATAGGCTTGTTACTCTTTCATATGCACATCAAAGCTACTAATCTGTTACTCTTTCATATATCTCAAAACTACTAATAAGGGATTGTGTTTTTCCTACTTCATGCAATTACTCTTTCATAGTTTCATCACAATTTATTTACAGGTTAACTAATGATGGAAAGAGTAAAGAGTAAAAGGTATTGGTCTAGCCTTCAGCATCAGCAACAGCAACAACAGCACGAATCACTTCAGTATCAGCTGCGACATCAACAGCAGCACAAATCACCTCAGCATCAGCTGCCTTGCCAGCTGCACCAGTAGTAATATGACAAATCCCCTTTTCCCTTTGGTCAAAGGCTTGCCTGGCTTATAGTTCCGTGACCTATTTGGGTTGCGTCTTACAAAGGCATGATGTTCTTTGTTGTGCTGATCCATGGCTTCAGTGCCATTAACATAAATTCTTGGATGGCATTTGGAACAGCTGAGTTGCAATCCTGTACAGAAAATCTTTTAGTTTTAAGATTCAAATCAATCAATATTTAAAATAATGTAAGGTTGTGTTTTTGAAAATGGATTTGGATTTCAAAAATAATGTAATTGTGTAGTAAAACATATTCATGATTAATTTTTAAATTTATGGATTTGTTAGATGTTTATGTAGTAGTGAATTTGTTTTAAATATAAAATCATGTTGAATTTTAATTAATTAATTTATTATTATAATTTATATAGCAAATGAGATTTAAATTTTTAAGTTCATGTTTTCAAACATAAATAAATTCAAATCAATCGTAGAAATTCATATTCTTAAGTTCTTTTCAAACATAAATAAATTCTAGTATAAAACAATATATAAAATAAATTTTATAATAATGGAAAGATATTCAATGCTCGATGGAAAGATATTCAATGCTCACCTGCTTTGGCCTTTTTAGAACCTGCTTTCGCTTTTTTCGATCTTGCCATTGTTTCGATGAATTGTTCGGATCTCTTTCTTAGGTTTTTCAGAGTTAAAAGAAGTGATGAATTGCTCGGTTCTCTTTTTTAGGTTTTTCAAACTTAAAAGAAATGCCCAAGCTTAACTTAAATTTTAGTTATCTGGGCCTATTAAAAAATAGGGCCATGGGCTCATTAAAAAATAAGACTGTATTTATAACGTTGACATGGGTGGAGGCACTGGGTCAGGTGCTGCTCCAGTTGTAGCCCAGATAGCAAAAGAGGTTGATTATTTGACTGTTGGTGTGGTAACCTATCCCTTCACCTGCTTTGGCCTTTTTAGAACCTGCTTTCGCCTTTTTCGATCCTGCCATTGTTTCGATGAATTGCTCGGATCTCTTTCTTAGGTTTTTCAGAGTTAAAAGAAGTGATGAATTGCTCGGTTCTCTTTTTTAGGTTTTTCAGACTTAAAAGAAATGCCCAAGCTTAACTTAAATTTTAGTTATCTGGGCCCATTAAAAAATAGGGCCATGGGCTCATTAAAAAATAAGACTGTATTTATAACGTTGGCATGGGTGGAGGCACTGGGTCAGGTGCTGCTCCAGTTGTAGCCCAGATAGCAAAAGAGGCTGATTATTTGACTGTTGGTGTGGTAACCTATCCCTTCACCTGCTTTGGCCTTTTTAGAACATGCTTTCGCCTTTTTCGATCCTGCCATTGTTTCGATGAATTGCTCGGATCTCTTTCTTAGGTTTTTCAGAGTTAAAAGAAGTGATGAATTGCTCGGTTCTCTTTTTTAGGTTTTTCAGACTTAAAAGAAATGCCCAAGCTTAACTTAAATTTTAGTTATCTGGGCCCATTAAAAAATAGGGCCATGGCCTCATTAAAAAATAAGACTGTATTTATAACGTTGGCATGGGTGGAGGCACTGGGTCAGGTGCTGCTCCAGTTGTAGCCCAGATAGCAAAAGAGGCTGATTATTTGACTGTTGGTGTGGTAACCTATCCCTTCACCTGCTTTGGCCTTTTTAGAACATGCTTTCGCCTTTTTCGATCCTGCCATTGTTTCGATGAATTGCTCGGATCTCTTTCTTAGGTTTTTCAGAGTTAAAAGAAGTGATGAATTGCTCGGTTCTCTTTTTTAGGTTTTTCAGACTTAAAAGAAATGCCCAAGCTTAACTTAAATTTTAGTTATCTGGGCCCATTAAAAAATAGGGCCATGGGCTCATTAAAAAATAAGACTGTATTTATAACGTTGGCATGGGTGGAGGCACTGGGTCAGGTGCTGCTCCAGTTGTAGCCCAGATAGCAAAAGAGGCTGATTATTTGACTGTTGGTGTGGTAACCTATCCCTTCACCTGCTTTGGCCTTTTTAGAACCTGCTTTCGCCTTTTTCGATCCTGCCATTGTTTCGATGAATTGCTCGGATCTCTTTCTTAGGTTTTTCAGAGTTAAAAGAAGTGATGAATTGCTCGGTTCTCTTTTTTAGGTTTTTCAGACATAAAAGAAATGCCCAAGCTTAACTTAAATTTTAGTTATCTGGGCCCATTAAAAAATAGGGTCATGGGCTCATTAAAAAATAAGGCTGTATTTATAACCGTTGGCATGGGTGGAGGCACTGGGTCAGGTGCTGCTCCAGTTGTAGCCCAGATAGCAAAAGAGGCTGATTATTTGACTGTTGGTGTGGTAACCTATCCCTTCACCTGCTTTAGCCTTTTTAGAACCTGCTTTTGCCTTTTTTGATCCTGCCATTGTTTCGATGAATTGCTCGGATCTCTTTCTTAGGTTTTTCAGAGTTAAAAAAAGTGATGAATTGTTCGGTTCTCTTTTTTAGGTTTTTCAGACTTAAAAGAAATGCCCAAGCTTAACTTAAATTTTAGTTATCTGGACCCATTAAAAAATAGGGCCATGGGCTCATTAAAAAATAAGGCTGTATTTATAATCGTTGGCATGGGTGGAGGCACTGGGTTAGGTGCTGCTCCAGTTGTAGCCCTGATAGCAAAAGAGGCTGATTATTTGAGTGTTGGTGTGGTAACCTATCCCTTCAGCTTTGAAGGACGTAAAAGAACCATGCAGGCATGTGCTTTTTAACTCCTCCATATAATCGCTCTAGATAGTGGGAGATATTTTAGTGTAAGACCCTAGTGTAGTAAAGACCCAATGGGTTATGCAATAAAACCATGACAATAAGTTGATATGCCACCAAATTTTCAACTATTTTAATGTTAAAATAATTGTCTTATATCTCTATATTTGCAGGCACTAAAGGCTATTGAAAAGTTGCAAAAGAATGTTGATACTCTCATAGTGATTCCCAATGACCGTCTGCTTGATATTGCTGATGAGCAGACACCTCTGCAGGATGCTTTTCTTCTTGCTCATATTAAGTTGATATTATCAGGAGAATTCTCTGTTTTAATCTGTATTACTTTTTGTACATTTGCAGGTTGTGACAAGTTTGGCAGATCCTTCTGTTAACATCATATTTGGTGCTGTTGTGGATGACCGATAGATCCATGTGACCATTATTGCTACAGGCTTCTCACAGTCATTTCAGAAGACATTATTAACAGACCCCAAAGCATCCTTTAGAAATGGGCTTTTAAAAATTTAACAGATCTTGCAGAAAAGAGTGATGAAAACAGCCTTTTAAAAATGGGCTTAAAATAGCTATCCTTGCAGTATCTTTGACAGTAAAAATGCCAAATGATCCATACAACAAGTATCTTACTATTTTGCTAGTGAATATTTGAGAATAGAGGATACCACACTGGGTCCAAGGGCTGCTAACCCTTGAATTGCACCGTAATGCTGGGTCCAGAAAAGCATGGAGCAGAGTCCTTGTCACACGTGGCTGAAGATTGTGATAAACATTCCCGAATCTACAAAACATTGACTGGTAAGAAATGTATGTAAAAGTCTGCATATAGAAGACAAATAATTATGCTGGAAATTAAGTTTTAATCCTTTCTGCATTTAACCTAACAAGCAAAGCACATCTAATTGGATCATAGTAAAAAGAGTAGCCACAATGATCAAGAACAGGCATGCATTACTATCTGCATATAATAAATCTATGTATTCTGCATATACAAGCAATGTTCACACACCTTTTGTGTTGCACATGCAAAATAGCATAAAAATGAATATGCACATGATTTTGAAGTGGAGGTCAAGTTTAAAACTAAACTATGACACCTGAAAATCATAAATTTGGTAGGTGCATTCTTTGTTCAAGAACTGGAAAGCTTTTACTTCTACCAAGGGGTTCAATATGTGCACATGCATGTGTAAGTCAAAAAGAAATCAAATCTTCACCTTTTGCATATTGATGCCACTAGCTTTGCTGTGAAGTTTGTAAGTTCCCAGTGAATGTCAGTGAATTTATTCCCTAATCTTTTTGCAAAGGCAGGTAATAACAGATGGCATCAATTGGTGTAACTGAAGAAATTTTAAAAAAGAGAAAGAAAAATCAGATAGGAACTAGGAAGAAAATAAACCACTAGAATATTATGTATTAGTTTGGGTACTTATGAAACAATAAACTCACATAAGGTTCTATGTGTACGTGTTCATTCTGAAGAAGGCTCCGGGCAACACACATCAAAGCTAACATGAGAGGAAAATTATTCAAATTCCGTGCAACCCGAGATAAATGTGGGGAAAATGTTAGCTTGAGATCACCATCCAAAGGTTCTTTGGCCATGAACATATTAATATGGTAAGATGGATCTTTAAGACAACCTCATCAGCAATGAAATATGTGAAATAAGGAACTAAAGGATGTAGTCCTGCGTCTGTTGCCAATGCCAAGCTCAGTAATACTTGTTTAAAGACAATAGAGACGGATCTATTTACCGTAAGCTCAAAAAATCTTGTCAAAGTAAAGCTGCATAGCAACCAAACTAGAATTAACCATATACACAAATCTGAATTTCTAATCTGAAAAGCTTTTATGGTGATTAAGTTTCTAGAATTATCCAAATTTTTTGATTTTTACTGTTAGAAATCATAATTTGAAAAACCAAACCAAAAAATCAAAAAAATATAATTTTTGAGTTTTAAAAACTGATTTTTGGACAAAAATAACTTTATTATTCTCACAACTCTATACTTTTATTATTTTAAATATATATTTTTTGATATTTCAATTTCTTACAATATTTTTTTACAACAATGCTAAACATTTAAAAGTTTTTTAAACCACGATTTTTCACTACATTTTTTAAAAGACATTTTTTTCAATTCAAGTTTTTTTCAACCCAAGCTTTTTTCGAGTGAAAGCTTGAGAGAGTAAATATTGTTAAGAGAAGAAAAAAAAATATGAGGGAAGATGGTAAGAAGAGGAAATTGACTTAATTGACATGTTATATAATTCGCACGTGACATGCAAGTTCAAGCTGGCCAAACTAGGACCTCGTTTAGCATTGCTTCTGGCACAGCTTTTGAGATCAAAAGCTGCTTTTCACCACAAACGCAATGCTAAACAGATAAAAAAAATTGGCTTCTGCTGTTGAAACCATGATTTGAAAAGCCAAACCAAAAAGCCAAAAAATATAGCTTTTGGATTTTAAAAACTGGCTTTTGAATAAAATGACTTTAGGCCTCGTTTAGCATTGCTTCTGGCACAGCTTTTGAGGTCAAAAGCTGCTTTTCACCGCAAACGCAATGCTAAACAGATAAAAAAATTTGACTTCTGCTATTGAAACCATGGTTTGAAAAGCCAAACCAAAAAGTCAAAAAATATAACTTTTGGGTTTTAAAAGCTGGCTTTTGGATAAAATGACTTTATTATCCTCACATCTCTACACTTTTATTATTTTAAACATATCTTTTTTTGACATTTCAATTTCCTACAACACTTTTTCACAGCAATGCTAAACACTTAAAAAATTTTAAACCACACTTTATAATCACAACTCAAGCTTTTTCTAACAGCAATATTAAAGTAGTCCTAGATTGACTTAAAAGAAACGTTTTCAGACAATGTATAAGACAAAACTAGAACCTTGTTTAAACAGCAGCTTCATTTTTTTTTTTTCACTTTCAAATGTAAGTGGCAAGATCTGATTTGATCAACCTATCAAATCTAACATCTTATCCAATTCAACAATTAACATCCATTAAAAAAGAATATCAATCTAAAATCCAGAATAACTTGAAATAGAAACTTAATCACCATTTTAGACTTACAATTAAACAGCATCAGAAGTTAATCAAACTTCTGCCTCTGGAAATCAATCCTTAGATAACTAGGAAGTTCTATCAGACATTTCTTGGTTATTTAATTAATCTTTTGGAGGCTTCAAAGATTGGTTTGTGTTTTTACAGCAGTTTCATGGTTAACATAACCTATCAATATAAGCAGTATCTTTTACATGATAATAGTAAATAACAAAAAGGAATGAAAAGTATAAAATTAACTCTGTTTTTTGAATCATTCTTCAATGTATCTCAACATTTGAAAGTTAGTAAGGAATGTTCATAAGTTAAAGCAAACAATTTCTGTAGCAACTCTTTACCAACATGGAACAGTTTAAGGGGATGGAAAAAAAGAAATGGGACATCCAGCCCTTGATTAGATTAGATTGACATATAACATGAATTTTCAACTGAAACAGAAAAATGAAAGAAAAAAAAAATTGTAAATAACTTTAATGGAAAAATGGATGATAATTGAAGAAGAGGGGTTGGTTGTTCCTTTGTCCCCATCTTTTCCTCAAGGGCCAGTGGATGGGAGTAAGAATTTCATGGCACCAACCTGGTTTCACTTATGATCAGAATCTGAAATCAGGATCCACATCCATTGCCCAAGCAAACTTTGCCAGAAGTGACTTGTTGAATATCTGTAAAGCAACACAATAAGAAACGAACCTCAACTAAATAATGCATCATCCCAACGATTATAGCAAATACTGTTTACCTTTTCGATGGGAACGTCGTGCCGCTTGCACCATGCAACTGTAATCCTAGGGTCAAGGTAATTAATTTTGGACGTGCCCAATGCCACAGTTTTTAGATCCTCTTTGGTATGCATGTCTCGTTCCATTTTCTCAATCTTTGCATTTGTTTGAGCCATCTTTTTCTCTAACCTGCATCCAAAATGGATCGATAAAAGAGTACATACGCAAAAATTGTATAAAAGGCTTAAAGAAAAAGGAAAAAGCTATTATACGCTTCAGGGGTCAAGTTCCTCTTCTGTTTCCCATCAGCATCCTTTAATGGGGGCTTCCCTTTCTTAGCTCTGTCCAAATCAATTTTTAGCTCTTTTAGAACACCCTACAAGCAACAGAAAAAGGTCAGCCCAATGGATGGAATGGAAAGGCACCAAATTGTGAGGAGAATTTTTTTAAATTTGAAACCATTCTGCAGAACATATCCTAAGTGCATCAAAAAGACACAAGCCTAAGAAAGAGCCAATGGAATTTCAAATAAAGTGCGGCGACAGTCTTGCCATCAATGCAAACAAAGATAGGCCTGCATGGACAGAACATACATAGGCAGCAAGCACAGAATCCATTTGTATCTGCTAGTTGTTCTACGCCCTTCCACATCAACAAAGCACTAATGCCAATTAAAAATCTACCAAAGTTTCCAAGAACTTATTACCTTGAGTTCTGTTATTTTCTCAATCAACCTTGACATTTGTGCACTATGAGATTTTGAGATGCTACGCTGATGATTACAAATGATTGCAACCTGCAGCAAGAACAATCAAAATTCTAGATGCCAAAAAAGGTAACATAAAATAGATTACTTCATTAGTTTAACATCTAGGAAGAAACGATCCTTACCTCTTTGTTTGCACGCTGATAAATTACTACTTTTTCTGCCACATCCCCATCTTTGGTTTCTTTATTTAACTGTCATCCAACCAAAGAAAATCCAAATAAGAATAAAGTTAAACAAGAAAATTTTAAAAAATTTAATCCAACCAAATCACACAAGTACAGAGACATTACAAAACCGCAAATCACCCAACAAGCAATAGTATGCTATCAATAAAAATATTATTGTAAAAGATAAACACAGTATTTCCATGTGAACGATTGACAGTCCTAGTCTTGTCCAAACATCAAATATAAAAACAGGATGACAGTCGTGAAATATATTACTTCAGAAAGTTTGTCCACTACTTTGAAAGCTCTCATAAATTGTTCATATATTGCTATAACCATTCTGGTCCAATAGATTTGTCTCACTTACTTACTGATGACTCACAACTAGGCTATGCACAACATACATGTACACATGCGTATTAGAGTAAAATGCATGTCTGTCACGTATAGGCTGCAACATACCATCTCATCCAATGTAATGGAAGCATTATAGGTACGGAAGACTTTTGCTGTAAGCCCAGGCATGAGTTCCTTCAAGTGAGCATTTAGTTTACTTGTATCAAGCTTGTCAAAAAGATCATCACTTTTGCTTTTCCCTGCATAAAACAGAGATAATACTCTTTGGCTTAAGTCGTATCATACACAGATAAATCCAAAGCAGAGGTGGTCAACAACTCACCAGTTTGAAACTGTCCAATTGCCTTGTACACAGGAAGCTCAACGTCCACTGTGTTCACATATTGAATCGAATCTTTACCGAGGAAGTCAAACTAAATGATCAAAACAAGGAGAAAAAAAAAAAATGTTAACACAGGTATCAGCTAGCAGGTAAATGACTAGCTGCCATAGAATTTTACAAACAACAATTTCCAAGCACTAATACTAATTGCATATTAACTAAATTAACAAGTTTAAACTTGCCAAGTCTTACAAAAATTAGGTTCATTCCAACAGTTAGCTAATTTAGTGCACAAGAAATACTAAATATCTCTTCTTTGAGCATAAACTGACCATACCTTCAATTTATTTGGAGGAATACACTCCACATTTCCTACTTTAAGTGTGCAGCAACCAACAGTATCAGCTTCATCATCATCCTGTACATGGCCAACCATAACATGAAGAATACCCAAAAAGAATTGCTTGAAAGTTTCTTCATAACTAAAGGTTATAGGACCCAACAACATGTTGCAAGACCAACAATAGATTAACGATTGGCTATCAACATCTTTCAACCTAAGTACCTAACTCATTTTACGTCCCAATTATTTATCGAGAAGACATTGTTTTAACTGACACAGGGAACACATATAAAATTACTATTTGAAGTTGAAGGAGTTAAAAGGTCAAAAGAGAGGCCAAAAAGAACTAAAAAAATGTTAGAACAGCAATAGTTGCAAATGATTTAGTGGATGATGCAACCCACTTTTGCCTTCTTTCTCTTACTACTTACTAGGACCAGCCACTAACATTTTCATAAACATCAACAGAAATGCATAAAGGACCACCAAATATAAAACCTGACCAACAGAAAAACCCTAATAAACTACATCAGCTCAAACAATCCATTTCCTCCATTCAATTCAATACTAACCAGCAGTTTACATACTTGCATACAAGTAAAAAAAAAAAACACAAATAGGATGGTTCATGGTACACATGTTGTATACCTTCTCATTACCCGCCCTAAGAGCTAATTTATCAATAAGATATGTAGCAACTGCTATTTGCCTCTTTGTAACATCTTTTGTTGTAAAATCCTTAGTATATGCTGCTCTGATGTTCTTGATATAATCCTGCATTTAAAGCACAGACATCCACTTATACATGGTTCATTAAATAAAAACTAAAAGCACCGTCATATCCCTTATTACCTTCAGCATCCTTGCTTTCTCATATTTCTCCTTGTCGCTTTGCCCTTTCAAAGAACTGCTAGCTGCCAAAAATACATATTTGAATTCTTTTGGATTAATGGGATCATTCCAGAAAGCTAACCATGTGACAGTATTGTCATGTTTTATATCTTTCCATCTGCCAATCAAACAATAAAACCTCAAAGTTAAAGATAATCCAAATTGAAAATAACCTCCAATCCTTTCACATATTCTAGAAAATGAATGCTCTCTCTGTCTCTTAACCTTTGACCAGGGATTGGACATTCTGGAATTGGAGCATCCTTTCCAATATTAATGGTAATGTCACTTGGACGAATACGTCTTTTCAACTTTCCCATCTGATAAGCAACAATAAGATTAAAAGAACGTAACATAAGAATCCCATAAACTGAACTATCAGACTAAAGCATAAAATTTTCTACGGCTTTAGAGTTGTCAAGCATGTCAGCAATACCTTCGGATGTTCTCCCCGACCTCGGAAAAGCCCAGGCGGTTCAACTCTGAAATTTCCTACCTGCAATTAAAACAATCAACTAAATTAGTGGGAACTTCATAAGAAACAGAAAAGTGACTAATAAATCAAAGGAAAACAGTTCAACTTTAGTAGATCTTGATGAGATTGGTGGAAAGGAGAAAGAAAAGTTACATATCAATATTACTCTCCAAAAACAGGGTAGAATGAGGATAAGCAGTAACAAATTAAATAAAATCCAGAAGGGTGAAAGAAGTTTCAAAAGGGATAAATCAAATTCTACATTGAAGCTAAATCTTCACCTTCTCTTTGACGCCATCAACAATAGCCCACATATACTTTTCCTCCTGCTTCAATTTGTCTTCTTTCAAAGCCTTCTTCTCCTATACAAACAGCGAACACGCTTAACAATTATAAAACTTTATGCTATTATCCAGAATTTGCTTTGAAGGAACATGATGTGAATAGATATGTAGGGTCTAAGACAGAAGTAGTACAAAAGGATATTGTATATCAAAGGCAAAAATTATTTTCATCCAACTTACTTCAGAACTCATTTGCTTCTTCTTCTCTTTCTCCTGCAAATGCCACTCATATATTGTCGTGAAATCACATCTGTCCAAGTCCTTAATGGTATGATTTTTCCCCAGTAATTTACTCCAATCCTCCCAGAAATTCTTCTTGAACTGCGTTTTACTCATGTAATCTGTATCTTTCATCACCGCAAACATTGTTGCAACCTGCAGAATGAACAGACCAGGTTAAAATATCTAGCAGGAAAGTTGAACTTCCAGCGAATTGCAATAACAACATTGGTCCTCACAAAAACACATGTAAATACAATAACATATAAACACTATATATATATATATATATAGAGAGAGAGAGAGAGAGAGAGACCTCCTCTTGTTCAGGAGTTAGATCAACTGGCCGTCCATCATACAGCATCTTAACCCCATGAGGTTTGTATGGAGGTGGAAAAATGACACCATTATGAACCAAGGTACTCCACTTTTTCTGCCCATCACCAGAACTAGGCGACACCTTGGTTGACTTAATATATTTAGAATTTTTCATCTCTTTCTTCGACTTTTTATTTATCTTTTTGAATGAAGAAGATACAACCTTGGTTGTTTTTTGCTTCATAGACGACGTTTTACTGTCTGATGAAGTTGACTTTTTCAATCGTTGGGCAATTGGAATATGATCATCATCTTCATCAGCCTTTTCTGCTTTCATTGTTACTTGCTTGGGTTTCATTGTTATAGGTGTATCAGAAATCTTTGGCCTTTTAGCATAAGACTGATCTGAAGAATTGCCCTTATCAAGAGGTCTCTTACCCGACAACATAGAAGACTTTTGCTGCTTGTCCTTCATGGTGGAACCATTCTGCTGAATTTTAGAAGCCAGAGGTTTCTTCTCATCAGAGTAATACGGATTACTACTCAATGTCCGAGTATTAGACTTCATGTTGAACCTCGCAGACAAAGGAGCTTCATCATCTGGATCTTCAGCAAATCCTTTTACCTCAATCTTTGGTACCAATCGCTGTGATTGGGCAGGAGTAGAAGTGCTCGCCCCTTTGTTGCCCTGGTTTGTAATCCCCTTAAGCCTGGCACTCAAAGGTTGTAAATCATCATCATCATCACTGTTGGTTTCAGTGGCACCTTTAATTGGACTTTTCTCTTCCTTGACTGCAGTAGACATATTCTGCTTCAATGCTTGTTTTGACTGATCATTTAATGAAGTTGATGCCTTAAAATTCACCACTGGTGACTTCACTGGTGATGCCTTGGGATATGAAGTTGATGCTTTTGGGCTCAAAATAGGCGATTTCACCGGCGGTGACTTAGAAGATGGGATTGTCTTGTTCTTCTGGGCATTGGAACTTTGACCATTAGGAGCTCGTACATCGGAGGCCTGCCTCCCAGATTGCCCATCAGACCTTTGAGACGATGCCTTCTTTAATTCTGAGTTTAACTGATTTTGCTTAGAGGACGAGGTACTGCTCCTCTTGAACACTACAGGCCCATCCTCATCATCATCTTCAAAATCATAAACATGTTTGGCAGGAGCCTCAACAGCCATTGTCCAACCACGAACTGTGTTGGCATGTATATCAAATCAAATATCTGATTAAAACAGAATTCCAATTACTTTTGGGAACAAAGGCATACTTTCCATCTAAAACAATTATAAATCGGCAACTAATCAAATTCAGCAGATTACAATTACAATACAATCTTGATTAAAAAACCAATAAAACAATACCTACTATACCACATACCTAAAATTCAAAAACCAACCCAATAACAAGCAGAAACATCAGAACCCCACAAAATTATAAAGCTCTTTCCTTTGAAACCTAAATGCTTATCCATGCATTAACCATCCCAGTAGTTAAACTAAATGGATAATGATACCAGCATAAGCTCAAAGAAGAAACAACAAAACAACCAAGAGTTCCAAACAAATTCCATTAGATAAAAAATACCTATTATTCCAAACACCCCGAATTCAAAAACCAAGCTAATAATTATCCCAATCATCAAAAACCCGCCAAGGAAAAAGCTTTTGCCTTTAAACCACCAAATCCCTACGCATGCAAATAGTCACCAATAAGATCAAACTAATAACCTTCTATCTAACTTACAATGCCAAAAAATTAGCCAAAAACTTACAAAAATGATAAACCTAAGCGATAAAAATAGACCAATTGAGGCTTTTTCTCAGAAGAACCGATAAAACTAAATTCTTTGCTTCATTCCCCTACATAAACCAGAGCTTTTTGCTTAAAAATTAACCACAACCCTAAAACAGTGAGCTGACGATAACCCAATTCAACAGAAATTTATCAAATTTAAAATATTTAAGAAATTAGGAAAACAGAATATTAAAAAAAATGTTTAAAATTTTGAGTAAAAGAAAAGCCTAAACATGAAAGAATTATGAAAAAAAAGGGTGCTGAAATAAATGGGAGAAAAGGAGTTACCTTTAAAACAGAAGATCAAAGCTTTGATAGAGAGTAGATCGAGTCACCTCTTCTTTGCTTCTTTTGTTTTCTTTGTTCTTCTCTGTCTGTTTTTATTTTTGTTGCAATTTGGTCATTTTGGTCTTATTCTTTTATTTTATATCAATTTAATCCTAATTTATTATTTTTGTTAATTTCACTTGAATTTAATGAAAATCGATAATATATAAATATGTAATTAAGAATTTCTTTAAATATAATTAAATTAACCAAAATTAATAACATAAAACTGACTAAAAATAGTATCATGAGAATCAAATTAATCCAAATAAAAGGATAAAGATTCAAACTTGTGTTATAAAATGATAAAGTTGACATCTAAATTCTGATTGTGCCCTTATGCACTAGTTGTAGTTTCTATAGGAATAGATAAAAATATTGAAAAAAAATCAAAAATTGGTTTGAATGCAATATTCATTTAATTTCGGTTTGGTTTTTATTGAATTTGATTTGATTTTGATTTTGACTGTAATTTATGTTTATTCGGTTTCAATTCAAAAATTAAAATCGCAATTATTCAAACTAAATTGAAATTGAAATTTATTTTATTTTTAATTATTTTTATTTTTAATATATAAAATAAATATTTTATTATTAAATTAGCTAAACGACTAGAAAAATTAGGAAAATGATAAATTTTTAGAAATTTAAAATTCGATGAACTGAATTAAGTCGAATCAGTAAAATTTAATTTGGGTCTATTTAGTTAAAGCTATTATTCATTTTGATTTTTAAAATATAAAAATATAACACATTATTTATAATTTTTTTCAAAACTGAATCTACCCATTATCAAGTAGGAAAGGGTAATCATATTGGGCCTTGGGCTTTTAAATTTTTTGGGCCATATTGTTTTTTTTTTACCAAAAAAGATTGTAACTTAAGGATAGTGGAAAGGATTCCACATGTCAAATGTTTGATATTCGAATCCCAGACCTGCTGGATACCACCTATTGAGAGTGACTGCATGAATCAATTGAGCTAATGAGGAGACCCGCACTCAACCTGTGAGGTATTGTCCGTTTTGATCCGAAAGTCTCACTGTTTTGTCCCACAAAAGGCGCCTCATAAGTATGGGTTAAAGTCTCTACATATATATCATAGCAGATCCTCAGAGTTTTTCGATGTGGATGGGGGCGTTACAAACTCCTCTCGTTAAAACTTGACATTTTCGTTAAGCCCAACACAGAACAGACAGAATCAGGATCACACCGGACGTTGAGATTCTAGAGGTGACTCCCACCGTGTAGCACTTAGCTCCTGTAGGATTCTAAAGGTGGCTCTCACGGTATAGCACTTAGCTCCCTTAGGATTCTAGAGGTGGCTCCCACGGTGTAGCACTTAGCTCTCATATTCCAGTCGGTGATTGCTCTGATACTATTTGTTGAGACCCGCACCCAACTTGTGAGGTATTGTCCGCTTTGACCCGAAAGTCTCACGATTTTGTCTCACAAAAGGCACCTCACATGTATGGGTTTAAGTCTCTACATATATATTATAACAGATCCTCAAAATTTCTCGATGTGAGATGGGAGCGTTACAGCTATGCTCCTATTTTTTTTTAGATATACCCAAGTGTTTTTTTTTTTTTTAGTATTGAAAATCGAACTAATTTTAATTATTGAGACAATATCTCATCAACACGTACGTGCTTCTATTTAAATTTAGAAAATTAGGATAAAGTATAAAATCTAATATGTAATTTTAAATCATTTTTTTTCATATTATAAAGCATGATCTTGTATTAAGTTTTTTAATAGAATAAATAGACAGCCATAAATTGATATATCTCCATTATTTAGTTCACCTTTTCTCAACTTTTTTATACTATATATATGTTTAGTAATAAATTGTAAATACATGATTAGAAAGTAAATATTAGTATGGCAATTGTCATTTGGCATGCATGTTGGTTATTTCTTCTTTAGGGGTATAAGAGGATACTTTTAACTCAATCAAATAGACCCATCCTTCCAACCTAATAGTAATTAAAGCTTGTTAAAACTTAAAAGTAGGCATGTTTTGGTTAAAACATTCTTGTTTTATTGTCTTTCAAACCATTAATGAATATATGACATAATCTAAAACATTTGTTAAAGTTAAAAAAGTGTTAAATTGGAAACATTTACCCTATAATTAAAATCCAATACTTTTACTATTTATTTATTTCTAATAAAAAATAAAAAGTACAAAATAAACTGAAAATAATGGACATAGCAAAAAGTAGAAAGAAAATATTAACTAGTACCTAATGACACTGGTTAAAATGGTATTTAATAATAAAAAATACAATTAATAAATTATTTTTTCTTGAATTCAATAAAAAATAATACATTAAATATAAAAAAATTTAAATAATAATTAATTAATTTTATAGATATCGATTAACCAGATTCAAACTAAAAAAACAAAAAAAAACCAATGACATAGAGTCTAAGAAGTTTTGAGATTTTAATTTTACATTCAAATTTAAGCATTAGTGAGTAAATTGACCAATGGCAATAGTAAATTATCCAAAAGAAACTTTTAATGATCAAACATATATATATTCAACTTTTTTTTAAAGATGGCCATAGAAAATAGTAGTATTGCTTAAAGAAATGGGAAATCTTTTTTTGCTTAAGAAGAACAACTTTAAAACATAAAAGATATAGAAGCCAATTATTTATATGCCACAAAATCTAAGGGATATTGTGTAAAGAGAGGTGACAAAGAAATTGACATGGGAAAGCAACCTCAACATTAACTTGAAGCCACAAAAACCAGTTCCAAAAAGACATATACCTATCAAATATCATGTGCTATCTGCTGCATTTTATCCTTTAGCAAACTTTATCTAAAGTTTTAATTTGTTGATTTTTCTTTATTTTTTTATTTAGTAATGCAACCATGACCTTTTACTTTATTAGAATTGTTTTTGCCAAGAATTTTCCATACTATGAGACAAGAAGTTTCCATTGTGGATCACCAAATTAATTTGTTCTCATGACACGAAGTTTCCATGACATTTTTCCTAACTTTTAACTTGCATTAATTTGGTAGAGAAATTTGTAAGGTAAAATACCCATATTTTAATGAAAAAAAATAATCATCAATTTTGGTAAATGTTGTTAGCTAGACAAAAGTTTGTCAAAGGCAAATTGATTGTGAGCTCTTTTAAAGCATTGTTAGGGGAATATCCAACCAAATCTTAGTAACATGTGGGGAAAAAAAAGTCTAAATTAAAATGATAAAAAATATCATATTATTGTCAACAGGTTTGATTGAGTTAGTAAGATTTGAATACTTTACTTTTAAGATTTAAATTCGATTTTTCTATAATTTATTTTGATGAACGATCTTTAAATTCGAAATAAATTTTGATTAAAACTAATAACATGCCCTAATCTTGAAATGAGACATCATCTCCTTACTTAAATTTTTATACACCATAAATTTACCACATCCTTTCATGTATTGAATTTTCAGTAAAACAAATCTCTTTATTCCCAAAAATATTTCACTTTTGATAAAACCTTAGCAAAATTCAACAAGACCTTGCACTCTTCAATGGCTTTCTCTACCACACCAGTCCTCAACAACGGTGGAAAAAACAACCCCATGGCGGTAGCCACCACGAACCCCACTGTCAATGGCGTCGACACCACCCAATGCAGCTGAGCCTTGCCGGAAAACACACTTTTCACACCAATCTCCACAACCACACATGCCCCATGCAACACAAAATACCATGTTACCTCCCACGTGGGACTCACACGTGTGACATAGTAGAACAAGAGCTCATGCATTAGACCAGAAGCTAGGAAAGCCGCCAGCACTGCCGGAAGTGGAGCCCACTTGGAGCCTAACATGTTGTCCGAAAATGACCTAACGGGTTTGTATATGGTGTGGCGAAGAAGATTTGTTACCATGAGGTTCCATCTCTTACCCCAAAAATTTTGCAATGATGTTGAAAGATAAGGTTCATCGGACGGTGATTCGAGTTCCAACCCCGACGTGGCATGTACTAGACCATTGGATATACCAAAAATTATGTCTATCAACAAGTACACCATGCAACAATATAGAAGCAATACAATCTTTGGGTGCACGTATTGTTTATAATCATGTGCACATACCAATATGGCAAAAAGCAAGACTTTGGTTGGCCAATTTAGAGGCAATTTAGGATGGTTTTGAGATGAATTTTGAGGTGATTGGGGGCTTTTGAGAAATGGGTATTTTTCATTTTCCTTGATTTTTATAGGGAGACAAGCTATGAGGATAAAATGGATTAGGGAATTTGGTGGGTGAGATGAAATTAGTGGTCCTTTATCAAAGGCAAAGAGAAGGAGCTTGAAGTTGCCTAACCAAGAGCAAAACAAAGCTATTAGGCCTATAGGGAAGACATAAGAGAGGTAAAGAGGAAGGATGGTGAAGAGGAAGAAAATTGGGAGGAGAGAAAAGAGCCTAAGCTTGCCTTTGGGGATCTTTGAGGCTAAAAAATAGCAATAACAAAGAGATGCTAGAATTGAGAGCCATACCTTGACTAAGTTCTTGATTTCTCCTTCCATTTAGGCTTTGGTTTTTGTGAATTCTTTGTTCATCTACCTTAATGTTTATTTTATGTGTGAAAATGGATCTTATTCCTTTGGACAACTTGAATGGACAAGTTTTTCTAGGGGTAAGAATTTTAGTTCACAATGGAATTTAATTTCTTTTTGGGTGGAAATGGTGGTAGTGGGGTTGTATTGATTTGAAAATTACATCTTAGAAATGATCAAAGGCCTTAATTTTATTATAGAACAAAATTGATGCAAACTTTTTTTGACTAGTTTCACAACAACAACAACAAAAAAAGAATATATTGAATTAATTCTTTGTATCTTGTTTGGTCTCTCAATTTGGCATTTTTATAATGTGAATATCTAGCTTTCCTCTCAAGGGAAATAAAATAAAAATGAAGGCTCCTTTATAATTCAAATAGACATTTTTCAATTATTAAAATTGAAAATTTCAACTCCAAAATTATGAGTAGGAGAAGTTGAAAAGATTACCTTAGACAATTATTTTCTCATTTATATATGTTGTTCCAAATTTGGAAAATACCCACAATTTTCTAGGCTCCAATTTGAACTAGACCTGCTCACGGACCGGGCCTGGACAGGATATTTTGTGTTTCGGGCCGGCCCGGAATAGTAATTTTTATTATAATAATATTATTTTATTTAATTATAAAAAAATAAAAAAATATTTTTTTATTCCAATGAACAGTGTTTCGGGCCTAAACGGGCGGGCCGGACCGATCCAAGGCCGGGCCTGGGCAGAGAAAATAAAAAAAAAATGGGCCGCGGCCCGGCCCGGCCATGAGCAGTTCTAATTTGAACCATTGCCCCCCCCCCCCCTCCCCTCTCTTTTGACCCAAATCTCCCTCTAATTTATCGGTTTTGGTTTCATTTACTATAACCCAATTCTCTGGTTTTTAAATTCAGTCTTTAATTAGTTGGTTAACTAAATTATATGAAATATAATTAATACAATAAAAAATAGTTACTATATGTTAGGATAGAAATTGTAGCAAAAATATGTATGATATAATAAAGTCAATATTTGTTTTTTTATAATAAATAAAGTCAAAATTAGTTTTAATATAACTAGTTATTTCGCCTTGGGCCTTAGTTGGATCAAGTTTTATAATGTTTTTTTAATAGATTAAGGCTCCATTTAGAAACTCAATAACAAGGATCTCATCTTATAACTTAAATAACACATGTTTTGTATTTTTGCTCTAATATTAAAGTTCGAATGAATATTTAAGTGTTTACATCATCTTAACATATTTGAGATACATTTTGTATGATAAAATCGTAAGAACCAATAAATCAAAACGAGCAATATCTGTGGACAGCAACATTAACACTGCCAAAATAGGGATTGTGCTTGTGAGCAATTGATCAATCAGCCCAAATCTTTGAAAAACGTTCTCTAGCAATCCTGGCCCAAATTATGGAGGTGGTTCATTAGCTACGGGCCTACGGCTCAGTGAACTGTGTGCATTGCAGCCCACAACCTAAGAAGGACCGAAGAAGAAATATTAGCAATCAAGATATTCACTAGGATTCTTTCATTTCTTTTTTTCAGAAAAGGAGGAGAATATTAGGATCATTTATTTTCTACTTCAAGATAATAATTTAAATATTATTATCGAAATCATAAAAATGAGGATATCAATTTATTCATCATGAAAAAAATATCTGTAATATTTGTGCTTGCCAAAACAGAGGTATGTGCCCAAATTCTTTACTTAATGTAAACCTTTATCTAGGTTCTAAATAATGTTAAATTAATGGATTATCTGATCATAATGATTTTTAGTAAAAAGAAAAGTAGAGTATTAATTTTCTTGTTGATTATGTCATTGTCTGATAATGTTTTAATTGCTTAATTAAGCAGGTGTCTGAATCAATGGACAAATATATGAAGATAGATTCTGTTAAAGTTGAAGAAATTAAATAGCCAATTGGCTGTGATATGGAAAGGGAGTTGTAGCTCACAACAAGGTGTCAATGGATATAATCCGATCACAGCAAAAGCATTAATGTCAGTTATATGGAAGCAAAAAGGAAAGAAAAAAAAACCATTTTTGACATTCCTCAGCTTTTTAGATAGCCAAACTGGTAATATTGCAGCTGTAAGAAAAAGTGGGAAATCAATTTGGAAGTTCATCCAGTAATGTCCAAACAAAGTTAAACATTCTTTTTCTGGACAAGCATTTCACATTTGTACTAATTATGTTTATCCCCGCCAACAGCCATGTGGTTTACTGAGAGAATGCTGGACTCTTATTAAGAAACAAAGTTAATCAGAGTTTAATTTCGACAATCTCAAAAAAGAAAAAAAAATGTGCTGATCCCTTCAAAAACTCCTGAAACACAATGAATTCTTTGATTATCTTTTCATGTATACCATTTCTCAAGAGTTGTGCATAAAATAGCCAAGTGGCTGCTAGATTTGCCAATTTCAATGGCCTCAAATCGCTCTGTGAAGCCGGAAAATCTTAGTCGCCACCAAATTTTTTCTTCAATATAATCTCTATATCTACAAAAATTCCTTGCAAAACAAAAAAACCAAGTCACCTCCCATGTAGAAGTTTCACGAATTATATGATAATAAATTAACTCGTGTATCAAACCCGAAATGACAAATGTTACGAAAACAGCCGGTAATAAAGCCCATCTAGAACCAATTATACGTGTAGAAATACTTCGTAGAGGATTGTATACGGTAGGACGTAGTCGTAGTGTATCTGAGACCCTAAGGTTCCATCTACGAGTCTTGTTACGAAGTTGCTAGGAGGGATGCATTGAACTGTGGCTCGAGTTCAACCCCGAGAACGATTTCAGCTGGGATTGAAGCCACAGCTAAGACAAACTGTATTGTAAGATAACTATGGAAGATGTAAAGGATTAACAAAACATGTTTGTGAAAATATCGTTTGTAGTTATAAGAAGAAGAAAAAACAGTAAAACTAGCAATGTAGCTTTATTTGCTGCCTCTAGAATTAGACTAGGAAACTTGGAATCATTTTCCTGAAATGGGTTTTCACCCATTTCTGAATTTAGCTAAAGCTTGTTTGATTTTGAAGGGAGAACAAGCTGTGAAGATGAAAAGATGAGGCTTGGGAGGAGGTGGTGATAAAGGACCTTGATCGAAGGCAAATAACAGTAAGCTTGAAATTGGTAAGCCATGAAAGGCAAATTGCACAAAGGGGGCACCTAGATGGAAGCTGTAATGTTAAAGGGGAGGATTGATAAGAGAGTAATGAAAGGAACGAGAGAGAGAAGCCTTGGCAAGCCCTTTGGGATCTTTGCTGAAATGTGGTAAGAATAAATATGGATGGTATTGTCAATGAAGTTCTTGAGCTCACCCTCAATTTCCAAAGCTTGTTTTCCTCACTCCTCTACTCTTTTTTTCTTCTTTACCCACCCAAGATATGTTCTTATTTGATTTATAATATGACAATATATATATATATATGATGGGACAAGTGATACATGTTTTGTTGAATAGAATAATTAAGAGCCAATAAAGTAAGACAAAAAAACCAATTCTAAATTCAGACCTTGAAACTTGAAACAATATAGATTTGTGCCGGTTATACTACAATTGCAATGTTAAACATTTCCTTCACAAAATTTAAAGACATTAAGCATTCTTTGACCAGCTTCTCATCTATACCATATCTCTCCATTTGTGGAAAAAATAGCCAAAAGCCGGTCACCACCACGAACCCCACAGTCAATGGCACGGAAACCGCCGGATGCAACCGCCACCTGTTAGTCCCGACCGCCTTTTTCACCGCCACCTCAGTAGCCACACAAACGCCATGTAATATAAAAAACAACGTGACCTCCCATGTAGGATACATGCGTGTAAGATAATAGTAAACTAACTCATGCATTAAACCTGACACAACAAATGCCCCCAAGATAGCTGGCAGCGAAGCCCACTTCGGTCCTAAAATACTTGTAGATATACGGCGTATAGGGTTGTATACAGCTGGGTGTAGAATACGAGTGACCATGAGGTTCCATCTACGGCCCCAAAAATCTTGGAGCGAGGTGGCTAAGTAGGGTTCGTCGAAATGTGGGTCAAGCTCAAAGCCTAAAAGGACTCGAGCCGGGGTTGCAAACAATGCCAAGGCAATTTCAAGTTCAAGATAAATGTGGCTACAATACAAAGTAAGGACCATAATTTTTGGTAAAGATTGCCTATACTCGTACAAATGAAATACAACAGCTAGAAGCACAACTTTTATTATTATAGCCAATAAAATACGTTCATAAATTCTTGGTTTTTGAGGTGATTGAATTTGAATATTGTATTGAAGACATGGGGTTTTGCTATTTTTACTGTTCGAAGGTTTTTCAATTTTTAGAGCCGAGTGATCTTGTTTGAGTTTTATAGGAAGGCAAGCTATGGAAATGAAATGGGAAAGTTTAGTTGGAGGTGGAGATAAAGGGGGTTGATCAAAGGAGAAGAGGAGGAGCTTGAAATTAGCTAGCCATGGAAGGCAAAAGGCGGTGAAGCCGCAGAAATGGACGGTGGAGAGAGTGAAAGGGAGGGTGAATAAAAGATAGATTATAGGGAGGAGGGATAGCAGCCTTGGGAGACCCTTTGGGACTTTGGATGATATGTAGTAACAATAAGAAAGAGATGTTATGGCTAGAATCCATACCTTGATGAAGTTCTTGAATTCCATTTTTCCTCTTTCCTCTCCTCTAATTTCTTTGCAGCTCTGCTTTCTCTCTCTCTCTCTCTCTGTCAAAGTTCCAAACTAATTTTGGCAAGAGATTAAAGTAGGTCGAAGTACTTAAGAGGTAGTATATTATATCATCTAATATAAATCAGTTATAGTGAATAATTTTTATTTTTTTAAAATTAAAAAAATTATTAATTAATGTAACATAAATGATTAAAAAATTAACTAAATATTAAATATTTATGTGATATTAATAAAATATATTATTTAAAAATAATATTAATAAAAAAAAGATTTGATGTAGTATTTTTAATAATTGATTACTTATTTTGTCTTAAAATGATATATTTTTATTAATATCACATCATCATTTGATCACGTTACACTAATTAATTATTTTATTTTATTTTTAAATTAAAAAAATAAAAATAAAAATTTTATATTTTATAATAAAAAAATTAGTTTACATTAAATAATATAATATAAAAACTTTTAAAATACTTTGATTGATTAAAATCACATGACTCCCACTGATATAGTACAAATCCAACATGGCATACTTTTCTAGGTTTACTTTCAAAATTCATTTTCTTATCTTTAAAGTAAAAAAAAAAAAACTCTTATATTTTAGTCAAAGACAATTATTGATGTTTGGTAAAAGAAGGAAAATTATTTTTTATTGTTTTTATATAAAGATGTAAAAAAAAAAGTTATGAGTAAAATTATAAATAATTTAAATTAAATGAGAGTTTTTTCTTATATATGAAAAGATTGAATTTGGAGGGAGAAAAAAATATGTAAATCTAATCATTTTTTTACCTATTTCTTTTCTATCAAACAAAAAAAAAAAGTATATATATATATATAATAATTTTTCTTCTATTTTTTATCTTTTTACCAAACATAGTATTAAACTTCCAAGTGGGGTCAGAAAGGTGTAAAGTTCATTTAATTGAATAGATTGGAGTAGCTATGGATGTTCCCTTCAATCGTACATCATAATTAAAGTTTGGGCTTAGATTTTTATTTCTTCTTTCTTTTTCAGTCATTGGTTTGAGGCAGAAAAGAAGCCATATATATTTGATTGCAAAATCTTTAAATTCTATACCCCACACTTTTTAGACATATGGTTGACTATAGACTAGAAGGTGCAAGCAAAACATTCATAGTTCTTTAGTTCTAAAGTCACTGCTTCCACTTCGATTTTGTAAAGCTTTCCTTTACACAAGGGAAAAAAAAAGTAAATACAAAGTTTTGCAATAATATTTTGATCCCTAGTAATTTCAATTGTGAGGGATTCTGAAGGTGTCATGCACGGTCAGCATGTCATGCACATAGAACAAGTAAATTTTGTAAATACCCTAAAAATTTAAGCAAGAAATATCACCGGACACCAAAATAATCTAAAATAGAAGTTTCAACGCCATGCAGCAGAATCTATTTAGAAAGTCATTTAAAAGGATTTGAACGACCAAATTTATGAACATCGACATCCTAGAGTTGATGGATAAGGAGCAACTATCTATTCATTGAGCCAACCAGCTGAATTCTTATATGAATAAGGGTGGTTTGGACCAGGAGCGAAACCCATAGGATACGGAGGTCGGGTTGCTCGAGGATCAGCAATGGGAGGTGGTCTAGGTTCATAAAAGGCATTTCTATTTCCCATGGGTGGCTCAGGCCCTGGAGTACCCATCCTTGTGTAGTTCAGTTCATCTAGACGAGGTGCGTATCGCTGCGTTGCAGACATATTCATCCTGTAAGATGGATTCACTGCAGCACCAGGGTGTTGTCCATGAGAGGGAGTTGACATGGATCTCATTGGATCATATACAGAGTTCAACCCAGCCAGATCATTTCTCTGAGTAGATAGATCAGGAGCTTGCCCGTAGAGGCGAACTTGTGACAGTATATTATATTCTCTATCCATTTCATTGGTGTAAGGTCCATAACCAAGATTGTGGGCTCCAACCGAATAAGGGTCGTTGTTATTTATACTGTATCTTCTTCCCATATCATCGGAAATGCTGGTCCTGGTGTCACCATATGAAGTTCCAAGCAGGACCTGTGAACTATGCATGTTGGGTTTCAGATGCTGGTTAGCATTCTCACCAAATCCAGTAACTGAGGCCAAACTAGGAGATTTTGAGGAGACAACTTCCACTGAGGATCTACCACTCATCACATTGGATGGAGAAGAGTGAGGAATTCCACTGTACATCTCACTTCTAGGAGTCCTTCCTCCACTCTGTCGATCGGTTCCCCTTCCATGATTTTCTTCACTATGCTTCTTCTTCTTCTTCTTGCTCGAGGTTTCCTTGGATTGGTTCTTCGCATGGCCATGACTGTATTGACCATCTGTCTCACACTGCTGGTGAGAGGAGCAGTCTTTTGGAGTCACTGTCACAGATTTCTCTTGTTTACATTCCTCACCTTTATGATTTTGCATATGATCTTTCAACTCAGAAGAAGCATCATTTCGAAGACCGTCATCCTCCAATGGCAGTTCAGATATGCGTCTTTCATCGATATTCATTTCCTGATTTGAACTCTCCGGTTCCCTAGGTAGGTGGTCATGCTTTTCAGCTATGCTCTTGTGCTTGGCTAAAAAATCAGAACGACTCCAAAGATAGAGAGGTGGAGCCATCACATTCCATTGATCCATTTGCTTGTCATTTGCATCAATAGAGCCAGGTAGGTAAAATGACTGGAAAACGAGATACCAAAGTTACCCACAATACCATAAGACTGTAATAAGAACATCACAGAAATTCTTCTACGAGGAAACTGCACAAAACATCTTAGTTACCTTTCCAGATGAAAATTGATTATCCTCCCAAACTAGTTCATAAGGAGATTTCAAAAATTTCTTTTTATCCAACCTGATCAAGGCCAAGAAATGTGAGTGTTTGAGAGGGAGAGAGAGAGAGAGAAATAGATAGATAGATAGAGTGAAAGAGAGAGAGAGAGAGAGAAGAAAATACTACCTTTCTGTTTCTGGTGGAACAATAAGGATCAAAAGTTTTGGGTTAAACTCAAGGGCCTTATTAATAAACTTGTTTGCCAAAGCAGCTTTAACTCCAAAAGGAGGATTTAGCCCCATTATCTAGTCAAAAAGTGAATAAAAAAATTTATGTAAAATATGCCAACAGGGATACCTACAAGTGCTAATTCTTACTTGAGAAAAAATTCCTTACCAATTGTGACCCTTTTGGCAACTCCTTTGGTCGCACAGTCATCCAATCCCTCCTCTCAAAATTAAAATCATTCTGCCAAAGAAAAGGACATCAGCCACCAAAAAGTAAGGAAAATATTTATAAGTGGAAACAAGAATTCTGGATTATCTACATATGTATTCAAACAGTCAGGGTCCTCTTCTAATCACATGCAGCAAGAATGGTGAATACCATTGTCAAACCGTGATGCACTTAATATCGAGCTTGACCTCTAGGGAAGCCATAATGTACATCCATAATGCATAAACTGATTTATTAGAAATAAATCCAGGAAACTAAAGCATACCTTTGCTTGGAAAATATCATAGTTTTTGTATGAGCACTTCTTCCCAGTCTCTTCAAGCTTTCTTTTCATTACTAAACTAAAATCATTAGCACCACAACAAAAGTCGACAATCTGTCCATGGAAATAGTTAACAATCAGACAACCAGCTCAAGTTCCTTCTCATCTTTTCTGTTATAGAGCTGTAGTTATAAGATTAAGGAAAGAACTGTCAACAAATAACATCTTTGTCGTTTTTCCAGCTCCTGACAAGAATATAAACATGGCCAGCCATGTAGGTTGTATCAGAATTTTTGAAATTAAGGAGTTTTGTTGTTGTGTATATCAAAGTATAGAAAGAACTTTATAACCAAAATATTTATTTTCGTTTTCTTTCATGATCTTTTTCACTAAAAAATGTGGAAGAAACATTTCATTATGAAACAAACATCATAGACTTGAGTGCCAAAACATAAAAAGCAAAAGAAAAAAACGTTGGCAAGAATAGAGAAAAAAAAGGGGGGGAGGTGGAGGAGGCACAGAAACCCTTACTGTATCACCATCTTGCACATACCAATGAAGTCTATCAACAATCTGCACATTTAAAACCAGGCTTTAGCGTTTCACAAGCATTATCAAAACAATTCTAGATGCATCACACCATAATAGAACATGTAAAAGGTATTAATGACTTGGATCAATACTAAAACTATGTGTGGCAAACTGCACTTTAAAAGTCATGCTTTACGTTCCACAAGCATTATCAAAACAACACACCATAATAGAACATGTAAAAACTACAAATGACTCGGATCAATACCAAAAGTATGTAAGGTAGTAGCCATAAAATGTTTTATGAGGGAACAGAAAAAAAATTATTGACAAAATATAGACAGATATTTATTTGTGAATATGAGATTTTATATGTAAGTAGAGGCAAAGTGGAATTCCCTATTCGTTAGGACAAGGTTTCTAAGAGTTGTAACTATTGTTTATAAACAATTGCTGTTAATAGTTTCAGTATGAATTTGGCTGTTCGGATATTGAAATCAGGTTCCGTCTGTACTCTAGCCCATTTGTCCTCGTGTCTTCCCCTTTCCCCTCTATTTTCTCTCTGTATTCTTTGTTTTCCACTCTTCTACCTCTCTCCCTACTCTATTTCTCCTCCTATGTAACATCAAGAAAGTAAAATCTGTGTTAGATGGACAAAAACATGGTCACACAAATTCAAACAGTGGAATCCAACCCCTCTTTACCTCTCTTTCAAGTTCCTTGAGTTTTAAATGGATAACTCATAGTCACGCAAATTCAAACAGTGGAATCCAACCCCTCTTTACCTCTCTTTCAAGTTCCTTAAGTTTCAAATGGATAACTCATGTAAAACCAGTAACAGATACCCAAAATCCTTATATCTAAAACTTGCCATAGGCAGTATATCACACAAACTTATACCATAAAACAAACAATTGAGCAAAAATGTTGCATGCATCAACAGAACAATGACAAAAGGCATAAAAGCATCCAGGAATTTATAATAATAAGAGAACATATATTAGTAATTGAATTAGCAGATACCAGAACTAAAGGATAAGAAAAACAACGTAATTTACCTCTTTAAGTTTATCCACTTTAGTAAAATGGCGACCAAAAGATGTGTAGCGCATGCCATATAGAAAAGGTGCAAGATATACTTTGAGTTTGTTCTGAAAATAATAATTTTAATAAATTCAAGACCAAGAAAAAGAGAGAATGAGACAAAGTACTAAATGGCACCTTGTAAAAACGTGTATGTGCAATAAACTTGCAGTGCATATGATATGTCCAGGGAAACTTTGAAGAAGGAAACAGGCCACTTATAAAAATTTCATATCAACTTATTTTAAGAAATAGGATAAATAAGAATTGTTGCATCCCTAACCAAACATTAGTTTTGCAATGAAACATAAATAAATGTAAACTCCTTCAAAAACGAAATCATAGATACTGACTAAAACCCTTTATTAAAGTAACTAGGAGGGGATAATTACAAATAATTAGGGGTAATAACCTGCCACTTAAATATCTGGTTCAGAACCTCTGGCTCACAAACAGCTTGAGCATCTTCAATACTACAGCCATCCTCTAGTTTTGCTAAAGCCATCCGAACAGCCTGCAAACAGTTGAATAAAGACTCAAAGAAAAAGACAAACACAGAGCAAAATCATACCTTTGTTTAAAGTTATAAAGCAAACTTATTTGGAACTATGAAATACCTCAACTGAACCCTCTATCTTGCCAAGAGTAATTGTTCTGTCTATGACACTTTTTGATGAATATGCATGTGTAGATGGAACTTTTTGCTTTGCTATGATATCTTCTAAAGTTACTGATGATTCAGCCTCTTTCATTAAATCGAGTAATCTACATTGCAAAGAATAAGTCCAAAAACAAGTCAATTTGATGCATAAACTAAAACATCAAATCAGATCAGTTTGCCCCAATGTGATTAAGTGTCAGGAAACAAGAAAAATACAACTAAGGCACAAATAAAAAAGTCCACCTTCTCTCAGAATCAGCATCTAATGAAGGCATTTCAGAGCTTTTCCTTTTTGAAGTAGAGTTGACCATTGCACTCTTATTAAGACCACCTTTAAGTGTATCCTGTCGCCCAGGCTTAACCTGCTCACTCTCCTGAGTCATATAGGCGAATAGTCTGTCCCCAATGGAGGTCTTGTTTCCATCAGCTGCAGAGGATTTGCCCACCTCCATTGGCACAGACTTTGAGTTCTGCCTCAAAGGCTGTTTGGATGCACCAGTGGCTTTGACTTTCTTTAGGGATTTTGTCCCAGGAGTAACTTTTTCACTCTTTTTGCTAGTTTGACCATCTTTAACAACAGAAAACGACTGCTTTGCTGCTTTCATGGCAGTTCTTTCCTGTGAAGTGTCTTCTAGTGCAAGAGTTTTCTTCTTCAAGCCAACTTTTTCATGACTTGTGAGCAAATCTGATGCCTTTCTTTTCTTCCTTTCATCAAAAGCAATCTTCCTGTCTTCAACAAAGGGGAATTTTATATGGTCCCTTTCTGGAGTCCCAATGTCATCTTTGATCTTATGTTTTCTAGCCAAAACAACAGGATGAACAATTTAGCAAACAATTAAAGCAAATAAAAGTACGAAAACAACACATTTAAAACACTTACAAGCAATATATCAGTACACGATTGACAAATAGACCATCCCAAGCCCTTGTTATAATACCTTCTGCATCTATATCATCAAATGCAATCTCTCTGGTTGGAGCAAAAAGAAATCAACTAGACTGTTAAACATGGGACATATTCTGATAAAATGTGCTTAAAATATAAATAAAAAAATGAAAAATCTCAGTATACCTTGGTAAGCATTTCCTGTGGTATGATGTGGGGCAACGTCTACACAAAGCAAACTGCAGCTCTTGGACCTTCTTGTTTTCTCCTTGTTGACAAGCACAACATTTATGAATGGGGCATGTAAAAAGTTCTCCGGCTGAAATTTTTTGCCCATGCTCTTCTGCAGCAACTTTATCCCCCTTATGGAGCAATTTTGCCACACAATGTGGATGATAAAAGTGGCCACAGGTTGCATTACTGCAGCGAAAGACCTGGCAAAATAATTGAAATTTTTTGAGCCATTGAACAGAAAGTTACAATAAAACTAGAAGAAATCAAAATCTATTGAGAATAACTAAAAGACCAACAGAAGTTCTAAAAGAAGATTTATCCAAAAAAAAGTTCGAAAAGAAGATCAATTTTAGCTAAACAATCTGATAGATAAAATGCAGATAAACAAAATAGACCAATGAGAAAATAAACAGACCGATGCCACAAAAACATAAAGTTCCTATCAATATTTATTATTTAGGATTGATTTCAATACGATTCGGTTATCTAAATATTTTGTTGCATGGAATGATCAATGACATTGCTAGGTATAATACCTCTGCACCAGAGGACTTATCAGATGATCCTAACTTCCCACAAGCAAAGCACTGATGCTGATTATATTCACAATTCTTGCATAAGAAAGTCTGCATTGCCTGCCATTTAGTAGGGATTAATAATTAGAAAAAAGACAGTAACAAACTAAAAAGCCCATAAAGTAAAAATGGGTCACTAGCTTACTTCAACTTGCTTCTGAGTAAAGCCAAGAGAATCACAGACAGATTCTTCACCAGCCTCTACAGTAGCATGAAATGATCTCATGCACCTTCCTTCACAACATAGAAGTTCACCCCCATTGTCGCAAAAAGCACAAACTGAATCAAACAATTCACCGTCATCATCATCATCATTGGAATCATCTAGCTCAGGGCCATCAACCGCATCATCTACATCATCAACTATAAATCCAGAAATTGATGTGGCTCGAACATTCTGATTGATCAATAAGTACACATAAAAGTAAATAATCAGATTTGGAGAAGAAATAAACCAAGAAACATATAAGTGGAAATATCTAACCTCATCAGCAAGTTTCCTCTTTCTGGGCTTCTCCTCCAAAAATGAGCGCAAAAACTGTTCAAAACATAAACCTTCCATTGAATTCAATTGCACAAAGAACCAGAAAGATAGCAGCATCATTATAAATTACTACCATCCTCAAGACGTGTCTCTCATGTTTTACAAATAAAAAAATCATGATATAAAGTTCATTGCAGATTAAGACATGCTAAACACAACTCAACTCCCACATTATCCAGTGCTAGATAACATTTGAATGCACCAAAACAATTTTACCAAATTACATACAAACCTTGGATTTTGCTAAGGAATCATCACTTTTAACAGCCTCGGCAATCAATTCCATGTGATCCACCAAATCGTTCTGCGAAGGCTTTACCTCATACAAGCTGCAAGCAACTGAAAAGGTGAAAAAACACCCAACGATTTCATACTTGAAAAGGGGAAAAATACACCCATAAGAGTGATAAACTACCTAAAAGTTTTAGCTAACTGTTCCCACAACGATTTCCCTGACAAATCAGGATTCCTACTAAGAAGATGCAAGCAATAAACCGATATCAAAATACTCCTAATCACAGGCTCAAAACTCTTCCTAGGCTTTTGTAGCTTGAGCCACCCATTTTCTTTACTTAAAACCGAAATCTCCGGCTTCCCAACATTAGACAGATCAAATTTCCAGGCAGTGACATGCTTGCAAATCGTTAAGAGCCCATCATCGGCTGTTCCTCTCAAAAAAAATTTCTTTTTAGCTCCATTAATTAAGCTTTCTTTTCCCCCCAATTCAAGTGGCAACTCAGAAAAGCAAACCGCCTCGTCTTTTTCATCATGAAAATAGTAGTTTGAGACGGAATGGAGTAAAGCCTCTTCTTCTTCATCATCAGAAAACGCCATTACCACTCTGATGGTATTAAAAACAATAAAGGAAATAATTAACTATAGTTTATTAAGAATAATGCAATTAACAGTAAACGAAATTGCAACAACATTAAGTTGTAAAACCTCTTCTTCTTTATCATCAGAAAACCCAATTACCACTCTGATCATATTAAAAAACAATAAAAAAAATAATTAAGTAAAGTTTATTAAGAATAATGCAATTAACACTAAAAGAAATTGCAACAACAATAATTACTATTAAAAATCTAATGCAATACACTGATCATATTACAAAAATCAATAAATAAAGAAATTCAAAAGCAAGGAAAACAAAATTCTAATGGAAATTACTTTACTTGGTTCCTGTTAGGAAACGAGAGAGGAAAAACACAAACTTTAAAAATAAAAATAAAAAAACAGAAAGTTCTTTTCTTTTTTGTTGTGAATTTTCTCGGGAAAATTACGGCAATATTTTATCAGTCAATAATCATTTCCCTTATCAATGAAATATGTGCTTAACAAAAAAAAAAAAGTAGAAAAGAGAAATAGTACCAGAGTATTTAGAAGGCCACAACCCTAGAATTTTCGCGTTTTCAGTTTCTAACTTTCTTCAGATTTTGAAGTTTGGAAAATCACAACAAATTAAAAAAGAGGCTTATGAAGAAAATTAGAAAGGAAAAAAAAAAGTAGGATACAGTTTGCGAACCAAACGGAGCTAAAGAACGACGACGTGTGGATTCAAACCGAAAAATTAATTTTGTTTCTTTTTCTCCAATTTTGCTAAGGCTACTTTTTTAAGTTTGGTATATAAAATAATATTTTCATCTAATAATCATAAATAAAATTATCAATTATTGTATTTTATATAAAATTATTACTATTAATTATATTTATACTATATTTTATTTCAAGAGTTAATCTAACATTAATTCAATATATAAATTGATAAAAGAAAACAAATTATGTAATAAATCAATAAGGATATACTGATAATTTATTTTTTAAAGAGAAAATTAAATTTTAAAATTCACTTCTTTTATTATAAAAATTTATACGTGTTTCGATAATAATAATAAAAAAATCATACTTTTCTTTCTTTTACAATTTAAAAATTTTATTTTTAATTTTTATCTCAATAATCAAATTTAAATTTCACTCAAGTAACGAATATGCAATGTGTTTAATTATTATTTTATTATATTTTTCGTTTGTGAAGTTTTAAAATTTTACAAGAATAATTAAAGATTGTCATGTATATTCATTTTATTATATTAAATTTTAATTATTATATTTTAAATGTATATGTTATATGTATCAATAGAAATTTGTAATAGCAAACACATAACCCAAATGGTTATAAATTGATGAAAAAACTTACACCAAAGTGAGTTAAGTCAACAATCCAATACACAGATTGGCAAACCAATTGAAAACCATCCATAAAAATAATTGCCTCATTCTTTGCAATTGTGAACAGTTTTCATAGTAAGAGTATACCATTTATGATATTTATGCTATTATTATCTAAAACATAATTGACTGATAAAAGAAAGAAAAAAAAAAAAAAAAAGTAAAGGAGGAACTTTCCTCCTCTTTCCTATTTTTTTACTTCTCAAAATCTTTCAGGGTCTAGTTGGTTGAGTACTGTATGACCTCTTCTTCTACCTAACTGCAACCATATTCACTCTTTTCCCTATATATATATATATATATATATATATATATATATATATATACTTGGTCTGATCATTGTATGGAGGTACACAGTTGCAATTCAGTATCTTCATTCTCACATTGAGATGATGAAGAGACTGTAACGTCTGAGGCGGCATCATCGATGTTCAAGCTTGAGATTTCACCACACAGTGAGGACCTTTCATCATCACCACTAATGGATGATGCCGGAGATGCATCCGATGTATAAATACTACTACCGCCGTTGCCATTTGCAGGCGATAGAGCTACGGCCTCGCCCTCTTCTGCTGCGTGTTGAAGGCACCACCAGTACATTATGCTGGCTGTTAAAGTGAGGATCATTTTCTGGTTTACCTGCAGCGTAAGACAATCCCATTTTGTAAACTCAACACATATTCATCCATTTGCAATATCTAAAACTGATAAAAGAGGAGCAGGGATCGAATCCGTTTTCCTAAATTCCTATTAGTTGTAGAGATGTGAATTCGAGATTCACAATGTGGCTTACCTGCCTATGTTAGTGTGTGTGCTGACAATAATTCATGCAATTCAGTTATTTAAATAACTTGCCAATGTTGCAGAGACTGATGCGTCAATTGCACCCCTTACCTCCATGATGTCCTCAGGCAACAAGAAAATGGAGCACCCGAGTTTTCGTGCCACGCTTATGATATATGTTGCATTCAACCTCTTCTCCTCATCTATAATTTCGACAGGGATAAAAAACTGTTAAGTTCAGCTCAATCTCGACACATTCTCAGACAGAGGTAAGAGAGCTTACTCGCTTCGTTCTAAGTATAAACAATGTCACCAATAATCTAGTGAAAAAATAATTCCAGTTAACAAGTAATCATACCACTTTCACCCTTGGTTGCAAGGTTCCAGTTGACCACTCTTGGCTCCACTGCACTTAAAAGTTCAAGGAAGAATAGTCCAGTGGAAAGGCTCTTATCCTACAAATTTAGAATATTGTATAAATCATTGCCTTTAACTCTTTAAATTATATGATGGTTAATATATATATATATATATATATATATAATGCAATCATTCTAAAACCTTGAAGCTTCCTATTTGAGTAGTTCTTCCTGTACTTTTGACTTTCCTGTTTGCCCAACTCATGATATCTGCATCAGTTATCTCCTTTCCTCGAGAGCGGGATCTCAAACTCTTTAGAAGTTGAAGCATATTAAACCTCATCAATTGCCATAGGAAAGCTGTAACACATGTAATCCATTTTTGAGCATTTGGACAACCATCTAACATTCAACAACCAAACATTTATTAAAAATAAATAATAAAAAAAAAAAGTGAAAATAATTCCCCACAGCATGTAGCAAGGAACCAACAACTTTATATGAAAGCTCAGTACCAGGTAGAATTTTACTATCAATCAGAAAGAAGAAAGCTAAAATGTATTTTTGACATGACAGCAAATTCAGGACCAAGATGTATATTCCATGAAGTTTCATTCCTAAAGGGAAAAAGGGGGAGGGGAATCAAATAGTAGAATCTCAGAACTTGCAAAGAGGCTATGTTGCTCCGAATCTTCATTTTTCTTGAAGTATCCGAGTCCGACGCATGTTCGGACATGGGTATGGGGATATGACCCTCCAAGGACCCTCCAAATACGTGAAAAAAACTTAGAAAAAATTGAATATACCCGTGTCGGACACATACACATATCCGACACTCACACTCGAGTCCAAGTAACATAGCAAAGAGGTAAAAATTTCATGTTTCTTGCCTTTGCTTCGCTTTAAGGATTAATTGCCACTTAAATCAACAGCTTAATCAAATCATAAACAGAGACGAAGATACATTAAAAGATGAAAGGCGAGTTATCAGCCTTTCCATGCAGGTAGAGGTAGTCAAGTTACACCTGATGTAGATTCTTTTTATCAAAAAAAAATTAGGAGTGTAAAACAAGGTTGAACTTTGTAATGGAGGCAAAACATGCGAAGCTGTGAAGGGAATCATATTAAATCAAGAAAAACAAGACAGAGGAGATTACCAACTATGAGTTTTTTATTTCCTTGCACTATATCATTTCCACCCAGATTCACAACGGAAAATTTCAACTGCTTCCCAATCTTTACTACTTGATTGCAATTTTCCACTTTTCTAAATGGAAACTTAATTGGAGGTTTTGATGCATGCTTCCAGTTCACTGATCCAGGAGCGACCTTATCAAGCACCTCTAAAAGTATCCATCTGCATCAAAATCAAGCTTTTTATGTTGATAGTTGAAATATTGGAATTACAAAACTATGATGTCTCCCTTCAAAGATCATCATAAATCTATATGAAAGAAACAAGCTGAAGTTGAAATTGAAATTGAAATTGTTGAAACATGTGCAAAGAGTGCCTGCTTGGACATGAAAAATGCATGCATGCCCTCGCCCTAAGAGAAAGGACAAGCAATTAACCTGATGCTTTCAGGGTTTCAAGTTCAACATTCTCAGAAGGATTTCAAAAAACCAGGCAATTAACCTTTCCTTTTGTTTTTAATGTTTGCTGAAAATCTACAGTAGGGATAATGCATGGAACTCGAGCATTTTAATTACATCAGCGAAGAGGAAGACTTACCCAGTTCTGACATCCTCAAATACATTATTGACATAACTCTCAATTCCAAGACTGTTGATCCATAGTCGAAAACATCTCTCTTCTCTGGAAATTTGCACATCATCTGCCATCCTTTCTGCAAATGAGATCTTTTTGCTATCTATACTCAGGCCATTCCTGCAAAAACACACATGTTTTTCTTACTCAAATACAAAACTAGAGACAGCATATAAAGAGCAAAGAGCAGACTTAATGTTACTAACTAAACAATCTAAAACACCGACATGATAATGGATTGAAGGTACGGGAAAAGCCTTGTAAGCAAGCAATCTGAAAAACACCACAGCCGAACTGTTTAAACACCAAATCATAGCACTTTCTCCCAATCTTTCTAACAAAAGATATGGATGGCAGAGAACCAATAGTAATGTGCAAGAAGTTACAACAAATCCATTCATGACCTAAAGTACATGAGAAAAATCCATGCACCTTGACTCCTACTAATTTCATATTAACAGTTTTATAATGCACAAGACCACAACCTATTCCTAAAACCTCTTAGAGTGGAGTTAGCTCCAGATTTGATCAGAAAACAGTTTTCTATGAGAATACTACTAAACTGAAAAGGCCTTTTTTTTTTTAAAAAAAAAGTCTGTTACAACTGCAAAGTTTGTGGTTTCTAACCTTTGATGGAAAATTTGAGCCACAAATGCAAGATTCAAGTTTGTTGAGCCCTCAACAATGTCTTTTGGGCTCAAATACCGTTTGCAGCCCATTCTCTCTGCATGGTCAAGTACCAGTTTAGCCCTTTCGGCAGCATCCTTAGTATCTAGGGTCAATGGATTGCAGTACTCTGGTGCCAGAACATTAAGCAGGTAAGCGTAAGCTTTTGCATCCTGCATGTATGAGAAAATGAGTAAAACATATCAAATTATCAGTGCAAGCAAAATAGAACAATGCATCTAATTGATGTATAAGCATCCACCTCGATGCACTTTATCAGTTTATTCTGCCCTTTCCACTAAATGTAATATTAACATAGTCAAATACCTTCACATCTGAAGAAAAATTTGCAACGGTTTTTTCATAGCCTGCTTTATTTAAATGGAAATTCATCCATTTTAATAGAACTTTCTCAGGAGCTAACCCCATAAGTTCCTCAACATCCTGCAAGTTACAATAATTACAAGGGAAACAATCAGTCCATTTGTTTAAAATGTTTATTTCATGAATTTATTCTTAGTTAAACATTAATCACATGATAAAGAG
Source organism: Fremontodendron californicum (assembly GCA_030761205.1). Lineage (NCBI taxonomy): Eukaryota > Viridiplantae > Streptophyta > Magnoliopsida > Malvales > Malvaceae > Fremontodendron > Fremontodendron californicum. The sequence continues at coordinate 21,092,211 of JAULJL010000033.1, forward strand.
ATATATTACTGCATTGCTATCCTCCACCAATTCCACAAGCTGAGGTGTCTTCTTAAGGTTGAGATCTGCTAACAGTTGAATCTGCATTTCTCACAGATAGTAAGTAAGGATGAGAAAAAGAGTACTTGAAAACAACTTGTCTTAAGTTAACATCCTACGTTTTTCAGTCTATCAAGACAGTTTAAAGCCTATACAAGTAATTGCATATAATAGGAGAGATGAAATTTAGATGCCTACCTTTATAATTTGAGATATCAACCCAAGTAAGAGATGAGGCTGCAATACAAATAATCAAGATGAAAACCATCGGATTAATGGAATATTTCATTTTAACTCATATAGGAATCTGTTTAGCTGTACTAAGTACTAACCCTTCCTTCAATCAAGTCCTGAGTGCCAATGTTTACCACTGTGCAGCCAATAGCCTTTGCAGAGTTAAGACAAAGGGTATGGTTCTCATTCCTCTCCCATGGGTTAAGTACCCTTTTTGTGTTGATAGCTCGTTCATCTATTGTTCCAGGCACAGCGACATTTATAAGCTTACTGCAAAAGTACGAGAAAGAACAGAATCAGTATCACCGCTTTATACCAGCTTTTATTGAAGAAAGAAAAAAGGTAAATGCATAATGGAGCACACCCCATAAAAGTACCATAAAAGTACTCCATCTTTTGCGAGATTGAAAAGATCATTCGTAGCTGGATCAAGTGGAAGAAACTGCTTTAAAAATGGATCATCCGCAAGATAAATATTTATGTGTGTTACATAAGAGGCTTTTTCTGCTTCACTGATTGTGTGAAGAAGAGTGGTTGTGGAGGCCTTTAGGAACGACCATGAATTCTTTGGACCACCCAATTTTCCTGTAGCCTGACCTTGCAAATTTACATACACCTGCTCATTCCATGCAACCAATCATAACGTTAGACTCCTTTAACTAATTCTAGTATCAACCAAAGTTAAAGCCTATAATTCCCACTTGTATGCAACTATAGAGAATGTAAACTGCCATATATGTTTAACTGAAGCAATGATTCGTTTTTTCCATACAATATTGCACCTTTAATAACAGTAAAATAGAATACAACTAAGAGCATGCACAAGATGGTATATATATGACTCACCCTGAGGAATGTTTCAAAATCAATCTCATTGCTCAAGTCACTATACGATTCGCCCAATATCTGCCTAATCTCGTCCTCAGTAAGCATAGCACTAAAAGCCTTCAATTTCATCATCAAGGGCGGCAAATCTCCAACTGTAACTTTACCATTTTGGTTCTTTACTGAAACAAACTAGAAATCATATAAAAAAACAGACAATTAAAACTCTATCAAATTAAATTCACAAAAAATAACAATAAAACTGAATAATAATTCTATAGTTGAAGCAATAAGTTGAGGTGGGAACAAAATATGCTTACCTTGGATTTAAGACTGCGAAGCTCAACTTGCGTGAATTGGCTATGAAGCCATTGATCAGAGACAACAACACCCACGAAACTAGACATATCTAAGGATTACCCAAGCAGTGAAAAGAAAACTCTACCAAAAATTCCTTCTCCAAATTACACCAACTGAATCCAGAATCCAATGACCAATGCAGGACTCAAATTACAGTTCAAACTACCCAAGTAGCTATTCTTTCCAAAGATATTCCTTAAGCCCAGAATCTGAAAATGGGAATACCAAATCGATGACTCAGCTTTAGATCCAGTAAACATAAAAACAACAAGAACCCTTCAAGAAACTATCCATATAGATTGCTTATAACTTATATCAATCATGAAAATCCAATACCTTTATCACCTAACAGATACAAACTAATAAAAAAATCCAAATCCATAACTCAACTTTAGATCCATAAACATAGATATTAACAAGAAGACATCATGAAAACATCCTATAGATTACTTTTAACTTATAACAATCACCAAAAGAATCACAAAAATTGAAAATTCAAGAAACTACTACCAAGATAACTCCTTTTCCATGATTCAGTTCCAAAAATGATACAGAAAAAAAAAAAAAAAAAACTTTAGAACCTCAATAACCAAACTGCAAACAAGATAATTCAACAAGAACAACCAATTATAGAAGAAAAAAGAAACACAAAGAAAACTCAAAAGAACAGTTAAAAAAATGATAACCCAACAAAGAAAACATAAAAACAAAGCAAACCCAGAAATGCTTACCTGTAAAAAGCAAAGATTTTCCGGTTTGTCAATAAATGAATTCATTTCCTTTCAAAGATTTTGACTTTACATCCCATCAAACTTTACACAACAAAATAACCATTTAAAGAACTAACAAATGAATATTTATATGATTGATTATATAGAGGGAGAGAAAGGATCAATTTTTCTTCTAAGAAGAGCAAAGTGAAAGAGAGAAAAGAAAAATAAAAGAAAAAAACAGTTTTTAGTTTTTACCTTGAAGAAAGCAAAGAGCAAGACAGGCTTTGAAACAGATTTGATTCTGTTAAGAATTGGGTGTTTCTGAAAGTATTGTAAAGAGAATGCACTCGCTTAATTGTTTGACACGTCAGAAAATTTGTGTGGACACGTGTAATTGTAGGCTGTTAGGTGGAGTTTGGGATCTTGCAACGACCTTTTGGTTAGATTTATTGTACTTACCAAATACCAGTTCCCAAAAAATAAAAATAAAAATTTACTAACAAGTAATTTAAAGATTTTTTTTAGTTTAATTAATATATTATTTATATTAAAAACATTATATTAAATATAAAAACGGATAATTTTATATTATTTTTAATACATTGAATGAATATATTATAATACATAATAACTTTAAAGAATGTCTTAAAATACTAGTTAATAAAATCTTAAAATAAAATAAAATTTGGAAATGTTAGATATAATATACTTCAACTTAAAGAATTGTCAAATTCAATGAACAAAATAATTTGCGGTAATGAAGATTATAATTAGTAAAAAATAAATGATAATTAATACCTTAATTGTGGCTCAAGACTCAAGAGATTATCATGCAAAAGAGTATTAATCTTAACAACATTATTTTATACACCCATTGCCACATATTTAAGAGTGTATATGATTTTATTTATTCTTGAGTTATTCGAATTTGGCTAATGAATTATTAGAACTCGTCATCTTAATCATTATCGAGTCAAGTTTAAATTTAAATAGCTTGAGTTATCGAGCAAATTGAATTTGAATATTTTAACGTCTGACTCGAATAACTCATAAAATTATTCAATTTTTTTAATATTTTTCATAATATAAAATAATACTTTTATCATATATTTACAAACTTTAATCCAGCTATAATTATAAGAAAAAAACTTTAATTTTCACTTAATTTGAGCTCAAGCCTTAAATCGTATATAATAATTATTCTAATTTAATCGAACGAACTCAAATAAATTAATTTTTCTCTCAAAACGAGTAGGAACTCAAAAATATAAAATTCGAACTGAATTTCGAATCATAAATTTCAAATCGAATTCTAGCTTGTAATGTTTTGACTCGGCTCAAAGACTGTTAAAATTATTTATTTATTTATTCAATTAAATCGAGGCTGTGGACCAAAGACTCTGATTGTGAAGCAGCAGCCTATAGGGGCCAAATACTTTATTGTGATTACATTGCTATTGTCAAAAAGTAATATATTCAAAATATATTTTTAATTAAGATTGAAGATTATGGTTTAGTTTATTTGTGAAAATAAAGTTGTCAAAATCTGGGATTTGATTGGAAAATGAGTTAAGATGTCCCCATCTTAACCTTTCTTAGGAAGATCTTTTAGAGCCTTAAAAGAAATAATTTGATCCAACTAGTGGTCCCTTTGTCCCACAATCCATATGCCCTCCACATATATTAATTAGAATTTCAAAACCCTTTTTAGAATTGACCAAAAAATGTAATATATATGTATGTAACAATAATTAAATTATGAAATAGTAAAATTATCATATTACCACTTTTATTCATAATAATATTATTTTTAACTTTCACAAATAAATTAATAAAACTATTTTTATAATTAAATCAAAAATTTTAAATTAAAAATATAATATTTTATTAACAAATCATATAATTATAAGCAATATATGCACTTTAATTTTGAGAACAATTTATCAATTCTCCCAATTTTTGTAAAAGAAAAGGTGAATAAATTTTAATCTAATGTTCATACACTTATTTCCTTAACAAGTAGCCACCGACCGAACCGACAATCTTCATCTTGTTAATTCCATGTCTTATCTATGTGCCTTGCACGACATCCTATTTTTGTTGGAAAGGGACAACTAAATATTGCAATTCCTTTAAAAGCCAAAGAAGAATAATTGCCGGCATGTTCTGAATAGTATTATTTATAAATTGGATCGAATTAGATCGAAATTTAAATTTTTTTATTTAAGATTTAATTTATCGGGTTTATTGAGTTTGAATTTTTAAAAAATAATTTAAAAATATATTTTAATTTAATTAAATAAAAATTTTGTTTATTAGATAATATAAAAGATCGAGTCAAATCAAATTTGGATTTCAAAATCTTTGTACAAAGTTCGATCCAATTAAATCGAATCTATTGAATCAAACGAATAATTAAATTTGTAGACAAGTCTAGTGGGGAAATAGGGTATTCATTTTTTTTCTTCTTTTTAGGGTTTTTTTTTTTTTTTAAATTGTTATGGATTTTTGTATTGGATTAATCTTAAGAAACTAATTTACCTTAAAATCTTATTTCAGCGCTATAAAAAAAAGTGTCATAGTTCTCTAATATTTTATTGGTAAAAGTAAGTGATAAATTAGATGATACAATTGCTTATATGGTTAAGCCCAATGGGTTAATAATTTAGGATGATATTTTCAATCAAAGCCCAAAGAAATGGATGGACAGCTCTATATATTAAAAAAAAAAAAAGGGCCTTATGATTATTCTGCCCATTAAAGAATTTTTTTAGTCGCATTTGATTTTCTTTTTTGGTACAAGACGATCTACTATACTATAAATATCGAGAATATCATTATTAAATAAACTTCAAATGTCATAATAATTTAAAGAAAAATTCTAAACCATTTAATCCGCACAAAAATTAGCTTAATGAGCATGAATTAATTAAGAATGAATGATTTAAGTTAGAAGTGAGAGCAAATTATGTTTACTTATAAGAGATGTAGAGCTTAAATGTAGGAGTAAATTTGGATGCTAAATAACTAACTAATCTAAGAAAACTAAAACTAAGCTAATAATTCATTGAACAAAAAAGTATTCACTCCATCAAGAGATTTGTAATTTCATAATAGCATTTTTATTATAATGTGAAAAAAAATTCGGGTCGTGATTCGGTTCATGAACATGTCTATAACACTATGTTATTTTAGAGTGAATATGATGAATTTGACAAATTCAATGTCTTTGAATATAATCCCTACAAGCTTTGATTTGTAGTCTGTGTGTATAAAGTTGGAATTGACAAATTATAAATTGGAAATTCCATGTGAAAAGATTCCCATCGAGGGAAGAACTAGCTTAAATTGTTAAAACCATAGTTTCTAAATCTTGCAAATGAAAATATTCTTCACACAAACTTTGTTGTTTACCAATCAAACACCTCAAGTGCTTTGTATTTTCTACTCTTTAAGCTCTCTCGTGACAATCCTCCAGACTGGATTCACATGTCATGAATAAATATAAGAGAATTTTTTGATCAACAAACTTCAAAACCCTTGCTATAAATTAACTCTAGGAGTGTTACTTGGCATTGGATTTAAGATATAGTTTTAGAGGCAAGAAAAATGGCTAAGGCTAGTAAGAAACTTTTGGTGCATTGCTTGGTTGCAGCATTGCTGTTCATTGCATTGGTTGAAGGAGCCGATGAGTCAACCATATGTAACATTGCATTGAACAAGCTGGAGCTGTGCCGGCCGGCGGTCACCGGAAAATATCCTCCACCACCAACTAAGGAATGTTGTAGTTTGATAAAACATGCCAACTTGACTTGTCTCTGCAACTTCAAGGATGCTCTTCCTGCCTTCAATATTGACCCTGCCCGTGCATTTGCATTGCCTGAGAAATGTAAATCTAATCTTCCCATACCACCACAATGCCGGCGTAAGTTCTTAAGAAAAACAGTTTCTGAATAATGAAATGGTGCAGAATACAGATTAAGACCTGAATTATAGCAGTTTTCTCATTGTTTTCATCTTTGATAACATCAAAATTGCATACTATTTATTGTTCTAAGTTTGCTTTCTAACTGATATATTTTGTTGTTTGCAGCCTGAAGCACTTCAAGTTACAGCCATTTCAATGTTCCTTAAAGACTTTTTTTCTTTTCACCATCTGCTGAAGATTATGAATCATATTGAGATATTATTTGTATTGAAACTGTTGCTAAAATTGTGTTTTATATAATTTGTACTATCTTTCTTCTTGTTGCAATAACTTCAATTTTCTTCTTACTTTCTCTCTGATGTCTTCCCTTTTAAGGCAATCATATCAACCATTAAACATAGATGGTGGAATTAGCAAGAATTAAAGAGAAAAAGATGAAACATATGAAAATAAATCATAAAAGGAGCTCAACTTAAAGCTCTTATATATCTGTGAGTCATTTCACTGCAACTGCTGTTACCAGCAATGTCTTTTTACATAAATATGGAAGCCTAAAAGTCTAAACCAGACTCATTAAATTCCTCTAGCATACTAATAGGGGTTCGGGAAAAGGGGCAAACTTACTGTCATCAACTGATCAAAGCCATGCCAAGTTTCGGTCTGAACTTACCACTGCCTAAAACAAATTTGATGAAATTAGGACGATATTGGCTATCTAACATTCTGGTGGACTGGTAAGTGGGCCTCCGAATATCGGCCTCATGTACGTATCATCGAACTTTCTCCAGTAGAAATGTACGGTGTACACAGGCCTTTCGATCAACATACTCAAACTATCTTTTGCGCGAAGGATATTGGTCGAGGCAGATGCTTCAAAGGAGAGCAAAGGAAGGGCCAAGTCCTCCTTCGGGGATTTAGATCCTAGGCTGCTGCCACTTTTTTCAATTACGCGATGAGGAAGCAGGTAGTATATAAGGGGCTTTGTTAGGAAACCAAACACCTGAAACAAAATGATTTCCTAGAATGTCAATCACAGTTTCATTTAGTATGTGTGGCAAGGCATGAACTGCTTATAACAGTAAAGAGGACGGTAATCAAGAAAACATTACTTCCAATTAATTATATACAGCATGGCATTATAACTTATGTTACTCGGACTCGAGTGTGAGTGTCGGATATGATTATATGTCTGACATGGGTATGTTCAGTTTTTTAAGTTTTTACATGTATTTAAAGGGAACTTGGAGATCATATCCCCATACCCATGTCCGGATATGAATCGGACACGGATACTTTTTAGAAAAATGAAGAGTCGGAGCAACATAGATTATAACAGTTTCTTCTCAGATTCCAAATCTTTTAAACTTTTAGAAAAATTTAGTTACATACCAGCGTAGTGAACAGGACGACGATTATGGTGATGGTTATCATTGCAGCATTGACTGGATCCCATGTAACACCAGAATATGTGAACTGTAACAATGAAACAAGAAAATGATCAGTAGGAAAATGGAATCCCTATGAGCATAAGTTTAGTTAAACATGGAATTCAGACATTATTTTAACCAGATAGAACAGCTAATACAATTGAGAAGAAAAAACATGCACCTGTTTAAAAGCCAAAGCAATAGATACTGCCCCTCTCATTAGCCCAGCCCACCAAATAACTACCTGGATAAAATAAAATGTTCATAAACTTCTATTCTACCAATCACATAAGAAATTTCTTACAAGAAGCTTAGCATGGAAAAATTGAATTAGTAACCTGGTGTTTAAAAGTTAATGATGATGATCTCTCGGGACGCTTGGTCAAATAATTGGAGAAAGCAGAGAGAGGGAACACAAACGCAGCACGTCCAAGCAATATTAGAAGAACTAAGGTGCCAAAGCTGCCCATTAAAGTCCCAAAACTGAAAGCAATAACTCAAAACTGAGGTCAGAATTAAGCTATAAGGTAAGCAGATGTAAGAACTTGGTTTAAAAGGAAAAGGTAAGCATAAATAGACACCTGAGTCTAGTCATCTTCCACTTCTCCATGTCAAGAGCATCCATTCCTACATAGAGAAAGATGAAGGTTTCTGCAACAAATGACATCATTGCAAATATATGCCTGCAAAAGAAAACAATAATCAAAAGAACTTTGTGGGATTTGAAAACATTAGTCACTAATATCCAAATACATGCCTTGTTGTGATTCTTGAGCTTTCGGTCACATTATACCATGCATAGTGTGACATCAGAATTCCACAGAAGAAAACAGTGAGAATCCCACTAAGGTCTAACAGCTGCACAAAGAAATTGCTGTTGAAACTTGAAACGAAGGAGAACCAGAAATTGCAGACCTCTAGTATTGCAGGAATGGCAATCTGAAAGCCTTTTCGATTTGTTTATATTCTATAAAACATTAGATTTCAAGCTTTTATCAGGTGTTACCTCAGCTATCATGTAAGACAGATATGCCATTAAAACCATAATAGCAACTTCACGAACAGTTGAATGTCTGCAAACAGATAGGGATACAGGTTTTACTAGGATGTCTCCATTATAAAGAAAATAAAACAATGAGAGCATTATGGCATTTTCCATTGATTTTTTTTATTTAAAAAAGTCCTAACCTTCCAATGTATAAGGCTTTAAGCGAATATGCTGTTACAAGTCCAAACTGCAAGAGAACAAGAAATAACATGCCAAGATTAAGAAGTACCAAGACTAGATCAAAGCCTAACACTAAAATATATGACATGATATGTTACTCGGACTCGGGTGTTAGTGTCGGACACGGGTATTTGTCCGACACGAGTATGTTCAATTTTATGTAAGATTTTCATGTACTTGGAGAGTCCTTAAAGGATCATATCCCCATACCCATGTCCGGATATGGGTCAAACACAAGTGTCGGACACGGATATTTCAAAAACAATGAAGAGTTGGAGCAACATAGATGACATATACTGCCAGAAAAAAAGCTTCAAGAGCAGTAACTCACAGTAACTCCAAGAGCAGTACTTGTTGAGAACAAGTAAAAGAAATCTCCAATCAACTGGAGAGACGTTCCGCTGTTAATTCTTGTAACATCGATCTTTTGAATTGCATTGAAGAGAACAACTGATGTTGCATCATTCACTACTCCTTCTCCAAAGACTAGGCTGTATAATAAAGGAGTTTCATCTTGATGAAGAACCTGTAAGGAAGTCATCAAATCTAAAAACCTCTCCCTATGAAATAAGAAAAGCAGCTACTCATAAAGCAAAAACAAGAGACAAGTTGCAAACTGAGCAAACCTGCAATGTACAAACTGTATCTGTTGATGAGAAAATAGTTCCTACAGCTGAAACAGAATATAGCATGAAATTCACAGACAATTATAGTAAGAAAAAAATTAACTCTGTATAGGGATAGTATTTTACAACATAACATCATTAAGGATCTCACCGAGATAGTCTCGTGCGGTCAAACCAACAAATCCTAGCTTGGGAAACAGCCACCAACTACCTAGGACAAGAGTACCATCCATGAATTTAGAAATACTTGATGCAAGTTGTTGCAAAAACAACACCAGACAGATAAGAAAAAAAACCAAAGCCTATATGGACTGAAAATTACCAGCTGTAATAATTGAGGCTGAGATAAAAACCCCAGTTATTCCAAACAGCATGATGGTTATAAAGTTCTGAAAGAACTGTTTCTTCTTCACCTGAAATCTGCAAGCCAACAAGCAGATAATTAATGAAGTTAGGTAGTGTCGAAAGGCAAGTAAATTAAAACAGACAAAAATGTTCATGACATATGAAAACTGACCTTACCCTGCATTGAATATAATAGGTGGAAGGAGATATATGAAGAACAGTTCTTCACTGAATCTTAGGATGTGAGAGCTTTTTCCTTTGCTCAAGAACAAGATTACTGTTCCAGCTATGCATCCCTGACCAAGAAGATGTCATTTAGAGTTTAAATCAGTAAGACTTCCATCTGTTAATTTGAAAGGTTTGATAAGATTCTCAATATTAATATTGGGTAAGAAAAGTCAAATTCTTCTCTCTTGGCCATGCAGATTGTTTTCCCACCCTCTAACCCAAATAATTAAACAAGGTATGCAAAGGCAAAACAGTTACAGGACAAGCCTGATAAAGACACAAAATAATAACTATAACAAGAAGAATCCAAATGTCTTGATAAGTTTTTCCACTTGAATGTTGAGCCAGTTGACATGTAGCATAGGAACATATATACTCAGAATATGTATGTTTTCAGAACATATCTATTGCAAAGAGTTGAAAACCCAAGTCCTGGTGGGAAAACAAGAATAGTAACAGATAAAAGGAAAAAAAAAAAGTTCCAAAGAAATGAGAGAAAGAGAGAAGTTACAATTAAGATTGCAGTGATTGATTCATTGACCCATCGATTCTCTTCAAGCAAGTGTCCTATAACTAAACATAGGCAGAGAATTGCCACAAACACTGAAATAGGCACCACCTTCTCATGCTGCTGAGCTAGGTTTCTTATAAACTCAAACATCTCCACTAATTCTTGTTCCTTCTTTACTTAACTCTGCATTCTTTTTTTATTAGATGTTGATCAACTAATTAATATGTTATATCTTCTTTTTTTCTCTCTTTTTTATATGTTTTTCTTTTTGGGATTCAGTGTCAGGAAAAAAGAACCTGGAATTGCCAGATTGAAAGTTTGATTATGAGATGGAAAAGTAGAGATACATCATAAAAGAGTGATGAGTTTGCCCGGAAAATGAGTGTTGGCAATGACACGTAGGGTTTCAGTTGCATGGATATTTGCCAGGTGCCAACATGAGCGTGAGTTATATAACCTCTTGTTGCGAAAAGGTCTGAAAACTGATCAGAAATGGATCAAGTTTTAGCTATCTGTTGAAGGATTTGCTGGGTTCATTGCATGGTAAAGGCCCAGTTGAAACTTCCTGCTTGGGCCTTCTCTGGATATCCATCACAAAGTTTTAGCTATCTATTGAAGGATTTGTTAGTATGTTGAGGCAATTGAAAGATGGTAATTGGTCGGAATTTGGATTATATCATTTCGAATTAAAAAAAAAATCTCATTAGGATTTAAATTATTTCAAATTTGATTCATTTCGAGTTAGAATTATTAATTTTTTTAATCAAATTGGATTGAATCAAACTCGGACTCAAAAGAATAGTTTATTCTTTCTTCTATAATCTAATAAATGTTTCCATTCTAGGATGTAGGATTCAATTTTATCTTCTTTTATCTAAATTAAATTCGTTGTTAAAATCAACATTTGGTTGGTTAAAGTGGTAAAGGTGGCTTTAACTCTCAAGATAAGAATCATGTTATCAATATTGGGAAGATTTTACTATTAAACTTCCGATCCGATAGGGATTAGTCTTTCATTAATCATAAAATGAAAGTAAAACACTCTAGGTTTAGAAAAAAAAAAAAAAAAATCGTTGTTAAAACAATAAAAGGGCATAGCTTGCTTTTGATCTTAAAAGCAAAGAAAAATTGCTTTGTAAGATGGAAAAAGGCATGTAACCACTCTTGTCATGGTGCCCAAACCAGTGACTTCAATCAATCAATTTTTTTTTTTTTGCTTTTTTGATGATACCATCACTTAAACAGACTTGGTCATCAACGTTATTCTCACTTCTCCTTTACCATTTCTTTCAGAGCTGCTATTGGCTGGCATTCATATCTCATAAATATTGACAAAAGAATCCTCAAAACAACACTTTCAATGACCAATATTTCCAACCAAATTTCAAAACTAAGACAGTAAATACAATAATTTTAGTTATATTATGGTCCAAAATAGAAAAAAAAAATGTAACAAAATAATTACTAATGACTATTCAAAGTGAGTAAATATTTGTTATTCGAATTTGGGTGAATGTCAAATATGGATATATGTTTAACATGCTATATTCGATTTTTTAAAAGTTTTTTCATATATTTAAAATATCATACCCGTACTCATGTTGTTGGACACAAATATTTTTTAAAAAAATAAAAAAAATTCGGATAACATAGGATAAATATGTTATTTCTTTGGGTAGAAAGAGATAGAGAGTAAATTATGTTTGCATTGCATGTGCCAAAAACTTGACAGCATATATCAACATATAGTGATAACCAACACATGGCCTACCATGTGTTTTGGATTTGTTCTGCAACATTTAAAAGTCTATAGTTTCTTAGAATTGTAAAACTATATATATATATATATATATATATATATATATGATGTTAACATTAATGGTAATAGTAAAACTATAGCTTTAATCTATATTTATCCATCCTTACTTTAAAATTAGTGACCTAAGTATTCAACATGCACCTATCATATACAAAAATATTTTCGATAGCATAGGTTATATAATTCATAATTGTGTTGGGACAATGAGACCATCTTTTAATGGTAAGTTGAAGGTTTTAGAAATCAAACATTAGATTTTAAATTTAAATCCCGTTATATATATATATATATATATATATAGGAGTTTATGTTAATTTTATGTTTTCTCTAGTTTCAGTATCGAATTAATTTATTGATCAATTTGTTAATTGATTGATTATACGTGTGCAAGGACTTCTTGGATAAATTATATTTTTAAGTAAATGTAATTATATATGTAATTTTTTTTTAAAAGAATAATTAATTGAGCTAAAATTCATTTGTCAAAATAAAATATATTCAATAAAATAAGTGGTCTTCACGATTTGTCTTTATCCGATATTACAGAAACGTTTTCAACCAGATTAGCTAGGATCTTTTGAATGATTCAAAACAATGGAATATAAGGTAGTTGTCTGCAAACATATCCTTCCAAATTAGTAATTTAGTGGTAGTGTCCCTTTCCTTTGAACAATTCTTTAATAATTAAGGTCCCTCCCTACTAGACCTGTTCATGGCGGATCCAAGATTCGAATTTTTTTATCTAGATCTGATTATGGACCAAATCGATATGCCGATTCATATTTATTATTCACATATATTAAAAAAATATATATTTTTTTTTATAATTAAATTTTAAAAAATAATATTTTTTATTATATGAACAATGATTCGAATCGATCCAAACTAATAAAATATTTATTTAGACTCAACCCAATATAAATCAAATTTATTAGACCGGACGAGCTGTCGACCCTTGAGCACATCTACTCCCTACCCCAAAATATACTACACGAATTTTAGTCATTGACTGCTTTCCATTTCTATTTGGTCCACTTATTAAGAAGCCACTTCTTACGCAATGTCCTGGTCGATGATCGTGTGATATATTTGTAAAATATTGAATTTTTAGTTTTAATAATTAATATTTAATTTTTTAGAATCTTAGATAAAATAAATAAATTATTCGGTTGATGTGGACCAATTATCTGGTTCCATGTCATCATATTTTTGAATTATTTATTTATTTGTACATCCCATGTGGTGACAGATTGGAATTATATGCAAGAGAAACTTCCTCTTTCAATTATAATATATGTCAGAATATATTATTTTAAAATCTAGGGTTGCTTTCTGTTTTGTGAACAATCCCTTTGACTATGGTTTTTTATTTATTTATTTATTTATTGATTTAATTATGTTGTTAATTATACTTAAGTAGGAGAATAAAGGGATATAAAATTAAAACTATATTATAAAATCAAACTATCTTTTGTTTAACAGATGAATTATAAAAAAACTGTTTTAATATCTAGTCTTATAGAGTTGTATTGATTAATTATATGTTAATTTATTCTTTTCTTTTTCTTTTTTGTTATCTGTCCATTGTTTTAAGTTCATTTTTTTATTTTTTGATTTTCACTTCCTATTGAGAAAAGCAAAATGTCAACTAAATGGAATTTATAGTTTATATTTTGATTGGAAGATTTTATATCATTGTTCGTTTTATATTTGTTATTAACATAAGATTATATGTTTTTATATTAAAACCAATTTATCAAATGGTTGTGAGAAGTTTATAAGTTATTAGTCCATATATACCAACACCATGATCAATAAAAATCGCAATTTCTATCAACAGACCAAGCAGCTCTATATCAAAATGTTTAAAAATATAAAACCTTTTATTTTATTTTATAAATATACAAAATATACATACATATATATTGTTGGTCCATTGGAATGTAGATAATTGGCAAAAGACTTTTTTTGTGTGTGCATATAACATCTAATGCTAGACTCTAGTATTATCCATTTAATTATTATTATTATTATTATTTTACAAAAGACCTAACGATTTAAAAGAATTGGAGAAAAGGAATTTGCAAGTGATGAAATTCATTTCTTAAAAAAATGAAAGCATCATTTGAATTAAGTCTTAAGTTCAATTATTAACTATTTAAAATGATTAATGTCAATATTGGTTATTGTACTCTTGTTAAAACATAAAACTCAAAGAAGTAATATAATTTGAATATACTTAGATTAATATAATAAACTTGCAGAAAGGCTGATTTGGTATGAATTACGAGGGAAGACCAAATTGGGCAATTAACCATTTATAAAAGCAATTTTTTTTTTTTTGAAAATTTAGTAAAAATTGACTTGCAAAAGCTTTAATAATAAAGCCAGCCTTTTCCTTTTCTCTTAGATTAAAATTTAAGTCTACTTTCATGAAAGTGAATGAAAAAACATAAAAACAGTTTACATCAGCAACTGGTACTGCAAAAATTAGTTTTTGGGTAATCAATAATTAGAACTTTTTTACTTAGCAAAGAAAAATCAATGTCAATTCTTTTTGGGTCATCCAAATTAGAGCCAAAATTCCTTTTTCCACATATGAAAATGATTATACAAGGAAGAAAAATAGGAAAATGAGCATAAACAAACATTTTTTTTTTAGTTTTCATGTAATAAAATTATGTAAAAGTTTGGTCCTTTTCCAATGCCTCTTGGTCCCTCGTAAAGCAACATTTGGTTTGAGTAATAAAATAAGAATTATTTTTATGAGGGAAGAAAAATTCATTTATTTCAGTAATAAAATAATTATTGTTTTGCCAATGTCAGAAGAAAAATAATTCTAACCACAACAATGCCTCTTGGTCCCTCATAAAGCAACATTGGCCATTCATAAAAAAAAGGAGAAATAAAATAATTTCTAACCACAACAATTCATTTTGCCAATGTCAGAAGAAAAATATCATAGGTTTGAGTATTTCTTTTGTGGAATGCCACTTTATTCATGTGCCTATTAACTCCTAGTTTTGCTGACATTCAAATATCTAAATAAAAATAAATATTGACTGATTTTTTTTATTATACTAAATTATATTTGAAATTCATTTTCTACATGATTGTGTGGGTATTTGATGTCTTAAAGTTTTTATCCTTGTTTAAAAAGTAGGTTTAAATATTCCTTTTTTTAATTAAAAAAAAATGTACTCTTACTATTGATTATCCTTTATAATACATATTGACTGTAAATTTGCATATATAATTATTAATTTCATAATTTACCAAATTATATATATATATCCTCAACTACTTATATATATATATCATCTAGTTTCTTGGCTCTTTTATATGTAAACTCTTTTCAATCTTATTGAAAAATAAAGTTTATCTTCAAATATCAAACAAATTCTTAAAATCAAGTTAGTCGGCATTTTCCTGAGCAATCTTTTTATTTCTAGATTTAATAATTATGTCAATTTTTCATTTCTTTGCTCTTAATCATATAAAACTAATAAACCAATCATACAATTTTGAACTTCAATTAAAATTTTAAAAAAATCATGCCTCTATTTATCAATAATAAATTTCTATAACATTTCTTAAAATATTAAGGTCATCATCAAAAACACCCAAAACAAACGTTTATTGTTTATGCATTGACTAAACCCTACAAAATTCCAAGTGTAAACACAATTTGCCAAATCTTTCAATTTCACCATCAAAATTGCCCTCAATTTGCTACAAATATTTAGCCATTTTTCCTTCCATGTGGTGGGATCCCACCTAGGAACATGACCATTTTTGCGCGTTTCGGTGGGTAAACCAATGGGATAATCCCACGTGGGTACTTGCCAGGGTGGCAATACCCATGTTCTAGACCCCATCTAGCTGTCCTCCAATTAGAAACTTGGTGGCTTGGTGCACTCCGCGGCCAACCCATCCAGTTGCTGGCTTGAGTAGGAGGCTCGAGCCATGGAAAAAAATGGGTCCAGTTTTTCTGACTGGTTCAGTTTCAGTCATTCAGTGGCTGGGACGGGCGGGCTCGCCCGCTAATTGGTGCCGGCCTGGCCAGGACATTTGTACTTATTATTATTGGTATTGATTTCATGAAATTTCAGACCATCATGAAGTTGGCAGAGGAAAATCTTTATTGAGAAAGAGTCTGATCCAAGTTTCTAAATTCTCAATCTCATATCATAATTACTATGTATAATTTTATCTTTTTGTTTTCTATATTTAAGAGAAGAGGAAAAAAAAACTTTTTTATTATTATATTAAAATAATTATTAATTATTTTATATTTAATATAAAATATTTATTATAAATAGTAATTTAATTAATATTAATAAGTATTTATTTTTTGGACACTTGTTAATAAAATTATTTTTATTATTTAAACTATCATGAATTAAATTTTGATTAATAAAATTAAAAAGTCAACATATTACTAATAGATCAGACACTGTTTACAATAAATAAAATTTTAAAAAATAATTAATAATCTTATCAAAATGAGCAATAATCTAGTAGTTTTAACTAACTTAGAATGTCTTAAGGATACTAGCTAACAAAAATTTAAAAGAAAATTATTGCAAAAAATGTTTGGAAATGACATAAAGATCATTAGTTAAAAAAAAAAAATTCTATAAAATAGAAAACAAAGTTCAAATACATGAAGTAAATCAATTTAATGAAAGTAATGTATTAAATATATATTTTAAAAAATAGTAAGTTAATTATCTTTCACTAGTATTTATATGCATTTGTTAATCGTACTCTAATTAAAAATACCTTATTTGTAGATACAAATCACAATTAAGTTTTTATATATATATATATATATATTTTATCATTTTAAGAAGATTTTCAACTACTTTTTTAATTACATCCAACTACCAAGGAACAAAAAGGAAATCACTATATGAAACTCACCTCTAAGGGGCTCTAAATATCTAAATAAAGAAAAAAAGAAAAATTCAAATTTAAAATTTTAGGGCTCATGATAATCATGTGGAAGCGATCACACTCAATTATTATCCCACAGCTTCGGACAAAAACCTCCGGAAAGCCAAGAACCTTCCTTAGACCGGCTCGAGCCGAGCTTAGGACAACGCTTAATTCAGTCGAGAAATTTTCATTTAATTAACTACAAATCATAATTAATAATTTAATTAATTAAAGTTGAGTAATATAAATATTGAAACCAACAAAAAAGCCAGCCTAAAGTTCAGTGTTTTTCTTAGTATTCTCTTTTCTCTCTCTAGTCTTGTACGGTTACGAAGGAAGGAAGAAACCGGCGACGGAGATCAGTGGCGGAGCTGAGCTGAGTTGTCAGCGGAAGAGATATTTCCGGCAATGGGAAGCTTACGTGGCATTTTGGTTGCCATTTTTGTAGTTCAAGCTTTGTTAGCTTCAGTAGCTTTGGTTTCTGCTCAAGGATCTACTAATCGTTCTCGTTGGCAGACTCTAAGCGGTGCGTTTCTCTCTTTATATACTTTCTTTATTTTCTTTTTCTAAATTAATTAAATGATGAGAAAAAAGTTTCTTTTTATTGGTTCTAGTTTCTTGATTTAATTTTTTTTAGCTAGTTCTCTGTTTGGTTGCTGAGAAAGAGGAGGAAATGTTGAGAAAATAGCTTGTTGAGCTGGAAGCATTTTCAATTTTTCCTGTGTTTCGCTTAATTGTTAGTTAGTTTTGGTTTGGTTTCCTCAAAAGTGAAGGAAATGATGAGAAAATTGTTCAAACAAAGCTTACTTTGAGCTGCTTGAGCCTTTAGCAGATTCGTTAAAGACTTAAAGTTGATTTTTCTTGTGTTATGTTTGAATTTTAGCTAGTTTGAGCTTGGCTTTTTTTTTTTTTTTTTTTTTTTTAAGTATTTTCTGTTTGTTTGCAAAGAAAACGGAGGAAAGATAAAGAGAAAATTTCACGATCCTTAAAAAAAAAAAAAGCTTTTCAAGTTTTCTCATTTTTCCTTAAAGAAAGAAAATTGTCTAATTTCTCTTTCGTTCGTGCAAAAGTGAAAGAAACAATGAGAAAATGCATGTTTT
Source organism: Fremontodendron californicum (assembly GCA_030761205.1). Lineage (NCBI taxonomy): Eukaryota > Viridiplantae > Streptophyta > Magnoliopsida > Malvales > Malvaceae > Fremontodendron > Fremontodendron californicum. The sequence goes on from JAULJL010000033.1 coordinate 21,110,535, forward strand.
AATGATTTCCAACTTCCAAGCTTCTCAAAGTGGAAATATTTTCCTTTTAATTTTTAAAATTTGTTCACTTTCTCTTTATAGATTTATGATCCTTTATTTGAAATTTAGTTATTTTCCATTTGGTTTCTGAGGAAGTAAAATTCAGGTTTTCTTCTCTGTCAAAGTCAAGTAATGTTTTTCTTTTTCTTTTTTTTTGGGGTCTTTTTAACGTTTATTATTTCAGGTTTCCTTGAAATCTAAGCCTGTTTTTGAGTCTTACTCTTATATTTATTTCTTTTATTAACTAGTAGATATTTTCGATTTTTATTGACGAGAAAATGGAACAAATTGATCGAAAATGCAGCTTCAAGTCTTTCCTGATTTACTTCTTTGAATATGTTCCCTTTCTATTTTGACTCTTCCTTCTTAAATTAGAATGGGTTTTCTTCTTCATTAAAAGTTTGGCATTTGTTTTTCTCTACCAAAGAGCTTGAGCTTTTTCCTCCTTCATCTTCTAGCGAATAGATGTTCTTCAGAGCAGGTTAAAATTCGGATAACATCACCTGACAGCTTAGTGAGCTACAACAGTACAACATTTGAGTCTATAGATACATAAAAGCATTTAACATTAGCATCCATAGCAGATAAAAGTTTTGTAAAGTTCATCTCCCTTTTTAATTTTCTGTTGTTCAATAAGCTTAAACTGTTTGATTCCTTTTGCAGGGAATGCGCCCTTTGTCATAGCACGTGGTGGATTTTCAGGAATATTTTCAGACTCCAGTTTTGCAGCTTATAGTTTGGCTTTATTAACGGGTCCACCTGATGTGATCTTGTGGTGTGATGTGCAATTAACAAAAGATGCAGCTGGGGTTTGCTTTCCTGATCTTAAGCTCGATAATAATTCTAACATTGCAGAATTTTACAAGGATAAGCAGAAGGCTTACCTTGTTAATGGGGTCTCTACCAAGGGATGGTTTTCTATTGATTACACTCTCAAGGATCTCCTAAATGTCGTTTGTAAGTTCAGCTCACATCCTGGTTGTTTTTTTCCTTGTCATCATCAATGTTCTCTCGCTATCATTCATTACTGTTGTCCTTGTTGCATTCTCATTATTATCATTATCTTCATAAACTTCGCTTGATGGATAGTTAATGAACTTATGAGTGCCAAATTCATCTTACTGGTGTCAAATTAGTTTCTAGTTTTAAATCATAAACACTAACTCATTTCCTAACCACTAAGAACCTAGTTCAAGCAATTTTACAAGCAATCGGGTAATTAATTCTGAATTTTGATATGCTCGTGCTAGCTGTCATGTCAACATTATTACCTATAGAGGTTCAGCATTTTTTTTGATAATTTTGTTTGGCTTGACTTGCTCTGAAATGTACTAGTAGTAAATTCTTCTTTGCTTTCTGCTACTTGTTTAATGTGTCAGATTATAATGTGTTATTTGTCATCTGGACAGTAAATCAAGGTGTCTATTCTCGAACGAGTAAGTTTGATGGCAATAATTACCCAATTATGACTGTTGAGGATACCTATACACAATTCAAACCACTTGGTTTTTGGTTGAACATTCAGGTAAAGAGTTTGTCAATGCTTAATAATGCATTCTTACTTTTTCCCTCGTCTTTTCTTATCCCCTTGTTAAATTAGTATAACTTCATCTTCCTGTTTTTGGATTTAATTGACTGTCTTTCTATTTTGCAGCATGATGCATTCTATACACAACATAACTTGAGTATGAGAAACTTTATACTTTCTGTAACTAGAAATATGAATGTAACTATTGACTATATCTCATCACCGGAGGTGGCTTTCTTGCAAAGTATTGCTCCACGTTTCCGAAGAAGTGCTACAAAGCTTGTCTTCCGGTTTCTAGGACAGAACGATGTAGAGCCTTCAACAAATCAGACTTATGATTCTCTCTCAAAAAATCTCACATTTATCAAGACATTTGCCTCTGGAATCATTGTACCCAAGTCTTATATATGGCCTGTAGATGGAAATCTTTACTTGCTACCTTCTACCTCTATTGTCTTGGATGCTCACAAAGAAGGGCTAGAAGTTTTTGCATCGGAATTTTATAATGATGTTCCATTTAGCTTCAATTACTCCTACGATCCAGTGGCCGAGTATCTTCAGTTTGTTGACAATGGTAAATTCTCTGTTGATGGGGTGATATCCGACTTCCCAGTAACTCCATCAGCAGCTATAGGTAAGTTATATACTGGTGTATGCAATGTGAATCCTCATAGATTTCTTCAATTTGTTTTTGCATCTCATACACTGATATTTACTTTTTAACTAAAATTATGGTCAAATTCAAATTATTCTTAAGGATCGTTACTTGTCTCAGTGACTTGTGCTGCCATCTTGCAAAGGTCTTCCAAATATTTGTAGTTTTCACAAATTAGGGAGTATGTCCCGCTTTATGACTAAAAGGGTGCACCTAAGAATCTTGCACTTTGTTGGTTTTTTCTCCATGGTGGCCTCATGCCATAGTTGCATCGTATAAATAAGAGGGTGAAGCGAGACTATGTCTTCTTTTTCTTTCTCTCTTTACTCTCTTGGCCTGACAGTCTACACAATAACTTAGTCTGATTATTGAAAGAAAGGTTGCCTTATTTTTACTAGATACCATTACCTTTTGCTGCTAATGGATAAGAACCTTTTTTGTTGAGATGCTAACTTTTGTTTCACATTGCAGATTGCTTTGCTCACCTAGGCAGAAATGCTTCAAAACAAGGTATGTCATTATACAATGCCTCTGATTGAAAGACCTTTTTCTTGCTAAGAGTTAGTGGTAATGGTCATGAGATTTTGTGTTTTAAGGCACCAAAAATTGTTTTAAGGTTCATCATAAACTATTTCTTTTGTTGGCATGCTACAGTGGACCTTTTGGTCATCTCAAATAATGGAGCAAGTGGAGACTATCCTGGTTGTACTGACTTGGCATATTCAAAAGCAATTCAAGATGGTGTAGATGTTCTTGACTGTCCTGTTCAAATGACAAAGGATGGAACACCTATTTGCTTGGGCTCTATAAATCTCATAGATAGCACAACAGTTGCTCAATCAAGTTTTAGCGATCTTACAACAACAATTCCAGAGATTATGCAGGGCAGTGGAATATTTACCTTCAACCTGTCATGGAATGATATTCAAAGCTTGACACGTAAGTTGAATTTAGTTCTCATTTGCTTCTTCTTTATTGTACTGAACTTTTGCTTTGTTTTCTTTTTTATTTTTTCTTTTGGGGTGGGTGGGGGTGGGTGGGAGGGAGGGATGTCGTCTAGAGTCTTTAATCTTTTTATAAAATAGAAACATAACATGTTGAAAATAAAAGTTGTCTAACTCAGTATATATTGAAGTTTGTACATTACATTGAGTGGGTTTGTAAGATTTGTGATGCTTTCTGGATGCTCTTCATGTTTCTTTCTGTGCTTGAAACATTGTTACCCATAGCCATGTTGATGGAGCTTGAATAAAACCCTGCTTTGGGAGATAATGTTTCCTTGCTTACAGTACTTATTTCAGTTTTATATACTTTGCCCTATCATCTAAATCTGTGTTTTAGTTGCTGAGATTTAGCTGGCTTGTTGTTTCTTAAATAGATATAATTGGCATTAGCTTTTTGTCAACTTCCTTGTTTTAATCTATCATTACTTCACTGTAGCTGTAATATCAAGCCCACAGTCACAGTACAAATTGTTTCGAAATCCGAGATTCAAAAATGCTGGGAAGTTCTTAACGTTATATGACTTTTTAACCATGGCAAACAATGCTAGCTCTCTTCATGGTGTCTTAATCAGCATAGAGGTCAGTTCTTGCCATTCTATATTTTTCCTCTTCAAGTTTCAAGTTTCTTGCATTGGAGTTTACTTCTGTAATTTTATTTTCTACTCACACATTATTGAACCTAATGATGGATGTTAAGAGGTTAGGCACAGTGACTGGGAATGGTGGTTATTGTTTTCTTTCGTGCCAGGTTTCTTTAATTATTCTGAGAAAGAGTCATAATCTTAACTATGGTTGCTGTGGGTTATACCATGTGGAAATATATTGAGCTGAATGGTCAAAGAAACATAGAAGCATAGTTTAATAAGAAGCTGGCACCATTATGAACTCAACATCTGTTTACATTGCCTAAATCACTCTAAAGTACAATAATTCTAGGGTTTCCAAAACTTTTAATGCTCATCTTAATTGAATGTCACTCGAGATTTAAAGACCATTCCTTTGTTTTCTAAATGCTAAAATACAGTTCACCCATCTCGTAAGACGTCTTCTCTTCTATTTAAGCTACCATATTTGGTTTGAACTTACTTGCAAAATAATGTTAACAGAGACAAAAGGCTATTTTCTAACTTCATAGATACTGAAAAGAGTAATCTTCATGATCTTTTCCCCTATATGGGTTTCAAATGTCCAAATATTTTCTTGACATTCTGTAACAAAATCTCCAATCCTCTTTTCTCTTTTTGGTGATTGAAAATTCCCCATCTCCTAAAACTCTTATCTGCTTAAAATCTTTATTATTGATGATTGTGAGCTAGCTATGAATAATGCTGTATATTTGTATTTTAAATGATTTCTTCCTTGATAACATAACACGAACATTTTCTTCTGAAGAATTTTGACAGTTTTGACTCGTTTATTCCTTTCAGAATGCTCATTACCTTGCAGAGCAGGGATTCGGTGTAACTGATGCAGTGCTTAATGCCTTGAGCAAAGCTGGCTATGATAAACAAACAGCTCAGAAAGTTATGATACAGTCCAGTAATAGCTCTGTTTTAATGAAGTTAAAGGGTAAAACCAAATACGAGCTTGTCTACAAGGTTGATGAAGATATTGGTGGTGCTCAGAGCTCAACAATTGATGACATTAAGAGATTTGCTAGCGCTGTTGTCATTAGCAAGGACTCTGTGTTTCCTGAAAATTTAGCATTCCTCACTGATATGACAGATGTTGTACCAAGGCTACAAGCTGCTAATCTCTCTGTATTTGTTCAAACCTTCAGTAACGAGTTTATATCTCAAGCATGGGACTTCTTCTCTGATGCAACTGCTGAGATCAATTCCTTCTATGTGGGAGCCGGTATTAACGGTGTCATTACGGACTTCCCAAAGACATCTGATAGATACCGGAGTAAGTGCTTACTGGTTGAATTTTGGCATTGGACTACCAGGCTTTTGCTTTTTATACTAATTGGAATTTGAATATGTTACCAACTGGAATTGATGTGAGAATATTTTTGTAGGAAACCGATGCTTGAACAGAGGCAACAAAACACCTGCTTACATGACTCCTGTTCAGCCTGGCAGCCTTTTGCAACTAATCACAGTTGCTTACTTGCCACCAGCTGAAGCTCCAAACCCCTACCTGACTGAGGCAGATGTTGAGCCCCCTTTGCCTGCTGTTGCCGCGAAAACCCCAACTTCTACGCCATCTGGTACTGCATCAGCTCCGATATCACCAAATGGACAGCCTAAAGTTGCTGCTGCTTGTGTCATTGTGCCACTTATGGCTGTGCTTCTCGCCATTTATTTACTGTTTTGAAACCATATAAGAGTCGGTTCTGCTCTTAACCATTTTGCACCCCCTTTTTATTTTTTTTATAAATATTATTGCTTGGATATCGAGTAGCTTGAAGGTTTTGTTGCAGGAGTGCTCGTGGCAAATACCCCTCCAAACAGCAGTTAATTCTTTATCTTTTAATTTTGTAGTTATGTTCATTCTTCTCACTTGTCTTCTCTAAAAGCACAAAATTCTTGAGAGCTACTACATGTTTTTAATGGATGCATTCCCTATTTGATTTGTGTAAGATATCTTGTGATTATTTTTGTGTGTGAATTATTTATGGATTTAGCACTCTCTCTTCTTTTGTTTCGTGAGATATTGGGTTCTAATTTAACATTTCTTTAGTGTTAAATCTTGAATCCTGGTGGATTAGGACCATTCTTGAAAGCTATTTGGCTGATAAATGATGCAACCTTAGTGTTTATAGATAAACATTTACCTGAAAGGAATCAACTCTTGGTCTGAAAGAGTGTGCAAAGCAAAGATGCTTCATCCAAGCAAATGCTAAAAATGGGGTTTTCAGTTTTCTTTTCCAACTTCCAAACCTGCATAAAATCTCGACATTTATGTTATCCTGCTGAAACTTTTACCATTTATCTATTCTTTCATGAATCTAAACATGTAATGAGGCATGAAATCAGGCAATCCATTGAGCTTTTTTTATTATTCTTTTTCTAATAATGTGAAGAATTTGAATAGGTTTTTTGTTAGGTACCAATAAAAAGTTCATTGTTCATCTAAATCAGCATTATTAAAGACATGAAGACAAGTTTTGGTCTTTTAGATTCAGGCTTCCATCTATATAGGCAGAGGCGAGCAAATATACACTTCAACAAATTTAGATATTTATATTTTTCCTGCTAAAATTAAAATCTAACTTCAAACATTTGAACTGAGCCTTAATTCCTTTGCAAAATTTTATACCAAACATATAGAAGCTTTTGTAATTTGGCAACAAATTAAGTTTTTAGTTTTGGGTTTCATCAATAAATTAATTTTTTTCCAAATATCAATAACTTAATTAAGTATTATTATTATTTCTAAAATTTCAATTTAATTTACTGGTTTTACTATTTATTTATTTTTGGAAAAATATTGATTCTTTTGTATAACTTGAACTTACAACTAGATAAAAAGTACAAATTAAATAAGGACTGCTACATCCAAAATCCTTAAGCATACCTAACAAACATCAGGTAACTTTCCAATCCTTAAATAACGCCTAACAAAGATGAATGCCACTTTCCATTAGATCTGTTTATTGATAAGATTTTTTAATCCGAATTGGTTCAATCCGGTTCAAATTATTATTTAATTAATAAAAAATATTTTTTATTTAAATTTAATTATAAAAATATATAAATATTAATATAAAAATACTTTTAAAAATATTTTTAATATGTTTCAAACAGTAAAACAAGTTTTTGAATCGGATTAGGTCTGAGCAAGCAAGTTTTTTGTTATTCAGGTTTGACCCGATATATGAACACCTACTTTTTGCTCCTATGACTATATATATAGTTTCATACAAATGTTTTTGTGGTGCGTAAGGAAAACAATAAGAGACAAGCAGTGAAGAAAGCTAGCTAGTAAATGGAAGGTAAGCTCAAGAATTTCTTAAGGTTATTTGTAATGGCCATAGCATCTCTACTTCATTGTTACTTCATTTCAGCAAAGATCCCAAAGGGCTTGCTAAGGCTTTTATCCATCTTCCCTATTATCATCCTTTTATCTATCATCCCCTTTAACCTCTACACCTTCCATATTGGTGCCTCAATCTGGTTTTGCCTTGCTTGGTTAGCCAACTTCAAGCTTCTCTTATTTGCCTTTGATCAAGGCCCCTTATCTTCATCATCATTTCGACTAGATCTTCTTCATTTTATCATCATAGCCATTTTCCCATTCAAAATCAAACAAAACCCAAATCAAATTACCAAGAACATTGATGAAATCCCATCTCAGCAAAAGTACAAATTTCTAAAAGTTCCTAGCTCAATTTTAGAGGCTTCAAATAAAGCTATACTTCTAGCATTACTATTTTACTGCTATAACTATAAACAATACTTTCACCAACATTTCTTATTAACCCTTTACTTTTTCCATACTTACCTTTCAATACAACTTCTCCTAGCCGTGGGTGCAATCCCAGCTCAAGTCATTCTTGGCATTGAGCTTGAGCCACAGTTCAATGCACCATTACTTTCAACTTCACTGCAAGATTTTTGGGGCCATAGATGGAACCTTAGGGTCTCAGATCTTCTACGAGCTACTGTATATAACCCTCTTCGCGGTATTTTTATACGTATAATTGGACCTCAATTGGCCTCATATCCAGCTGTGTTCATGACATTTGTTACATCAGGTTTAATGCATGAATTGCTGTATTATCATATAACTCGTGAAAGTCCTACATGGGAAGTCACTTGGTTTTTCGTCTTGCAAGGAATTTTCGTAGATATGGAGATAATATTGAAGAAAAAAATGGTATCCACCAACAAGTTTCGACTTCACAGGGCGGTTTCAGGGCCATTGGCATTGGCAAATGTAGCAGTGACTGCTGGCTGCTTGTCTTATACACAACTTCTTAGAAATGGTCAAGATGAAAAGATCATCAAAGAATTCAACCTATTTGTTGATTTTCTAAAGGGCATAGCATATAATTAGGAAGCAAGAGTATTTACTCAAATTTAGCATATGGTTGTCTAGAATAAACATGCAACTAAAGCAGCTGCTCCTGAAAATAAGGGAAGGAAATGTATACGTTGAAATTCGAATTTTAAATCCGTTGAATATCACTTTTTAAATGTGATTGTACGAATCAACTAAGCTAAGTTTCAGTTTCAAGCAACTGCTACGTACTTTGATAGCATACTTTAATTAATAAGAGTTTACGTAGATATTTTTATTTCTTTTTTTCATGTGGATCAAACATCACATAATTTTGTTTTCATGGATACCAAAGTAGATCAGTTATCTCTCGTTAGCCATGTCAAAATTTGCATCCAAATTCGATTCATTTGAGAAATGAAAGAGTACTTATTTTATCATTAATTAAGTATGCCATTGCTAAGCCTGTTAGCTATATATATATATATATATATATAGCTTTATCGTTTTTTTGCTTTTTCAAGGCCTATGGTTTGTGATAGAATAAAAATGTCCTTTAATAGCACATGCATGTAAGTTTACCATGTCTGCTATTTGTTTGAACAAACATTAAGATACAAATAAAAGTATGTTATCTTATTCTAATTTTTCATTTTTCGTTGTATCTCACACATATTCGATATGAATATAAAAATTCGATCATTCAAATATATTAAAAAAAAAAAAAACTTAAATGAACATATCCGTATTAAATACATATTCGGATCTCATATTCATTTTTGGATCTGAATAATATAGAAAATATGCAATTCAGAAATATCATTTTAATGTACAGTAGCAAAGAAGCATTTTTTTAAAAAAAAAAAAAAATCAGAAAGCTGAGTAAGAACTTGATGCATCACCTAATTACCAAGACAAGCTAATTAATTGTCTTACTTTAATTTATCACCACTAGAAGTAGAAACAACCATCCTCTCTCCAATACTTAGTTTTTGCTACCATTTTAATATAGGAAAATTATATGGTACATTGTCAGTGGAATATTTAGACTCCACAAACAAGGTTAATATATTGATGAACCTCCAATAATTAAGTTGATTTTCTCATTCTTCTTTTTTTTTTTTTTTTAATTTTTTTTTTAAAAAAATTTCTCATCTAAGATATTTTGACATACAGCTTTTCTAAGTTAATTGAGTGACTTGATTAAATTTTTTTAAAGACCAAATTAAGAAAATCTATGCTAGAATTGTCCATGTGCTAAGCATTTTGCCTGATTTCAGGCAGTCTTAGATAGTATTTTTTAAATCTAAACCCATCCAATTCGAATTTTGTTAATAAAATAGTTTGTAACATTTTTTTATATCCCACTAGGTTCTGATAGAACTTTGGCAATAAAAAGTTAAGTCCTTAGTCAATAGTCTCACTCCTTTTTTTTTTTTTTTAATTTTTTTTAAGGATAATTAATACTGATTAAAGTGATATATATATATATATATAAAAAATTGTAATTAATGTATTACTTTTTATTGAATTCAGTAAAAATAATGTATTAAATGCAAAAAAAAATTCTAAAAAAATAAATAAATAATCTTTAACCGATGTCTATAACAGACGGTGAAATTAGCCTTCAACTGAGTTTTATTTTTTGCCAAAGTCTTGCAGCTGAGATTGAGAGGTGAAGTTTAAATGATTTGAATCTCAATTTTTTTTTTTTTTTAAAAATAAACAGATTTTGATAGGACAAAACATGAAAAAAATTTTAAGAATTTATAATAAAAATATTAATCAATATCTAATGACACTGATTAAAATAATAATTATAAAAAATATAATTAATATATACTTTTTTTAATTTAATAAAACTAATATATTAAATATAAATAATTAAATAATCTTTATAATTTATGTCTATAAATATCCGTTAGTTAATCGAATTTATTTATAATTTATATTAAATTATTTACTAAAAAATAATAACATCATCATTTTGTAATCCTAAATCATCATTGTGAATGAAACATGCCGTTAATAAGGTGTTTTGAAAATTAATGATTTAAAAGTCTACACGTTGTTATGTTGCCTTACAGACATTTACTTGTTATAGTTTACAAATAAGGTCTTCCTTCCTTGTAATAAGCTTTTGACTTGACTTTTATTTTGTTTAAATTATCCCAAAAAAAAAAACCCAAAGGAGATTTGTTCTTGTGTCATGCTTTTGTGCTAATGATGTCATTAGACTTTCAACTTAAGACTAAAAAACCCACCACATTATATGCTCCACAAATTCCTTATGGACCCTCCCACCAAATCCATGGGTCACCACTATGAGAAATGGTCCAATCATGAAATATCATCACAATCAATTTAATTTTCATTGTTAATCATGATCATGCAATTAATTTAGCATTTAATAGTCATTAATTAGATGATTTTGATGATTTTTGGTATAGTACAAGCAATGTTAAAATAACAAAAAAGTTTGTGAAATTTATTATTTTATCTAAGTAAGTTTTTATATTTTTATTATACTTAAATAAATCGTTAATCTTTAATTTGCATCTAAATCAGTCATTAACTCTTAATTTATACCTAAATAATCTTTAATTTATACCAAATAAACTCTTAATTTAAATCAATTTTTTATTTGAAATAAAATCTTATTTGGATACAAATCAAAAAATATAAAAATTTACCTAAAAAAATGAAATAGTTTAGAATTTTTTTAATATTTTAGCTTAAAGCAAATGGGAGGCTTTTAGTTTAGGTCATATGTATCAAAAGAGATTTTACAACCAAGGAGCCATTTCTTTCCTTCTAGTAAGTATATATTATAATTCCCAATTGTTAAAAAAAAAAAAGAATCAATAAATCATTTTCTATTTTTATTGGATATATTGCATCAGTTTGTTAAAAAAACAAGTATCTTCATTATCAAAGATCATTCAAAGGTTTGTCAGTTTTTAATTTTTCAATGCAATTAACATCTTGATGTTTGATTATGATTCAAATTGACATAAAACAACAATTTGATTCAAAAACAAGCAAGACTAAGACCCTAGCTATGATCAAGTTATTGTGGTGTGGACACGTGGGAGAAAATTTTGACAATAATATACCACAAATGAAAACTTTTTTTTTTTTTTTTTTTTGCTTTAGATTTTTTGTTTCAAAAGAGTGAACAAAGATATTGGAAGTTCCCTACTTTCTCATTAAACTGGTCAAAATCCAAATTTGGCATTGGCTCATTTGAATTATTGGTACATCTTACAATCGGTGTATTTGTTTTTTTATATCTATTATTTTTTTATATTAAAATTGTGTTTAACATATTATATATTTATATAAATTTTGATACGTTAATAATTTATATTATTATAAATTTTGATATATTTATGTGTTCATATTATTTTTTTATTTTATATCACATTTTTTGTTATGTTATAATTATTTTTCGTAATCGTATTATATTTAAAATTATCCGATTTAATTTTTGGGTATGGCAACATTTTTCAGCTTCTTGATGCCCTTGAACACGGTTGATGTTGAGTATTGATGTGATTAGCTAGATATTTTGTCTAACTAACTATCATATTCTTCCACCTTCCACAGTAAAAAAAAAAATTGAAGAAAAAATGTACAATTAAAATGTTTCAATTATAATTGGATATGATATTGAGGCTGATAACCATATATGATATTATGTTTCTTTTCTAAATAGTAGATATATAACAAAATTTCTTTTATTATTTTGGCTCTATAATTAGAAGAAAAAAAACTATATTTAGTAAAATTTAAATAGATTTAGTAATTTCGACCATGCCATAATTACACGATATAAATATTATACGAGAAAAATAATTTAAACACGACATGACACAACACGAACACGATATAAATACATAAACGTGTTAAAATTTATATAATACAAATTATTAATATATAAAAAATTATATAAATATATAACACCTTTTAAATTTAAAAAGATAAAGGTTACAATATCTTTATATATTTGAGGAAAGGTTACAATATCAATGTGTGCATAGGCAGTTTTTTTTATAATAGAACTTTAAAATTATTTTTTCTTTTCTTGTAGGAATCAAATAGGTTGTCTTTCATCATATGTAGATGTCATAAGACTATTGCTTATAATGAAACACAATTACATTATTCTATTTATAGTAAAAAAAAATTATTGTGTTTGCAAGTTGTTGTGTTATAATATACATCTTCAAGCTTAGGAAGGACAATTTCACACTTTAAATAGTGAAATGAAGAAATCAATGAAGGTTGGTATGAGTGGAAGGGGTTTTGATCGTTTAAGCAAGTGGTCTCGAGTTCGAGCCTTTGCGAACGCCAAAAACTTTCTTGAGAGAGGTTCCCACCTTGACACCCGACAATACCTCGAAAAATTATTCCTGAACGAAGCCTAAGGATATCTTAGATAAAAAAAAAAAAAAAAAGAAAAGAGTGAAATGAAGAAAAGGGGGACTAATAATGGGCACACTTCTTTCTATAAGCCTATTTTTATAATGCAATTACAAACAGCTAACATGACAAACCCTTGTTTGTGTTCTATACTAAAACAAAAACCCTTTATTCTCTTTTCAATTAATGAAAAATTCTTACTAAAGCAAAGATGTTTGAAAGAATGTATACTAAGTTAAGAATAACTCACATGAAAGCTGTTCATGTTCCTCTTATTTATTTATCATCTTTAATAAAGAAGGTAAATATTTAAAAATCATTTGATAACACAAAATGATTCGATGAAAAACTCTTCATTGTATCATGTCGTACTTTTAGACATCTCTTTTAAAAGATGAAAGAATACCATTTTTTTAATGTAATTTAAATTCAATGTACCCAAAAAACCAACCTAATAAATGATTCACATGCAAAGTTAAAGGGTTTTGAAATTGAAAAGCTAAAAAATGACAGATAAATTGGGGCCAACATATTCTCCTTTTGGCAAGGGGAATGAGGCAAAGAACAAAACTGCCAATGCCCTAAACTTTATGGAATAGAATATCTTCCCATCATATTTGTGGACCAATAATCATGCTTTAAACTTTCAAATTGTCCCTTCATATTCATAGATGCTGGACCCTTTGGAGTCCACTTAGGATATAATCATAGGTAAAGTAATACCATAAGATGGACCCTAATTTGACACGTGTCAATCATTCAATGGGTGTGATCAAAATTGCATCATCCCACATCATGGCAACGCTATGCTGACGTTTTTCCAAATGAAACCAGTCCCTTGAGCTCAAGGAAACTCCCATGTGAGTCTTATTTGGCCGCCAACACTTCCCCTTTGACCTTCCAAAATATTACTATTAACAATCTTTTCTTAGTATCTTTCTCTATCAAAGTTTCTCTTTATATATTCATTCAATTTCTTCAGCTTTTCTTCACAAACTTGTAACAAAGCCAAAAAAAAAAAAGCTTTAAAACTCGTGCAATTGTAGTTTTTAACTGAAAACAAACAGACAAAAAAAAATGCCTGAGAAAGAGAATTCTTGTGTTGGTTTGAATGAGTCAAGATTGGTGGTGAGGAAGTTTTTGGCTAGGCCCCAACCTGAAGGAGTTGGAGCAATAGTAAGAAGAAGCATAGGCCGGTAAGCGACCGGAAAAATATGATAAATATGGTGTTTTTTTTTTATATTAAAATGAATGAATTTTTGATGAATTTGAGGTGTTTAGATTAAAGGGTATTTTTTTTTTTTTTTGTTGCAGGTTTGAGTTGAGATACTTTGATCCTTTCCTTGTTTTGGATGAATTCTCAGGTTAGTCTCTGTTTTATCCTCTGTTTTCATGGAATGTAATTTCCTCTGGTGTATTGTTTTTCTTTTTCGTATCTTATATGGTTTTGATTTTCAATTATATCAGTCACATCACCTGCTGGATTTCCTGATCATCCACACAGAGGTTTGATTCTTCTCCTTCTGTTTGATTTTCACGTGTTTTTTTCTTTCTTTCTCAAGAACATCGACTCTGTTTCTGAAGATGGGAAAATATTTTGATTCTTATATCCTCTTTGTTTTCTGTTAATAGGATTTGAGACAGTCACCTACATGCTACAGGTACAGAATTGATCACTCAAGGAATAGATTTTTCATGTTAAAAAATTTCCAAATTTAATTTCTTTTAATCAAGAACTTGGCAATTTTATTCTTAGCAGATTAAACATAGTATAATCATCTGCTTTTCCTGTCTCTTCATTCTTTTTTCTTTCTTTCTTTTTCATCCAAAATAAATGGAAAATTTTGTGTTTATGTACATTGACAATCTTTTAATTTGTTTGTATTTGTTAAGTTTTTTTAGAGATGTAGACATTTTTAATAAGGTTTTAAGTTGTATAAAACTTACCTTGGAAGCATACAATTGGTTGATTTATTAGGGAGCAGTTATACATGAAGACTTTGATGGGCATAAGGGGACCATTGGACCTGGTGATCTACAATGGATGACTGCAGGAAGAGGTATTGTCCACTCAGAGATGCCTGCAGCTCAAGGAACCCAAAAGGGTCTACAGCTATGGATCAATCTCTCCTCCAAATATAAAATGTTAGTTCAATTCATAGAGATTTACAAGTTTTTTCATTAACTTCTTATCATTATTGTTAATAAGAATTTCAAAATTTATTCATGCAAGTAAGGTTTGTCATATCAAAAATAGTTTAATTTAAATAATCTGACTAAGTATGACTACAAATACAATGATTTGTCATTATAGATCTTTCTTCAAAGTGGTTTTGAATTCAGCATCACAAATGGTCAGCTTTTGAAATGTTGCCTTTCGTTTGAGCCCCATTTTGAAGAAAAGAATCTTTAATCATGAATTGGCTTAATGCTTGTTCCACTAGCTATAGACATGCTGTAAAAAGTCTTTTGGTTTAATCTTTATGTTTTTATTTGTTTTTTTATTCATAGGATTGAACCAAGGTATCAAGAAATATCAAGTAAGGACATTGCAGAAGCTACAAAAGATGGAATCAAAGTTAGAGTTATAGCTGGTGAGGCCTTAGGAACAAAGTCTGCAATTTATACCAGAACCCCAACAATGTACTTGGATTTCACTCTAGAACCTGGAGCTCACCTTCAACAGCCGATACCGGATTCATGGAATGCCTTTGTTTATGTGTTGGAAGGAGAAGGTATCTTCGGGCGGTCGAAATCTTCTCCGGTGAATGCTCACCATTTGCTGCTTCTAGGATCTGGGGATGGCTTAGAGGCATGGAACAAGTCGTCTAAAATATTGCTGAGGTTTATTTTAGTTGGAGGTGAACCATTGTGTGAACCTTTGGTGCAATTTGGACCTTTTGTGATGAACACTCAAGAAGAGATTGACCAAACAATTGATGATTTCGAAAACTACACAAATGGATTTGAGAAAGCAAGGCATTGGAGCTCTGAATCTGGTCTTAGCCTGGATTTCTGATTCTTTGTTTTGTCTAAGAATCTTCCATTGGTTTATTTTGGCAAAAGAGAGTATGGGAAACAAAAAGTCATTAATATCTTATAATAATCAAAATATGTACATTATATATTATGCTTAGTCAAGGAAGTTTCAATAATTTACTCAATTTTATGCACCTTTTATCATCCTACATCCAATATAGTCTTGATTTCTACAAGGAGAAGAAAAAGAATTGAGATGAATGAAAAAGATTATAATATTTGTTTAATGGTTTTTAACTAGTGATTTTTCCAAACTTCACCTTTCTTAAGATTAATGAAAAATCTAGAACACTTGGGAGGTTTCCCTCAAATTCAAATTCCAGTCAGATCTGAACCCGAGTTTAATCTAGTTGGTTCATGCAGCCATCTTTAAGAGATGATATATATATATATATATATATATATATATATATATATATATATATATATATAAGAAATCATTATCAGTTATTAAACAATTATCTAATGGGCTAAATAAATAAGAAGGCATTATAGTTGCTAACAAATAAATTACTATCTGATAAACTAATATCTTTTACAACATATACAATCCTTTTTTTCTATTTTCATACTGCTATTTGTTGAAAAAAAAAAAAAAAACAATTTCAGCCAGGCCATGGCTGTTAGCATTGATACTTGGTAGTCAAACAAGGCCAGCTTTGGTAGTCAAGAACTTGGCCAACAATATAAAACCTTAGTGACTTTTTTAACACATTCAAATTTCAAAAATTAATAACAATAAGAAACATCAAATACAAGATATCAGTCATTTCATGGATCCTTTTATTGTAAGACTAGCCATTGACATAATTTAAGGATTCTGAAAAGTCAAATCGTCCAATGACCATTTTTTTTCTACCTTTAGTTTCAAAAATAAATAAATAAAAACATTTATAATGTAATAACTAATAACAACCCTGCAAGAAATTGCTTCTCAGCTATTGAAATTAATGGCTAATTAAGATAAGACTTGGAATTTGATTTGAGCCAGCAAGTTTTCTGCCCTTCAAAGGGGTTAGAAAATTTTGGGTTGAATTTTGAAGGCAAAAAAAATATGTTTAAATTTTTAGTTTAAAAATATTAGGCAGGCTTAGGACAAAGAAATACTTAAGGCTAATCAATTTTGAGGCCGGCTATTCTTTATATACATTTATTAGTTTGAATTATTTGCATTATTTGTCTTTCATGCTTTTGATGAAATTAATTTGATTTTTGTTATCAGAAAAATGAATTTCATTATAAGTTGAAGAAAATGTAAATAAGCACATTATTAATTAAGAAAAAAATAGGTAAATGTATTTATTGTTTTGGGAAAGTATTTTAAGACCCAACAAAGAATAAAACCCTTTCACAAGGGAAGGTAAGTGATTTGAAGAAATATTTTAATAAATAAATCACATATCAATGCAAAATTTTCTAAATCATAACATAGTGTATATCTAATAAATCTAGTAAATTTTTTTTGATATAAAGAGAGTCAAGTCAGAAGAAAAATTAAAAATGAGAATTTGCAAAAAATTATCTTTTAACATAGATAGATGAACTATTTGAGCTAAATTTCAAGTTTAATAGATTAGTAAATTAAGTAGTTTAGTAAGCTCAAGAAATTTTTTTTTATTCAAACTCTACCATAAAAAGTTTAACTTAGAATTGAATTCATATCATTTTTTTCAATTCAAAAACTTTTTCTTTCCTTGATTCTTGTCAAAAGATAAATAAGTAAATTTCAAAGCTTTTTTATTTTAAACGAGTAACTTTTAGTTTTCAAAAATAAAATAAATGATAACTTTTAAAACCGTATTAATAAGTTATAAGTAACAAGAAAATTGATAATATGATGGGAATAAATATTGATTTCGTTCTTCTTTAAAAAAAAAAATTTGTAAAAAAAAAATATTAAAAAAGTTTATGAATTATTTTATTTTTTAAAAATAAATTTTTGTATTTTTATTGTATTCAAATGAGTCTTATTCTTTGATTTATATTTAAATAAATCTTTATTTTAAATGAAATATTACTTTATATTAAGGTTTTAAATTAAATGTTAAATATTTATTTAATTTATTTATTATTTTAACCTTAAAAAATAGAATATAATCAAAAGACAAAAGTTAAAGTACACAACAACAATTCATGTTCCACATTTCACTTGAACTTTAGTAACAGAAACTACCGAAACTTCTCAGCTTTTACTTTCCAAACTGAAACCTCTTTCTCAGTTTCTTGTCAAACAAAGTCATCAAAACTCAAAGTCTTAAAATTTCAGAACCCAATTTTTTTATAAAAGAATCCACCCATGAACAAGAAACAATCAACTCTTCTGAAGATCCTCTTAGCTCTCTTTGCTCTAAACTCCATCTCTCTTTACCTTTACTTCTCCTCCAGCCACCACAACCACCAGCAGAATCTGGAGGAGAACCACCGTGACACGACGGCGGAGAGTTTTCCCGGAATAATCCCACACCGTGGATCCCTTTTTTCAAAGCCTTGGCCTATCATCCCATCATATCTGCCTTGGTCTTTGACCTCAAACGTAGTTTTAAAGTCATGTGAAGCTTATTTTGGAAATGGGTTTACAAAGGTAGCTGATATTTTGTCCGCAAAAGCCGCCGTGAGATCGGGATCAAGTTGGTTTAGGTGTCATTACTCTGGGACTTTGAGGAGTTCAGTTTGTGAAGGTGGGAAGATAAGGATGGATCCTGGGAAGATTAAGATGTCAAAAGGAGGTGAAAAGTTGGAGGATGTTATTGGGAGAAGGGAAGAAGAAGAATTGCCTGAGTTTGAAGATGGAGCTTTTGAGGTTGAAGGTGAAGGAGGAGCAAGGTTAAAGAGGAGGAAGCTTGTTGGAGAGGAGTTTTTGAATGAGTTTTTACCTGTTGGGGATGTTTCAAGACATACTATGAGGGAATTGGTTAGGTCTGTTGTTGTTGTGGGTGAAAATGATTTCACTTGTCAAGAGGTTAGATTAGATTTCTAAATTTTCTTTTCAAAGATTTTATTTCTGTTCATTGATCTTGATGTTAGATGGAGTTGCTAATTCTGGGTAATGTTTGATTTACTTTGATGTTAATGATGGTTTGCTAACTTCCTGATTAGTTGGAAGTAAATTAATGCTTAATGCAGATATGGATTATAATTTAGTGCAAGTCTATATGTCAAAACAGATGTTTAGGCTGATCTGTTTGTGTATAGTCCAGGGAAAATTAGCTTGTTTTAGATGGATTAGTTAGTTTTATCGGTCTAATAGCTGTTTTTCTTGGTTCTGATGTCTGGGGATTTTTAGATTAATAGGCAGCAGCGGCAGCATTTTAATGCCGGTCAGTCATACTGATTGCGAGTTCTCTGGCAGATATAAATCAGTAATTTCCCAATTATTATGAATTGAGTTATTGCAGCTTTGGTGTGAAATCAGTTAGTTAGAAAGTAGAACACTGATATAATTTGTAAGTAGATATTAGTTTGATTTGTTCATTTCCTTCTAATTCGATTCATTTTGTTTGCTTCTTCTAATTTTATGCCTTTTAGATGGGAATATGAACTTAATTCTTGCTATATTAGCTAGTTAGTTTCTTCATTCCTCTTCTAAATCAATTCAATTTGTTGATTGTTAGTTCTGCTTTTATGGATTCTGATGTGGAAAGCTCTGATTACAGTGGGTAGAGGAGCCTACACTTCTGATAACAAGATTCGAGTATGCAAACCTTTTCCACACCGTGACGGATTGGTACAGTGCGTATGTGTCTTCTAGGGTTACTGGCTTGCCTAATCGGCCGCATCTGGTCTTTGTGGATGGTCATTGTGAGGTATACATGCTCAGTATTCCATATTCAGTTTCTAATGTCATCTTTCTTCTCTTTAGAATATGATCATTCTTTTGTTACCATGTTATCTGTTCTTAATGTACAAGAATTAATGAGAAAAATACCGGTGTTTTGAGCTGGATAGTTGTCCTGTCTTGTCCGAATGGAATGAGGGGAGAGGGTTTGTAGATAGGAATAGGGAGGAATGCTCGGTTAGCGAACAATGAACCACGGATAGAAGTATATTACTTATTTAAACCTAACCTGCATTCGGATACTTTTTTTCTGAAAGGCAAGGCAAAGTGAATTATATTCCATAGGCAGTAAATACATAAGTCCATCCAATTAGGAGGGAAGAATAATCAACGTCCACCTAAGTTCCCAATAAAAGATAAATCCCGAGATGCAAATTCAACTCGAATACTTAAATGTAAACTCTGCTCACTGTTTAATTTCTAGCCTTCCCCAATGTAACGTTCTATAAGTTCAGCACTCGTCCTAATAAAATGGCAAAAATGTCAATTATTTACAATATAATAAGCAAAATTCTTCAAGTTAGACACATTTAAGTTTAATTTCAACATTGCATCAAGTGCTTGTTCTGTTAAAATTAATTCTTATATATATTTGATTTCTGTATGTTAGCTTTTCCCTTTTCAACTCTCAACTATGAGGGATCTTCTGTTGGCTATGGTTGAAGAATTTCTATTACGTAATAGCCGCTGCTAATTTCCCTATGCTTGCAACAAGAAGTTGCTTTTATCAATATTTTGAACATCTCCTGTTTGTCTATTAAATGCTTTATTATCCTACAATAGCTGATCTTTTTTTGTTCTTGGCTGAATATTTCCAGACACAATTAGAAGAAACATGGAAAGCATTGTTTTCAAGCCTTAGATATGCGAAAAACTTTAGTGGTCCAGTTTGTTTCCGCCATGCTATTTTCTCACCTTTGGGATATGAAACTCCATTATTTAAAGGGCTTACTGAAGAAATAAATTGTCACGGAGCTTCTGCACATGATCTATGGCAAAACCCCGATGACAAAAAAACTGCTCGATTATCTGAGTTCGGAGAAATGATCAGAGCTGCTTTCGGATTTCCTGTAAACAGACATCATGCTGATAAGGCAGTCTCAGTCTCAGGTCATAATGTTCTCTTTGTCCGTCGAGAAGATTATTTAGCCCATCCGCGCCATAAAGGTAAAGTTGAATCAAGACTTAGCAATGAACAACAAGTGTTTGATTCACTACAGAAGTGGGCATCTAATCATCTGGAATGCAAAGTAAACCTCATCAATGGGTTGTTTGCGCACATGTCCATGAAGGAACAGGTCCGAGCCATTCAGGATGCTTCAGTTATTATCGGTGCTCATGGTGCTGGTCTAACACACATAGTATCTGCAACACCAAACACCGTGATTCTCGAGATTATTAGCAGCTTTTTCCGAAGGCCTCACTTTCAATTGATTGCCCAGTGGAAAGGATTGGAATATCATGCCATTAACCTTGATGGATCATATGCTAATCCAGGAGTTGTCATTGATAGGCTTAACAAGATAATGAAGAGTCTTGGGTGCTAAAGAAATTTTGTTTCAAGTAGCTTTATACTATAAATGACGGATAATCCTTTCATTATCTGCCTGTTGGAGTTGGCCTTGCAAGATTTTGCTCTTTTTTTTTTCCGGCACTTACCGAAGAAACATAGAAGAGATTGTTTACACTTTACAAGTGTTCGTTCCTTTTAAAGGATTGAATTCATAGCTAACAGAAAGAAATGTGCTATAAGAACAAGGATAAAGGAGACAGTGAAATCATTCTGGTTGGTGATGGATCTAAGCATTATTCATTCATATTCAGAGATGGAAAAAAATTGGGTCTGATTCTGATATGTCATCTTTAAATGTTAGTTTCAAAATTTTTTTCTTTCTTTGAAACAATTGCTGGACACGTTATTGTTTTCTTTCCTCATATTCTTTGAATGTGAGATGGGTTTTCTTTAGATGATTGTATGTTGTAACTCTATGATAACTACAAATGTATCTTACAATGAATTCAGGATGAAAATTTCTTAACTGAAACTGATACTATAATAAGATTGCATTTTCCATGTCAAGAAATTGTCTTTGCTGGATTTAAAATGTGGCTCCTCCTTTTAGCTAAGATCTTATATATATATATATATATATGATCAGGATTTTCTCAAGTTTTACCAGGGTCTAATCTCCTTCTCGAGGGATTTCAAAGGTGGTCTCTAACATCCGTTACTAGTTCATGATTTTATTTCCTGGATATTCTTCACAAAGATTGAAATCTGATTAACAGGGAAATGAAAGCTCTTCTTATCATTTACAGTCGGGAATAACTCTTGTGGACTTTAGCTAAGACTTGAAAAGATGCTTATCTATTTCCTTTTCAATTTCACACCATAAAGATGATTTGTAAATATTTATCCAGTCCATGCCTGGAATTTTGAGTTCCTTATTTGAATTAGGATGTAATCAAACTAAATTGAGTCGAAACAATGAAAAGTTCAAGCTCAACTTGAAATGGATGATTTGAAGTTTGGTTCGAGTTCGATGGAGTTTAGGGTGATGAAAAATGACATCAATTTAACCAGAAGCCACATCCATACCAACCAAAATAGGCTGAATTTATATAAAGTTCAAGATCAACTAACTTCCAAGTACAAAAATAACATGCAGCTGAAGGTATATAATAATACTGTTGAATAGGGCACAATTCACTACTTGACATTTAAACAAAAAGTTCAAGCACTAACACAATCTCAAATGTTCTTAAAAGGTGAAAGAAAGGCAAAAAAGGACATTCTGATCTGGAAGATGGAATCTCAAGTAACAAAATATTAGGCAGCTCCCTTCCCCTTCTTTCTCTGGATCTTCTTCATGTAGAACTCCAGCTCTTTGCCCTCCAAGATATACCTGTCAAACACATCTGACATCATATTAGAATAAGAGTGATAATAGGTATTGTGATCTAAAATAAATACTTTTCCTGCATAACATCCAAGAGATTAGTGAATGGAAAAGCTATTATCAAGGCTAATTAGTAATTATTAGCCGTCTAAAAATGATTCTTTTTCTAACGAAGCAATTGTAGATGCCAATAGTAAAAGGCGGGAGGTTGAAGGAATATGATATAAGGCTTCTGTAGAAAGACTTTCAAGACATGACATACCCGTCAGCACGGCCGCACTGACCAGGCCGTGAAGAGATACAAGCCATCAAACGACCACTGCCAAATTGCTCCTCAATATGTGTGTCAAGCTTGCGACTCTGCTGACGCTTCTCCAGCTTCCTTAAGACATGGTTGCTCTTCTTCACCTCCTCAGTACCAGTTTCAACTTCCTATATACACATGAAGTGAAACAATGTAAAACCGTAAACAGCTCAGTTGAGGATTAAGAGAACCAGAGACATCATTATGCTTAACCGGAAGTCTTGCCTAAGTTATAACCTGGATTGCTATATAATTTCTATTTTGTAGGGAACCAAGTTGGAGAAGGTGCAGAAACCAACCAGTGTTGTCAAGGGCGCAAGGCGCGCTCTAGGCGTTAGAACCCTTGTATTGCCTTAGGCGCAAGGCGCAAAAAAAGCGCTCGCCTGAGTGAAGTAAGGCGCAATATTTATATGTGTGTCTATGTATGTATGTATATATAATAAGCTTAAGATATATAATTATAATAATAAACTCTAAAGAGTGGTCTAGTTTATCTACAAAACATGAAATTTATTTTTTGCCCAATATGCATGATTTCCTTATGGTCCCATATCTGTTGTTGAATACTCAAATATTGAGAAGTGGAGAGTTTGATATTATCTCCTTTCTTACTAGTAAAGGTACATCTAATGAAAAAAGTTAAAATTAAAGAGAACTTCAATCAGGCGAGCTTTTTTTACGCCTATCGCCTTACAAAAAAGCGCGCCTAGGCGCACCAGGCGTGCGCCTGATCAAATGAGCCTCGCCCGAAAAGGTCTGAGGCGCTTTTGTTATCTAACGCTAAGGCGCAAGGCGTAGGCGCGCCTAGGCGCACGCCTTGACAACACTGAAACCAACTGATATACTTATGCTAGCATGATAGAAATAACCACTGATATGCACAGCTAACTCTAATAGTGAGGAGTGAGGACAAATCAGTTGCGACAAGTAGAACAGAGCAAAGACAAATAGCCACTTGCAGGAAAAGGGAAAGAGAAAAACTAAAATCAGCTACTCACTAGCAAAATAAAGACACCATTAAAGTGGACCACATCAAGGTTCGATTTCCAGATTGTGATACCAAAACATTAAAAGAAAAACACAACAAAATGACTACCACTTTACTAAAACAGTTAACTCATCAACATAGGAACTAATCTATTATTAACCAATATCCATGTGACAAAAACATAAAAAAAAAAAAATTAAAAAGTCCTCCTACCTCTGCCTCTTTCTTGGCTGCTGCAGCCGTTTTCTTCTTGCGACCAATGTCAACACCATAGTGCTGGAGATACCACTGCTTGAATGGAGCAGCATCAACCTGAACAATAGCACTCTTCACCAAAGTCTGAGTACGAACCAGCTCATTGTTAGATGCATTGTACACCACATCCAAAATTCTGGTCTTACGAGTCACAGCCTCACTTCCCCATGAGTAGTTTCCAGTGTCGAGCCTCAGAGCACGCCACTTCACATTTCCACCACGAACCCTAATCCTCCTGACTGTCTTGTTGCTTGACAGCTTTGTGTTTGCTGGTTGCCTTCCAAGCTCATACCTTTTAAAATAAACCATCAAAATTTAGAAAACTAGATAAACTCAGATTGAAAACATCAAGTCAAACAACCCAATAAAAAGAAAAGAAACTGGACAAGGTCTCTAGCATCTATACAAACTAGAAAGGCTCAACTTTTACAAGCATAAAATAAATAGCATAGTTTATGGTAATGATAAGCAATTTGAATCAATTAAAATTGCTCCAAAATCATCATATGACAACAAAATGAAGCTAAATCTAAAACTAAAGGCCGAAGGTAGAATATTAGTTCAAGTAAATTACATGAACAAAAACCCCATTTTTTAAATCATTCTACATCAACTTTCTAAGCAACCAACCAGATCAAAAAATAATCAAAGGACAAAAAATAAGGAAAAAGGGGGTTTTGCAGATTACTTTCTCTTCTTCCTCCAAGCCTTCTTTTTGCCACCAGTGGCACGCCTCTTGTGCATGGAATCACGAGAAATACCTATCAGAAAAATGAAATTAAACTCAATAAGCAAGAAAATTAAGCAGAAAATTACATGATTTAGAAGATATCAATGAAAAATTAGAGGAATTTGAGAAATACCCATTTTGACTGAGGGAAAAGCTCAAGCCTTTTTGGGGTCACAGTTGAATCAAATATATGAGGAAAATAAAACTAGTGTTTGAGAGGAACTGATAAACGGAGGTTTGAGCTTGGTTATACACAAAAACCCTAGTTTGTTCGAAATTACTTTTATGTCCTATTTGTTTTGAGTTTATATTAGGGTAAAGTAATCAATGAGTAGATTATAGCTTTGGGCCCAAAGAAAATATTTGGATTCATGATTTAGTCCATTAAGGCCCGACTATTACTGGATGCTTAGTATATTTGAAATTTTAGAATTTTGTCATAGCAGATTGGAAACCACCAAAGCTCCCAACTTTGCTCAACAATGGCAACAACAAACAAAGCAAATTGAGATCAAATTATTCCTCATCTCTCCAAAGCTCCCTCACAACTTGCAAACTTTAAGATAACAATTTGATTCCTTCTTTCCCTTTTTTGTTGTTATAGCTCATAACCCACTTCCTTGAATCAATCAGTGTATGCAAAAATCTAGTCTTTGATACATTTGGAGGGTGTTTTGATGGGGTTTGCATTGTTGGGTTCATCGGGTTCTTATGTTTCAGTGAGAGATTCCCATCAATGGAGCGTCAGGTTTCAATCTTTCACTTTGAAAGAGAAGTTTGGTGTTGGCTTCAACTTGGCTAAGAATTTCAGGGCTTATAACCTTGGAAGAGTTTCACTTTGCAAGAGTGAATTTATTGATTTTGAAGAAAGAACAAGCCCCAATGAGGTAATCCTAATCTTCAGTTCTCCTCAAGCTTTCAATCTCTTTTGGGGTTCACTTCTAATTCTTATTATTTTGTGTGGATTTATGAGTCATATTATAGCCTGGAGAATGCGGATTGTATTGAATAGTCATAGATTTTGATTTTAAGAGTTGTTTTATTGAATTAGACTTGATTTTATATATTCCAGCAAAATCTCTAAGCAAAGATCTATGTTAGTTAGGAATTTTGGACATGCTTAGCTGATATACTATCCTGAGTGTGCAATGCCATCTTTTCTTGTTGGCCCAAGGTAATGGTTTTTCAAAATCTCTAGGAGATACAAGTTGAATTGCTGCCATTTTTCATGGATGTTTAATTTCAATTTAGCTTATGGATGTCATCTTCTGGGGCTGGTTATATATTATTTTGGGATGTATTGTTGGCAGGTTTTCTGTGAAGTGAGAAATTTTTTTGCTAAATTTTTTTTTTTGTCATTTGAAAGGTCAGAAAAGAGATAGAACAATGCTATGAACTCATACACAGACTTGGGAGGGGAGTTGTGTACTTGGGTTCTTCGAGGATGGGACCTGGCCATCCACATTACTCACAAACACTGGAGCTGAGTAGAGAGGCGAGTTAATTTATAGAGCTTTTATCTCTTTAAAACTTTTTAGCAAATGTCAGTCTACTTTAGAACAATTTTCCCACTGTTTGGTTTTTCTTCATTTTTTTATTCTTTTTCTCCCCATCCTTTTCATGAGTTTAGTTTTCTTGGTTAGCAGATAGCTAACCTTTTGGACTGTACCACATGGACGGGGGCTGGTCCTGGCCTCATGGATGCCGCTATTAAGGGTGCTCAGAAAGCAGGAAAGGCAGTTGGTGGGTTTAAGATAGGTAACGAAGCTGGAGAATGGACTACCTCGAAAATTCATCCATACCTGCCTTCAGAAACTTATCTTACATGCAGGTGAACATTACTGTTTCTAAAGGTTTACCAACACCGTTCTAAATCTATGCATTTGAATGATCTTAAAAATAAAATGCAGGTTTTTCTCTGCTAGAAAGCATGGGTTGGTTGATGCTGCAGTTCGGAGTTCTAACTCTGATAAGACGGCTGTAGTTGCTCTCCCAGGTGGTGTTGGTACTCTTGATGAGATGTTTGAGATATTGGCATTGATTCAGCTTGAAAGAATTGGATCAGAGCTTCAAGTTCCCTTCATTGTAATGAACTATGACTCATTCTATGCAAAGCTGTTAGACTTTCTTGATGATTGTGAGGATTGGGGTACTGTCTCCGAGGGAGAGGTTTCGTCGTTGTGGAAGATCTGTGACACTAATTCTGATGCTTTAGCTTACTTGGCTGAGTTTTATGATCTGCCTTTTCCTGATAAAGCCAAGCATGAAACAGAATTCAGAAGTGCAGATGAACGAGTCCCTTAAAAAATTTTGAAGCTGACAAGGGGATGGATCATGGATATAGAAGGTGTTGTATGCTACTATGCATTGTGAAATCCAGATATTGATGTTTTCAGAATTTGGATCCAATAGAATACTATCTCTGACAAATTTCACAAGTATGCAAGATATGAATTCCTCAGATATGTATAAACTAATCTGGCATTGATTTGTGAATCTGTCCATGTATTTTTCAGAATTCTATGTATCTGCTATGATGAATTATGAGGATCAATAAATCATGCTATTTGTGGAAAATAAGAGATTAAGCTTGTAGTTATAGCTGATTTCATGTATACATACACTATAACAGAATGCTGAGATGTACTTAGGGTTTTCATGAAAGTGCCATCAACAGTTGGTTTTACGATTGTACTTAGCATTACCATTCAATCAACCAAAAATGAAAACCAGGCATTACATAGTTCCATTTGCAATCAAGTTAGAGGATCTGATGATATGATCATGATGTAGATTTGATCAAGCTAATGAACAAAAACATCAAACATTAAAAGGAAAAAGAAAAGGAAAACATTAAGAACAGAACAAAGATCAAATGTCTAAATCCCACCTAACAGCTACATACGATTGAATACTCAAGTACAACTTTAAAACCCATATGTCCTTTGCATAAAAATTTGGACAATGGGTTGATTAGTAAAATCATTCAAAATTCCTTTCAACAATAGCAACAGTATTTAGCAACCATGAAGGTTTCTTTCTTGCAGAAGAACCTTCGGTCAAAATAAGCCATGTTTTTTCACATTATGCTGCACCACTCAGGGTCACCATTACGAAAGCCTACTGGTTGTGGCGGCGGCTGGGGAAAGTATTGAGCCTGTGGCTCATAGTAAGGATAATTCTGATGATAATGCGAGTAATGTGGGTAGTTTTCATATATAGGGTGCCAATTTCTTTGCTGAGGAGGAGGAGGAGGATAGCCATAATAATACTCTGGTCTTCCATAGGGATTATATCCATAGCTGCCATGATACCGGTAATCATACACATGTCTCAAAGGAATATTCATCTCTCGATATCCGGAACTCACCGGAGAAAGATCTGCATGTAACCCTACTTCTGCAAGCGTCTTCATAAGTTGTCTAGGGTTTATTCTTCCTGTTATTTGGACAATTCCTGTTTCTCCATCTATGTTATAAGTGATTCCTAAAGAAAACAAAACTAATGCAAATTACCAAGCAATAAAAGTATAATAGAAATACAAATGAAAACAAAAGTAAACATCATAAGTGACTTGTTCCTCAAGAAAATTAACATGTAGAAAAACTAGAAAAATGAAGAACCAACCATCAATGCTCGTCAAGACTCTGACAAGCATCACATGCCATCCAAGGAACCGGGTATCGACTCTTAGAATACAGTTCTGATCAGAAAACAGAATCCACAAAAAAACATCAGATTAACATTAATTAGTATTTCAAAGAAAAAATGTTCATATCTAAGGAGAAATAATTGTTTTAGTGTAACCATGTTTTCAGCTGGGTAATCCATAATTGAGATTGTTCTTCTTTGTCTAAAAGCTAATGAGAGAGTTCTTGATAGGCAATGGAAAATAAGTAAGGTGAAATGAATCAAAAGGAGAATCATTAGGTTTAACTTAGACCAAGTTTTTTCTGAGATATATTTAAGAATGTGGATTAAAAATGTTAAGACAATTAAGTAGCCTAATTAAATGTATCAAGAGAGATCAAGAAATTAAGGTGGGATTTTGAGAAATTTCCTCCATTATTCAATGAACATGATTTTCATTAATATTTTAGAAATCACAAAAGTTTTTGATAAATCCCATGAAATCTTACTATTGTGTTTTTGGTATGTAAAATCTCATAATTGTTACAATGAATAATTGGATACCTATTGCCATTTCAAAATTGGTTACCAACTTACCATTAAAGATATATGTGATTGTGTTTTCACTTTTTGGTAATTATTATAAAATTTTCTTTTCTTTTTTTGCCAGTTAAAACTGTGAAGAACATTGTAAAGTTTTGTAAGAGAAAATTATTTTTAATCAACAACCAGAACTCGAGTGTATAAGCATTGAAATTCCTAAATTTTGTTAATGAGCTAACTTATATATACAAATAGGTAACTCAATTTGCATAGCACATAATCATTAACACAACTAACACTAAATTAATTTTCTCCATGATTTATTCATGGATCAAGAAAGTTCATTCAACCCAATGCAACAGGTTTAATTAGTTTACAAACTATAACAGACATCAAAACATTAGATAATTGATAAATATTTTAGCTGCTTCCAAACATAAAAACTCTGTAAGCCAGCCTTAGAACAAATAAAACCATAACAAATAATGTTTTCCTCCATTAAGAATGGGAGGAAAGCTCTAGTACTAGCTAGTTAAAAAACAAAATAAAAAACCCAAGAATATTTTACATCAAACAGCAAAAAGAATTTTTGGGTTTGGAGCTGGGAGCTGGATTGTTCCTGGTTTGATCATTAGCCTCAGATTCTTTATGCACAGATCTTCCATATGGATCATGTTCATATCCATAATGTAACCAGCAAAGTCGAGCTGCTTTTGCTTCAGCTTTTGCTAGCAACTTTAACTGTAGCTGAGGACTTATTTTTCCAGAAATATATGCTTGCTTTGTAAATGCATTAATGTTGAATGTTACATCTGATGAAATTATAGTACCCAAAATAAACTCAGCACAAAAAAAATAAATAAATAAATAAAATAAAATGAAATGAAACACACCTTGCATAGACTTGAATAATAGACACATTGTTTTGTGCCAACCAGGAATATCAGTATCCACTAGCAAAACACATTTCTGCAGGAAAATTATGCAACTTTTTTTTTGAAGTATTTTCAATGAAGAAAATAATGGGAAGATAAAGAAATTTGTAGTTTAGTTACCATTATAGGTTCTGATGTGGGTTTTGGAAGATCAATTCCATAATTTATTTGATGAGTAAAAGCATGTGTTTTAGCTTTTGCTAGCAACTTTAACAGTAGCTCTTTGTCAATTTTGCCAGAAACATGTGCTAACTTTGTTTGTGCATCAATGGAGTAAGATACATCTGATAAAATAATTAACACCCAAAAAATAAAATAAAATATTAATTTGGAACCAGAAAAACTAAATAAATAAAAATAAAGAAGAAGAAAAGAGACAATAACCTTGGATAGACTTGAAAATTTTTATCATTGTTATGTGCCAGCCTGGAACATCAGTATCCAATTCCAAAATACAAGTCTACAAGAAAAATTTGAGCTCTTGTTAATTTATATGTTTTAAGGGGAAAAAAAAAACATATGACGAAGCTTAGTTCAAATTATTCATCCACCTCTTTTAAAAAATAGAATTCCACAAAATTGAATTCGATCCTAGCACTTGTAATTTCTTTCTTAATTTCATTAAACTACGGTTTCCGTTGTAAAAAAAAAAATCAATGGGACAAAAAAAAAGACATAAATTCAATAAAGAAGTAATTAATTACCATGCCTGCAGGTTCTTCAGCCATTGATAGAAGAGAGAAAAAGGCTCTTGTTTTTTAATGTGAAAAGTTTTAGGTTAAAATGAAGAGTTAAGAAATGAACAAGTCAAGCCTTTTTATTTTTACCATGTAAGCTCTAAACTAGTGTCAGTTATAAGGTAAGTTTACTAAAAATCAATGCCTTTTTTTTCTTAAAAAAATCAATGCCTTTTGGATGGAAAAGTTAGCAATGAAGAAGCTTGTAAAAAGAAATAAAATTTAAATGAATGTCCAAAAGCTTACCAAAACGAAGATTTGGAAAGTTTTAAAACTTGATTTTTGCGATTTTCATAAATATTTTATTACCAGAACATGCCTTTGCCCTCTTTTGTTTACTATGGGCTTTGTACAACTCTGACCATTCTCATCGACTGCACCGTCTGCATCGGTTGCACCCATTCTACAAGTAGATTGTCCAATACTCATCCTTGGAACTAAGGCCTCTTAGTCCTACTACTGGAATATTATCCAAAAACTCCTGCAAGCTTTCCCCTATAAGACCTTTGCATTTAATTCTCTGACCATCAATACGATGGGTTCCCACTTCAACCGCCCCAGCTGCGATCATAATCCTTAAAAGTTGCCTCAACCTAATCTTAAGCACTTCACTCAATCGATACTTGATCTTGCTTTCTTCCATTACTTCCCCTGAACCCTGGGTCTCTGATCAACGTGAAAAGGTGACCCAATCTTGGATACCTCAAACCCATGTTTGTCAAACCAGGTGATAGGCAAGGAAGCAATAGGTCAATGCCAGAGCAAGGAAAGGGGTGAAAAATATTTACTTTGTAGGATCACAAGAGCTAGATGTTCTGCCCAATCTCCCAAGTCTGTAAATAAGCTTTTCATGTGCTGGCAAAAATTTCTGATGTTGCAAAGCATGATGGCAATATGCTTATAGGATCGATCAGCGAATCAAAACAACAGCCTAATGTTGTTGATTTGTTATTGGCATGGTAAAGCCTGCTGTTATCTCTGATGAATTATGTGGTTCTAGGAAAGCAAGAGACTACCGAAGCAAGGAAAAGGAAAGCAATGTTTATCAAGGAAGTCCAGAAGTTCTAGCCTATGTTACCCGGATTTGGTGGTGAGTTATGTCCATAGGAATGTTCAATTTTTTAAAAAGTTTTTTCATATATGCTATTGGCACGTCTAAGAGGTTACCCTTATTGGCACGTCTGAAAAACTTTAGGAGGCAAAGGATTTCACAGACAACCCCAAGTAATCGATGTTAATTATGCTTTGACTTGCAGTGTTAGTCTCATACTCTCATTAGATGGTTATGATTGATTGCTAGCTTTCCTCTCACTGTCTCTTGACTCTTCTAATTGATCTCAAATTCTCAATCCTTTGTCTTTCTTTTTGAATGTTATAAATTGTTCATTGGTCTTTTGTCGCTTGGTTTCATAATTAGCATACTTACATATCTTGAATAGGATATTCATAAATGGCACAGGTTGTTTTCCGACTTGCAAATTGCACACTTTAGCTAAGCGAATGTCTTATTTTTGTGCTTGCCAGGGGAAATGTAATTGGAAAGAGGGGCAGAAATGAGAACACCCCTTCCTTTTTTATGCATAAACAATTTGATGTGGCTTCTATCTCAAGTTCGCTCCAAGAGATTGTTGAAAATTTTGAAGATCACTCAGCGGAGGGAACAGGAGCATTAGATCCATCCAGCATTATGTTTTGATTCAACAAGAAAATGCACTGCTGATGAGAACAAAAATTTATTGAATGTCGGCGGTAAATCAGAATTTGGAAATATTGAACATTTGTCTTGTGTTGAAAGGATCAAAGCAAGAAAGCAAATCTCAACTTGGAGTAGATGGTGATTTTCCAACTTCTCTCATTAGTTCTCCTTGTCGACCACCTACAGACTTGATCAGTGCTGATCAAAGCAGACCAGAATTTGAGGGGTTCATTTTTCAGGACAGACGGTGAACAATTATGCATTGGTGGAGATGGAATTAGCTTTGATAATGTGGACCTTCCCAAAGACAACAAGAACGCGCTAGCCTCCTGGAGCAGCTTTGCGAGTCAGTGAAATGGGCATATGATTCTGAATAAATGGATCATATACATTAATTCATGCATGCTTCAAACAACCAAGCATTGCATACAGCATATCATCCTTTAATAAGTTCAGTAATCAAAGTGCCCACACAAACAAAATACTTATGAGAGATTGGTACCTTGGGATATAGTTGATCATCGATCCATCTCTGCGACTAACCAAATTTTGATCCATACTTAAACTACTCAACCAGACAGACCATATAATCGAATCAAGAACTGAGAAATGAAATGTAACACAAAAAAGAAACAATTTCACATTTCTTCTTGCAAAAAGCTTCAAAATTCTCAACTAAACTTTGAGTCTATATTCTTACATTACAACTTGCAAACTAGCAACAATCTACAAATAACAGAAAAATAACAATGGCCCCCCTCCCATCAGTTAGCTGTAGGAAACCTGCCTTTATTTGGTTTTACTTAAGGACTTGCAGAAAGAAGAAAAAGCTCCTTTCAGCTCATCTGGAATAGGGAGTGAAAGAGGGAGTGCTAAAGGATGAGGTCCCTTGTAGTGCACGATCTTGTTTCTCATAGAAAATGAATGTGCCAGTGCTGGCTGCTGCTTGTTAAGCCCTTCGACGATAAATGAGAATGCCCCAAATGTGAGACAGTTCTGTAGAAGTGCTTGGGGTGCACCTGCATAACCATTTCAAGAAAAATAAGGTTCAAACTGAAACCTGTATTTTACAGCAATCGATTGAACCTTGAGAGTCTCATACCTGGGAAACTTAAAGCAAGTCCAGTGCAACATCCAGCTACACCAGCATTAATAACTGCAGAGAAAGACAACATTACTGTATATCAACCTACCAAGCACACACAAAAAAAAAGCGGTGTTACTCTGATTTTTACAAGGTATACCATCATCTTTTCCCCGCAGCCTCTTCAAAAAGCAAACAACCAAACTGTGTACGCCTGACAAAACTGCAAATGTCTATAAAGGGAAAATATATAAGAGACCTTAGAGATTTGATCACTCAAGGGGGAAAAACTACGAGTTAATCATTTTATTTTGAATCATGAGATTCTCATACCTTGGCATAAGATCCTGCCTCCACAAAGGATCCTTTAAAGCCTTTCTTTTTAAACAATCCCGAACCTGAGATAAATGCAGAAACAAAAATTAAAGAAAGGTCATCTCCTATGTATAGAACTGATTTCCAGCACAAAAATTAGAAACAACAAAATGTTAATTAAGAGTCCAAGTTCAGATGCCCAAAAGATTGCCCAGTGAGTAGAGGTTAAGCCCTAACCTTGAAGTGCCACAAAAAGAAATAAAATTCAGGGCATTGAACATGCATTTTATGCAACCTAGAACCTGAAAGAAGGCATACAATCTACGTAATAGCTCCATCTCTTAAAGGTCCAAAGTTCCCAGAAGGGTAATATTCAAGCTTAAAGAATCTCAAGTCACCATTATCCAAATACAGTTGCTTTGCTTTAAGGTAATTATTCAATCTAAATTACAATTCGAGATGCTGAAAAATCCATTGTTCAAACAGTATGACTACCGTATCCACTCAACTACTACCATTATTCCATAAGCATATTATTCTAATGCTTTCATGTTTCAATTCATATATAATATAGCAAAGAATTCCTATAACAAAACCAAATTAAAAAAAAAAAAAACTCACCAAGAAATTCAAATTCCCAAAATTTTGTTCTTTACCAAACTTAACACAAGCCAGGAAAACCCAGAAAGAGACAATGGCTAACTTTTTCAAAAGAATAATATTAAAATTTTATTTAAAAAAAAAAGAGAAAAAGATACCGTAGCCGAAGATGGAGCCCATGAAGGCACCGGCGGCAGAGTCTCCTGCGAATTGGAAGAGGCATACGGCAGGGGAATTGGAATTGAGAGGAGTGGGGATTATAGCTTTTGAAGAATTAGGATTAGGGTTTGTTTCAATATCAGTTTCAGAGGAAGAGTTTGAAGAATCCAAAGTAGCCATTTTTTCCAAAAAAAAAAAAATATCTGTTTTTTTTTTTTTTACTCAATTTCTCCGTGCAGCTATCCCTATTCCATTCTTTGGAAGAAAAAAAAACCCCGATACTTAGTTTTGCTTATCTGCATACGACGTCGTCCATCTTCCTTATTTCATGGTTTTTTTTTTCCTTCCTATAATCCTTTTACTTTATAACCTTGTTATATTTATGAAACTTTATAGTCATTACTGGATTTAGGCCTTAAATCAAACAATGAAAAACAATTCTCTCATCCCAAATAAGGTAATAAATGATCAAAACAATTTCTAAAAGAAATGTTGTTGTTTCTAGGACTGAGATAACCATTGAGAAATGGGCAAATTACAATAGCAAATCTATTATCATACCCGAAAGAATAATAGTATATGAAGAAGAAAAAAATGTGATGCAGACATGGCATAGAATACAAGAAAATTAGAAGAAAAAATTATTATACGAATATATATTCATTTTGACCAAAGTAGGGTCTGATTTCTTTAGCTGAATTATTAATTCTCTTGATATATTGCTCCAAATTCTGCTTTTTATGCCTGATTCGATGGGGTGATTCTGATCCAAATGGGTTCTGCTCTTCTCCAGTCCAATGTTTGGATTGGAGAGGCCAATCCAAATTTTGGACTGCTTATTATAATATGTATACAAAATACAAATCAATGATTCAAATAAAATGCAGCCTATTGATTTTTATTGATTTTTCATTTCATTTTTCATCTTAAATTTTTTTTATTTTTGAAAATAAAAAAATACATTCTTTTGATATTGCAAATTTTGGTGGTTCAACAGTACTATTTTTAGTTATTTTTTAGATTTTTCATCAAGTCTTAATAGTATTATTCCAGTAATCTCCTACGAGTTTATTATTTAAACAAAAAATAATGAAAAAATTAAGTAAAATAAAATGATATTTTGATTTGCAGCAAGTAAAGATTTGAAAGACACAAAAATATAGAAATGATATGTTTTATCCTAAAATTATTTTTTATATTGCTAAATAATAAGATAATAGCAAAAAATAAAATATTTTGGATCTAAATTATAAACTACATTTAATTTGAATTATTGATTTGTATTTTGTACTTATATCATAATCTGAACAGTCCAAATTTTAGACTGGAAAACAAATACTCACGATAGAATGGTTGCAGTGCAGATTCTGACAATCTGCTCTCTGCAAGGTGCTGCTTCATGGTAATCATGGAATGGTATGGCTTCTATATAATATAAGGATAACAAGAATAATAAAAAAAAAATGGAAGGAAAGATTGAATTTTGTTTTTCAATAAAGAATTATGCATCTATCATTGAATCAAATTATCATATTAACACAATAACAAATTTCAAAGAATATTAGAATAAACATCTGGGCCAATATTGAAATCTTTCATTAAACTCAACTCGAATTTATCAAGTCTAAACTTGATTAACCAAACTTTATGTAAAACATCAAAAGAAGGTGTTTAATACGACTTATGAGCTTAGATGGGTCATTAGCCTAGTCCATGAAACCTAACTTGTGCACTCAATCATAAATAGCCCATTTGAACCATCAATGCCGAAGAAAAGCAACCACATCATACAAAATTACATAGTTTTAATCCCATTAAGAGTCTCCAAACAAACATAGGATTCCAATCCAAATGGTTCAAGGTATCCATCAATGTTAGCCATTAAAGTTTCACAACAACCAGTCAACAAACCAATGTAAACTGAGTATCATAATTCAACAGAATTTATGAAGAGCGGGCAGGGCCCTATCAATCTGACAAGTTGTGTTGGAAACTCTCCAATTAATATGATCTTTCAAAGAAAAAAAATAAAGTTTTTGACCATAATAAAATCCTTCAAACCTTTGATATTAATGCCCACTTTTAAACAATTTGAGAAGAGCATTAATGCAGTTCATCCAATCATGCAAAACTTTGTCAAAGCTCCTTCTCATATATTGTTCAGCCTAGCTAGTTCCTTTCAGGTTCAAAACCTTAGCCTGCCTTGGATACCACCCCTCAACTTAGAGTTTGTCAGAAAAGACAATTATGCATTTTTGTTTTCTTCTCAACAACAAGAAGCTGGTTATCAGGTGACAATGTCCTAAAAGACAACAACTGGAGGGGATGTTACAGATTGCTAGATTTCCTGTTAAAACCATCCTTTCAATAAAAACTCAAGTCACAAATTGTTAATCTATCATCTTTTGGGAGATAAAAATAAAGCTTTGATTCAATGATAAAACGACAGGATGAGACTTCAGGAAATTTCATGTCTCAAATGTTTTCATCTGTTGTTTAAGATAGATGTAGGATTCAGGTTATTACTATTTACAAGTAGTCTAGAGTATCAATATTTTCGGAACTATTCTCATTTTCTTCCTTTTAGAACCCATGGCCTTTGCTAACAAAACTATTCTCATTTTAAAATATAAAAAAATACTATATAGAAAACTACAAAATAGCAAATTTCAATCATACCCAAACGGTCACTTTTCTCAATTTTAATGAATATAAAGTTTTCTTCAAAGGATTTTATAAATGCATTGAACTTTTATACAGTTTTTTTGTCAGGTCATTTGCTTGCATAGCTGCCTTTTGATATAGCCCAAAAGCTGAGCTTCCACTTTCACTAGCTTCTCAATTCTGTTCAGAAGCTGCAGAACCTGTAATCTGAATATATATATATATATATATGTATATATATGTATATATATATATATTTATATTGACGATTATTGATTTTCCAGCTTCAATATTTCCTGGTATTTCATAATCTAACGTTTCTTAATGTCAGTTGAAAGTGATTGAAATGTTTTGATAGATGGAAAATGAAATTTCACATTCAAGTTTCTTGTAGTTTACAAATTGATTAAAAGTTTCCTTGGACTTGCTTCAGTTTATTGATGGAGTGATTTGGATTCTTTGTTTTTGTTTTCCTAGTTTTCCCTCTTTCTTCCTTGTTGTAAGGTACAAGTTAATTTCTTTTCAGCTTCCATATGTTTTAGGTCCCAAAGCAATAAGAACAAAAATTTGCATTCAGAATAAGAAGAAAGCAAATTTCACTCCTATTAAGGAGCACTTAAATCTAGAGATGGGAAAAATGAAACTGAACCTGAAAATTCGCTTTTAAAAAGTCTGAATTTTAACTTGATGAAATTTGATTTGACAAAAAAAAAATCAAAAATTTAAATTTGAGAAAATTCAAACTCGAAAATCTGAAACTCTTCGAACCCGAAATACGCAAGATTATGTAAAAATAATATGCTCATTGCTTAGGCACTTAAAATTCTATAGCTATTGGTGAAAAAACTGAAAATGCCACAAGACCTGAAACCCAGAATTGTCAAACTAAATATGACTGAGTCAATAATGAATAATGTGCTAATTAAGTTTAAGTAGTTGAGTGCATTCTAATTTGAAAACTTTGAACATTTTCACTGTATAATCATAGTTTATTGTCAATGACAATGTCATATAAATAATGCAGAAAAAGCAACCAGAATGTTCTAAAATTTGTTTAATATATAGTTTTTTCTATATTTAATTGGAGAATGTGGGGTTGGTTGTATTTTGACAGGGCTCAATGTTACAAAAAAGTCAAAGACATGGGCTTAAACAACACCTAGAAAAGCATCTAACAGCAATTAAAAGGCCAAGGGGGTGTAACAATTTTCAAACTAAACTATGTTTTATTAAGTTATCCTGTGATATGATTTCAAGAAGAGTCAAAATTTGCTAACATTTTTCAGTAAAGAAATCACAGGAAAGAACAAAATGTGAGAGCATCTGCTGATATCTTTTCACCAAGTTATTCAGTTTTTCAATGTGACAAATGCAAATTGGTGAGAATATATTAGCAAACTATCCTTTAAGCAATGACTAATCTTAAACTTTTATTGGCACCCCAAGTGGGAGCCTCAAAGATTGACAATATTCTAACCAGAAAAAGCAGCTTTTTTCACTTTTGATTTTTGATACCTTGAAAGGATCAAGAGCAAAACAAAATGTTGAGTTTTTGCCTTTTGGGTATAAATATAGTTAATAGATCTTCATCATTTTAATTTCAAAAGACCTCACCCACCAAAAAGGTTCTTCAACAACCAAAAAACTGCCTTAATGGTAATATTACAAGCTAGCTTAATTCCTTGGATTCTATAAATAGAGATAACCTCCCTTTTTCTTGATGATAGTGAAATTTACAAGTTCTTAGTATCTTTTTAGATTATATAGTTTATTATAATCACTAAGGAGGGCTAACAAGGATTTTATTTTTTCTAATGTTTATTTGTACCTATGCTAAAGGGAATATATATATATATATATATATATATATATATATATATATATGCATGCGCAAATGAAAAAAAAAGAAAGAAAGAAAAAACAAAAAGGGAAGAATTTTAATTCATGAAATTATACTCAAATCGGTCTAATCTATCTCTATCAAACTTAAAGAGAAAAGAGAAAAAGAGAAAGGAAACAAGAAAGAAGAGAGAAAGCTCCATTTCTTATCCCTATCATGGGAGACCTTTTTTCTGGCCAAGTGTCACCCTTGATGAAAAAAAGGAAAAGATTGTTTGATTGGAGGGTCTAGTAGGCCATCTTCCTGAAAAGTCTATCTTGGTTATTTGGATTAGATGTTTTTTCAAAGGAAGAGTTAAAGGATCATTTAATAGTTTATATCTTTTAAGTCATTTGAATTAAAAGAAAAGAAATTAATGACCCCACCCTATTAAAATTGCCTTTGAATTCTACCATTTTGGCTTTGCAATAGGGATTTTAGTTTGAATAATACAGCACCAGACTTTGGGAAGAGCATGTTAATAGGGCCCCATTAAAAAAGAAAAAGCTAGTGCTCTATCTCTCTTCTTCTCTTAGTGGGGGGATTTTTGCCCCTAAAGTAAGAATTTTCCTAAATTCTCCTAAACTAAGACTTTTTGCTTAGTCTTTGATTGATCTAGCATATCTAATTTTCCATACTTCAAAAAATACTTTTTTTTAATCTTTAATTTCTTTTACTTAGAAGGAGGTTCAAACAATTTGATCCTTACCAACATTTATTCATTTAATAAACAAAATATTACAAGGATTCTATGTCTTAATTTGATATTCTGATCCCATACTTAGAATGAATTAAAAATTTGTTATTGTGATTAAATCACGTCAAAAGTTCATGATAATTTTTATAAAATTTAATAAAATCAAAATTTGTAAAGAGTTATGATAAAGCATTTCTTTTTGTGTTTTTGGTGAGTTAAAACTACATCATTTATAACAACACTTGCTTAAATTAAATTAGTGTCCTTAATTCCATATATCTATCTAATAATAGAGGAGTCATCCCACAAAACATTGATTGATTTGTTCTTTTGCTATTATTGCTATTATTATTCTTTCCCTCCAAATAGAGCCTTCTATTAGTTGAATACTTGGGTTGGATTTGATTTTTTATTTTTTTTTAAAGAAAGTTAAAATCCAC
Organism: Fremontodendron californicum; assembly: GCA_030761205.1. Lineage (NCBI taxonomy): Eukaryota > Viridiplantae > Streptophyta > Magnoliopsida > Malvales > Malvaceae > Fremontodendron > Fremontodendron californicum. Next base: position 21,150,563 of record JAULJL010000033.1, read on the forward strand.
CTAACAATTGACTCCTTCTAAACATGCATCTGAATTTAAAAGTATTTTTAATTCAAAACACCCAAAACTCCTTTCCCAAAAAATTAATAACCCAAAAGTCTGTTATGCATCTACTATTACGATTTTTGAGTCAATAAGGACCCAAAGGATTTTTTTCAAATAAGTAAGGGGCAATTTTGTTCTACCATAAAAAAATTAATGGGTGCTTTTTTTTTTTTTTTCAATTTTTTACCCTTTTATTTTTAATTTTTTTTATTATTTATTTTAGAATCTTTAGAGACCCAAAGGACTTTTTTCAAATAAGTAAGGGGTAATTTTGTTCTACCATAAAAAAATTAATGAGTTTTTTTTTTTTTTTAATTTTTACTACTATAATTTTTGAGTCCGTAGGACCCAAAAGACTTTTTTCAAATAAGGGGCAATTTTGTTTCTTTTTTTTTCTTTTTAGTTTTAAGATTTTTTATTTATTTTATTTTTAGATGATATATTTAAAAAAGTTTGTCTGCAAGATAACTCACAAGTCGATTTAAAATCTGTACCCGATCTGTTCAAAAAAACAAATAAAATTTTTTATAATTTTTTTAGTTTTATTTTTTTAAATGATGTATTTAAAGGGGTTGGTCCGTATGTTGACTCGAGAATCAGTTTAAGATTCGTACCCGATCCGCGCGAAAAAAAAGTTAAAAAATATATTTTTATTAATTATTTTATTTTTTAAATGATGTATTTAAAAAGATTGGCCTCCATGTTAACTCGCAGTCGATTTATGATCCATATCCAACCCGCCGAGAAAAAAATAAAAAAATAAATTATTTTATTAATTATTTTTAGTTATTTATTTTTAAATAATGTATTTAAAGGGGTTGATCTGTACGTTAACTCGCGGGTTGATTTAGGATCTATACCCGAACCGCTCGAGAAAAAAATTAAAATAAGAAATTTATTATATTAATTATTTTTATTTTAATTTTAAATGGTGTATTTAAAGGGTTGACCCATACGTTCACTTGCGGATCGAATTAGGATCCGTAATCGACCTGCTTGAAAAAAATCTAAAAAATTATTAATTATTTTTAGTTTTAGTTTTAGTTTTTTATTTTATTTTATTTTTAAATTATGTATTTAAAAGGGTTGGTCCGCACGTTGACTCGCGAGTCAGTTTAGGATCCGTACCCGACCGGCTTTGGGAAAAAATAAATTATTTTAATTTTAATTTTAAATGATGTATTTAAAAGTGTAGGTCCGCACGTTGAGTCGCGGGTCAATTTAGGATTCGTATTCAATCTACTCGAAAAAAAAAAAAAAGTAAAAAGAAAAAATGAACTCGCTGCTAACCTATGTGAAAAAATCGATCCTACGAGAGTATAAAATACAAATTATAATTTTATTTTCCTATTTTTTATTTATCATTTTTACCTCCTATAAATAAAAATATATAGTATACAATAAAATTTAAATATTTTTAAATATATATAAATAACATTTGAAAATGCATTTATATTACGTAATTTACAAAAAAACAATCATCATAAATTTAATTTGTATAATTAATATAATATAATTATATTAATATTATTGTAATTTAAGAATAAAAAATCATTATTTAATAAAATATAATTTAAAATTAATTTTATTATTATTAATTAATTATAAAATTATAAAAAAAAAATTTAAAAATAGCCCGACCAAACGCGGTCCTTTATATAGTATACAGCTTATTTCTTATTTATGAGGCTGAAATTTATTTTCTAGAATGCAATACTTTGACTGCAAACAGACAAGCTGGATATAGTTTCAGATTGCCATTAAAGAAGAGCACTTAATGGCATTTAATATTTACATTTGCAGCCTATGGCTGTGGTTTTTCCAGGGCTTTCAAGTTCACATGGGAGACTGAAACAGTATTTCATGTCAGCCCTACCCCTTTACCAATTATAATAAGGTAAGACTTAAACCCTTTGCTATGATGAATGTCCTATACCCAAATTCAAATACCAATTATTATCACTTTTTTTTTTGGGAAGTGTGTGAACTATTATGAATCAATAAATAAATTAAAAATATTAATATTATAACTATGATTAAAAACCTGTAAGGCTGTAACCCATCACAAAATTTCATTCCCTAACTTTCCAATTCTAGTGTATTTGGAGAACAATTCCTCAACAAATTCAAGGGAAGAAATTAAAAACATAATATATAAAAAGGGACATCAATTTTCTTCAAGTTTCTTCTTCATTTTTTTTTTTTAATTACAATAAAGTAATGATAATGCCATTTGGATATTCATTATTTGCATGTAAGAGTCAACAACTTGCCAATCGAGGTCTTGTCTCAATGATAAAGAAAAAGTCGTGTAACAATTAAGTTTCAGATTCAAGTACATGGATTTCGTTCAATTATATTGATTTTTTTCTTAATGTATATTAAAATTATTTAATTATGATTGTAACATGTAATTTTTTTAAAAAAAACCATCAACTTTACAGAACTCTTACTAAGATAAACCAGTAGGAAAAATAATGTCAAACTAATTCTAAGGCTAGGAAGATAAGTTAACAAACCATGGGTGATTATGCCCAAACATAGTAATTAAGACTACTTGCATTTTAATGCCTTAATTTTCTCTAATTTTCAAATTCAAGATAGATAATAATGAAATATTTCTCAATCAATCAAAGCTTTTTCCATTTTTTTTTTCATAATTTTGAGATATGTAGTCAATATCAGAATTGATCCATTATTAATAACACAAAAGAAATTTCTTTTAAAACTAGCGATGCTTAAAGAAAATACTACTACCTGATAATCATGCATGATTGTCGGATGCATATTAATTTCTAGAAATTAGTTGAATTTTTTTGAATTGTGCAAAAATGTTATTTATTTACTCTCACTTATCAAGAAAAAAATTGTATATATTAGATGTAATAATTTTAAAAACGATATGAAAATATGATACGAATATAACACGTTTAAAAGATACAAAAATAATATAATAAACACGTTTAATAAATACAAAAATAATGTAATAAACATGTTTAATATATATATTGTATTTGTGTTTAAATTTTTGATATATTTAATAATTTATATTTTATGTTTATGTTTATACGACTGATTAAAAAAAAACATAAAATACGATATATATATATATATATATATATATATATATATATACGAATCATCATGTTTATGTAGAGTTGAATTAAGGACTGCTTCAATTGCTAGCATTTTATATTTTAGGAACTGTCAAATTCAAAGTAAAAATTGTCAAAGGAGTGAAAAAAAAGACAGTTTTTTTGCAAAAACATATGTGATGAAGAACAAATCTAATGACAGTGCAAAAAACTAATCAATACCAAATTTTTTTCATGGTTCCAAATATGGACAAAATTGCAGCATAATTAAAAAATACAAAATCAAATAGTAAAGCAAGATATAATATTAATGGCCCTCTATCTTATATAAATTAAGAAAAAGTGAAAGATACAATGAATTTATACAGAATCAAACATGATAAAGGGCTGCTATCATTTTTAGCCTCCAACTTTGACAAATAGATTTGTAGACATTTCACTTTTTCATATTTACCCTCCAACATGGTATATCTTATAGAATAATAATCTCTACTACTTTAACTTTTTCATTTCACTTGGACATAAGTATATAGTTCTGAATTTGACATTGTCTAAACTTTTAAAAAAACAGATTCTAGCAAACCCTAATTTTGTAAACTTATGCTTACCTATGATCTCATACTTTCCGTGAATTTGGTTCAATAACATGAACTAATTAAATGATGTTCGAATGAGTGAAGAGAGCAAGTGGTAAAAGGAAAAGTGAAAACATTAAGTAAAATATCATCATCAAAGTAGTAAATTTAGGACAATTGACGTGTAGTATGTTGATAATAGAATGTTGAATTTTTAATTTCAATAATTAAAATTAATAAATTTAGGGTGTCATTTCAATTTTGTTGATGCATGTCCATGAAAGAAGTCAGAGAGAAACTTGAAATGAAAAGAAAAAAAAGAAAAGAAATGAATATACTACTACTATTTAATAAGCAAACAAATTGAAGAATTCTAAATTTGAAACCCTAAGGCCAAATGACAAAAGTTTGAACCGTTAACAAAAGGAAGAAAAGAAAAAAAAAAAAGTAAAATCGCCCATAGAAAGAGTGCCAGGCAGAGACAGAACATGACAAGCAGCACAGGTGAAACAGTAATATATTTAACATGACTGATGACTGAGTGATGTCCCTCCAAATGTCCCCACTCCTTAGAAAATACCGCACACATTTTCCTTTTCATTGGCTTGTGGATGCCATTCTCCTCAGTCCTCACCTCGTGGGCCGGTGTCCCAGTTCCTCTTACAAAGAAGAAAATAAAAAAAGAACCCTACAGGCCTACACCCATCTCTAATAAATTATCATTACTTTTTTTATAAGATCAATTATAGCTCTATATGGCTTATGTTTTCATATTTATATGTAATGTTTTTTACTTACAATTTGTAATTATTCAACTTCAACTATAATGTAGTTCTCATGAGTGTATCATGCAGCTGGTTGGGCATATAAAAGGTGTTGTTTGATTGAGATTAGCTGAAAATATAGTTTCTAATTCTATTAATCAAAATCTCTATAATCCATGGAGGTTAAATGATTCTATGTTTGTTTAATTGTAATCTGCTTGCAGACAATTGATTTGTAACAATTATTTGCTTCTTTTGGATAATGAAATTACTTATTTATCATATATTTTTTTTATTTATTAAAAAGTCAGTTTGAATACTCTTTTCTCAAGTAAAAAAATATAAAATTTATGTGAGAGTTATGTTTTTTTTAAAAGTTAAAAAACAGAATTCCAATTTAATCTTTTGAGTAAAAGATCATCCAATAATTATGGAACCAAATGTATGTATGGACTTTTGGATTCAGAATTTGTAATTGTCATTTATAATAATGTTAAGTTGTGATATTAATATTGATATGATGAATTTTAATGGCAAAACAAGTTAGTCATATTAAATGTATAGTTTAGTTTATATGATCAAAGGAAAACTTTTAAGAGAGAAATTTGATTCTCTATTAATTATTGCATAGTTAACACATACAATACAATTATGGAAGCATAAATATTCAAGTTACTTTTATGACAATATACAGTTGAGATAGTAACAGTAAGAAGAAATAATCTAATAATAAAAAATTTTCCCATGTTTTTGTGATCATTAAAGGTAAGATAAGGGAAAAAAAATATATATAAACTCCATAGCATACCCACTGACCCAACAGCCCCAACACACAGTCTCTCTCCGACAAGTTTCACGCCCCTGAGAATCCTTTTAGTTTTCCTTTTCCTTTTTATTATAAGACAGTCTTTGTTCCGTGTACAACCAGTTCACTTGTTATTGTTTAGACAAAAAAGAAAGAAAAAAGCTTAGTTCTTAAACAAAACAAAAAAAGCACCTCGATTTTGGAACTGGGTTGTGTCCAGATCTTGGATTAGAGCCAAAGATTTCAACAAAAATATCAGTTCTTTTTTTTACTTTGAAGTCATAAAGCCAGAGCCCAAGGTGAATATAATTCATATTTTCTTGTTTTTATTGCTTTGAATTGTTTAAGTTAAGAGCAAAGGTGGGGATTTTCATTGGGATTTTCTTTTATTTTTTTATTTTTTTGCTTTTTTCCCTGTTTTTGCTCTTCCTTGGATTACGGGGCTTTGTGAAGAAAAGTTCTTTGCTTTATTGGAATATGGGCTTAACTATTGATGGGTCTTTGCTTAATATTAAGTCTGGAGTCTCAGGGGGTTTGAAACCAGCTCATTAACTTTTCAGGGGTTTTTGGTTTCTGGGTATTAAGGGAATTCTATGGTTTTCAGTTCAAGCTGAGCGTTCGGTTTGTTAGTTTGGTTTAAAATTCTGGGTTTTGCTGGCTATTCCGAGTTGGGGTTATGCTTTTGAAGCTGTTCAGTGAAAGAGTTAACCTTGTGAGGTTGATGCCTTGTTGGTTTCTTGGTTTTAATATTGAAGAATTTTTGTGTTAAAAGTAAGCTCTAGAAAGGCTTTGGATTGGGGTTTTAACTTTATCTTTCAGCTTTTGTTTTTGCTTCATTTTTTGGAGGTTGGGGGGTGATTTTAAGTTGTCAGCTTAAAAAAAAAGAACGTCTTTGCGTCTTTGGCTACTGGATTTTGGGAAAATTTGGTTTCTTAATTGTATGCTGTTCTAGGTTTTAGCTTTAGTAATGATCTGTGTGAAAGTTCTTTCTCTTTAATAAATTTTGTAAAATCATGCTTGTTTCTGCTTAGTGAAGGGTTTAGGTTTGTGGCATGGGTTCTTAGTAACTTGGAGGTTAATAATTTGGCTTCAATTTCAATTTTTCATGTACTAGGGGCTTGAAGAATTGAGGTTTTAGGTTCTAATTAGGTTTTTAATTTGGAAATTGTTTCTTAGTGTCAGTCTGGAGTTCTATTTGGCTAAATTTCGAAGCTTTCTGTTCTTGGAATTGGTTTGGGGAAAATTTTGGTTTCTACCTTTTGATTTTTGGGTGACTTGATATTTTAAGAAGGTGCTTTCTTTTGCTTTGCCAGGTTCATTTTCTTGGTGCTATCATGGATTCCCCACAGTCAGTTGTCTCACCATTCAAGAACTCTGTTGTAGCTGAGCCTGAGAAGCAGAAATCCGAATTTTTCAATAGGAACTCTGGTGGCTTATCATCAAATGGGTCTGAGGTTAACAGAAAGGAAGTTGTTGTGCCCAACCAAGAGAATTCCATTGGTGTTCTTGAGGTTTATGTTCATCAGGCAAGAGACATCCAAAACATCTGCATTTACCACAAGCAGGATGTCTATGCGAAGCTTTGTCTCACCAGTGATCCTGAAAGCACAGTTTCCACCAAGATCATCAATGGTGGTGGGAGGAATCCAGTGTTCAATGAAAATCTCCACCTTAATGTTCGAACCGTTGAATCCTCTCTCAAAATCGAGATATTCATGATGAGTAGAGTGAGGAATTATCTTGAAGACCAGTTGCTGGGTTTTGCATTGGTGCCGCTGTCTGAAGTACTCCTCAAGAATGGGAAATTAGAGAAAGAATTCTCTCTTTCTTCAACTGATCTGTTCCATTCACCTGCCGGTTTTGTCCAATTGTCTCTTGCATATGCTGGATCATCTCCTGAGGTAATGGCTATTCCTGCAATGCCTACAGCTGTGGTTGGTGATGAAACTGTGAAGAATTCAGAAACAAGCGAGTGCGAGTTAGAAAAGATTGAGTTTCCGGATCCAAAAATCGCGAATGAGAACCAGATGATGGTTTCCGAGTATTTTGGGATCCAGTGTTCTAATTTGGACTCTGAAAGTTCTGAAAGTTTGGTAACCTCTGATGCTGAGAATCAAATTAGTTCAGACATGGATGTTCATGTAGTGGAAAGCTTCTCAACTGCTACAGTCAATTCCATCCAAGTCCCCAAGCTTGATTCTCCTCCAAGCAGTGTGTCAACTAATGGGGTTTCATCTCCATTATCAGCTGCTGCAAGCTCTGAGTCCTCTGATGGTCCAGCTGCTTCAAAAACTCCTACTCAGGAACACATTTCAGCCCCAAAAGAGAAAACTGTAGATGTTGGAGATGCTAGCAGTGATTCCTCTGGGGCACAAAGCGATTCCTTTGCTAAACCCGTTGTTTCTGTTAATATTGAGCCCGAGCAGAAGGTGGTGCAGCAAGATATAGTGGACATGTACATGAAAAGCATGCAGCAATTTACTGAGTCATTGGCTAAGATGAAACTGCCTCTGGACATTGACAGTGGAACAACCAAATCAGAGAATTCAAGTACCACTGATCAGAAAATACAAGCATCGAAAAACACCGGCTCTCGGGTGTTCTATGGAAGTAGGGCTTTTTTCTAAGCTTTCTGATCCTCTGTTCAAAGGAAAGACACACAGGTGACTTTAGATTTTTAGGGTGGAGAACTGGAGACTAATGCTAATAGTGAAATGTAATAATGTATCATGTAATGTGAGTCTTTTCCTTTGTACGTCGACATGCTTTAGGTGAGGGGGAAAATCATGACTTGTACTGTTTACTAGCTTTGTTTCATTGCAACTGCTGTTAGTATATATGAACCTTTCCTTTTAATTTTATAACAGTGTCTTCCTTCTGCTGATTTCAACTTTTCAATAATTGCAAAAATCACATTCCATCTTAACCAGTCTAATTATGCATGTAATCATATTCTGTGATAATTGGTCCCACTTTCACATGGTGATTTGAGGCCAAAAGTAAGGGCAAAGCATCCAAAATTTTGCTTTCTGTTGTTCTCTATAATTAGATTCAAGGTATCACTGGACTTATATTCATATTTGCTTTACATTTCCATCATAGAAAGCAGTTGGCTAGTATATCTTTTACAGTTTTATAATTTTTGACCAATATTTGAAATTCCAGGAAGCTAACAAGTTTTGTCATTCCAATATGCTGTTTTTCTCTATAATATTGAAGTTAGTAGAACTTAAATAAGGTATATAATTATCCCTATTTACTTACCTTCAAAGTGAGAGAAAACCAGTGTTTCTTTCAACAACAACAAAACAAAAAACAAAAAACAAAGAAAAGAAAAGAACAGAAATTGAGGGATAACTAGATAGAAAATAAGAAACCATTTTATTCCATACACAGGAGCAAATTCTAAATTGGTACTTCAATGATTTCATTTGCTCTGATGGTCATGTGCCTTCTGCAGATCCATGCAATATGGCCATCATCCCTATATCTCACCCTCCATAACCCAAATTTATCTGCAATATCCTTTCCAGTTGAGCACCTTCTATCCCTTAAAAAGTCCACCACCCATTGTTGTGCTGATCTTAGATCTTGCTGAATATCTCCAGCCTTGTTTCTGTTTCGGATTCCGTTTATTCGTCCCATCGCTGCAGTTCCAGCAGCTCCAGCAGCAACTGCTCCTGCTGCTCCATACATTAGGGAAGAGTCGGCGAGATGGGCAACTTCCCTGCTCAAATCTGGTATCATGTTTCCCATCCCGGCTGCTAAATGTGCCCCAATTTTGAGAGCAAATGTTACCAGTTTCATGAACTTTGTCATGTATGGAGCTAAGCACTTTACAGCAGTGTTATCAATGTGCATTATTTCACAACCAACCTGATCTTCAACAACATGCATTTCTCTCCTGAATTCACACAACATGTGCAGCCGAAGAGCAGTCATGCCAGAAATAATGTTGGTTACCAATCTCCTTGAGTAGTTTTCTGTTCTCACAAAATAGAACATGTTGGGTACTTTCCGCCCTTCGATTTGAACATTAAAGTTCACAAGGTAGTTCACTTTGCGATGAAGCTCAATTAAAAGTCTGTGCTCGTAATATCTCATTCCCTGAATCTCCTGTTTCAAATCTCTTATTTCTTGTTCAATGATCTTTAATCTCTGCAATACTGTTTCCACTCCCTTGGCTATTCCACCAAAAGAAGGATCAATTTTGTCACTTTCAACAGCATTGGATAAAGAATTCTCTGCTTCATCTGGATTATTTTCTGGTGGAACTTGCAGTTCCACAGCAAGGTTGTACAGGTCATGATATCTTCGGTGTAATACTTCCCGGAAGTCATCATCTGATAGGAGGTCTCGAGCTAAATCAAACCCAGCTCTAAGAATTGATCTGCCCGAATCTGACACCGAATCCCAGGTGTGCTGATAATCGTACATGCTTTCAGCTGGAACTGAGAGTAGTGCTTGTTTAAGTTGCTGAAGAGGCACAAATTGGGATTTCCTGTACCTAGGAGGAATCAGGTTTTGCACACATTCTGGCCTCACGATATTTTCAATCAAAGTTACACCATGGCAGAGGCTTTGAATTGCTGGAACTATGAGCTGTTGGATAAGCCTGAGTGTTTCTGTAAGGTTCTTGGTGGAGCAGGCTAGGATGTCAATGTAGTAACCCAACTGTCCTCCAAGCTCTACTCGGACATGGATACCATTGATGTTTATGGAAATGAGGTATTTCTCAAGGCTATAAGTAGCTCCATGCTGGTTCTTCAATGCCATGATTCTATTATGAAGGTGCACCTGTATATGCAAATATTAAACTGAGTGAGAAATTAAGTCTAGGACATGATCATTCAAAAAATCTTCCTTAATCAAATGTTCTCATGGTGTACTATTACAGCTAAAATTGAATATTTGAAGCACTGCTAAACATGCAATTTGAAGGATCCAAAGTGGATAAGTAAGCTAACAAATTATTTACACCATGATTGATATATCAATGCAAAGTGGAGGATGAAACATATTCACACTTCAAAGAAAAACATCAGCTCATAGTTTTAATTGAATTGCATTCTTTTTTTAGTATTGGATTCCTTGTGATTATCATCTGTTTCTATAGTCTTATTCAAATTCTGAAAAATAAGGTAAAGCTTAATATGCAAAAGAGGTAAGGTAAAACTCTTGCCTGTAAACGTGGAAAGAAGCCTGGTGTAAGAAACATATGGCTTGAATCATCACACTGAAGATGTCTCCCTGCATAAAGGCAATCAGCACCACTTAATTGCCACTTCTGTGGTTTACCTCTGCCTTCTTCGAGAATCGAGGGAATCAATAGCAGAGAATTTGGATCAGATGGGTCTTGTTCATAGCATAGTTCAAGCTTCATCATCATTTTAACAAGGTCATTGGCCTCTAAGTTCTCAAACACCTTTGAAACCATTCCTGGAATCTGACTCTGTAAACTTCCTCTTAGAATCTTCTCCAATTCTTTCCTGCTGATGAATCCATTCTCTGCTGAGCTTTGCCTTCTAACCTCTAATTTTATCAGTTGACTCAGTACTTCACCACAAAACCACTCACAATCCAAAATTAGGAAGCCTAATTCATCAAAATATATCACCTCCCCAATATGATGAAGACAAGTAGCAACAGCCCTCCTCCTCATTTCGATTTTCTCCTTATTATCATGTCGAGAGCGAATCCTCAGAGGTGGAACTTTAACTTGGCATAGCTCAGCAAACTCTTTCCACTTCATAGCTGGCTTGTTGTAGTTCTCTGATCTCCAATCAGATAAAATTTGTATAAGATCATTGCAAAGCTGATAGACCCGAGGAACTCTCTGGAGAACAGTTTTGCTTGTTTTTCGAATGTGATGGGTGAGTTTACTGACTGATGCAGATGATCTTGCATCAACAGTAAACACAGTTGGATAGAAATCAACATAGCCACTAAACTTGTCTCTCATTTTTTGTATTGAATTCACCGTGGCCTGCAAGTTCTGAGATGTTTGATTGACTTTGTCATAATGTGTGAGGACTACTGCTACATTGGGTAGCATGCATTGCTGGACTGCCCTTTTCGAGTTGGAAACAATAAACCTGAGCCAATATTGAAGGTCCTCTTCAATCTCCATTGGAGTCTTTGGTTCTCTGTTGCTTGGTTTCCTGAATAAACTTGATATGATCAGGAAAAATGATGCACTCCCATGCCCTGGAAACATGAGATCATGAAGAGAATAAAACTCATGCTGACCAGCAAGATTCCATATTGATATCTTTGTGTCTTCATCTTTGAAAGTCTTTATCTTCATACCAACTGTTCTAACAGCTTGTTCAACTGGATTTACTAGGGTCCTCACTTGTTCAATGTAGGGAAGCTTAGAAGAAGAGAAATTCTGTGATATTGAATTGCAAAGTGTTGCCTTACCTGCAAAGAGCAATTAAAGAAAATGATTATAATTGATCTCATCAGCATTTTGAGTTCTTATTTCTTAAAGTAGAAAGGTTCAGTGTAGTTAAAACTTACCAGCATATTCTTGGCCACAGAAGAATACCCTGCAGCTCTTGGGCTCAGTAAGTGGCATGTCCTTGAGCAAATCATTTTCAGGTTCAGTTTCAGTCTTCCCATTCTGACCCAATCTTTGATAAATTGCATCTGCCTTCCCTGTATTATGTAATGGTGTTTTAGCAAGATCAATATCTTCAATCCAAGGATTTATTTGTAGTGTCTCTATTATTGCCTGCAACACCCTCTCCCCTCTAACACCTTTGCAACCTTGTAAAGACAAGCACCTCAAACTGGCATTCTTCTCTAAGCTCTTGAAGATTCTGAAAAAATCATCCGGTCTCATGCTTTGATCATCGACAATTGCTAGTCGAGTCAAAGTTTCATTGGTTGTTAACATCTGCAGAATGGCTGCAAAACCAGCTCTTCCTATTTTTGTTCTACTACCTCCAAATGTCACAGACCTTAGTGTAATGTTGGCTTGGAACTGCAAAGCAGAGAATCTACTCAAAGGGCATAATAGATGCTCCACGCCTACTCCACTGAACCAGTTTCCATCAAGATGCAAGCGTTCCAAATGCCTGTTCTTGAATAGTCCAGCTGCTACATACACAACTCCCTTGTCTTTAAGACAGGTTTTTGACAAGGTTACCTCTTTCAGGCTTTGGTTCTGCTCCAAAACCCATCTAAATTCCTTTGCCCACCGGGATTTTAGACGTACTCCGGTCATATCAAATGATGTAACAGTTGAATTCAAACCAAGAGCACAAGCAACCCGGCAAGCACCTGAAACATCGATCTTGTAAATTCTAAGAGTGCTATTTTCAGGTAGAAACTCAACCACCTTGGAACTTTTATCTCCACTTTCTCCACTCCATACATGGACTTCCATGGCTCTATTCCTTGCTAAAACAGCAGATATAAGGGGTGTTGCTGTGATTGAGCTTGAGTCGAAAATTGTCAAAAGCTTCAGCATTGAGTTTGCTTCAATCATCTTTGAAAGCTCCTCAGCACCTTTTGATCCAATTGAGTCTTCCCATATCTGTAACTCTTCCAAGCTATCATTCACCTTAAGAGCAGAAGCAAGAAATGTAGCACCAACTGTCCCAATATGTGATTCAGAAAACATAACCTCTTTGATAGCTCCATTTCTCTTCAAAATATCAGAAAACTCTGATAAGCAATCAGCATTGAATCTGTTCCTCTGAAACACGAGTTGCTTGATGTTCAAGTTACTATCTAACAACTCTCCAAGGTTTTGCACTTGTTGTAATTCCCATTCAACACAGTGAAACTCCAGATTCCTAAGAGACAACAAGGTGTTTTGGGCTGGTCCTAGAATTATAAGAATGAGGGAGAAGTATTCAAGGCAATCTGTGGAAATGTTTATGTTCATAGAATTTTCTGTTTCTTGATAACAGCCTGAAACAGGTTGAGAAAGGTAGAAGGAAATGCTGTGTAGGTTAAGGCTTTCAGTTTCAAAAGCTTGCAGAACCCATTGAAGATCTCTGAACTTCTGGTTTGATGCCATTGCCAAATGTCAAACTGCCCCAACAAAGATAGCAAAACTTCTTCTCTTCAGAAAAAACTTTATAGAAACCCCATTATGTTGTAGCTGGTTTCATGATATTGACATTCATGCTAATATGCTACAGTACTTTTTGAATTTTGATGCAAATTTCTGTCATATTCTCTCCTTCATTCCAAAGTTATTCCTTACAGCAATACCGTTTAAAGCTAAAGATATTTTTAGTTCACAAGTTAGTCCAGTTGTTAAGTTGGTAAAGAGAAGAACTATTTTTTCTTTATCACACGATAAAAAAAATTTGAAAATATTCCTGATTTTATTACCAAAAAATTATCTTTTACACATTTTTCTAATCCATGTCTTCACTTGATTCTGGTTTATTAATCAAGTAATTTACTTGGTATAAAGATAAAAGTTTTAAATAAGATTAAAGGTGATACTTCTTACAGGTGTAAATGGAGGCCTACACCTTTTTGACCTTTTTTTAGCTTTGTTCTAACTTTCTTATTCTCTCTTCTTTTCTCATTGAAGAGAATGAAGAATCCTATAAAGCAATGAAGAAAAAGGGCAGTTTGAGTGTTGGACAAATTAACCTCTTTTTAAGGGATCTACTTATCCCAACAAGACAACAGACAATCCCATTTAAGTTTTTTTTTTTCCTTCAGTAAAGACATGTTTGGACATTCTCTAGAAATTTTTAAATGATGGGTAGAACAATATTGGACACGATTACACGACACGAACACGACATAAAAAAATAATTAAAAGCACGATACGAACAAAAAAAAATAACACAAACACGATATAAATACAAGAATGTCTCAAAATCTATAGAATATGAATTATTAACTTTTCAAAACTTATATACGAAATATAAAATATTTTAAACATAATTATAATATAAATACACGAATTATCAAGTCTAAGTAAAAAGTCTCTTAAGATTAATTATAGTTTTATCCAATGACCAAACATACCCCACTTTGCCTGGTGAATCATGTTCCTTCCTTCTGGGCTTAAATCTTGGTAAAATATATATTTCCTGGCAGCAACTTAGAAAACTTTTTATGTATTATAGTACATTGCCTCGAGTGATGTGCAAATTGGCCAACATCAACATGTGAATTTGCGGTGCAATCAGGGCCGTCGAAATTTTCTGCTAAGTTTGGACCCCAGTAAATGTCATTTTCATGTGGAAAAACTGAACCATATTCCCATGAACAATTATGACACCCCCAATTAATATTTCTGAGGATTTTCTTATATGGTAATTTTGAATAGTAAAATTGAATAATTGATATAAACAATTTAATAGTAAAACGACACCTTTCAATATGATGAGATATCTCTAATGTAATACCTTCAATACTACCTCTAATCGTAAATCCAAATGAACCCTTACTATCATTTTCTTGAAACTATCATGTATCAATCAAGAATATTTTCAAGCTTTATGATGATCTTACTGAGAATTTATCATATATAATTGAACGGTTGATATTTTTTGCATTAATGATTTTATAAGCAATATCCAGTTGTAGATATTTTATCATGTTTTGCTAACTTTTTGGCAGGATGAGTTTGTATGGTGAAGGCCTCGTTTAGCATTGTTTCTGGCACAGCTTTTGAGGTCAAAAGCTGTTTTTCACCGCAAACGCAATGCTAAACAGATAAAAAAAATTGGCTTCTGCTGTTGAAACTATTGTTTGAAAAGCCAAACTAAAAAGCCAAAAAAATATAGCTTTTGGATAAAATGACTTTATTATCCTCACATCTCTAAACTTTTATTATTTTAAACATATTTTTTTTTGACATTTCAATTTCCTACAACACTTTTTCACAGCAATGCTAAACACTTAAAAGTTTTTAAATCACATTTTTTCACCACACTTTATAAACACACTTTTTCCAACTCGAGTTTTTTTCAACTCAAACTTTTTCCAACAGCAATGCTAAACTAGCCCGAATAATTTATGCGTGGTCATTCCATGGGCACCTGAACTTTTTTTTTTTTTTTTTTTTTCATTTAAGACTTTTTTTTTTTCATTTAAGAACAAAAGTAGATGGACCAAGAAAAGAACACAATTGGGAAAATAATTGCACTTTTTCATCGTGAAAGGTTCTCTTCTCTCAGACCCAAATAACTTTGGGCCTTACCCTACTGATAAATTTGCAAGCTGACATTATCATTTTCTGGCAAACTTTAAGTGGAAAATGGAAACCCACAAAAAAGTGATTTGGGCATAAAAAAAAGCTTACCAACAAGTCCAGACTCATTATTAGAGGACAATAATGCCATAAAAATTTCACACAAAGGTAGAGAGATTTGGTTTGGGTGCCACTGTAAAAAGTGATTTGAAAGCCCCAAGCAAGACATATCCAGTTTTCTATGGAAGTATGGATAAGAGCTCAGTATGGCCAAAGAATAGCCACTGAGAACAAATAACTGGAAGTTTATCAGCAGGTTGAAACCTCTGAAAAAACAACTAGAATGACCTATGTTACTCCGACTAAGATATGAGTGTCGGATGCGGATATGTTAATTTTTTTTTAAGATTTTCATATATTTGGAGAGTTTTTGGAGGATCATATCCTCATACCCATGTCCGAATATGCTTGGACACGGGT
The DNA here is from genome assembly GCA_030761205.1 of Fremontodendron californicum. Classification (NCBI taxonomy): domain Eukaryota; kingdom Viridiplantae; phylum Streptophyta; class Magnoliopsida; order Malvales; family Malvaceae; genus Fremontodendron; species Fremontodendron californicum. The sequence continues at coordinate 21,166,504 of JAULJL010000033.1, forward strand.
ACTTCAAGAAAAATAAAGAATCGGCGCAACACAGAGAATGACAATTGATGCAGCGTTCTAACATTCCAGACAAATTGAACAGTTCAAATTTCAAACATATGGGTTATCAAAACCATAGGAATAAAGTCTTACATAACCTAATAGCATGCAGCAGATGATTGAAGAAAAGATGAATGTTGACATTAGCAGCAAAAGCAAACAGTTATTACATATAGTGTGAGTAAAGCTGTTTGATGTTGTTTCTAGTTTCTAACAAAAATTAAATCAGAATAATTTTGTTGCTTATTTGATTGGATTGGGGTTTTATCTGGATATCCCTCTAATGTTTCACACTAGTAAATTGAACAGAAACTCCTTACAATCTGAGAGAAAAAACAATCCCAGATAATATGAAGAAAATATAAGGACAAGAACCAGCAACTCTGCCAGGCATTACAACATCTGAAAATTTTAAAAAGAAAAGGGGACAAAAATTAATACCCTATTGTTTGATGTACCACTACTGGCATGCCTTGCTGAAGATGCATGGTACATTAATTGGAACCAATCTTCCGGAGTATATAATCCCGCAATCTGATTGTACACCTCACTCGAATGCCAAAGAAACGAACCTAAATTTTCACTATTAGAATAAAATAGAAAAAAACAAAATCAAATCTCAAACCTTACAGAAAATCCCTTGTAACTGCTCGCTCTGAATGAGTATATTTCAAATCAATAACCCTCGTTAGTGCTAAAAGATCAATTTCCTTGTAAGCTGACATAGTATTATGAGGCAGTTGTATCAAATTCACAAATCCTTCACCTGTTTTTGCAAATTCATTCACCCTACATCATAACTTATGATATCCAAATAACAGATCTCCTAGGCAGCAATTCCTGGATAAGAAACAAAGAGATGAATCAACAAATGCAGCAAGCTGGCATTCACCTCTCAAGCCTCAACATATCAGCATAAATAAAATGTTCCGAATCAAGCTCAAGTATCTGGACGTAAAAATATTATAATTCAGTGATTCAATCCTATGAAATTAATAATATTCAGATTACTGAATTTCCAATCTGCTTAAAAGGACAAGTGCAGGAAAGATTCAAATGAAGTTTGATTTTAAAGTTAAATTTCTCAACTGATTTCTTCCGACTTATTTACAACAATATTAAAGTTTATAAGGTCTGTTAAAAAAGCAAGCATAAATGCAGGGAGGTTGGATAAAATAATTGACACCAATGGATTCTATCATGGTGCCAAAAGAAAAGTAAACAGTAGGCTGCTCTTACAGGAGGTGAAATCAGACACGACACATGACTAATGATAATCTTAAGAGTCCATTCCAAAAACAATTGTTAAATAGGTAAAACAAGCATGACCTCCATCTTAAATTCAAACTCCATGAACTTAAAACAAATTAATTCCACCTTATACTAATGACCTTATCTTCATTCTTTTTTACACCCTCTGCTAATCATAGACACAAGATGTCAGAAACAAGTTTATGTTGTTATGGTACCTAACATCATAGACACCAAAGCTATGGGGTTTCAAACATCAATAAACTCTGATCGCAATAACGTTCCAGCACAAGGAAATTTTCATCTAGAGTCAAGAAAATTCAACTGAAACCTTTAAGTTCAAAGTAGTTATTTCCATCCTGGTGAATCTTGAGTAAACCTAACCTAAATTCAGAAGCTATTTCTAAACCACTTAGTGAAACTAAAGAGAATATTACCTCTATTGGACTGTCTACTAGCAACACTGTAACTTCCAACATAATCTTCAGAGGTTCTTGCAGTAACATCTGAGGATACATTACCAAGCCCATAACTGAACGAGCTAGAACCATCCAAGTCAGGAGTCGCAGACTGCCAAGTTGAGTTACCATAAACTGAAGCACTGCGGTAAAGATCCCCATAGGACCCCTCAAAATTACCAGTTGAGCCAGCAAATGATGATGTTGGAGCTGCAACAGTGCCACTGTTTCTTCCATATCCTCCCCCTCCTAAACCATAGTTGTCATCAGCACTCCCATAACCAGCACTCCCACCAGTATAGCCAGAAGCATTCCCTCCACTTTGCACAGGAGGAGAAGGGCTCCAATTAGCTCCACTATTTCCTAAAGAACCAAAACTCCCACTTCCAGTCCCCAAGTAACCACCAGGGCTGGAAGCATTTGTGGCATTGCTAAAGCCTCCATTTCCCCAGATATTCCGAGTAGCAGAGCTCAAAATAGAATCATTTCTTCCACTTCCTACACCATAGCCAATAGGAGTGTTATACCTGTTTGAAATCCCACTATAATAGGGGCTAATTATCCGCCCGTATCCAAGACTGTTGCCAAAGTTGGAACTCCCACCATAGCTTGGGCTCATTCCTGGTTCCATATCCATACCTATTCCATAGCCAGTGGTACTAAATGGAGGAAACCCGCTTCGACCACTAGCAAGAGGATTAAACCTACCATCCATCCTGACTCCAAAGCCTCCAAGTGGGCTTGGATTATATCCCTGAGCATAACTATTGAGGAAGTTGGCAGCCCTACTCAAACCATAATTATATCCAATCACAGGGCTGCGGCTGGGGCCTGGAGATAGTTCTTTAGGAACTGCCCTCTTGACCTCAACCAATTTCCCGTTGAGTTCGTGAAATGTTTTATGCAGGACTCTGTCTACCACTTCCTCCGAATCATAAGTGATGAAGCCGAACCCTCTTGGCCTCTGCGTGTTATGATCATACATCACCACAACATCAGTAATTGTACCAAACTGATCAAAGTAGTTCTTAAAGTCACCCTCAGTGACCGTAGATGCTAAACCTCCAACAAAAATCTTTTTTGTGCGTCCAGGACCAGGAGATCCAGTGATGCCACTCATGTTCCTGTTTAAAATTTGTTGATCATCCCTAGGAACAGCCTTCTTTGCCTCAACCTGAAAATTGAGGAGTCAGCAAGTTTAATCAAACAATTGCATCACATTTTCTGTCAACCTAACCATTGGATAGAAATTCACTCAAACAAAATCATATTCAGTCAATGCCAGAAAATAGTTCAAATTCATTACTTCATGTCCAGAGAAAGGCCAAAATTTGGCAAACTTTAACTCATTGTGATTATCACAAATTTCAAATTAATTGAGGACAAATAACATCGCTCCTCTGTAGGGATTTTGTAGTAGTACTTTAAAAGGAAAGAAATATGTAAAATCCTGTATAAAGGATAATCATAATCAAGGCTCTCACCGTGCGACCATCAATCATATGCTTATCCATAATTACCCTCTCAGCAACAGCAGGATCAGCAAAGACAATGAAACCAAAGCCACGGGCACGACCTGTAACACGATCTCTCATGATCATTGCCTCCACCACTTCTCCATATTTCCTGAAATACTCCTTGAGACGTTCCTCATCAGTATCCCAAGATATCCCACCAATGAAGAGTTTACCAAGATCTGATTCCATCTTATCTGCAATCACCATCATCAACCACCAATTTCAATCCCAAATGGAAAAATCTAAACTTTTCTCAAATCAAAGTACCATAAATTGGATTCAAAGATCAAATTTTGAAATTCAATCAGAATTCTAACACCAATTCAATAAATGAAACTCTTCCACGACTTAAAAAGCCAATCCCGAATTATCCAATTACAATCAGCAGCTAAAAAGGATCCGTCCTTATTTTAGAAAAAACAAACCAAAACAGATCAAAATGTGAACAATAACAACAATCAAACAGGAATATTAAAAGAAACAACATGCCTTTTGATATGAATTATAGACAGAATCTGATCAAAGACAGAGTGGGTAGTTGTCAAATCCAATCTAGGATCATCTGATAACTTCATGCACCAATCAGAAAACAACCCAAAATTCCTGACAATCAAAAAATTGAAAATTGAGACATTTGGATCAAAACAAAAGTCAAGAGAAAGATCGGGAAACAGATAAAAACAGAGAGAAAAAGAGATGAAGAAGAAAAAGAAAAAGAAAAAGAGAGAAAATTTTACCACCTTGGCAATGACCCAAATTAGAAAATGGGGAGGATTTTAAGATCTGAGATGAGAAATGATGACAATGGAAACAGAAGAGGAGGTTTTGCTGTTCATTTTTTTTTTTTTTTTATCTTTTCTCTTTAAAAAGGCTTTTCTCTCTTCTCCTCTCTGTCTCTCTCCTCCTCTGTTTCTTTTCTATCTTTCTTGGTTATTCCACTCCTCTTTAATTAAATCAAAAGAAATACAATTTGAGGAGAGAGATAGAGAGAAAAGAGAGAGAATATATATGGAGAGAGATTGAGATTGGCAATCCTCTGGTGTAAGAATATTTGGAGTTAGCCTAGAGTTATGGCAGGAGATGGTGATAATTTTTTTTCTTTCTTTTAAAAGAAAATTAATAGTAAACATCTTATTTTTCATTTTGTAATGTTTAAACATGAATAATAACCATATGACATAACTATTCCTTGCTTGGATTTAGGGATGGCAAAACCCGATCCGACCGATGGATTTCGAACCGATCCGATCCGAATGGAGAGGTTTTTTTTTTTGAACAATGGAGGCGGGGCGGGGCGGGGCGGTTTTTTTTGTCTGAAAGGCGGGGATGGAGCAGTTGTGGTAATTGCCTGCTCCGCCCCGCCCCGAATAGTGAAATTACAAATTTACCCTTACATATTTAGCTTTTAAATGAATAATAAAATAATATAATTAAACTTTTTATTTTTATTTTTATATTTAATTTATTTTTAAAATGCTTTATTATTTGAAAAAAATAAAAATAATTAATAAATATCAAATGGGGCGGAGCGGGGCGGGGCGGTTATGGATGTAACCGACATCCATGGAGGTGGTAGTGGTATTGAAATTTCAACATCCATGACGGAGCGGGGCGGGGCGCGGAGCAGTACAATGACGGGGCGGGGGCGGATACTGCAAAATCCGCCCCCGCCCCGCTCCATTGCCATCCCTACTTGGATTGCATGTTAGAACCAAATCATATTTTAACTTTTGCATTTTTAATCATGAAGCAGACTTTTGTACCACTTTATTAGACTTTAACTTTGCATTATTTTATTTTAATAACTTGAATTATTAATTTTTTATACTGATTTGATAGGATATATATATATTTACAGACAGGTTTGTTCAAATTTTTGGCATGATGTTGTTGTCTAACCTTATGGTACAGATTGAGTCTGGTAGGCTTGAGTTGAGACCACACATAAAATTAGTGGAGTTTTACAACTTACAAGTTATTTCATGTTTATTTTTTCTCAAAAGAAAAAGATTATTATACAACATCATCACAATCATCTATGTTTTGTTCTGAAGTCTCCAAAAGTTATCTGTTAACCCTCTTCAAATAAAATTGAGCATTAAGTTATAAACACAAGTACAATTAATCACATGTTTTGTTTTGTTTAGGACATTCAGATTTGATGCATTCACAAGTTAAGCTTTGATTAGACAGATACCAAAATCAACCACTACAAGGATTAGGAGGTAATTAAGACCAAAAGTCTAAAAACCTTGAGGAGTTGTTGCTATTAAAGTAGTAGTGTAAATGAAGAACATCAGATCAGCCAGCTATAACCTTAAATTCAATGTTAAACTAAGCATTTCGGTAAGTTCAATGAGTGTTCTTGGATGCATAGATTATTTTCATAATTTTCTAATATCGGGTTGAACAACTTTTTGCAGTTAAGACTGGTATAAATTTTATTTGGTGTAAGCAGAAAGCAAGGTCCAATGCCTAATTTAGATTAGAAGAGAGATTGGTTTGTAGTGAAGATATTTTGGGATATTTAATGATTTGGCGTGCAATTTTTAAACAAGAACAACCAATGTAAGAACAATGTTTTTCTCCAGAGGCCAAGATCCAAATAAAATCTTTTTGGAAATTCAAATTGATTTGTTAAAAATAAAATATAATGTAGGCCACCAACTTCCAAACCAAGTTGAAACATTACAACAGATTGATGATCCCAAATGGCCAAATCCCATTATTTTTGACAGAAAACAAAAAATTGTGAAATGCAAAGTTTCAGCAGCAAAACTATTGTTTTGAGCATGTTTCACATGTCATTTTGAGCTTATTTCAAGACCATGATTAATGATAATTGCCTTTAACATTAAAGTGCAGTCTGATAAACAGTTTTCAGCCTGAAAGAGCTGTGTGCATAAGAAATGTCTTTGGTAAACCACAGCTACAGGTAAGCATGTATTTTGTCTAGATTGCCATGTATAAGCTTTTGTAATTCATTTGATTCTCTTTACACTCTAATGACTGCTTGCCAGCTTTAATAGTATTTGGTTTGTTTAGCAGTTAGCATTAGTAACAATAAATAAACTTGCTAGATTAAACACAAATTTTCTTTATTTGGATTAAGCAGAAAAAAGAATTATCTTGCAAAGCTTTCTGCTTATGTTAAGGACTGAGATGTATTTCAATTACTAAGGGTTAAAAGGTACCTCTCAGACCAAAAAAAAGAAAAAAAATAGACAAGCAAACAACAGACAAGTACTTGTAAAGTCTATTATGATAATAACATGACTTATAATTGCATTTTCAGTCTCCCTCATTATGTACATTGGCTTCTGCCTTTCCTGTAAAAGGCTCAGATAGATGTCTTATTTAACTTTAACATGGAAGTTCTTTCTGCTAATTAAACAGAGGAAAACGGTACTGTTTTTTCTGGTGCTGAAAGGGAAAATGGAATGTAAAACATATTGAAGTGTCCCACTAATAATTTGATCCTGGAGTGTCCCAAGTCTCAGGTATGACACTGTGAAGTATACAGCAATCGCGGTGGCCTGATTCCCAAGAAGACATAGAGGAAATTGAACGATCTTCGTGTGCATATAAAGCCTCATCTATCTTCTCCAAAACATCTGCTGTAGTTGGTCTATCTTGTGGTGAATGAGATACACACTTAAGAGCAATATTAAGCAAAGGAAATGCCCATTGCATTGCAGCTCTGGTGACTTCCTTGTCAAAGACTTCTCCAGTCCATTCTTCCCTCACCATAGAACTGACCCACTTCGGAAGGTCTACTCCGGTTTTTTCGACAGTTTTGCCGGTTAGTAACTCCAGTAGGATAACTCCGAAGCTGAAAACATCGCCTTGTTCAGATAAACTTTTCTCGGGTGCCATATAACCATTGGAAGAGAAGAGGCAATTCTTGGGGTCTAAAAGCCTTGAAATCCCATATTCACTTATTAATGGTTCCATGTTTTCACCCAACAGTATATTTGAGAGCTTTATATTTCCATGAGGAATGCTCTCCTTGTCATTGGAACTCTGGTATATGAATGCCAAACCCCTTGCAATTCCACGTGCTATGGTCAGTCTAAGTCTCCATGGAAATTCTCTTTTACCCTCAATGTAGCCTGCAGGTTACCAAAACAGTTTTCTCAGACGAATGAAAGTCATAAATTTGTTCATTAAATACAAATGAAGATACATTATTTTCAATTATCTACATGAAGAAATAATAAGATCAAGCAGCTGTAAGCATTTAAGCATTGCAGAGAGAACAGTTTCAATAGAGTAACCAACAATTGGACACACGTTTGCAGTCTAAAACATTAGTCTCAATTTTCTTGTGTTTTTGCGAAAGAATAATGCAATGCTGTAATCTTACCTTGTAGCAAGTTTAGGAGGCTCCCATTGCTCTGGTACTTGTAGAACAGAAGCTTTTCTTCATTAGTACAATTGTAGCCAACAAGAGGAAGAATATTTCGATGCTTCAAGTTCCCTATCTGCCTCATTGTTTGGTCAAACTCTTCAAAAGACACCTGCAACTTCTTCAATCTTTTGACAGCATAAGTGGCATTGTTCTTAAGTAGTACCTTGTAAAGGCTGCAGCAAAAACTCTGGCTTCGTAAATCAGCTGAGGCATCTAGGAGATCATCTAGTTTAAAGCTTTCATGGTCTTCAACAAAGAACACAAGCTCTTGGTGTCTATCCTCAGGCTTCATTTCCTCTATAGCATTGACTGGAGGAAGTTTGAGAGGAGATTCTTTGAGAGCTTTTAGAATCTCATTCTCTTTCCTTATTTTATCTGCCCTCTTGCTCATATAGTATAAGAACAGGAAGAAGAACCCAATGCCAAGAAATAAGGGCATCAAAGTCAACAATAATTTGTTTGACTTCTTATCACTAGACTCTCTTGGGGGTCCTGCAACCTGTTCATCCTGTCCTGTTGTGTTTAAATGACTATCTCTTTGTACTGCAATTGGTTCCTTGGAATACTTATAAAAGTGCTCGAATTCTCGGTTGATATGTGGGCTGATGGGAGTGAAATGATTGTTGGAGATGTCCAAGCTCTTGAGATATTTCAATTTGGTTAGAGCCCAAGGAACTCTCCCACTTAAAGAATTGCTGCTTAAGTTTAGATACCTCAGCCTTGTGCAGTATGATATCGAGCTAGGTATAGCTCCATGTATTAGATTTCTTGCTAAGCTAAGAACTTCAAGGTTTTGGAGCTTGCAAAGGGCATCTGCATCTATTACCCCACTAAGATTCAAATTTTCAAGCCTTATTTCTAATATGGAGCTACCCTGCAGATTGCACTTTACAACTTCAGACTTATGCAAGCAGGGAATTTGTGAAAACTCATTCCATTGAGTTCCTAGATTATTTTGGGGATCAACAGATCTAATGAAGCTAAGGAAAGATTTGGATTCATATAACTCACCTCCCATACAGACTGTGGTTAATAGAAGAACAACTGCAATGCATATTAGAGCCTTGAGAAACATGTCAAAACCTCCCATTCTCTGCATCTTTAGACTGCTTTCTTTGGTCATCCAAAACTTGCTTAAAGGGTACTTCAATAAAGGCATCTTGATAGAATCACAATATACATTGTTGTTCTTCCTTGTTTTGATATATCAGATAAGGACAATTTTCTTAGTTTCCAAAGCTTCCTGTCTGCATTTTTCCAATAATTTATTCCAGCAAGATTGATGAACTTTATTTAATTCGTTATCTTCAATGAGATACTAGAGACTCATACTAGAATATTACCGAGACGCCTTGAATATCTTGCTCACAATCTATTGGTTGCTGATAACAGTTTAAGCCTATGTTACTCGATATGTTCAGTTTTTTTAAATTTTTTCATGTATTTGGAGGGTCCCGGAGAGTCATATTCTCATACGCATGTCCGATATGCGTCGAACACGAGTTTCGGATACGAATACTTCAAAAAAAAAAAAATGAAGAGTCGGAGCAACATATGATCAAGCTATCATAGTCTCTTCTGATAAGACTTCAGAATCATGCAGATAAGCATCTAAAACTTTATTTTTTTCCTTTCTGGAGGTCATCTACTATTAGTAGTCTGATTATTTTTTACAATGTTTTTTGGAACATCCTAATTAACTAAAATCTGGCAGTGCCGAAGCTGTTATTCGTTGGCCTAATTTGGTTTTTTTTCCACCATGAAAACCTTGTGCTTTGATAAAGCCAAGAAGCAGCAAACATGCATTGAGGAGCACAACTTACCTGAGCTATCAATATTTTTACCATTTCTTTCTCTTAAATCAACCTGAATATGCATAAACAAATGTCAAATTCATTATTTCTGGGTATATCCCAATCTACAGACTTGAAGTAGGAAATTAAAGAAATAATTACATAAATATTTATTTGATCTAAAGTTCAATTATCAATGCCACCCTTTCAGACATCCAACAAAGACATTGTCCCTTTGACTACTGAATTTGCAGCTGTTTTTTCCTGGAATCAAAGGCTTCTGTTAACTTGCAACTTGCAAAAAAATCTGAGACTTTCTCCAATCTCTTTTTATCATGACTCAGTCAATTCAACTATAAAAACAAGTAATTTCCATTTAATTTAAACTAAATCTCAGGTTTAATAAAAGGCATATTAATACTATGTATTATACTATTATACTATAAATGAATTTCCTTGCCTTTCCATTATATTCTAGTAGAGAACAATATACTGTAGTTAGATGCTGCAAACTTGACTTTCTAAACTTTATTTTGATAATATCAATAAGACAATAACACTCTAAAAAAGTAATTCATTTTTGAGGTAATAATCCCCTTAAAATTTGTTTCAAATAGTTAGTTGACCTAATAATTACAAAAGCAAAAGTGAAAACTTTACCATTATAATTACATCATTATACTTTATTCTCAATATTCATTTTCCCATTCAAAAATTAACATTTCTCATCCTATCAAATATTATAAATTACTCCACCTTATAGGCAAATGTAAATTACAAGCTTCTGCTAAAGTATAACTAAATATTAAATGATTCGTGTTACATAATGAAAGCTATTTTTCTATTTATTCACGTATCTGTTTAGATTTGGAATATGGTATTTTTCTCTTTATGAATACAGGATTGTTTAAAAGGAAATATATATATATATATATATATATATATATATGATATATATATATATATATGATAAAAGCTTAGAAGAGCACTCACAAACTTTGATACGAAATTCTGCAACTGTTTTTCTCTTTTGGAAATGGAAAACCAGTCAGGCCAGATCAGTGCCAGGCTATAGCAATAATTTCCCAACAAATTTGAGTGGGACAGCAAATACAAAAAAAAAAAAAAAAAAAAAAAAGGCCTCTTTGTCACCCAACTTCCTATAATAAATTATGTTCTCAGCTCCATGCCAAGAGCCACTTTTACAATATTTTGAAAGGTCATTTGCTTGAAGTGAATGTCATAATCTCTAATTAGGTTGGCTACTCATCAAAACATAGCATGTTCTTTACAGCCCCATTCAACCCTTTGAATGAATTTTTCTTTTTTAGTTATATTTTGCTTTGACTTTACTTCAAATACAACCTAAATCTCAATTGATGTTTATCTAAGTTTGACATTTCAACTTTAAAAAAAACATAAAAAGATAGAGGAAAATTCATGTTGAAGAAACCAAAAGTTCACACACAATTTCTTCTTTCCATTCAAACTTGGATATTGTATTTTGTGGAAACCTCTATTTACAAATTAAACTTAAACCAAACTCTTAAGTATTAAACAACTTCAATCCTTCCCCAAAAGTGACTCTCCCAAGTTATCCAATTAACCTACTTGAAAGAGAATTTTTTTAAGGGGAAAACAACCATTAATTTGGATTTGCATCCAAATCAGTCATAAACACTAAGATTAGAAAAAATAACAATACATCAGCCATAAACACTAAGATTAAAAAAAACTAACAATACAAAAATCTATGCCTAATTAAGTATTAGACACTATGATCATCATTTTCATCATCATCATCAACTTCATCAAAAAACGGATCCTTAAGCAGCTCCACTGCAGATGGTCTTGCCCTAGGCTGAGCAAGGCATCTCTCAATGAATGCTTTGACATCCTGATCTCTAACCTTGCTCAAGGCTTGAGGCCTCACTCCACTTGACACTTTCTTGTAAATTTTGGCCACATTGTCACACTCGCTATAGGGAATTTCCAAGGTCACCATCTCAAGCACACACATACCAAATGAGTATATATCAACAAGTTCTGTATAATGTTCATCATATAACTCCGGTGCCATAAATTCCGGTGTCCCAAGTATTGAATGTGCTGAATGATTCTTCCCTACGATCGCGGCCAATCCCAAATCACCAATCTTAACCTGTTGAAAATTTAAATTGTTCATCAAATTCCAAATTAATCAACTATAAAGTAAAAAGAGAATTATATTCTCTACCCTTTACTTTTCTTTGCTTTTCCTAACTTTTTTCTTAGTGACCAAACATGTAAAAAGAAAAATAAAATAAAAAAGAATCATCATATCTATCTAACCAAAAAGCATACCTGACCAGTGTTTCCATTAACAAAAACATTGCTGCAATTAAGATCTCTATGAATAATACAAGGCTCATGTGTATGCAAATAATCCAAGCCTTTCAAAATCTGCTTTGACCATTTCTTCAATGCCTTCATTGAAACTTGTCTATGTTTCTTCCTATACTCCCTCAAATTCCCAGAAGTACACACTTCAGTTATGAAATTCAATGTGTTATGTTCCTCGTCACGCCAAACATTGTACAATGAGATTATGTTGTTGTTGGTTAATGATCTTAATAATCGAACCTCCGAATAAAGCCTATCGATCATCGATGGATCGTTGGAGAAATTTCGTAGTTTGACTTGGTTCCATGCAACTTCAATGCCTTCTTCTTGATCAAATGCACGATAAACTTTTTTAACTGCACCGTATCCTAGAAGTTCAGTGTAACGACCATAACGACCGGTTGGATCGATCTCCACAAAGGGCTCGGAATCCTTGTCGGATTGGTCTGGATTGACGCTAGGCATCTGCTCATGAGAATCATGCAAAAACATAAGTGACAAAAAAACCATAAAAAACCAGTTTAAAAATTATTAAAAAAACAACTTTTTTCCTTTTGGATCAAAGTTTAAGAACTAAAAAATGACATGAAGAGTAAGGAAACTTGAACCAAAAAAAAAGATTATGAAAATATAGATTAAAAAAGACATACAAAAATTAAAAACTTGCAGAAGATCTTAAGATAAAGAGAAGAATCTTAAGATAAAGAGAAGAATCTTAAAAACCCTTGATAACCCATCAAACCTAAGACAATTTTATCATCAAAAACTAAGTTTTCAAGCCAAAACAAAACAAAAAGAAGAGAAAATAATAAAGAAAAAAGGGTTTATGGAGAACTCACCATAAAAAAATTTGAGAAGCAGAAACTTTATCTGCAAAAAAGGAGTGTAACGGAGCCCAAAGCATGGAAAAGCTGAAGGGTTTTGAAGAGTACTATTTATAGGAAAAGTTTTTTAGGTTAAAAATTAGGTTTATTTAACTATGGTTAATTGATATTTATACATTTACATTATGAATTTATGGATTTTTATGGTAAACTAAAAATTGATTAGGAAGTTTAAATCTTTTTAAGTTAGGATTTTAATTAAATTTTTTTTAGCAAAAATAGCTATTAATGATGGAATCTTGTAAATGAAAAAGGAATTTTTTTTATTAAAAAAAAGTTTTGAAAATATTTTGATTTTAGTTGTCTTTTTTGGCAGCTGTCGTTTAGATTTTACCACGTTGTAACGTGTTTTTGGGGATTTTATTGCCGTTTTTTAAGATTTTGTTTCCTTGTATTTTGGAAACTTAACGAAGTCAACTTTGGCACATTTTTTTGATATTGAATCATGACCGTCCAGGTGATTCTGCATGACTTGGACAGCCTAGATGAAACTAGAGATGCTTTAGATGATGATTGAAGGGAAGAAGAAGTCTAATTTCAATCCAAGTCTATTACTTTGAACTTTCATGTTTTGGGTTCTGCTTTTGTCATGGAGCAACAATTTGGAGTGTGTTTGACTTGCAAGAAAGTTGTTGAAAGAAAATCAAATTTGGTAAAGTAATTTTCTTGATTCATGTGTCAAATTTTTTGGCCAAATAATTGATTAAGTAAGAATTATGGGGTTACGGATTTGACAATCCATTTATTCGTATCATATTTTATTAATTATATGTATTATAATCATATTCAAAGTATTATATGTTTATATAAATTTGGACATTCTAATAATTCGAGTTATATAGATTTTGATACGTTCATGTTTTTTTTTTGTCGTGTTTTAATTATTTTTTGTATGATATTCGTGTAATGTCTAAAATTATTAAATTTAGGATTACTAAATAAATACAAGTATGAATTACTAAAAATGTAGGATTAGATTCTGTAAAAATAAAATTTTTACTAGTTCAATTAGATGATTAAAATTTCGAGAGGATGTATGAAATAACAATCTTAATTTTAAACATGAAATGAGATATTATTGGAAAAGTTATCCAAGTTCATGGATAAAATTTTACCTTAAGTCTTCTCTTTACTATAACAAGATAAATGTAATTCTTGCAATTGGAATTTCATGTGCAAGTGAATGAAACATATAATATTTTAATTATTAAAGGTTTCAATTTTGAGATTTCTATTCAAAATTATTAGAAATTAAGTTCCAAAAAAAAATATATTGCTAAAAATTAAGATGAAATTATGCAATGGAGCATGACCATAAACATATTATCTATTGACTGTTATTTTCTTTTTCAAGAAACAAATAAATTGGTTACTTCTTTATTATTATTATTATTATTATTATTATTATTATTATTATTATTATTATCAATTGTGAACTTAATTATCTCAAAAAAAATACATATTAAGCTATATTATATCTATTATTATCTTGAATTTAGGATCTCATCAATATTTTCATGCTATCTTAGCTATGTTGAATCTTGAATCTAGAATCTTTATATATATATATATATATATATATCAATATACAGGATTAACCTATGAATTTTATCTCTAATCCATTCTTTAAGAATGAAATTAATGTTGCCGAAAATATTTTTTTATAAATTTCAATAATAATTTGATTTGTTAGTAGAATACTGAATTCTTAATAATTTTAGTGATTAAAATTTAATCTTTGACAATTTCAAGTACCAAAAAAAAATCCTTTGGAAATAGCACTGCTAAATTTACAAATTATCAAGATTATAGTATGATTTCCATGAAGTTTATAGCATATTGGATTATCAATTCCATATTAATCAAACACCAAACAAGGTTGTTCCTTTGCTTCATCGAAATCTTTTCTCAAAATGGATGTCTTTATATAAAATTTTAATCTCTATTTTCCCCTTAAATTACTACCAATTTCATGATTATATATTTAAGAATGAACTCTTCTTCCTAATATTACTGAATATATCTTTGTTTTATATTGATCATCTACTATTGGATATATCACAATTCATGATTTTAGTAGTTTTGGAATTCATTTAATTATAAATATATAAAGTATTTTACAATGTGTACACATATAACAACTAAAGAAATATTGTTAATTTGGTCAAATTACTAGCCTTGCTACCCAAGAAATAAAAAGTAGGTGACACATTAATATCAAATATATAAATATATATTGTTTTATTTGATACAGTTGATTAAAGTAGGTGAGAATTTTATTAGTTTCCCATTTTGAATTTTAAGGAATTTGAACATATTAGTTAAGAGAAATATATATATTCTGCACTTATATATGGTCCTCTATATAGCTTGACACAAGAAATTAGGACGAATAATATGATTTTTTTTTTTTTATTTATAAGGGAAGTCCTAACATGAGATTAGAAAAAGAAATTGGGATCAAACTCCAACTTTACGAGAATTTATCTTTAAAAAAATAAAAAAATCATTTGAACTAAATTGTAAATTCAAATAAAATAATTTAATAATAGCAATTTAAGTAATAAAAAATAGTGATAAACAACACTTTTTGTACCTAAGAAGTTGGTGATAACACATGCTTAGCTTATCCATCGGTGCTTTAAGAAGTAACCTTACCTAAATTAATTAACATTCTTACTATTTAAGGCTCAAAATGAATCATTATTATAATAATAACATAATTACTATTATTTTCTAATTCACCATTAGACCACAACTGTTCCTCACATGGGAACCCTTTAATTCCGGATATATCAAGAATTATAACTTTATTATTATATATGATCTATGTCAAAACTTAAAAAATAATATAATATCAAGAGAATTAAAACAAAAAGAATTATATAAAAAAGAGTTCGTTTTTGATACACTAATAGTAAAGTTTTTTAACTCCCCAAGCGATATTAATGTCACATGACATATTTATTTTTTAAAATATATTTTAAGAAGATATGTGTCATCCTGTTAATCTTGCTTGTAAAATCTAAAAACTCGATTAACAATAGATGAAATAATTTCTTTTATATCAAAAGATTTATAGAAGCTAGGATCCTAGTTTTTGAGGTTGGAATTTTCTTGTGACAACCTAGGCTTTTGCTATCTTAACATAATATCAAAATTATTAACCAATATTTGGTTGATTGGAGTGGTTAGTGGCTCCAACTAGACCTGCTCATGGGTCGGGCAGCCCGGCCCGTATTGGGCCGGGCCTAGGGCTGTAATCGAGCCGAGCCGAGCTCGAATACTGAGAAGCTCGAGCTCGATTTGAAACTCGAGGCTCGAAGCTCGGTTCGAGCTCGATCGAGTATCATTTTTTAAGCTCGAGCTCGGCTCGAGATAAAATCGAACTATTCGAGCTCGACTCGATTAGGCTCGTTTATATACTCGAGTTCGAATTAAGGGTTTTTAAGTATGTATATATATATATTAAGGGTAAAATAGTAAATTAATAATAAAATATTATAAATAAAAAAAACTCGATTAGGCTCGTGAGCTGCTCGAATCGGGTATTAAGATACTCGAACTCGGCTCGCTCGATAGCTCGAGCTGCTCGAGCTCGAGCTCGGCTCTATAATGACCGAACCGAATTCGAGTTTTTTTGAGTCGAACTCGAGTAGCTTGCGAGCACAGGTGTCTCGTTTACACCCCTAGCCGGGCCTGGGCAAGATTTTTTTTGTTCCGGGCCGCTCCGAAACAGTATTTTTTATTATTATAATAATAATATTTTATTTAATTTTAATTATAAAAATATAAAAAATATATATTTTTTTAATCCGATGAACAGTAAATTCAGGCCTATCGGGCCGGCCCAACCTAGGGCCGGACCTGGGCAAAGAAATTGAAAAAAATCGGGTCGCGGCCCGGCCCATGAGCAGGTCTAGCTCTAACCCACTAGATGAGAATCAAGGTTCGAATCTTGGAAGTCTCCAATGTAGGGAAGGCTTTATCATTATACTCCTGTTCTAACAGGGATTAGTCTTCCATCAATCATAAAATAGGGAGACACCTTGGGTTTAAAAAAAAAAAAAAGTTATTAAGAACATGAAGGAACATGTGATCTTATAGTCCAAGTTGTTTTGGCCACTCTTAGCAGACAATAATGTTACATGTGAATTGCTTTGCATGTGATACTCATCAATGCTTACTTCAATAATCAATTTCTTTGATAATATTTTGCGAAGTTTCAAAACTAACAAAATTAGCAAATTCAATTCTTGTCTAAATCTTAAAATATTGTATGTTTTACCTTTCCTAAAATGTTGGTTAGCTTTCAAAATTCAAAGAAAAGGGCTGCTAATTAAGAACAATATCATCCTTGTTCATGAGCATGAAAATCTCAATTTAATGCACACTTTAAAAGACAAAAAAAAGAAAAAAAAGAAAAATTGTTAAGACTTTTTTTAGTAATACGATAAATGTATCATCAGATTTTATCTGGGTCTAATTTTTTCTTCGGATGATCTTAAATTTTTTAATATTATAGTATAAAAATAATTTGAGTTTCATACATGAATTATTCATATCCTTATTTGGGCGCAATTTAGGGGATTTTTCTAGTTTTGACTTTAAAATATTGAATCAAATTCATGAATTACACTTTAATGGCAATTCTTTTTAAAAATGTCTAACCAATAATTAAATGTAAATTGGAATAGAGACCAAAACTCAAGATTTGTTGAGAATCATATGATGGGGTCATTTTTAATTTTTATGAAGATATAACTCTTTCCTCAATTGTCTTTTTTTTTGTTGGTAAACTCAGGGTTTTCGTCAACCCTTGATGAAAGATTAATCCCTATCGGGCCGAGAGTGTAATGATGTAAAACCCTTTCAAAATTGAAAACTCCCAAGATTTGAACATTGGTTCTCATCTAGGGGTTGGAGCCACTAATCACTCCAACCAATCAAATGTTGGTCTTTCCCCAATTGTTTTTGAATCAACAAAATAAGAGCAAGTCAATCTTTCTTTGAATATTTGACCAATCTTATTTAAGCAGAAAGAAAGAAATATAAAATACGTATTTTGCTGTTTGTGTCTTTTTTTGTACAAAATTAGTTTTTGATACATTGGCAATGAATTTTTTAACTCCATATAAGCCGAATTAAAAAATTATCACATCTTTCATTTATTTCTAATTATTTTTTTATTTTTTTTTAAATATATTCTAAAATATATGTGTCATCTTATTAACCCCACTTATGAAATATAAAAATTCCATTTACGGTGAATGAAATAATTTATTTTTATATTCATGAATCATGGGGCATATGACAAAGTAAATACAGCTGAGTGCCCTAGCAACCTCACATGCAAGACCCAATGGTTCCCATATGCAGTGTTTACAGTTCTAAATAAATTGGTCTATTGCCCTCCCCAGAGGGCAACAGAACAGAGGCACTTGTGGCTGGAAAAGACACAATATACTGCAAACAAAATGGGAGCAAACTATTGAAATTAAGGCTTATTTTGCCTAGTCCAGTCAATCAATTGAGTGAAATTTTCTTTTTCTCCTTTGTTGTAATATATATATATATATATTAATCATAACATTATCCATTCCTTTACTCAGAAGCTTATATATGTTTGCTTGTCATGATTATCCAATTTTTTTCTTGGTTGCAATGTCCATTAAGGAACTAATTTTTTGCCCTATGAGTTGTGCAAGCATGTGGTAGGACAACAATATTCCATTATTATTGTTTTTGCTATTTGAATCTCATATAATTTTATCATTTCCAATGAAATTAAAGGCTTTATATGCATCTTATTTTATACAATATTAGCATTATATTAAAAAAAAAAAATGGATGTTATGAGATTATTGTTTGGATAAAGTTAGCTCCTTATTAATAATTTTTGTGGTACTCACATTTGCATTTTAAAAAAAGAAAGAAAGAAAAATATGTAACAAACATCCCCTTTTGATCAATGGAAATGCTTCATTTTCTAAAAGTTGTTAATGTTCATTTTGCTCTTTTTTTTTTTTTTTCCCTTTTGGAATCACCAAATCAAAGCCCATATTTGCTGTTTACAACAATTTGAGTTTTCTTTTCTTTTTGGGGGACATCAATAGGGAAAAGGCACAAAATTGTTTGGATAGAATTTGGAGCATGTTCTAAAACATGTCCCTTTGTTTGTGGAGTACATTTGGATAGAGAAGAGAAAAAAAAAAAAAAACAATCATTAGAAGTAAAACCCATGTAGCTCATCATTATCATCCATTCCATTTGCATGTTTAGACATGAATTCAAGAGTAGTTAACTTGTTTGAAACTAATTATACAATCATATTATGTAATTACTAGGAGAAAGTATATGTGTAAAATTCAAAAGCTATTAGCTTGTGAAAGATACCCAAAAAAGAATAAAATCATATAAACCTTATACATATTGTTTGCCTACCAATCTAAATGGTAACACTAATTTAAAAAGTATTTATAAGTTGGACGAGGTCAAGTTCGATTGTCATTTTTTTAATCTTGATCAAGGCTTTGCTTTATTTGCTCATTTAAATTCGAATAGACCTAATATTATTTTTGTATTAATATTTTTAATTATATATTATATTTTATTAATAAAATAAAATATTAATTAGAGCTTGATCTCAATTCTCAACTTAAAAATCTCTATCGGCTGGAATAAGGCCCAACCCCGAGCCTGATGGTCAGTCCGGCCCATAAACATGTGTACTCTATTTGCATAGAACAACAGAAAAAAAATTCAATGTTTTAGCTCTGCAGTTTATTTCTTATTTCTTAGGGATTTTTTTTTTTTTCTTTTTCTTTTACTTTTTCACGTTTCAGTTAATCTCTTAAAAGAATGTCATCGGAAAATCTTTCGACGACGCCATCGCTGAGAACAATAGAATCGGCAATCAAACTCATAGACTTCAAAAAGGACGAACTCAAGAAAGCGTTCGATGATCTCCAAGCTAACTCTTTGCACCTCTCTTCTTTCTCTATCTCATGGTCCGACCTCAACTCTCACTTCACAGCAATCCAAAACTCGGTAACTCAACGATTCCGCCTCCTCGAGTCCCGCCAGTCCTCTCACCACCCAGTTGATGCCGTCCTCGTTTCGGAGCTCGCTCGGTGCTCAACTCACCCGCCCTCGTCAAAACAGGGAAACCTATCATCTTCGAAACCGTTAACGAGACAGGACGGAGTTGACTCTGTCATTGAGTCGAACGCAAGTCGGCCGTTAAATTGTGAGCAACCATCGTCGTCTAATTCAGTGGGACTGCAGACTGATGGTTCAGCTCCGGCGTCAAGCCGTATTGACTCGGTGGTGACTCGGCCAGAGCTGAAGGAGTTTTGTGAGAGAATGGATGGAAAGGGGTTGAGGAAGTACATAAATGATCGCGTAAAAGAGCGGGAAGCTATCCGAATGGAGCTTCCAGGTGCTCTAAAGAGTGCTCCGGATCCTGGGGCAATGGTTTTGGATGCAATGGAGGGGTTTTATGCAGAAAATGCTCAGTCTAAAGGCGACAAAGACCCAGAATTGCTCGGTTTGAGGAGGGCTTGCGTGTTTTTGTTGGAGCAGTTGATGGAAACTGGTGTAACTTTTAGTGAAGAAGTGAGGGAGAGTGCAAAGAAGCTAGCTTTAAAGTGGAAAGCCAGGGCCAGCTTCAGCAAAGTTAACTCTTTGGAGATATTGGCTTTTTTGCATTTAGTGGCAACTTATAGTTTGGGAGCTGTGATTGATAAAGAGGAGCTTGTTGGTTACATTTTTATCACTGCTGGATGCCGGCAAGCTACAATGTTGTGTAGGTCAATTGATTTAGGGGAGAAAATTCACGGTGAGGCTATTGGTTTCTTGATTAAATGCGGTTCTTATAATGTGCATTTGGATTTATTTGATTTTGGGATTGATGTTATGCTTGTTTTCCTATGTTTTATGTTCATTTAAATTTCTTTCATTTTGGTCGTGGCTGATAGTTTTATCATGAATGCTTGATTTAGATTATTAGTGTGACCGAGTTTCTAAGAATTTAAGTTTTCATGTATGCATTGATATGTCAATAGGTCTAGCTGTTTAAGGTATATGATTCATGGTGATGCTATTGGTGTGTTGGTTGAATGTGATTCTTGTTACGGGCACTAAGGTTTATTTGATTTTATGGTTGGTGTTTATACTTCTTTTTGCAACTGTTTATGTTCATTTAAAGTTCTTTTATGAGATAGTTTGCTGCATATCAGAGAATGGTCAGATGAGTTTCAGTCATCTAATTTCTGCATCGTATTGGAAACATATACCCACTGTAAATTTGAAGCAATTGAATGCCAAAAATTCTTGGGAGCTTTATGATCTGTTGTGATGCTCATGTTAGATGCCTCGAATTTTAATGTGATTGTTCACTTTAGGAAATGAAGATACTTTTTTGATATATTAAAAAGGTTAATATAGCAATGTGATGTATGCAATGGTTTGCACTTGTCTAGATATTTCACATACAGTCAGTGTAGTGAGCCGGTATATGGCTAGAAAAAATTAAATTGCCAGTGTTTCTTACCAGGACAAGCCATATACCGGCTCACTACACTGACTGCATGTGAAATATCTGGACAAGTGCTAACCTTTGCATAAATTTATATCTTATTTTGAACAAGAAAGTTTAGATAGGAGACTCGCCTTGATTAAAAGGTTTATGGTTAGAATGGCTTACTCGGTTGTCACTGGCAAGAAGCAAGTGAAACACATAAATAATGTGACTTCCCAAAAGACAAAAAATTGTTTCATGGATTAAAAAGGAAATAAGGAAAGCATTTTTTTGGGGGGGGGGGGGGGGGGTCTTTTTGTTGTATCAAATCAATGTGTGCACATGTAATGGTGTAGCATATTGTTTTCTCATTTAAATAATCAGTTCAAGCTGTAATTCAGGGTCATTGATCATATATTTCGGGCATAGAATTTACATAATTTTCTGCCCCTTTTGAGATTTAGAGTTCTCTTCCTTATGCCAGTAATTATCTTGTAGTTTTAGGAGTAGCTTCTGATGAAAACAGCCTTTGCCTTCCTTATATATTTCAGATTTGATTCAAAAACTGTTAGATAACGGCAAACAACTACTTGCTGTGAGATTTGTATTTGAGTTTGGGCTAGCAGAAAAATTCCCACCAGTGCCTCTTTTGGAAGACTATCTTAAGGAGACAAAGAAGCTTGCTGAGCAAGTTTGCAAGGATGGAAAGAACTCTCTTAAGTCACTGGTAAACTTTCATTTCCTGCAAACTTTTCAGGGTATGATACTCTAGCATTGAATGCTTTTTTTAATTACGTTTCTCATGCAGAATGTGGCCACAGCAAAAGAAATTGGTGCCTTGAAATCTGTAATTAAAGTAATTGAAGAGTGCAAGCTAGAAACTGAATATTCACAGGAGTGCCTTCAGAAGCGTATTGAGCAGCTTGAGAAGCAGCAGGCAGACAGGAAACCCACTGCAACACCTCCTGCTGCCAAGCCTCAGCAGCAGCATCCTATTCAGCAGGCCAGTCAGCAGGCAAAGAAGGAGAAGAAGAAACAGGCACAGGGAAAGCAGAAACAGAGTGGCAACAAGCGTCCTAAAACAACTGCATCTGTTATCCCTTCGGCAGCCTCATTTGGTGTAGCTGGTTCAAGTTCAGCGGTTCTGCCTTTCCAGCAACCTCATCTTCAGCCAGCAGGTTTATTTCCAGATCAGTCTGCTGCATATTGGAGCTTGCCAGCTGGTCCTTATGGCTTGGCAGGCTCCAATCCTGCTGTTGATCCTTATGTAGGCTCATCAGCTGCATTATATGGTTTGGCAGGAGCCCCTATAGGTTTCTCTGCGACTCCAAACCCTGCTGCATCCCATTCATATTCTTATGACAGGCTGCCTACTTATGGTGCATATGGTTTACCACCACAATACCATCCATCTTACCATCCACAGTAGCTATTGTTACTGCTTTATTGAACAGCCCGTGGTATGCTTTTGGATGCTTTGGCGTTTGCAATTTGGTGACTGATTTTTGTTGACGGGTTTAGGCTACATAGTATTATATTTATTGATAATCTTGCTAAATGACCTGAAGATTTATGTAAATTATGATTTTTTTTTTAATGAGATGACATTAATTTTCAATATAGAAGGTCATTCTTTCTTTTATTCAATCTTATATTCCCCTTGCATGGTCAGATTACAGTTTTCTGTAATATTTGTTAAGGAGACAGGATCTTACCAGCCTTTTCCAAAAAGCAATGGTTTACAACTCTTATTAACTATGGAAGCAGAGCTGTTGATGCTGTGTTCTTCATGATGCTTTAGCATTATGTTCTTAAAATGAAGCAACAAATACAACAAGCGTTCCATTTTCTGCTCAGGATAGTACTTAAAAACAAATATTAACACTGGTTTGAAAATCAAATTTTTTTGTCCTAATGCAAAATATGTGCAATGTATTCCTCCTTTTTCCACTGTTGAGTCCAATAGCTGTTCGAATTGGGCTGGATTTGAGATATGATATTTAAGATTTGAACCAGTTTGATCCAACTTTTATTATTATTTAATAAATAAAAAATATTTTTTATTTAAATTTAATTATAAAAATATATAAATATAAATAAAATAAATTTTTCGAGTCCGATACAAGCTATTTTTGATATCTGGATATGGCCCAATCTGATTCATAGATAGGTTTAGGTTAACCCATTAAAACCTCTCGGAGTTTTTCATTTTTTCCTCTTATCTACTGCAGTTTTTGCTCCCATGACGTTTTGTAGAATTTATTGCTCTAGAACTGGTATTTAATGAGTTGCCTTTATATTTGGTAATGTCTGATAACTGGTTATTTGCTCATCATGTTCTAAGTAGTTATTTTCGAAGCCAATATCTGAATTTGAGTGAATGAGAGCAGGGTTTGGTTGTTGAAGTCATTGTAATATGTCCCTTAGTATCATTATTATTTTTATCCGTTGCTCCACGGCAATCTCTGAGATGCAGTAGCAGACATAGTTACAAGATTGCTCATTTATGAAACTTGCTACCAGAAAACAGTTCAAGGATAGGGAACACTAGCTACATTGCAGGCTTGCCTCTCTCCCTTTAATTTGCTATTTATGTCAACACACATTGTTTAATGCTAATAGTTTATAAAATCCCACATTAGTTTGATTGCTGTAGTTTTTAGTTGAGCTTTAAGTTCTTATAGCTTATCCTATGTTATCGAAACAAAATGAATATCAGATACGGATATATATATATCCGATATATATATTTAATTTTTTTTTTATATATGTGAAGGATTATATTCATATATCTATATTCAAATATGTATCAAACATAAAAATTGAATAT
Source organism: Fremontodendron californicum (assembly GCA_030761205.1). Classification (NCBI taxonomy): domain Eukaryota; kingdom Viridiplantae; phylum Streptophyta; class Magnoliopsida; order Malvales; family Malvaceae; genus Fremontodendron; species Fremontodendron californicum. The sequence goes on from JAULJL010000033.1 coordinate 21,190,590, forward strand.
GAATATTTTAGAAAACAACTTAGAACCTGATTTGTTTGCACAGTAAAAATGGGTTCTCACTGTTCTGGTGTGTCACACTGAACTCATCTTTAGCTTTGGTAAGACATTGCTTGTGAAAGTACCCAAAGCTTAAATTTCAAAAACTTTTAGTGGCAAATTGACTTGAAGCTGAGCCCTAGCTATACCTTTATTTGTATATACTTATTTTACTCAAATTCCTTTGTCTCATTCTATAATGTTTCAAGCTACAATCATGGATGTTCATAACCTTTTACAGAAATAAAGTTTGTTAGTACTTACAATGTGCATTTTTGTAAACCTTTTTGGACAATGTCTGCAAATTCTTGCTTTGGTCCCATAATCATAATTATCTGTCCTTTATAATGTTTATAGCAATGTTTTTATTGTAAACAAACAAGAACATAAATTAAAGTTAAAGAAGAAATGTGTCTTGACATAGATTTTTCATTTTTCAACTTTGGGTTATAATTAAAGAAGTTTATCTTTGCTTGTGAATGATGTAAGAGCTTAATACAAGTAATTATAACTTATATCTGTTAAAAGCTAAAGGAGGTTTTCAAGCTCAAATTTTTTTTACCTCAAGTATTAAAGAGGGCTGTCATATCTCTAGTTTTAGAAGGAAAGATTAGATCTTTGTTAGAATTTTCACTTGTTTTACTTTCTATACTTCCTCTCACATTTCACTTTAAAATTTGACCAAAGAGAAATGCTAATGAGTGAGTATTTGTGAAGTAAATTTTCAATCAATAAACCAACTTTGCTCTTCTTTCCTTTTTCTTTTCTCATAACAATTATAGCATAACTATATGTGAAACAAAATCCAAATTCACAAGTACATAAGTTAGCCTACATATTTATCTCAAAATTAAATTTAACAATTCATATATACATATTGTATTATATTTTTTTATCAATCGTATAAATATAAATTATTAAATATATCAAAATTTTAAACTCAAATATTATATGTTTATTAAATTATCATATCAATCATATTTAAATTATTTTATATTTATTTAATAATTTTATATTATATATTTATGGAATCTGTTCAAAATAAAAAACGTAGCCAAAGCTTTTTTTTTATTATTATTAATAAAAACAAAAACAAGTGGAGAAAGAAAAAGTATGATCCTTATAGATAACAACAATGATTGCTATGACAAAATGGGTCACCTTTTGAAGTTTTAACCACCTTCCAAAATAAAACCAAAATAAAAAAAAAAATAAAAACAAATATTAAAAGCTTAAATAAAATTTAAATTAAAAAAGAAAAAAAAAATTGACAAGGCTGGACAATGACACAACCCCCAGACCCAGATCCAATGGAACAAGTCAAACTCTGTCCATCTCCTCTGACAGCCTTCTCCAACACACTAAACTCACCCCCTAATATTTTTAATTTTATTTAAGACAATCCAACAATAAAAACAAAACAAAAAAAGAAACATGTTCATCTTAATTTACTGATGTAACCCTCCTTCCTTTTTCTTACAGATAAAAAAAAATCAACTCCATTTTGACTCTCTTCTCTTCCCTGTCTTGTCTTTTTTTATTAGTTCCTTTGGTTATCGTAATGGAGGAACAAATATTAGCTTCTTCTTCAGCTGCTGCTGCTACTACTCAGCACGATCTATCGGGTTCGGGTGGTTCTGGTGGAGCTCGGTACAAGCTAGTGGCTCCAGCTAAGCTACCGATCTCAAGGTCGGCTTGTGTTACGATCCCACCTGGGCTTAGTCCTTCTTCTTTCTTGGAGTCTCCTGTTCTTCTTTCACACGTTAAGGTTAGAGCTGCTTTTTAATTTTTTTTTGGGGTTGTATCGGTTTTGGGTTATGTTTGTTTCCTGAGAAAAGAGAGGAAAGTTGGCTACTTTTTAAAAATTCGCTGGTAAAATTGAATTCTTTTATTATTTTTTTTTTAAGAAAAAACCCAAGATTTTTTAATTGACTGACGAATTCAGCAGTGTGATATTCAAACTTTTAATTGTTATTTATTTATTTTTTAAAAGTAGCTTTTAGTGGGGAATTTTTCTTTTTTCTATTTTTTTTTTGGTTTGGAAATGATGTGATTGGATTTAATTTTCAGCTAAAGAGATGCTTAAGGGAAAAAATAAATAAATGGGTTACTATATTTGTTTGCTTTTATGTTTGGGTTCTTTAAAATGCTTGATTTTATATTCGAAGTGGTTCATGATGTTGGGGACCTTAAAGAAAAAAGATTCTGATGCTTTGTCATTGCAATTATTAGATAAATTATGAAATATGGCTCCTTAGTGTCCATTGGATTTGTATATTGTGGAAGGAGGAATAATGTTTTTCAAATTTTTTTTAATGTGTTACAAGTATAAAATCTTGATGAACCTTTTTTTTTTAATATTTAATATTTATTTTTTAATGCCAATGTTGTTTTTTCACATAGTGAATCTTCCCCTTTTGATTGTGGGACTTGTGGGTTTTTATATGTTTTTGTGTTTGTCCTTGTTTTAACATGAGACGTACTAGAGAACTTTTCCATTTGTGTAATTTAGAATATGGAATAGATGCTGGTGGTGAGGTGGAGTAGATCAATGGATTGATGCTTATTTAAAGGCAATTGTTTGATTTACATAAAAGAATGGAGATTTGTTTAATGTGTGGTGCAAGGAGGCAATGAAATGAATGGGTGGAAAATAGAAAGTAGGTGGGTCAAGGTGAAGAGAAGAGACATGATTGCCTGTGATTTAATGGAGGATATGACATTACATAGAGTTGAATTTGCAACGGAGATATAGGTAGTGAAGCATTAGGAGTTGAGCATGAAGTTTTACAGACTTGTTTTTCACATCAAGAAGTATATGAATATTAATTGAAAGGATTTTGCTTTTACTCACCTTTAGTTGGTTTGTCCTAGAATCTTGCCCCTCCTTTCTTCTCCCTTCGTTTATTTTAAGTTATTTTTGGCACTAAATAAACATGATAGAATTAGTTTGTTTAATCTTAGATCACTAGCTGATTTGAACTTTATATACTTATTCATGCTGATGAGAATAATAGCTGTACCGAGTAATTTGTTGTTTTGCTTCTTGTTCTTCCAGGCGGAGCCTTCACCAACTACCGGTTCTCTCATTAAGCCTCAAGCAGTGCACGCTTCTGTTGCTTATAGTACATATTCGACAACTGCTGTGTGTTCTAATGCTTTTGATGAAAGAAATCCAAGCTGCTTTGAGTTTAGACCCCATCCTAGATCAAATATGGTAATTTCCTGATAATGTACAATTTGTTTTGTATTTCACTATAGCCATAGGTATATGATTAGGTTGTCGTCTAGAATCCTGGTTTTATGTGCATACTCTTCTGCATCAATTTATACTCTGCCACAAACCCTGCAATAGGAAACTAATGTATTAGGTAACCAGTAGAGGCATCATGCCAGAGGACGTCATAGGCACACCTAAACTTAGCAGCCTGTTCTCTCTTCTCTATCTCTAAATTATTCAATACGGACATTCTTATCTAAGTTCATTATGTTCTGCTGGTTGGAAGGTATACTTGTCTAAAGGTTTTTGCTTATTCAAGGCTCCTGCAGATTTAGACCATCAGAGAAGTGAACAATCTCTGCAGATCCAAGGTCAATACCAGACTGTATCATTCAATTCATCAGCTTCAGTTAAGAGTGAGATGGCAGGCTCCTCAAAGGAGTTGAGTCTCTCAGTACCTGTTCATACAGCTACTTCTATGGCTGGTGCTCCTGCTGAAGTTGATGTAGATGAATTAAACCAGATAGGGAACCCAAATAGCGGGATGCAGTCAGGGCAGTCTGATCATAGAGGAGGTGGCCCATCTGCGCCAACTGATGATGGATACAACTGGAGAAAGTATGGACAGAAACATGTTAAAGGATGTGAATTTCCACGCAATTATTACAAATGTACACATCCTAATTGTGAAGTGAAAAAGCTATTTGAGCGATCTCATGAGGGACAGATTACTGAGATAATATACAAAGGTGCACATGATCATCCTAAACCTCAACCTAGCCGCCGATATTCTTCTGGTAATATCATGTCTGGCCAAGAAGAAAGATCTGACAAGGTCTCATCTTTGAGTGGTAGAGACGGTAAGGGAAAAAAAACTACACATTCAGTTTCATCTGTTGAGTCCTTTTTTACTTATGAATTAACCTTTTCTTTTTCCCCATTTTAGACAAGTCATCCTGCATTTATGGCCAGATGGCTCATAGTATTGAGCCAAATAGTACTGCAGATCTATCTCCTGTCACAGCTAATGATGATAATGTAGATGAGGTTGACGATGATGATCCATTCTCAAAGCGAAGGTATTGTTATTGCGCAATAGAGGTTTTATCTTTTTCCTCTGGATTTGTGTGCTTGCTTAGTGATATTACAAACTATGAGCAGGAAGATGGATGGTGGGATTGATATCACTTCTGTGGTGAAACCAATCCGGGAACCACGTGTAGTCGTTCAGACTCTGAGTGAAGTTGATATACTGGATGATGGGTATCGATGGCGCAAATATGGGCAAAAAGTAGTGAGAGGAAATCCTAATCCTAGGTACATTCGTTAAATCAATGATGATAAGATTAGATTGTCATAAATTACAAGTCATATCTTTTAATAAAAGCTCATCTGTTTCAACATATAGCTTCTTAAACACTATATTGGTGGGCATAAAACTCCGGTGGAAGCATGTTGACTTTTGTGCTTTGTCATAAATTAGATAGAAGTGAATGTTTTAGGATCTTCTATTCAGTTTATGTGAAGCATTATTTGTATTTTTTTTTTTTTTTTTGCATATGGATTCACTTCATGCCTATGTTGCTCCGACTCTTCATTTTTCTTGAAGTACTCGTGTCCGATGCATATTCGGACATGGGTATGGGGATATGATCTCCCAAGGACCTTCCAAATACATGGAAAAACTTAGAATAAATCAAACATACCCGTATTTGACACATACTCGTGTCCGACACTCACACCCGAGTCCGAGTAACATAGCTACATGCAGATCTCAAGGTCAAGGCACATACTTTAAGTGTCGTGTGTGCATGACTACTCCTGACCATAGTCTTTTGTTATTTTTTGTTATTATGGTTTCTTACATTAGTATTTATAATGTTATGTAGGAGTTATTATAAGTGCACAAATGCCGGTTGCCCTGTTAGAAAACACGTCGAGAGGGCATCTCATGATCCAAAAGCTGTTATAACCACATATGAGGGAAAACACAATCATGACGTACCGACTGCAAGGAACAGTAGTCATGATACAGCAGGACCAGTAGCAATGAGTGGGCCATCAAGGATTAGATCAGAAGAAAATGATGCCATTAGCCTTGATCTTGGTGTTGGTGTTGGGATTAGTTCTGCTCCTGAAAATAGTTGGAACGAGCATCAGCAATTGCATTCTGAACTGGTTCAAAGCCACCCTCATACTGGTGGCTCTAGTTTCAAATTGGTTCAAGCAACTCCGATGACAGCATATTATGGTGTTCTAAACGGCGGCATGAATCAGTACGGATCTAGAGAAAATCCAAGTGAAGGTCTTGGTGTTGAAATTACACCCCTTAATCATTCTTATGCATTTCCACAGAGCATGGGAAGAATACTAACGGGTCCATAAATCTGTTAACCATGAAGGTTGACAAGAAATAAAATATGGACAGGATTTCGTTTTTCCATCTTTTTGGCTGGTAAAAGAAAAGAAAAGGTTAGAATTGTATTCTGAAAATATGGATTTCTCTACAAACTGCCTTATGTTGTCAATCACTGTTTGTATTAACTTTGGAGTTTGTACAAAAGTGGAACCGATACAGGTATTATTTTCTCACAGGAAAGTGTTGTAAAACAAGTTCTTGAAATGGTGTTTGTAAGAATATAATATATTATATATAATATATATATTTTTCATCCTGTCTTAACTTCTTTGGCAACTTGTGATTTGTACGGTGTATGCCTTTTTTTTTTCTTGACCATTGCCTCTCAGATAAGGTCCCTCAAAACAAAGCTTTGCTTACAGATTTTGATGGATGATTCTCATTATCTAGAAAAAATGATTGCTAGAGGCTTGTTTGAGAACTTGAGATAGACCAAATGTTTGACCAAACATGTGAAGAATCGAAGGCCATGAATTTTGACCCTTTGATGTCCTGATTGTTGATTCAAGGGTGAGATTCAATTGCAGACAACTTGTTCCCGGTCCTGTGATATAAAGTACAAAAGAAGCTATAATTTCTTTTGTTGTGAATGCATTAACACAGTATGTCACATTTTTTTAACTATCTTCTCTTTGAATGTCTCAAATTAAAGTTTTTTATTTTTTTAAAACACTTGATATTCTACTTTGGACTGGATAGATTTTTTCTAGTTATTACATTAGGGTGCCTTTCAGGAGGCCATTAAAGATTCCAGCAGAACTAGAGAAGGGTAAAGAAATGGTGAAAATCCACCTAAACCAGTACCAGGAAAAGATTTCTTGAAGAATGGAATTCATGTTTCTTCCCCACCCTTGGCTTGTAGTAAATCCAGAAGCTTATGCAACATTTTGGTTTTTCTTTTTTAAAGAATTTCAGTAGGGTAGACATTACAAATGCACTGTTTATAGAATCCAAAACCCTTTAAATTCACCAGTTTGTCTTTGTTTTGGCGGGGATTGTAGAAGCATGATGCAGCCACGTTGTAAAGATCCCAGTCGTCGAGCCTGCCGGATTATTCATTCAAGATTCGATATGGAATTTACCAGGAAAAATGGGATTAGATTGAGGACAAGTAGTGAGGAAGTGAGTGACAGTATGGTTTCCTTCAAGTTGAAGAACTTGAAGAGGGCTGTAATAGTTTGCAGGGTGATTGCTGCGAGGATTACCAATACCATTGATTGTACAAAATCCATGTGCCATACTTCCTTTGCTTTGTCATAGTTTTCAACTGAAATGTGAACGTTTTCAGGCAAATGGACCCAAATGGACCAGCTAGCACCATTTTTTATTTCCATAAAAAAGCATACCACTAACTAGAAATGAAAAACAAGTATGTTTTGCTGATAAATCCACCAATGTGAACTACAGAGTGGAAAACGCGAATGCAAGACAAGCTGCAATACTAACAGTTAACCACTAGAATTAATCACTAACATTCAATTGTAAAAGGCCTTTGTTCTCATTGCATCCCTGAAAATGGATATTCTTATCAAATAAGGGCTAATCTTGTGTATGCCAAAGAGGAAAAGTAAAGAAATGTTTTTTTTTGTTTTTTTTTCAAATAAAGGTTCTATCGACACCGTAATAACAGCTATTGGTTGGTTAGCATCTCCATGCACAAGAAGCAATTATAGCTCGATTCATCCAGCCGAGATAAACAGCGCCATCTCTCTCTTCAAGTGTGTACTTATCACAATAGCTTTGCAGCAGAGTTTTGATGGTAGAATTGACAAATGAGCTTAATGAACAAGGTGTAAAGCCAGCCATAATAAACCTTGATCTCCACTTTCCCAAAAGTTCATGACGTTCTACTCTCTCAGGCCCTTCACATGCTATAATGTTGACAATCTCACGGGCAAGACAGTGCTGTTCAACATTGATCCGCTCCTTGTGTTCCCTTGGCAGACTAACATCAACTGATTCAAAGATAGCCAAATAATGATCCATTGTCTCGAGGAAACGGGGAACAAATGGGGCAGTATTTGTATTGGCTTCTTGCTCAACAAGCGTCACCACCTTTGGAGACAAACTCTTCACCAGCCTCAACAGTCTGTCCCGATGGTTCTGAGTTCCCACACTTTCATCTGGCATGTGATGCAGCGTCATGGCAAAATTTACAGCGATGGCTTCACCAGGTTGAATTCCAAGGTTTTCAAGTTGAACCTCAGTACCAGAAATAGCAGCAGCATGGAACTCAAAGGGTACCTTACACGCCTCGGCAAGCTTATGTAGTCTCTGCCCCACTATTTCGAGTCCTCCTCCTCTGGCATAAACTGATGTAGGGTCATCAATGCCTGTAATACGTATGCTTGGAGGTCCTCCTGGCCGTGCAGCTAGAGCATGGATTAGGGTCAACCATTGGCTTCCTTGTGCAATCTGAAAATCAATTATATGGACTCTACTTTCTTCTTTCATGGCTTCAGCAATTGCACCGTTTGCTGACATATAACCGAACTTGAAATATGGGCAGATTTCATAGAGTATGTGCATGTATGAAAGCAGTTCAGCACTGGCAGGCTCTTTGCATCTTAGGGCTTTGTAGATAGCACTTCCTGAAGAAGCCAACCTTGCAACAAGCCCTTCCAACATGTAGGCTCCTAAACGTTGCATTGGTTCACCCGAAACTGACACCATTGTACGTAATTGTGTCATCAAGCAGTCAGCCATATACATATCTTTATTTTCTATAGCTTTGGCACAAGCACAAAGCAGTTCTTTCAGGTCCCCTCTGGCGATCATCTCCGTCATGTATTTCCACCTCTCTGCTTCTATGGAGACTTCAGTGGCTCCGCCAGAAGCTGTGATAGCATGAATGTCAAAATCATCTGAATCGTTGCCTAGCATAGCGGTTTCCAATTGTCTTATCATGTGCTTCAAGTAATTCTCATTGTCTGTTATACAAGAACCACTTACTGGTGAACCACATGTATTCTCTGGGGAATGATGAAGGTCTGACGAGCAAGAGTAGTTTGGCTGTGAAACGGGACTGCCATTGGGCGAGAAACTGGCTGTAGAAGAAGAATTCTGCATACCAGATGACGAATCAAGTGTGCAGTATTGTTCCATATTTTGAACTGAATGTTGCACACCATTGCTGCTATCATCATAGCATGACTGGTACGGATCTAAGCTCTGGTTGGGAGGCCAACAATAGGACTCCAGCTCTTGCACCGGCTGCTCAAAGTACTTGCCTGTAATTTTAAGTTTCTGAGACGTTTGCATCGGAGAAATTTCTTTGATTTATGCTACCAGTTGACAGACAACAACAGAGAGAAACACTGGAAAAACTTTTCTGATAAAAATGCCTTCGTATTTAACTGACAGCACTGTTGTTATGAATAAGTTACATCACCCAGCCATTTTCCGCAACCGGTGCTTGGCATGAATAACACCCAGCCATTTAACTGCAAATGGGAAGGAACAAAGGAAGTATATCAAATCTTCTTAAAAGTACATAAGCACAAAAAGCCGAAAGACCCTACATGTGCCGAAAATCTAGCATGTGTGCCACGCATAAGATGACATGACAACAGTAAAAATTGTGTCCTAGAGTAAATATAGATCATACTTAGAAAGCTTAACAAGGTGAACAAAGAGATTGCTTTGATGACAAAGGCACTTCATTTTCGCAGCCAAGAGCCAACACCTAACATAGTCAGCTCAGAAGATTTTATAAATGAAAAGGTAGGTATTTTGGTGGTAGGCAGGCAGGATGGTGCCATATATATAAAAAAACTTCTACCAAAATAGTAAAAGTTAAAAATGATAATAGCTAGAATTCACCTTCAATTCAAACCTTCAGATAAAATATGCTTTATTAATACGTTTCCTAAACAAGTATTTTAGCAAACAATATAGCACAAAGACCAAATATCAACAAGGAATTAACCTGAAAAAGGTTTATATAGGAAGTTTTAAAGAAAAAAATGCAGTTTATTCATTGAAAAGAAAGAAATTATCTTAGATTCATGCAACCAAGCTTTTTCAGTAAAACAAAGTAGAAATTTTGCAGAATCTGTTTTCAACCAGTTCTATGCTAACATAGGGATGAAAACCTTATTGCCTTGGAAAATAAGGGATTAAAACAATGGGAAAAAAGGAAAGAAAAAACTAAAAGTAGTTTCTGAAATTAATAACAAGAAGTTTTGCTGCATTAAAAGACAAGCAAGCAAACATTCATCATATAGGATGAAGCTATAAAATTTGTTTTACATTTTCCTGAGAGAGAGAGAGAGAAGAGATTTCAAGGACAACCTCAGAATCTGTAAAGCCATGATCAAATCTTTTATAGAACAAATAAAAGCAGGGCTTAAAGAAGAAAAGTCATTTACTTTCAAATTGCATGAACATAAAGATTATACCTTTTACAACTATTAGTATATATTAGCTCAAAAAAAGAAAAAGAAAAAAAGAGAGCAGAAACTTGGCATTAAAATTCAGGTGAAAAGCTACTTCTTTATCATCATTTTATCAGCAAAACAAACTCATTTCAGACCTGAAATAAATCATTTTCATCATAGAGAAGAAGCAAAAAAAAAAACTCAGAACAAAACAACAAACTATAAAACAAGCTCACTTGAAAAACAAAATCACCATAAAGAAAAAGCTTCAACAAATCAAAGAATAATATAACAAAGAACCCTTGTCAATTTCAATACAAAATTCAATTAAGATTTTCTTCCCATACCTTCTTTGATTCCCCTTCCAATCTCAGATTTTTGGTGCTCAGTTTGTCTTTCAAAGAACAAAGATCTAAAGGAGAATCTTAAACTAAAACTGCCAAGTACAATGTCCCAACCTTCAAGGTGTATCAACCTTCACTTTATAAGAAAGCTTCATTAACAAATGACATTCTTCATTCTGAAAATTACATAACTGCCACTGACAAAATGACAGAAGTTAATGTGATAATCCTTACCTAAGACCATTAACCAAATGTCATCCAACCATCTTCAGATTCAATCTTGTCTCTATTTTTTTTTGGGTACTATTTTAAGAAGACCAAAAAAACCCTCTCTCAACCAACAAAGTCTGCACCAAACTTATATTATTATCGTCCACCCTTTAGCCTTATCTCTTTTGTATTTTGGTCAGTTGCACTTGATAATTTTATATTACAAAAAATTATATAATACGAATATGATATAATAAAATAATTAAAATATAATATAATATGAAAAATTTATATAAATATAAATGTATCAAAATTTATATAATAAAAATTGTTAACGTATTAGTATTAATATTTATATAAATGTATAATAGTTTAAACACGATTATAATAATACACAAATTATATATAATGTGTTAATCAACCTTTGATTAAAAAAAAAACCCTTTGAAAATCTTTATTCTGGTCCATTGGAAGATATTAGCTTAGAGTCTTCAAATTATAGTCAAATAATGTAACCCCAATGCCATATATAATTGAAAATGTCAAAGTCTTTTGTAATTTTCTTTTTGAGGTTATGAGTCACATGTACCGTACTGCTAACAAAGACTAAATTTTGGAGCTAACATCACCATATTTAATACTAGATTTTTTCCCTTTTTCTTTAATCTACTTGGGTTTTTTAATCAATAAATTATTTAAATTATACAGAAAAATTAATTAAAAAACACGTGTCATTAGATGATAAGTAATCATTCATGATTATATTAATTTCATGGATTATCAAATTAAAGGATTCGAAATTAATTCTAGAAGTTATTGTTTTTAATATGCAAGATAATAAGAAAAGAAAAGTGTAACATGCATCAAATTTTCTATGTAGATGTTGCAAAAGTTTTATCTTTTCTTCTTTCTTGGTTAAGTAGCTATTAGAAAAGTCTTTGAGATTTTAAAAATTTTCATTACTACTAGTCTTTATAAAAGTAATCTAATTCAAGTAAACTGTCAAGAAAGAGATCAAAATGGCCAAAAAAGAAACTTTTTAGCTGTAATGGGGACAAGGGTATTTTGGTATCACTGATGTTTCCTCAGGAGACACTTTTTGAAAGTTGACTGATGAAAAAGAAGTAAAAAACAAAGTTGTTCAGTCCAGGGTGGAAGGATAGGATAAGAAAGCTTAGCCCCTTCCAACATGCAATACAAAGGTGAAAGGACCCACACGGTTTAAGCCCCATATGTAACAGAGAGAAACAATGAAGTTCCTCCCTTCCTTCCTCTCCCTTCAGTCTCCATCAATTTGTCATATGCTTAAACCTTCTTTTACTAATTTTTTTTTTTTTTTTTTTCATTTTCTTTGGCTTAAGATTGTCAATCTTAAGTTAACTTGTATAAACAATGACAATGAGCCATGCCCTAAGGGATCCAATGTCGTTTTAAGTATTATAGTGCGGTGAAAAACCCTTCCTATCGCACTTCTTGAATATTATATGTCGAAACATTTGTATATCAAGATAAATTCGAGTCGAAATGCTTATTCTTATAAAAAAAAGAAAAATGTGTGTACTAGATTAAAAAAGTTCTTAAGGGGGTAATAGCTTCATAACTTTCCTTAGTTTCCTGTGGTAAAACTCAGTAATTAAAAAACCGGATCGAATCGGTCGGATCGATTGAATTGAAAATCGATGGTCAATCCAATCTGAAAGACATATAAGAACCGAATTTTTATAAAACCAGTAAAAAATCGGTTCAACCGATTTAAAATCGGATTGAACGGGTAAAAAATCGATTTTATATGTATTTTTATTTTATTTTTTCAAAATTTTATTTATAATTATTAAGATTTAAACTTTTAACCTCTTAGTATTAGATTACAGACTATATCATTAAACCAAATTCATTTTTTTTTGTTAATTATTAACTATATTTAATATATATTTAATGTTTAAATATTTAAAAAAAGATCTTTATAATTGAATCAAAAATCTAATCGATTCGACATTCGATCCGATTTTTTTAACATTGATAAAACTCATTTCAGAATATTCAATCAATTTTTCATGTGAGGTCCAAAAGTATAAGCTATAGCATTGACTACTGCACATGTACAAGGGAAAAAAAGGGAGAATCTGAGAGTATGGGAGAATTAATTATTACATAACCTACCTCTTTGTCTTTTAAATCCTTTTGGAATCTTATGAAAAGAAATAGTACTGCACTATACTAACTCCACAACTAACATAAAACTAACCTAAAGCTTTAGCCTCTGTGTATAGAATATTCTCCGAGATAGGTTACTTCAACGATTTTGTTTTAAAATTAAAATAATTATGTCCCACACATATTAATTTTTTTTTTTTTAATGTTTTAGTGTTAGAAAGAAAGACACGAACTTATATTGGACCTCGTATCTAATATCGTATAAAATAATTTCGACATATTTAACATTCTAAATTAGAGGAGTACAAAAATGATGTTGAAGACAAAATCTTTAGGTACGTTCTTATATAGTATAAAGCTAAATTTTATATGCTGAGAACCAAACTGTAACATACTTATCAAAACATGAAACACAAATAGAATGGTTGAATTTGGATGTCACCCCATGTTTTCTGCCGACCTTCAAAGGACCCTACAAAGGAGAGAGAGATGAGCCGTGTTGTGTGTTTCAAACCTCTTAACAAAATTTGTCTTCCCTTTGTCCTAATTCGGATAATTCGTATATGCGTGTCATGTTTCGTGTAAATATAAACACGATATAAATTATTAAACATATCAAAATTTTAAATATAAATATGATATATGTATTAAACGTGTTATATTAATCGTGTTTAAATATGTTGTGTGCGTAATTTACACTCTTTGCAAATTTCTGTCTTTTGTTATGTCAATGTCCAATAGAAAACAATAAGCATTTTGAAAAGGCAGCATCAGTCAGGAAAACTTGTTGAACTCCTTTCAAATTTGCTCAATATTTCCTCCCAACTAATCCAAATTGATTGCGTAATGTAAATGGTTTCCATTGTCTCAGAATTTTCATCAGCACTATGTCACATTGATGCAATATTTCAAATCTATTTATATTTTTATGAATTTTCTGGCTTAATGTTAGGATATTAATTTTGGTCTAATGGAATTTCCGGTATTTAAAATGCTAATTCTAATTTCATTTATTTTATTTGTATCAATTTTGAGTTTTTCTTTTGTGATACGGTAATATCTCCAAATTTTGTTTGCATCTAATACTCTCTTCGAACGGTTTTAAAATGTATTCTTTTATATCTATTTAGTGCATTAAAATTTTTATTCTTGGAATACTCTTCATAAGAATCCAACTTTAATTGATCAGTTTCGAGTTTATAACATTCACTTTGATTCAAAATGATTAATTTATAATAATATTAAAATTCCTAAGTGAGTTGATTCTTGAAGAATTTACATAAAAATCAAATTAATGTTACAAAGATACATGTCTTTTACTATAAAAAAAAAACTACTCATACATTTGACATCAGATAATTTTTTTTTTTTTCAAAACATAATTCTTTTTCCAATTTTTCCATTTCAACTTCCACTCACATCGTAGGTGTGTAATATTCAATGTTAAAAAAATTGAATCAGATAAGTTGAATCGAGAATCGATGATTTATTCGAATTGATACATATCATAAAATCGAAGATTGTCCAAACTGGTGAAAAATCAGTTGAACCGATAAAAACTTGAAGAAAAAAAACCCGATTTTAAACCTTTTTTAAAATTTATTATATGTGATGAGATTTGAACTTTTAACCACTTGAATTTATATTAGAAATCATACTATTTAGCCAAATACATATATTTATTAAATATTTACTATATTTAATACTTATTTAATATTATTATTATTTTTTTAATACAACTGGCCAGTTCAACAAGTTTAATTGATCAAACCGATTGAACCAGTGACAGAAGGTCTCACCAATTTAACTTCCAATGGGATTTTTTAAAATATCTCATAGTTAGTAATTTGATTATAAAAACAAATAATGTTTTGTAAATTTTGGGGTTAGACATATTCACGTGATGTTAATATTTAAGGCCTTTCTCTTTGAAATCATAGCTCCTAAATACAGCCATCATGCAGCATATGGTCCTAATACCTGTAAAGTCAATGTTGCAATCTTCTATCCTTGATTATGAAAAGGAATTTTCAAGTCCAAATCAAAATCAATGTAGGAAAGTCATTTCCTTGTGGTAATAATATCAGTCTCAAGGACAAATATATAGCAAAGTCAAACCTTTCTGCACTGTCTACACCTAGAGTCCTAGACATGAGCCAAAAACACAACATCGATCCTTAATAATATCAAATGTACCTAATAAACAAAAAAAAATAAAAATTAACCTTTGATTCTTCCTAAGGTGATTGGTTTTCAAAGGAAATCAATCATTTACAAGACTTTTTAGTGCCAATAAAAACAAAGAGGATTAAGCAAAAAGTATGGTACTTCCTGGTGTTTGATTTTTTTTTTGGGTTCAAAGTCAATTATTTAGCTATATGAGGAAGTTGACTAATTAATGCTACCAAACAAATCATAACCAAGTTGTTAATTATGGTAATGGTGATTTACATAAGGAATGACGCGTTGGAAGATTACAAAGTCATTCAGATTATATCATCAAAATTAAAACAGATGATCAGAGGCTGTTGTCCATACAGTACTGATACTGATATGGTGAAAAACATGTACGTGGACTGGACTGAAAGTTAAGATAGTGACAGTGTTGAAATTTTTGTGGCAGAATGAATAAATTTCAAAGACAAGATATGGGGTAGAGAGAACCTAAATGTGTTTGCATGACTCAACAGAAAAAGAAAAAAAAAAAAGGGTAAACATTGTTGCAATCATTTCAGATATTTCTATGGCAGATTATGAATAACAATTAGACCAGAAAAACATTGGTAAATATCTCAGGATTAGTTCTTTAAACTGAGATGGGAAACTTATTGAAGATTACAGTTTTAAACTCTGCTCAAAAGAAGCTATATGCTTCTGCTTCTGCAACATGGTGGCAGCCATTTTCCTGAACTGATTCCTACAAACAATTTTTAAAACCAGATGCAAGTTCTGCAGCTGATTACAAATTCAAGGAGTAAAAATCTGTAAACTGGAATAATATGTTTGAAACATAATTTGCTTAGTATTATGGTGAATTCAAACATAAGATAAGAACCACTTAAAATATTTAGAGATAACAATTAAACATCAAAATCATACCAACCGTCCTGATTTCATATTGAAAACAACAAAAGTCTCCTACCTTTTAACCAGACAGATAGGAAACATCAGTTTAACATACTTTATTACAGATTAAAAACAACAAGACACAACACTATGGTGGTTAAATAGCTCCCCACCTTGCATTCTACAGATAAAACACAGTAAAACTAACAGCAGTTAATTTATTTATCCCTTCTTCCAGGATCTGAGAAAAGGAAGTATATAGATACTAGAGATTTATTGAACCATTGCTGCAGCCTCCTTCAAGCAGAAACTTGGATCTTTGGAACATCTGCGTCAAAAGAATAGAACCGATACAAGTTAATGAAATCCAAACTAGGATATCTGATATTATTGCTTTGGAATTATGACTATCTGCTCAGGTAATTGATCTGCTGATGCATGATATCGAATTGAATTTAATGTTTGGCACTGCAAATGGAATGCTTAATAAATACTCAATCAGTCATATCTTCTCAGATTTGATAAGCCTCAGACTTCTCTAATAAGACTGCTCACTCATTTAGGTACGTTAGGCCAGGAAAACAAATAGGCATAAGTCTTTAACATGATGGTATTTTATTGAGACACTACTTGCTTTTAAAACAAAGATGAGAAGTAAATGCTTTGAAACTATTATAGTCTATATGATGCTAGGCTTTCAATGTGATTAAAGATAATTAGCATGGCGAATGCGGTGCAACAAGGCATGTCAGTAAAACATTGTTGCCAAATGTAAAATTTGATGGAAACACCATATTTGAAAGACTTAAAAGCTAATTAGCCAATAATCTATGCAACCTATCTCTTAGGCACAAGCTTAACAAACTCTGGTTATAATTATCAATTGAATATTAAGCCCTTTGATCAACTCCAAAAGGTAAGTCATTCAAATTTATAGAAGGAAGGAGCTAGTTTAGTCTCCTACAAATGCAGCAACTAATCGACCTACTAGTGCAAGAATCATCTCAATTACCGATAATACTTGTCAAAAAGAAACAACATCTGAGCACCTCGTGCTATAAGCTTCGCTGATTGGTTGCTAGGGGTTTAGCTATACGTTACACAAACTTTTCAGCTCAACTACCAGACCTACTGATTGTAACAGCACAAGCAAATCTGTTTGTTTGCTCTGATGACAATATAGGATACTCGGGGAAACTGTGTCACGTGTTAAAGCATGAAGCAAGCGATACAACCTAGGACTGCAGCATTTCAGTTCAATAGAATTATGATTAATGACCAGATTTACTTAAAATCTATAACCTCAGATATTCTTTGAGCTCTGATCTAGCCATGACTCTTTAGTAATGACATATCCATTTGAATCTTCATTGACTTGGACATTTACATATAGTTAACTTGTGATTCAGAAAAGGCACATTACTTAAGGGTCCAATACATAGCTTCTCAACTTAATTACTGAATAAGCACAAATTCAATTGGCCTCCACAATACCAGGATATTCCCATCTCAGTTACCTTAATTAGTACAAGAATCACTCAATTTAACGTATGACACGCGTAAAAAAGACTCTAACAAGTGATCATCCTACGCCTTTTTCTTGTCCGATTATGTCCTAGATAGGTTAGACTATGACATATGGTATGACTCGATAAAATTTCAGCTCAAAACACAACACTTGGTGATTGCTTTATTGTCGTGAAGCTGTCCGGCTGCGCTAAAGGCAATACAGAACAACTACTTCAAGCACCGGGCACGTGTTAAAGCATGACAGAACCGACAACCTAAATAACATAGTAATTCAATGAAAGTTGGATTCATGAGGGAATCTTTAATGATCATTCTGCTACTAGCATATTCATGGAAATTTTCATAGTGCACATCGGTATAGAAAATCAACATAGGTTACTGATAAAAATGCCTAATCCTGGTGGTAGTTTGCAGACATAGTACTTACCAACATGAAAACTCATTATTGTCAACCTAGAAGAAAGATAACTTTACAACAATGAATAAAGCATGCAATATTATCTCATTATGTGGGGAATTTGCATGAATGAAGTAAAAAATCAGGCACATTATCTGTCAGCACAAGGTTAAGCTAACAATTATCATTCTAGGTTTCTACTAAAATGGAACTAATATAAGTACTTTGAACTTACAGTATTCAGGAACTAGATGAGCACTGGTTCCACATCAGCCATGTTGGAGGAGGCCAGAACATAGCCAAATATTGTGGGAAAAATGCAAGAGGTCCACTAGAGCGATCTGCTAAGTTGAACAATCCGATCTTTCCATTCCTTAATTGCCTAAGTCCGTCATTGTCATTGTCTTCTTCATCGCTTTCTCCATTATTAAGACGTTGAATTTTGTCTATTTCATCAACATAGATGATGCAGTTCCCATGGCAACCTTCAGAATCTCGAGTTGAAAAAGAAAATGAACAATCAGTACTCACAAAGAACACTCGATCACCCAAATCATTCACCTCCACCCAATCATACCTATCCTCCTGATGATCACTAGGGATCCGTTTGTAAACTTTGAATTTAACTGGCACATGGACATCTTCAACTCCAGTTTCCTTAACAAAACCATCAATTCTTCCATCATAATGAACTTGACCAGGGCAAGTATAGAAGTCTCTAACAACTACGTAAAGATGCCCACATGACTCCACGAAATATCTTTCACACTCCCAGACCTTTTGTTCCAGAGGTGAGTGTATCTCGTCCAGGGAAAAAGAGTTCTCATCAAGTCCCAAAATAACTCCATAAAGATCAACAGTAAAGAACTTCCCTTTGAAGTTGGTGATGTCACGATACTGAACATCAGAATCAAGCAAACACCACTGGATGTCACTATCCACCCTCATCCGACACAAGTCCCCTCTTTTGATAGCAACAACCACATAGCTCGAATCAAAATTCGAAGCGAGCTTTATCTTACGAATCCAGGGATTGCCCTCATTGATATCAGAATCACCGTCTTCCCTTATCTGTCGAATACTGAAAGCCCTTGTCGTCTCCACAACCCTGAAGTTAAGATGGTTTAGCTCCTTAGGAAAGGAGGCAGGCATGTTCTTGATGGGATGCTGTGAAAACGGGTTCAACACACGGAACTTGTTGTCTTGCTTCGTTTCTTCAACCTTGATGAACCAGCTTTTGTGGTTGGAATGAGTTTCAAAGCCTGGTTGACCAATGCGATAAACTGTTGTTTGTGATATGCGAAAGGAAGCAAGAGGCTTGGTTGGATGATTAACAAGAAAGAGGACTTCCACTGGCAATGTAGGAGATTTTGGTGGCACAGGAACAGAACCTCTCCAGGAGTTGCATACAGCTCGAAAATGAAGAACATCTACGCGAGTGTCGAGGCCTTTAGCAATGCAAGAGAGGAGTTCTCTTGGAAGTTCAGACCAACAAGATAGATAAGCAGCCATTTCTTCTTTGATGAGGAAGAGCCTGGAAATCAACTTTGATTTATGGATAAGCTAGAAAGGAGAGCGGATGTTTCTATGCAGCTCTCTTCCGCATTACAAGTTTGATATATAGTTGAAATGAGACCTGGAATCTGCCCCAGGTGTTGCTTACATTGCTTGTTCTTTCGCCAGGTTATTGCCTATGTGTCAGCCTGTCTTAAGGTCAGTTTTGGGTGTAAGCAAAATAATTTGGGAAAGAAAGGAAAGAATCTCAGTCTTAAATATTAATAATGTCACCATTCAAAAGCATTTGACTGAGAAGTTGCATGTTCTAGTCTTCAGATCCTTTTGTCTGGTTTTTTTCTCCAGCTGCATTTGTGTTTGTGAAGGAAAACCCATCTTCAAACTAGCTTTTGCAGTTCACAAGTATTTGAACAGAGAATAACATGTTTCTCTGCTTAATTGAACCACCTTTTCCCAAACTATACAGCATAAAACACTGTTTATAATGTATCGAGTTATGAAAATAACATGTGATTTATTATACCATAGAAAACTGTTGTTCAAAGCCGGGAGTAAGTGTCGGATACAGGTTACGTGTCCAAGATAGGTGTGTTCAGGTTTTTCTTATATTCGGAAAGTCAAGATACTCTATGCATCCATGTCTACTTTGAAGTATCATATATGTTGACCAACAGGATCTCAAGAAAAAAGAACCATAAATAACAAATATGGTAAGTTAGTAATACAAATGGTGAAGGAGAAACATTACCGACAATCCCATTAAGGTTTGAATGGAAGTGCTAGTTTTCAATCAAACCATTTAATCAAATTCTCTGATCAAAATGTTAAATTCAAGGTTGAAAGTGTTTAGGAGTTATCAAATTCAAACATATTATGAGAAAAAGAATATGGCACAATCAAATCTAAATTTTTATTCTTTGAAACTGGGGGAATCTGATTCACTATACTTCCCTTTGCAATGTTTAGCAAGTATCAGATAATGTTAGGTACCAGAGTGACGGAATAGTGTCTCACAATTAAAATAAGAGATGAGAAAATAGGAACTGAACACACAAAAGAAACACAGATATTTTACGTGGTTCGGCCAATATACCTACGTCCACGGGAGGAGGAGCAAAGCTTTGTATTTAATCGGAGATGGAGTACAAACCGGATACAAACCGGCTACATATTACAAGTGCTCTTTCTAGCACACACTCAACACCTCAATACACAAGCATCTAACAAGCAGCTACTGCCTCTAAACTCTCTCATCACCTCTACCGGGAGGGGCTCCCTCTGGAGCTCTCACTATGCCTCAACCGGGAGGGAGCTCATGGAGCTCACCTTTGGAGCTCTAGCTCATTTCTCCTCTGCTCCTCTCAACTCCTGCCTCTCCAAGCTCTCAACCTTATGCCTATTTATAGGCAAGGCTTATGGTGTGAATACACCATAGCCACCATGCCACCAGCCACCATACAAAGGCTGCTAACAACGTAGCAAAATTTGCTACAAATTCTACATCTCAAGCTGGAAGACTTTAGAATGGTTTTGGCAGCTTTGGTTGACTATGAGCTTGAGAATTTCAAGCCAAATTCTTTTGTGGTTTTGAGCCACAATTCCAACAATCTCCCACTTGAAGATTTGATTAAACCAATCATATCTTCACACCACTCTTTCTGTCTTGCCATTCCATGTTGCTTACGTTTCTGATAGACCATAGGAGGATCGACACCAAATAAACTTGTCAGTGTTGATTGGCTTTGTCATAACATCTGCTAGGTTGTCTTTGGTGTGAATCTTTTGCATATCCACACTTCCTTCTTCTACTACTTCTCGAACAAAGTGATACTGTATACATATATGCTTTGTCCTGGAATGAAAGGCTGGATTCCTTGCAATGTGCAAGGCACTCTGACTGTCACAATACACAATAATCTTCTGCTGCTTGTGCCCGAGTTCTTCCATTAACCTTTGTATCCATATTGCTTCCTTGCATGCTTGGGTAGCTGCCATGTACTCAGCTTCTGTAGTAGACAAAGCTACAACAGTCTGTAACTTAGATAACCAGCTTACCGCTCCTCCTGCAAGTGTGAACACATAGCCAGTAGTGGATTTCCTTTTATTAAGATCACCTGCAAAATCTGAATCAACATAACCCCTGACAACAAGTTCTGATCCTCCAAAACATAATGCAAAATCTGAGGTTCCTTTAATGTATCTAAGGATCCTCTTAACAATATTCCAATGCTC
This sequence comes from Fremontodendron californicum, assembly GCA_030761205.1. Classification (NCBI taxonomy): domain Eukaryota; kingdom Viridiplantae; phylum Streptophyta; class Magnoliopsida; order Malvales; family Malvaceae; genus Fremontodendron; species Fremontodendron californicum. The sequence continues at coordinate 21,212,092 of JAULJL010000033.1, forward strand.
TCTACCAGGATCTGCCATAAATCGACTGACCGCTCCCACTGCTTGTGCAATGTCTGGTCTTGTACATATCATAGCATACATAAGGCTTCCCACCGCTGATGCATACGGTACTCGAGACATTTCCATCCTCTCTGCTTCATTGCTAGGACTCATACCTGAGGATAATTTACAATTGACAGGAAGTGGGGTAGATATTGGCTTACAGTCTTGCATGTTGAAGCGTCGCAAGACCTTCCTCAGATAATTCTTTTGAGAAAGCCAAATTTTCCTGTCTTTTCTGTCTCGGTGAATTTGCATCCCTAAAATCTTGTTTGCGGGTCCCAAGTCCTTCATATCGAACTCCCTAGCCAACTGTGCCTTCAAATCTTGGATTCGATCTTTGTTGGGGCCTACCACCAACATGTCATCCACATACAACAGCAAAATAATGAAATCATTATCATCAAACCTCTTGTAGTACGTACAATGGTCTGAACTCAGTCTGTTGTATTCAAGGCTAATTATGAAAGAATCAAATCTCTTGTACCAACATCTGGGCGCCTGCTTTAGACCGTACAGAGATTTGGTCAACCTGCAAACCAAGTTCTCTTTGCCTGTTTCAACAAAACCTTCTGGTTGGAGCATATAAATTTCTTCTTCAAGCTCTCCATGTAGAAAAGCCGTCTTTACATCTAGTTGTTCAAGATGTAAATCAAATGCAGCACACATAGCCAACACTACTCTGATAGTAGTAAGTCTGACAACTGGAGAAAATATCTCGTTGAAGTCAATACCTTCTTTCTGAGCATATCCTTTTACAACCAATCTAGCACGATATCGTTCTACTTGATCATTGCTATCCCGCTTGATCTTGTAGACCCATTTGTTACCAATGGCTTTTCTGCCACGTGGTAATTCCACCAGTTCCCATGTCTCGTTCTTGTGAAGAGCTTCAATTTCTTCCTGCATTGCTGTCATCCACAGAGAAGCATCTGGGCTACTAGTAGCTTCATGAAAAGTTGATGGCTCTCCATCCTCTGTTAAAAGACAGTATGCAACATTGCTCTCCGTAACATACTCCGTGTGCCAATTTGGAGGCCTTCTCTCACGAGTTGACCGTCGAACTTCTACAGCCTCGGACTCAACTGGTTCTGGTACCTCATGCTCTGGTTCTGCTTCAGAAGAATCATCTTCTTGAGAATTTCTATCCATCTGCACTGTAGCAGTCTCTTTTGAAGTGTTGTCATTTGTTTGCTCACTTTGCAGTTCATTTTCTGCAAAAACTACATCTCTGCTGACAACAACCTTGCGGGCAGTGGGATCCCACAGGCGATACCCCTTAACACCGTCAGCATAACCCAAGAATATACATTTTCTGGATTTTGGATCCAGCTTTGTTCTTTCTTGGGAGTTGTACATCACGTACACAGGACATCCAAACACATGTAGAGAAGAATAATCAGCTGGCTTTCCTTTCCACATCTCCATAGGCGTCTTCAAACCAATCGCCGTTGATGGTGATCGATTTATCACATAACATGTGGTTTTGACTGCTTCTGCCCAGAAAGATTTGGCCAATCCTGCTGTTCTCAGCATGGCTCTTGTTCTATCTAGGAGAGTTCTGTTCATCCGCTCTGCTACACCATTCTGTTGAGGCGTATGTGCAACCGTGAATTGTCTCATAATACCCTCTTTCTTACAGAATGCTAGAAAGTTACCGTCTACATATTCTCCTCCATTGTCTGTCCTCAAGCACTTGATTCTTTTCCAGTTTCAAGCTCTACTTGTGCTTTGAACTCCTTGAATACTGGAAACACATCTGACTTCTTCTTGATTGGGTACACCCATAATCTCCTGGAATAGTCATCAATGAATGATACAAAATACTTTGCTCCACCCAGGGATATTTCTGGTGACTCCCACACATCAGAATGGATTAAGTCCAGTATGTGTTTGCTTCTTGTAGTTACTTTAGCAAACTTCAATCTATGCTGCTTGCTTATCACACAGTGCTCACAGAAAGGTAAATTGACCATCTTGAGCCCGGGCAGGAGATTGCGTTCTGCAAGGACTTTCAAGCCTCGCTCTGACATATGGCCTAATCTGCGATGCCACATCATCGTCGTTTCTTCTTGGCTGGCTGCTGCAACTGATGCATCTGCCTCTTGCAACGTCTCTCCCAAAAGCATGTATAGATTGCTTGTGATCTTCTCTGCTTTTATCACCACAAGGTTTCCTTTCACTACTTTCAATATTCCACAAGGAGAAATTTCTCCCACTGAACTTCTCTATCTCGAATTTTGCTGCCATGGTTGTACACGAACTGAAGCGAGTTACACTATTTCACCGTGAATAGTACCGTATACGTGAACAGTATTGTACGTATGTCGTACACTAGAACAAATCCAGTATACGTTAACAATTACTGCAAAAGTATACAACCACACGTATGAATAGTAACCGTATACGTGAATAGTGACCGTATACTGGAACAGTGACCGTAGCCCGTGAATAGTGCACCAGGTAGGTTCCCAGGAAAGAGAGGTGGGTCACTGATAGACACACTTAAATACCAAGTCTTTCCTAGCCAGAACTTCCCTAGACACTTTCACACTACCACACTTTATTTCCAGCAACAAGAATAATTCTTTTCTGATGTGGAAGATCAGACAATACTGCAACCACAGAGCATACTAAGAACCAACACTTTCACTGCAGCGGAATAAGGACCACGAACCAATGGCTCTGATACCACTGTTAGGTACCAGAGTGACGGAATAGTGTCTCACAACTAAAATAAGAGATGAGAAAATAGGAACTGAACACACAAAAGAAACACAGATATTTTACGTGGTTCGGCCAATATACCTACGTCCACGGGAGGAGGAGCAAAGTTTGCTACAAATTCTACATCTCAAGCTGGAAGACTTTAGAATGGTTTTGGCAGCTTTGGTTGACTATGAGCTTGAGAATTTCAAGCCAAATTCTTTTGTGGTTTTGAGCCACAATTCCAACAGATAATGCAAAGAAAAAGTAATTCTCCTCTTGCTAGCCAGCTACAATGTCAAAACTGAAGCACCATTTTCCAGAAATCACATACTATATATTTTACAGAGTTAATATATTTGCAGGAAAGCTTTTACAGCTTTTCCTCCTTGAACCAGTTGAATTCCTTGGCTTTCAAGTTTCAGCTTCTTTATACACAGAAACTAAATGCCTGAAAACTGAAGTATACAATGGAAAGTGTGAACTTAGCTTATGGGAAATCTTATAACATTGAAGGGAGTTGTAAGTTTTAACCAGTGAAGAATCTTTTCCATGACTGCCATGGAAGAAATCCACCTGCCAGCAAGCATAGAGTATAGAATGAATGAGGCACAAAATTGATAATCAAGAAACCATAAAATAACTAGTATAATTAAGAAGGCATACCACATTCAGGGCATTTAAAATAATCATTGCCCCTGAAAACAAGTCCTGAGCCCCCACATTCTTCACATCTTCTTTGTGCAATCTACAATCAATAATATATAACAAAACAAAAATCACACATGCTTGATGTGGTATACATCCATCCATATACATCAATACATACATGCATACATACATGCATGCATGTATACATATATATCCAAAACCCATTATTAATCCATGCAAAAATTAGAGCTGGTACAGTTAATTGTGCATTGAATGGAATGGTTTACCAAATTTAAGTCAAAAGTTCTAAGGTTTGTCTTTAACTACTCAGCTAAGTAAAGGAGGTCATTTTCAACAAATGGTTATAGAAAGAATTAGCCAAATAAGGAATTAATGCTTTAAATTTTTACTTACAATTCTTTTGCTGAATTCAATCCCTGCAACAATGAAAGGGGTAATCCCAGCTGCAGAAAAACATAAACAAAAAAGCATTATATTAAACTCCAAATTAAATATAAATAAATACCAACTAACAAAATCAATATTGTTAGACATAATCTTATGTTAATTTTAACCTATAGCTCCAGCAACAATTTGCCATGTAATATCGACACGGGCTGGATCAGCTAGGGCTGAAACATCATGAATATTGGCAGCAACCTTGGTTGTCAGCCGTTGATTGTTTCCTATCAAAGTTTTGCATCTTTGGGTGCAAGTGAACTTCACCGTTGGATTTGAATACTTTGTGAATGTGGGTTTTGATTGGGGTATTGAGATTGGGGATGTAAGTGAAGGAGAAGTACAAAGAGAAGCTTCCATGGCGGAGTAGTTGAATTTCAGCCTCTGTTTTTTTGTTTTAAGGTAATAATAAATAAGCAAGAAGGAATCGTAACGACTAGTTTTGGTTAGGCCACGTTGGCCTCCTTCAGTTATTAGAGTCGCGCCAAGCTTTCTAACCACATAAAACGACGCTAGTTTAGATAAATATTTGGCATTTCCTCAAAGGTTACTACTCAAGGAATTCGCAAAGAAATATGAAAAGCCAAAGCCATGAAAACATGCTTCAAAAGCTTCCTTCAATTAATACTTGAATTCCTATAGCAGAATTTGTCTCGCATCCACTTCAAGCAGTCTAATATCCTAGTTCTCTGAAACTACTCAAGGGGTTTACAGGAAATCTAAAAGCAAGGTTTTGGAGTGAAATTCAGATTATAATTGTCTACAAGCCTATGGTAAACTAGCTATGGCACCTCAGTAATTTAAATCAATTGGTTTGCTTGTTTTGCATTTAATGGTTTTATGATAGAGTTTACATTGCAAACTCTCTCGCAGCAGTTTCTTCCTGTCCAAGGCATGTAGTTGCAGTATTATAGTAACTAGTGATGACTGAGAAGGAAAATGACCTCAACAAGTTAACCCTTTTAAATTTAAGGTCAGTTACTCATAAAAAGGAAAAAAAAAAAACCAACATTATAGATTTTGTCAACTAAAACATATTATTCACAATGCATATAGCATGAGTAGTTTGCCCTTAATCAGAACTAGGTATGATTTGTATACCATTTGGGAATTTCTCATGCGTAGAAATTTTCTCAGTAAAATTAATGATTCCTTTATGTTCGTGCACTGAATTGTCTTTGTTCCAGATATAAGTCTAAGCAATGTATTTATTCCTCTATTATATTCTTATGTTACACTAACTAAAATCATAGTAATGGATATGCTTTTTCCTTCAAGGTGTCTGTACTACTTGTAACGTTCTAATCCCACATTAGAAAATTATGAGAATTCGTTATGATATATATGTAGAGATTTAAATTTATATTTATGAGACGTCTTTTATGGGATAAAACCGTGAGACCTTCGGATTAAAGCGGACAATACCTCGTAGGTTGGGTGTAGGTCTTCACAAATAGTATCAAAGCCATCACCAACTAGAATATAGGAGCTAAATGTTACATTGTGAGAGCCACCTCTAGAATTCTAAAGAAGCAAAGTGCTACACGACTAGAGCCAGCTCTAGAATTTCAACACCAGATTTTGTCTATTCAATTTTATGGGACAAAATCGTAAGACATTCGGATCAAAACGGACAATACAACGCAGGTTGAGGATCTCCACAATACCATCCTTGTATATTTTGGCTATCACTTTATATTTTCTAATGATATGTCGATCTAAATCCAGGCTGACATCCTGACTGTAATCAAGAGGAGAATGCCATAAACAAGTTGCAGTTATCCAATTGATATACTTATACAGGTTTCCCTTTTTGCTTTACATTTAATTATGAATGATATACTTGCCATTTCCACTCACCCTTCTGGTCATCTTATCACAATCGTCTATCCCTGTGGATTCCACCTTCACGGAATGAGTCAATGGGTTAATTGCATCAACATCCTACTGTAAAACATATATATATATATATATCTTCTTTTGGTACTAAATCTTGTACGATTTCATTTTCTTTTCTTACTTCATTCTAACATGTATCATGGAACCGATCCCTTTTATGAACAAGTTGGCTATTTTTATGTAAACTTGCTTAATATCATATTATGCCTATGTTTGAGACTAATGTGGGTGCAAATTCATACAACTGTTTTTGACTTTTCAGTTTCTTTCCTCCATTTCTACAGAAAAACAAACCAAGAAAGGATTGATAAAACTAAAACTGCATATCAATTGTTTTCGCAAGAATGGCGGTGGGAAATTTTCATTTAAGATTTTCCAGGAAAGGGGTTTAGATATAATTAGAATGTGGATATGAAAGATATTATTATGTCAAGCACATCTGAACATTCGGTATTGGATTAAAGGTTGCTGGGGCCTGCAGCAAAGTAGAGTACAGCGTTGTCTTTGTCATTGATGGGATGGCTACATCAGATTGCGCCAATCACGTAAAAGAGATTAGTTAGATTTTTATCAGTTCAAGCTCAACGCCTTTTTCTCATGATTATTGATACCGTATACGTATTGTTTTTAAAGGTAAATCGAAACAATACGACTGTTATTTCATTTAGGTTTTCATATCGGCTCGTACATATCGTATCGGTTTGTATCATTTGTATCGGTCAATATCAATACATATCTTTTGATATAAAATTTTGATTTTTTTTATTTTTTTTTAAATTTTTTTATTTAAAAATTTACTTATTTGAATTTCTAAATCAATTTCAATATTTTTTTAATTTATGATATTTTTATTTTTTCATAATTATATTTAAAAATATATATGTTCATTAAATTAAGTTATTGAAAATAATTAATAATAATTTACTATATTTTTTAATATTTTAATATTTATTTTACCTATTTGATGTTTAAAAATTTTAGATATTAAATATTTAAAATTTATATTTGTATAAAAACATATATATACATGTAATGGATGTATATAAATGTATGTATATATAATATATTTTTATTAAAAAACTTGAAAATAAGCTATACATATAGATATATGAAAAAATATTTAAAAAATATCGATAAATCCGAAACGGTACGTCAAAATATATCGATATCGATACGTTCACCGATACGATACAAATTGTCATGTCATCTTTACAAGTTTTCAATACCTGTAATGAATCGTACTACAAGTTTTGTATGATATGCTATGAAGAAAAAAAATTGCATGTGGGAGCCTGAGAGCAAGATTTTTCAGCTATTCCCTTTTGCTATGAATTTCCAATTTGATCTCATCAAAAGGTCATATTCTAAATATGTTGCTCTATCTCTTCTTCCCCCCATTTGTGTAAACTTTACCTCTAAATTGTACGAACTACTGAAATTAAAATCTACATCTATTTTTTTTATCAATGTTTTTGGTTACAAAATCTGTTTTACTTGTTATGTTATTTGGACTTTGGATGGTTACGTATCTTACACAAACACCTTAATTTTTTAAATTTTTTTTTATATATATTTAAAAAAATTTAATGGACTTAATTCAGTAGGTTCATATAATTACTTTTAAAAAATAATATTCATCAGATTTGAGGTTGAATCTCAATATGTACAATTTCATTTTTTTTTTATTTTTAGATTGTGATTTTCTTTATACAAAAAAAAAAATCATCATTTTTATGTCCGTCGAATATATATCGAAAACGAATATTTAAAAAAAATTGAACAGCGAGAGTAACATAGCTCATCAGCTTTGTTTAAAGGTAACTACTTTTGCGTGAATGGAGTTAATTTCTGTTTCTAGACCTGAGATTAGCAGATTAATTCATTTAGGTCCAATTTAGAGTAGGAAATATTATTACTAGGACCCACCAAGTGGTGGTGTCAACTTCACAAATTAATCAAAGCTAAACACAGAAGAAGATAATGAATGAGACAAACACAAACCTCAACAAATGCTGGTTTGTCTTTCACAATCTGCTGCCAGCCCTCCATCTTTTTTTCCGAAGTTAATTTGTCATCTTATTAAATTGTGACTTGCATTAATTTAATGTTAAAATCTTTTGAAATTCTTATGTATGGTATACATGGCAAATCTTTTTATCTTAGCTGGATATCACATCTGAAGATGAACTGCAATTCTGAGAGGTCTTTGTCAAGCGGGTTCCCTGTATGAATTGGATTGAAAGCCATTCCACAAAACTGTTTGGAGGATTTGTTAAAGAAGTTCCATTATTGTTCAATCTAAATTAGAGGTGTCAATTAAAGGGTCAAGTCGGATTTGGATCGAATCAATTTATGTCATGATTATTTCGAATTTCGAGATGAAAGAAATTCAGATAGTTCGGATTTGAATCATGAAAGGGCTGTAATTTGAGGTGAGATGTAGTTTGGTTTAGTGGTTAAAGATGCCTGTTGGATCTCTCAGCAACAAATGCATGGGAGTCTCAGTTGACTTAATCTCTGCCAATCTCACATACCAAAAACAAGAAAAACTAAGGTAAAGAAAATGATGTATGTATAAAATGAAACAGGATGAAACTAGAGATAAACTTGGTATAAATTGCTGACAAGTTCTACCTTTGGTTGAAGTTATTTCAATCTATTGCTAGTGTTACAAAGATTCCAAACATATTTGAAATTCTCTGCACACTATTCTATTTCTTTTGTTCACCTAAAAAGACCTATATTACATCCTCTTCTAAAGATCCATACCTCTTAGCCTTCTTCCTGTGATTAAACATCAAAAAAGTGTAGAACCTTCATATATATACTTCTATGTATCACATCATCTTGTTTCGCCACTTCTAATCGAGTAACAGACAGGAGGTCCTTCCATCGGAATTTCCTTGGATAGTATGTACTTGCAGGAGACTTAAAAAGCAAAGGGAAAACGTCAAAAGGGCTTGTTTACGTATAAATTTTGCAAATGTCACCTTTGAAACTGGTACTCTAACTAACTGTATTGTGTGTGTTGCTGGGGCCTAGATGCCTGCAGAAATGCCGCTAGCTATAGCAGAAGCAAAAGGGCTATCTGGCAGATTAAGTCCGTCACTGCAGATACACGAACATTCGAAACAATCATTAAAACCAATGATGGATAAGAATGAAGAAAATGTGTAGTTTCAGGTTCTAAAATATGAGCTATGACACAACCTGGAAGCCTGTTTTGAAGAATTTTAAGATAAATGTAATTTTATACCTCTCCTGGTCATTGTTGTTGGTCTCTACATGCTTGATTTTTTCATCAGATGCAGTGCTGGTGTTGAGAGCTTCCAACAGATAATTGAATTCTGTCGAGGGGAAATTGAGTTGATCTGCTTGGTGGAAAAGAAAGGCATTGTAAGGGAGAGAATTAACGAGGAGGTCAAATTAATAACGAGTATAATAAAGTCGAAAAGTTCGATACCTTCTGAGACTTTCAACTCATCCATGGAGTAGCCAAAGAGGGATTGATGAGCCAGAGGCTTCTGTGCCAAATGCATCTCTGAAGGGCGCCTCCTCTGAAGTTGAAAGATTTGCTCTGGATCTTCTATAAATTGCTTCCTGAACAACCTAGACGTTGCATATCCTCTTGGAACTGAGAAATCATACATCAGATGAGTACAAGTTATTTTACTCGGCAGTCGGCAATCAATATGCCTATCCTAAAATTATTCAGCATGGATCATCATATTCAACAGACCCAAATTGATTTGAAATGTCTGCCTTAAGTTTCCAAAGAAAAATAGATGGCTTTTGTGTGTGTTCATGTAGGCTATGGACCTTAATTCTGATATACAAAGTTATAAAAAGAAGCTACTTACTTGAGTGAAGCTCAGATTCCATGTCTATATAATGTGGAGAATAATACATTGGAGACTCAATTCTTTCCTGGTACTTCCTAAATGAAAATCAAACCTTAACATTAGACTGGAAAAAAGAAAAAAAGCCCTTATAAATGGTGATCACTTGCGTGCTGAAAGACTGTTCTAATTTATGATGCAACCTGACAAACATGAATTTTTTTCATTAAACTCTTCTTTGAAACTGTCAGAAATGAAGATTTTTAAAGAACTGCTATCAAAATATAAGAGTCCAATGCAATGGCAAAACCATAGCTGCAGTATGATTAAGAAACCACAAAAGTTCAACAATGGAGCAATGATTATCATATTCTGCATTCAATACATGGAGCGAACTTGGTATAGAAATCACTGTTCCCAGTTTCGGAATGTAGAAATGGAAATTGAAACAATTATATTTACCTGTCAACTAGCTTTGATTTTTCCCTGTAAGGTTTCACAAGAACACGAGCCCCACAGACATAATGTGGATTTCCTTTAGCCAAAATCATCTTCACAGTATCTGCACTGACAAAGGTTACAAACCCGAACATCCGTTTCTGTTGGCAAGGAATCCTTACATCTTCAACTTGTCCATAATTGCTGCAATTAGAAACAAGAAAAAGTAAGAAACCTTTAGGACACTGAATACGACTGCAAATAAGACTGCAAAAGACTTCAAGATCATGTTACCTGAAATAGTTGGAGACATCATCTTCACTAAAGGTGCTCTCAGCTGGGAATGTAAGATATATCTGCCGCGATCCACTGACAATTGGACCCGGATCATTTCTATCATTTCGATTTTCCATGTACTTGTGTGCATCTTCAGCCAAAATGACAGCATGCTGTCCATGAGGTCTATGACTCAATCACAGAAGAGTTGATCAGATGAATCCTCAAGGTTAATCTTTTATTCCGCTGGGAATTTAAAAGATCATAATTCATAAATCATACCTGTCAATTACTCGAATAGTATTTCTCAATCTAGCGAGAAGCTTTGTCAAACTGTAGCCTGCTTTGCCATGTCTCTGGCTCTCAGTGAGATAACCATCTGCCTGCAGAATTTTACCATATTTCTCATAATATAACAAAGGAAGAGATGCAATTGAAACAGGATCCCCTCTCTTTGTTTTCAGGAGCTCTACTAATTCCAGCTCTAACTTCTCAAGCGACATAACAGGACCTTCATTAACAGCGTCCATTGAATTATGGCCAAACATTTGAAGGAAGTTATCCGAGACTTGGTCATGGAAGTACCTACAATTACTTCCATGCTTACAGTACCCTTTGTTGAAATAATGACAAGTCTTAACCGGGAAGTTAGACAGGTTTTGATGTTTACATCCTGTTTTTGTATCAAATGAGTAACCATAATCATAATCATTTGAAAACCCACCATTTCTTAAGTTCATAGACTCCATTTGATTCTCTAAACTCAAAAACTGAGTTTGAGTCTGCAAATCAAACACAGAATCTAAATAACCTGATGTCATAGAATCAGTGTTATGCTTGGCAACTAATTGTTGTTGCTCCCAGTATGGAGATGTAACCTGGACGCTTCTAGGAGACAAAAAAAGCTTAGAGGAGACAGATGGTGAGATAGGTGGTGAAAAAGAAGTGAATTGTGACGGTAATTCTAAACCAGGTGGTGCCGAGTTCATAGAAGGCGATATAGGAGGTGATCCGGATTTAAGAGCTAGTTGTTGCAGTTCAACCTTGGTTTTATAAATTACTTCCTGAATAACCATATCAGTACACATAGCCAACTGAATAATCTCTTGTTCACCATAGTCTTGCAAAAGTAGATATCCTATAATCTTTGAAACATTTTCAGGTTCAATTTTCTTGATTCTATTGAACAAAATTTGTGTATAGTCAGAAATTTCCATCTGTTTAATTACTGCAAATAAAAAAAAAATTAGTCCTTAACAAATACAAAGTTTTTTTTTAAAAAAAGTGCATCCAAGTCAGAGCTATGGTATTTAACCTAATGATAAAAATAAAGTATAAAAAAAAATTTTACTTGTAAAGAATTATACAGAGAGAAGAAAAGAGAGACTATTAGGTCAAAAGCATAGAATCTATGTTTTCAGAACAAAAAAAAAAAGTAAAAATTGCAGATCCAGTTAAGTAGCAGAAAACAAACACCTAAATACTCTAAAAAAGTAAAAATTAAACCAACCTACAAATCTAGGTTTCTTGTTTTCGTTTTTCCATGTCAGAATATAATGGGAAAAAGGGTGTCTATTTCTGGAAATCTAATGTGTCACTAACACATAGCAAAAAAAGAGTAGAAAAGCTTTGCAAAATTACTCTTCAGTAGAAGGAAACATATAAAAAAGAAAAGAAATCTGAGTACAACCCCTAGAAAAGCTGCTAGGAAGTAGGAATGCTAGAAGTCTAGCACGTTATAAGAACCAGAAATGGACTTTTTTCCTAAATCTGGAAACAAAACAAAAAAACAATGAAAGAAATCACATGTTTAAAATTTAAAAAAAAAAAAAAAAACAATAATTTCCAAACATGGTAAACAAATAAATTCATTAAACACAAAATATTTTTTTCCATACAAAGAATATATTATATACAAGAGAAAAAAAAAACAACCAGAAATATTTAGAAAGTCAGAGAACTTGAACTTGTTCCAAGCATAAAAAAAAAAAAAACATTTTTTAAGAGTCCAAAGTTTTCAGAACACAAAACCCAGAATTTTCTCATGATTTAAGTAATCATCCAGTTGAAAGAAAGAAAAAAATACTCAGAATTCAAAATTAGAAAAGATACAATACATTTAAGATAATCTCTCCACACAAAAAAAAAAGTAACTCTTTAAAAAAAACTCATTATAAACAAAACTAAACTTCGAAAAAAAAAAAAAAAAAAAACTTACCAACCAAAAGTCTTTTTGAGTTTTGAGTTTTAAGTTGCAGAGCTGATTACTGGTAGGAGAGGTCTCACTTTCATGTCTTTCTTTCTATTTTATCTGAAAAGGAAATAGTAAAACCTGACAGAAAAATAGGGAAAACAAAATTGGCTTTTGTTTACTGTCTCATGTTTTTGAACTTCATTTCTAACTAACACAACAACTTGATAACTTTATATAAAGAAAAAGTCACCTTAAATATATATTTTCAATTATTTATATTTTTTAGTTAAAAAAATTTAAATCTTTACAGAGATTTTATAAATGATTTATAGAGAATTAAGGCAATATAATTTGCTTGATTTTCGATTTTGATTCTAACAGTTTGGAGTATTTAAATTACATAATCAAAACAAAGTACAAATTCTCTAAACTTATAGAAACTTTTTGTTTATTTATTTATTTTATAAAAAAACAATGGATAATTTAAAATATTTATTTATTTGAAAATTTCAATGTGTTAAATTTAGATTTTCCAGTACATTTGTCAGCAAAATAAATCTATTGACGGGCCTTTAAGGAGATAATCCTCCTTAAATACGTACCGTTGGATCGTCAATTATTATAGTAAATCAATGGTCTAGATTGTTAAGGATCAAAAAAAAGACATGCACTTTAATATATAGTTTGCAAATTAATGTATGCTGCCTTGTTAATTTAAATGCAACACAAGAGGAGATAGGCAATTAATATAAAATCACCTAAAAATATTTTTAAAAGGACAATAGTTTTTATTATATACTATAAATAACCAACTCATTTTTAAACGCTTCACCGTACATATTATATTGTTAATAATATAAATCAATATCAATGCATTATCGTATTCACGATTCATTTCATTTATTCAATATCAACATTTTAAATGATTAAAAATTTGTACTCAAAATGATTATTTTTAAATTTTACTTAAATCTAATTTTATTTTCGAACGATCTTAAAAATGTACTTTTCTACATCGATTGATGAAATATATAAATGAATTTTGTAGAAAACAACATCTTTAATATTGAATTTGAAGTTTTAAGTATAACAAAAGTTTTAATTTCATTGTTTGATAGAGTAATGTTTGAGATTATTAGGGTGTGAAGTGTGATTGTCTACAAGGTAGCATTTATACAGTTTAAAAGCTGTCAATACTTTTAAGTAATAATAATTTACTATTCCTTTTCCTGGTGTTTTTTTAATTTTGATTTTTTTTTTAAAAAAAAATTAAGAAATAAAAAATAAATTATTAGAGAGAGAAAATGATTAATAGTGAGGATAGATTGGTAATTAAAGAAGATAATGAGGTAGATTCTATAGGAAAATTAAAGAGGAGCTTATTCATGAAGGTGGTGACCAATTCTACAGGCTGGATAAGTGGGGCTCACAGGTCAAAAGAAGACAAAAAAAAAAAGGTTTATTTTTTGATAATTAATTAATAATTAATGTTAAGATTATTTAAACAAGAAATTAAGATATGACTAGAGAGAACCGGGCTTTTCTGTTGTGATTTTATCATTATTCTCCGGATCTATGTCTTATGGCTTTTGACTTAATCATTTAACTTTTTAAATTAAATACATATTAGTCAAAATCATAGAATATTATTACTAAGATGCATGGTTATTATAAAGATATTTTGATTATTTAATTTTTATTAATTTTTAAAATTTTGGTAGACAAAGATATCCAAAATTTAAAATTTCAGTATTTAAATCAAGTATGATGATATTTTAGTATAAAATGAATTATTTTTAATGAAATTCAATCATTTAAATCAAAATTTCTATTATATATTAATTGTTAGGTTTTGCTAAGGAGTACTTTAAAAGTATTTTTGAAGATTATTATATTAGATAAATTATTGTTTTCAATGTATTGAAATTCATCAAATTAACTATTAATTGTTATATTTAATATAAAAATATTATTATAAATAATAATTTAATTAATTTTAACAAGTGTTTTAAAAGTAGTGGTTAGCAAAATCTTTAGTTGTTTTATTAAGTTTTATTGATATATTGGTATTAAGGAGCTTGAACTCCAAATAAATTTAGAGATTTTAAGATTTTGAAAAAAAAAATTGAAATAAAATCATTTAAAAATGTATTACTTCAAAATAACATCATTTGTAATTGTATTATTTCGATAAGTAAATTTTAGAAAAAAATTTAAATATTGAAATTTGATGAAATAAAAGATAATAATAATAAAGAATAATGATATTAGAGGTAGAAAAATATGCAATATAACTATCATTATATTTGTAAAAATATATAAATATTACTAATAATTTAAAAAACCAGAAAAAAATTAAATGAATTTTTGTAGTTAAAATTGAAAAAATAAAACAAAAGTTTTTTTTAAAAAATAAAAACAGAATTTAAACACCCCAAAATCTCTCATTTAAATTTCAAGAATTTTTAACAATTTCAGATTTCATTTTGTCAAACAAAGTAATTTCATTATAAATCTCTTTACAAATAAAATCTTTCATTCAAATCTTTCGTCCAAATGCACCATCACATCACATAACTTATAAAAATGTAATATTTTTTGTAATTTGTCAAATAAAAATACACATCTAACACATGAGGCATTACCACATGTCAACAAATAAGATCATGTCTTTAAGGTTTCATAAAGATATAAATATATACTCAAACAATAATAAACAATAAAATTCATATTCTTTCTCAAAAAATTATCAATATTTATTCTCAATTACTAAATAAAAAATTAAATTCTTATTGCTTCTTCTCAAATTTTTTTTTTTTGTTTTTTTTAATGAAAGAGAAAGATTAGAAAAAGAACAATTGAGATCATGTAGATATAGTTGACACATTTTTTATTTTTAATTTAATAATACTAAGATTCTCACATTTATATTTGATCTCTTCTAAGCCTCCATTGTTTATTTAAGAAAAAAATATTTTTCTATATCAACAAAAAAGTAAATAGATGTCTTGCATCTAACTTAAAATATGTTAGATAAATTTTTGTAGGTAAATAATATAAAAACTTTCTAAAACAAAAACATTTAAAAATTAGATGTTATATAATTATCAACTAATATATATTTTAATTCTTTTTATTAACAATTGAACACAGTTAAAAATAAGTAATAAATGAATAAACAAATAGTCAATAATGAGTTGATGACATTGACACCTAATTTTGTTTGTTTCTCCAGCAATAATTCATGAAAAAAATATCATGATTTGCTTTGTTTGTACCCTACTACAAATCAATCTTTTTCAAATGGCCGATATATATATATATATATATATATATATATATATATATATATAATTCCATCCACTTTTAATTATTCAATCTTGATAAAGAAGTAGATTTGCTTATTTAGAAACTCAAGTTTTTCAGTTTAATCAAGTTAAACAAAAGTTTATTACATGTATACTATATATTTAAAAGAATAAAATATCTAATTTTTAACTGTTGAAAGATGGTGATGGTGGAGATTATATTATAAATTAATTAAAGTTTATTATCAACGGATTGATTAAGTTGTTAAGGATTAAACGTTTCACTTATAAAGTTTAAGTTTGATTTTCGTTATCGCACAGTCTCTTTTGATAGACAATTAATAAGTTCTCAAAGAAACTTGTGATATGTTTAATTTGACCTTGTAATGAGATAACTTGTTTTCACCTTAATTTTTTATTACCAAAAAACTAATTAATGGTGGATAAAAATGATTGTATGATACAAATTAATATTTAAATCTTGAATATATATATATTTTTTATCTCAAATTAATATCAATTGCCATGTAACTTGATATAAATATATATGATATCGCAATATGATGTTGCAATGTGTGAGGTTGCTATTCAAAATTATGTATAAAAGAGTTATATTAATTCAGGTGATTAGCAATATTAACTTAAGTCATGTGTATGATCACTGAATTAAATCCTCGAAACTATATTTTAAATTTTAATGTTATTATTTCCTTTATTAACATAAGTTTTACAAAGGAGTATATGTATGCATATGTGATATACCGTAAGAATTGAAATGATCTTCCATGACCAAACTAATATTTTTAGAGTTAGAAACAATTTATGCTATTATTGCTAAATATATATAGGTAGTTTTTAAAGTTTGAAAAATACATGCAATCTAGGGCGGGATCAGGTACAAAATATTGAGATATTTCAAAGTGGAAAATCATTTAAAACCAAATTGATACCTCCATTGCTAGCTAGTCAAACTTTAACATGGCTAAGAGCTCCTTTTGCATGCTAAGGAGTAAGGTCTCCTTTTTCTTTTGCTTAGCTACTTCACATGTTTTTACCTAATCATTACTAGCTTTTCCAGGCAACATTTGGTTCATGTTTGAAAAACAAGGCCAAAAAGGATGGAAAAGCTATTCAAAAAGAAATGAGGGAAACCAATTTTTTTCTCCAAATGCATCAAATCTCTCTCTCTCTCTCTCTTTTGTGTCTATCTATTTGTTGTTTAATTTGAGCCATTTGATGCCCCAAAGTCATTCTAAAAAGGGTTTGTTGACCTGAAGAGAAAGTGACCCCATTGCCATGTTAGGCTTTAAAATGTTAGTTAATTACTTCCCACACTAGGGTAGACAAGGGAGTCACAATTTATACAAGCATTGCCTTTTATTCGACTTGTTTGGTTTGGCCCCAATTGTAAAGCTTGTGCAATAAATGAGTTGGCTCTGCCTTGGGTCTACCTTAAATTATGATGAAGAGACCTATTTCATGGGATTTATTGGCATTCCTACTAGCTTAAATGTGAGTAAAACCAATAGATGGAAATGCCTTTTTTCCTCTCAATTAGTAACTAATGTGAGTGGCTAATTAGAAGTTTATGAAGAAATTTCATGGGTTTTTTACAAATCAAAGAAGAAGTTTGAAGTCATCGATCTTACCGGCATATTTTTCTCATGTCGACATGGTGCATTCGTGATTTTATTCTTAAAATATCCTCCAAAAGGTTAAACTTGATTGATAACGAATAAAGCTTCTATCTTTACTAATTGGACTAACTTTGTGGATAAGAACCTTATATAATTATGGTAAACATTTGAAATTGAATCATCAATGCATGTGTATAATGATTGTTAGTATGATCATAGCAAATCTTTGGTTCAATTTCGGTTCCATGGTCAATCATCAATAAATATGTCCATGTTTGGAAAAAAAAAACCAAAAATGAATTATTTAGTATGATCATACCAAATCTTTGGTTCAATGACTAAATATTCATTCTTCTAAGGTTCGAAAACTATTGACTTGTCCAACATAATTCAAACCATAAATCCTCAACAAATGTCTCCCAAAACAAGAGAAAACAAAAGAATTCTAAGTGAACAACACAAAATTTTAATAAAAAGAAGAAATCTAGCTAGTTACTATAATATATAATATTGGACTAACCCCGAGAAATTCTTTTACAACATTCCATTGTCTGATGAACACAAAATGGCTAATTTTAATAAAAGATATTTTTAAGTGTGACTTGAACCTCTAATATGACATGTGCCAATTTGTTCTTGTAATTATGATGGCAAGTAAGTCCATATCATTGAGTTACATCAACATCTTAATCACTTAAAATAACCCTATACTAAAATTGGGTAAATTATGCAATCCATCCCTTATCTTTAGGGGTGTAATCATTTTAGTCATCGAAAATTTTGCAACTTCAACTATGTGCCTACCATTTTTAATAGAAACATTATCTAATACACTATTGATAGAGGGTATATTCAAAAATCAATAAATTAGTATAACAAAGAAAAAAAGGTTTATATATAAAATTGCTCCATGTATTATACTTTTTTTTTCATTTTGATATCTAAATTTTTTTTGACCCAATTGGGTACCTATAGTATAATTTTTGGTCCAAATCGAGTATCTAATCGGTGTACGAAATTATACTATAGGTACCTGATTATGGTAAAAAATTCTTTAAATACCAAAATAGAAAAAGAGGTATAGTTCATAAAGTAATTTTATATATAAGCTAAGAAAAAAAAATACGTGACAAAAATTTAACTTCGTTTGTCGATGATGTATGAAATAATAACCCTTTTTAATAAATCTCATTTCAAAAACTCTTAAAATTAAGGCGTAAGGTAATTTATCCCCCCAAAAAAAAATGTCTTAACTTGAGTTAAAATTGTCCAACTATTACGTTACATACCATGTTCATGCATTGAATTGAGAGGACAATATCTTACAACCATTGGTGGGCCTTCTAGCCACATGAAAAATAGCCAATAATATTGCACCTTATCAACATCAAAACATAGATTTATAAGGATGTGTGGTCTTTATCAAGGCTAGTTTATACATATATATATATATATATATCTATTCTTATTGTTCAATACAAATTGGGGCCCCATGAAAAATGGTCGGCTGATCTATTGACTCTATCTAATGTTGATATAGTTCATTTTGATGACACACAATAATATTGGTTCTTTACTTTTTGTGGTTAGCCTTCACCCTAACTTGGGATTTGGGATGCTCAAAATTGAAATCATTTCTTCTTTAATTAGCTTTTTTTTTCTTTTTTTTTTTTCTTTTCTGTTTTTAATTTGCACCCATTTAAGAAACAAATATTATAGTTGCCCCCCACAATTTCAAATGTTTGATTGGAAGAAAAGCAAAAATTATATATTTATTTTATTTGATTATTTAAGGGAGGGTAAAATAAAGTAAAAAATAAGGAAAAAAAAAACTAGAAAGAAAGATGATAAAACAGATTTTTGTTTTCTTATATATTAAATATGATAATTTTAGACACTATATGAAAATATCATACGAATACAACATATTTAATAAACACGAAAATAATATAATAAATACGACACGTTTAATAGACGCATCGTATTCATATTTAAAATTTTGAATCATTTAATAATATATATTATATTTATGTTCGCACGAATAATATAAAAAAATACGAGATAAAACATGCATACACGTATTGTCACATCTATTATATACCCAAATTATAAAACTTTGGCTTTTCCATCTCACTTAAAAGTTTTCAAATTGAAAATCTAAATTATCATGTTTTTAAACACTGAATGAAGTTATAAGATAATCATTTAATCTCGTTTATAAAATTTAAAAATTTTACGGATAATTTAAGAAATAATAACCCTTGTGAAATGTGAGACTATCTAAAGATTTAGAAGGACCTAAATCCCCACTTCTCTCTTTCAACCACATGTAAGCCCAACTTCTTCTTTGGGACTCCTATGGACCAATCAACCCCATAAAATTTAAGGTACCCTAAACTTTGGGTCAAGCCTAGAAACATTTTGACCCAATTCCAATGTCTCCTAGCAACAACCCGACCCAATTTTACTTCTTCAAATTGGGCCTGAATTACCCTTCAACAGGCCCAAACAAATTCAAACTATATTAAAATATAAAAAAATGACAAAAAAGAAGCAAAAAGCAAAAAGAGAAGAAACTCCTGTCATGTCCTGTGTCCTTGCAGCAGGCCAGTACAGAAAAATAAAATAGAAAACCCAGATTGTCCAAAACGACTTCATTAGAAGGAGAAATAAAGAAGAAAACGACGTAAGGATTTCTTTTACTTTGTTTTTAACGTCCGTCTCTCGATCTGTAATTTCTAACAAATCCTCCTCTCTCTTTAGATCTCGCCTTCGAAAAATTCCTTTACAACGCCGTCGTTTTATTTCACCCGCAGTTTCTTGAAAATCCTCCCGTAGATCTTCGATGGCCTGCCATTGAATTTGTACGCCGCTGAATACGACGACGGTTAGTCTCTCACTTTCTTTTTTTTTTGGCTTGGTTCGGGAAGGGTAGTTTTGGGTTTTAAGAAAAAATAATTTTTAGTCAAAGCTGAAGCTAAGCTAGTGTAAATGAATTGATTGTGGATTAGTTGATTGAAATTCAGAATGAATGATTGTAAATTTGAATGTGAACTGTTTTAGTTGTAATTTAGATTAGTATTGAATTAAAGGAGTTGAATTTTACGGAAATTAGCTGGAATTGAATTGAACTGAATTTTGATTGAAGCTTCTTTTGATTGTTAAACTGTGTATTACAGTTATGATGCAAAGATTAAATGCTTAAAACTGTATAAATCTTGATTAAAACAAAGAAATCAAAGTCTTTTCGATTTTAATTATGTTATATTTGATCTTTAAATCATCATATTTTTGCTGTTTGCGAATTGGAAGTATTTTTATCCACGTAGATTATGCTTTTATGTAAGACTTTCGCCTTAGATTCAAGGACGTGGTTGCAAATTTTTTTTTTTTAAATTAGGGGTGGCATGGAAGTTAATCATTGCGGGTAGAGGTTGAATGCTTGAATCAGTGACAGATGATATTGTTAGTTAAATTTTGCTCTAGATTCATGGAGGCGGTTGTACTTTTTTTCTTGCCTTTAAGTTGCAGGATGCATGGAATTAATGAGCATGATAAAGTAAGAAAAAGTGAAAATTTGAGATATTAAGTTAGCTCTTTCTTGATGCATTTGCTGGGGTTTGGTTCCTGATAAGGATCATTGATTATGTCTATGAAAAATTCTTGCCTTTCGTGGGTCTTGATTCCGCTAAAATGTACTGGTTTTTCATTTATTTTCTTTTATGAATGCTCACTACTGTGATATTACTTATCCTGGCAGGCTTAGTTTTGAGAGATTTCCTACTAAGTAGCAGACGTAGTCGTATTGCTGAAAACCATGGGGACTGAAAACCCTGGTCGTCCGAATTTTCCCATGAGACCTTCCTCTACCCCTTTTGCTTCTGCTCCTCCAACTATGACACCTTTTTCATCATCTGGTCCTGTGGTGGGATCAGAAGCCAGCAATCTTAGACCTACTCCACCAGGTGCTCCCCCAACTATGACACCTTTCTCGTCAGCCAGACCTAGCCCGCCTGCTCGTTTTAGTGATCCATCAGTTCCATCTCCACCGATAACATCTGTTCCACCTTCTAGGGGACCTTATCAGCGATTTCCTTCAACAGCTCAAACTCCCCCTACTCATGCACCACCTGTGGGGCAAGCACCATTTCAACCTCCTGCAAGTCAAGTATCAGCACCACCAGTTTCTTTCCGACCACAGACACAAATACCGCCATTGCCAATGGGATCTCCGCCACAAACTGTAAATTTTCCTCAACCTCCTTCAGATTCATTGTTTTCAGGGCCTAGACCCAAATTTCAACCGACTTTCCCCCCTCCAGATCCATCTTATTCTGCTACCAAATCCAATTTCCAGCCACCTTTTGCTGGATATCCAAGCAAGCCGCCTGCATTTGCACAAGCACCATCACCATTTCCCGCTCAGCAAGGAAGTTTTATGCCTCCTCCACCAGCATTATCTTCTCCCTTTCCTAGTCAGCAAGGAAGTTATGTTCCTCCTCCACCAGTAGCAGCTCCCTTGGGTTACCAATCAAGGGACCAAATGCAACATCCAGGCTCTGCACCTCCTATTGGCGGCATCCAAAGCTTGACAGAAGATTTTAGTTCACTCTCTCTGGCATCTATGCCTGGATCAATTGAGCCAGGACTTGATTATAGAACACTTCCTAGGCCGTTGGATGGTGATGTGGAGCCAAGTTCTTTTGTTGAGATGTATCCTATGAATTGCGATCCTAGATACCTACGGCTTACTACAAGTGCTATACCAAATTCCCAGTCTTTAGTTTCAAGATGGCATTTGCCTCTTGGAGCAGTTGTTTGTCCTCTTGCAGAGGCTCCTGAAGGGGTAAGTGTCTCAAGAATCAATAATAAATTACTTTTAGGTCTACAAAATAATAACTGTATTTTGTTGAAGACTCATATGTTTTTCCTGTCAATTATGGTTTTTTCCTATTCAGGAGGAAGTGCCAGTAATTAATTTCGCTTCAACTGGTATTATTCGTTGTAGAAGATGTCGCACTTATGTGAATCCCTATGTCACATTTACAGATGCTGGAAGAAAGTGGCGTTGCAACATCTGTTCTTTACTAAATGATGGTAAACTCAGCTAACTTAGGAAGCAACGATATAATTCGATGGTTGAAAGTGCAATGAGTCACATCAAGTGTTTCTAGTTGTGACTGATGTGTATGGAATCCTTTTCCATGCCGTACATTCTTTTATCTGTTATTGCATTATCTTTTGTCTTTGGAATGTCAAATACTATTGGAGGGCAATGAGCTAATCACTCACTTATACAGACTTGCATTAGCATATATATCAGTTTTCTGCAAGCTTGCTTGTTATGGGCATCTTCCCTTAACTTTACTTTTAACTCTCTCAATTAATTGGTAAAGTGCAAAATGCAAAATGTATTTTTTAAATTGAGTTAATAATGGGTGTGGTATGGAGTTTCACATAGCATGTTAACTAACTATTCTTTATTGGCAATGTAATTTTTGTTTATTTTTCAGTTGTATCCAATTGGTTATATTGTGTGGCAGACTGAGATTCTATTCCCTGATAAATCTCTTTAATAATTGGAATTACAAAGCATATATGCTTATTTGATTCAAATTCCATGTTCAGTTCCTGGTGAGTATTTTGCCAACTTGGATGCCACTGGAAGAAGAATTGATTTGGATCAGCGGCCTGAGCTTATAAAAGGCAGTGTGGAATTTGTTGCACCAACTGAATACATGGTGCGGCCTCCAATGCCGCCACTGTACTTTTTTCTCATTGATGTTTCAATATCTGCAGTAAGAAGTGGTATGATTGAGGTAAACACTTCCTTTAAAGCAGTTGATTATTTACCATCTCATAGTGTGTTGTAATAAATCATTGTGTTATTCTAATAGGGATCATAATGGCAAAGTAGTCTAATAGAATAGTAATGTGAATCAAGAAAATGTGAATTACACTTGAGCAGGCTGCTCCTTTTCTGTTCAGCTATTAGTGCTCAATATTAGAGCTCTACAGATATTCTGTATGAAATGCTGGCTTGGGTTATATCTAGTGTTTGTGTGATATATATTTGTACTTTTGAAAGTGGTAGATGGGCTGGCTTTGCCACAATTTGGTCTTAAACATGTCTATAAAGTAAGGCTTGCAAGACTCTTTTGCCTTGAATCAATAGAGAGAAAAGAAATATGTGTCAGCCTTGCTGCTATTATTACAGGGTTTTTCGGATGCTGTAAAACTTGTTTAGCTGATTGTTTATCCAGCCGATCGTAGTTGATTAAATAAGTAAGTTTTAGGTCTGCATACTTCCTGCTCCGGCCTTTTGGTGATAACATTAACAACTACCTTTACAGGCCATGCTGCTTGTCTCTCTCTTTTCTTTATTTCTCCTTATTGTATATGCATGTGATGGTTTCTGCTGACTTACAACATATCTGTTAGGTTGTCGCTCAAACTATACGTTCATGTTTGGATGAGCTGCCTGGCTTCCCCAGAACACAGATTGGTTTCATTACTTTTGATAGCACAATTCATTTTTACAATATGAAGGCAAGTGACTTATGAGATCAGTGGAAAAGTCTTTCTGAGATGCCTCAGATTTTCTCCATTTCAGCTGAAGTACTTCCTAAATAACTTTTTGGCTTTTGTCTTTGCAGTCATCTCTTACGCAGCCTCAAATGATGGTTGTTTCAGATCTGGATGATATATTCGTCCCATTGCCTGATGATCTCCTTGTAAACTTGTCTGAATCTAGAAATGTGGTTGAAACGTTCCTGGATAGCTTGCCCTCTATGTTTCAGGACAATGTGAATGTGGAATCTGCTTTTGGTTCTGCACTTAAGGCAGCATTCATGGTTATGGTAGGTTGTTTTCTCCACTATTGCTACTATGAGCTTTTACCAATGATAAGATTCCTTTTAGTTTCTTGCTGATGATTGTATTGTATATTGGTTGTTTGACTGCCTATTTACTGCAGAGTAAACTTGGGGGAAAGTTGCTAATTTTCCAGAACACATTGCCATCCCTGGGAGTTGGACGCTTGAAGTTGCGTGGAGATGATCTTCGTGTGTATGGAACTGATAAGGAACATATATTGAGATTACCAGAAGATCCCTTCTACAAGCAAATGGCTGCTGATCTTACAAAGTACCAGATAGGGGTTAATGTTTACGCCTTCAGTGACAAATACACTGACATAGCTTCCTTAGGTACAAAAATCACTGCCCTTTTTGACTTTAATGTTAAAAATGATATTGAAGTTTAGAAGAAAAGAGCTTTTAATGATACTTGATGTCTCTTTTATGAATTTCAATGTAGGAACCCTGGCAAAATATACTGGAGGTCAGGTATATTATTATCCGAGCTTTCAATCAGGCATTCATGGAGAGAAGTTGAGGCATGAATTAGCCAGAGATCTCACTAGGGAAACAGCCTGGGAAGCAGTTATGCGCGTAAGATGTGGAAAAGGTCTGCTGATTCTTTTTATTTATTGTTGAATTCACTTGTAACTTAATGCTATTAAGCCATAATCCCAATGTAGTCGGGTTAGCTACATGATTTTTTTCCCTTCAATCTAGATGCTGACATGTGCTAATGCTTATAGAAAATGCTATTTATTTCTTCTTTGTTCGGTTTCCCTATGATTTTGTGGTAACAAAGCAGTTGATACATGTCATTCGGTACTTGCACCAGGGATTCGGTTTACAACTTATCATGGCAACTTTATGCTAAGGTCCACAGATTTGTTAGCACTTCCAGCTGTAGATTGTGATAAAGCATATGCAATGCAGTTATCCCTAGAGGAGACACTGCTGACAACTCAGACAATATATTTCCAAGTTGCTTTACTGTATCCTTTAAGTGGCTCACGATACTGTATCAATTTTAATTTATTGGGTTATTCCCTTGTTTGCTAAAACTGTCTGGGTTACTTTTATAAGTGGAAAAGGATATGGGTTACTGATTTTTCTTTAACGATTTAAAGATACACCGCATCCTGCGGAGAGAGGCGTATTAGAGTACATACGGCAGCTGCCCCTGTTGTTACAGATCTGGGGGAGATGTACCGCCAGGCTGACACTGGTGCCATTGTTTCTTTGTTTTGTAGATTAGGTAAAGTTAAAGAAAACCCCCTGTGCAGGAGATGCTATTTGTTTTGGTGGATCTTAGTTTCAGAGGGTCCTTATGTTTTCTAATCAACTGATATTTTGCAGCAATTGAGAAAACTTTGACCAATAAACTTGAAGATGCTAGAAATTCTTTGCAACTAAGGATTGTAAAAGCACTCAGAGAATACCGCAATCTCTATGCTGTGCAGCATCGATTGGGAGCTAGGATGATTTATCCTGAGTCTCTAAAGTTCTTGTGTTTGTATGGATTAGCACTCTCTAAATCAGTACCTCTAAAAGGAGGATATGCAGATGCTCAGCTTGATGAACGCTGCGCAGCAGGTTTCACCATGATGGCATTACCTGTTAAAAAGTTGTTGAAGCTTTTATATCCTAGCTTGATTCGAATTGATGAGTATCTTTTGAAGGTGAAAGATTTGACCCTTTAAATATATTTCAATAAAGATGTAGAGTTTGCAAACTGAAAATCACTTCTGTCTCATATTTGCAGCCATCTGCTCAAGCTGATGATTTCAAAAACATTATGAAGAGATTGCCTTTGGTTGCAGAAAGCTTAGATTCAAGAGGCCTTTATATATATGATGATGGTTTCCGCTTTGTTATATGGTTTGGTAGAATGCTTTCGCCTGATATATCTAGGAATTTACTTGGGCCAGACTTTGCTGCAGAATTATCAAGGGTATGATCTCTTGTTGATGAAGCTATTCTTATGGTGACAAGATTGTTGGATATTATATGTTTCATCTGTTTTAGTGACCATTTTATGCATAAGGAATATTGTTGTTGGTATTCAACATATATAAGATTTGCCTTTATTGTTATATATGAACTCTGTCTTGAGTAAAAATTTGGTGACCATTTTATGCATAAAGAATATTGTTGTTGGATATGATATGATTAATAGGTAAAAATTTGGAGTGGTCTTATTATACAGTTTCTAAATATTTACAAATGAATGTCAATTGCAACCAATGACTGTGGCATTGTAGTGTCTTGCTATGGAATATTCTTTGCTTGTTTTGATTGTTCTTTTGTATTTTGGAACCTTATTTGCATGCACATTTTTCTCCACGATAATGTTATATGAAGTTAATCTGTTTTTTCGACCTTTCCTTGGCATGCTGAGTGATGATAATGTACTTAACTCACCCGGTTCTTCGTGTTTTCTCTTAAAAATCAGGTTACGCTTAGCGATCATGATAATGAAATGTCAAGAAGGCTGATGGGGATATTGAAGAAACTAAGAGAGAGTGACCCTTCATATTATCAACTTTCTTATCTTGTAAGACAAGGTGAGCAACCCAGGGAAGGTTTGCTTCTGCTTGTAAATCTTCTCGAGGATCAGATGGGCGGTACCAGTGGTTATGTCGATTGGATAATGCAAATACACCGGCAAGTCCAGCAAAATGCATGATTTTATATACAGGTAATTGTTTGAGAGATTGCTCCTTGCATTTGGGATATTTTTAATCTAGTTTTAGCTGGAGACAAGCAGTTTTTCGAGTAAGTAGAAAACGATAGGGTTATTCAATCTCAGAGTTAACAGTGTCCGAGTTAGGGGCTTCGTATGTCGGAAAACATTACTCGAAACGCATCATGGTTTACTTTTGTTTCTGATTACATCAATTCCACAGGAGTTCGTTATCTTATTGGTCTATTCCTTTCCATGACATGAATCAAATGTGGTAAATTCATCTGTACTCGCTGGTTTCCCTCAAAGCTTGGCTGCTGAATAGAATAGATGGAGCAGATGAGCCCTAAGATTTTCAGAAGACAAATTTTTTGTTCATTACAAAATTCAATAACTATGAAAAAAAAAAGTGCTTCTAGCGATAAGTTATTGCATTGCTTGAGAATTTAAGTGCCAAACAAATTAAATTTTTGTATGTGAAAGTTAAATTATTGCCAGCAATTTTTGTGCCTTATTTTTCTCTAGTTCTTTTTATCTAAAAACCTTAGGGTTTTTGTTTAGAAAAAAGGTGTGACCAATTGCTAAAACGTTGGCCATGTTCAATTGCTGGGGAGCCTAAAGATATGAGCCTAGATTGGACTCAAATGCTGGAGATTTACAGGTCTTTTATTCAATAGCAACTGGAGGAAAGCTTTTTAGACCAACAACCTTTTAGTCCTAGATTTCTAGTTAAAACTAGGATGAGAATAAATAGTAAAAAACCGGATATCCGATATTATTCAATCTTTTTTTTTTTTGTGGATTTGGATATTAAATTTACTATTTGCAATGAATTCAAATATGAATTTTTGGATATCTATTATTTGAATCCGTTTTGATTTTGGTACGAATAGTATCAGATATCTGAATCCGTTTTATTTATACGGATAATAGATTTCAATATCAGAATTCGATATCAGTTTACATATTTAGTTTTTGTTTAATTTTATATTTTTATCTTTAAAAAAATGATTTAATAAAATCAGATATTTAATAGATTTCTATATCCAACGAAAATTATTATTTAAATCAGATGCAGATTCAGATAATAATATTTGAATAGTAAACGAATAATAAATGAATTAAAATATTGGGTAAATTAACTGAATTTGAATATTTCAAAATTTGCATATATTCAATTCGTATTCATTTATATTCCTTGATGGGAACTTGAGAACATAGACCAATTCTTAAAGCAGCATTGAGTTACTCCTAATTTTGAGCAATTAATTTGTAGCTTGTGCTAGAAATTCTCCACTTTGAGATTATCAATAGAATAGTCTGCTTTAATTGGCACAATGTTTGCCACCTACGTTTTAATCACCACCTAATTTACTTCTTTAAAAAAAAAAAAAAATACTTAAACAATTTGAAGCCCTTGCTTTTTTTGCAAATACCTTTGCATCAGCCATGATTTGTTATTAGGATGAAAGGAATTGAATATCTACATTTAACCAATATGACATGGATTCTTAATGTATACTGTTTGCCAACACTATCACCATTGATAATTTGATATTTGAGGTCTCAAACTAGAGAAAGCTCAAAAAAGTTGCACCATTCAAATTCTCCTTTTTACTGGTTTTGCTTGGCTGAAGCTAGAAACTTGCCAAAGTTCATGAGATATCTAGGGTTGGGTAGGCTGCTTTTGAGCTTATGCCCACACTTCCAACAATTAAGTTCAAAGACAAGAGTATTCCAACAAGAAAGAGCCAGAAAATGAAATCCAATTAACTATAGGCTATAGCTTTCTCCTTCCATGCCATTTCTATCCAACAACTTCCTGACAAAACAGAGAAAAACATAAACTCCAAAGTCCAAAATGTATTCCCTGTTCCAACTTTTGTCCTGCTTCGACATCCTCAATCTCCACTTTCTTTCTTTTTTGCTTTCTCAAAAAAAGTGAAAAGAGAATGTTGAAAGGTGAATAATAATATAAGATCCCCCACCAAATCCCCCACCAAAAAAGGGGCACCATCTTCTCCAAAGGCCAATAGCTCTTGGCAACAAGCCGACAGAGCATCATCAACCATCCTTTTATTCTGCAAAAGAAACCCTTCCAAATGCTACATTCCATCTCAATTTGGATTTTTATTTCTGACCCTTTTCTTCCTATCATGTACTTTTACCTCTAACACATTGCCACATAACTCTGCCTTCTTGGACTTTGCATCTCAGCTGCCGATTCTACCTTTATCTTTTACATCATTGAGAATCAATTAAAGGGTTTACATTGAATAGATTAACGATTTCAAAGCTTACTACTGTCCTATATATATAGTAATATAGCAATATCGATCACCTCCAAAATCTAATTGCAGATGGAAAGGCAGAGTTACCTGGCCGTTCATTCATCCATTGCCCTCCTGCAAGAGAGGTTCAGACAGTTGCAGAGAGCCAAGGAAATGAGGCAGGAGAGGGAGGTTTTGCGGCTGCTCTCTGAAGCAGAGCGGATCAATCCAGCCACACCTCATGAGGCATCCCAATCGTTTTTCCATTCTGAATTGATCCTTCAGCCGAGACCGCCTCTCCAAGGAGCTCTCTACACTGAATCTAGCATGCAGAGAATGCATAGTCAGGATCACGTTATTGAGACTCCAAGTTTGTCAAATTTACGGCCGAGAGATACTGTCATGCATGCATCTATCTTTAATGATTCAGATGTTGACACTTCACTTCATCTGTGAAAAATTGTACAATGTTAATCTTATCTCATATTTTTGTTTCTTTCTCCCGTTTTTCAAGTCTTTACCTCTTCTTATGGAGCTGTAAGAAATTGGGAAGGGGAAAAGGGGGGTGTTCGGGGGGAAATGAGAGAAAACAAATAATGTAATATAACTACTGTCCATTGGGACTCTCATTATCCTCTTTATAATCAGCAGTTACATGGTGATCTGAGATGTCTTCCTCTTGCCTCTTTTCAAATGTATCTTCATCATGGTTACCATTATTTGAGTCTTCATCACTGCTCCATTTCCTCTTCATGATTTTCGGAATCATCGGAGTTACTGCTGTGGCAACTAATAGTGCTTCCTCATTGTTTATCCGTTCAAATCGAACGGCACTAACTTTTCGGGCATTTCCTGCTAATATCTGCACCGAAGACAAGTTGCAAGCAATAATGTGTTAGTGATATAGCTGATCAAGTTTTGGCCCCATCTGGCCTATGTGTTTGTCAGGTTAATGAAATATTTGCAGGAAGATCTATTAAAATTGTGAATCAATAGAAAACTCAGACAGAAAGCTGTCTTTGTGTAACAAACTTAAGTTAGCCTTTGAAAAAGAAAACAAGTATGCAAGGAACTTTTGCACTCTATGTTCGACTCTTCATTGTTCTTTAAGTACCCGTGTCCGACATATATCCGGACATGGATATGGGGATATGATCCTCCAAGGACCCTCCAAATACATGCAAATCTTAGAAAAAATTGAACATACCTGTGTCGGACACATATCCGTTTATGTGTCCGACACTCACACCCGAGTCCGAGTAACATAGCTTGCACTAGTAAAAACAGCCGTCAATTGGCTGTCATATGCAGCAGCAGTAATTTGAAAAGGCTACATGAAGAAGAGATGCCATGATGAGTGCTTATCAGTGTTTCCTTCATAATGATTTAACTGAACTTCATCCAGTGCTTACTCCTCTATGTAACAAGTGTTAATGACCATTTTCTTGAAGGTGTAGCATTCTTTTTCAGTTTCATTTTGATTGAGAATGACGATCAGTCTCATGATATCTCAGTTAGAATATCATATTTGAGTGATTTGGTTGAAAAAAAGGGAGATGGATCACTTTGCTTTCGCCATTAAGGTAGAAGACCCTGATTTATTAAGGATAATATCATAGTGATTAAAGTTCATTATAATTCCAATGACTAAATGTTTGACATTTCATCGTTGTGTACTTGGTTCGGAGATTCTGTTTCATTCATAATCCAGATGTCAAAAATTCTAACTGCATTCATTCTGTATGTACCCAACTAGACTCCTTTGAGGAACATTTATAAACAATGACATTAAAAAGTACTCATAATTTTAATTATTCAAAAGCAATGTTATGCAATATAAATGCATATAGCACAAAGGTTCAAACCATACCTCAAGTTTATAAATTTGATTCCTTTCCTTCAGATCTTGGTGATCAGATCCAGCTTCGGAATTCTCATCATCTTCTTCTTCATTTTCCTTTTCAAGGACTACCTTAATACTCTCACCTGTCCTTGGTATATATCCAAATGCCTCGCAGACAAAACCTGACACTGTCTCATATTGATGTTCCTATAAAACAGCAAAAAGAAAGAAAGAAAAAATATATGTTGAGAATTCCTGTATAAATGACAAACAGACTTTATATATGCGGATCCAGTTCTTGATACTGTGAGGGGAGGTCCAATTGATAGTTCCTTTTCATATAATATAGGTATTAACGGAAGACCCTCCGTTTTAACACCTGAGTGCATATCCATGAACATTTCAACTATACTAGCAGAAATTTGCAAGTAAAATGAAAACTTATGCATGAGGATTTATATCAATAATAATGAGTAATACGAGTAACATACCTCTGGCATTTTGATATTTAGATCTTCAGAAAGTTGATCAATAGATGTATTAGCATCAACATCAAAGATTCCCTCGGCTCGCATTACAATGTAGCCAGTTTTCTTCTGGATCTCCTCCTGTCATAGCAGGAAAAAATAAAAATATTTTAAGACCAAAGAAACTTGAAAATAAAGTTCACAAGCTATTAAGGTCCACATAAGTACTGATAGCATAGTCATGAAATAGAATTACGAGATCCTCATTAAGTTTCCAAATCTTGTGAAAGTGAAGATATGCAATGCCAACATACTTAAGAACCAGCAAAATCAACCATTGAGCAGAAAATTTACGCAGATCAATCATATTAACTCATTTTGGACTACTTTGACAAGTTTCACTAGCATCCCCTTATTGTGGAATAATGAAAAGCAGCATTTAGAATAAATCTAAATAATTAGGAACTAAAGTCTGTAGCAGAAGAACTTAGTCATTGATAAAGTCATCAAAGGTGTAGCAAGACTTACTTTTGAATCATTTTCATCGAAAATTTCACCAACAATCTCCTCAACCACATCTTCTAAGGTGACTATCTGTTTCAGCATAAAGAATGAGATTGAAAATACCTTAATCCACATAACACCTTAATCCATGAAAATACATTTTTAAAAAAACTCCATCTTATTTTGAGGTTCTTCAACAGGTAAGAATCATTCAAGAGTACAAATCTAAATTCAAAATCAATTCAGAAATTTATAGCACTTACTCCAACAGTTCCACCATATTCATTAAGAACAACAGCCATGTGAACTTTCCTAATGCGAAACTCTCTAAGAAGATTCCAGACTAACATTGAATCTGCAAAACAAATTGACAATTCTATTTGTAATAGCTTCTCATAATATAATCCATAATGACATGTTGACAAAACATGTTAATGAATGGTAATAAACTGAAGTAACAGCTACCATTTGGCCTAATGGATACTGAGATAGAAAGGCAAAATTCAGCTGCACATTAATTCAAAGTACGAAATAAACAGAAGATATATGCTTTAAAGTTACCAGGCACAAAATATGCAGGTTTGTGAGCCATATCTCCCACACTAGTACTTTCTAGCAGTTCACCCTTCAAAATCAAACAGATTATAATTCTGCACACTATGATATTGTTGCATACATTAATAAGTAAAGTCTTACGGATGATAAGAAAAAAGACTAAGACTAGAAATTGTCTGACCTTTGGAACATAATCTAGTAGATCCATAGCATATGCAATACCCACTATATTGTCAACACGCTGCTCAAAAACAGGCACCCTGCAAAAATGTCAACAAATTTCTTAGCATGTTATTTTAAGTTAAAAAGAACCTAAGAGATGGATTACTAAGATTATCTACCTCGAATATTGATGAGTCAACCACAAATTGTGGAACTCAACAAGAGTTGAGCTTGCATCAATTGCAACTACATCGACAAGAGGTGTCATCACCTCTCTAACATGAGTATCTTTTATCTCTAACACATTTTCAATCATATCCTGCAAGGGGATTCCAACAATAAGAGCACCAGAACCATAAACAAAGAGAGAGGTTTGGATTTGTGCCGATATCAAGTATAAACATGGACCATAGAGAGCAATGATTGCAACATGACTGTACATTGGCATTGTACCAGATACTATTGGAGGGAAAATATAATCATTGTGAGCTTCAGCTCAATGGAGAAACCGAGAAAGGGTTCTAAAAATCCATATTGGCATGGAAGTACTTGCTTACTATATGCAATAGACTGGTTACTAATGAAGCCAGGAGGGATCTGCTGCTATTGAATCATTTCATATTTATGCACCTCAATGAATTCAAAAATTTGTTTATTGATACCAGTTATTTGTCCTCGATGTCTTCTCTTTAATCCATCTAGAAATTATCCTACAGCATCCTAGGGTGTCAGTGCATACAGGTGGCTACACACAACATACACACATGTACAAAACAGAAAACTTGTTTGTAGATGCTAATATTTTTTCTTTAATATCTTCCCTTTAATTCACCCAAAAAAATTTCTGAGAACCCCCCCTAGGGGGTCCATCCATGCAGGTGAGCTACATGCAACATACACACATCTACAAACAGATAAAAGAATCCCAATCAGAAGATAAGTATCAATCAACATAGTTTGAGATGTTCACTGAGGATAAAGTTCTCCATACAGACTAGTCTAACAACAAATAAGATATCTTCGGATCTATTGGGCATGTCAATAACCGAAGGTAATAGAAAAATATCTATTGCAGATAAAATATTATGTGTTAATCAAAAGCTCAATCAGAGTTGTATTATACATGTGAAATTATCAAACATGTGATATATGTGGTTACCTGCTCCTCCTCCTCTATTGCTCCACTCAACTCTGCCCCTCGTAACATTAGCTTCAATTCATCTTCAGTAACATAAGGTTCGCTGAAAATAAAGAGACAAGGCATAAGGCATTCGGAAAGCAAATAACACAATGAAGGCATACGTTGAAAATTTGACAAAACCATTGGAAAGAAACAACACTGAAAATGCATGATGAGTTAGAATCTGCACATGGATTAAATGTAGGTAATTATTTTCTTCACCTTTTTCCTTTTAGACCAAAAATTTTGAGCATTCCCATTGATAGATATGTGACAACTCTTCCCACTGGATATAGTATTACAGAAAGCCATGCCACTGGCCTGACCTAGAAATATTGAAATGACAATTAGTCAGTCAGTTTTAAATTGGTAATGATAACTTGGGCAAAGTACCAAGAGAGCCATGAAGCATATAGAATAAAAGATAGGAAAAAAAAAGCTATGCTATTTTAGCACACATCTGGCTTGTAGTGAAATTTAAAGACCCAAATGATGGGGGAAGAAAAGAAAAAACTTACCACAAATCTGGCAACTTCTGTGGGATTGTGAACAGCTATACTCTTTGGAGTGATCTCAGTGAGAAGCAATATGGCAACCTAGCACATTCAAGAAAAGTTAACTAGTTTCTGTATTTATTTCATGAATTATATATGTCATTTCACTTGTCTATATTCATATGCTGGCCAACCACAAGTTAACTGATTAATTATTTTACTGGCTTAGGATAAGAAAGACTGAAAGATGTGCAGGTATGCCACACACACACCCCCAAAAACAAATCAAAGAACAGGATATTGATACATACAGTCATTACTCCAGTCGCTGCACTAACACCAGCTTCCCCAAATATTGCTGTCGCAGCATCTGTCACTAAAGCAGTAGCTCCAATATTGACCACACTGAGTACAGAAATAAAATCTACAATAAGAAATACTTTCAAACTTAAGCTGAAAAAAATGGAAATGGAACATAGCAAGGTGATGGCAAGAAAAGAGGAGTACGTGGTGCCAATAAGAATGGTTGTGAGAAACCGAGTTACATCAGTGCGAAGCATCTTGAATAGACCATCTTCAGACTCTTTTTCGGCCAGCTCACGTATCTGACACAGATTAACATCAAATGACCAATGGATGACAGATTTCTTAAAGGCTTGATGGCATGCCAAACTAAAAATAACCAGTATACAATGAAGAAAATTTGCATCTGATATTCTACTTCAACCCTCTCTAACTTAAAAAATAAACTGCAATGTCTTAAGCCTTTACCAAAATGCAATACTAATTAACATATGTAGCGTTAGGGTTTAACAATTGAAATGATACATACTTTATGTTGTTGTTCTCTATGGCTTATTCTATAAGTTGCTTGCCTTTCTCTACTCTCTCTCTCTCTGTTTTCCCTCTTTCTATCCCTATCTTCTCCCTTGTCACTCTAATGTGTTTCTATACTCTTATCTTTTCTCCTCCATAATATTTCTCTTCTTGTGTGCACCATTAACAATTTGGTTCCTTTTCTAAATTACTATGATTGAGCTCATATCTATAAGAGATGGATATCACTCAAACTCAATCCACCATAAACTAGTAACACAACATGGAATTCATACGGAAAGTTAACATAGCAAATCAAAATTTAATCTTATATTAACTTAAGCCAAATATATCAAGTCACCAAAGAAATTTGCACCACAATCAGGAAAAAGAAAATATTCCTAAGACCGCATTTATAAATTGCCAAAGCATCTACATTCTTTCCAACTTGCACCAACATCATTGCATTCTAATTTCCATCAGTGAACAACCAGAAATATGCATTCAATGAGTATAAAAGCAATCCAATCCTGGGTTAAAGAAATCAATACCTTCCAAGGCCATAATGTAGTTATAGCAGTCTCTGCCATTGAGAAGAAGGCAGACAGACCCAAAAGCGCTGTCAAAACCAAACCTTGCTCCTTGAACACTTTAAGAAGCATAGATACCTTAGGCCAAGCATTCCTCATCAACAACATGGACTGCTCAATCACTCCATAACCAGCATTAACCACTCCCTCTACAGCAAACACTCTTTTACAACCAAAGCCCAATACAGCACAAACCATTGCCACCAAAATTCCCCTTTTCACCAAAATCAAGTTCTGATAATTTCCCACATCTTCATTTTCATCACTTACCAATCCCAAACGTGCTTGACTTCCAAAAATACCAGTTTTTGGCGATCCAAAGGCTTTAAAAACATGGGGATTGGGAAATCTGGAGATAATGGGAGCTGGGCTGCAATTAGTTTTGAATAAAAACTTTGATGGGTACTTCAAATTTCGATTAAAAAACATGAAAGATGAGGACTTTGTTGAAGAAAAGAAAGTTGGTTGGCTAAGAATTGAGGATTCAAGTGACATTTCCATCAATAAGAATAAGTCAATAACATCAAAACTTGCTTAAACAATATGGAAGTGGGAAAAAAGGAAAAAGAAGGGGAGTTTCAGGTTTTGTTAGGATGAAGAGAATTCCCCATGGAAGGGTGATCTCTTCATTACTCAAGAGGGGGTTTTTGGGAGAAGGCTTGTTTTTGGTGAAGGAAAGATTTTGCTCGCTGCAAGTGGGAAGTGAGTAAAGCAGAAATGACAAAACTTGCCCCATAAATTTTAGAATTACAATTCTCTCCCTAAACTAACTAAATTTTTGGTACCCAAATTCTCTCTACTTTCTCTTTACCTAAAAAAATAAATTGGTACAAAATATGATTTGCATTTGTCATGGAAAAACTCCAAAGTTGAATCCAACTGAACTAATTATGAGCTGAATTTGAAAATAACATTTTCAATCCAAAAAACATACATATTAAGTTAAGCTAAGTTGGCAACTGAATTTGATATTCCAAAAGTGTTTTGAACTGTTTTTAAAATTTTGGGTTTACTTGATCTTGGAGTTATGGGTAGTTCAAGCATCCGGAGTTTCAGTTCAAGCAAAGTTCAGTTCCTCATTCCAAGTAAAAATATATACCACTCAGCAATATCCTTGATTAGACAAAGTATAGCAAAAATTACATGTGATAAAGGAATTGCCAGCCCCAATGAGTTTAGCAACTTAATTTGATTGGTTTTTAATGCATAGTTTCAAGAGATGATTATAAACCAGGTGTGGGTTTCCACTGATTTTCTTTTGCTTGCCTTAACTTTATTAAGAATGTCACAAAGTGTCAAGCTAATATGTGAAAGGAAGGGTTAAATTTGAGAGAAAATGAGAAACTAAAAAAGCTTCTATGTTCCAGCTTTAGGACCATTTTCAATGTTACCCTCCTCCTCCTTCAAAAGTAAGATTAGTTTAAGGCCCAAAATGATTTAAGCTTTAAAGGAAAACAAGACCAAAAATGCAAACTAATAATCTCTGATTAGTCAGTATAAGTTACGAGATTTATCTCTTATGTTCCATAGCAAGTCAAATTTTCATTATATTTATGAAATTTTCATTATATTTCATGGTATGATGGATTCAGAAAGACATTGGATAAATAAGGACAAAGACATCTGAATGGGGAAGAAACTGAACTCAGAAATAAGATAAAAACACTGCATAAATAAGAATTCTGAATTTTCTGGAAGAAATACTAAATCACAATTCATTGAATTTTGCTAGTGAACATCTCTAGAACATTTTTTTATTTATGAAACAAGATAAAGAGATTGAATGTTATACTGCAATCTAGCAAGACAAAATACCATCTTTTGAAGTGTCAAATGACAAGAGATGAGAGGATATATCTTTGAAATCCCTATAAACATATGTAAGTGCAAGGAATCTGATAATTGTTTTGTACTTTTTCTATTACAATTTGAGAGTTATATAATCAAGAAATATATTCAGAACCACAATAAACCATATTCAGTTCATGAGTTCATAATCCAGTTAGTTCTCTGCATAATCTTCATCCTTCCATCTTAATTTGCTAGGTATATAGTTTTTGTTATGAACTCAACCTGTTAGCTTGTGAAATTCTTGAACAAGAATTATTATCCATAATAACCTAAGATTGTCAAATAGTAGAGATTTTCATTTCTCTTTTTTTCTTTTTTCTTTTTTGGAAAGCAGTAGCAAATATTCTCAATTTATTGAAATTAAAGTCATGAATGAAGACAATACAAGATGTTAAACTCTCAAAATACGAAATAATAAAGACAGAGGTATTGATACAATAATAAAGACAAACACATACTTATGCAACCCTTTAGCATAGGCAAAACAGTTGACAAAATGCAGTACAAGAAAATATAAAAATATAACAGAAATACTTGAACATCATTTGCACTTGCTAGATCCTTCTTCCTCCACCATTGCGATTGCCAATCTTTGACTTTCTTCGCCTCTTATAATGTTGGTTTTCAACCAAGTTAACATTCCATTTTGGCTTACCAGTTTGAAAAACAACATATCCCATAGCCAATCCAAACACTACTCCACATCCATAACCTATCAACACCACTTTCCAGCCAAAAGCAATGTTTGATTTTGAACCATCTTCTTCCGGCAAGTTTGAAGGTGGTGGCTCATTGATGTTGCAATCTTTGGAGACGGGAAATCCACATAATCCCTTGTTTCCTTCATATGAATCGTTTTCAAATGTGTTGAATTGTTTACCATGAGGAATTCGACCATCAAGTTGATTTTCAGAAACGTTTAAGAAAGAAAGAGATGTCAGATCTAGCAATCTCTCTGGAATCTCTCCAACCAGCTTGTTTGAAGAAAGGTCTAGCCATTCAAGACTACTCAAATTCCCTATTGATGCAGGGATACAACCACTAAGGTTATTGTGAGAAAGGTTAAGCCCTTTGAGTGAGTTAAGCTTTCCAATAACCTTTGGAATCTCTCCTTCAAACTTATTATTTGAGAGGTCAATGCTCGTCAACATGGTAAAAATTTTAACCAATTCCATCACTAATCCTTTCATTACAATTCCAACAGAATAGGTATAGAAGCTATCACCACTATGAAACCCCATGTATGGCATTGCACTTTCATTTTTTGAGAGATTTATCATAGCCTTGAAATTTTTTATATATCTCTCAGGTAGTGGTCCAGTAAAATAGTTACTTGAGAGATCAAAAATTTGGATTTTGGGGAAAGAAAGATTGGAAC
Source organism: Fremontodendron californicum (assembly GCA_030761205.1). Taxonomy (NCBI): domain Eukaryota; kingdom Viridiplantae; phylum Streptophyta; class Magnoliopsida; order Malvales; family Malvaceae; genus Fremontodendron; species Fremontodendron californicum. The sequence continues at coordinate 21,251,188 of JAULJL010000033.1, forward strand.
TAGTGTCATGGATGGAACCGTGCAGTTGATTTGACTGCAACATCAGAACTTGTAGTTGTGGAAGACTTCCCAACCAATGAGGAAATGTATCATTGATCTTGTTGTTACCAAGATCTAGCACTTCCAGACCTTTACAGTTCATAATGGATCGAGTTAAGGGCCCTTCTAAGTGATTGCCTTTTAAGTTGAGATTACTCAATTGGCACCCTTTTGCAAAAGTTGGAGGAATGATTCCAGAAAATCTGTTCATCCCAAGATTCAACATCGAAACACTTTTGCTTAAATCTCCAAAACATTGTTGAATATTTCCACTCAAGTTGTTGCGAGACAAATCAAGAATTTGAAGAGAACTCATATTGCAGATCAGAGAAGACATTTCTCCACTCAAACTATTATTTGAGATAAAAAAGACATTTGTCGTCCAAGATGGGATTGGAAGATTTCCATGAATCAAATTGGAGCTTAGGTCAAGATAATTAATATCCCTCCATGGAAGTTGCTCAACTTCTGTCAAAGAGTTGTGAGATAGATTTAAGTAACTCAAAGAATCCTTCCCCACATCCCACATCCAGTTTGGAGTCTTGCCATAAATTCCATTGTTGGAAAGGTCTAAAGCTAGCAAACTTTTTGACCCTCTTAAAAATTGAGGGAACTCATTGACATTGCAAGAAGACAAATACAGATTTTGAAGATTAGGCAACATATAATCAGTACTAGTACCCTTAAAGTTTAAGGATATACTGTTATATGAAAGATAAAGCCCTTTGAGATTTTGGAGTTTTGAGAACATACCAAACTCTACAATACCACTTAGATTATTTGAGGATAAATGGAGATCAGTAAGGTTCACAAGTTGGGATGTGGAAGATGGAATAGGACCTTGGAGATTATTATTCCCTAAAAATATCACTTCTAGTGATTTGCACTGGAATTCCTTGATATGACCACTGAGCTTGTTTCGAATGAGATATATGTACTTTAAGGAGGAAACGGTATACAACCAGGATGGAAGAGTTCCGTTGAGTAAATTAGAAGAGAAGTCTAGAGAGATTAAATTAGGAAAAGCAGTTACCTCATCTGGAATGGAACCCTCTAGTGAATTATCAGAAAATTGTAACACTTCAAGTTGTGTTAGGTTTGTGAGTGAGTATGGAAGTTGCCCACTGAAACCGTTCTTTGACAATTCTATATAATTGAGTTGAAAGAGGTTCCCCATTGATCTTGGAATTGATCCTGATAAATTGGAATCTAAGAGATCCAAATGCTTCAAGGAAACAAGATTACCCATTGAGTCAGGCAATCCTCCAGAGAAATCAGCACCTGATATAACCAAATACTCCAAAGATGATAAATTTGTGATTGAGTCTGGCAATCCTCCAGAGAAAGAAGTTTCTAACAGATACAATTTTTTCAAGGACTGTAAATTGTCAATCGAATCAATCAATTCTGTAGAGAAAGACATCTGTGATAGATCCAAATGCTCGAGATGGCTGCTCCGATTGAACTTTGAAAAATTGAGACTGAGGATTAAGTTGTCTCCTAAGTTGAGCGACTTGAGGTTTGGTTCCTTGCAAATCACAATCATAGAGACTAAGAGACATTACAGATGAGGACAGATTCATCAATACATTCAGATTGATAGAAGACATGTTAACTCTATCAAGAAAAAGTTGTCTCAAATCTGTTAGGTTCTGAACAAGTCCTTCCAAAGTATGTTTTTCAAGAGTTTGGCCATCATTCCCAGAGAGATCAAGTGAAACCAATTTTGACAAATGGGAGACTTGGGATGGGACTTTCCCTGAAAAGAATGTGTTAGAGAGGTTGAGATTTACTAGACTTTCAAACCTACCAAACTTAGATGACATCTTGGAATCTTTAAAATCGCTGAAGGCAAGGTTGAGTTTCTGAAGGTGTGGAAGAAGGAAAAGACTACTATTTGAAGGGAAGTTGCCATATAGCCCACCGCAACTCAAGTCAAGGCCAATTACGTGACCTTTTACGTGATCACAAGTGTCCCCATCCCATGAGCAGCAATCTGTACCTTCTTTCCATGAATCTGTCTTTGCATAAGATTTAGTGGCAGTATTAATATCGCAATACCAAGAAGAATAAGTTTCACTGATGGAAAAAGAGCTCTTGAATTGGATTAATGCAGCAGCTTCATGGTGAGAGCACAACTCATGTGTTCCTAAAGAAGAAGAAGAAGAAGAAGAAGATGATGATGAAAGGTTAGGTTGAAAATTCAGGAAGAACAAAACAAGGAAGAGGAATTGACAGGCTCTGAGTAAGCAGCACATCTTTTTTAGTAAGAGAATTTGAAGATTAATGGTATGAATGGTGAGAAGGAAGAAATGCGTAGTATATATAGGCTAAGGCTACCATTGAAAAGAAAAATACGATGACCAATGGCAAGAAGAGCTGTCAATGTTAATAGAATGGGGTCTTGCTTTTCTAGCATTTTCAATCCAGCTTGTAAGAGGAAAATTCGGGGCATTTCATCGGTGATTTTAAGGATATATACTCTTACTTGGTTTTAAAATTTTACTTTCGGAATGCTTTTCACACAAATTGAATCGGATTGATATGGAAATGTCGATCTAAAAATTGCTGTAGTTGAATGATAAGTCTCCCCTAAGCTAAATGTGTTCAACTGTAGAAATCATAGCCTCTCATCAAGGGCATTTACCTTGTGTATAGCAAATAAGAATTCGTGGATCCATCTTATTATCAAACAGTAAATTAAGACGGAATCGAATCGAATCGAATCCAATCGAATGGAATGGAATGGAATTGATGAAATTTGCATCAATGAGGCAAAAATATATATAACGTATTGATCTGATCAAATACCCAAATTTTCCTCTTACTGGATCCCATCTACTGTTGCATTTATATTAGCTAGCTGGATTAACAATGCTAGTAAAGAAAGACCGCCACTCAATTAACATTGACAGGTCTTCTTGTTCATCGCAATATTTTTCTCTCTATGGACGTAGCCCATACTGCAAAATATTGAACTCATCTCTTTGGATAATCTAATTAATGAGTTAGATAATCTAATTAACCAACCATAAGAAAAGACTAGAGATCATTGAAGTTTGAAATTATACAATTTTATGTTCTTATCCTTTCTCATGCCTTGCTAATCACATTTTAACTTTGTTGGTCGTCAATATCCATCAAAACCAGGTAAAAGATGCAACTTAGATATGGATCAAATTCGAGATTATTTTACATTTAGCAATGCACACTTGGGGACAATTTTTTGTGTTCTAGTCTTTTGAACTGAGATAATTATCTTGTTAAAAGAGAAAGATGGAACATAGACCCACAATATCACCAGAAGTAACAATTCCCTGCAGTAAGTTTATCAGACTCATTTAATTACAGCAGTTAATTAACTTGAGAAACCTATATAATTCAAGAATTGGAATCAGCATACAGACAATTGTAATCGTAAACAAAATTTCAGAAATTGGGTAAACTAATCTGTCTTGAAATGGAATGCTCTGATGTGAAGTTTGGGTTACTGCAATTGGTGGATCCCATTCCCATTGTCCCTATTTGCCTTTAGGTAGAGCTTAATTGACGGAGCAAAGTAGCTAGCTAGTTCCAGCATCCTGGTGTTCTTGCTCATCTCATCTTTTCTACTAACGTAGTCAATACTGCATATTGAACACTTTGTGGATAATTATTCTGCAGACTGCACCTTCATAACAATAATCTGTCTAGACCAAGCATTTTCATTGACACAAATTTGGATTAGAATATGAACATTTACTGTGATTAGGACCTTTTTTTTCGTCCTCGCTACTGCATAATATTGAATTAGCAAATATATTCATCTAAATCAATTTCATTGCAATAAAAGGGTTTGTATTTGATGCTTTGTTAGTGTATAGGTATATATATTGGCAGTGAATCTTACACTGACATCTCATTAAAAAACTAATCACTAACCCTAACCACTAACCCCTAACCCGACAGGTAACATCGTAGGATGTACTGTAGATCCTTACTTGAATACATAACATATGTTTGTCCACTTCAATTCGAATTAAAAAAGATTTATTAATGTGTAATTCAATTCGAATTTTACATAACAATGACAAACTATGTAAACTATAAGATGAATTGAGATGCGATACCAACACAACATAGGAAAAACAATTAAACACGACACGAATACATGAACGAGTAAAAATATACATAAAACGAATTATTAATGTGTAAGAAATTATATACATTTATAATATTTTATATAAATTATTAACGTATAAAAATTTATATAAATTTATAATACTTTGAAAACACAAAAAAATAACACAAACACGTCACGAACACATAAATTTGTTTCTAAATTGAACCACAATGACAAACTATGTAAAATATGAAATGAATTGAGACACGACACAAACACAACATAGGAAAAATAATTAAAACACAACACAAAAAATAACATGAACACGACACGAATGTGTAAAAATATACATAAAATGAATTATTAACGTGTAAAAATTTATATAAATGTATAATATTTTATATAAATTGTTAACGTATAAAAATTTATATAAATTTATAATATTTTGAAAAAAAAAAAAATATGAACATACAAAATTTTCTCTAAATTGAATCACTATGATAAATTATGCAAAATATGTCATAAACTAAGATAAGATATAGACACACAAATTTTCTCTAAATTGAATAACAATGACAAACTATGTAAAATATGAGATGAATTGAGACACGACACGAACATAACTTAGGAAAAATAATTAAAACACAACACAAATACACAAATGCGTAAAAGTATACATAAAACGAATTATTAATGTGTAAAAATTTATATTTATAATATTAATTTTAAAAATGTGAAAAAAAATTAAACGAATACACAAAATTTTTTCTAAATTGAATCACAATAACAAACAATATAAAATATGAGATAAATTGAGACACGACACGAACACAACATAGGAAAAATAATTAAAATACAACACAAAAAATAACACGAACACAATACGATACATGAACGTTTAAAAAAATACATAAAACGAATTATTAATGTGTAAAAATTTATATAAATTTATAATATTTTAAACACAAAAAATAACACAAACACAAATTTTTTTTTTCTTTCTCCTTTCTTCCACAAAAAAAAAAAAAAAAAAAAAATTGAACAGTTCCACTTCTCCCCGTCTTGTTCAATCTTTATCTGATATATATATTTTAAAAAAAGAAACATTGCAACTAATTTATTAAGAAAAGGATTAATTAAAAAAAAAAAAAAAAGTCAATTGATCACGAATGATAATTGGATAATACAATCTCCAATGACCCAAGATTTGAGGCACTGAAGCCGAAAGGAAGTTTCTTGTCAATTGTTATGGACAAACTTTTAAGACTTCAAAATTTAAAACAGAAGACAACTGAATGCAAATTAATAACCTTGATTAATCAGTAAGAATTTTGTTTTTGTTTACCATGAAATAAAAGAGTGCTGTTCACAGAACATGGAACTCTGCCCTTCCCTTGTCTAGTCTAATGCAAAGTAAAACAGCAAGTTGTTTTGTATTTTTTTTATTTTATTACAATTTGGGATTTTCATTTTTTTTGTTGTTGTGGAGAGTAGTAGCAGATCAGATTAAGAAAAATTGAAACAAAAATCATGTAAGAAGATATAAATAGCTGCAACCATACAAGATGCTGTTAATGTCAATTGACTTGGTCTTGCAATGCTTCCTACCACTGTTAACCAAAGTGGAAAATTTGGACATTTGATTCAATCATCCATTTTTGTTTGGGTAATCCTAATCTGGACTTTTCTCCACAACTTATGCACTCACTGAAACATTGCAGAATGCAGAATTCCACACAAAAAGAAAAAAATTGCAGTATTGACTACGTTTACTCGAGAAAATATGAGATAACTAAGAAGACCTGAATGGCTGGAACTTCAAGCTTTACCGTCAATTAAGCCAATAAGGACATGAAATCCATCAATTGCATGACCCCAACTTCAAGACAAATTAATTTACTCAATCTCATCTGTTAATGCTGAAAGTTTTGCTACCTTTAGAATTGTCGATATTCTGATTCCACTTCTTGAATTATAGGTTTATCAAGTTTATTATGCTGTAAACAATTCTGATAAACTTACCGGAAATTGCTGTTTTAAAACAAGAAAAATTATTACCTCAACTCAGAAGACTAGAAGTCTAGAGAACACAAAAAAAATTAGTCCCTAAGTGTGCATGGATGAATGTAATAAAATCATGAATTTAGTCCATATCGAAGTTGCATAAGTAGCTGTTTGATGGATCTTTTTTATGACAAACAAAGTTAAAGGTGATTAGCAAGGCATGAGAAAAGTTGATCTGCTGCTTCAAAGTTCAAAGTTTCTGAGTAAACAGCACTCGAAAGATAATCTCCTGTCTCCTATTCAAAGTTTACTGCTTATAAAAAATTAAAACAAAAAACCTGACATACTAACCCAAAAGCTTTTTAAAAATGTTCCTCTCAAATCTCCATTGATCATTATAAGATAGATCAAGGGAGACAAGTTTTGAAAGTTGAGGGACTACAGATGAGACCAAGCCTGAAAGTCCTGACCAAACTTCGATGAGACTTGGGACAAGCTGAAATCATTATAAGTAAGGTTAAGTTTGCAGACATGGTGAAGTAGGAAGAGTCTGCTGTTGCCGTAGATAGTGCCACGATGGCGGCTGCAACTGAGATCTAGACCCATCACATTGCCAGTCTATCAGACATTACCCCATCCCACAAACATCAATCTGTTCACTTTTTCCAGGAGATTGTCTTAGGATAATATCTGCTACACCTGTAAGAAGAAGCAGAGCAGTTAATAGAAAATGTACTCTTGAGTTGAAGACTTGAAGTAATGCAAAAATCTGGTCATGAGGGCACAAATGTAGTGAACTAGAATTGAATGAGAAAAACAATAAGAGGGAAGTAAGAACAGGATACCATCATATTTACCTTTCCATATTTCCTTTTATGTTACCCGGATTCGAGTGAGTGTCGAATACGGACATGTGTCCGACATGGGTATATTCAATTTCTTCCAAGTTTTTTCATATAGTTGGAGAGTCATACACATACTTATGTCCGAATATGTGTTGGACACGGATATTTTAGAAAAAATGAAGAATCCGGGTAACATAGGTTTCCTTCAATAATGAAAGAAGAGAAAGGAAAAGCTACATGTGATTGCTTATTTGTAAGATGAAAGTTGGGATGAATATTTATACAGTAAGAAATAAACAATCAGCTTCCAAGGTCTGTTCTCATGCTCACAAGTCACACCTACTTTCATTTGTTTATTATTTTGCTATTTCTTACTGTCTGAAGTTTGAACCTCCATAGCACATTCAATTCAACTTTCAAGTTTTTTTAACAATTTGCAGACCATCTGGTCCAAAAAGCAAATACTAATTATGTTTTATTCAAAACATGTTTGACAATACTATGGTACAATTCAGAAATATGTTTAAAAGATGTTTGACAATACTATGGTACAAATCAGAAAGAAATTTGCAGATTTCAACAAATGGAGCTATATATACTCGCTACTATTGATCAATTTCTTGTTTGCCTGTGTCTCTGATTCGTCCTTCTCATCTTTCTGTGATGTTTTCGTTCAATTATCCTGACAAGTGAACGAGGTTTTCCTGTTAAGAATACTATATATCCCACAGCAATGCCAAATGCCACTCCACTTCCATATCCTATCAGCACAGCCTTCCAACCAAATCCATCTATGAATGAATCATCATTTCCTTCAGACTCCGAAGATGGTGTTTCAACTGGTACCTCATCATCATTGCTACATTTCTTTGACAATGGCCAACCACACAAACCCAAGTTTCCGCTATATGAATCATTTTCAAAGGTATCGAACTGATAACCTCGAGGAATGGATCCAACAAGCTGGTTTTGTGAAAGGTTTAGCCTTGATAAAAATGTCAAACTTGTTAACTGCCCTGGAATCTCACCAGTTAGATTGTTGGAAGATAAGTCCAATGATTCAAGTGCTGTCAAATTACCCATAGATGTTGGAATACGTCCTGTTAGGCTGTTGTGGGAAAAGTTTAACACTTTCAATGCATGAAGATCTCCAATTACTTCTGGAATCTCTTCACGAAAACTGTTCTTTGACAAGTCAATGGTAGTAAAAATAGTTAGGATTCTCACCAGTTCAACCATTATCCCTTTCAGTGTCACCCTCACAGAATCCTGATAGTATGCTTCCCCCAAATACTTCAATTCTCTTTCATCTTCACCAATACTCTTCATGGCATTCAAGCTTTCAAAAAACCTCGTTGGCAAAGGACCACTAAAATTGTTGTCGGAGACATCAAGAATTCGTAACTTTGGAAAAGAAAGGTTGGTCTCTGAACCTGGTAGAAGACCATGGAATTTATTGGAATGCAGAACAAGTACCTGAAGTTCCGGAAGAGTTCCCAACCAGTTTGGGAGTATGTCATTTATCTTGTTGTTTCCAATATCTAGAACTTGTAGCATTTTGCAGTTGGTCAAAGATTGCGGTACTGGCCCTTCCAACTCATTGTCATTCAAGTTAAGAGTCCTCAAATTACTGCCTTTAGCAAATATTTCAGGAATTGTGCCATTGAATTTGTTGTTCCTCAAATCCAACACTGAGAGGGTATTACTAAAGTTCCCCATACATCCCGGTATGCTGCCACTCAAGCTGTTATTGGAAAGATCAAGAACTTCAAGGATACTCATATTGCAGATCAAACTTGGTATCTCTCCAGTCAATTTGTTGTCAGACATAAAAAAGAATCTTGTAATAGATGGGGGAACAATAAGTGGTCCTTCAATCAAGTTGGAACGCAGATCAAGATAATCAATATTCTTCCATGGAAGCTGATTTACACTTGTCAGAAAGTTGTGAGAAAAATTCAGAAAAGACAAGGTATCCTTTCCCATGTCCCATACCCAGTCAGGAATTTCACCATGAAGATTGTTGTCAGAAAGGTCCAACAATATCAATTGATCAAGAGTTCTTAACATGTCTGGAAACTCACTTATGTTGCAAGAAGACAAACTCAATGAGGTAATCTTGGGAAAAGAAGAATTGACTATAGATTTTGTGCTTAATGACAGACCACTATGCGAAAGATTAAGCCTTTCGAGGTTTATCAGCTTTGCAAACATGGATAGCTCTACTTTGCCACTAAAATTGTTCCAAGAAAGTGAGAGAGCAGTAAGATTCAAAAGTTGAAAAATGGAACTTGGCATGTAGCCAGACAGCCTGTTGCTGCTCAAATCAATGGTCCTCAGTGATTTATACTGAAGTTCATCAATAAGGCCTGTTAGTTGGTTATTACTAAGGTCCAGGTCTGTCAAGAATGGATAACTAAATATCCCAGATGGTATTTTTCCGTTTAATGAATTATCATTCAAGTAGAGAGCAAACAAGCTTTGAAGTCCACCTACACTAAAAGGAATTGAACCTGACAATTTATTCCTTGATAAGTCCATAGCAGAAAGGTGTGTTAGGTTGACAAAAATATCTGGAATTTGACCAATGAAGTTGTTCCAGGAAAAATCTAAACGAGTAAGCTGCTTGAGGTTTGAGAGAGAAGATGGAATCTGACCACTAAAATTGTTATGTGAGAGGTCTAAATCAGTGAGTTGTGTTAGGTTACCGAGTGATGATGGAACTGACCCGAAGAAATTGCAGTCATACAGATTCAAACTCTGCAGGGACTTTAAATTGCCAATTGCAACAGGTAATTCTCCTGTCAAACTTGTTGAAGAAACATCCAAAATCCTGAGAGGACTGCTCCAGTTAAGCTGTGGGAAGGCACCTGTAAGGTTAAAATTAGCGATTAATCTGAGTGTCTCCAGGTTTGGTAGGTTGAAAATATTAACTGGGAGGTTCCCTTCCAAGCCACAGTTGACAAGACTCAATAATGTCAAAGAAGAAGACAGGTTCTTCAAGTAACCAGGGTCAGTGAATGACATGTCTATGTTGTCAAGATTAAGTTCTTCCAACCTGGTCAAGTTTTGTGTGATCCTTTCTAAAGCAGGACTTTCAAGTTTTAGCTCAAAATTGAAAGAGAGATCAAGTAAAACCAGTTTAGAGATGGAGGAGAATTCAGGTGGTATTTGACCAGAAAAACGGGCAAAAGACAGGTTAAGTTGCTCCAAACTAGCAAATTGGACAAAATCAGAAGAAATTTGAGAGGAATTGAAGTCGTTGTAAGCAAGGTTGAGCTTTCGCAAATGAGTAAGAAGGAAAACGCTGCTGTTGGGAGGTATGGTTCCTTGAAGCCAGCTACAACTGAGGTCAAGGCCAATCACATAACCAGTCACCTTATCACAGGTAACCCCATCCCATGAGCAACAGTCAACAGTCTCATTCCAAGACATCAATTTTGGATAGTTAGGAACCACTCCATTACACAAGGAAGAAGCAAGTTTCTCGAAAGAAAACAGTTGCTTGAACTGCAGCAATGCTGAAGTCTGGCCACTAGAGCACAAATGTGAACTTGTTGAGGAGACAGACAATGAAAAAATGAGTTGAGACTGCAATAGCAATAACTGGAGGCAGATGAATCCATAGAGCCATGATAACCAGCACATCTTTCCTTACGAATCACTAGACAAATTGTGATTCTGAATATGTGGAAATACCAATGAAAATGAATGCAGCAAGTTAGTCTTTGGCTTTGTATATTCATATCAGGGAAGGAAACTTTTACACCAAGATTTTGACTTGAGAAAGCTACTAATACATCTCTATCAGGTTATTCTGAACTAACAAAAATAAATCAATGGTATCACTGAAAAAGAATCACAAGAGATGACTTTTTTGCAGCATTATATTAATAAAACTATATTCTATTCAATAAAATGTTATCTTTGATGACCAGATCCAAGAAGACTCAAATACTTTATTATGTTTACAATTTTTAACTCTGGACGGTTTGAAAATCAGTTTAAGATAGAGATTGGGTTGCTCTTTTCTGTCAATAATTCTGACTTCTTATTAAAAAATATGGGAATGCTAAACATTTCCAAATTCTTATTTTCCAATTTAAAACTAGCAGATATACACAAACGATGCACAAAGGTCATGAGGTAACCATTATAAAATGTACAAATTAGAAGCAATGGTTCATTCAGCCAAAAACCTTGACCACCCTGCGTAAGGAAAATGACATTTTAATGAATTGAAAAAACTCTTCGATTCTTACAAGTTACTGTTAGTTGATAACAGCCTGAAATATTGAAAACTAACCTAAAGGTTTGATATATTTGATGACCGACAGAATATAATGATAGACTGAAAGATCAAGGAATGTCAGACTTTGGTGATGAAGTATCTGGAAAATTTCACCAATTCATTGAACATGGAATTGACCTTGCTTTCAGATTGTTTGAAGTGTTTCTGGAAAAGAAAATCCATGATTTCATTTATATTTAGTTTTTAAAAGTGAAGTTATGTATTTCAGCCTTTTTTTTTTGGTTTTAGACACCAACAAAGATTTATAGGATGCAAAATTGCTAATGGAACCAATAACCTTAAAAAGAAAACATATTGGCCAAATGAACATCTGATTTCTGATACTTGCTTTATTCAAGAGGAGAAGGATGATATCTATCCATTATTTTATTGGAATTCATTTGTTGTATTATTTCATTATATGGTTGAGTTTTTCATGGTTGAACAAAAAAAAAAATTAAAAAAGAATAAAATAAAAGAAAGTGTATGGCCATTAATATTATTTCTATTGCTTTTAAGTAATATTGTTATTTTGTTTTTTTATTACATAAAGTCTGGTATTAAATGGAGAAGACATGGGTTATGGTTGTCTTCATGTGCCCTGGTAGAATGAAGATATGATGCCTTTTAAGGTTGATTATGTATAAATAATGATTATGTATATTACTTCATTCAGGTTGATTTAGGCTTTGCAGGTGCCTTTGTCAATGCAGATTTTTCTTTCATTAATAAAGAAAGTCTTTTGAATCTTTTCACTCTAACATAAGAGATAAATCTATCCCAATTTATATTTTCTGATATACTTTACGAGAACCTAAAATCTGTTACTATGCATATAGTCATGGCTAATAGAGATTCGAATTCTTTAGTGACAAGATTGAATAAAAACAGGCTTGCTTCAACTGCAAAGAACCTAGACTAAAATACTAGCATAAAGCTAAATAGAAATGTAATCTTGATTATTTGCACTGATTTGGTTTTAGGGGTTGGTGGACACCTTCATTGTTCAAAGTTGGCATAGCTTCTGCAAAGTATGTCTTCATGCATGCCTTCAGGCAAAACAGTCTTACACAAGCTCATAGAAACATTTCTCGCCATTATGATTCGCTACGAGATTAAGCATATTGCATATGTTAATTTTGAATGTGAGTTATGTCTTTGCTTTTCATTATGTTTAATTCAGTCACAGTGTTGTTCTCATGGACATCTCTTTCTACATAATAGTAATTTACATAACAACCTTTAAAGTTTAACATTTCAAGGTATCTTAAAATGTTTAAAACATAGTACTTGCTGCTCTAGCTTCATCACCAAAATGGGGAAACATATATATTTGGAATATTCTTGATATAATATTGTTGGCCTTGATTTTAAACATATAATGAAGCTTAAATTCTAATCAAATTATGTTTAAAAAGTTATGAACTTTTTGATATTATGTTACTAAAATCAATTCCTTGCTTGATGGTGGTTATATTATGCTTTGACAGGTATATTTTGTAATCAATATGGATTGAATCAAATTTTGGATGTTTGTTTCTCAAATTGACTGCCACAGGTGCTCTCTATTCTTTTTCTTTCATTTTGATATTATATATCAACTTCAATTTTTTTTTCTTGGTGCCCTCATGTACATGTTCTCACTTTGTAAAAGCAAATATTAAATCATTCTCATGTAAAATGCCTTTGTTTTTTAAAAGAATAAAACTTTAACTCCCATCTTCAAATATATATATATATATATATATATATATATATATATATATATACTTTACCTGAATGTTCGAGCTTTTCATTATTACAAATTTTACACCAAGTTAGTCTTTGGCTTTGTATATTCATATCAGGGAAGGAAACTTTTACACCAAGATTTTGACTTGAGAAAGCTACTAATACATCTCTATCAGGTTATTCTAAACTAACAAAAATAAATCAATGGTATCACTGAAAAAGAATCACAAGAGATGACTTTTTTGCAGCATTATATTAATAAAACTATATTCTATTCAATGAAATGAAATGTTATCTTTGATGACCAGATCCAAGTTTAACTGTGGACGGCTTGAAAATCAGTTTAAGATAGAGATTGGGTTGCTCTTTTCTGTCAATAATTCTGACTTCTTATTAAAAAAAATATATGGGAATGCTAAACATTTCCAAATTCCAATTTTCCAATTTAAAACTAGCAGATAAACACAAACGACGATTATAAAATATACAAATTAGAAGCAATGGTTCATTCAGCCGAAAACCTTGACCACCCTGCGTAAGGAAAATGACATTTTAATGAATTGAAAAAACTCTTCGATTCTTACAAGTTAATGTTAGTTGATGACAGACAGACTGACACCTCTTACAAAGTTGAGCCAAGTCCAAGATGTCTAAAAGCATACATCATGTGCTGAGCCATCCCAATATGAATCGCCTGATTTAAGAATTTCAGCAACAGCCATTTGAGCATCACTCTCCATATATAATAAGTGAATCAAAACCAGAGTCCGGTGCTAATCTCAGAACGAAATGCGATACATAAAATTATGTATGCTTTGTGTTTATGGTACTTACAGACATTGATTAAAGATAATTTATAGATTTATTTTTAATGATTAGATATGAGATGATATCATGTGATTCACTGACAGTGTAAATATAAACCCTAATTCTTTTGTATGACATAGCTTATTAGCTTATACTAACTATCAATTTCATACAGAGAAATACAATTGACAGATAACTGAATCAGAACTCAGAACAGAAAATTTTGCAGCCTAAAACATGTTCTGCCTGGAATCTGATTCACATGTTCCAAATGCTTTCAGGACCAAAACCTGAATGCACAAATTATTGAGACAATAAAAACATCTTTATTTCTATAACAGTATACGGTCCAAAGAAAAATGCTATTCAACAGATAAATGGCTGTCTGGTTGGAATTAAGATTAAATCATCTTTCCTTCTCGCAGTCACACCAAAGGCCTCAGTCATATCTAAATTTTCATGCCCCATTCCACTAGGAAGCTTCCAATCAAAATGGTAAAGCAATTTTGCGAGAGGCAACTCAATGTTAGGAAGTGCAAACAATATGCCTGGACACATCCTTCTTCCTGCACCAAATGGGATATACTCAAAATTTGTTCCTTTAAAATCATTGGAACTATTCAGGAACCTTTCAGGATAAAATCTCTCAGCTTCACTCCAATACTTGGGATCTCTTCCCATAGCCCATGCGTTGATTATGACTCTGGTCTTGACAGGTACTTGGTAGCCATTAATTTCACAATTCTCTCGACTTTCTCTTGGAAGTAAAAGAGGAAAAGAAGGGTGTAACCTCAGGGTTTCTTTGATTACTGATGTTAAGTATTTTAATTCTTGAATACTTGCTTCATCCACATCTCCTTTTCCATAACAGGCCTGTCTTACCTCATTTTGTGCCTTTTTTAGTACCCTTGAATTTCTCAGCATTTCTGACATTGCCCAGTCTACAATTGTTGATGATGTCTCACTCCCCCCACTGAAGATATCCTGAGAGATTATGAGCCAACATTAGTTCAGATTCAGATATATTGGCTTTCCATGAAACAGAACAAAAAGTTTAAGCTATTAATTTGTGCAAGGTTATAGAAGTTGGAAGATTCTAATCTAAAACAAAAAAAACCTGACATACTAACCCAAATGATTGCTTTGATTTCCTCGTCAGTCAGAGGAAATTCAAGATCACCAAGTTGCTGAATCTTTAAAAGAACAGTAATCAGGTCTTCCTTGGCTTCTCCTTCACCTATTTTTCCTCTCTCCAGCCTCTCTCTGTGTTCATTAATGATACCTTGAAGGATCTCACCACTCTTCTGAAGCAGAGTCTCAAGTTTCTGTCTCATTCCACTAATCAGTTGAAACACCCTAAAAGATGGGTAAATGTCTGCAAGACTAAATCCAGAAGCCAGTTTTATTACTTCGTCCACAATTGATGATTATGAATCCTGATCATTGTATTTATTACCGAATGCTGCTCTTGACGTGATCCCATATGTCAAGT
The DNA here is from genome assembly GCA_030761205.1 of Fremontodendron californicum. Classification (NCBI taxonomy): domain Eukaryota; kingdom Viridiplantae; phylum Streptophyta; class Magnoliopsida; order Malvales; family Malvaceae; genus Fremontodendron; species Fremontodendron californicum. The sequence continues at coordinate 21,266,499 of JAULJL010000033.1, forward strand.
TGAAAATTTTCTTGCTAAGATTGATTGGTGATCCTTCATTTGAAGATATGGATTTCACAAGAGCTGAGACCTCCTCTTGTCTAATTGATTCAAACGACTGGACTCTTTTTGCTGTTAATAGCTCCACAGTACAAATTTTTCGTACTTGTCTCCAATAATTGCCATATGGTGCCATTGGCAATGTCCTTGGAACCATAAGTAATCATATTTATAGAAGTCACATAAGGTCTTTGAGCAAAGATAGTACCTTGTGTTATCAAGACTTCTTTGGCAATTTCTGGTGAAGAAACAACAATGGTCGAAATTTCACCAAGCTGTAGGTGCATCAGGGGTCCATGTTGATTGGCCAGGTCTCTCAAGATGTGATGAGGTAGTGAGCCAACTAGCTGATGCAGGTTGCCTATAAAGGGTAATTTCCAGGGCCCTGGTGGCAGCTTGATGTTTGAATCTAAGGTTGTCACTTTCTTTATTATTTTAACTACTCCTGACAAGAAGAGAAAGGAAGCAAGCAAGATTAACAAGGAAATTGAAGCTCCATTGTTAATGAAGAATAGGATTCTAGAACTAAGGAGCAATTGGATTTCTTCAATTTAAAAGTTTCGAGTTGTTAAGCAATTCCAGTTTTTGAGGGATTTATGTAAAAGATAAAGATGCAGCCTTTGAAAATTTTCCATCTTATTTTCCATCTAATAAAATCATAAAAATAATATGTAGGGACCTTTGGTTAGTTGTAATAATTGAGGCGGCTTGTTGGATTTTTTTTTTTTTTTTTTTTCATTTTAGATAAGCTAAATTATTTTATCCAAAAATAAGCAGGAACCTGCTATGAGCAAAGCAGTGAACAACATGTTTGACATTTGATAATTATAAAGAGATCGGGTTAATTAGTATCTATAGGTACTGATTAAGAATTATTTAATTATTATTTTAAAATTTTTTTATTGAATTAAAAAATAATTAATTTATTATATTTGTATTTTTTTTAAATATCACCTTAATAAGTGTTTAATGACTGTAACATCGATTAACCTTTGCTAGTATTAAAAGCCTAATTAAAACGTGATGCTAGAATTGCAAATATTGTCTAGTTTTTTCGTTGTGCATGAAAAATTTTGGGCCTATGGCCTGGTGGGAGTATTAGGGCTAAATAGTAATACCCAATTATGTCACCCTTTTGAGCAAACAATACATGATATCAAACATTAAAACCTTACCAATTCCAGTAGCCAAGAGATTTTTGGAAGATTGGAAATTCTGAATTACATTGGGCCAAGAGTCATATGAAAGGGAAAACCTTATCCCCAATCGTTCTACTGTATCTATCACAGTGAAGTACTCCATATCTAATAGAATCATAACAAAACGAAAGCATGTAAACTATTCTAATGCTCTAGACGAACTTGCCTCATTTACTTATGGGTTTCATTTTTTTTTTTTATCAATTTTTATATTTAATATAGGTTTCGCTAATAAGTACTCTTAAACCCTTTTTAAAGATAGATAATATATTATTATTATTATAAGTTATGCAATAACTGAATGAAAATATTATTATATAAAATAATCGGCATGCTTTCAATTTAAATTATTCCCTATGCTTTTACATTTTATGTTAAATTGAGTATGTTATCAATCAGTAGCGACTAATTGTACTATCAATTTCGTAGGCAAATATCATAATTTTAAGATAATAAATATAGAAACATGTTGGAATTATTTCCCATTGTGTATACACGTACACATGATTTGGGAAACATAGTACATATTATGATAACATTTGGTATAAGACAAAACGTTCATAATTACATGCTTGATACCAGCTTAATTAACAGCTGCTGACATACACAGTTTCACACTGTGTTTATTGGCCAAACTTAAACACTTTAATTTGTTGTAGTACTTGGCAATAATTAGTACTAGGACTAAGTAGATTAGCATATTATAATATTTAGCCAAGAAGCAAAGGACGAGAAGAAATGGGAATTAAGAAGAGATCATTTTTACTTTTGACAGTCAAGCCAGGGGATTCAGTCATGTCCAAATCTTCATGCTTCATTCCATTTGGGAGCTTCCAATCAAAATGATATAGCAATTGTGCAAGTGGCAACTCAATGTTTGGTAATGCAAACGTTATTTATGATAACCTTAAAAAGTGTTCTTTTTATATTAAATACAGTAATTAATAGATAATTTGATGATTTTTAATGCATTAATAAAATATATTATTTATGATAACCTTAAAAAGTGTTCTTAAAAATCTCATAAAAATCTCTTTATAGTAATCTCTTTGTATTAAATACAACCACTCTAAAAATACTTGTTAATAAAATTCATATCTTTTTATCTTTATTTATTTATTTGCGAATGAATCCTTTGACAGTTTCAATTAAAAGAAAAAAAATCTTTGGCCTCGCAGATTTATTAATCAAGGATAAAATAAATACACATTGTTGACAATTACAATTAATATTTGGTTGGTTGAATTGGTAAATTGACTTCAACCCTTAAGATGAGAATCAAGATTCGAATCTTGAGAGTCACCAATGTTGGAAGGGCTTTACCATTACACTCCCGGTCCGACAGGGCTTTACTATTCCTCGATCATTGTCGAGTTGAGTTATCGAGCGAGCCGAATTCGAGTATCCTAATTCTTGACTCGAGTAGTTTACGAGCCTAATCGAGTTTTTTTTTTAATTAGTATTGAAAAATCTCAATTCGAACTCGAGCAAAAATAATCGAGTTTGAAGTCAAGCATGAAAATCGAGCTTATCTTTTAATTACTAAGTAAACGAGTCTAATCGAGCAAACTCGAGCAGTTCAATTTTTATTTCGAATCGAGCTCGAACTTTAAAAGTGAAATTCGATCGAACTCGAACAGAGCTTCAAGCCTCGAATTTTAAATCGAACTCAAATTTTTTATAACTTGAACTCAACTCGGCTGGACTTAATTACACCTACCTAGCATATTTACTATTATGCAAGATGCAATAGGCCAGCTTGCTGTTGTGCGCAAGAAAGTTATTCTTTTATATATATTTATTTAACAATTGGATAAGATGAGGAGAAGCTTGGCCAAAAAGAAAAATAAAATACTAGGCCAAATTTTGATTGATATATATATAGTGTTGAAAATTGAATAATTAATACCTATTTCTTATATCATCATTTGATTGTCTGGTAAGAGTATGCTAGGCCTCAATAAAGTTTTAATTAACATTTCTACTGTTAAATTAGGTGGTAGATTATCTTAAGATTTTAAGTCGATAAAAAAATTACTCAATTATTATATTTAAATTTTAACATTTTAAATCATGTGTAAGTCGAATAAATGATTAATAGATTTATACGTGAATCCAAATATAAGAAAGTGCAAGTTGAATAAAGATTAAAGAAGCATTGCATAACCCAAAAAATAACAAGACATTAGGTAAAAAAAAAATTAAAAATAACATTTTTAAGATTCGAACTCGAGAACTCTATTATCATATTAAGTTGGGTGATTGATTATCCAAAAAATTTAAATTAATAAAAATAATTCAATTATTATATTTAAGTTTTAACTGTTCAAATCTTAAATTCATTTTATAACACTTACCAATATATTGAAAAAGGCTTTTATAGTTGGATATTTACATTGTTAGTGTACAATTTCATATATAGTTTAGTGATTTTTAGTTATTTTGCCAAAATTATAGCCAATGCCTGGTCTCTTCAAGTCATTTCAGTTGTGCCAAATAAGAAGGATAATATATATACATGACATTGATTAATTTGTGTTTAAAAGTTTGAAGTAAAAGATATCAACAGAATTGGAGAAGGATCATAAGGTTAAAGGGAGAATTGTAAGGAGGTCAACCAATCACTGGACCAAAAATGTTGCAAAGCCCTCTCACTTTTGCACTTGGTTTCAATAGAATATTGGCCCCAATCCTAACTTGTTCTTGCTCCATTTAGATATAGTACTATAAATTTCTTTCAAAAAGTATAATTTATCAAAAAAAAAATCCCATCTATCATCAGTAAACTTTTTAGATTTTACAAACAGTTTGAGTAGGATGACGCATAGTTTTTAGAATATGTTTAAAAAAATAATGTAAAATATAAATGAGATATGTGATAATTTTTTAATCTGTTTATAGAATTTAAAAAAAATTCACTATCAATGTATTAAAAAATAACTCATAATTTAATGGACAAAAAACTCTTTGGATTTGACTGTTGGACACTTTCATAGAGATTTTAGTGAAACAATCACTAATGTAACTATTTGAAAGGACAAATAAAAATTTGATTGGTGAGACCAAAATGAAGTTTGCTTCTTTTTTTTTATTCCTTTTTCTTTTTATTTAGTTCCAGCAATGAAGCTTTCATAGAAAAATAAGACATTGTTATAATTCTTATAATTTCATAATATAATTTTTTCTTGCAACAAATAGAACTTTCAACATTCATTCCAATAACTTGTGGCTTACAAATACTAAACAAGATAGTTACAAATGGCTTCTACAACATTATTATTAACCTTAGAATATAGTACAACATGGTTCAGCTAGCTCAAAGACTGGTAAGGAATGGGAATTAAGAACAAATCAGTCTTCCTTCTAACAGTTAACCCAAATGATTCAGTCATTTCTAAATCTTCATGCTTCATTTCATTTGGGAGTTTCCAATCAAAATGGTACAACAAATTTGCCAATGGCAACTCAATATTGGGTAATGCAAATAATATACCAGGGCAAATTCTCCTTCCAGCACCAAAGGGTATGTATTCAAAGTTTGTCCCACTGAAATCGACTGAACCATCCAAAAATCTGTCAGGATTGAATTTCTCAGCTTCTTTCCAATAACAAGCATCTCTTCCTATAGCCCAAGCACTAACAATGACTTTAGTTTTAGCTGGGATATTGTATCCATTAATCACACAATTTTCACTACATTCTCTTGGAATTAAAAGTGGTGCAGAAGGGTGTAGCCTCAAAGTTTCTTTGACTATTGATCTTAAGAGTTTTAGTTCATGAATCCTTGCTTCATTCACTCCCCCTTTTCCATCAAAGACTTGTCTCACCTTATTTTGTGCCCTTTTCATCAGTTCTGGATTTTTCAATATTTCAGACATTGCCCATTCTACTGCTGTTGCTGATGACTCACTCCCAGCACCAAACATGTCCTGAATGATTAACAATTATTGGAAAAAGAGAACAATAGTGGATTTTGAAAGTTGCAATATTGTTCTAAGGATAAACAACTAAGGAAAGGGAAAACCACATATATATATATATATATATATATATATATATGTTGCTCTGACTTTTCATTGTTTTTGAAGTACCCGAGTCCGACGCTATCCGGACATGGGTATGGGAATATGATCTTTCAAGGATCCTCCAAATACATGAAAATCTTAGAAAAAATTGAACATACCCGTGTTGGACACATACTCGTATCTAACACTCACATCCGAATCCGACTAACATACATATATATAATCTCTATATACTAACCTGGATGATTGCTTTTATGTGGTCATTTGTAAGAGGAAATTCAAGGTCACCTTGTTGTTGAAGTTTAAGAAGAAATCAACCAGATTTCCTTCTACTTGTTCATTGCCTGCTTCCATCAACCTGTTTCTCCTCTCTTTGTGCTCATTAACGATGTTTTCAAGGATATGATCTGAAGCCTGATATATTTTCTCTAGTTTAATCCTCATGCCACTAACCAATTTAAGCACTTCACTAGAAGGATACATATCAGCTAAACAAAAACCACTTGCTAGCTTTACAGTATCTGTTATAATCTTTATAAATTCCTCTTGCCATTTGCTTTTCTTGCCAAAAGCTGCCCTTGCAGTTATCCCATATGTCATTGAAAAAAAATTCTCACTAAGATATTGATTGGAGACCCTTCATTCGTAGCTATGGATTTGATGAGATCTGACACCTCTTCTTCTCTGACTGATTGGAATGATTGGACTCTATCTGCACTCAAAAGTTCCATAGTGCAAATTTTCCTCATCTGTCTCCAATAGTTTCCATAGGGTGAAGAAATAATTGCTTTAAAATTGTATGACGTTATTTCGGTAGCAAGGAAGTAAGGCCTTTGGGAAAAGATGATATCATTGCTTTTCATAACCACTTTTGCAATTTCTGCAGATGACACCACAATGGTTTGAACTTCTCCAATCTGCAATTGCACCAAAGGTCCATATTTCTTGGCTAAATCTCTTAATTTGTGATGGGGCAAAGGACTAATAAGCTGGTGCATGTTACCGATGACAGGTAGTTTCCAGGGCGCTGGGGGAAGCTTCAGGGTGGACTTGTTGGGTTTTGTTTTTGTCAGAATTCTGACCACCATGAACAAGAAAAGGAAGGTGAAGAACAGGGTTATCCATGGAAATTGAAGCTCCATGAAGCTCAAGGAGATGCCACCTTTTTTCCCTCTTGTAGAAATAGAAAAAGATGCGGAATTTTCTTATAAGTAGATCCTAGAAAATCGTTTCTTCAGAGTGGCAAAAAAATTAAAGTATGAAATAGAAAAGATGTGCTGAGACTTTGGGAATGGAGATAGCTGGTGCCGGCCATTTTCCCTTTAAAAGATCAAAGGTTTGGGTTTGATTTCATCTGCTCCATTTTTTATTATTCTAAGGTAATCAAACTTTTTCGTTTGCAAGCATTAGTTAGGACACATAATACCCTAAGAAAAAGACAGATCCCGCCTTTCAAAGTAAAATCAATTAGTAATTAGTAAATGTCAATTCAAATTTGTCCTTAATTTCAATGAACGTTTTGCTTTTGTCAGGTTTTGCTTCAAGCATCTGTTAAGAGTTTTACTGTCATTTAGCCAAAGATATTTACAAGCATATTTGGGATTTGTCTGATGAATATATTAACGTTATTATTAGTAAGGAATCATATTTTCGATCGAAAAATTGATGTTGAACTAAATTCCACCTTGTCACATAAATGAACAGTTCTTGTAAAAATACAAAATACAAAATCCAAAAGACTTACATAATCTGATCAACATGGTTATTTCAAAGAATAATAAGGAATGGGAATTAAGAACAAATCATTCTTCCTTCTTACAGTTATGCCAAATGATTCAGTCATTTCCAGATCTTCAAACTTCATCCCATTTGGGAGCTCCCAATCAAAATGGTATAACAAATTTGCAAGTGGTAACTCAATACTGGATATCCCAAACGATATACCAGGGCAAATTCTTCTTCCAGCACCAAATGGGATATACTCAAAGTTTGTTCCTCTAAAATCGATTGAGCCGTCCAAAAATCTATCAGGACGAAATTCCTCAGCTTCTTCCCAATCACAAGGATCTCTTTGTATAGCCCATACATTTATAAGGACTTTGGTTTTGGCAGGGATGTCGTATCCGTTAATCACACAATTTTCACGACATTCTCTTACAATTAAAAGAGCAGGAGGGTGTAACCTCAAAGTTTCTTTGACTATTGATCTTAAGAATTTCAATTCATGAATCCTTGTTTCATTTACTCTACCATTTTCACCAAAGACTCCTCTTACTTCATTTTGTGCCTTTTTCATCAGTTTCGGATTTTTCAATAGTTCAGACATTGCCCACTCTATTGTTGTCGCTGACGTCTCACTCCCAGCACCAAACATGTCCTGAAAGATTAACACAATTATTATACTGTGCAAGTTAGATTAACACGTAAAATACAGATCAATGAATCAAAATCACATCCATAATCTAAATTTTTAAAATATTTGTAGGGTTTTTTTTTTTTTTGTCTTTTTGAATCTCTTTCCATATGCCGAGGAATCTGGGTATAGAATGATACTTGATTCGATAACAATTTTAATAAGAAATACTATTAAATTCATATTATCACTTGAAATTAATTAGATTTTGGAGCCTGCCACTGACCTGGATGACTGCTTTTATGTTGTCATTTGTCAAAGGAAATTCAAGATCACCTTGCTGTTGAAGCTTAAGAAGGACATCAACAAGATCTCCTTCTACTTGTTCATTGCCTGCTTCCTTCATCCTGTTTCTCCTCTCTTTGTGCTCATTAACAATGTTTTCAAGGATCTTATCAGAAGCTTGATGTAGCTTCTCTAGTTTAACCCTAATTCCACTAATCTGTTTAAGCAATTCACTCGAAGGATACATATCAGCTAAACAAAAGGCACCTGCTAGCTTCGCAGTTTCTTTCATTATCCTTATAAATTCCTCTTGGCCTTTGCTTTTCTTGCCAAAGGCAGCCCTTCCCGTTATCCCATATGCCAGTGAAAAAATCTTATCACAAAGATTGATTGGAGATCCTTCATTCAAATATATGGATTTGATGAAATCCGACACCTCTTCTTCTCTGATTGATTGGAATGATTGGACGCGGGTTGCGTTCAAAAGTTCCATGCTGCAAATTTTCCTCATCTGTCTCCAATAGTTTCCATATGGTGTAAAAATAATTGCTTTAAAATTGTATGACATTACCTTGGCGGTAAGGACATAAGGCCTTTGAGAAAAGATGATATCATTGGTTTTCATAACCTCTTGGGCAATTTCTGCAGATGATACTACAACGGTGGGAACTTCTCCAAGCTGTAGCTGCATCAAAGCTCCATATTTCTTTGCTAAATCTCTTAGGGTCTGATGGGGCAAAGAACTAATCAATTGGTGCATATTACCTATGAGAGGTAGTTTCCATGGCCCTGGAGGGAGCTTATTCTTTTTCAGGGTGGAGTATTTATTGGCTTTTTTACTTTTCAGAATTCTAACCACCATGAACAAGAAAAGGAAGGTGAGGAACAAGGTGAGATATGGCAATCGAAGCTCCATTAAACTGAAGGAGATACCACCCTTTTTCCCTCTTGTGTTGAAAATTGAAATAGAAATTAAAGGTGTGAGCTTTTCTTAATAGCTAAAGAGTCCTTATTATAAGAGGAGTTTTAATAATTATATAGCACTAGAAATAGATCCGCGTTATATTATACTGCGGATGAAAATATTTGCATTTTATGTTGACTTTTTTAATTTAAAAAATAATTTCACTTTACATTAATAATGATAATATCATAACGAAAATATGCAAACAATGAGATAATGTTAAAAATTAAAAAAAGAATATTGCTTACTTGAATATATGACATATGCTTGTTCAATTCAATTCGAATTTAAAAAGATTTATTAACGTATAATTCAATTCAAACTTTACATAATAATGATAAATTATGTAAAATATGAGATGTACTAAGACACGACAAGAACACAACATAGGAAAAATAATTAAAACAGAACAAGAAAAATAATATGAATACGACATGAATACACGAATATGTAAAAATATACATAAAACAAATTAACGTGTAAGAACTTATATAAATTTATAATACTTTTATATAAATTATTAACGTATAAAACTAATTATTAACGTGTAAAGATTTATAATAATTTGAAAACAAAAACAAAAATAACATGAACCCGAACACACAAATTTTTTTTCTAAATTGAATAACAATGACAAATTATGTAAAATATGAGATGATTTAAGACATAATACGAACACAACATAGAAAAATAATTAAAACACAATACGAAAAATAACATAAACACAGCACGAATACACGAATATATAAAAATATACATAAAATAAATTATTAACGTGTAAAAATTTAAACACAATGCAACTCGATTATATTTTTAAACACAATGCAACTCGATTATTTTAAACTACAAAACCGGCAATTACGATTGTTTTTAAATGGAAAAAATGCATTGACAGTTGCGTACGTGACCCTAAGTTGGCTGTTTTCTCTTTATTTATGGAAAAAAGAACATAGATTTTTGTTTTTGATTCATTGCATTCCGTTTTGAGTACGTATTCCAAGTATTTTTAAAATATGAATTAACAAGGTCTAGTTCAAATCTCAAGTAGAACCCTTGTAAAAACAAAAGCAAAACCATTTTATTACAAATTCAAAGGAAAAATCGACAAAATAATAAATACCCAGATAAATTAAAGCAAAACCAGCTCAAATCTCAAGTTGGTATAACAAATTTTTATTATTATTAACTATCCATCATTAATTAAACTCTACTAATTGTTATTACTAATTTTAATCTTTCACAAATTTGATATGGTACATGTATTGAAAAATAGGAAATTGATAAAATTCACTCCAAGTCTTTCTTGAAAAAAAAAAAAAAAACTTTCAACTTGCTTTTCCACTCATAATGAAAATAAAAAAGAAAAATGATTTGTGTAACTAAAGGATAACTTTGTTTTTTTTAGAATGATGGAAGTGATTGTAGGCTTCGGATTTGAACTCTAAATTTAATGAATGTTATCTCTTAAAAGTGATTGAAAATAAATAAATCGAGTTAAATCCCAAATTCATTCTTTATTATTTTATTTATAAAATAAAGTCAATTTTGAGTGAAAAATAAAAACTTGTATAACATTATTCATTAGATTAAACAGAATACCTAGAAATTTGTGTTTAATTTTATAGAAAAAAAAATTCTATAGTTGGTATATAAATCGAGAAAAATAAATACTACTATTACTGAGAAAATCCCTATTTCATTTACCATTATTATAGTAGTTTGGACTCTTAAGCCATTTAAAGAACAACTACTAATTCATTGTAGAGTGTCTAATCAGATTTCGATTGATGCTTTTATTTTATTTTATTTTTTTGCTATAATTTGTCCTTTGTCTTAACTTTTTATTAAAAAAATTAAAAACACCCACCATTTCAATCATAATAAAATTTGATTATCCATCATTAATTAAACTCTACTTAATTAATTCACCATAATGAAGTCCAAGCATTGATAATTACTTTAGTTTTAGCAGGGATTTCGTATCCTTTAATCATACAATCCTCACTACATTCTCTTGGAATTAAAAGAGGTCCAGGAGGGTGTAATCTCAACGTTTCTTTAACTATTGATCTTAAGAATTTCAATTCATGAATCCTTGCTTCATTTACTACACCATTTTGATCACCAAAAACATGTCTTACCTCATTTTGGGCCTTTCTCAACAACTCTGGATTTTTCAACATTTCGGACATTGTCCATTCTACTACAGTTGCTGATGTCTCACTCCCAGCCCCAAATACATCCTGGAAATATTTATAGGCTAATTAATGTGAGTTAAATTGGAACTTGGCAAACTAAAACAGAAATCAACAAGGGCAATTATTCGGTTCAATCGAATGAAAAATGCTAACCTGGATGACTGCTTTTATGTTGTCATTTGTCAGAGGAAATTCAAGCTCATCTTGCTGTTGTAGTTTAAGAAGAACATCAACAAGATCTTCCTCTCCTGTCCTGTTTCTCTTCTCTTTGTGCTCATTAACGATGTTTTCAAGGATCTTGTCAGAAGCCTGATATGTAGCTTCTTTAGTTTAATCCTCATTCCACTAATCAGTTTAAGGAATTCATTAGAAGGATACATATCAGCTAAACAAAACCCACCAGCTAGTTTTACAAGTTCTGCCATAATCCTTATAAATTCTTCTTGCTCTTTGCTTTTCTTACCAAAGGCTGACCTTGCCGTTATCCCATATGTCATTGAAAAAAATTTCTCACTAAGATTGATTGGAGAACCTTCATTCAAAGATATGGATTCGATGAGATTTGACACCTCTTCTTCTCTGATTGATTCGAATGATTGGACTCGGTTTGCACTTTGTTCCATCATGCAAATTTTCCTCATTTGTCTCCAATAGTTTCCATAGGGTGTAAAAATAATTGCTGTGGAATTGTAGGCCATTATTTGGGCTGCAAGGACGTAAGGCCTTTGAAAAAAAATGATATCATTGGTTTTCATAACTTCCTTGGCAATTTCTGCCGATGATACCACAATGGTTGGAACTTCTCCAAGCTGCAGCTGCATCAAAGCTCCATATTTCTTGGCTAAATCTCTAAGTGTCTGATGGGGCAAAGAACTAATCAGTTGATGCATGTTACCTATGAGAGGTAGCTTCCATGGCCCTGGAGGGAGCTTCCGGGCTATGGAGTTTTTGGGTTTTGTTTTGTTTAGAGTTCTGGTAACCATAGAACTTGAGTTTCATCTATGGGCACTTCAAATAGAAGCCTCCTTGAAATGTTGCATTAATGACAGCTTCATTTTGTTAATTAACCTCCCTTGATTTCGACCATTAACTAACTTCTGTTAAATAATTTATACTTCTTGAAAAGTTGAGATTTCCAACAGGGCCCCCTTTGCTTTGATCCCATCATCATATAATTTGAACTTACTGGGATGCTTTCAAGACCATATATGATCTTAATCTAACAGATCTGCTAACACTATTTTCTTTTCAGATCTTGAATCATTATATTCATAAACCATAAAAAAGTCATTTTGAGCTATGAATCTTTCATTTCAAACATAAATTTTACTGAACATATATTTGCTAAGCAGTAGAAGCAAGAAAAAAGGATAGCCTCAGCTTATAGCCAAGAAAATAAATAATCTAGCAATGTCCCCTGGTGACTACCAAATAAGAAATTTCTTTTCTTTTGGTTTTACACAACAGTAGAAGCATGATAAGGAGTGGGAACTAGGATAAGATTATCTTTCCTCTTAACAGTCAAGCCAAAGACCTCAGTCATGTCTAGATTTTCTTGCTTCATTCCATTTGGTAGCTTCCAGTCAAAATGGAACAACAACTGAGCAAGTGGCAGCTGCACATTAGGTACTGCAAACAATATGCCAGGACATATCCTCCTTCCAGCTCCAAATGGGATGAACTCAAAATTTGTTCCCATATAATCAATTGAACTATTGAGGAATCTCTCAGGGTAAAAATTTTCAGCTTCAGGCCAGTAACCAGGATCTCTTCCAATAGCCCATGCATTGATAAGAACTCTAGTTTTGGCAGCAATTTCATAACCTTTAATTTCACAGGTCTGGTTACATTCTCTAGGAAGCAAGAAAGGTACAGAAGGACTAAGCCTCAATGTTTCTTTGATAACTGCTTTCAAGTACTTGAGTTCATTAAGACCTGTTTCATCTACATTTCCTTTTCCTTCAAAAACCTGCCTTACCTCAGTTTGAGCCTCTTTCATCACCCTTGGATTTTTTAGCATTTGTGACATTGCCCACTCTACAGCTGTTGAAGAAGTTTCACTTCCAGCACTAAAAATATCCTGAAATTAAGCATAACAATTTTCTATAATTTCTTTAAAGATTAATTCAGTGTAAAAGCATTTGAAAAAACAAAATTAAAAGGGTGCAAGTGTATGCTATGTTACTAGGACTCGAGTGTGAGTGTCGGATACGGGTATGTGTCCGTCACGGGTATGTTCAATTTTTTCTAAGTTTTTCCATGTATTTGGAGGGTCCTTGGAGGATTATATCCTCATACCCATGTCCGGATATGCATTGGACACGAGTACTTCAAGAAAAATGAAGAGTCGGAGCAACATAGAGTGTATGTATTCACTAATGAATCAATTTAAGCTTACTAACCAAGAGGACTGATTTGATGTCGTTGTCTGCAAGGGGAAATTCACCTTGATCCTGAAGCCTTAAGAGAACATCAACTAGATCCTCCTGTGTCTCTTCATCTCTGCCTTTTGCTCTTGCCCTTCTCTCTTTATGCTCACTAATGATGTTTTCAAATATCCTATCATTCTCCTGATGAAACTTTTCAACTTTTAGCCTTAAACCACTAAAAAGCTGAAGCACTTTAACTGAAGGATAAAAATCATCTAAACAAAAACCAGATGACAGCTTTGAGAGTTCTTTAATATTAGATATGAAAGCTTCTTGATCTTTGCATTTTTTACCAAAGGCTGCCATTGCTGTTATGCCATATGTCATTGAGAAAATCTTCTGGCTAAGATTGAAAGGCTTTCCATCACTTTTATGTATCGTTTTTATGAGGTTTAACACTTCTTCTTCTCTTATTGATCGGAATGATTAGACCCTTGTGGCGCTCAAAAGCTCGCTGGTGCATACTTTTCGCAGATGTCTCCAATAGTTTCCATATGGTGCAAAGGCAATATCTTTGTAGTCATAAGTTGTGATCTTTCGAAAAACAAGAGCAGGCCTGTAAGCAAAGATGACATCATGAGTTTTCATAATCTCTTTGGCAATTTCTGGTGAAGAAACTACAATTGTGGAAACTTCACCTAGTTGTAGGTGCATCAAGGGTCCATGTTTCCTGGCCAAGTCTCTTAGAGTTTTATGGGGTCGAGAACTAGCAATCTGGTGCAAGTTTCCTATCAGAGGTAATTTCCATGGCCCTGGAATCGACTTTTGGGTTGAACTCTTGGCTTTTGATCTCTTTAAACTTTTGATTACCATGAGGAAAACAAGAAGGAAGGTAAAGAGGACTTGGAAAGAGGGTATATGGAGCTCCATAACTATAAAAATGATAAGTTTTCAAGAGAATGCCAAGAACTTATCAATGAAACAGATTTTGACCAGTTTTATGTTGTATCATATATAGTTGAGTTATAGTAAATATCCCTTTTATAGGCAAAGGTGGTTCGTATTCCCCAAGTTTCCCATGAATACATGTCAGTCCAAAGACAAGATTTCCAAATCTATGTAAACTTGAAATAAGGTGATCGATTGTTCGTAAGGACATAAGTCTCATCTAATTCTAAAAAATGCATATGATTTGTCTATTTCATCAAAACCTCGTCAAATTGTCGGGTAGCTTTGACAAGATTTCTTGAGTAAGAAACATAAACATATGCTGTGGAGCCCTAGAAGAAAAAAAGAAGGAAAAAAAAGAGCCCATTGGAGTGAATGCATTTTTCTTTGCATCCAGGATCCATTTGGCTAAGTCTTGTATAGTATAATACAAATGGGGTACAGAAAAATAAGCTGATAAATAATGTTTTTATGAAAGCTAGGCTCCATTATTGTCCAAGAGGCAGCTTTGAAGTTCACTCATTGGTGCTCTGATCTCCCCTATGAAAGAAGGTGAAAAGAATTGAAAAGGATGGGATATATGGCTCCATGCTGAAAATGCACGGAAAGTTTGATCCCACTATTATTTATTTTTCTGCATAAACTATGTCTTAAAATTTGAGGATTTTGCTAACATATGTTTAAGTGTATTGTTTAAAGTTAGTAAGTTACTATGTAAAGAAATATTGTTTATTTTCTTGTGCATATTGGCTTTGGATTTATTTCATCCTGAATGTTGCTAGTATTCCGGAATTTTCCAAATAACTGATGTAAGTCAGATTCCGAATATTGTTTGTCTATAATTGAGAATAACTTAGTATAGTAGCATCTTCAAGGCCGTTTAATTCTGATTAACTTACTATCTTCATAATTGTTGATGGCTAAGTTCTTTATTTCTAGATCTTCATAAAGAAGAAGAACAGGGATGATTTCAAATTGACAGCTAATGTATACAATTGTTTGGGTTGTTATCATCTATGATTTCGGATATGAGTATATATCCAACACGGATATACTTAATTTTTTTTAGAAAAAAATCATATATTTGAAAGATAATACCTTTATATTCATATCCAAACATATACCAGGTATCGAACATAGGTTTTTTATAAAAAATTGAAAAGTCCATTAACATAGGTTAGCAATATCTTTGTTTTGGTAACTTTAGTTCAAAGATGTTTCATTTTCTTAACCATGTCAGTTTGCAACCAAATGGGATGTATTCAGAACTAGTCCCCTTGTAGTCACTAGGATTATCAATTATACAATATATATATATATATATATATATATCAGGGTAAAAATCTTTCAGCTTCAGTTCAAAAGTAGGGATTTCTTCCAAGTTCCAATTACCCATGCATTAACAATGTCAAACCCACCAAGCTGACATTCCTAAGTACAGTTTCTTGAAAGTAATCTCAGAATTTCTTTAATTCAGTGAAAGCAGTTTCATCAACAATATATTTTTCATGAAAGCAGATCAACTGGTAAGACCCAAAGTGAATATATAAAACCAAACACAGTTTCTGTCAACAGAGCGGGTTAAGAATTCGAAAACATTCATATATTAAGATATTTGCTTTCATTGTTCTTAGTTTTCTACACATTTGTCAATCCTTGTTTGCATCACTGACTTTATAATCAAAACAAATAGTAGCACTTGTTTATCACAAGATGCCAACCCATCTTTTTCATCAAATATTTGCATGATGTTTTGAATCACATTCAGGTTATTTTATATGTTATCTCTTTGATAAAATATATCCAAAACTCACCTGTTTCACTGGGCAAATCCCAGAAGTTATTTAGCTTACAGGTTCAGGCTTTTATTTTCTTTTGATTACTTAAGCAGTTCTACAGATCTTGGATTTTTTTTTTTTTTTATATATTTCACACATATGAAAGTCAAGGCACACCTTAAGTTTATATTACTTAACCTGATAAAATTAAACAATCAAGTTCTCATAATTGGAACCGAAAGTCAAGCTCTCTTTAGCAAGCTACCAGCAATTTATATTTTTTAAACTTCATATTTTAAATAATTATAATTTTAGTCTTAAAACATAAATTTCTTTTTCATTTCAGTCCTAAAATTTTTAGAAGTAAAAATTCAATCCTAAAAATTGTTAATATATTAAAAATTAATTTTTTAATTATTATTCAAATGAAAACACTAACAGAAAGCTTAGCTAGCATATAATGAACACATGTTTAAAAAAAACAACCTTTTTATAAAGATCAAAAAATCACTACTTTATTTTTTTACTTTTCTCTTCTCCCATTAAATTAAGAGCTTCTCTTTCTTTCACACTAAATCAATAGTCTTTAATGAAATGAAGTAGAGTTTTTTTATCTTTTATTTGGAACTTTTTTTTCTTTTGGCAAATAATTTTTTCAATATTTTACAAATTAATGAAATGCTACGTAAGTTTCACATGTGATTCATTAAATGCCACATAAGTTTTTTATATAAATTTTCAGTTAGCGTTTCCGTTCGAAAAGCAACTAAAAAACTCTTTTAACACATTGATAACTTTGAAGACTAAATATTTACAAGTAAAAGTTTTAAAATTAATATGAAAAAAATGTATATGTTTTAGGACTAAAATTATAATTACCTCTTTTCTTATTACTTTGAATACTGTTCAGTACTCAATTCTGATACAAACTTTTGCCTTTAACTCAATTCCATTACACTTGAGGAATTACATAACCTAACCACATTGAAGGCAAAAAAACTATAGGATGGCAATGGTGGGAGGAAATACTAACCAATAAACATAGAACTGTTGCAGAAAAATGGAAATGAGTCAATAAGGAAACCCCCAGTGTTGAAATGAATAGGTAGGAATCTGTTGTGATTTATAGCAAAAATGAAAGAGACAAGGAACAGAGAAGAAATGTCAGGCAACTGCTTGCTTCTTTATTCATGTTCTGCTACATTTTATACAAAAACAAAACTTTAGGTGCAGACGTGCAGTAGTTAAAACATATCTCCTTGAAGTAAGGAGTTTCACCACTTTGAGACTAAACTATGTAACCAAGGATGCACTGACAGATTACATTCATTGACAGATTACAAGAAAAGTATATATTTTTCTTAGTGTATCTAGGAAGAAAAATCTCATAGTCTAACAGAACCATTAGATATTTCTGTTGTTCAACCAATGAAGAAAATAACTCCCTCCAGTAAGCCTGATCATTCAGTTTTTAAGAGAAGAATAAGGGATTGGAACCAAGCACAGATCATTTTTTCTTCTAACTACAGCCCCAAAAACCTCATCCATGTCAAGATCTTCCACATTCCTTTCACCAGGAAGTTTCCAGTCAAAATGATACAGCAGCTGTGCAAGAGGTAACTCAACATTGGCAATACCAAACGACATGCCAGGACACATCCTTCTTCCAGCACCAAATGGGATGAGTTCAAAATTAGACCCTTTATACTCAATTGAACTATTAAGAAATCTCTCTGGATAAAATCTCTCAGCTTCACTCCAATACTCAGAATTCCTGCCAATCGCCCATGCGTTAATGATGACTCTGGACTTGACCGGTATATCATATCCATTAATTTTGCATTGCTGTGAGCATTCTCTTGGAAGTAGCAATGGAAGAGGAGGGTGCAATCTCAAAGTTTCACTGATGACAAGTTTCAAGTACTCTAATTCATGTAGCCCTTCACTATCAACATTCCCTTTTCCATTGAAAACCTGCCTCACCTCTGCCTGAGCCTTCTGCATAACTCTTGGGTTTTTCAGCATTTCTGACATTGCCCATTCTAGCGTTGTGAATGATGTATCACTCCCAGCAATAAAAACATCCTGAAGTGGTATCAAGAATTAAATAGGATTAACTTCTCTTAGTTTTGCTGCATCAATTTAGAAAGACTAAAATAACTTCCATTCTCGAACTGTTAAGGGATAGAACTTCAGATCATGATCACAAGTAACTTCAGAAGAAGAAGATCATTAATCAATCAAGCAAATTTTGCAATGCAACATGTAAAAGGAATATGAGAAATAGACTTACTAACCATGATTACTGCTTTGATGTTGTCAGTTGTTAAAGGAAATTCAAGATCTGCATTCTCCTGAAAAGTCAAAAGAACATCTACAAGATCATCCGATTCACCATGTCCCTCATTACTCTTTGACATTTCCTTGCTAGCTCTATGTTCATTGATGACACTTTCAAAAATCTTATCTAGTTTTTGGTGCAGTCTCTCAAGTTTAGGCCTCAATCCACTGATGTACTGAAGTAATTTTACTGAAGGGAAAAAGTCTGCAACACTGAAACCAGCACCGAACCGTATAACTTCCCTGAAAAGTACTGTGAATTCCTCTTCCTCTTTGCATTTCCCACCAAAAGCAGTCTTTGAAACAATTTCATATGTGAGCCAATATAGCATGTTACTAAGGTTGACTTTTGATCCTGCTTTCGAAGAAATTGCTCTAACCAGCTTTGATACCTCTTCTTCCCTAATTGGATTGAACGATTGCACACGTTTTAGACTTAGCATCTCCAGCACGCAAATTTTTCGCAGCTGTCTCCAATAGTCTCCATAGGGTGAAAATGCAATGTCTGTTGCATTATAAGATACAATATTTGCAGCAAGAATATATGGCCTATTCGCGAAAATGATGTCATGGGTTTTCATCACTTCGGCAGCAGTTTGTGGACAAGAAACAACGATTGTTGAGGTTTCTCCAAGCTGAAGGTGCATCAAGGGGCCATATTTCTTGGCCATATCTCTTAATGATTGATGGGGTAGAGAGCCAGCAAGGAGGTGCATGTTCCCTATGACAGGCAACTTCCATGGCCCTGGTGGTAGTTTTGGAGTCAAATTGTTGGTTCTGAATCTCTTCCCTACCTTCACCAGCATGAACAAAAAGATTATGAAAGTGAAGAGTATTGGAAAGGACAAGAATCGGTTCTCCATGAGTGTAGAATATTGAAGAAAGACTTATGGCTTTTGTTACTCAAGTTTCATTTTCATCCACTTTTTAAGTACTTTTAAGTAGGTGATGGTGATTTGTCTTCTAGTTCAGTGGCATCTTAATACTATTACCCGAGTTTTTGTGAAAATTCTTTGGGATCAAATTGGCTTCAATTCAGCGCTTGAATTTCAAACAAACCAGTCCCATAAAATTGCTTAGCTCTCATTTATGTCAAAGATTCGGCACTGAAAATTATAAGATTATCATAAATGTAAGGCCACAAAGACAAAGTCAAGTCAAATTAATTGACTATTGAAACATAGTTTTTGTACCAAAGAAGTTGTGAAAATCTTTGGGATCAAATTAGTTTCAATTCAGACTGTTTTTGTCAAAATATGGCTTGAATTTCAAACAAGCCGGTCTCATAAAATTGCTTAGCTCTCATTATCAAGATTGTCACAAAGACAAAATCAAGCTAAATTAATTGACTATTGATATATTAAAATTGTCATAAATGGAAGGTCATCAAGAACATTCAAAAGATAAATTTTGAATGTTTTTCTATAAAGAAAGCACATCCACTTTTCAAGGTGATACGGTTCATATTCTTCTTTTTTATTTTTTTAAAAATTTTTATTTTGAATAAAAGACACTGACAAAGGGAGTGTCGTGTACGATTCTTCTTTCTTCTCTTTTTTTTAAAATTTTTATTTTGAAAAAAAATAAAACAAAGACCAACAACGGATCGCTTCTATTTTTTTCAAAACACATGTTTTTAACTTTTCCATTTTGAAAAAGAAAAAAAAAATGAAATGGGATAAGGATGAAGGAAATGTGAGAAAGAAATGGGATAGAAAGAAAAAAAAAATTAAGAGAGGACGCACGAAGAAGAAAATCGAGAGAGATTTGCGAGAAAGAATGACACAGAAAAAAGAAAGAAAAAAAAAAGAGTGGGTGAGGGATGTAATAGAAAATAAAGATGAGAGAGAGTGTGAGAGATGGGATAGAAAGAAATATGAGACAAGATGAAGGAAAGAGAAGAAAATCGGGAGAGATTTGTGGGAAAAAATTAAAATTTTATTTTATTTAAATTTAATTATAAAAATATATATATATATATATTAATAAAAAAATATTTTTTTAATATATTTAAATAGTAAAACGAGCTTATACTACTCGAATGGGTTTGGACATAAAATTAAAAAAAAAAATGACCACGATCCAATCTAATTCAATTCATAAACAAATTTAGTTTGGAGAAAACGGTAGATAATACAAATGTGAGAGGAAAGAAGGAGATGAGCAAGCTTGGCCTAATCCGACTAATTTCAGGCAGCTTTTTGCCATAAAAAGTCAGATTCTGTGATAGATACTCGGAGCATGCATTTTTTTTTTTATTGTCTTTTATTAGATTTATTCTCCATTTTAAGCACTCCATTTTTTTTATAAAAAAAAAAAAAACACCATTTTTGGCTTTTTAATTGTGAAAAAAAATAAGAAAAGAAAAAAGAAACTGAATAAAACAGGGGAAAAGGGTTGAAAAAAATGCTCTCATTTTTTCGGAAAATTCTAACATACGTTTCTTACCGTAAGCTTCCCATCAGCTTAGATGAATTGTATCCGTCAGATTAAAAATGTAAGATCTGAACCGTTGAAATAAAAAAAAAAAAAAAAAAAAGGGAAACCGGTTTACCCCTTCACTTTGAAAAAACCCTTCCCCCTAAAACATCCTCCCCCGAAAATCCCTTCCCCCCCTCTGATACAAAAAAATACCTAGAACCCTAAAATTTGTTCTCCTTTGGAGCTTCGAAAATTTGCTTCTCCCTTTGTAATCTGATTCGAAAAATTGGTTCCCCCTTTGTAATCAGTTTGTTTTCCCTTTGTATGGTGTTTCGGAAACCCCTTCCCCCTCTGATACAAAAAATTCTGTAGAACCCTAAAATTTCTTCCCCTTTTGTGTTTCGAAAATTTGGTTCCCCCTTTCTAATCAGTTCGTTTTCCCTTTCTATGGTGTTTCGAAAATATTGTTAGAACCCTAAATTTTCTTCTCCCTTGTCTGTTTCGAGATTTGCTTATCCCATTTTTTTTTTCGAAATTTGGCTTCTCCCATTGTAATCAGTTTCGAAATTTCCCTTGTGTTTCGAAAATTCCCTTGTGTTTAGAACCCTAAATCAGTTTCGAAAACCCTAACCCTTGTGTTTTTGCACAACCGAAACCCAGATAAAAAAACCCTAACCCTTGTGTTTTTGCACAACCGAAACCCCAAATATCAAACCCAACTCTCTTCCTCTGAAAATCATCGAAGCCATACATATTTTTGTTTGGTCATCTGGTATTTTGTTTCTTTGTTGGTATTTCAGCAATTTTTTTATATTTTTTGTGGATGATTCTAATTAATTTTGGTTTGGGGTTGTTTTTTTGTTTTTTTTTGGCAGAAATATCAGCATAAATTTTGGGTGGCTGCAAGAAGATAATTGGTAAGTTCTTGAATCAGCTTGGAAACATGTTTGCTTTGTTTGGTTGTTGGACAGGAAAAAAAGGAAGGATAAGTGGATGTGTTTTGGTTTCTCTTGAGTTTAATTGAGCCAGTGTCGGTTTCGCTATAATGTGTATTTGTTTCGTCCTAATTAGATGCATGGAAGTGGAAAACATGTCATGATGCTTAAAAATTATGCCTATTATGATTCTGCTATCGAGCATTTGATATGCCTATATTGTTTAAGCTTTTTTCGCTCTCATGGCTCCAAACCACAACCCTGACAATTAGTTTCATTGGCATGGCATCTATTACTGCATAATCTTTCATCTGATTTTTGTAAACTGTTTATTTGAAATGTACTTCTTTTACAATCTGGATTTAATTTTGGTAATTTGGGTATTTGGTAATTTGGTTTTTGTTTTGTTGAGAGACTGAGATATTTTGGAATTGGGTTTTTGTTCCTTGAATGCATAAACTTGTGGTAAACTTGTCACTTTTTAGGGTGTTGTGCTCTCCCTGTTGGTTCGTAATATTGTCAAAATTCAATATTGATTGTCATCTGGATTTATATTTTGTGATTTTAGCATGCTTAGTTTTTGGAAATTCTTCACTTTGGCTCTGGTTTAGTAAGATTGTTCTTATAAAATAGTGTTAGTACATGATTTTCTGAATGGAACAGTGTTTGAGTCGTTGTGATTTTGTCTTGAACCGTTTTAAAAGTTATGATTTCACTTGTGGTTTTGTCTGGTATATATGTAACTTATGGTGTTGCTGCTGCATTCTTGTAATAACAGTGAGATAACATTTACTATAATATTTTGTTGACAATTTTATCAAATTTTATATATAAAATAGTATCTTGACTATGGGGTTTGGAATTTTATATATATCCAAAGGTTTAAAATTTAAATCATCCCACCGATAGTAATAAAAAAATAGAGAAAATGAATATACTGTAATTAACCTTATGTGCATAAGTAGAGTAGAAATTAAACAATTACAATAGAAAATGTTATTATTAATTGGTAGTTACCTTTTAGGCCAAATAAATGGTACTTTCCTTGAAAAATCAATGCAAAATTTGTAGTATATAGTTTTTACGTACCTTAGGTTTAAACAAATATATTTTATGTATATATATACTTTTTAAGATAATTGAATATGAACTTTTAATCAATAATATTGTCATACACATTCTTTAGAAAATTTTAATTTTTTTTTTCCTAATGCAATCTTGATGTAGTAATAGTTTTAACTCCTTTCTTATTTTGGTTTTAAATAGTCATGTCATTTTTAAATTTTGTCTTTTTAAGATAATTGAATATGAACTTTTAATGAATATGAACTTTTAATACGGATAAGATTATGCCTCTAGGCAGAGAAAATTTTATTAACTTTTTATGCAGAATTAGTTATCCTGATGTACTTGTTTTGTATTATAAATTATAATTTATTGTATGTCTAAAGTTGAGAAATTTGCAAACGTTTGTTTGATTTTATTAAAGATTCAAAGAGATGGACAAAGTTGATGAAAATGTGCAGCTTCAGCAGACTGAATCCAGCATGAAGGTTGTAAAACCGAGGGGTGCATTTTTGAATTACTAGTAAGTAACTATACCTGGTGGTTTTAAGTTGAATTCATTAGACATTGTATGTTGTTATATTTGGATTTAAAGAGTGCGAGTTACATATTTTATGTTAATCGCTTTATACAGCATAAATGAATGCAAAGGAGATGTAGAAGACAAAGGGAAAATGTCATTGAAGGTGAGTAATATTTTATGTATCGTTTGTGTGGACACTAAGTTATAAAGTGTTACTAAAATCATGGTTTTTTGATGTGTATGTGAATTAATTGGAATTGTTTTTTTCATAGGTTCGTAAGCTGGCAGCAAAATGGAAAGTGCTGCCTACACAGGAGAAGCTGACGTTTATAGAGCAGACTGTTGCACAACAAGAGCAGTACAAAAATGAAGTGCAACAGTTAAAAAGACAGAAATTAGATGATGAAAAAAAGAAGGTAATAATTAAATAAAAAAATGTTATATTGAAGAAATAATAGTTACAACTGAAGTATGATGTTATATTGCTATGTATTTTTAATGAATGTACTTTATGTGTAGGGCTTTGTTGCGACACGCTGTAGCCCATTTAATTTGTGCAAGCTCTTTAAGCAATTGAAGGAAAAACATATTGAAGGTGCAGTGGAAAGCATAGGGTTCGGTCCCTTGCTACTGTTGAAAGATGGAAAGCTTCCAAGAGAGCTGTGTGAAAATTTGGTTCAGAACTTTAATGTTGCAACCAGCTCCATGGAAGTGGATGGCGAAAGTATCCCTTTCACAGTGGAGGATGTGGAAGGTATTCTAGGTTTAGCAAACGAGGGAGTAGAGGTTTCAACTGTAATGGAAAGAGAAGACGCTGAAGTCTTGTGTAATAAGTTTAATATTCCAACTCATCGAAAGATGAGTTTTGTTAGGCTAGAGCAAGAAATTTTGGAGTTCGAGGCCGACTGTGAAGAGCTAAAGGCCAGGCTCCTCTTATATATCGTTGGACGGTTTTTGTGTCCAACGACTGAAGGGGGGCCATCGAAAGAGTATTATTATTGTTTGACGGAGGATGGCCTGAATGGAAAATTGAACTGGGCAAAACATGTTCATGAGAAGCTTCTTCTTGGTATTAGAAGTTTTCATGCTAGGAAGATGAAATCATCAAAAGTGTACTTAACCGGTTGCCTGCTCTTATTGGTGGTAAGTATAATATTTTAAATCTTCGTTTTTCCTAATGCAATCTTGATTTGAATTAATTTGGAATGGAATTAAATTAGAAGTATAAGTTATATTGACTAAATTGTAATAATTTGAGTAGATAAGGTTCTATGACCATATTTCCGGAGTTCGGAGTACGAAAGAGGCAACGTCCACTTTTGTTCCTCGCATTAGTGCATGGGGAACGGATGAGGTCGTCTCTTCAATTTCCCATTCAAGAGACTTCCGTGTTGGCTTGAAATCCAAGGTGACATTAGTTATCTAAGTTGTATTAATTTATTGTTAGTGAGTAAAACTTATATATGAATTATGTAGTTTGATTAATTTATGATTTCATGAAAATAAGGGTATTCATATCACCGAAGAACATCAGAGTGAGCGGCCGATACAAGAGGAGCAGAATCGGTATCATACTGACTTACAGGTAAGTCGGTTAATTAGATCTTCATGTCTAATTCATAGAGATTGCAAGAAATCTATAAATTATGTATATACTTCACGAATTGCATTAAGTGTATGTAGTATGTTTATTTTTAATTATTTTCCAGGCTTTAAGAGAGTCCATGAAAAGTCTGGAAGCCAGTGTGACAGAACAACTGAATAGAATGTCGGAAGACATGAAGTCGATGCAGGAAAAAATTAATGCTCTTTTATCGAGATCTGTTGAGGTGAAAACTGGCGGTGAAACCAGTTTGCAAAAAAAGGATGAGGAAGGAGGCATCGTTGAGGTCGGTGGGCAGAGCACGGAGTTGAAAACACCAGGTGGTGAGTTGGAGTCCTCCATCGAGATCATTGAGCGCAAAGCGGAAGAGGGAGATGGAGATTTAACTACACCAGTGAGAACTGATATCAACAATCCAAGCTCAAGTTGTCCTGCCCCACGGAAAAAGAAGGTATATATATTAACTTATTTATAATTCAATAATACTTAGATATGCTATAAAATAACTAATTTGTTTATGGCATTTTATATGATTACATATTATAGGGTCAATCTGGCAAGAAAAACCAAATTGTTAGGTCAAGGTCAACATTTGCTTCTGGTGTTAGTGGGATAGTTACGCGAGCGAGATCAACTTTCTTGTGATATTTGCACTCCCGTCCGCAGGACTGTTTATGTTTGTTTGAATAGACCAATCATGCATGTAGGCATGAAATGCTTATACAACATTTATTTTTTCCGCCTTTCATTGCAATCTTTGTGAATGCATACACTGAATATATATTGATATGTAATTCAATTTATATATGTTTAAGTATATACATTTATTACATAAGTGTGATATGTATAATTACTAATTAGCAGTACCATATGCCGTATGTTTGTACAAATAAATATTTAAAGGTTACCGCGAAGAGGGCCGCTGTCAAAATTCCGAAAGAATTAGATGAACTTGATACTGCAATTTGCAATTATGTGTGGAACAGTAATGTTGATCCAAGGTATGTTGATGATATTATTTTATTTAAAACTAATGTTTTGATTTTAAGTTGATATGGATTTCGATATTTTATTTATTCTTTATATGAGTTTATATTGTAGTGAAGTTGTAGTTCAATTCGGTGCAACATTTGCATCAATCGAGGAATTTGGCTCCTTGCGCCCAAAACAATGGGTAACTTCAGTGGTAAGTGTAATATATTTTTTCATCGAACTTCATGATTGTCTTTGTAGTAGTGAAATGTGTTTAATGAGTTGTTCCTGCCCTAGATTATTGACCTTGTCGGTGAGTCAATGGCCTACTATTGTAAAGCTTCGACTTTGTCAACAAGGAGATGGTATTTTCCGGCCGCATTTTCTGTGAGTATATTTCTCATTGTTTGTTTTTTGCATATAGTTTAACTTGTTTCAAGAAACATGAACCTTATGTTTATTCTTTGCAGACTCATATCTTGTCAACCGAATGCAATGCGAAAGAGCTGATTAAGTATTTTAAAGGACAATTCATTCGTATGGGATCCTTGACTGACTGTTACAAGGTGAGGACATGGAAATCTCTTTATATGCGTACGATCGGAATTATGTTATATAACGTAATAACCTGCTAATAATGATTATGTAATTTCGTTGCAGATCTTTATACCAATGAATGAGATGAACACGCATTGGTATTTGTGTGTGATAGATATGCTAGAGAAGGAAGCGAATACCTTGCCGCGCAATGTTGCAAATAAACAAAGAGTTGCGGATGTGACTCGTGTGGTAAGATAAATACATGTTGTATTAAATTATATTTCTTCGCACTTGCGAACATATTGTAATTCATGATTTTGGTTTACGACGAGACATTTATAATTTATTCTAATTTCACTTCGAACAGATATCCGCGTGTGCAAAATTGTTTACTGACCCTCTCATGACATCATTGGTTGGTAGTCCAATGGTGCCATTTCATGAGTTGAAAATTGTGAATCCAGAGAGGGTTCCTCTGCAAAGCAACGGGTAACATAACTCTCTCACTATTTGAATACCTTGTTTTCCATTATGTAACTGAATTATAAAAGCTACTATTCTTGAAATTGCATACAGTTATGATTGCGGAATGTGGGTTGCTGCTTTCATGCAAAATCTACATAATACTGACTATAAATTTGTGGTATGCTATTCTCATTGCTGTTACTTATTTCAATATTTTGTCATATGTTGGGTCATTGGAAAATTTGATTCCCGTTGTATGTATTCGTATGTAGCGTTTAAACGTGTGGGACAGATTTTTATTAGTCTCTGAGCTGATAAACCATGAGGAGAACACTTTACGGAAAAGGGTATGTGATGCTGCTCTAACCCTCCATAAAGCTAGGATATCTCCTCGTACAAAGCTGTTGCAGAAGTCAGTTGGCAAGTTTAAGCTGTGAAGTAGGTAATTTATTTCAATAAATCATATAATTTGTCATGTTTCGTTCTCAGTATATAGACACTGTTACATGTGCCCTAGTCGAAGTTCAAAATTGTTCAAATATGTTAGCTGTCAGGATTTTACTTTTAATTTCTTTTTTTGGGTAGGGGATGATTATGAAATGAGTTTGGGTAGATATGAAAATCTCTTTTGAGTTTTGCGGTCTTTAAAACAAATTTGAATTCCTTGCTTAATCTTAGAACCAATTAGTTAGATTATCACAGTTTGATTCTTAAAACTGTTTTAAACACCCCAAAAGAGATTTTCTGACTTATTTGAGAAGATCAATAAGGCATGCCAACAATTTAAGAATGGACATGCCTCATTGAAATAGTATGGCGAACAGTCTAATGGTTTTCATGTTTTATTGACAAAATATGCTTAAATTAATGTTCGGCACTCTTGTTTAGGTGACCTTTTAGGGGCCATATTAGCTGTTACCATATAGTAAATTTAATGTGTTTTTTGAACATCTTGTTTTCTTGATCTCTGTGTTAATGTAAATATGTGGTTTCTGGTTTTGTTTTACTTCTGCAAGGCCTAGTTATTGCAATACTATATGCATGTCAGAACTTTGTGAAAGTGTAAGCTACTTATGTTTGCGTGCTGAAAAGATCATACAAACAAGTGAAGATCTAATTGCCTCATTTCTAGATGGTTTTTCTGACTTTCAGGGTATCCATATGAGAATTCATGCTAGTGAAAAAGCGGTGCTGGAAATGGAAAAGCTTGCAATGCTGGAAAGTGTTAAGATATGGAAGCTTGCAATGCTGAAATGAGACAGATTGAAGAGTTAAGATCTGGAAGCAGCTCTAGTCGAGAAAGTGTTAGAGCAAAGAGGCACGTGAGTGCTAGACAAGAAGGGGGGGAAGTTGGCCATCGACTCAGTAACAATGTCAAAATGCAGAGACCAACACCTGAAATTTTTGAAGAGGACAATGAGATGATGACAAGTGATTTAAAAGGTTGTTGAGAACTGAAATTTCTGTTGTTTTTGGTTATTAAATTAGTGTTCTAGAGTTTTGGTCCGTCAAAAATCTGTTGTTTCTGTTGTTCTGGAGTATTGAAAATATGGCTACTTGGGTTGTGGTGGAGGTGGTTATAATCTCTTGTATTTTAATTTTGTTTCAGCAGAAGAATCAGTTCAGAAATATGTATTTTTTGCTCTCATAACAATATGTATTTTATATGGCTGAGTTGGACAGTGTTATAGATTGTGATGTGGCATCGCCTTTGCGCTGTTTCTCAGCAGAAAAATATACAATGTAAATGCTATTGGTTCCTCATGAGATATGCTGTGGTGAAAATAAGCTAGAACCAGTTAATGGTCACTGGCCAGACACTAAAAAATACAAAAAGAAAATTAGCAACTAGCCAACAGCATTATGCATCGGTCCCTTTCCTTTTTACATAGCCAAAGATGAAGATGCAGAAACCAACACCTTTTAGGCAGTGGTATTACTAAAAGAAGACATTCCTCAGTCATAATAAACTGTTCAAGTTCTGGCCTCAACATCCTTTATCAGCCCTGCTATTACCACCAAATTACTTACTTATCTAAACAGTTATAATAAACACAACAACAACCACTACAAAAAAGAACTAAACTACACATGTTCAAGTTCTAAAAACTGATTCAAGCTATTCCATTCTTGTATTGTCTGTATTTTGCTCATTTTCTTGTTGCTCCAGAAAGATGAAGATGTGGTGCTGATGTTGAAGGAAAATTTCACTGCAAAGTTAACCCAAATAGAAAAAAAATAAAGAAAAAGAGTGAATGATGATATATTAATTTTACACTCTCATTATGGAAACAAGTGCATATTGAACTCTCACAATTGTATCTTAGACTTCACCTACTAACTTGGTGATCTAAACCAGGTAGAGAAGTCTGATTGTTTAGCTTCATTATATCTTTCTGGGTAATTGCTGAATGAAAAAGAGTCGTCCTAAAAGTATTAAATATAACGTTAGTCATATGCTGAACAATTAATTATTTCATTGAGCGCAGTACCCGAAACCAATATAAGCGTAGAACAAATAAAAATAAACATTACCTGCATCTTCTCGTTCTCTTCAGCATGCATAGTTGGGAAAAAGGCTTTCGTCTCCACTTCACATTCTCCCTATGAGGATTTAAAGTAATTACTCACCGAACATCATACTGTTAAAACTTTAAAAACAGAAATTATAAGTAATGTAAATCTCACATGTTGTACTGAATATTGGAACTCATTGTCACTATTAGAAGTAAGGTTGTCGAGACCATCACTTTGCATTCCAAGTTTCAAAAGTGGGCAAGTAACTTTACTATGTCCCTCCATTCTGCAGTACCCACACTTTCTGACTTTTGACGGTGTTTGCTTTTTCCGTACTTCTTTCCCTTTACCCCGTCTCGTAATAGGGTCTAGTACTTTTCCCATCTTTGAGATCTCAGCTACGGGATCATTCAGCTCACACAATTCCTCCATTTCAACAGTCAATCTATTAATTTCACTTCTTGCTCTATTAAACGACTCACCTGTTTTGGATGCTACGTAGCACATTCGGTTACAACTACTACTTAGTGATGCATACCGCACCATTTGCATCATCTCGGGTGCAACATCATTCTGCACAAACGATGGGGCACACAGTTTGGCATTTTTCGTCCATCGATGCATAATCAAAGATGCAGGAATATCACACATATCTTCAAGCTTCATCACATGAATTTGATGCCTACAAGGCAACCCAACTGTCTCAAATTTTTGGCAAGAACACTCAATAGTTTGCGCAGCTGCATCAAAGACAACTACAACCCTTCGGTCAGGTTCCCTGTACTTAGCTAAATAATAGGTCCGCGTTAATTCATTTTCTACAATTGGTTCACGGATACGATACAACGTCTCCTGCTGAAGCTCGTCTTGGAAAATAGAGAATGATTCCCTTGTGTACATAGTTGCCGCATGACCTTCAATGTCATCTAACTTGCTTAAATGGGTTGGCCTTGTTTCCTTACTGAAGTAATCAGCCTCCAATTCCTTCGTCCGCATTCTACTAACCCCTTGATCAATTGAACGAACAAAGTCAAGATATGTTTTTTTGGACTTCAAGTATATAGCAAGCGAAGCGCTCAAGTTGATATGTAATTTTTCATGTTTGATATGTAACTCGTCCAAGTTGATATGTAATTTATCAAGTGCATATGTAAAAATTTGTGACCTGGTAACCTGCTACACAGGTTTCCCATTTTGGAGCTTACCACAACCTTACCGTAAGAAACTTACGGTAGAACTCCCCCATTTTTTCTTTTCCTTTCTATTTTTCAAATCACCTAATGATTGAAAGAAAGCTGCAGGATGAAAGACCAAGTAAAATCATATCTGTACCATTAGGGAAAATTTTGAAAAGAAAGAAAAATAGTTTAGATGCAACAGGACATGGCAAGTGTGAGCTTTTACTTTTTCTTTCATTTTTTTCTCAGACATCTTTAATTGAAAATCGTTATTTTGATTTTCTTATTATTATTATTATTGGTATTTTTTTGCAGATATATTTCTTTAGATTTACAGTCTTCTGCTTCTCCTCTATAAGCTTTGGTGATTTTTTATTAAAATTATCTTCAATTTCATTTTTATTATTATTTACATTTTCTAAAATATCAGTGAATATGTTCCATCACATTTTATGTTATTGTAGATTCAACTCTTTATTGTTGGGCTAACCTTTTGGTAATTTATTAATTATGTATATATTTTTATGTTGCATTGGTTCTATAGTTTTTGATATAGTGATTCTTGAATTAGATGTCATCTTTGAATTTTTTTTACCTTATCATAAAAATAAAAATAATTGGATCGGTTTAATAACTTTAAAGTCTTTCGGATTTTTGAAAACAATATATACTTCTAATTAGGGTTGTAATCGAGTCGAGTCGAGCCGAGCTCGAATACTGAAAAGCTTGAGCTCGAGCTCGATTCGAAACTCGAGACTCGAAGCTCGGTTCGAGCTCGATCGAGTATCATTTTTTAAGCTCGAGCTCGGCTCGAGATAAAATCGAACTATTCGAGCTCGACTCGATTAGGCTCGTTTATATACTCGAGCTCGAATTAAGGGTTTTTAAGTATGTATATATATATATATATTAAGGGTAAAATAGTAAATTAATAATAAAAATATTATTAAAAAAAAAAACTCGATTAGGCTCGCGAGCTGCTCGAATAGGGTATTAAGATACTCGAACTCGGCTCGCTCGAGCTCGGCTCGATAATGACCGAATCGAATTCGAGTTTTTTTCGAGTCGAACTAGAGTAACTTGCGAGCAGAGATGTCTCGTTTACACCCCTACTTCTAATAAAAGATAGTTGCAATGGTTAGTGTTTGATTGCAATAACTTAAGTGCCCAAATTTTATTTAACGGTTGTTTCAAAAGATATATTATTGTATCCAAATGCACATAACCATTATTGAATATTCTTGGCTGCACTTTTTTATGCTTTCAAGTTTCAATCATGATAGATTATGTATCCTTATCATGATATATATATATATATATATATATATATATATATATATATATATATATATATATATTTATCAGGGTTTCAGCTTAGTTCAAAAGTAGGGATCTCTTCCAAGTTAAGTTCCAACTACCCATGCATTAACAATGTCAAACCCACCAAGCTGACATTCCTGACTACATTGTCTTGGAAGTAATCTCAGAGTTTCTTTAATTCAGTGAAAGCAGTTTCATCAACAATATCTCCTCTTCTGTCAGAACCTAACTCACCTCAGCTTGTTCCTTTGCCATTACTCTCGATCGGGTTTTTAATCATCACTGACAAAACCCAATCTGCAATTGAGGAAAGATGTAATTTCACTTCCAGACCTAAACACATCCTGGAAAAAAGAGAGAATAATCATTAAGCATTAAGCAATGAGAATGAGATACTCTACTACTATCATAGATGGTTAAGCAAGGAACTGAGCCAGGCTTAAGAAAGAAAGAAAGAATCAGAAATCATATATGAACAGAGCCAGTCTTTTGGAAAATGTGATATAGCCCATTAAGCTGGCTTGGGTTGAATAAAACTATACTTTTCATGAAAGCAGATCAACTGGTAAGACCCAAAGTGAACTTTGTAGAGATTTCCACAGCACAAAGAGCATATGGGTAATGTGGTTGAATTAATTAGTTCCCTAGATCCAAGGAATTGGAATATATTGGATGAGATTATATTGGCCTGCTGCGTGGTCCAGAAATTGAACCATAAAAACAGAAAATGGATCATCAGATCAGAGTTCATATAATAAAGTCAAACAAAAAATCTTTTTTTTCCATCTTATAAGGTTCTCTTGTTGTGTAAAACATGGCAGTTGATGCTATATAATAACTCATTAATGCAAATATAATTATTTTAAATTACAAAAGCATAATCGTAATTAAGATTAAAATACATTCGATAACAACAGCCAAATTTGAACACAATGCAACTTGATTATTTTAAATTACAAAAGCAGGTAAATACATGCAATTACGATTGTTTTTAAATGGAAAAAATGCGTTGACACTAGACTAGAGGATAGTTGGCGTAGGTGAAAATAAGTTGGCTGTTTTCTCTCTATTTATGGAAAAAAGAACATGGGTTTTTGGCATTAACAAGGTCTAGTTCAAATCTCAAGTAGAACAAAACCATTTTATTACAAATTCAAAGGAAAAATCAACAAAATAATAAATATCCAGATAAATTAAAGCAAAACCAGCTCAAATCTCAAGTTGGTATAACAAAATTTTATTATTATTAATTAAACTCTACTAATTGTTATTACTAATTTTAATCCTTCACATATTTGATATGATACATGTATTGAAAAATAGGACATTGATAAAATTCACTCCAAGTCTTTCTTTGAAAAAAAAAAAACGTTCAACTTGCTTTTCCACTCATAATGAAGATAAAAAAAAAAAAATGATTTCTGTAACTAAAGGATAACTTTGTTTTATTTTTTTAGAATAATGGAAGTGATTGTAGGAGTTGAGATTTGAACTCTAAATTTAATGTATGTTATCTCTTAAAGGTGCCTGAAAATAAACAAATTGGACTAAACCCTAAATTCATCCTTTATTATTTTAGTTATAAAATAGTCAATTTTGAGTGTACAATAAAAACTTGTATAACATTATTCATTAAATTAAACAGAACACCTAGAACTTAATTAATTCACCAATACTATAATCAACTCAAATATGATAAGAAAGGGGAATTATGAATAAATCATTTTTTCTTCTTACAGTTAAGCCAAATGATTCAGTCATTTCCAAATCTTCAAACTTCATCCCATTTGGGAGCTTCCAATCAAAATGGTATAGCAAATTTGCAAGTGGTAACTCAACACTGGATATCCCAAACAATAAACCAGGGCAAATTCTTCTTCCAGCACCAAATGGGATATACTCGAAGTTTGTTCCTCTAAAATCAATGGAGCTGTCCGAAAATCTTTCAGGACAAAACTCCTCAGCTTCTTTCCAATAACAAGGATCTCTTTGTATAGCCCATGCATTTATAATGACTTTAGTTTTGGCAGGGATGTCGTATCCGTTAATCACACAATTTTCACGACATTGTCTTAGAATTAAAAGAGCAGGAGGGTGCAATCTCAAAGTTTCTTTGACTATTAATCGTAAGAATTTCAGTTCCTGAATCTTTTCTTCATTTACTCTACCATTTTCACCAAAGACTCCTCTTACTTCATTTTGTGCCTTTTTCATCAGTTTCGGATTTTTCAATAGTTCTGACATTGCCCATTCTATTGTTGTGGCTGACGTCTCACTCCCAGCACCAAACATTTCCTGAAAGATTTAACACAATTATTATACTTTGCAAGTTAGATTGGCACGTAAAATACAGATTAATGAATCAAAATCACATCCATAATCTAAAATTTTAAAATATTTGTAGGGCTTTGTTTTCTGTCTTTTTGAATCTCTATGTATATGCCGAGGAATGTGAGTATAGCATGATACTTTGAATCGATAACAATTTTGATTTTCTAGCATGATCACCATTAGTTTTATTTGTTGTTTTCTTCTTTTGACACAATAAGAAATACTAGTAAATTCATATTATCAGTTGAATTTAATTAGATTTTGGAGCCTGCCACTGACCTGGATGACTGCTTTTATGTTGTCATTTGTCAAAGGAAATTCAAGATCACCTTGCTGTTGAAGCTTAAGAAGGACATCAACAAGATCTCCTTCTACTTGTTCATTAATGCCTGCTTCCATCTTCCTGTTTCTCCTCTCTTTGTGCTCATTAACAATGTTTTCGAGGATCTTATCCGAAGCCTGATGTAGTTTCTCTAGTTTAATCCTCATTCCACTGATCAGTTTAAGCACTTCACTAGAAGGATACATATCAGCTAAACAGAAAGCACCTGATAGCTTTCCAGTTTCTTTGATAATCCTTATAAATTCCTCTTGGCCTTTGCTTTTCTTGCCGAAGGCAGCCCTCGCTGTTATCCCATACGATAGTGAAAAAATTTTCTCACTGAGATTGATTGGAGACCCTTTATTCAAAGCTATGGATTTGATGCAATCTGTCACCTCTTCTTTTCTGATTGATTGGAATGACTGGACTCGGGTTGGGCTCAAAAGTTCCATGGTGCAAATTTTTCTCATCTGTTTCCAATAGTTTCCGTATGGTGTAAAGATAATATCTTTAGAATTGTATGACATTACCTCACAGGCAAAGACATGAGGCCTTTGAGAAAAGATGATATCATTGGTTTTCAAAACCTCCTTGGCAATTTCTGCAGATGATACTACAATGGTTGGAACTTCTCCAAGCTGTAGCTGCATCAAAGCTCCATATTTCTTTGCTAAATCTCTTAGGGTGTGATGGGGCAAAGAACTAATCAGTTTATGCATGTTACCTATGAGAGGTAGTTCCCATGGCCCTGGAGGGAGCTTATTCAGGTTGGATTTCTTGGCTTTTGATATTTTCAGGATTCTTACTATGGTGAACAAGAAAAGGAAGGTTAAGAGCAGAGGAACACAGGGAAATTGAAGCTCCATGAAGTAGAAAAATGTTAGTTTTCGTTTGTTGAAAGTCGGTAGTGTTTGATATCATTTTATTATGATAAGATCACTAAAATGATTTGATCACTATGGTGAGAAGATCTTAAATTACTGTATTTTGATATAATATTATAAATCACCGATGATTTTAAATCACTGTGTTTGGTATTATAAAAAAAATCCTAGACATATAACACCAAAAATAAACCTTATTATTAATAATAAAATTATTTAATGAAAGCAACAACTTCAATATTTATTGAATGAAGAATTTGGCAATCCTTGTTTGCATCACTGACTTTATAATCAAAGCAAATAGTAGCACTTGTTTATCTGGTTTAACAATACAGCAAAGTTGATGGATTGAAAATTGAAAGCTCACCAATCCACTTACCAATTAAATTGAACAAAATAATAGAAAAGTACTGAAAATGATGCATAAAGGAATTAAAAAATCACAAGATGCCAACCCATCTTTTTCATCAAATATTTGCATGATGTTTTGAATCACATTCAGGTTATTTTATATGTTATCTCTTTGCTAAAATATATCCAAAGCTCACCTGTTTCACTGGCAAATCCCAGAAGTTATTTAGCTTACAGGTTCAGGCTTTTATTTTCT
The DNA here is from genome assembly GCA_030761205.1 of Fremontodendron californicum. NCBI lineage: Eukaryota > Viridiplantae > Streptophyta > Magnoliopsida > Malvales > Malvaceae > Fremontodendron > Fremontodendron californicum. Next base: position 21,302,680 of record JAULJL010000033.1, read on the forward strand.
TTTGATTACTTGACAAGTTCTGCAGATCTTGGAATTTTTTTATATATTTCACACATATCAAAGTCAAGGCACACCTTAAGTGTATATTACTTAACCTGATAAACTTAAACAATCAAGTTCTCATATTGGAATTGAAAGTCAAGCTCTCTTTTGCAAGCTACCAGCAATTTATATTTTTTTAACTTCATATTTTCTTATTACCTTGAGTACTGCATGTTCAGTACTCAATTCTGATACAAACTTTTGCCTTTATCTCAATTCCATTACACTTGAGGAATTACACAACCTAACCACATTGAAGTAAAAAAAACTATAGGATGGCAATGGGGGGAGAAATACTAACCAATAAACATAGAACTATTGGAAAAAGTGGAAATGAGACAATCAGGAAATCCACAGTGTTAAAATGAATAGGTAGGAATCATCAGATGTTTCTGTTGTTCAACCAATGTAGAAAATAACTCCCTCCAGCAAGCATGATCATTCAGTTGTTAAGAGAAGAATAAGGGATTGGAACCAAGCACAGATCATTTTTTCTTCTAACTACAGCCCCAAAAATCTCATCCATGTCAAGATCTTCCACATTCCTTTCACCAGGAAGTTTCCAGTCAAAATGATACAGCAGCTGTGCAAGAGGTAACTCAACATTGGCAATACCATACAACATGCCAGGACACATCCTTCTTCCAGCACCAAATGGGATAAGTTCAAAATTAGCCGCTTTATACTCAATTGAACTATTAAGAAATCTCTCTGGATAAAATCTCTCAGCTTCACTCCAATACTCAGAATTCCTACCAATCGCCCATGCATTAATGATGACTGTGGACTTGACTGGTATATCATATCCATTAATTTTGCATCTCTGTGAGCATTCTCTTGGAAGTAGCAATGGAACAGGATGGTGCAATCTCAAAGTTTCTTTTATGACAAGTTTCAAGTACTCTAATTCATGTAGCCCTTCACTATCAACATTCTCTTTTCTATTGAAAACCTGCCTAACCTCTGCCTGAGCCTTCTGCATAACTCCTGGGTTTTTCAGCATTTCTGACATTGCCCATTCTAGCGTTGTGAATGATGTATCACTCCCAGCAATGAAAACATCCTGAAGTGGAATCAATAATTAAATAGGATTAACTTCTCTTAGTTTTGCTGCATCAATTTAGAAAGACTAAACTAATTTCCATTCTTGAACTGTTAAGGGATACAAGACAACTTCAGATCATGATCACAAGTAACTTCAGAAGATTTTATTACTCAATAAAGCAAATTTTGCAATGCAAACATGTAAAAGGTATATGAGAAATAGACTTACTAACCAAGATTACTGCTTTGATGTTGTCAGTTGTTAAAGGAAATTCAAGATCTCCACTCTCCTGAAGAGTCAAAAGAACATCTAGAAAGTCATCTGATTCACCCTCATTACTCTTTGACATTTCCTTGCTAGCTTTATGCACTTTCAAAAATCTTATCTAGTTTTTGGTGCAGTCTCTCAAGTTTAGGCCTCAATCCACTGAGGTACTGAAGTAATTTTACTGAAGGGAACAAGTCTGCAACATTGAAACCTGCACCGAACCGTAATGCTTCCCTGAAAAGTACTGCGAATTCCTCTTTCTCTTTGCATTTACCACCAAAAGCAGTCTTTGAAACAATTTCATTTGTGAGCAAATATAGCATCTTACTAAGGTTGACTGGTGATCCTGCTTTTGAAGAGATTGTTCTAACCAGCTTTGATACCTCTTCTTCCCTAATTGGATTGAACGATTGCACACGTTTTAGACTTAGCATCTCCAGCACGCAAATTTTTCGCAGCTGTCTCCAATAGTCTCCATAGGGTGAAAATGCAATGTCTGTTCCATTATAAGTTACAATATTTGCAGCAAGAATATATGGCCTATTCGCGAAAATGATGTCATGGGTTCTCATCACTTCGCAGCAGTTTTTGGACAAGAAACAACGATGTTTGAGATTTCTCCAAGCTGAAGATGCATCAAGGGGCCATATTTCTTGGCCATGTCTCTTAATGATTGATGGGGTAGAGAGCCGGCAAGGAGGTGCATGTTCCCTATGACAGGCAACTTCCATGGCCCTGGTGGTAGATTTGGAGTCAAGTTGTTGGTTCTGAATCTCTTCCCTAGCTTCACCAGCATGAACAAAAAGATAATGAAAGTGAAGAGTATTGGAAAGGACAAGAATCGGTGCTCCATGGATATAGAATATTGAAGAAAGACTTGTGGCTTTTGTTACTCAAGTTTCAATTCCATCCACTTTTAAGTAGGTGACTTGTCTTCTAGTTCAATGGCATCTTAATAATATTACCCGAGTTTTCATGTCTCTCTTAAACTATAATTGATATCATTAATTTGAAACCTAGTTTTTGTCTTTTAATTTTAGCTGAAGTTGTTGTGAAAAATCTTTGGGATCAAATTAGTTTCAATTCAGGCTGTTTTCAAAAACTTTTACCGACTCTTTTCCTTACATGCCTCAGTTTAATTTCTTAATTTGATCTTGTTGTCTGGAAATAACTCATTTCTTTGCTTGGTTGGGACCTGAAATAATGCCAAATGAGTATTGAGCAATGAGCCCTGATCCCATTATCCCAATGCATACAGGAAACAAAAACTGTGACTGTAAATGCATAACACAATACTAAAAAGCTGGAAGTTAAGGTCATCATGTTCTGATTCTCATCTGTACTAATAATAAATTTTTGATGTCACGAGTGAACTTACTTATAAATTATTGTACGTTCTCTTCTCTCGTTCTCTCTTTCATGTTTAGATTTCTTTCTTTTTTTTAACTTTTATTTTAATAATAAATTATTTATTATTTCACCCGTTGAGTGTGCATAAATCTAGCTCCAAAATTGTGATTGACAATTGATCTTATTGATGTCACTGGCACTGGCACATGGATGATGGATCATGATATGAAATCTTATGTCCTTCTTGTCTTCTCTGTTTTCACTACTTTCTATAATTATTGTCTTTTTCCTTGTTAGATTAATTAGGGGGTCCAGGACATTGAATGTAGGAACTTACCTGCTCCATACTCTCCCAACCTCACTCTTGGTAATTGCTACATCCCTTTCCTTGAAGTTACTGCAGAATTTTTTGGATTTTCACATTCATATTTTAGCCAACAAATTGTTAACAAAAAGCTATATTTGAAATTCATTTTCCATAAATTAAAAAAAAAAAAATTGTAACTAAACATTTCACTGGATATCCAAGCTGCCAATGACAACAACATAATCCTATACCCATAAAAAACTTGTGGAATTTAGGACACTGATCTCAAAATCAGTTTAGTGTGCTGCTGATAAACCATGAAATAGAATCAGAACCCCTCAGTTTTTTTTATCTAAACTATAATTTTCAAATTTTACTGTCTTTTCAGTCATCTGCAATTATGACAACTATTCACAAGGAACAGCAGGAAAGATTTTGGTAAAATATTACCAAGAGTATGACTATGACATTGCACCCTCATAATAGTACTGTTTTGAGGTTTTGCTTATTTCTAGGAGCAACCAGCATCAACGTCCCTACAACTGCTTCACCTGAGTCTCTTGGAAAATCCAGACACTTTCAATTTGTTCTTATTACCCTCTTTCCCATGTGCTTTCTACCTATAAAATGTCATAACATTTTCAAAATAATATCACATAAATTACATGTGATAAATAAAATATTATATCTTTAATAATTAAAAATTTATTTTTTAATTATGTATTAAAAGTTATGTTTCTTGTTTATGTATTAAGAGTTATGACTTTGGACAATTATGTTTATACAAAAAAAAATATCTATTTGCTTATAAATAGCACCCTCTGATTTTTTGGAAGATAGAATATAGAAAATAAATAAAGGTTGGACATTGTTCTATAATGAACAAAAATCATAAAACCCTCGCAAGTTCTTTTGATATTTCAAATTTGATGATTCTGTTCTTACACTGTTGAATGCTCAATGGATTGATTTGTCAATGCAAAACTAACTCTTTTGCATACCAATTTATTAAGTGGTGGGGGCGAATAAAACTTTAAAAAAAGTGACATTGTTACACACCTTGAAGTCTTCATTAATTTCTCATGATTTTCGATTTTCATGTTCTAACATAAAATTTCCATACCCCACAACCTGATTTATTCATTTCAACCTTGGGATGGAAGGGTAATGGAGTTTGCTTTTAGACAGTGCTGAAAAATATTCTGATTAAAGTTTTTTTCTTCTTTAATGTATATATAATTGTATATTCCATAAAAATGTTATTTGACTTTGGACATGAAAATTGTGTGTGAAAAGTTTGCAGAGTTTGGGTAAAAGAAACAGATATTAGGTAGATACATGATATTATAGAGTATATAGCTACAAGCTACTGTATCAACCCAAAAAGAACAAAAAATGCTAGTTTATTGTGGACACTGTAATTAGCTAGTTAGGCTCACATAGTGTAATTAGGATTTCCATATTGTATTTTTAAAGAAGTTCAAAAAACACCATTTTTAACTTAGGGTTGATTTGGACCTCATTAGGCCTTGAAACTGGTTTTCTTCAATATCTGGATTTTGAGGGCTGCTGTGCTAAATGCCAAGCTTCTTGGTTCTCACAACTGGCTTCATATGCCAAATCCATAATCTAGAATTTCCAGCCTAATCCAAGAGGACCAAGACAGTGTTTCAACTCAAAAGGAGATCCTTGTCAACAGAATAACATTAGACTTACTAATCTTTTTAACATGCTCCAACCACAGGGTATAATTAAAGGTAAAATTTGAAAATTTTGTCTCTAAAACATGCTACAGCACCCACCATACAGTACAAAGTAGAATTTAGAACCCCAAATATTAGGAAGCAACAACTGCCATGTGAAATGTGATTTGATAATCTTCTCAGGCCTCGTTTAGCATTGCTTCTGGCACAGCTTTTGAGGTCAAAAGCTGCTTTTCACCGCAAACGCAATGCTAAACAGATAAAAAAATTTGGCTTCTGCTGTTGAAACCATGGTTTGAAAAGCCAAACCAAAAAGCCAAAAAATATAGCTTTTGGGCTTTAAAAGCTGGCTTTTGGATAAAATGACTTTATTATCCTCACATCTCTACACTTTTATTATTTTAAACATATCTTTTTTTGACATTTCAATTTCCTACAACACTTTTTCACAGCAATACTAAACACTTAAAAGTTTTTAAACCATAATTTTTCACCACACTTTATAAACACACTTTTTCCAACTCAAGCTTTTCCAACCCAAGCTTTTTCCAACAGCAATGCTAAACTAGGCCTCACTGGCTTTACAAAGTGATCATCTGATATATATATATATATATATATATATATATATATATATATATTGTTTCTAACTACTGAACACATGGTGCATAGTAAGGTATGGGAATCAGGAAAAGATCTCTTTTTCTTCTAACAGAAACACCAAAGGCCTCACTCATGTCTAGATCCTCATTTTTCATTCCATTAGGGAGTTTCCAATCAAAATTGTAAAGTAATTGTGCAAGGGAAAGCTCAACAACAGACATACCAAATGACATGCCAGGACACATCCTCCTTCCAGCACCAAATGGAATAAATTCGAAGTTAGCCCCTTTATAGTCAACTGAACTATCCAGGAATCTCTCTGGATTAAACCTCTCAGCTTCATTCCAATAGTTTGAATCTCTTCCAATTGCCCATGCATTAACAATCACTTTGGACTTGGCTGGTATCTCATATCCATTAATCTCACATCTCTCCATACTTTCTCTTGGAATTAGCAAAGGTAGAGGAGGGTGTAATCTTAGAGTTTCTTTGATAACTAATTTCAAGTACTTCAATTCATGAAGGTTTGATTCATTGACATCCCCTGTTCTATCAAAGACTTGCCTCACCTCTGCTTGTGCCTTTTCCAGGATTCTAGGATTTTTCATCATTTCCGACATTGCCCATTCTGCTGCAGTTGAAGCTGTCTCAGTTCCACCCATGAGAATGTCCTGAAAAGAAGTTCGACTTAGTTAAAAGTACAAAACATCTTTGTGCAGTTTTCAAGCAACTGAAGAAAGCAAGGTCTCATATATTTAACACTAAATAAATGTTCCTTCCCAATGATATCAACCTCAAGCTTGAAGTTATTTGATCTTTGAGCTTGGTAAATTTAATGAGATATCAAACTACTAACCAGGATAACACCTTTGATGTTGTCAGTTGTTAAGGGAAATTCAAGGCCTCCATGATCCTGAAGATTCAAAAGAACATCAACTAGATCATCTGTTACATCATCACCGTTATTCGGATTTGCATTGCTAGCTCTATGTTCTTCAATGATGCTTTCAAGCATCGCGTCTAAGTCATGGTGAAACCTCTCAAGTTTGGCTCTCATCCCACTGATCACGGGAAGCAATTTGATGGAAGGAAACAGATCGGTAATACTAAAACCAGCTCCATCTTCCACAAGTTTCCTCAGAACTGAAATGAATGCTTCGTGTTGCTTGCATCTTCCGGCGAAAGCAATCCTTAAAGTGATGTTATATGATAAGTTGCATAACATTTCTCCAAGGTTGATTGCCAATCCTGTATTAGAAAAGATGGATCTAATTAAACTTGATACCTGTTCTTCTCTGATTGATCGGAATGATTGTACACGTTTCGTACTAAACAGCTCCAATGTGCAAATTTTTCGAAGCTGCCTCCAATAGCCTCCATATGGTGAATAAGCAATATCTGAAAAATCATACAATATGATTTTTGCAGCAAGGAGAAAGGGCCTGTTAGAAAAATTGATATCATGTGTTTTCATCACTTCTTTAGCAGTCTCTGGAGAAGAAACTACAATGTGTGACAATTCACCAAGTTTTAGGTGCATCAGGGAACCATGCCTTTTGGCTAATTCTGTCAAGCGGTGATGGGGAAGAGAGGAAATAAAAAGGTGCAAGTGCCCTATAAGAGGTAGTTTCCATGGTGCAGGGGGTAGATTTTTGGGTGAGTCCTTTGTTTTGGATTTCATCCATAGTTTAAACACCATGAAAACAAACAGAAGGAAGGTGAAGAATAATGGGAGCAACTTGAATTGGTTATCCATGGTATAAAACTATAGAAGACTAGAGGCAAAACTTTTCAGGTATTGTTGCTGAAATTATTGCATTTCTTCTGAATTTATGCAGAATCTTGGTACCTGCTTGCCTGTCAAAAACTGACTTTTGGCATCTTGTCTTTCATCTAATTGTATGGATGCTTTTGATAAACTTAACCTTAGTGACCAGAACATGACAAAATTGAATTTTTTTTTTTTTATGGCAAAAATAATGGAATATCGTATGGACAAAAATCAATGGAGTAGGCTAAGAGGCATAACCATGGAGAATCTTTTTCTTTTGTCAATATCCTTTACATGCCTTAATTAATGGAACTTGATTTAACTATTTATAGCAGACTTTTATAATGATATACATAATCTCGTCCAGCCTAGATACTTTTAACTTTTTTATGTTAAGAAAATCAGCAAAAAGGACACTAGAATCTGATCTTGGGGGCAACACACCTTTTCTTCTGAGAAAATGGGAGATTGTTTTAAAAAAGAAAAAGGAGAGAAATATGACACACAGAAACAACCAGAGAAGAAAAAGAAAACTCATTTTGAAGTAAAGATTTTGAAAGGGAGGCATTTTTTAACATGAAATTTCATCTATAATCATCTGCATATAAGGCCAATCATCTTAAAATTTCAAGCAGACATGTGATCAACCATGAGAATATGAAGAATAAACAAGACGGAAGATACCTTGCAAAATTTTCAGAGTAAAAAACATGTATATAACTCTTACTTCCATCAGAACATATTAGTTCTTCAATACTAACATTAATTGAATCTCTCAATTTTTCAGTACCTTATATGTCGAAAATCAACCCTGCAGCATCAGAAAGACGTTGAACGCATCCAAAGACTTCCGGTGTTTAAGGTATTTCAAGCAATATTGCCGCCTTTCGTTTTCTGTTAGACAACTATTTCTTATGAACATGAATCGTTGTGTACTTCTGAAGGTAACAAAGTTCAATTTCAAGTTCAACGTTGTTAAAATTTATTACAAAGCAGCATGTATATGGGACATCCACAGTCCGACCAGTTATCTTTCATGAGATGCAGACATAAAGGAAGATACTAATTTGCAAACCAGCTTAAGTTGCTAGAAACGATTCGGATCACTTACATAAATTCATAATATCAGTGAGATCATCCTAGATTTAACTGCAATTTCTTTCAATGACTGTTCAAAATCTGCCATGACAATTGTCTACACCTTTTGATCCTGCAGATCTACTTACTTGGGTACTTCAAATGTCATATTTCATTTTAGTAGTTCATATCTTTTTCACTTCCTATAAAACAAAACATTCGTTTCCTAGGATTCTCAAATCACAAATTTTTTAGATTTAAGAAACCATTTGTTTGTACATGGATAGTCTGCCATAACCTGATTTCTCAGTAACACAAGGATTCCCAAAATCTGATATCAGCTTAAGATGAGCTCGAAACAGAACTTGGTTCTGTGCATGATGGACAACAAAAAGCAAAGAATCATTCGTGATGGAACATCAAAATAAAAACAACCTTTTCAACCTTGTCTACCCTTATATACCATAACTTGATTTGGCATAATTAGTTCAAACATCAAAACTCTTGGCCTTGGAAACTGATGATCAAAACTCAATAGCTCAGACTTTAACCTCTATTCTAATGCAATCCTTAAAGCAACTAAAGTGACCTAGATATTTGACTTTCACAATTGCACATATATTTCATAATTTCCCCCTTATAACCCTAATCTAATTGTCTCCAGACTCTGCAGTTGATTTATATGCTATAATCAAAGTATTTTACACCATACCTAAGGCTCAGAACAAACCTTTCCCAGATCTCCCCAAATACTAATAGAAGGCTTGATGAAATCACTATCTTCTTTTTCAAACATCAACAATATCTTGATTCCAAAGTTTTGCTTTCATAGCTACAAGTTGGCCACTTGCTTTAAAATAGAGTTTCCATTTTTATTGATATCTTGGAGGAGTAAAAGTATAAAGCAAACCAACAATCCTACCGTCTGGTAACAATAAAAAGGAAAAATTCTCATACCTCAAAAGAGAAGTGGGCATTAATACACTAGATAATGACAGAATAGAACCTTTTTCTCATCTAACAAAAAAAGGAACCTTTTCAGCATATGCTACAAACTCTATAAATCATTTGGACCATAACATCTATGCATTAGCCACCCCATACCAACAGAATAAATGGTAATGAAGATGTGCCATCATAACTTCTATCATTCTTCTACTAATCCTCCCCTGCCTCTGCACCATTTATCAATGTCACTCTGTCATCTAAATACCTCATTTTCAGGTCATACTTTCCTCAAACCTTTATGGAAAATAGTGAAGGCTTTGATCCAAAATGCAAGGATACAACACTAAACATTCTTTTTAAATTTCAACACTATGTTCCAAACTAAATTTTACTTTAATTGCTATGAAAATTGAAATGTTTACTCAGCTATTAAAACAAAAAACAGAGCTCTCATATTCATTGACAAAAATAGTATGATTGTGAGTCCATTTCTGGTGAAAAAACAAAGAACATCATAAATATATATTAAAAAAAAAAAGTACTTCTGCAATGAACTCTAGCAATAATGAAAAATATAATTCCCACAAGAACATATGCTATATTGTACTTACAACAAAGCTGCCTATATAACAACATAATTAAGCCAGCTTAGCATATATGCTATCAGCTAGAAACTCCTCTTCCGTTTGCCATTAGGAGAACTTCTATTCTCTCTTATAACACAAACAAAAAGGCTCCAAATCAAAGGAGGTTAAAATTCCAAAACTTTAAAAAGGAAAATTAATTGCCCCTCTAAATGACATAATCAGACCACTCAGTAATGTGTGAAGTCTGATCCATAGTAAAACTTGGAATCTTGTCAAGCTTTATGGGGTTCTCCCTGCCTCCTATCAATCTAGCTGGATTCCCTACCGCAGTAGTCCTCGGAGGCACTTCCTTTAACACCACAGAGCCAGCACCAATCTTAGCTCCATCACCAATCTTAATATTCCCTAAAATACAAGTACCTGCACCAATCAAAACTCCATCTCCAATCTTTGGATGTCTATCACCAGAAACCTTACCAGTTCCTCCTAAAGTTACATTATGTAAAATTGACACATTGTTTCCAATCACAGCTGTCTCTCCAACAACAACTCCAGTAGCATGATCAAGCAATATCCCACTCCCAATCTTAGCTCCAGGATGAATATCCACAGCAAAAACATCAGACACTCTATTTTGTATCAGCAAGGCCAAAACTTTCCTCCCTTGTGACCATAAATTATGTGCTACCCTATGTGCTTCACATGCAAGGAACCCTTTATAGTTCAAAAAGCAATGCACATAACTTATACAGGCAGGGTCTCTTTCTTTAACAGCTTTCAAATCTTCCTTAACAGCCATTATAATTCCTTGATCTTCCACAAGCACGGCCATGAAAATATCAAATAAAGTACTACTAGGAAGACTTGAATTGCTTAACTTGATTGACAAATGATTGGCTAAAGCACTTTCTAGTGAAATCAGAGACAAGATTGAGCTGTAATAATAATTTGACAAGATGGGTTCTTGCTCAACATCTAACCTTGCTTCTTCTTTCATTTTCAGCCATAAAGCACCAACCTCTTCTTCTTCAAAAGAAAAATCAACAAATTTTCTTGTGGGGATGGTTTTCGTGTGGTTTTTATTGAAGGGTATGCTTGGAACATGATCTGGAAAAGTGGGTCTGCAGAAATTTACATACTTGTAATGATTTTCATCAGGTTGAGACCTGTTTGGACGCTGGGAAAGTTGGGAAGGCTCTGTTGTTCTTGAGGTGTCAATACAAGCAGCCATGGATTTGGAGAACTTGTGAAAACGTTTGGTTGATGAGAAAATTGATGGAGAAGAGTGTGGATCAGATAAAGGAGGAGAATTGCTATATAAAAGGAGAGGCAAAGGTCGAGGTGTTCCCAGAACTTTCATGGAAATTGAGATTTTCTGGGAAAATGCTTTTGGTCTATTAATTATTTATACAAGGGAAAGAGGTTAAAGAAAAATAAATAAATTTTCTTGTGGTTGCTCCCGGGAAGTTTGGTCTTTGGTGCACATCATTTTATAAGAGTTCTAAGCTGTCCTATTAAGGGTCAAACTGGTATTCTATATATATATATATATATATATATATATATATATATATATATATCGCAAAAATCACATTATACTAAAATTTAGTAATATTTTTATTGTTTTGAATTCAACTTTTAAGCTAATGCCTTTTTTTTTTTTTAAATTCAATTACAAGACGTAACAAATATTAAATAATATCATTTAATATTTAGTTTTTATAGGAAAATAGTAATATTTTTTAATAGTTATGTATTCGTGTAATATATATATATATTTTTTAATGTCATGATCGTGTTTAAGTTATTATATATTTATATAAATTTTGATATGTTTATATATTTATGTCGTGTACATGTTTTTTTTTATATTTTAATTATTTTTTTATATTGTGTTCGTATCATATAATTATTTAATATAAAATAATTAAAAACAATCATGTTTATTCTTAAGAATAGATAGATCTCTCTCCCATTTTGTTTATATAAAAGAAGCACCTCCTAAGATTTGCCCTTTGCCATTCAAATTCAATGCAACAATATGGTGGGGATTAAACCTGCTCATAGGTCGGGTTGGGTTTGGTCGTGGCCTGATTTTTTTCATACTTTTTACTCAGGTTCGGCCCTGAGTCGGGTCGGGTTGGCTCGTTAGGCCAGAATTTATTGTTCATTGATTAAAAAAATATTTTTTATATTTTTATAATTAAAAATAAATAAAATAATATTATTATAATAAAAAATACTGTTTCGGACAGGATCGGACCGATCCGAAACAAAAATATCAAACTCAGACTCGACTGAATACAAACCTGATCTATCAGGCCGTACAGACTGTCCGACCAGATCTAGTGGGGATAGAATGCTGTAGTCCACTTGATGCTAAGCTCTAAATGTGGTATAGCATTGGCCAAGGGCAGCTTTAGTCTCAATTTGTGGTCCTTACTCCTTACTAGCTAGTAGCTACACTTTCTATTTGAATGGTGGTCTTCAATTCATTTATATGACTAATCTTTCCTTTTCTTGCTTTTTGAGTTTCCACTTTCCCATTTTACCCAATTTTTTTTAAATGAAATCACCAAAATTAGAGGTAGAGATTAAAATTGATTGTTTAACACAAGAAAAAAAAAAGAAATAAAGAAAAAAACAACCCTTTTTCATTTGAAAGTTTGAAAGAGATGGAACTCTCTTCATTTATACTTAATTTGGTTGAGTTTTATGTAGATTTCATATTTGATTAGATAAAATTTATTTTTTTATATTTAAAATTATCAGAAATTAAATTTATTTATAATAATATTTGGACATTATCACTTAGCAGTGATATAATTATAGAATCTCTCAATTCATCTCATCAATATTGTTAAATTTAGAAAATTGATATACATAATATAAAACCTTATAATATACACATACATATTTTTTCTTGTTGCATTTTGTGTTTATAACTATAAATTTAATGCCATAATTTTTTGTTTTTGAAGTAGAAATAATATAATATGTGGCATTAATTAATTAATTTTATAATACTTTTTCATTTAAAAAATTCTTGAGAATCTGTGTATCTTTTCTAATGAGGCTAATCCAAATTCTAGTAAAATAAACACAGATTTTTTTTTTAACAACGTAAAATAGTTTGACACGGCTGTGACGTGGGCGATGACGCGTCGCCTTAAGAAATACTTGTTGGATTATGAATGGTGAGATTTAAAAGGGGGGGGGGGAGGAAAAGGACATTTGGCTTTGGGCTTTCGTCTGGTCACCGTGACTTCCACGCATCAATATAAATAAATAAATAAATAAAAAGATAAATTTAAAAAACATATCTTTTTCAATACAATAATTATTAAATAATATAATGAATAATAATTAATTAAAAAAAATAAAAAATAAAAAATTGTTAAGAAGAAAATTGTAAAGATAAAATTATCTTTGATAAAAAAAATTTCTTCTCTTTTTTTTTCTCTTATTTTTTAATTTATTTTTTAATTAAAAAATAAAATTTTCTAAAAGTAAATTTTTTATTTTTTATTTATTTTTTTAATTAAAAAATTAAATAAATAATAAATAATACAAATAATATTTCTAAAATTAAATTTTTATTTTTTAAAATTTTTAAAAAAATTAATATTTTATTTTTTAATTTATTTTTAATTAAAAATTTTTAAAAATAATTATTATTTAATGAAAGGAGAAAAAAAATTAAGACAATTTTATTTTTACAATATCTTTTCTAACAATTTTTAAATCTTAATTTTTTTTAAATAACTTTTAATTATTAAACTATTTAATAATTATTCAGTTATTAAAGAAATATTTTTCATATTTACCAAAAAAAAAAAATTACATTAATCTTTGACCTTCTTATGTAACTGATTACGTCTTCCAAGTTTGAATTGAAGGCCCATGTGTGCATCAGTGCATGCCTATTGCCTTGGCTGCTACTCCTCTTTTTACCCATAGCCGACATTAAAGTTTCTTCATGGGCTGGGTTGGCCGGGCCGGGCCGGGAATCAATACCCAAACCCAATTCTTTTTTCGATATTTTACAGTATCTAGAATCAAATTTAGTCCAATTGATTTAGTAATTATTTTAAAAATGACATTCAATAAATTTAAAATTTAAATTATAATATTTATAATAAATTTTTTTATTTTCAAGTTATTAAGATTTTTTTATATGTAAAAAAATATAACTTTAATTGCTAAAATTAAAATTTTAATACTCGGACATATTCTATTTTTTTGATAATCCATGATCAACTTGAAGATAATTAATTATAGGACCCTCCATAGTCCAATTCATTGACCCTTTTTCAGCTTGTTGTCTCTTCAAATTGCAAAGCAAACCCCAATGTATATGCTTTTTTTGTTGATAGGGTCAGTCAAAGTAAGCCTTGGGCTTAGGTAAACGAACATATCGTTGGATAAATCATTAAACAATTAGATTTTTGTTTGTTTATATTAGTTTATTAAATTAAATAAATGATTATGAAAATAATTTTAATGTTGGTTTAGTAAACGAACCGATTTCGAATAAATGTGTATTCAGTTCGTTTATATTCACAAACAAGCTCGTTTATGGTTTATTAAAAACTTGTTTATTAATTTGTTTAAAGCTCGTTTATGTTTGTTTATTTTATTTTATTTACTTATAATATAATTAATATTATTTAATAACTTAAATTTAATAATTTAATAATTTAATAATAAATTTAATATAATTACGTTTGTATTTTATTATTTTATATTTAATAATAATAATTTAAAATTGATTTATTTTTTTATTTTTTTGTTAAAATTTATTAGATTTGTTTGTTTATTGTTCGTGAACATAATTTTAATTGTTCGCGAACATGTTCGATTATATGTTTATGAACATGTTCATTTAATTTAAATGAACTTGTTCGTGAACATTAAATAAACGAACACGAACACTTAATTTTAAACGAACAGAGCTTGAACACAATTTTAAAATTCTTAACAAACACGAACCGAACACGAACAAGCTCAAAAATAAATAAACGAACACAAACATAAATCTGTTCGTTCAAATCCGATTTATTTACAGCAGTAGTTGGGCTCATGTTCCTCGAGTTCTTGAAAGGGGCAGGCACATGTCGAGTTGCCTCATCACTTAATTAATAGTACCAACTGAATTATTAGTTTAGAAATGGGGTTAAAAGTTTAATAATTTAAAATCACCAAATTTTTTATTGTAAAAAATTAAAATAAAAAAAAGAGAGAATGGTATTTGATCAATTCATTTTTCACTTTATCCATTTTTTTTTTTTATGACAACACTTTATTCTCTTTCTCTTTAGTTTAGGATCATTCGATCAACATTAGATCTCGAGTTTTTCTTAACTTAAAAATTTTTTTGGACAATTAAGGGCACACTCATTATGTAGGTTTAATACATTTATAATTTTACTTTTCAAAAACTCCGGCAATAATTGAATTCAAATTGACCAAAAAAATTTATTTTTTTACAGATTGAATTAATTTTGTGATAGATAATTCAACTATTTGATGAATACGCATCTATTTTTTAAAATATATGATAATGGAAAGTACATGTTAAAATAAATAGTTGAAGAACTTTATCTTTGTCATTTCAATGCTATATTACCATATTGTTATTTTATACAAGATACATTGTATACAAATATATATAAGTAGTCAAAGTTAGTAAAAATCTTTCTATTAATATAATCATTCTTTTTTTTTTATGCCCATGTTTGAGTGATCATTAAGTTTATATTTCTAGAGAGAATTAAGAGGATACTGTCCATCCATTTTGCTCTTAAAATAGAGGCTGACAGTGATGGTGGCCATAACAAGGACAATATCCAAAAGTGTATATATATATATATATATATATATATATATATACTAAAATAAAAGGAAAAAATAATCCTTCTATTTAATGAAGTGCTTGGCATGATATTTTTTAGGCTTGTCCTTTAAAGTAATCATTTTAAATGAGAAAGTTGAGAAGCATGAAAATTGTCAAATTTCAATTGTTTTAATGTTTTTGTTAAATTACACTTGTAACATGATTATTGCAATTTGCAAAGTCAGATAATACAACAAATTTGGTTTATCTTTTTCAATGGCATACCTGGCCAAATTGGCTAAGGATAAGCCCAGATTATTGCTTTTTACACTGTGCAGAGAAGCTTTTTGCAAATTGCAATACCTTAAAATTCCAATGGAGAAAATTTGAAAAAAAAGAAAAAAGAAAGAATTTGCAAAAATCATTCCTTTGAATTCCCAATAGAACCAAAATGAAGAGATAAGATATGATTAATAATTCTGGAAACCCTCTAAGGAAAACAATCCAAAAATAGCAGCCTCTGTTGGTCCTAGGAAAGGGAGAGGAAGGGAAACCCTAAACTAAAATATATCAGAAAAGAAACATGTAATCAGACGCTAAACTTTAGAACAATAATGATAAATAAAAAAAAGAGAACTATTGTAAGATCGGCTAAGCCTTATTTGGTGATTCTGGGATCAATTGTTCATGGGCATCATGGAGAAATCTTTTACGAAGGGGACACGTTAGTTACATTTATATAAAAAAAATCCAAATGATATAAGGCAAGATCTTCCAAAAGTGAAACAGGTGTTATAATTGCATTCGATTGATTCAATATCGATGAACCTAGAAAAAAGTATAATCTTACTTTGTCAAACTAAGTTCAATCTTTATGAAAGAATAAAATCTTGAATGCATTATGTCGATGTAAGAAATTGAAGAGTGTGTCTTTAAAATTGTACGATAGGAAATTAGATTTAAGCAAAATCTGAAAATATCCCTCATCATATTATATATATATATATATATAAAAAGATAACTATGATATAAAATCTGGGCAAAGGGTTTAATTCAAAGACAATGGAGAGGCTTCACCAGATGGAACATGTAAGACTACCTAACCTGCGAGTAATATTTGTTATTCAAACGAAATGGGATTGGTTAACATGGGATAGTTGAAATGATATCTAAATGATATCCAACAAATCTGAAAGTTGAATTTGCCTGAGCCAGATGGATTTGGTCGATGAAAAAGTCTACTGAAAGCAGCTCAATTCAATTAGCATCACATGGTGAAAGCAACAAATCAGATACAATAAAGATATTCAATGAGCTTAGAACCTAAAATTTACCAGTCTTAGTAAGAGTTATTGGGCCTTGAACCAAACTCAAGGCTTCCTCAAACAGTTAACAGATAGGCGAGACAACTAAGTCATACAACAGGAACAGTCAGGATTGGCTATTTCTCCCCTTAGTTCCTTTATTAGTGTCATCAGGGTTATCTAATCTAGTGTATGTAATCCATAAAAGCCCGGCTATGGTTGTTTTTCATCTATGAATGCTTACACTCAACAAGGAGTCACAATTAGAATGGTAATTTCTTGAATTTGGCCACTAAAGAAGTAAAGATACTTTCACCATAAAGTAATCTAGATTCTATTTCAGGCACTTCATGTCTATTTGAATTAATGTTATCTTCTAATTAAACACAACATGGAGAAGATTCACCATATAGGGCTTATGGATATAACGACGAAACAAACCCTAAATATATGGGTTTCAAGTTGAGAAGGCAAAGGTAAATAATGACTCTCTTCAAAGGTTTAAAAGGAAGTAGATAGCAAGCAGTAAACAACTTTACATGTTCTCAAGAAATAAAAACAAAGGTATCAGACTTCAGCTTTTGCATTTAGCAATTCAGTACTTTCGCTATTTGCATTTCTTGAAGTTCTTTAAAAACATGAAAGAAAGTTGCAAGAGTTGCAAGAAAAAAAAAACACTTTAATTTAAGACTTAAGACCAACAATAATAAAACAAGGGAAGAAATAAAGCAGATCTTAAGTAAGCGACATGTTTAGCAACTTATACAAAATTTACCTAAGCTACACTCTGGCTTCTTCAGAGCTTGACTTCCACATCCACCCCAGAAGGAAGGTCAAGCTGCATCAAAGAATCAATTGTTTGTGCAGTCGGGTATAGAATATCTATAAGGCGCTGGTGTGTCCGGATCTCAAAGTGGAACCTAGCATCCTTATGCACATGTGGGGATTTAAGAACACAATAGATCCTCTTCTTGGTTGGTAATGGCACAGGACCCATGGTCTTAGCATTGGTAGTCCGTGCCGCATCCATTATCTGCTTGCAAGAGTCCTCGATCAGGGGGACCCAGTATGACCTAAGTTTGATTCTAATCTTCTGCTTAGGTGCTGCCTGTGAAAAGAAATGTGAATAAGAATTTTCCAAACTCCAAAAGAACCACCAGGAAACAAAATAAAAAATATAATCTATTTAGACAGAATGGAATTATCTAGTGTGGTTCAACTTCATCATTGGGATTTTAGTGATTTCCAGTAATTTGGATTTCTTATCAGGCCATTAGGAATCTCCCTTGATAAACCACATGGCAACAGTGACTCCCATGTAATTACAGTTAATTATTCTTCCAAAGAAGCATTTCAGGAGCTTGACATGATACAGGAAATAATTCTTTCCTAGCAGGGTAGTATTTCAAGGTAGAAGAGGCAACCATTGACCCCTCCATGATTTGTTCCTCCTCATACTGTTTGAAAATGAAAACGTTTCTAAGCAGACATTCTGAGGAACAACTAGATGCAAACCAGGCCAAGATTAACTCATATCTAATCAATAGTATACTTAACTATCACCATGTGCAAAGAGAGGATATCAATAAACCATATTGTTTAAAGTTTTACAAGTTTCTGGTGCCTACTTTGGTCGTTTTTTGAGCAATAACAAAAACCAGGAAAACCAATAATAATGATTTGACATATGTAAAATATGTTTACAATGAAGCACTGACATATGAAGGGAATACATCTATCATTTAACTCTCATAGAGCCATAGTATACTATAAAACTGGAACAAGGAAAAAATAACCTTCAATTTTGTCATCTAACCTTTCTAGTAGCATCCATAGAATCATATCAGAAAATAGGCAATGTAGCTCCTTCTATCAATGTTTTCGATAATGTTCCCTATGTCTCCAGAGGAGTATTCAGGAGAGCAAGTATATTATCCTTAAACAAGGATGGCAAATCTGATATTATAGTATCTTGTAATATAATTTGAACTTCAGTGCCAAATATAATATCTAAGTTTTAAACAAGTTTCACAAACTCAAAAATAGCTCGAAAGATACCTTGTCTGCTTCTGCACTAACAGATGAAGAACTGGGCACCTCAGAACCTCCAACCTGCAACACAAAAAAAAAAAACTAAATTAAAAAAAAAAGATATTAATGTCAAACTAAGCTCACCTTTTTGGTGTTCAGGGTTTCAAATTTGACTATAACAGTAATAAAATAGGCTCATATGAACAAAAAAAAATGGCCAAAGTTCTTTTTTTTTTTCCTCATATTTCTTAGCAAACAAACAAAGAATTATCCAAATACACTTAAAAAAACTCAACCCCATC
This sequence comes from Fremontodendron californicum, assembly GCA_030761205.1. NCBI lineage: Eukaryota > Viridiplantae > Streptophyta > Magnoliopsida > Malvales > Malvaceae > Fremontodendron > Fremontodendron californicum. The sequence continues at coordinate 21,321,853 of JAULJL010000033.1, forward strand.
AAGCCAAAAGACTTATCTTTTTTTCAGTTCCCATGATTTCTCAGCAATCAAAAGCTTAAAACTATATTTCAAAGTTCTTAACGTTTCTTAAACGGAACAAAACAAGAAAAAGGAAGAAACTTTTCCAAACCTCGGGTGTCTCTTCCAAAGCTTCAGGGGCAGCAAAAAGCTTGGTGGGTGGTTGTGAAAGTCTAAGGGTGTTATTGCTGAGCTTCAAGGGGTTGAAAGAGAATGATGAAGAATGAGATAGAAAAGTGAACTTTGCTTTGGGTGAAGAAGAATTTGGGATTGTTAAAGAAGGAATTAGAGCTGAAGAGATTGATGATATCGCCATTGCAAATTCCAATCCTTCTCTTTTTGTTACTCTGTTTCTGAATGGGGAAAAGAGGAGCCTTTCCTTTTGTCAGTCTCAGTCTTACCAGTATTATCCAAATTCATTTTTTTCTTCTTCTGTTTTTGATAAGATGTTTGCTGGGCCTAATGAAAAGCCCAAAAACAGGTCTAATTTGAATGTGTTTGGTTGGTTCTGGTACTTGGTTAGAGCTTTGATGTGGACACACAATGATGATATTGATGATAAAAAAAATCCCATTATGAGGTATCTATGAAGATCGGATCGGATCAAGTTCGAATTTATTTATTTAAGTTTGTACATATTAAAAATAATTAAAAAAATTTATATTATTAAAATAATATTTCAAGTCAAATATGAATTGAAAAATCTTACTAATTTCAATTCAAATTGGGTCAAGTCGGTGGGTTTTTAATCCATGAACAAGTGTAATCAAAAGATAGTCAAGAATTTTACTAAAGAGTGTCCTTAGTCATTTTTATGGTTAATTATTATATTATTTATAATAATAATATTATATTAAATATAATAGTCGATAATTTTATTAATCATTTTCAATACATTTGATAAAAATACTACAATATATATTAACCTTAAAATGTGTCTTATGACTCGTTAGCAAATTGCCAAGTAAAATTATACTGATAAACATGTTATTATAAGTGTCCATGAATCGGGTTGGGCCTGAATAGCAAAAAAAATTGAATGCCCAAACCTAGCCCGACTCGTTGGACTCAAAAGTCTATTTTGTTGTTTGAATATATTAAAATATTACAAATTATTTTTACATAAATATTTATATATTTTATAATTAAATTTAATTAAATAGTAATTTGAATCAAATCGATGTTTTAGATTACAAAAATTTTATCTCAAACTTAATCCAAATCGAATCGAGCCTTTGAATTGGATGAATAACCCAAACCCGTGAACAAGTCTACATGTTATTTTACAATATCCAGATCAAAGTTGATTCTTGGTCTTTAATCTTAAAAGTTAAAAGGCATTAGTATCCTTGTAGTTTGAGATGCAAGGAGGAGAAGTTCTCATTTCAATGGAGGCTATGATGATGATCCACCACATGGTTCATTTATCTACTTTCTTCAAAAGTCTGGTATATGATCTAGTCTAGAGTTTGGCCAGAAAGTAAATGGTGTAATTAATTATTTAGGGGAATATAGAGTGGCTACTCATTCTTATTTTTTCTTCCAAGCATAAAATGGTGTAATTAATTAATTACTGAACAAGTGCATGCAGTTGAACAACACTTTCCATGGCTTTCAATCCATCCAAACACATAGAGAGAGGGGAGAAAATTATTTTAACTTGCCTAAGAAAAACCAATATTAATTTAGACTGTTTGATTCATACCAAAAATCTATGTATTTATATATTATTATAAAAGAAATGATTAAATTGGTTTCACTGAATCAAGTGACACCAATTTAGTCACTCATTTTACTAAAAAACTAAATATTTAATAAATTAAGTAATAATATTATAAGGGTGTAAATGTCTTTCAATTTTTAATATAATATATATTTTTAAATTATCAATTTTTAAAAAAAAATTACTGCTCCCTTAAAAAACTACCACTAATTTAAAAATCACATTCTCTTAAAAAAAAAAAAAAACTATCATTTCTTTAAAAATTTATTATTCTTTAAAAAAGCTACTTCTATATATAATTTTACATAAAAAAAATTTCACTCACTATGTGAGTGTGACATAATCTAATTTTCTTAATTGAAGTTTAGAAGACCCCCTCATCAAAAGAGGCTGGTTTTGCATATAATCACATTCTTTTCTTTTTCAGTTTTCAGCTAAAAGAAGCATAACTGCTGTTTTGCTTCACAATTTCTTTTAACTACTCATCAAAGAAACCACCTTCTCCATGTTCAAAAAAAGCTCCTAATTAACACATTTTAAAGACTCTTTTAAGTTCTTTTTTTTTTTTTGCCATGCACAAAACTCTCATGAACTTCCTTCTTCTTTTCAGAATTGGGTTCTTCAATTCTTTACAGCTTTAAACTCTTCCCCTTTCTTTGTACTTGTTCTATTATGATTAAACTTCATTTAATTCTATTCTTAAAATGATTCTTGCAAGCTTTAATTTTCTTGCTACTGTTACTTATTGAGTTATATAGAAAAGACTCTAATGCACATCCCTTTACGCTCCTTTTATTTATTATTCTCACCTCTTTCACACCCTTTCAACTTCATACACTGTAACTCCTAAAATACCAACGACAATATAAACTCTAGACAGTGAAGAAAACATGGGATTTTCTTGGTTTCTGGTTTTTTTGATGCCAAAGCTTTGACAGAATCTAAGTTATGGACTACAGCTGCGCTTTGGTTATGGTTGTGGCTGCTTTTCTATGTGGTTTTCGAGTCGGTTTATCAGAGACAAACGAGGTGTATGGGGAGAATTTTATCAGTTGGGATGACATAAAAGTGGATGAACATAAAACAAGGTTGAGTACTTCAAGAGTTGATTATAATGGAAGCCGAGTTATTGTAGTTGATAAGAATGGTGGAGCAGATTCTGTCACAGTTCAAGGAGCAATAGATATGGTTCCTGAAGATAATAAACAAAGAGTTAAGATTTATATTCTTCCAGGAATTTACAGGTTTGTATGTATAATTTACAGGCTGCACTTCGATTTCAAAAGGATGAACTTGACAGTTAAAGTAACATTCATGGGATTTGATTGTTCTTCTCTTTTCTGTCTCTTTTTTGGCTAATTTTGAAACATTAGTAATTTGTTTTTGCATGTCAAACCTTGGGACATTTGAATCAGTTAAAATTTATTGTTATTCTCTTCTTATCCTATACTTTTGGGTGAGTGGGAAACTAACAGTAACAACGTGGGTACTGGACATGCAGTTACATAGGATTAAGCAGGTTGTGTCTGTCTCTCTCCCTTTCTCTTATAAAATAGTTCCAACCATTATTTTTTTTATCTTTTTATGGTCTAAACTTGAACCCTTTTCAGCTAACTTTCCAATTCAACCTAAGGCTATGAAGAACAATCTTTTCTAACTTTTGCTGATGAAAGAACCTAGTGGTTGTTTTCAATCTGACAAACTTTTATCATGCTTTAATTTGATATATATAATCCTGGGAATTGATCATTTTTGCAGGGAGAAAGTAATTGTCCCAAGATGCAAGCCATATATATCATTTATTGGGAATGAAAGTGAAATGTCCAACACCATAATTTCTTGGAACAACAAAGCTTCTGATAAAGATAACAATGGATGTAACCTGGGAACTTACAAGTCGGCATCTGTCACCATAGAATCCGATTACTTTTGTGCAACTGAGATCACATTTGAGGTGATAACCTTCTTTCAAAAACTAGTGAAAAAAGCTAGTTTCAGCATTTTTAAAACTATGATAACTGAGTTGATATGCTTTGCTGCTGCAGAATACAGTAATTGCAGCTCCTGGAGAATCTGGAAGGCAAGCTGTGGCACTTAGGATTTCTGGTGACAAAGCAATGTTCTACAGGGTTAAGGTTGTTGGGACACAAGACACACTCTTAGATGAAACTGGATCACATTACTTCTATCAGTGCCACATTCAAGGCAGTGTCGATTTCATCTTTGGTAAATCTAGATCACTCTATCAGGTAATTTACTTTCCATTGAGATATGGCACATTTTCCTTGATAATTATGATACTCAAGGCTTAGATTCTTTGAAACAGGATTGTCTGCTTGAGTCCATTGCTAAAAAGTTTGGAGCAATTGCAGCTCACCACAGGGATTCACCAGATGATAATACAGGGTTTTCATTTGTAAACTGCATAATCAATGGAACTGGTAAAATTTACTTGGGAAGAGCTTGGGGAAACTATTCAAGAGCTATCTATTCAAACTGTTACCTTGACAATATCATAACTCCTGCTGGATGGAGTGACTGGAAATACCCTTTCAGGCAAAAGTATAATCTCCATTCCTAGAAAGAAAAAAAAAAAGTTTGATAAATTGCTTACCGAAGTTGAATGCAAAAATCTGATATAATATATGCTTCAATTTTTGCATATGCAGGACTGTAGTATTTGGGGAATTTCAGTGCAGGGGAGCAGGAGCAGATACAAGTGGCCGGGTGCCATGGTCGAAGAAATTTAGCTATGAAGAAGCAAAACCATTTCTGGACATGAAATTTATAGATGGAGAACAATGGCTGAGATTATAATTCTTCTGTCATCTTCTTTATTTAGGCCCTGCCACCAAAATTTTTACATTTTCTCATTCCTTTAAACAGGTTTATTAGCACATTAAATCAATCTAAGTGTTTATATTTCTTTACTATATGCCCTGTCCCAAAGAACGATATCCTTAGAATTGATCAAATCTCTCCATTTTTGTGACTGCAAGTGTCTGATGAACCAACCTATGACCCAAAAAAAAGGAAGGAAAAATTACATCATTATTCTATGATTGTTTCACAGATGTATTCTGATCTCAATTGTGCAAGTGAATGAAAATATGATAATAAAATAAAATTGTAGGGACAAATTCTTAAGTGTGAAAATATTTCTTAAATTCCACCAAAATGTTGGGAATTTTTTTTTTTTTCATTTTCCATAAGGTTTCCAGTTAATACAAAAAAAATAAAATAAAATAATTAGGATGATGTTCAAATTAATTATTTATAGCCTCCTCCATGGAAGTTGGACATTGATCATACAATTTTAATAAAAATATAATGGAGTTCTAATAATAAGGCTTTACCAGTAAGCAAGAACAAAGTCAAGAAAATATGATAATTCTCATTATAAGAGAACACAAATTTGGTGTTACAAGATACAAGCAAAGCCCATTACTAAGAAACTGAGGAAGAACTGACTCCATTTTAGAGGATCTCCTAACCAAAGATTTTCAAATGCAAATCCTATTTCTGATACAATTACTACAACAAAAACCACAAAATACTTACTAACCTTGTTACTGTACACTGACCAAGGCCACCAAGTGAAACACAAATGACAATGACCTCGCGCTTTGCCTGCCTCACTATTTACAAAAGGTCTAAACTTTTAACTGAAGCCATGTTAGTCAAGATAACTACCATCATCCCCATTATGAAAAGAACCGATTGCATCAGAAACATTCTAAGTTTTCACTTCCATGAGTTCCTTACTTTTACAGTTCTGCTCCGTGTCATTTTCTGACTCTAACTCGCCTTCCTTATCATCATTGCCTTTGTCGTTGTTGTTGTTGGTGTTGTTTTCATCATTACCATCCACACCATTTAGTTTATCATGAATGATGTTGGCATTGTCAGCATTAGCATTATTGCCATTTTCTGATAGTGGAGGCTTCTTACAATCATTACCATCCCCATCTTTTTCATCTTTTGATGATTGAAGCTGCTCCTTATCATCAGTGTCTTCTAGGAGGTTATCAGAACAGTCCTGAATAGCTAACTCGGGCTTTTCTCCTTCAACAATAGTTTTGGCAGCAACAATTTCAACTGGCATTGTTCCACCATCAACCTTGGCATCCATGACAAGAGTAGAGGACATGGAAACTTTTATGTCCATGTCTGGGCTAATGGCAGCAGATATCACAGAGAGTATATCCGGTCTGGCCTCAATATCGATCCAGTGGTTCCCATCCCAATCTCTGGAAATTCTTAGATCTTTTTTGTGTATGTTCAGGAATAAATTTTCACCTAACACCATAAGAATAATTATTATTTGAAGTGGGAAAAGAGAAAGCACCAATTGGATCACAATAAACAAGAAGGAATTGCAACATATACATACAGTTTAAATAAACATACCAGGAAAGTAAACTTGCAAATTATCATCATCACTGCTGTTAACTCCAGTTATAACCCCTTCCCACCAGCCATCGCTCCACCATGCATCTACAGCAGCCCCAACCATAGGGGCAAGTTCTGTTTGAGAGCTAGGAGGAGCAGGTCGTACTGTTCGGCGGCCTGAGTACCTCATGCCAAGTTTGTCAGGCATAGCAAGCTTGAAAATTGGGATCCATTCCTACGCAGTGGAGAAGGCATCAGCTTTCATTTCAAAGAGAAGAACAAACACATTTAGGAGAAGAAAAAAATGAGATTTATTATAATTGAACCCAGTTTAAAACCTAGCATAACTAAACTAGAGATTCAGTTTTGCAGCTCTGCGAAGTGATAAAAGATGTAAAACCATGAACTGGAATCACCACTGTTTGTGATGAATATCCAATGGAAATTTGTTCTTTACATACTATACTACTTAAGGAGATCAACTGATTGGGAAGATAAACCGATATAAGTTTTTAAAATGCCTAAAACATACCTCAAGATTACCATATCCATCTTCATCCTGCACATCCTCATATTGGACCTTCATCTGTTTTCTTGATACTTGCAAGACTGTACATCTGAACCAGCAGCCTCGGATTCCACTATCTTGGCACAGCAACTCTATCTTTTCATCAACCTTGAAAAGTGAGCCATACCAATGTTGACTCTCAACATGCTTGAGGGAGAGCAATCTCTTTCCAGACAAAGCATATTTTGTTTTCTTGTATGAATTTTCATAAGTCATCAAGTGGTTACTAGAAATCCTGTTTCCTGAATGATTTGTCACAAACCTTTGACTACTTCTGTTAGTTCTGGTCCTCTTATTTCCCAGCTTTACATTTACACTGGGGCTTAGTTCTTCCTCCTCTTCTTCATTTAGGCCATGGCTCATGGAGTCAGGCTCTGAGGACAGACTGGAACTCAAACATGAGAGAATCGGTTGATCAAAATAGCCACGCAATTTACTCAAATTGAATGGCTTCAATTTATTACTTCTGAACTGCCTAGAGCATACATGCACTCTAGCTAATAAAGCATCAGGAAAAACAGCTGAGCATTTCTCATAATGCTCACGAGTTAAGACACTCGCAAGACCATCAACACACTCTGCACTAATGACCTGCGAATAAGGAGTGATAAAAACTTCTTTTGGGTGAGGATTCCTTACAGGAATAACACCCTTAACTTCCTTAGTGTGGTGAAACCACCTCACTTTGACCTTCTTCTGCCCACGCTTGTCTTCGTACATGTCCTCCAAGTAAGCAAGATAGTGATTCTCTCCTTTAGCCATGACAAAGACAAAAGATTGAACCTGAGCATAAGGAAAAATATTGAAAAGGAAAAATGTCAACAGACATAACAGTCAAAGAAAGAACAGATGATAAAGTCAATCAAATGCATGATGCCTGGTCTCAAAGAGAAATGATATTGCTAAACCCATCAAGGCCCAAAAGTTCATGCCTCCTTGTATCAGGATAAGGATGAGAAACAGGATGCAAACTCCATGCCATCATATCACATAATTATGGCCACATGCAACTAACTATTTAGAAGCACTTCATGAATTGTAGCAATTTGTTTCAATTGCACCGTTTATTTTTTTCTCATTCTACCAATTAAATTTATGAAATATGACCAGGTCTCAACATGTGATTAGTGTTTAGGCAAGTAGATCTATGCATTTCATTTCATTTATAAAAGTCCAGCATCCCAATCCATGCCATCTTTCTTTTTCTTTATATCTTGATGCTTACCGCTATTGTGGTCCCACTGCGGCAAAATGCTGGGAAATGTTTGAGCTGTTTACCACATGTCCATGCAGTGCCTGACCACACAATATCAGAACTTTGTCCATTCAAGCTTCTTGAAAAATGGCTCTGTAATGCAGAACTCAGTGTCAGACAAAATCAAAGAAAGAATAAGGAACTGAACTAATAGAAAATCAAGATGATATACCATATCATCCTGTGCTTGGGGCTTCCGAGCACTATTCTCAATCATTGCACAATCAGGAGATCGCAAAGCTAGCAGCGTGTCATGTTTCAGAGACTCTGTCATTGAAGATGTTATAAAAACTGTAAATTTCAAAGATATTCAGCAGAGTGTTTTCTTTCCAACGAAACATGAATTCTAAAGATCAATGACTCTGCCTAATGTGTTGCTTCAACCATAAATGGTAGGAACAACTAGACCAATCAAAAATAATTGATAATAACATTTTTTTACATCCATCTAAAAGAGTAGTACTTCAAGTGACTCATAAGGATTATAATTTTGGGGGAAAAAAATGGAAGAGCAATGGATCAATGTGATGGGCAGTAAAGAAAACTCATACAAGACCTCAAATTCATCATTAAACTCTTATATAAAGGACATGTGAAGATGCAAAGCTTAATCATTATGGTTTTCTGATGCCTGATAAACAGAATTTTAGTTCTGTTCTGAATTCTAAACTGCTTTGCCAAGGTCTTATTTATAAGTACATTGTGACTGATGCATTATATTGTGATTTACTATCTTTTGATGCCAAGAAAATAACAGAATTCAAAGCCCAAAAAGTTAAATACATACTAGATCGATCTCCCTCCAGATGCTGCTTTGAGAGCATGGATGTAAGCCAATCCACAACCTCTCTTCTTGACCTCCATTTGAAACCAGCATGAATTGAATGCTCATCACCATATACCCTCACAAACTCCTCAGCAACAATATAAAACATGTGCCTAACACTCCTCTCAGTACCAATAACTGCACGGATGGATTCCCCCGCGGAATCCTTCAAGAAATAGTGAACCACACGATTACCACGCTCCTGTGAAACAAATTCCTCCTTCCACTCGACGAAACAATGACCATTTCCAGACATTTTGATATAAAGCACCAAGAGGAGATTTACAATATAGAATCTGCTTGACTACCTATTCACATAGCTAAAGATGGCCAATAAAATTGGCAAAGGGTTCTAACAATGGTAAATTAGCTGCCAAAAAGACAACCACCATACAATCATACAGAAAATAGCTTGAATATGGCAATAAGCTATTACCTTAAGAACGATCCCTCTAAACAAAGCCAAAAAGTGGAACGACTAGGGAAAAAAAAGAAGAATAAGAACTAGGTATCTCACAAAACTGACTAAAATTTACAGAAACTAAATGTTTGACTATCTAAAAGATCAGAAACTACAACTACCTAGTAATAGATTCCTCAAATAAGTGACAAATGGTTGAATAGAAAATATCCAGTTGACTTGGCCACCTTCAAAATGAACAAAAGAGAGCTTTTTGTATGCAATCAAAGCTATAATTAACTGACACTAACCCCCAATGACAACACCATGAATCTCCAGCTGAATTTTCAAAGAATTCTACCAAACAAGAGAGGGGAATTAGAAAAAACTGACCAGAACTCAGTAAAAGCTGAGCCTTGAAGATCTGCAAGTAGATCAGAGATAAACCCGAGAAAACTGAAGTCCAAGCTTGAAAGAACCAAAAGGGGCCAACATATGGCTTTGACTGACTGAACTAAGAGAATCATCTAGAAAAAAGGAAATGGGCACTTTCCTTTACATCTAAACATACAATATTTAGCATCAAAACAGGATCCTTTTGGGGAAATTCAGGTTTTTTCAAAGGTTCAAGAAAGAGGTGAAAGCTGAAGACTTTGTCGTTGTTTTGATGTGTGGAACAAGAGAAAGTGGAGGAAAAGAGAAGTGACAGAAGATGATGAGGTAAGAGGTGAAAAAAGAGAGCCAAAAAAGGACATTTTGATGGGTAGTTTGGAAGATGCAGAGGTTTGGCATGCAGCAGCTGATGATAGAAGAGAAACCAGAAATGGTAGGAGAAGAAAAGTAAAAAATAATCAAAATAAAATGAAAGAAAGAAAGAAACAATATTTTGTAGCTTTGCAAATTGGGGCTGAGTCCATCACTCATTTTGATAGGCCTTTAGGTCCATGGGCCATCAGAATAACATGTTTTTCTGCCATTACTACAGTTTGGCCGAAGTGGGGTTTTCCCATTTTCTTTGTTTTCTTTTTTCATGTTCTTGATTTTCATTCCTGTTCATAGTTTCAACTTCAGCTTCATTTTCATTCCTGTTCATAGTTTTTAGCACATCAATTATCATCATTTATATATATGAAATTAAGAACTAATGACTGAATATTCCATAAATGATAAACAAAAAGATGAAAGTTAGCTATGTTTCCAAATCCAAAGCTGCCTGCTACAGCCTTTGTGATGATAGAAGGAGTCAAATGGAGTATTCGAACTCAAATTCAAATGATCTGTGGGTGTGCAAAGATAATTGCAATACTTTCAATTTCCCATTTTTTTTCCCATTTGTTTGCTTCAACAAAGTCAAAAACAAATGATATATGTCTGGATTTTCTAAGATCCCCATGTTATAACTTAAAGCATCTTAATTTTTTAATCCTTTCTCATTCCACTTGTAATAAATTCTCTAATGGCCTTTTTCTTAGACTTTGTAGTGCGAGGAAAGCTACTAGTCCAAGCTTCTTTATATTTTATTTCCCACTCAACTATAACAGAACTAAAACTAATGTGTTGGGCTGGTGTTTTATGGTTGAAGCAAATGTTTTTCTTTTCCAATGTATGCATTCATTGATCAGCATGTTCTCTCTTCAAACCCTTGAACTGATTATCAAAGGTCAAAGTTTTTCCTTTTTCAATCTTTTTTTTTTGTTCATTGATGAATAAAATTACATACAAAAGAAAAAGAGAAGAGCCATGGAAGACTAAACAATTCAAGTACTTCCTTGTGACAGTCTAAGTGAAATAATCAACATAAGGTTCTAAGTTCCAACTAAAAGGAAAAAATCAACTGATCTATTGGTAACTGGGAATTAATCACACCATATTTGCATAAAAGAAGAAGAAATTTGTTATTAAATAAAGTAGTTGGGTTGTTCCTTGTAGTGTTCCACAAAATTAATGCTAGCATGGGGTTGGTCCCCAGTTGCTGGTTGATGATTATCACATGAAAAGTCGGAAAAGTCGGTGTATCCCATGATCATTATTTTTGTGAATGAAACTCCAATGGAAACTTGTAAGAACATAGGCCTAACCTAAATAACCATTAATGGAATCATTTGTAGCATTTCCAATTTCATTTATTTCCAAAATGATGAGTTGGTTTCACTTAGCTTCTTTGTTTAGACACAAATGGGCTACCAACCAACCTTATTCATATTTAAAACAGAATGCTAACAAAGAGATCAAGAAATTTAGGTGAAAGAAAAAGGAAATGATAAAATCCTCAACTAATTTCTTCATAAAAAAAAAAAAAAAAAAAATCATGGAAAAAAAAAGATACAAAGAAGAATCTATGGCTTCTTTTTGGGCATGCATGTCTTTGATCTCTAGTATTTAGCAACTAGTAGGTGCATAATTTGTTTGCTTTTCCACTCAACTACAAGAGATCATACAATACACATGTTTTGGAGTTGCTTTATACTTGAAGCAAATGTCTTCCTTTCCCAATCTATGCCTTAATTCACTCGGTTTGGTCTCCCTTGAACAAATGTTTATCAAGGTCAAACCCAAAAATGGGTTTCTTTTTTGTTTTTTCAATTTTTATTTTTCATGATGAATTACAATATATAGAAAATGAAAAGAGAAAAACCATGAACACTTTCTCTAGTACATAAACTACTAGGCACAATTTTAAACAATATTGATTATTAATTTGGGGTGAAATCAAAAAGAAGTTTCTTAATTTGTATAATAATAGAACTTCTCATATTACAAAAAAATATATTCTAGTATAAATACATACATATATATATAACTCTATATAAATCTCCATTGATAAAAAAAGCAGAAAAAGATAGAAAAACAAATTAGAGTATATATTATCCTCATGGCTGCTGCTTCTTCCTTTATCTCTCTGGCGTTTCTCTTCCTTTTTGCTGCTACTACAGTAATATCCCACTTGAACCCTGATGAATGCCAATGGCCATTGTTCAGCAATACTTGAGATGGTCAGGCAAAGACGACCAACCATCAGAATCGTGTTGTTGAAGGTTGACAGAGGCGGCTGCTCTAAAGACAAACACAAGCTGTTTCTGCAACGACATCCGTAGGAACATTAATTTATCAAGTCAGGTACGAGAAAGAAAGAGTGCTTATCACTGCATAATTTCTGCACCCAAAACTCCAGTACTGATTCGAATGCCAAATACGTCTGTCTTAGTCGTTTCACTTTATGGACAGCTTCCTTCACCTTGTATAAATTGGAGACATCCTATGCCAAGTAGCAGGGACATGATTGCTAAGTGGAGGGAGATTGAAGATAGATTTTTCACCTATGATCGCTGGATTTTTTTTTTTTTTTTTGATAAAACTCCTACTGATTATCATAACTGGATAAAAGAATGATAAAAGAATCATAAAACTGATATGATTTGGAGTTAAAAAGGGAGAGGGAGGAGATTATTTCATTGTGTTACTGTCAAGGACTATATACATAATTATATATATATATATATTTTATTTTAATCAATTTATTAATTAACAATACTTGTTTAAGCTTAGTCGCTCAAGAAGAAGAAAAAAGTAAAAAAAGAAGAAAAAATGTACCATAATGTATAGTTGGAGCTGGTATTTACTTTGAAAGGTATAAAAAAAAGAGCATCACTTGAGCACAAAACGTTACAATGCTATACCGATCAATAGAACATTTTAATAGCATCCGAAAAATAATCACAAAAAGGGCTGGCAAGCAACCAACAATCCTAATAAGTAATACCAAACAAAAAGCAACCAACATTGAAAAATGCTTCATATCACTTCTAACTACGGCAGTAAGAAAATTTCACCAAGGAAGATCAACTGACTTGGATAAGATGAAGCAATGGCATTGAGATGTTACTTTTTATGTGCCAACATTGGGAGCTGGAGCCGATACGGGAGGGCCATGTGAATATCTCCATTGATCACATGCTGAGCATTTATCCAATTTCACACTGTTCTCCAAGGTACAAAACTTGCAGGACCAAAGTTTGTACTTGGTACCAATGTCTCTGGGCTTTTCTTTGCAGCAAAGCTCACATATTGGGGCTAATGGCTGCATATGTTCAACATCAATGACATACAATGTAAGTTGCTAGGAAGGAATTTGGAGGGGAAAAAATAAAAGAAAGAGAAACATCTTTTTCTCCAGTTCAAGATGCAATGAGGTAACACAATGGAACTATCACTGAAAGAAAGTAACATGGGGGAAGGGGGGTCCATGTCAATATTACGAATATCATGGCCCATGGGTATTAGAATTGCTCACAGCGCTTCAATTCATGATTGATAAGAACAATCAAAGTAAAAAAAAATTATATATCCAAACGGGCCAAATATCACACAGGACAAGAATATGCAGAGCTCCAAAAGCAAGACCTTAAGCATGTGTTGTTGACATTACAGAGAAAAACACACCCAAAATGTTTCAGCACATAAATTTCAATTGAAAACATGGCGAACATATATGTAAAACAGAACGATATCTTTATAAGCAAAGTGTATGAATGAAATAATATTGCAGTATGAAACACTTACTGGATTCAATAAAGTGCATGATTCACACTCCCACATAGCAGTTACTCGACCTTCTGGAGAATCGTCATTAAGCATGGGCATAAAAGAAGAGGCACTTGAACTAGATTGGTTAGGTATAAGGTTATTTGATTTACAACTTCGTTTAGGAGATCTAGAACCATGATTGATAATAACAGATCCAAATACGGGAGCATCTGCAGTTAAATCCACAAAACTGGATTCTAAATGATCGTTCGTGGATTGAAAACTTTTATCTGGTTCATGACTTCGTTTATGAGAGGTTCCACCCAAAGCATGTCCACATGAAACATCTTTTCCACTCAAGCTCTCAGCTCTTTGCTCCACGTCCAATTGATCCTGCAGAGTATCAGCACAGTTTTGTTCATCCCCGGCAACCTCAAAACAATGAGAACCGCACCAGATATCATCTTGCAATCTCCTTTCTGCAGCCATTGCAGCTGCTTGTATTGGACTAAGTGCATCCATAATGGTGCTGTCACCACCAAGACGTTTAGGTCCTTTAGGTAATAGAGACCCCAAGCGTGCTCTGTTCTCTGCTGCAGCTAATGCAGTCTGGTGAAGAGATGAGAGTGGAGGTTGCCGGGAAAATCCACCCAAGCGCCTCCCAGGAATATCAAACCCCTCTGCTGTGCCAGTTATCCCTTTTGCGATGAGATCCTCACATTCCTGCATGGATATAACAAGGACAAATATGCAAAGACATTAAAATTAGCATGCTGCCCTACTTAAATATAGATTCTCCAAATTATTTTCATTATCAAGATCCTTAGGATATCTAAAGATGAAAATAAGGGTGTCTTTCTTGAAACCTTAACTAACTCCTATTTAATTGTTATAATTCCTGAAACACAAGTATATAAATGACAAGAAGGAAAAACAAAAGGAACATCTCATAAATATACACTGGAGATGGAGATCAGTCCAATTCTCCCAAGAAGACATCTTATATGATGAGAATGGTATCACAAATGGATTGAAACTCATATATAGTTCAAATGCATTTTAACCAACAGCCAAATCATTCAACTACCATATCCTGAAGCAGCTTTCCATTTCCACATAGATAATATCCAATTATGCATCCATATACAGGCAATAGCTTAAGAACTTCCATGAACACCTAATGCTGCTTCTTAATTGATTTGATCCTCATAGCCACAGGCCCATTTAGAGCCTTTTATGGTTAACATAATAGCACCAACTTAAACAAGTCTAACATGAAAATTACTACAATGATGAAAATTAGTAATATCCACATGAACCAAACAAGTCTAATGGCAATGGAAAATGATGATTGGGGACTATCACAATCACAAAAGAATGAAATGGACCTTTCTAAGTTCATCCCAAAGCTTGTAGAAACTAGCATTATGAGGACCATGGGCATTATGGCAAAGCTCATGAAGCATTGTATCAAGAACTTGATCAAAGGGATAAAAATCCCAATCCCGGTTCGGTCTCCGTAGCCTTAACTTAACGTGCACGCCACCTCCCACATTCAACCCTAGCAGAGCAGGATTATTCGGACTAAAAAAAAATAAATCAAATTCAGCATATTTGAAAGATAAAAAAACCTCTCTTTAACAAAATAAGAGTTACAAAATTGAATAAAATTTAAAAAGATACCAGAACTCTGAGAGGAGCTTGATTCTCCATTTGTGCTTACGCATGATGGGTTGAACCTGTTTGGCGATTTTCTCTAAGATTTTTTTGGCTTCTTCTTCTCCTGGTTTCCTCTTCAATGATTTGATTTCCCAAACCTTGTGTAATTCCCCCAAATTCATTTTCCTTTCAGCTAACTTTGTTCAAAATCAAAACCTTAATTTAAATAAAACCCTTGATTTTTAAAAGGTTGAAACTTTGGGGAAGAATCTGGGAATTCGGGATTGTTTGGTTTTTCTTTTTCGTACTTTTGGCTGGCGGGATTTTAAATCGGTTATTACTCGTGCTGGAAGAAGGGTTCTGTTTGGATGCAGAGGTTTGACTTTCGAGGAAATGGGAGAGCGGAAAGATTTCTGTTGTTTGGCTGCTTTAATGAAATATATATTTTTTTTCAATGGAAAATTGATAGTTTTGAATAAATTATCACAAATTTCTTTTTACTTTTTGCATTTTCATAATATTGAAATAAGAAAAACTTTTTACAAATATTAAATATTTTAAATGAAAAATTATAACAAATAAAAAATTATTCCTATTTCCTATCCAAATATGATTAATTTAGAAAAGTCATATAATTTTATGAACAAAAAACAGAAGCTAAGCCCATGAGCTTTGCTTCCTAGATTTTTCTGAAGCCAAACAAAACCCAATAAACAAGGAAATTAAAAAGAAAAAAAAACACAAACAAACAAAAGGGAAAAAACTTAAAATGTTGCTCTCTCTTTCTCTTACAAAAATCAAATCTCTCTCTTACACCTTTACTTATTTTCTAATCAAAAGTTAAACACCCCTCATAGCCTCGACTTTCCCAGAGAAAACCAAAAGGTAGAAAACAACTTGAACTGATCATTGTTATGGTAGTGATATAAGCCAAAGTGGGTCTCTTTTGTTTGTTGTTTTCAGCTGCATATTGAAGATTAACAATGGCGGGAATAGCAATATTGCTAGATCTATGCAAGAAAAAACCAAGCTATTGCTCTCCACAAAGCTTACACTCTTCTGGGTTCTTCTCTGCCTCCGCTGCCGCCGCATCAGCCGCCGCTACCATCGCTGCTGGAACCCCTTTTGCCTCCAGGTTCCTTTTTGGGTATGTTTATATCCATATGTGTGTTTACTTTGTTTGTTATTGCTTGGTTGTTAATGGTGATTACCAGAAGGTTATGGCTTTTGATGGTATTTAGGCAATTATATTTAGTGTATATCAGTATTCATGTCATGTGTATGTGTATGCAGTGGCTTAAATTAATTTTTGTATTGCTCAGTCAACAGTGCTGATTTGATTGGATTGTATAATGGATGTTCATGGAATTTAGGCAATTGGGTTTTGTTTGTTTGTTCATATACATTTTTCATGTGTATATGTATATACATGTATATGAGGGCACATGCCATCATCTGTGTATATGTATGCGTGTGTTTGATTTGTGTATTCATAGATGGACCGTCCTGATTTTGATTGGTTTAGAATTGGGTTTATGTTAGAATGGTTTCGATAGTTTCGAATTTTGTTTTTTGATTTTTATTACTGTATTAGGCAGCTGGGTTTGGTTTAGAAGGCTATTCTGAATCCTGATTGCTTAGTTAATTATTGTTGTAATTTTGTGACTTTTTTTGTGCATGAAGTTGACACTGTTAGCCAGGGTTGTTTTATTTTTACATTATTTATGGCTTAAGAAATTACTACTAGCTTAGGATGTGATTTGGGTAATGGGTTGACAGTGTAATGAGAAAATTTATATTTAACCCCTAGTGGTTGTGCTGCAGTTATCCCAAGGTTTCTCATTGTGATGCTGCTGCGGCATTCCCTGAAGATTACATTTCAAATATACGAAGAGTATCTGAAGATTTCTTTAAGAATAATGCTCTCAAATACACTGTGAAGGAGTATAAGATTGAGCTGAAGCCTCTTTTTTCAGCTTTTGAATTGAGGCCATTTGCTATGACAACCTTGAGGTCATTTCTGATGTTCTATTTGCCTCTATTGGAGCCTGCTACAAACGTAGAAGAGGATGATGATGATGATGATGACTTCCTGCAGGACACTCCAGAAGAGCGCCATGTGGATTTAGTTGTTCCCTTCAAAAAATCAGTGAAGCAAATAATTCGTGAGGTAATTTGTTTTCCTTTGGTCTTGCCTTTGACCATTTTATGATATCTGCAGCTGAGCCAGTTTCACAATATTGTTCATCCGTCTCTCTTTATTGTTCGTATCTTATGAAATTCTGATATGCTTTTTCAGCGAGAGTCAAGCAAAAAACCAGATATTTGTATAATTCATCATTGAAAGCAGTTAAAGTTAATAACAATATACAGAGATATGTAATTTAGATGCTAATTGAATTCATATTTGCACATGACAAATATGTTCAATTCTTCTTTCTGTGGTGTTCATTAAATCTTAGCTCCAGTCATAAGTCTGTTTGCTGTAGATATGTCCACATTTGAAGCACATTGCACTACAATTGAGACAATCCTTTGCTATTTAAGGAACGGCTTAACTTTATTGTGTCTTATGCCTTCTCAGACTACTGTTGTAACGACAAGACGGGTTCTTGAAAGACTTGCTGTTATTTATGTTTCACAACGCATGGCGTGGAAACTCCTTAAAGGTACTTTCTGTCCATCATTCCACAGTCATGGTGGTGGATCGGTGGTTGTAATTTAACTTACCTGTGAATGTAAAAAGGAAAAAATACTTTTATTCTTATTATTATAAGATCAATATCATTATTCGAATTCTTCTTGCTGATTATTATTGTAAGTTGATGATGAGTTTGATCAACATATGCAGATGTTCCAAAATCAGCTGTCCGGAAGTCCCAAAGGGGAATGCCTACCACAGTGTACTTCTTCAGAGTTAGCAAAACAACTTTCAGAGGTCAAAACTATCATCAATTTGTCCTTTGTTTTATTGTAAATCTATGTTACTCGGACTCGGGTGTGAGTGTTGGACACGGGTATGTTTAATTTTTTCCAAGATTTTCATGTATTTGGAGGGTCTTTGGAGGATCATATCCCCATACCCATGTCTGGATATGCGTCGGACACGGGTGTCGGACACAGGTACTTCAAGAAAAAATGAAGAGTTGGAGCAACATAGTTGTAAATAGTTGCTTTAGCTTTGTAACATTCCTGTCTTTTTCCCAATGTTTATTCAGGTCACCTTCTTGGAGTTGCAGCAGCATGGTTTGTCCAAACTGGTATTGAAATCTACCGGTGCTTTTCTCGCATAACAAACTCCGAAGAGAGTGATGGGGTCAACATAACAGTGCAAACTAAACTTCTTGGAAAGAAGATTTCTGGTATTACCATCAGGTGTGGAGCATCATTGATTTTTGCTTCCATTGGAGCCGGGATTGGTGCTATTCTTTTTCGTCCTTCAATTGGTCAATGGATCGGTAAGTTAGTCACCTATATGCATCAATTTACTCTTTGTGCTTTATAGCAAATAGTTACCTATTTACCGACGTCCGAAATTTGTATACAAGTTTAACTGTCTTACAACGGCATCATTTTAAATTCTGCAAATTTTTTTTTTTCTACAGGCTGTGCTGCTGGAGACTTGGCCGGACCCATTATAGTATCAGTTTGCCTTGAGAAAGCTTTTCATGTGGACCTCTAGAGCACTTTATATTACTCACTCAAGTACTTCAAATTTCACAGTTGTATTTTAGCACCCTTTTGTTTTATAGAGAATTTAATGAAATTTTACCAATAATAACACTCTATTGTAGTTTTTTTCAAGCAGAAACTGCTTGTCAAGCTGCTGATCCGAAATTTCCCCATTTGGGGCATTTCTTTTTCTTGGTTTTTTACCAATTAACTTTTCATAGCCTCTTCTCTCTTAAACAGTGACAAGCTGGGAACAGCAACTATGACATTGACAAGAAAGAACTTAACTTGACCTAATCTGGTTTCAATTCTATAGTAGCAAACCAAAACTGGGAAAGTACCCAAAGTTGAGATTTACTTCAAGTGTCCCAGATCATTACAACAGCAATCACTCCAACACCTAATAAGACAGCCAAAAACTTGTGATGGGGTGTGTCGACTGAAACTGTCTTCTGAGGAGTGTAACCTTTAGACAGCAGATGGTTTATCGATACATAGATGAAAACTCCGCAGGCTAACCCCATTGATATGGCAAAGATCCAATCAGCTACAACACCCTGAGTTGTGGCATCTATTATGATCCCAATGGCTACCCCGATGGGACTCGAAATGGCGAATGCGAAAGCGTAGGCAATGCATGACAACAAGGGACGATCTGGGATCATTCGGAGGAGTGCTATCCCCATTGCGATTGCTGCAAATATCTTGTGCAATGAGATTGTCCATAAGGCTTTCCAAGCATCACCTTCTGTTTCTGCAACTCCAATTGCTATGCCCTCGAAGATTGAATGGAAGCATAAGGCGACGATCAACAAAACGCTGTCGCCGAAAGAACTCGCAGATGTGAGTGATGAAGACTGTGCACAGGCCGTATCAGTGCCATTATCAACCTACAAAAGCATAAAAAGGCTGTCAAATATCAACAAAAAATCAAGTCTTTGAAATCAATTTTTTTTTAGGCTATTTATAGCTTACCGGCGGATTGCCATGAGGATTACTTTTGCTCTGCTCAGCTCCTGAAGTTTAGACAGTAAATTATGAAGTAAGAAAGTGAAACTATGATTTGATTATCCCTATTTTAGGTCTCTTGGTGTTTCATTTCGATGTTTTTCAAAGAACAGAAGTAGAACAATTAGTCAACCGTCAGCATCACCATAGAAATTTACAAGTCTTTGCCAGCCTCTAAGATAATTTTTTACTACTTAACAGCCAAATTAAACCAAAAATTCCGTAGTTTGCAAGCTAAACATATATAGTCCTCTATTTTCTTAGTCCTTTAAGTATTACCAAGAAAATTTCGAGCAGAAACAACTTCTCTTATCCCAAATTTTCTAAGCAACCACAATTGGTTGCTCATATATTCTTATCTTTTCCGAAGCTTTTTTTCTCTAACAAGTTAATCAACAAGACATGACATGTGAAACCAACAAAAACATGGGCCCTTTTCTTTTCTTGTCTCACCTAACAGTTATATCTAGACTTAATAGTGAATAGAAATTTCTTTGTTATTTGGGACCTGGTTAACAGCCATTAACTTTGGATTCCTCCTCTCCTTTCCCATGGCCATGAACAACCAAACAAAGCTGGACCTCTTCTCAATTACCCAGAATATCTCAATTCTCAACTTACAAACAGATCTCCAGTTCTCAAACAAACACACAATTACGACAGCTTAAAATTCATAAAAGAAAATAATATATATGAAAACATTTTCTTACCTTGAAGCTCCAAATCACCATTGTTACTTGAACTCTTCCCTTTCCCATACATATAAGAAACCAAACAATCAGCTACCATAGTCAATAAATATCCAGCACAAGCCAACATAAACGCAAAAGGGTATTCTTTACTCGTCAAATCCTCAAAAGTTTCATTAGCATCACTCAAGAAATGCATCATAGCAGTCCCAAGAAAAACCCCACCAGCAAACTGTGTTCCCAACACCAAAAAACCCTGGTTCCACTTTAGAAAATAGGGTGACACCCCACCAATGAAGGTCCCTACAAACACAAGAATCAAGCACCATATCTTGACCAGAACCAAGGATTTTGAACGTAGGTTATGAGGCTCATTGCTTTCACCAGCCTTGTCATCATCATCAGGATCATTGCCCCCATGGCAGGTGGCAGAGAGGAAAAGAGAGAGGAAGAGAAAGAGGAAGAAGAGAAAACGTGAGAGTTTCATTGAAAGAATGTTTTTGAGTTAAGTTTATTACATGAATCCATACTTACATAGATAGATTATATAGAAAGAGAGATGAGGGAGGGTTTTGTCGTTGTCTGTACTGCAAAAGAAAACAGAAAGTACTAGGAAATGGACGTAGTTGATATAAGGAAAAGAGTAGTACAAAAAATGACAGATAATTTTGACAAGATTTTCTGTTCATTCTAATTTACCTTTTTTAATTTTTTTTAAAAAAAGTAACGTTGATTTTAGATTACACCATAAGAATTATTTTAAGAAAATGGGTTGTTTTGTTTACTGACTTTTTCTTTATAATTTATAATTAGAGTTAGCGTTCATGTTTACCTTTTTACTCTTTCCTCTCATGATATAATATTTGTTTAAAACAGAAAGTGAAATGTATTAGTAAAAAAATATAGTGATGAAAGTTATGCTAAGAAAGTGTTAATAGGTCTTTTGAATATATTTAGTAATTGTCAACTCTTTTATGAAGAGTTAATTTTTTTTTTTTTGAAGGTGTTATATTTGAATAACACCAAGAGATTATAAATTATCCAAAAAAAAACCACTAAGAAATTATAGACTATAGTTAATAACCAAATCTACGAGGAGTAATGAATAATGTCTCATTCTCTTTTTATATTTTATATTATCTTATGTTATTTAGCATTTAGGAATTATTGGTTTATTATGATTAGATTTGACAATTCGTGTATCCGTATCGTGTTCGTATATTTTATTATATCATAATCGTGTTTAAAATATTTTATATTTATAAAACTTTAATACGTTAATAATTCGTATTATATAAATTTTAAGACATTCGTGTTATGTTCGTATTATTTTTTAGTTTCATGTTGTATTTTTAATTATTTTTTTTTGCATCCGTGTCTAGTATTGCCAAATCTAATTATGGTAAAGCTTAAATGAAAGCAACAATACATGTCCTGATGAAACACACCCAAGTCAAGTGGGATCCACCTTCGAATTGGCCTTGCCGTGAAGTTGGGTCCGACCCCAAGACTTTCACAATTTCCCAAAGTTTACACTTCAAAGTCGTTGGCTAAGACAAAGATGTGTGAACCAACCATAATAAATACATGCATTACATCAAAGCCTAAACATGTCAATCCCTCAGGTTTAAGGTTAAGACTAAAATTATTCTTGTGGAAAAGTAACTGAATATTGCAAGAAAGAATAACCTTAAAAATCAGCTGTACCCAAAATTTTTATTTCATCAATGATCTAAGATAGTGGAAGCTTGCCTACATCTCGGCAAAAAGAAGAGGAAAAAAAAATTACAAGTTCTTCGGACAGACATTTAAACGATGCAGTGCAAGATGCAATTCATCAATTTATGATCTTTATCATAAAATGGCCTTTTTTTTTACTGGCAAAATTGGAGCAATATTGTCTTTCACATTCTTCGGATTCATCCTGCAGAATGATTTCTGAAATCCGCAATCATCAACTATACATAACTCTATCCTATGACTTCTGAAATCCACAATCATCAACTATATATAACTCTATCCTCACCGCCGCCAGAAACGACCTTGCTGCTTCTGTTCTTGCATTCGCCTGTGTCATTATTGGCTCCAAATCAAAATGTCGTTCCACAATGTTTTAATATGGATGGATTAGCGCATTTATCAATGTCATCATCAAGTATAAAAATGGCATATTTGAGACCTATTTGACATGAAAATACACAAAGGTAAGAAGATACATCACCTCTGATACTCTTTAGAACGCTCAAGAAACTCTTTTGCAATATCTTTTCTTTCATAAGATTGCAATACTTGTCTGATATCGGCTGGACTATTGCGGGCTACATCTGTGGACAAACCAAAAAAGATGGTACTACACTCAACAAAAGAACATAGCATACATCTAAACAAACAAAAAAAAAAGCTAATCAGGTGAGACTGTTTTGATCACCCATAGACCCTACCAACTACACTAGTTGCCATGTAAAATTCGAACAAAGGCATCAAGCAAAGGGAAAAGAAACAGCATAAGACTTACATTCAAGAAATGGAATAAGATCCAAAAGTGCTGTATCATCTGTTTCAAGCTTATACGGCTTAATAGGGACACAATTTTCTGGTTGAAGGCTAGAATCAAATGCATTAGCACTCACATACAAAATCTTGGCTGGATCCCTGTTAAGCTTTGAAAGATCCTGCCAATCGGAACTATTTGTTAACAAGAATACTCATTTTGAAATAGCAGCTCTTAAAGACACTGTCTCATAGATTAACAAGAATAATGCACTTAGTCTAGAAGAAAACTGAAAAGCGGAAAACCAAAACAGAAATGCTTCTTAGGAAATGATCAACTTTAACATACTCTATAATGCTTGCCATCCTGATATTTAGTAGCACCTCTTGATAGCCTATATCGTATATAATGGTTAGGATCCAACCTTTCGCAAACAGGATCGACATACTGCACAAGCCAAAACAAACAAGTACTGGCAACATCAGTTATCAAATACTTATGAACTTAAAATGGTTGTCACAATGGAAAAGATCAAATTACCATATTCATCTGGTCAGAATAGACAACAATTTCGTAGAACTTTCCCAGATGTTCCAAAAAGGCATCAACTCCGGGTCTTTTGAAGGTACGCCAGCCTCTCTCTCGCTTTGCCAACCAAAAAGGTGAAAAAAATAAAGAGAAAGAAATACAAACATTTGAACATGAGCTTCAATCAAAAAATACCAAAATGAAAATTTAGATTTTATAAAGGAAAATGGAAAATAGTTTTAAGTCAAATTCTTACCTTCCAATCTGTATAAAGTAATGTCTCATTCAGATCTAGGACAAGTGTGAAAACATGTTGCTCTTGAGGATGCAAATCAGGAAGAAGCTTATCAGAGGTTGGTTCAGTAAATTCCTGCAATACAAGATAAGAAAAGAAATAAAGAAAAGAAGAGCTTAATGCTAATATAAAGAAGAAAAAACAAAAGATAGGCAGGCAATACTAGAAAACCAGAAAGAAGAGAAAGAAGAACAGCACTCACCAGCACATGTTCTTCCACTGCCCTCCTGAGATCCAGATAAGATTCAAGTGCTTTAGCTGGAACTGAAATGTTACAAGCAAAGAAGCCACGAGCAAATGGGAATGGAAGCAGAACATGTAAAAAAGTCAATCGTTACTAAGTTAATAGAGAGCAATGAGCACCACGTAATGATTTTTTTTTTTTTTTTCTGGCTCAACAAATCCATTTATAATGAAGTAGCCCAATTTTTCTAAAGGAATCTGGACACTAAACTAAAAAAGCTTACACAAACTTGCAAACTTAACTCCCTGTTATACAAATATTGTTCTAGTGATTAGGTTAATATACAGAAAAAGAGTGTAGAGAAAATTGTAACTATGAACAAACAAAGGAGCAATCCGAGTTACAAAAACAGAGTATGGTCCTCACCTGTCATTGCAGCAGAGTAGAGCATGCCTCGATATTTCTGAAAAAGAAATGGAACGCAAAACATTACCACTTCCATATCTGATTCTTTCATAGGACCAACTAAACAATGGCTATATCACATTACTAAGACTTAGCTCAGGTACCACGCATCACATGTGCATTCAAATGCATAAGGAAATTAACATACATACTCACATAACTGATATTGATGTATTCATCGCATTAAGCCATTAATCATACAGGAATCACCTGGGAGGCCCAATGATGGACGGGTTTTACGTGATTATGTACTGACGTGAGCAGGTAAATTATTTTCCTACAGATTGAAAAAAGAAATTGTAGCAAAATTTACCAACTACTTAAACAGCAATGCAGCTAGCTATTACTTCCGTTTACCTATATTTCAATGTGGTTAAACCAACCACATGAGAACACATTAATCTCATATGAATGAGAATCAAATTATACATAAACCAGCTATATGCCTTAAACAAATTGTACATGACATCAATCAAACAACTAAAATAAAACGAGAAAATTCTTTAAAAAAAAAAAAATTCCAAACAAACTCAAACTTACATCAACAGCAGATGCATCTTCACTAGGAGTATAACTCGCTGCAGCCCGCAATGCCTTTGCCTTCTGATCTACTTCCTCATATGAACACTCTGCAAATCAAATTATATTTAAAATTAAACATTTTAATCATATAAAAACCCACATTTTAAAAAAGATTATATATAAAATCACAAATGATCCGATCTTTTTAAAAGGAAAAAGAAAAAGAAGACTTACTATAAGAGTGATAACCAGCATAGCCAATAGCTCCAGTAACAGCTGCGATGAGTCCGTACTTGAGAAAGCTCCAAGATTTCCTTCCCGAAACCTCTGGGGAAGCTTCCGGCGCCGGCGGAGGAGGAGCAGGAGACGTCGACTGATCGGAGAGAATGGATTGTGAAGGAATGATTGTTTCTTTAGAAGGATTTGAAGAAGAAGAAGAAGAAACCACTCCTGAACTTAAAACCCTTCGATAAATGATCTTTGAACTGCAATTATTTGAACTTATTCGAGATCTAAGAACAATCGAAGACATTTTTATTAGGGTTTGATTTTGGGGGGCTTTTGTTTGACAGAGGTTTTAGTAATTATTTAGGGTTTTACAGATCGAAAGAGTGAATTAGACACGGAGATTTTAATAGGGGTGTTTGGAAGTTGGTGTTGGCCAATTTCTTGTTGGAGTCTAAAATGGGAATAGTGGCATTCGCTGTTTGGTAGATGACTTGAGCGTTTTTTTATTTTTAGAAAGTAAGCTTAAAAGTATCAACTCCGGATTCAATGCTTGTTCATTTTATTACTCAAAATAATCGAAATGATTTTATATATATATATATAATTAAATTAATTTTACATATTTTCATAATTTTTTATACGATTTATATTTGTTTAATCCGACCGTCGTATTTCATGTTCTATTCACGTAGATCATACATGTCGAGTTTCGAGTAAATTAAAAATGTCTAGCTATTTGTTCAATGTAAAAAACTTTCAACCGTTTAACATATATTAAAAAAAACAGTATTTTCGATCGATATGATAGAGATATCGGATCGATTCGAAACTTTACGTGCACGACGAGTATAATTACATTGTTAAATCTAACAATCGGTTTGTTAAAATATAAATCATATAAAAAATTATGAAATCGTGTAAAACTAATTTAATTTTATACTAGTGTCAATGAATTCCTCCTCAATATATATATATATATATATATATATATATATGCAGAAAGTAATGCAAGTAAAGATGAAAAATACACAGTTATAACTGAGTTTGAATCTGCTAAAGATACCCCTTTATTCAAAGCATAACTCTGTTTCGACTTTCGAGCAGTCTTTTCAGTCGATCATTTTGATTGCCATTAGCCCCCTTAGGGTTAAATGTAGTTGCAAATCATCAAATGTGACAGATATATGTTCTTTCTTGAATCTTGGATGGAATATAGACCTCCGACAAGAAGGAAAGTGAGTGAACTGATAATGCTTCAATCTCGAATTTCGTTCCTCTTTGCAGCATCAACTCTACTTCCGATCTTCAACATGCAAGAAGATCAAAAACAGAGGCACCACTTCTTTAATCTACTTCGATCAGAAAATCATAGATAAAGATGTCAGGGAATTGTACCTCCAATCTGGCACTTCTTGCTGAAGGTAGCATCTCAGTAACATGGCTTCAGTTTTCCTCTTATCTGCCAGGAAATGCTAAAATTTCAAAACAAACTAGAAAAAAAAAAAAAAATACTTAGGGATTTAAATTGCGGTAGCGAACGCATTTTCGCGTCGCATTTATCGCGGTTGCGGACGTAATGAATACTATCACGATCAATCACGGTAAATATCGGCGGAGGGAGCCAAAACCGCTAAATAACGGTCGTAGCGTCACGTTGCGGTCGCTATTTAAATCCCTTTATGAGGGTGCCATTGATCTTTTACTGTATCACCTTCTATTGTCAAAGGCAGGAGACATTGCTGAGGAAGGTCGTAGTTCTCAGAATCTGAAGGAAAAGCTCCAAGCCATTGGATCTGTGGGACTCGTAGAAATTTGGCATCATAGGCCATTTGCTAAGAAGCAGATTCCATAGGGTGGAAAAGGAAAGGATTCATGTCATAATGCTGAATGACTAAAGGGCATTCACAGCCTGATGAAAATTAATCTACTTGTGTTTTGCTTGAGTATAAACTTTAGGACACCAACAGGTAAAAACATACCATAGAACCAAACCGGTAAGTAGCCAGGATGTCAAAGCCATATGGATCACAATCTACCAAGCAATAGACAGGAAGACATAACTTGTCAACGAGGAGTCGCAAAAACCTGAAAGAGTAAGATGTCCAGTAATTAAATAAAGGCAGAAAGATGGACTCCTCAAGTATCAGAATCAGACTGGCATATATTGCCACAAAGATTTTTCTATTTTGTTTTTATTTCTTTCACCTTCTTGTGGGAACATCCGGATAGCCTCTTCCCTGAAAAAGAAAGATTTTAATAAAAATTAAGACAAGTATTAAACAATTTAAATAAAGGTGATTTGAGCTAAGTTTGTGCTTACTGAGATGACAATGCAACGGTTTTTGCTGCAAAACTGGTCATTTGCTAAACGCTGGAAGACTTCATTCAAGCCAACCATTCAACAATGAAGATTTAGTCTACAACATTTTGACCATTCATCTTCTTTACAACATGATTATTGCCAAAAAGAGTTTACCTGATTCTTTCTCTACAACAAGTATGTAGTGGGCGACACTAACAACATCTGCATGTAGTAATCAAGGGAAGCTTAAATCTAACGACATTCATCTTCTTGCACATATGTGACAGTTATTGATATTATCTTTTGCTTAACACTTATTAGATACCTTTAACATCCTCAACAAGCACAGGAATTGTGTGGGCCTGCATGTGAATCAGATATGAACAGATAAAACATGAATTAGATATCTATATATTGACATATTTAGACTATGATGCCACAAACTATAGACACAGTTCTTCCATTCTTACAGTGTTGGGGCTATTTATGCAATCAAATTTCCTTTCTGCTTCAAAGAATCTTAACCATCCCATTACCAACCTATAACAGTTATAAACAGATAGATAGATAGATATAAGAGCAATTCATGTTTGAGAAAGGCAAATATGAGACATGGGATCATGGTGATACAAGCTGACTCCGCAATTGAATGAATTAAACAAAGGCTGCCAGCTGAGAGTAGGTCTAAAGACTAAACAGGCAGCTACCATTTTTGTTTGTAACCCATATAACCAGTACACTATTCATCAGTTCTTGAACCTGCTTTTACCTCCTCTGCTAGCCGATGAAATACAGATAAAGCATACATTAGATCTCACTGTCATAATTTTACCTCAAATTCTTACAAACCAGTGTACAAAAATGGTCCGTACAAGTTTAAACAACTCATGTTTGACATGCTGAGAGCTCTTATGAATGACCAATGAATGAAAAAAGTATAGCATTTGCTAATCAATAACATACATAAACAAATGACTAAAGAACTTGAAATGCATTATTTGAAGACAAATTTGCCAGAAATAAGTTTTAGTATGTTCTTCAGTCTTCCTCACCCATTTCCAACAGAAACCTGCCAAAAAAACATGTGTCAAATTTCTCGAATAAAGTAAGTTTCTATGAACAACTTTTGATATCTCCAAAGTCCCAGAGCCAATTTTGGTTTTCTTTTTGGTGAACAATAACAAACAGAAGAAAGTCAACTCTGGAATGTGATGCATGAGATTAGAAGCATATTGTCTCATTCTAACTTCTACTATATGTTTTACCCAAACCACATTCCTCATTAACAGTATAAGTTACCAACCACATTTAGATTGTGCCGACTGCATTGCAGAAGGATGCATATGTCATTAATTGCTCTGTCTACAACCGACTGATCTGCATCAAAATACATGAACCAACCCCAAAAAAAGAGTATGAAATCTTTAAATTACACTAGTTGATCTAAACAGAATTTTAAGCTTCACCAATATCATCACTTTAAATCAATAGAATCTAGCAAATTAAGTCACAAAAAACAGTAGAAAAGTAAGAACATTGAGTAAACAAGTCACTGTCCTCTGCTTCTAGCAAGCAAATCTTTCAACAAAGTAACTAAAATGGACCTGAAAATACTGATGGATGCATGTAATATATATCTCTCTTTGACCCATGTTTGTTTTCTTGAAGAAGTTGCTGAACTATCAGTAACACCCTCAACAACACATCTGAAAAAGATTAAAACCAACCAATCAAATTCTCCCACTTGGAATTCAAATATAAACAAAAAAGCATGTAATCATAATGTTAGGTTGCGTTTGAGAACTTGGACTTCAAAAGATGGATTTGGATTTCCAAAATAGTGTAAATTGTGTAATAAAACACATGTAAATGTAACATTGACAAATCCATGGATTTGTTAGATGCCTATTTAGTGGTGAATTTAAAATACCTATAGCTATTTGTGAATTTGAAATTCATGTTTTTATACCTTTCAAATATATAATCATATTGAATCTATACATAATGTATGCATCCCATTCTCACAATTTATATAGCAAATGAAATCCAAATCCAAATTTTCAAATTCATGTTTCCAAATATAACGTCAGTAATTTTTTAGCTTAATTACCAATTCTATGGACATGGCTTTCCTTTTGAAATGTAAGAATTTCATGTCCGCTGGGCTTATTAGAGCTGCAACAGCTGCATTCAACCCAGTACTAACAATGTATTCAACGTTCCTTTTTTTTTCAAGAAGATAAATTCAAAATTAAAAGAACATTTGCAAAATAATTCAAAAATATTCTCATTAAATCTCAGATTAAAATTAGATAAGCTCGCATAAAAAAGAAGAAAAGAAAGAATAAATTCAAGGGGAGAAAAAGCGTAAAATTTATTTCAAACCAATTTGAATCAAGATTGGTGCAGTAAACTCTAAAGCTTTGGATGAGGATCAATGGAGATACTCCTTCGCTCAAATCCTCCAAGATCGACAGTGTAAACTCTGCAAAGAAAAGAAACCAAAATCAAAGAAAGGAAAGGAAAGGACATTTTGATTTTTCAGAGAAAGTTAACAAAAAAAAAAAACGAAGAATCAAAGAAATTTAAAAATTGGATAATTTTATTGAAGATTTCAAGACGAAACCTTTGATTTTTCTCAGCAGATCGCTAGAGTGAGTGCTCGAGCGAATTCCCTCCATCCTTTGTTTTTTTTCTTTTTGTTCTTTGTGCTTTCGAATTTGAAAAGGTTTAAAAATCGGAGTATTTATAGTAGTAAGATCCGTTTTGTACTCGGGTCGAACCCAGGTGTTGTCGGTTTTGGGCTACTCTTATAAGTTTTTGGGCCTTCGTTTGAGCTCGCTTGTAACTCATTGGGCTCAATATTTTTTTTTCTGATAATTGGGCTCAATATTAGTATATTTGTTTCTTGTTTTGAAAATTTAAGGTTTTTTAAATATTTACTTTTATAAAAATAATAGTAAAAAAACATATAAAAAAAGTATGATCAATCAAATGGAACGTCAACTTTTAAGAAGAAAATATAATTGGTAAATTTTAAAAAAAAAAAATTACAGTTGAAGAAAGAATTCGAGATTAAATTATTAGGTTCATAACGAATCATCTATTTTATTAAAAATATATTAATTTAAATATTTTATTATATATCATTATCAATATCTAAAGTTAAATTAATACTATGACCTAAATCATCTTAAAAATTTATATAACTCCTTAGTATCCAAAAACAGAGATTCATATAACTCTTTTTTTATTTTAACTTATGTTCAGAAAATGATTTTCATTTAAAATAAGAGATGAAAAACTAAAACTTATACTAGATTTTATCGTCAATTTGGACCTCCAAAATAGGTATTGTATCTTTTGCTTCTACTCCAATTCTTGATCAAATCATAAAAAATTTACTATTTATAAATGGATTTGTATTTAATATATTGTCGGTGTACAAATTTATACATTATCAATGAATCATACGATGACATCTCGTTTATAAATAAATATTAAAATTTAAAAATAAATGCAAATAATTATATCTTTTAATAAATAACATCATATAATTTATTGTTAATATATAAATCTATATACGAATAATACATCAAATATAAATCCTTTATAAAAACAAAAGGTCAACTAATTTTAATCTAAATTCTATCAACTTTTTCCCCTAAGCTAACACTAAGATTAAAATTGGTTAAAATAATCCTTCCCTTCAATCAATGCTTATGCTAAGTTTTAGTTAAAATGTAGCAACAAAAACGACAAAACTTCAACTGTAACCTGACAGAGACCTTGGATTGGATCTTCTAACAACTTCCAAAAACTTTTGCTGTCCTAATTCTTCTCCATAGATTCACTTCAAAATCCCAGTTCCCCAAGGTAAGTTTCCATCTTTCTTTATCTCATTCTGTCTCTCAAGAACCTTCCTGCTAGATCTTTGTTTAATTATTTTCAGCTTTGATTCTAAGTTTATCATAAACTTTCATGGCAAACCAGTTTTGTATGAAACTATGAGCTTTAAGTTACTTGTAAAGATCTTACAGATCTTGGCCTTGCACTGTTGCACACATCATGTGAAAAGTTTTAAGAATCTTTCTGGACCAAACATTGATTTCAATGCGGATAATTCTCTAAATTTTCTCTTTTGATTCTGTTAGTTACTTAATTGGAATTCATCTTTGTTTTCGGAATGCTTTAGTGATCAGGGATCAGGGATTTAAAGACTGAAATTTCAGATTTGGTTTAAGAACAGTAACTGAATTGGGATGAATTTATATGTAATTGAAAGAAACTTTACAATTTGGAGGTTGAGGAGATTGACTTCTAAAAAAAAAGATCATATGATAATCAGCAAATCAAAGAGCCATGCTGCTAGGTTGGAGCCCCCTTGTCCCTTGACTCCCCTTTTTTATTTTAAGGGTGGTAGGGTAGCCTGGTATTTCTTAATGCCAGAAGAATGTTATCTGTTCCAGTTTGTTTGCAAACTTTGGGCTATTTACATGATAATGAAATCGCATAAAGGCACATAAATTTGAGATTAAAAACTCAACCACTTTGGTTAATTTAAAATCTATGTTTCTGACTGTTGCAGGATTCCTGGTTTATGTCTGCTGAATCTTCCTAATGGCCTGTAATGGTGCAAACCAGCCTTTGCTCTCAAGATTAGCAACTTCGACAACTCAAAGGAGTAATGGGGATGCACCAAAGAAGAGAAGGCTTCGCCGTGTTAGAAGTGCTCCTTTAGCAGAGTATGGTCCTACTGATATTAATGGAGATAATGCACTTCCACGTTCTGAGTCCATTTTCGGGAGACTTAACCCAAGTCTTAAGAAAGTAGCCCTATTCTTTACGGTATATATGGGTTTAGGCACCATTTGCTTTTATATAATCAGGAACCAAATTAAAGGGGATAAAACAAATGGGATTCTTGATGCTGTTTATTTCTGTGTTGTTACAATGACAACTGTTGGATATGGAGACCTAGTTCCTAACAGCGACCTTGCAAAACTACTAGCCTGTGGTTTTGTCTTCACAGGAATGGCTCTAATTGGACTTGTACTGAGCAAAGCTGCAGACTATTTGGTCGAGAAGCAAGAAACATTGCTGGTTAAAGCCTTACATATGAATCAAAAAGTTGGTCAACTTGAGGTTCTAAAGGAGATTGAGAATAATAGGGTGAAATACAAGTTTTATACAACATTGATCCTTCTTGTGGTGCTTATATTAGCTGGGACCATTTTCCTATCTAAAGTTGAGAATTTAGACCCTCTCGATGCATTCTATTGCGTTTGTTCTACCATTACAACCTTGGGATATGGAGATCAAAGCTTTTCAACTGAAGGGGGTCGTATTTTTGCTGTATTTTGGATTTTAGCTGGAACTATTTGCTTGGCTCAGTTTTTTCTCTACATTGCTGAGCTAAATACAGAGAACAGACAAAGAGCATTGGTGAAGTGGGTTCTTAGTCGAAAAATGACAAATGTAGATTTGGAGGCAGCTGATTTTGATGATGATGGGGTTGTTGGGTAAGGATTTGCAGATTATTAGCTTAGATTCTTTGATCTGCTTTCCTGTTGCAAGTCTCATTTCCTAATGGTTTCTTTTTATAGTTCAATCTTATGTTGCTCCGACTCTTCAATTTTTTTTACAGTCTTCATGTCCGATGCATATTCAGACATGGATATGAGGATATGACATTCCAAGGATCCTCCAAATACATGGAAAAACTTGGAAAAAATTGAACATACTCATGTCGGACACATTCCCATATCCGACACTTACATCCGAGTCTGAGTAACATAGATTCAATCATAATCTTCCTTTTTACACAGCTCAAGGTGTTAGCGGCTTAATTAACATCTTCCCTTTTTCTTTGCTTAATTTTTACAGAGCTGCTGAGTTTGTTTTATTCAAACTTAAAGAGATGGGGAAGATTTGCCAAGATGATATTTCACTTATCATGGAGGAATTTGAGGAACTAGACGTTGACCAGTCTGGAACCTTGTCAGTATCTGATATAATTCTAGCTCAATCAGTTGAAACTAGGGGCTCATAGAAACCATACATATAATGAAAGGTTAGTTTTCACCAGCATCTATAGGTGGAACAAGGTGAATAATCTTACAGCTATTCTCTAAACCTGTTTTGATTTATTGCCTAATTGGTCTTCAACAGGTTGAATTGAACTTCTTTTTTCCCTGGTAATATATGAATTTGCTGAGCTAGGAAGTAGAAGAAACTTGTTCTCGGCCACCGCCCACTTTTGGCTCCTGTGTTCCGCTGTTCATTGACACAAATGAATCAATTTCGATGAAAACTTGGCACCCAGTTCAACAAGGCATTTCACAATGACGATTCTTAGCAACTTCTGATAAAGTTTAAAGTATGACTGTTGCATTATTACCCAAATGTTCAATGTTGCATGTCAATTATAGAAAACTGTATCTATAAATTGGTTCTTTTAGAAAGGATCTCAATGCAGCTTTAAATGAAGTAAAATGGAAAAATTTTGAATTTAATGGTTATTTTGCAAAAGGGAAGAAAAAAAAAAGTTCACTTTTAAAGAAGAAATATCCTTCCCTTTTGCATCCCCCCTAAATAAAGGAAACTTGGTCGATAAATGATAGAAGGTGAATGATCATTGGCCTTTGAACTCCTTATCAGTTTATATGAATAACATGTAATAGTCTACCAATGATCAAAGTTTTCTCTTATGTAAATGAAAATCTTGTTATGTAAACAAAAGAGCAATATATACAAGTTTCCAAACTTAGATGGCAAGCCATTTCATGCTCTCATATTTAGATGACAAGCCTTGTTTCAATTTTTGGATTAAACTGCAAAAGCACAACTCAAGCAATTGTGATGAAGAATCAACTTCTTTTTTTCTGTATTTTCAGTCCAAAATCCTTTGAAATCTACAGGCAAAAAATTACATTGGAACCCAAAGATGAATATAAAAACTCCGAATTCGTATTCTCATCAGCATATTTATGGCTAATATCTGCTGCAAGAAACATAAATTTTGTAGATTAATTTCAATCATCTTTTATATAATTAAGATCAAACATGCATGTATAGACTTGGGATAGACTCATCAAGTGTACAACATTTACTGCATAGAAATTGATTTTTTTATGTTCCCCAAAAGTATGAAAGCCATCAACCACTTCAATGAAATGGATCGAGTCATTACCATAGTTTTGTTTAAAGGGGGAAAATATCTTAATTTCTCATGAACTATTGAAATTTCGCAATTTTGGATGTGTATGCGAAATTTCCCATAATCTAGCACATAAGCAAAAAAATAAACAAAGCTCCTTTCACTGCAACAGAAAACGACATCAGCTTGGATCTTCCAGGAACTTTCCAATGTATTTGGAACCCAAGTTCCCTCTACTTATAAGCACTTTATATTGAATTGCAAACTTGCTTCCCTCTGGTAAGTCTCTTCTCTCTCCCTTGAACTATCCGAGGCCTTCTTTTCGGGCTTGTTGGTGAAGAACCTAAGCTTAATACTAGATTTCCATAAAGCTTTTTTTTTTTTTTCTGAATTGTTGCCGTCTCCCGTATTGGTATAGTTTCAATATCTATATTTTTATTTACTGATCATTTTATATATGATGTTAAGGAGTTTATAACTATGAAATTCTATGTTTTAATGCTTCTAGCAGGTAGTCTTAATGTTGGGTCATTTCCACTCAATCATTGCAATGGCCTCCAATGCTGCAAAGCAGGCCAAGTTGGCAATGGCTGCAGGGTCTCAAACCTTAACAAATGATGAAAATGCTCCCAAGAAAAGTAGCTTTCAGAGTTGCAAAACTACTTCAGTAGCTGCAAATTGTGCCCCTCCAAGTACTATTCGGTCCGATTTCCGTCATCTTAAGTGGCTTGGCATATACTTTGGTATCTACATGGGTGTTGGAACTACAAGCTTTTACACATTGAAGAACCACATCAGAGGGAAGAAAACTAATGATTTCATCGATTCACTTTACTTATGTGTGGTAACAATGACCACAGTTGGTTATGGAGACCTTGTCCCTCACAGTTTCCTTTCACAACTAGTATGCAGTGTTTTCATAACCGTAGGAATGTGTCTGTTTGGAATAGTAGTGAAAATGGCTGCAAATTACTTGGTTGTGAAGCAACAAATGGTGCTGGTTAATGCCCTACACAAGGCTCGAAAAATCGGTCCAATGGAAGCCCTTAAGGAGATTGAAAGCCTCAACATAAACTACATTAAGTGTCTGATATCTTTGATTGCTATGGCAGTGCATTTTGTCATTGGGATCTTTGTTCTGGTTACTGTCGAAGGAATGGACTTCACTGATGCAATCTATTGTGCTTGTACTACCATGACAACCGTTGGCTTTGGAGATGAGAGCTTCTCAAGTGAATTTGGTCGCATGTTTGGTATAGTTTGGATTTCGACCGGAACTTCCTGTTTAGGCCAGCTATTTCTCTACATTGCAGAGGTATATACCGATATCGAAACAAAGAAATTGGTCAAGTGGGTTATTACTAGCAGCAACATTATAGCCAAGAAAGACCTGGAGGCAGCTGATAATATTGGGTAAGATACTAAGATTTAATTACTTGCTCAATTAAGTTGGTTTGCTTGCCCCCATAAATCACTTCAATAATTCATTTTTACATTGATTTTTTTCTATATATATAGGGCTGCTGATTTCATCTTATATAATCTAAAAGAGATGGGAAAGATCAAGCAAGAGGATATTTCAGTGGCCATGAAGGATCTTGATCTTGATGTTGATGTTGATGATCAGTCGGTGTCCGATGTGATTCCAGCTCAATCATCTCAAGAGAAGTAGTGATCATGTAGTAGAGTTTTAGGGATTTAGATATCTCCAATTATCATAATTTTCAACCTTTTTCAGGTTGAAGTAGTACTTCTCATCGGAAGCCATAAGTTTGACTAGGTTGTAAAAACTTCATGCTACTTAAATGTTTTGAAGACTGAACGTACGTACATGTAATTTTATTGGAATATAATGATGGATTTATTCTACAACCCAAACCAATCTCCTTTTGAACTATAATTGAATCCCACATTTTTGAGATATAAACAAAGCAATAATTCGATCAAACCCAAGGCTAAAACCCAGGCCCGTGACAAAGCCCACCATCCAACCAAATGAAGAACTGGATTGGTTAGATTGGCTCGTTTGCAAGGCTCTTG
Organism: Fremontodendron californicum; assembly: GCA_030761205.1. NCBI lineage: Eukaryota > Viridiplantae > Streptophyta > Magnoliopsida > Malvales > Malvaceae > Fremontodendron > Fremontodendron californicum. The sequence continues at coordinate 21,358,801 of JAULJL010000033.1, forward strand.
GCCCATTACCTTAGTCAAAGTCCTAGTGACGACTAGACTTGTCTAGGGCCGGGTAGCCCGTCCGACCCGATAGACCCGGCTTGTATTTGGCAGGGCTTGAATAAGATATTTTTGTAATTTGGACCGGCCTGGTCCTATTCGAATTATAATTTATTTATTAAAAAATATTTTTATTTAAATTTAATAATAAAATATATATAAATATTAATATAAAAATAATATTTTAATATTTTTAAATAGTAAAATGAGCTTATACGAGTCGGTCCGGATCCGATCCAAATAGGTTTGAACAAAAAAATATTAATTTTTTCGAATCACGACCGAATCCGACTCATGAACAGATCTAATGACGACCAAAGACCATGGTCAAACTTTTTTTATTTACAGCCAATCACCCATCAAGCACATTCGATCATGTTACATCAAGAATCAAGATCAAAGGCTGAATGATTGTGTGTTAAAAAAGGGGACCCATCTAAACAGTGGTCCCAACACCTACTTAAAATCATAATTGGGAACCCCTTTTTGAATTTTCTGGCTGCCCCTCAACAACTGTGGGACCCAGTGAACCCCATCAATGTACCGTTTTGGCCGTACGATCAGAAACATAAGAACAAGATTATCATATAATCAATCCTTCCTGGCCCCACATGAAAGAATCAACGTCCCAGATTAAACGTGAGGGAATATTAGAGTACACCTACGGAGTAACTTACTATATACTATAGCCTGCTGCCCTGCTGCTATAAGTCCTTGCCAAGGATCTAACACAAATTCTTTTTGTTAAATAAAAATTAAAGAATACTTTAATGTTAAACAATTAGATTAGAATCTTTGTAATCAGAAGTAAAAAAATATATATTATTATTGTTATTTTTTTTTTTACTTCTTTTTGAGATGAAATAATGAAAAATTTGTATTAGTATAACATTTAGATGCAAATATAATTCAAATTTTGATTAATTCATTTATAATAAACTAAACATGATTTGTTTATATAATTAATAACTAATTTTTAAAATTAAAAAAAAAAAAAAAATGAATTAGGTATAGATGATTAATAAATTCTTTTTTGTTTTTTTAATTTAAAAGGTCAATTGCAGGCAGGGGTTAAGTCAAGATTTTAGTCAACATTTATTCTTCAAGTGGGTATTTATAATCCACAAAAATCTTTAAATGGTCCTCCACCCATGGCATATTTGATGTTAACATTTTTTCTTTTTTTTTGGGTACTAAATTTAAGAAATTAACATTTTATTTACATTATAAAGTATACTTGCAAGCCTAAATATTAGAATGACCAACATTTTTCTATTTTACAAAATGTAAAGGTTAATATTGTAAATTGGTATTAGACTATTGTAAGAGTATTTATTTTTCTAAAAAGGTTTTTTATTTTATTTTTATTTAGATCATTTCTCATTTTCCTCTATACAAACTAATAAAGCATATAGAATGACTAGATCCTACTTCAATCATTGTCAAATCACAATCATGATTTAATAAAATTTAGAATTAGATCCTAACCAAAAAAAAATTACAAAAAAAATATCTCCTCATTTCTCAATAACTCCTCAATCATTCATTCTCATCTTGAAAAACCAAAGTTAAAAATAAAAAAAATAAAAAAAAAAAAACAGTAAAAAAAAAAAAAACCTACTACTAGTAAATAATTAATTATTATTATTATTCCTCCAAAATTTACAGTTCACAAAAAAGGAAAAAAAAAAAGAGAGAGAGAGAAGTTACACCAAAAAGAGTTAGAGATTACAGTAATGACTTGAAACTCCTACTCGGACTTGTAACTGTCAACAGTGAGTTCGGGTTGAGCAGAGTCAGAGCCACCGGGATGAGCAGCAACATAATCAAGGAGGCCTTCACCGGCCTTATCAGCCGGATCAGAGTCAGAGCCACCGGGATGAGCAGCAACATAATCAAGGAGGCCTTCACCGGCCTTATCAGCCGGATCAGAGTCAGAGCCGCCGGGATGAGCAGAGGTTTTCCCAAAGAAGATGACAGCAACAAGGAAGAGAGAAGTGGAAAGAAAAAGAGGCCAAAAGTAAGTTAAAATGGTGAGAAAAGAAGGTGCAAAAATGATGAGGGAAGAAAGGGTAAGTGAAAGAGTGAGTGTTAAGATTATTGGGTACTTGAACTTAAGCAGTTTTTCTGGGATCTTCATAGTTTGAGAGATATGGAAAGATATACAAAGAAATTAAAAGGGTTGGTGCTGTTTTTAAGGGAGAGGAGGAAGTGAAGCAAAGCAAAGCAAAGAGAAGAGAGATTCTCTAGGGAAAAGATGGTAAAGAGAGGGTGTTTTGGAGTTTAGATTGTTAAAATATGGGGAGGCCATATCTGTTCAGGTCGAGTCGGATCGGATCGTGTCCAATTTTTTTTTTATTTAGATTCAATTTAATCCGAACTCGAAAGCTTACATTATTATTTAAAAAAATATTAAAAAGTTATTTTTATGTTAAAAAGAAATTGATGAGGCCTAGCTAGTTTTTAAAAAGAGGGAGGGTGCATGGGACATTTCAACGGTAAGATTAACATGTGGCATGCACATATCATTTGTCCTTTCACTGAAATTGTCGGCTACTTTGTATTTTTTTTCAAAATGGCACTGCAAATTTAGCTTTAACTAAAGTTTTTGTAAGCTTGTGAGTATGATAAGATTAAGATCCAATCCAACGTATGGTGCAGTAACCAAAGGCCTGAATTTATTCCTCTCATTAATTCACAACAAATATTATATTCTTTAAGAAACCCTGGCTTTTTTAAACCCTATCTTTCCTACATCTTCATCTTGGTCTGATCACTAACATTTTAAAATTTTGTGTTCAAACATAGGAAACCCAACGTTTTGTTTCATCTCTTTGTATTGGAGTTTTAACTTTTGAGTTGTGGTAATGGGAAATAAGTGAATAATGACATTATCATTAGAGAGCTGAGTTTCACATTTTTCTCTTTAGTTTCATGCAATGGTATTTTTTTTATTTTTTATTTTTGTAATGCAATTAGGTTAAGAGTATTTTCGTTTTTGTCTGAACCTAATCTCCTACTCAGACACTGTTAAAAGTATATTTTTTGTATCGATTTGGTACGCATTAAGATTTTATTAAAAGAAAAGTTCTTGCTTAAATCTTGAACCCAAACTCTAAAAAAAAAAATCCATGTTGAAGGTTGAGAAGTATAAATTGTTTCAAGATAACTTCATCAACCACTCCAAGGAATCAAATGTGGGTGTTGCTTGTACAAGTAAAAGAACCAAAACTATGAAAAGTGACATGTATAGGAAACAGAGACCATTGAAGGTTGATATTTTTTTTGGAGAAAAGTTAAAAAATAGAAAGAGGAAAATGACATTATTTCACTCATATCCTTTATTGACTTAGCATTAGCAATGTGTCAGTATGTGAGTGCAATTAGCCTTGCCACAGTGGCTCCTGCCTATGGATATGCAAATTAGTGTTAATTATAGTCATCCCAGATGATGTTGCTATTGAGAAGGTATGTGTAAAATATGGTGTGGATGAACACATTTCCTTGAATAATTATTACTTTTATTTGATTCTTGAAAATACTGTTGAAGTCTCAGTTAGGATTGAAAAGATATTTGTAGGATATGGTGCAGGATTTTGAGGAATTTATACCTACTCATAGATATTACAAACAGATTTATCTTTTCCACATGTAGCTTTTTTATGAGATTTATTGTCTATATTTTCTATGAATTGCAACATAACTCAAAGTTATTTTCTCTTGCAAACATCTCTAGCATCAAATTTTTGAAGCACGTAACCAGCATCAATTACATACAAAGACCATTATGTCAATGTTGCTAGGAGGCGGGCGCTAGAAGCAAATGAATTAGCAGCAAAGAACAAAAAGGCAGTCAAGTTGATGGCAAAGACCTGAATCGAATGAATGGTTGCACAGCTGACCAGGAGAAAGAAAACCCAAGTTTCTTGAGTCATTGTAATGGTGGTTTCTTTGCTGATCAATTTGAAAATTTGGCAAACTTCAGGGCCTGAGATTTGGGAGCAGGGTAGCAGTCTAGATGCATTTGTGGTTAGAATGTATACTTGGCTTTGAGCTGTAATCTTATATACCTGCTTGACATTTCAGGTTCCTTTCAAGGAATGACAGGCTCTTCCTTGGGAGTTCTTTAGCCATGAACTGTGTTGGAGCTGTTAGAGTGGCAAAGGCCATCAAATGAACCCTGCTAAGATGTTGGATTCGGTACTTTCAAGCATTCCCTGTAGGGTCAGGAGGCATATAGACATGCTTGTCGATGAAGTTTCAGTAATCATTCAGCCAAAGTGACCTTAATTTTTGGGAACGACCAGGCAAAATACTACCATTAGGGAAAATCAGGCACATTCATTTAGTAACAATTGAAGCTTAGGACTTTTAGTTTTTACACTGATAATCATTCTTTTGCCCAAAGAAAAGAGGAATTCATTAGTTTCATGGAAACTGCTTTAACAAACAATTTTGAAACCCCAACTTATAATGAATATTTACAGACTGCTGTTTTGTTATTTTGCAGTTCAGATTCCTCTTAGAACTGCAAAATTCTGAGGCGTTAAACTTGTTCAAATGCTTGAATTGTTTTATGAACACATCTTATTTATTCACTCTCCCAAGGTCATCAACCTATTTATTCTCAGGTGCTCCATTTTACCCTTGTTCTTGATGCTGCACTTCCTCCAAGCAAATCGAATAACAGCATGTGTAAAAACCTGATAAATTCTAAGAATACCAAGGTGTATGTTGGCACAAGATACCCAAGAAAATTGGAGTAAAAGAACTTAAAAATCTTACTTTAATATCTTTTGCATTACTACTGAAACCAAATGGTCTGTTTGATGGCTTATTGTCAAAATACATAACCTCAAGAATTCGCTTGTCTCCAACAAAACAAAGACTTATAATAATCGGTGACAGTAATTCAAACTGAGCACTGGTAAATATATCTTAAGCTATGGAAATTAAGCCGAAAGCTCCACTCACTGGGGGTACCGCTTCTCAAATTGCGACTCATTGCAATGTGGGTCTAGCCATTCCCTGGGAGAAGCCTTGGACATGTTGGGGCTTGCTTTCCCACCACCACCTACAAGCTCTCTTAGATTTTCCACCTTATTCTCACGCCCTGTCCCACCGATCCTTCTATCAGCTTCTTTCAGTTTCTGTTTAAACCGTTGCTTACGACTGGATGGATTCAGCTCTTGCTGCCTTGATTGTGAAGGAGGAGCGCCGTGTGGTCCCAAGTAGATGTTCTCTTCTTTTTTAGTCTGCAACAAGCCAAAATATGAACATGTCTACATCTTAGTTAACAAGATAGGACAAAAGCTTCAAAAAAAATGCATCTTGTCGACATCTACAGATATTAATATTGCAATTGACCTGTGAAGGAGATTTTGATGTTTCTACTTCTGAAGCATCAGCTTTAGTTTTATCTGATTCTTCAATTCCCAAGCTTGGAATCACAAATCCATCAGTGTCTAATGAAAAACATTAAAAAACTGGACATTAACATAAGGATTACTCAGGTAGAGCTTAATCAATTTCAATGAGAAAATCATTTCTAAACAGAGGGAATTATAATTAAACTACACTTCAGCACACAGACAGAGGTAACTTTATAAGATTTCAACAAAGCAAAATGCTGCTAAATACCAAATCACTCTATTCATCGGGGACGGGAAGGAGTATAAAACTCTCTCCCTCTCTACTGATAAGGACCAGCAATACTAAGACAACATGAGAGAAATCAACATGAGGTTTAGACAGCCTCTTACTAACTCTAGGAGTCACCTCTCTAGAAGAGGCCACTTAGCACAGCCATCTTTAAACAATGTTCAAGATATACTGGTATTTCGATCATTGTCAAAAAGGAAAAACAAAACAGTTTCATTCCTTAGTAGAGATGCCAAAGTTGACAAAACACAAAATGAAGGAACTAACCACTTATTGATGATGGAATTGAGTCAACTTCATTGTACACCAAAAAAATGAAATGGTGACATGGCAAATCAAAACAACAAACTAGTAGAAGCCACATATAATCAGCAGCATATACAGACACAAGAAGCAGGAACTGGACTAGATGAACTTCAAGCAATTGCAACCTTGAAAGTGAGGAGGAAAATAAAAATGCATTTGTGTTTACTATCACCTTGTTCTAAAACCAGCTAGTTCAAGACACCAAAAGTAATAAAGAACAAGCAAGGAACAAATGTTTAGAAGTTAGAACTGAGAACTTTAAGATATGCATTTAATTTACATCTACCAAAAACAAAAACACAAAATGGAAGTGATAGAAACTGAAAAAAGGACACCAAACAATCTCAAACTAGATTGATGCAAGGTAAACTGCTAACAAGCTTTCTTTTTCGGTTTCTCAGTTTATCCAAGAGATACCCAGTTATCAATTTTCTAACTTCTCAGCCTCACACTGATATCCTACACAAAGTAAAGCTTCATGAACTCCAATTCTAGTTTACTAGTAACCTTCAAATGCTTCTTAATTAGCAAAACAAATGACCTGCCTAAGATCACCACTTCTATATGAAGGTAACCAGATATCAACTAAAGCAATAAAGAACAATACAAATTACTTTCATGGCATGCTAATGAAGGATTAAAATGCATGATCCTCAAAACACTGTGGCTCAATATGGATACAGATCACTATCCCCCAATCAAATATCAACTCAACCAGTTAAACTTTACCAGATTAAACAGAAAGCATGCCCACCAATAAAAAAACAAATCAACATGCAAAAGGAATTAAAACAGATAATAGAAAGTACGAAATATAGCCCAAGTCATAGTTAATCATGCTCACAAAGCAATTCTCCAATGACAATCAATTCAAACGCCCGATTCTCTCACTTATATCAGTACAATCTAAAAAACCCCATATCTACTAATTAAATATAAATAAAAACCCACGTATAAAATTTTGATTTTTAGCACATGGATCCAAAATTCTCCTCATTTATCAAAATTTTCCCAGGAACCAAACAAACAAGTTACAGGGAGAGAAAAAGAGAGAGTTAATATACCCCACTCATCTTCTTGTTCATGGAGTGAAGGAGTAGTATGCACTGGAGATGGGTCCATGGGGTGCTGAAGATCATGGATTTCAATGGCAAAAGGGCAGCAAAGCCCAAACAGAAAGAGAGATCAACAAAAATCAACAGCACAAATCCCAAGACAAAATGTAAAGGAGAAAGCTTTGGAATTATATAGAAGCCCAAGGAAGAATCTTCAAATATGGAACTTTATTCTTTTTTTTATTAAAACATGGTTGTTCTTTATGGATTTTATGGAGAGTTATACACAGAAATTAAAAACCCTAACCCTAAAAAAAGGTTTGGGCTTTGGTGTTAAAATTTTCTCTTTTGTTTCTCAGAATTTTTTATGTATGACAAATGTATTCTCCGTACTACCCCTGATTTGGAGTAGCATTTTTCAAAGGAATTAATAACTTTTCTTAGTCAAAATATGTTATTTCTTGGTATAAATACATGATGTATGGTAGAGATTTAAAATCTAAAGAGAGAAGAATATGAGACATATGGCTCAATTGACACCGTTCGATTGAGTTTTGTTGAATCAATGGAGAAGAAAGAGAATAAAATTTTTTTATTTTAATATTTTAATGAAACATTATTCTACATACATCTATCATTAAACATGATATTCTCTTAAATTATGTAAAACAAAAATAGTAAATTATACATAATAAAATTATTTATATTTATTTTTAAAAAATTTAATAAATTAACATAATCTAATTAATAATGTATAATAAGTATAAACTCATAAAAAATAATGAACTATTATGTCTTAGTTTCTTGCTTGTTACCATTTCTTTTTCTAGGAAAGAAAGACAGTGACAAAAAGTACCATTTGAGTCAAACACACAAGAACCCATGCCCTTGCCTGGTGCTATTTTGACCTTGTTTAGGACACTTTGACTGCTCTTATCTGCAAACCCAAATTAAATATTTCTCTTTTTTGGGTATTGTAAATCTTGTATAACCTGAAGTCTGTACTGTTGAGTGTTGACTACTTCAAATGCACGAGTCAATTTATATTACTCGAATTCGAAAATAAATATCGAATATAAGTATGTTCGATATAGATATATTTAATTTTTTTATATATTTAAAAAATTATATTTTATATTTTTATTTACATATATGTCGGAAATGAATAATATAAATACTTAAAAAATAATAATAAGAATCAAAGTAACATAAAATGAATTATGGTAAAGGCTATCAAACCATGCTGCAGAGCCAGAGAGAGAAAAAAAATTACATTGTTTTTCACTTTTGTTGACTTCTGGTTGCCTTTGAGAGCAACTTGTTCAAAACCCAATCATTCATATGACAAGTCACATGTACCCAATTAACTAATGAGCTGGTTAAATTTTGTTTGATTTGAATAGGAAATGCACTAAACTATTGAGGGAATTTTAAAATTTTAACATAACATAATCCATAAATTAATCATTTTTGGTCGTATTAAATCCCCAAAAATTAATCATTTTTTGTTCTTTTTTTGTGTAAGTCTAAAAATTAATCATTTTTGGTTCATTGAAGATATTGAAGGATTTTAAGTTGTGTCTCCACATGAATTAAGTTCTATGTACCTTGTCGTTTTAGCTAATGCTAGCTGTGGATGTCTGTAAGAACAGAGGAGTAATGGGTACCTGACACTACCAGCCAAAATATATCTCTTTCATTAAGACTTTGGAGGGCATGCAACAGTAGAAAATGGAGTTAACATCATTGCATTTTGATGGGTTTTTATTGCAGACAAAAGAAAGTGGGTGAAAAATGTGACATGATTACTTATTACAGTTGATTTTGATTATTGGCTACCTGACAAATTTGCCTAAAAAAAACTTGGTTTTTTTGGTTCCATTTTGAGTCACTCAAGTAATCAAGTAAACTTGATTTACCATTTGCACTATTCTTTGTCTCTGGGGGTATTTGATTTGGTCTCTTTTGCTTGCAAAGGAAAGACAGTAAAGAAAGTAAAATGAGTTTTTTTTTTTTTTTTTTAGTGAAAGGGACAGAGCACCTTTCTACTTTCTGGGTCTTAGTAGCATTTTCAAATTCATTCTTAGTTTTTTATGAATTGTATAGTGCCATGTGGTGAACCTAGTCTTGCACATGGACTTGGCAATTCCAAAATCCAAACCTTTGAGGTTAATGGAAAGAAAAAAAAACTATAGTTTTGCTTTTCTCAAGAGAATCAGATAAGAACAAAGCACTTGGGTTTTGTGGAATACAGAAAGCTGACCAGTTTCTTTTTGTTTTTCAAGTAAGAGGGAAATAAAGGCTTAGATCCTCATTTCTAGCCAATTCCACCAGTTCTTGGCAGCTCAAATCTGGTAGAAAGCAACTGGTAGCATTCATCTGCTCTTTTTTTCTACTTTTGATTCTTATTCATAATTAGAAAGACTAAAGTCTAAATGTTCTGAATTTTTTTCTCTCTAGAATTCTCATTTGATCCCTGAAATCTCCTTTGCAACTTTTCTTTATTCAAGTCATAAAAGGTGTTTTTGCTCTCTTTCATTGATCATTCCTTATAGCATAACTCTGGTTCTATTTTGCATTTTTCTATCTGTTGCCATTTGTTTCTGAACTTTGATGCCATAATCTTTCCTATCTTTGAACATGGTAGAAACAACTGAGAATCAAATCTGTTCTCCATTTCATCTCTTCAAACCCTATTTACTTTGTGTTGCACTCCTTGTTCCTTCAATTGTTTTGACTAGTTTCCTTGGTTTGGGTTTCTATGTTACCCTTTTTACAATTACAATCTTGATTTTATCAACAAGTTTCCTAGTCAAATTCACAAAGAAAAGAAAGGTGGTTTTAGTAGAGAACCCAGCTTCCACAAAGCTACAAGTTGAAGAGAAAGTACAAAAGCCAATACAAATGGAAACTGTTTCACAATCTGGTGCTGCCCAAGAAGCTGATATTGGGATTCTGCATGAATTTCAAGTTGATGAATCACTAGATTTGACATCAGAAAGTGAAAGCAGTGATGATTCAGGGTCAAGTGAAAATCTTGAGCTAAACTGGTTGATTTCAGATAATGTGGAACAAAATCCTGAAATCTCAGATGATAATTCAAGCTCAGAAGATGATGAAGAAGAAGGGCTCATTGAAATTGCCATTCCAAGCAGTGACTCCAGTGGTTTGATGAGTGAAGAACCAAAACAAAATCTGCAGTTCAATTTGCCAACTTTCTTGCCAGAATCTATTTTCAAGCAGCAAGACCTTGTTGAGCTGTTGGCAGAAATAAATGAGGTAAATGAGGAAGAAAATCTAATTGAAATTGACATTTCAATGGGCTCTATCAAATGTCCAACTTTTTGAAATTAAAGCTTAAGAGTTAAAAAAAAAAAAAAAAACACCTTTGCCCAAAGCCCCAAACTTTGATGAGTTCAACAATTTCATGTTAAGAGTTGGGTTTTTGCTTAGAAATTAATAGTTTTCTTTATTTTTGTTATGCTTAAAATATCATGAACTTAATTCTCTACTCTCTTTTCTTTTTTTGCTGTAAATTTGGCTTTTTTATGATGAAGTTTAATGCTTTTTAGAGCATGTGTAATCTTTTTGACACACGCTATACAAAAAGGTCTCAACATTTTGACTTTTATATTGCGTGGGGAATAATTGCTGTTGGAGCCTTTTTTCTCATAGAATAGAAATGGAATCCATTAGGGCAAATAAAAAAATTCTATATATACATATTTCATACACTTCGTTACTTTTTTTAAGTTTTATTTTTTAAAAGAGTTTTGTTAAAAAATGTTTTTAAGCAGTATTTTAGTTATTATATTATTTATAGTAATAATTTTATATTAAATGTATTAATTGATAATTTTATTTATTATTATTTTCAATGCATTAAAAAAATATATTATTATATGTAATAATCTTAAAAAGTGTTTTTAAAGTATTTTTTAATATTTTTTTTTAAAATTTAATCTTTATGTTGTTAAATTTTTATATATGTGTGTGATATTAATGAGTATACAGTCAGCGAGTCCTGTTTAACTACTGCAATAGCTTTACCTATATTGTTGTTTAACTAATGCATTATTTATCATCCAGAACTTGTCAACTTGTCAAAATTGGTGAACTTATTGTGAATTTAATTTGATTTGATAAAAAAAATAACAATTAAAACTTGATCAACCCAAATTTGAAAATAATCCGAACTTAATTATTAGTTTATTTTAATTTTATAACTTACAATTATCATTATCATTTTGGAGTATGATTAAGTATGTAATTATCTTTTATTTAGGGAGTGTGATAAAATACGTAATTATTATATAAGTATATTTGATTTGATATTTGTTCTCTGTAAATAAAATGATGTAGTGATTATACATATATAGGTACAACACAAAATTTGTGATTATACTGTTATGACAATTTTTTATCATATGATTAGTTGAAATTTTTTTAAATTGTTATTGTTCTTTAGTTTTTTTTTTTTTTATAATGAAAGACAAATGTTTTTAAAAGATTTATTTTTAACTATTTTCGTTGCTTTAATCAATATATGAGAGGAAGAACAAATTCCTATATGAACTTGAAAAGATATTATATTAAAATTTGTCGATACATGTTCATTTCAAGTGGTTCTTGTTCAAATGTTTTTTTCCCTCTAAGATCGGTGTCAATAATTTTTAAACGAACAAATAATATTATATTAACAAGTTAATCTTTCACTAATAAATTGGAAGATTTGAAATAGAAAAAATAAAAAGGGAAATGTTAATCAGTGTATGTAGGAATATAGAAAAAAAAAAGTATAATTAATGTATTATGTTTTCTTGAATTCAGCAAGAATAATGTCTTAAATGCAAAAAAAAAATTTGAAATGATTTGTATATAAGTATATAAAACAATTCATTAATATGTGTATATTTTTTTGTTGAGTCATTCGTATATTTTATTATAATGATTTGTACATTACGTTATAATAATACATTTACAAATATGTAAATGAATTCGGATAATGATTTCAGGTATACGACATTACTCGTTTAAATAAAATGAATATTCGAATTCAAAAAGTTACTAGATAATGCCCAAATTTAAAATAAATAAAAATGAATCAGATAAATATTTATTTTTAAATTAAAAATTATAATATTTATATTTAATTTAAATATAACTTATTATTTATATTTAATAAAATTATAATTAAACATGACTCGATCAAATAATTTATTTAAATTAATTTGATTCTAAAATTAATAAATTAAACTCGAAATGATTCAAACTCGAATGATCCAAATTCGAATAATTCAAAACAATCTAAATTAAAAAATAAATTAAAATTTTAAAATCCAAATTGATTTGATCCAAAACCAAATCGATCCAACCCATTCATAGGTTATAGGATAATTTATGTTATCCAATTTATCAAGACAAATGAAAAACTTTATTAAAAAAAAAAAAAAGAGTGAAAATCTTAGTGTAAAAAATCGGTTTTTTTTTATCATAATATAGCCCAAAAATTTTTTATTTATCGAAATATCGTTGTTTTTAAATTAATTCTCAAAATCCGCTTATTTTTAATAAGTTGGGAAATCGCCATGGGCTATAGCGATTTTCTAACTGAATTTAAAAAAAAGAAATTAAAAATACAGTTGGGAAATCGCCATGGCTCATGGCAATTTCCTAACTGATTTTTTTATTTTTTGTATTTTAATATTAAAAATTGCAAACCGGTATACAAAAAAAAATTTTAAAAAATCCCTTGGTTTGTTTTTTTTTTTTCCAATATATATATACTAAAATTTTATAATTTATTTAATTTTATAATTGTATAAAAAAATAAAATTTAATTTCTTATTGAAATTTTATAAAAAATAAAATTTAATTTCTTATTAAAAATTTATAAAAAATAAAATTTATTATTATTAAAATTTTAGGAAAAATAAAATAAAATAAAATTTAATTTGTTATTTTAATTTTATAAAAAATAAATTTTTTTATACAGAAATATTAAGTTTATTTGTCTCTAAATTTAATTATTAATTAAAGTTGAATAAATAATTACATATTTATGCTCATTTACATTAATGTTAAGCTTATAAAGTATCAATAATCCGATCAACAATAAACCTTTTGACAACAAGATATAGTGTTGATGTAAAATATTTATTAATGAATCTAGACTGTTTTATTTTTTTAAAATTTATAATCTACTTTAACTACATGAGAAAAATATTCTAAATTTAAGTTTTTTTTTTTTAAAATTTGCAATATCTAAAAGTCAGATCAATATGCATATCATTTGAAATAATACTCAATTGGTTCTTTATTTTATTACTGAACAGTAATACAATATAATGGAGAAGTTATAAAAATTAAATTTTAAATTCATGTCTTTGTCTTTCATTTTCAGCAACCAAATTATTACAAAATTCAACACAAACCAAAAGTTAAAAGCTTAGATCTAAAATAATCCATAATAAAAGGATTGATCTAATAAATAAAATTTCATCCTATCGTCGGAAACTAAAAACAACATATTCAATAACTATTATGTAAATTGAAGAACTTATCTTGTCATTAGAGAGTTTTCTTGAGACATCAATAAATGCATCATATCTATCAAGCATGTTGAAGTTCAAGGATTAGAAGAAAAACAGATATCATCAAGTATGTTGAACTAACCTTATTATTAGAGAGTTTTCTTATTTTTTTAAAAATTTTAATAAGAAATTAATTTTTTATATAAAACTTCAATAAGAAATTATTACTATTTTTTAAAATTTCAATTAAAAATTAAAATTGATTTATTATAAAATTAAATAAATTATAAAATTTCAGTATATATATTTAAAAAAATAAAAAAACAAATCAAGAAATTTTTTTTATACCCATTTGTAATTTTTAAAATTAAAATACAAAAAATAAAAAATCAGTTGAAAAATCGTTATGATCCATGATAATTTTTTAACTTGTTAAAAAATAAACGAATTTTAAGAATTAATATGAAAATAATAATATTTTGATAAAAAATAAAAAAATTAAGTATATTATGATAAAAACAAGTAAAAAACCACCCACAAATTCCCATAAAAAAAAATTCCTCACAACATAGGCCCCACCAATAACCCCAAAATGTAGGCCCTCGACTTCCAAGATACCTCCAAAACAGAATCTCAACCCTTGGATTTACATAAACGAGAACTGAACAAGATCAGAGCCGTCCATTACATCCCTACTCGAATTTCGCCCCATTTTCTGACACTCTCCCGTCCGACGTGGCACTTAACTACGTTTAAAATCCGGGTTTCAAGTCCGGGGACTTCGAAAATTTGAAGCTGTTTTGTTTCGCAAAATTAAAAAAATTTAAAAATCCTCACTTTAAAAACTCTGCTCTCTGTCTAGCTTTTGAATGGTAATAAAGAGGTCGTAAATCACAGTAAGGTTTCGCTTTTTTTTTTTTCTGCTGATATTTGATAAATTAATTAGTCCTCAATTTTGTAAATTTTTTGGGGTTTTTTTTTTTTGGTGTGCTAAAAAGTTAGGATTTTTTATGTCAATATTTTAAAAATTGTAATTTGTTTGGTTTTGTTTTTAGTGGGTTTTCGTGGGAAATTTTTTGGGTTAGTTTGGTTGCTGAAAAATGTGGTAAATGAAGAGGAATTTTCAATTATTAGATTTGGGATTTTTTTTTCTGCGTCCAAATTGAAATTTTCATAAAATTAAGCTTAATAGACTCTGTTTTTAGCTTTGTTAAACTGGGATTTATGATTTATATTGGTAGAGAAACAAAAAAAAAAAATTATGAGATTTAAAGTGTCCTTTTTTTTTTCCTTAGGAACCAAACAGGGTACTTTTATTTATTTATTTTGAGTAGTTAGTTTTTACGAGTCAAGTTTGGGTTTTTCTTTGTTTTTGAACATGTTCGAACTCTTGTGGATCTATAATAATGCAATTTTGCTTTCTACGTAAAATTCTCTGTAATTGCTTTACTTTACTTTTGTAGTATAAAGTTTTGGTTGGTTGAATTCTGTTTGTTTTGCTGTAGCTCATTTCAGTATGATGATTTTTTTTTTCTTCTTAAGTTGAATGCTCCTTGTAGTTTATATTTTTCTTATATGGAGAGTGTATCTGTTGTTCTTGGTTACAGCTGTTTGCTAATTGTATTTCATGCGAAGCTTAGGAGAATTTTATTTTGTGTCGAAAAGAAATTTCTTTTGTTATGTGAAAAGATTGCTGAGTGGTAGCGACCTAAGTTGTTTGACTCTTCATTTTTCTTGAAGTATCTGTGTTTGACTCATATCCGGATATGATTATAGGGATATGACAAATATACGGAAAAATTTAGAAAAAATTGAACATGCTCGTGTCTGACACATATTTATATCCCGACCCTCACACCGGAGTCCCGAGTAACATAGGTAGCATCTGTTTACCAGGTTCTTTTGTCTTGAGTGCAATTAACTCTTTTGTTTTATTATTATAAATATTTTTATTTGGTTTCTGCAGCTTTTTTGTTATTCCATCCTACAACTTTGGAAGGCAAGGGAAAGAGGTGTTTCTGTGTAAAGCGTTTAATTTGAATTGGATTGGTTATGGGTGAAGAAGACACAAAAACTGAAGTCCCTGAGCCAGTGGCTAATGGGACTTCTCTGCCGGAGAAATCTGGTGAAGCTGTAGTTGAGAAAACAGAAGAAGAAAATAATGGGATAAAGGAAATGGAAGAAGATAAGAAAGATAATGAGAAAGTTGAGACTGAGAAGATGGATGAAGACCGAGAGGTCAAGCAAGATAAGGAAAGCAAAGAAGAAAAGGAGGAACCGATGACTGAAGCAATGGAAGAAGAAACGGATTCAAAAGAAAATGACAAGAAAGTTGAAAAGGAGGAAAGCAAAGATGAGGTGGATGAAGACCAAGAGGTCAATCAAGATAAGGAAAGCAAAGAAGAACAGGAAAAAGAAGAAAAGGAGGAAGCGAAAACTGAAGCAATGGAAGAAGAAACCGATTCAAACGAAAATGAAAAGAAAGTTGAAAAGGAGGAAAGCAAAGATGAGGTGGAGGAGAAAATGGATGGGTTGAAAGAAGAAGAGAAGGCTGAAGAGAGTAAGGAGGAAAAAGGTTCAAGGAAGCGTGGGAAAGTTCAAAACACTGGGGTGAAAGTTAAAAGGAAGACAAAAAAGGTGGAGGAGAAGAAGGAGCCAGAGCAAAGAACTCCTCTTACAGATCGCCCTGTGCGCGAGCGTAAATCTGTTGAAAGGCTGGTTGCATCTATTGACAAAGATGCTTCAAGGGAATTCCAAATTGAAAAGGTTTTTTCCTTTCTTCCTTGGCTATATATATATATATATATATATATATATTTTTAATGATTTAGATGTTTAAATTCTGTATTTTGAAGGTCCATAGGAATTAATAGGTTGCTTTGGCATTTGCAGGGCCGTGGTACTCCACTTAAAGATATTCCTAATGGTGTGTTATTTTTTCTTATATCACTCAAATCATTTGGTTAATGTCTTGTATTCTTTACGCAGACAATATCCTACAATGGGTTTGTTTGATGCTATAGTTGTAAATCCAAATAAAGCTCAGGATGCTGTTTCTTTAGTTTAATTTTGTTTGTGTCTTTCCCCTAATTATTTCTGCCAAGTTCCTTGAATGTATGTTAGATGTCCATTTCTTTTAAAAGGAAATATGTTCTAGGTATTTGATATTAGTTCAGAACTATGACGTATGTAACATCTGCTATGTCATCTTCTGCAGTGGCATTCAAGTTGTCTAGAAGGAAGACTGATGACACTTTCAGACTGCTTCATACTATTCTCTTTGGAAGGAGAGGGAAGGTAATTTGATTGCTTCAAAGTTTTTGTTTGTTTATATCCAGGATTTTTCCATTTTTCGCTTTATTCTCTTAATTTCATGATAAGGGCGTATCAAACTTACAAGCACGCATAAACAGAGTCTCTAGTGATACATGTGTGCACGAGTATGGCTATGTGTGTTTGCAAAGAAACTATGCTTGGATGATTCTGGGTTGCTGCACAAGTACTTTGCTGATTTTGCTTTCTGTTTACGAGACTCACATTCCTGTCTCTTGCAGGCAGCTCAGATCAAGAGCAATATATCCCGATTTTCTGGTTTTGTGTGGCATGAAAACGAGGTAAGAGGATAATAAGATTAAGAAGCAGAATTTTCTGTTGTACCAAATTGATTTTTCTGTAGGAATTACACTTCTGGGCTTTAACCTTTTAGGTGTTTGTAGTTTATCTGCTAGTTTAAGCCGGCTGTATGGTTAACTTGTTTTTTGTTGATATTAATGCGCTATAGTAGATTTTTTTCGGGCTTTTTTCATTCAAATGTTGTGATAATTACAGGAAAAGCAAAAAATTAAAGTAAAAGAAAAGTTTGACAAGTGTAATAAAGAGAAGTTGTTGGAGTTTTGTGATGTGCTTGACATACCAATTACAAAGGCTACTACGAAGAAGGTTTGTTGATTATTACTGTAATTTGTGCTTTAATTCTGTCTATATGTCAAGGAAATGATGGCCATTCCATTGCTTTGATTCATGAAGAACCTTTTCTTAGTGGTAGTTATTAACATTCATTCAAATTGTTCAATAAAAGCCCTACGTGTGTATGTGCACTAAGTAGGCTTGTCAATGGGGTTCTTTTTCTCACATAGGATGCAGTAAAATGGTGGGTAGGCAAGTCTGTATGTATGTAAAGTTATATATCTATGGGTTATCTTTTCCTTTCTTTTTTATTTTTCTTCTCTAGAAAGTCAATTTTTGTTGTTTTCAGCTGAGAGACCCTCATTTAGTGATTAGTTTTTATAGTTTGGAAAGTACTAAGAATCTTCTATCCCTTTTCCTATCTAGGAATGCAACAGTTATAACGAATTTGATCCTGCTACTAGGATTGTGCTTCAATTGAAGGCTAGGGGTGAGTTTTGTAGTTTTCAAAAGCTCCTATTTAGGTGACGCAATTAGTACTGTAAAAATCAATATCACCACCCAAGTCCGGTGTCATTTATATTAGGCCTTGTTAATACTACTTTCACAAGCCTGAACATAATACTAATTTTGATACTAAAGAAGTTGAATATCTCTAATGGTTGTTACTAAGCTTAAAATGGACATTCAGGAAGATATCGTTACAAAGCTGATAGACTTTTTGGAGGCCCCTCATACTACAACTACTGTTCTACTTGCTGAAAAAGACAAGGTTCTTAATTTTAACTGCAGTTTTCGCTAAAGTTCAATCTTTACATGCTTTCTTTCTAACCTATAGTTTCTGTTTGTTATCCAGTCAAGTAAGAGTAACAAGCGCAAAAGGGTTACCAAGTCTGGGACCACATCAAAGCGATCAACAAAGGTATTAGTTTCTCCAGCGTTTTGTGAGGCCTGTCACCTGTGTTTACCATGTTTAAGGAAATATTTGTTTTCCATTCAATTAGGTCTCGTATGTGTAAATAACTTGTAGGCTATGTGAGACCTTACTATTTTTAATATAGTCTTTGGTTATGGACTTGGAAGTCATTATTATATGGTTTTACTCTTCTTTTTTTTTTTTACATTCATTTTCATAGTTATTTTCTTTTGTGTTTTTTCCTTTGTTTGATGTATCATGCAGAGTCGAAGAAAGAGTGTTGATACTCCAAAATCAGGGAAAAAGAGTACACCTGATTCCGAGGATGAGTCTGAAGAAGAAGAAGAAGAGGAAGAGAATGAAAAAGAAGAAAATGAAAATGGTGTTACTGAAAAATCCGAGGACGAGACGCCTGAGGATTCTGAAAGTGAGGAGAAAAATGAATCTGAAGAAGATGTAGGGAAGAAGAAAAAGAATACAAAAGTATCATCCAGAAAGAAGGAATCTGCCGAAAAAGCTAAAAGGAAGAAAGTCACAGTTCCTAAAAGGTCTACTACACCACAGAGAAGAACTCCAAAAACACCAGCATCTAAAAGCTCAAAGGCTGATGAGGATAGTGATAAAAGTCCAAAGGTTTCTTCAAGGAAGAAACCAGAGAAGGTCACGAAGGAAAAGTCCTCTACACCAACGAAATCTGCCTCCAAGGAGAAAACCGGTAAGATAGTGGCCTCCTTTCTGGTTTCTTTTCTTGTCCATACTTTTTGTTAAGGAAACTGAAAAATGATTGTTTCTTGTGGCAAATTTTGTAAGATAAGCTTTTGGTTATGAGTGTTTATAGTGCTGCTATCTTTTCCTGTATTTATTAAGGCAAAAAGGTTGCAAAGGGGAAGGACAAAGCTAAAGAGGAGAAACTGAATCCTAGTGATTATGAACTAAGGTCTGCAATTTGTGAGATTCTTAAGGAAGTGGACTTCAATACGGTAAGATCTTCTATAAATATACTACCTACAATGGTTGCATCTATTTCTGGACTTTTTGTAATGGCACTGGTCTGCTCCTGACTCCAAAGCCTGTTGTGGTTGTGAGTTAGAAAGTCAGGTTATCAGGACTTTTAGTTCTGTGTTAAATCGGCTACCATGAAAATTATTGTAATATCAAACACCTCCATTGATTGGAAAGTTAAGACAACCTCTGAGGACCATTATTAATTTGGTCAGTTTATGTTACCATGAATTGAAACATTCTTAGCCGTTTCATTGAGTGCAATGCTGCTAGTGATGTTCTATTTTGAATCATTTTACTGAAGAATTAGTTGGAAAAATTTGGCAAAACATTGAAATGCTGTGAGGTTGTCACATACTTCCTATCTGCTTCAAATTGCCAGTACGGAAATAGGCTAAAGTCTTTTCCATTGCTTTGCAGTTTTGGAAACGTTTATAACAAAGACATTGCTTTTGGTACTCAATTTCTAAAACACACTATCCTTAACCCTTGTTGGTCAATTTGATTGCAGATACGACATAAGGATCTCAAGTGTTTTTAAGTTTTATCTAGATCTATGCAATTATGATTTCTTTTGCTAAAGGGATTTGAAAATATCAATCTCATGTTTTCATTTCCTTGTAGATACTGGTTTTAATATTCTTTGCTGACATAAGTTGTATTACTTTGTTCTGCAGGCGACATTCACAGACATTCTGAAGCAACTTGGTATGCATATTACACATTTTTATTGGCACCAACAAATGATTTTTTTTCACTTATTTGAAATTCTGAAGATAAGTGATATATCTTAGTAACATACCTTAAAAATGTTGCATTTCTGACTAAACTTTGGAATTTTATTCAACTTTTGTTTGTTTCGCTCTTCTAAGGAAGTAATATAGTAACACATCTGGTACCGAATATTGAATTACAAAACCCGATAATGAAAGCCATCCTTTTCATTGGTCAATTTCATACTTTGTCTCTATGTTGCTCCGACTTTTCATTTTTCTTGAAGTACCAATGTCTGACATCTGTGTCCGACGCATATTCGGACATGGGTATGTGGATATGATTCCCCAAGGACCTTCCAAATACATGAAAAACCTTAGAATAAATCAAACATACTTGTGTCAGACACATACCCGTGTAAGACACACCCGAGTCCATGTAATTGTCTGATAAGTAAATCTTGGTAATGGTTTGCCTTCTGAATTTCTTGGTAAATTTTCTTTTATGCATGTCCTAATGGAGAGTTTACTACTTTTCAGCTCGACAGTTTGATACCGATCTCACTCCAAGAAAATCGTCTATAAAGCTCATGATTCAGGAAGAGCTTACCAAACTAGCTGATGAAGCAGATGATGAAGATGGAAAAGGGGATGCTGAGAAAGATGAAACCCAGTCTGCTGGTCAAGAGGTTGAAGCCTGACCTACAAGAAGGAAAAAATAACTCCATGGAAAAAGTGTAGTTATTTGTGTTGTGCCAATATGTACTTTTTAGCTGGTACTTAGAAGGTTAGCTTGTAATTTATTGTTAGTTGTTTCTTCTTCTTTTCTATTTTTTTTTTTTTTTTTTTTTAACTTTTTGGCAAGCAAATTAGCATTTACTAAAATACTAGAGGAGCTGGAGCTATCCATCCATCTTATGCTGCAGGGTTGCAGCTTGATATGTACAACCATTAACATAATCTGTAGGAATTTTCCTATCTGAAAACTGAGTATTTTGAATTATATATATATAGAACACAGTTTTTCATTTTTCCTCTGTAATGCAAACCCTAGTAGCATACTTCATCACTGAGGTGTGCTTTGCACATATTACTGCATGATTTTTTTTTTTTTTTATGGTTCTTTAATCCATACAAATCCCTTCAGGATCCCCATTTGGATCCAGAGCTGCACATTGAACATTTCAACTAACAGCAATAATAACATGAAAATTTTGTGGCCTATTTGATTGCTGAGTTGGTTTCCAGACCCAATCTACTAGACAGGGCTTGAATTTGTTTGATATTTTTGGATCCAGAAGACCTTATTTCAGCACCAGTCACCATGTTCATTAGTTAAAATTTTCTCATGCTTTTTGCTTGATGCTAGTCTTTGTTGAACTCTGGGGTTACTGTGTTAAAAAAAAAAAAGGGTTTTAACATCTATATTTACTGCTTGATACATCACATTTTTAACAAAAACATGGAGAAGACAAAGGTGACATTTGGCACTCAAGTTATTGAAGTTTTTAATGTTGATATTGCAAACCATCAAATTGCTTAAAATATGTGGATGGATATATCATATATGTGGAGAATAAGTCTAGAGGTGTCCATCGGTCAGGTTTGTCGGATCTATGTATGGTATCAATATTACATTTGTTTATCCAAGTCCAGCTCGGCCCGAAATATGAGCCTCAAATTTTGTCCAAACCTACCCATATTTGTAAATGGATAGCTCAAGCCCGTTTAGGTCAACCCATATTATTTTTTTCTAATTTTTTAAAAAAAATATTTTTTTTATTATTTAATCTTTAGTAAATTTTTATATATTTTTTTATTAAGTTCTTAAACATGGATAACTTAACATATTTTTTAATGTTTACACTATAATATTATATATATATATATTTAATTTTTATATGACATAAATTACATAATATCTATAAATATAAATAATATATTATTTAACTAAAAAACGGACCGGGACTGGCTCGGGCCTTGATTGTTGAAGCCAAAACCCGGCCCATATTTTAAACGGGCCTAATTTTTTTGTCCAAACCCATTTTTCGAGCCTAATATTTTTGTCCAATCCCTCTCAAATATGGGCGGACCTTCGATTTTGGACGGATAGCCCGACCTTAGACAGGTCTAAGAATAACCATATCATTTGCTTCATGCCTTCATCCTTCATCCTCTGGGCAAAGTAGTTATGCAAAAGCCTTGGTCTTAGAGAGAGGGATCTATTTATTGTAAAATTAATTTAATTTTATACATTTTCATAATTTTTTACATGATTTATATTTATTTAATTCGATTGTTAAATTTGTGCTCTATTCATGTAAACTGTATACGTCAAATTTTGAATAAATTAAAAAAATTTAACTATTTGTTTGATATAAAAAAATTAATTGTTAAATATATATTTAAAAAAATACGGTATTTTCGATTGACATGATATAGATATCAGATCGATTCGAAATTTTACGTGTATGACGAGTGCGATTATATTGCTAAATTCAGCAATCGATTTGTTAAAATATCACTTGTATACGAAATTATGAAAATGTGTAAAACTAATTAATTTTATACTAATGTAAGTTGAAAAATTATAAGGAAAGCTCCTTATCATGAGCTTCCCGTAAGCTCCATTACATATGTAATTTATCATGTTTATATGTAATTTCTATCATGTTTATATGTAAAAAACAAATTAAATATGTACAAAAAATTACACTATTTAAAAAATAACATATAAATATGACAAATATGTTATATTTATATGTAATTTGTCATGTTTATATGTAATTTTGTCATGTTTATATGTAATAAAACCTATTTTAAATTCACCTTAAAGAGTTTACCCTAAAACTCTCCATGTAAGTTAGATCCTTGCACACTAGATTTATTGAAGTTGCAAGTCTTAAACCATGATTATATGATTTTTTTTTATTTATTTATGAATTATATTATTATTTTATGGCTAAATAACGCGAAATTGGAGTTAAAGCATAAGTTGCTCCTCCACTAATTAGTGGAGCACTCATTGACTTTCCCTAGTCATCAATTTCAGAAAGCCCATAAACAAAGCTTAAATTAATCAAAGTAGGTGGTGCATGCTTTTATCTAATACTAATAATAAATCTTTGCTAGCAATTTAAGTTTGGATTATTCATCATAGGCTTAAAAATTACATCAATTGATGAGATGGGTTTTAAATAAAAAGGACAAAGTCCCCCAGAAAATAAAAGAAAAAAAAAACCTATCAAATTTCTTATAAGAAGAAAATGGGACATGAATTACTAAATGCAAAACAACGTCTTAAATCCAAAATTAATAACATTAGAAAACAACAAAGCAATGAAAGAAGTGCAAATTTTCTATAAATGTTAGTACTGATATATAGTAATAATTTTATTTAATATATTAAAAATAATGAATAAAATTATCAGATTATTATATTTAATATAATATTATTTTATTGATAGAAAGGAGATTTTAATATGAGGATAAGAGAAAAGCTTGCAAATTTTGAAATTGAAATCTCAATCCTGTTGGATGATACATTTTAAGAGTCGTTATATTAATTAACTGAATTCAATTTTAGATTTTTAATACAATATTATTACTATAAATTATAGAAAAATATTAACCAGTGTTTTGTGACACTGGTTAAGGCTATATATATATATAAATAAAAGTGTATTTAATACATTATGTTTTCTTCAATTCAATAAAAGTAATGTATTAAATGCAAAATATTTTCTTAAAATGATAAAAAAAATAATCTTTAACCAATGGCATCGATTAAATAAATCCTAAATAATATATTAACTAATTTTAATACTTAAAAATACTTGTTAACAAAATATATATTAATTAATACTAAAACACAAAGTCAACTCAAATCACTTTCAAAATTTTATTTAATAATAAATTTATTATCATCTAAGATTTTTTTTTTTTAACTATCTCTCAACTAACAATTATGACTTTACCGGGGAAGTTTAATTATACGGTTAATTGTAAATTAGTTGTCTCTTACATCTTTCACTTTCTCTTTATTACTTACCCAATCCTCAAAAAAAAAAAAAAAAAAAAAAGGACATTTATGCTTTTGAGGTTTGATTGAAAAGGAAAAATCCACCCCACCCACGTGCGAGATACTGAATCAACGGCTAGAAACAAACTCTGAGAAACTTATCTCACAACTTAGATTCCATCCGTGCAAACAAAACTCTTATCAAGAAAAAACGGTCCAGACCGAACCACGTAGCATTTGTTATTAGCGTTTTAAACGCATTGATGATTGACCCACGCGGGCCACGCCCTTAATTTATTATCTAAACATAATAATTTTAAATCGAAAACATAACACAAACATAAGAATATGATATATTTAATAAATATAAAAAAATAATATAATAAGTATAATACAATACATTTAAATACGATTAACATGATATATTTAATATATATATATTGTATTAATATTTAAAATTTTGATATATTTAATAATTTATATTATATTTATGAGAAATGTTAACTAGTGTCTAGTGACACTGATTAAGATGATATATAGAAAGAAAAATATAATTAATGGATCACTTTTTTTTAAATTTAGTAAAAGTAATGTATTAAATACAAAAAAAAATTCTAAAAAAATGAATAAACAATCATTAACTTGTGCCTATAGGCATTGGTTAAGCAAACCCTATATTTATATTTATATCAATAATCCAAAAAATATAAAATATGATACATATATACAAATTCTCAAATATACTATTATCTCCAAGGTCCAAACTATGTCGTAATAATTAGTACTATTTTTTTAATTTATATTTCTTAAAAAAGTTGAATTTTTTTTTTTTTTTTTTTTAAAATTATTTGTTTGCAAAGCTTAACATTTTATATTTGGAACTTGATGACTTATTGTAATATATTTCAGATTTGTATTTGATGTATTATCAGTGTATAAGTTTATACACTGACAGTGAATATTAAAATGATACTTTATTAAAAAAATAACCTCTAACTCTAACTTCTAATTTTAACCCTAATCTAACAACTTAACTTTTAACAGATAAACCTATATGTGCATAAATATAAATCCATATTTCTCTATTGAAAATGAACTTGATAACTTCCGAATTCATGCATCATGTTTAGTAAATATATATCCCAACATCACTTGATTTTAAATGATTATTACTACTACTTTAATTATATATGTAAATTAAATTTCTTTTATTAGTCTAAACATTTACTACTATTGTATACTCTTTTTTTTTTTTTTATATGTATATTGAAATTAATATGTAACATCCTTTTTTGATAAATATATCATAATTTCAACATATATATAAGAAATTAAGAGAACTTTCCTTTTAGTTATGAATTAAGGTTTGATTTTTGTGTTGCGATACCAAAAACAGCTAGCCTTCCTTAATTTCTAGTCCAAGATTAATGATTTTAATTCAACGAGTAAAGTAAAAAAAAAAAAAAAAAAAAACAATACCATATCCAACTTCTCCCTTCCACTCACTATCAAAGTCCCAAATCTCTTCAGGTCAAGTGTTCACAAAAAAAAAAGTCAATAAATCAATTATCTTTTTTCTCTCCTTGGCCCTCTGGCTCTGCTCAATTTTCCATTACAACAAGCTTCCCTTTTGTCAACCATAAAAACACGATAAACCCCCCCTCTCTCTCTTTCTAACCAAAGCTCACCAAAAACCCCTACCAAAAGAGTGTATATATATTGAACATAAGCTACTCTTTATCACTGCAAAACGCCCATATTTGGATACCCTTTTAAACCTTTTTCTCAGAATCCAAAACCCTCCATATAGTAGTAAACAAAAGCCATGGCAGACTCAGACACTGAATCTGGAGGAGCTCTAAACAACGGTTCAAACGCAGCAGGGAACAGCGACCTAATTTCCTCCCCGAAAGAACAAGACAGGTTGTTACCTATTGCTAACGTGAGCAGGATCATGAAAAAAGCTTTGCCTGCTAACGCCAAGATATCGAAGGAAGCTAAAGAAACGGTGCAGGAATGTGTATCTGAATTCATCAGCTTCATTACAGGAGAAGCGTCTGATAAGTGTCAAAAGGAGAAGAGGAAGACTGTCAACGGTGATGATCTCTTGTGGGCCATGACGACGTTAGGGTTTGAAGACTACGTGGAGCCCTTGAAGGTTTACTTGCAGATGTTTAGGGAGATGGAAGGCGAGAAGACTGCGGTTGCACGTGATAAAGACGCGCCTCTTGGTGGAGGCGTCGGTGGTGGTGGTGGTGGGATGTATGGGATGATGGTACATCAACATCCAGGACACGTGTATGGTTCTAGTGGGTTTCACCAGATGGGAAGTGGGTTGGGTAAAGGTGGGCCGAAGTAGCTTTTCATCTGTCATCACCACTGACACGTGTATGATTGTTATGAATTTGATAAAAAAATCTGGGTTAGTTAAAGTTGGGCCTACTTGAAATTGGGTTGGCCCGTTTAGGTCATCAGTGGTTACACGTGTACGCTTTTGGTGATTTTGGGCAATCTGGGCTGAAGGGTAGGCCTATTGGGAGAATTTTGGGCGAGGTGCTGATTAGGATAGGGCCCAAGTAGTTATCATCTAGGACACGTGTACGGTTGTGGTAGCCTATATGTTTGAGAAGAAGGTTGAGGTGGTTTCAGGCCCTTGATTTGAGATTGGTACTATGTTGTGTCTACAACATAGAGATTTTACAGTTAAGGATTATGTTTGGTTTTCCATAAAAGAAAAAAAAAATTAGGATTATGTTTTTCTGATGATTGTGAGCTGCCCTCACATAAATTATTCATAATTATGTGATCTTATTTATGAAATTATTTAATTTGAATTGCCTTTTATTGTTATAAAAATTTCTCATATTATCAATTTAGGTTAAATAATATGTGACACTTGCAATACTCATATAAGTCAACTTTCCGTTTAAATTTTACATATTGCACCTTGGATAAGATGAAAAAAATAACTTCAAATCCTAACAAAGGAATGTTTTGTTTCAAAGCAACTTTCAGCTGAATGTTTAAACCAATCCCTAATATTCTGAAAATAAACAAACTGTGGTGCATAAAACATTGATGAACCCATACATCTGTAATCCAAGACATACAAATCCACCATTGGCAATTCCCACAAAACGCACTTTTCCTTTTAGAATAGGCCCAAAAACCTATCAAATTTATTTATCCCGTAAATGAACCTGCAAAAGTAGAAAAAAGCCAGAGGAACGCCGAAATTAGTATTTTAGGATACGTTCTAATGTTTAAAACAATAATTATAGGAGAAAGAAAGAGCGAGATAAAGACTAGAGGCTTAGAGGAATAAATAAAGTTAATAGAATACTGAAAATATATCATAGTCAAGGTTCAGTGCATATAACTCAATCTTTTATACCTATTTTTTTATTTTTATAATTGACAAAGATTGAAATCTGTCATCTTTTAATCTATGAATCCTGCCTGTTTGACAGTGGAGTGTGACTTGGACTTCATATTCATTTAGTTAATGGTTATAACACATCTGCAATCCAAGACATACAAATCCACTCTTGGCAATGCCACTTCTCCTTTTAGAATAGGCCCTAAAACCTATCAGATTTATTTATTTATTTATTTATCCTGAAGATCAATGTTTAAAAGATTTATATTTGATGTACGGTTAGTATATAAATTTATACATTAATAATGTATCAAACGATATCATTTGTCGGATTAAGAATTAATTATTAAAATTAATGATTAATTTTTTTTAATAAAGTATTAATGTAAAATTTACTATCAGCATCAAATACAAACCCATGTTTAAAACGTTTCAATTTTTTTTTTTAGAAACCTAGATAATGAGATGCTCCCTTACATGCTCTCAGACGAGAGAACCCAATTAAGAGACTTGCCCCAGCCCCAGCCCCAGCGGCCCAGCCAGTCAAATCCTGCCAACTAACGGCTATATTACCCACTAGTAGCCGGTCGCTAAAACGCCGCTCATTAGTCATCACCCCACCCTCCCAACGGTCAAATTTCGCTTCTATCAATTATTTTAAAAATTACACCGTTTAGTGTCCAACCATTTCCAAATGCTCTCCCTTTTATAAATGCTCTCTCTTTTTCTCTTTCACTCTAAAAAACAGAAACCATCAAGAAAAGAAGGATCAAAGCAAGTATAGAAAATAATAGAAGCAAAGATGAGCAGAATCATTGTTCTTTCTATTTTGGTTCTCTTTGTTTCTATTTCTGGAAACTTAGTACAAGCCGACAATGCACCTTCGCCATCTCCAAAACCCTCCCCAAAGGCAACCCCTCTTTCTCCGGCGAAATCTCCCACGACTTCTTCAACCCCTCCTGTGGTGTCGCCTTTGAAATCTCCTTCATCATCGCCTCCATCGGCAACTCCTGCGCGTTCCCCATCGATATCATCTTCCCCGCCTGCAACAACTCCGACTGCTACGCCCTCACCTGTTCAATCCCCGACTGCGACTCCGCCTGCTTCTTCGAGCCCCCCGCTTCAATCCCCAGAGACTCCTCCACCAATGGCTATACCTCCGGCGTTGACACCGGCAAGTTCTCCTCCGTCATTGACACCAGAGAGTTCTCCTCCGACATTGACTCCGGTCGGGGCTCCACCTGTTGCGGAAGGTCCGGTTGGAACTCCTGAGTCTTCTGCTAATATTCCTTCTAGTTCAGCGACGCCAGCGGAGAGTCCTGCCATTTTCCCGTCGAGCAGTAGCCCACCGAGTGCCACTCCGGTGGGTTCGTCGCCAGAGAGTGCGGAGGGTCCGGCGGTTAATGATCAGTCGGGTTCAAGATCCGGTTACGAAGTCGGGTTCGTTCTAACCGCTGGTTTGGTTATTGGGTCCGCCTTGGCTATTTAGATTTCATATTTTTAGATTGTAATGTTTTTTCATTTTTATTTCCACATTATATTCCATCTACAATTATTGTTCCATATTAATAAAAATATTGTATGGATTATTAATTATTTTGCTCGATTATTTTATTTTTTATTTTGTAAGCAGCAAAAAATATTGGATTTTTAGAAGAAAAAAAATTGCATGAGAAAATAAATATTTTAGATTGCATACTCTCTTTATAAAAGTAATAATAAAACAATTGCCAATGTGGTTAATTGAGTTGATAAGAAATACTACGCTTCGTTTGTAAGATGAGATAATTTGATTTTTTTACCTACTTTAATAATTGTCATCAAACGATATTTTTATGGTTTTTTTGTTCATATTTATTTCGCATAACTATTTCAGGTTGGCAATTTTATTTTTTGAGTTTGAATTTCTTTTTTATGAATAAAGTTTGAATTTCTTATTTTGTTGTTCTATTTAATATTTATAACAAAGCGATAAAGTTACATATATATATATATATTTTATAGATTTTACTATGAGTGTGTTTAAACATTTTTAATTAATATATTATTTATAGTAATAATATTTTGTATTAAATGTAATAATTAACGACTTATATTTATTATATTTCATGTATTGAATAAAAATATTATTATATATAATAATCTTAAAACACTCATAAACAAAATTTATTTTTTATTTAAAGAAAAGATTTAAACATAATCTTTAAATTGAAAATCATTCATCAATTATTTAATCAAATATTTGAATACAATTTATCTACTACAATTAATTAATTAAGATTAAAAAATTAAGAGGTGAAAATTTTGGAAACAAAAATAGACTAAGTGGAGATGTGGTGGGATTAGAGAGAAAATGTGCAAAGAGGGTAGATTATAGAATTGAAAAAGGTAAATACTCAATTTCAACGGTAAAAAATGTGTTTTATTAAGGAGTATTATCTTATATTTTTAAAATTAATTAAAATATTATTTATAATAATTAATGATTAATGTGATAGTATTAATACATTAAAAATTTATTTAATATATAATTTAAAAATGTCATTAAAACTTATTAGTAAAATCTTTAAAAAATTAGAAATATAGAGCAATTCATGAAAAAAGAAAAAAGTAGGAAGCAATTGATTGAATTAGATAGTAAATTAGGCAACTTTCAATATTTGGTAAACTTCAAGGGCATAACTGCAAAACTTTCCATAAAACTTAATGTATATGGATCACATATATATATATATATATATATATATATATTTTAAAAAGATAGTACTAAATTCGGCTTTTTTATTACAATATAGCCAAAAAAAAAATTTTACCAAATTACCGTTGCTTTTTGATTATTTCCCAAAATACGTATCTTTTTTTTTAGCTGGGAAATCGCCATGGGGATGGCGATTTCCCAGCGTGTTTTTTTGCAAATTTGCAAAAAAATACCAAGAGAAATCGCCACCCCCCATGGCGATTTCCCTTGGTAATTTTAGCAAAATTTGCTAAAACCATGAAGGGAAATCGCCATGGGGGGTGGCGATTTCCCTTCATGTATATATATTTTTTTTAATTAATAAACAAAAATTATATTAAAACAAAATTTTATTTTAATTTGATAAATTTATTTTTAAAAATTATAAATTAAATTAAAATATTTTTTTATAGGTTTGGTTATTTATTTTTTTAAAATATATATTAAAAATGTAATTTAATTTATTATTACAATTTTATAAAAAATAAAAATATATTTCTTATTAAAATTTAAAAAGAAGATTATATTTTTTATTAAATTTTTATATCAAAAATTTTATTTTTTATAATTTTGTAATATTATAAAAAAGAAAATTTAATTTATATCAAAAATAATTTAATGATGTAAAATGTAAATAAATTTTTTTTTAAAGAAATTTATCGAGTCACTTTTTTAAATAAAGAAGTTATTTTTAAGTTGGTATCGTAAAATAATTTTTTTAATTTGATTAGTTTTTTTGAGTTGGTATTCGATTAACTCGTGACATCAATTTAATCATTGTTTTTAATAATAATATAGATTGTTACAGTTTAAAACTGGATATTTGATAAAAAAAAATTAATTTAATTTCTGATTAAATTTTTTTTTCTTATTAAAATTTAAAAAGAAAATTAAATTAAAATGAAAAAAAGAAAAGCAACTTATCATGTAATTTGGATTATTATATTAAAATTAAATAACAACATTAAGATATAAATTAAAATAAAATATAACAATTAATTTCCGAACAAATTACATGAAATGCAAAACATATAAATTTATATTAGAAATTTAAAAACACATTACAATTATTCTAATTATTGCGTGGTGTAGAGCAACAGTGTCGAGTTCTTCTAGTGCGTGGTGGTTGCACCCGTCGTTCAACCTCGTCAGTGGCACGTATTCGCGGTCCACCACGACCTCTTGCTATAACCGCCACTGGTTCCGGTTGTATGTCATCAGTCGTTTCATCCGTATCAAAAATTTGAAACCCACTGCTGGATGAGCCAACACCTAGTTCACCCATAACGGGAACCTGACTACTAGATGCATCCATAAATGATGTAGCATCAAATGCTGACGAAGGGGTTCCAAACTGATACATGGATGTTAAATATGCTGAACTTGGACTTAGGACGGGGAGCTGGTCATCTAACCTCGTTCTTGGCGGTGATGGTCGGTAACACTCATCAACGTCATATCCGGTGTGACTTACGGAATAACGATGGCTGGATGGTACTCCATGATCCCGTTCAGGTTCAGGATGATCAAATGACATCCTCGGTGCTGTGAACTCCGATGAGGTCGGTTGACGCCTTCGCCCACGTTGTCGGCGAGGTCTAGGAGCATCCATATCCTGTGTAGGAGGGACTGGAGCTGAAGTTTGTCCGGTAAATGGCATACTCCTAACATCCTCGTGCATCGACGGTGGACAAACGAAAAGCCGACCTTTATTTCTATACCATCTTATGTAATCAGCAGATGGGTTGAAATTATTACCAACAATCGGGTAACCTGTCGGAATTCGTTGAAAACGTATGTTCCACCATTGGATCTAATGTTCATGCTTCGCAGGCCAGAATTCATCATTACGACCACGCATGTCGACCTTGTGAAGCTTATCAAGGTTCATCGGGGCTGCAGGAATTGGTTGTTGCATCCCAAATTGTCGCAACACCCGGTCAGTTTGGTGCCACTCTACATATGAAAAGCATATCAATGCTGTGTTTGCTTTCCATATATTGAAATTATTGTAGGCATCCGATGGGAGGCATGCCATAATTTCACTCGAGGAATATGGCATCCACAGAAACTGCGAATAATTATTACAAATTATTAGTTTCATATGGATTAAATAAAAAAAAAAAAAAAAACTTCAATGTAACAATCGAAATATTTACCTTATCATATCCTAGTCGATCTAGTCGTAGTCTTATACTTGCAAGATCGCTCGGAGTCTCTGTAAAATCTCTACCCGTACTCCTACTCCACCTATTAAAATGCATATAATATCTTAATGACCTATAAAAATACAATTTCGTACAAAATTAATAAAATAGTAAAGATTATTACCTGCTTGCAAGGGGGTATACAGCCGAAATATCCACGCGCGGAGCAAGAAATGGTAGCCGATACCAAGCCCATGATTGTAGAAGCACTAGACATCCACCTATGTCATGGTTTTTTGGAACTGTAGCTCGGCAAAGTTCTCTATACAAAACTGCCAAACACGCAGAACCCCAACTATAATTTGCTGCTTCCTCTAAATCACGTAGCAATGGAAGATACATTAAATGTACCCGACTGCTCGATTTGTCAGGCATCAGTAATCCTCCAATCAAACGTAAAATATATGCTCTAGCAGCATATTGTATTTGTTGTTCGGTTGCATGTAATGGCAGATTTTGAAACGTTTTCAACCAAGTCAGTCTCACCGTTGAGCCAGATACGACGTCTTCTGGAGGTACCTCACCCAATAGATCTTCACACAGTTCATTCCAATCTAGCAGGCTTCCACCTGTAACTGCATCGCCATGGATCGGAAGTCCAAGTTGCAGCGCAACATCTTTGAGACTGACCGTGCATTCACCACATGGAAAATTAAAAGTGTGCGTCTCGGGTCTCCATCGTTCGACCAACGCAGAGATTAAATCGGGTTGTATCACAAGTCGTCGAATTTCACTTGCGTGATAAAATCCGGCTCTTCTTAAGTGGTCGATAATATAAGGATGCGGGTCCTCCAATGTAAATTTCCTCGAACGTAATACGC
The DNA here is from genome assembly GCA_030761205.1 of Fremontodendron californicum. NCBI lineage: Eukaryota > Viridiplantae > Streptophyta > Magnoliopsida > Malvales > Malvaceae > Fremontodendron > Fremontodendron californicum. The sequence goes on from JAULJL010000033.1 coordinate 21,392,097, forward strand.
GATGAGTTTCCTGTTATAATAATAACAATTAATATATTATAAAACTATAACAATTAAAAAGTAATAAATAAAACTATAAAATAACAAAATAATAATATAATATAATATAATATAAACAATAATAATATAATATAATATAAAACAATAATAATATAATATAATATAAATAATAATAATATAATATAATATAAAACAATAATAATATAATATAATATAATATAAACAATAATAATATAATATAAAACAATAATAATATAAAAAACTATAATAATATAAAACAATAATAATATAAAAAACAATAATAATATAATATAAAACAATAATAATATAAAAAACAATAATAATATAATATAATATAATATAAAACAATAATAATATAAAAAACAATAATAATATAATATAAAATAATAATAATATAATATAATATAAAACAATAATAATATATAAAACAATAATAATATAATATAATATAAAACAATAATAATATAAAAAACAATAATAATATAATATAACACAATAATAATATACAAAATAATAATAATATAAAAAACAATAATAATATAATAATATAAAAAACAATAATAATATAAAAAACAATAATAATATAAAAAATAATTATATTATTTAAAAACAATAATAATATAACAATTTACTTACCTCGTTAAATATAAACTCCGAGATGTGATTTTCTTGTAACCTCAATAGTGAAGCCATTTCAAAATATTGTTGTAGAAAAAAAAAATTTGTAGAAAGAAATTTTTTTGGTAGAAAAATGAAAATTTTTTGAAAGAAAATGAAAATTTGAATGAGAGGAATGAAAATTTGAAGGAGATGAGGGGGGTATTTATAGATAAAATGAGTGGGGTGGGGGGGTGTGGGGGGGGAGGGGGACCGTTGCCCCCTTTCAATTTTTTTTTTTCTAATTTGTTTTTTTTCATTTCAAATTTAAAATTTAAAAAAAAATTCAAAATATTAAATTATAAAAAAACCTAAAATATATTTTACGAATTTTTAAATTTTTTAAAATTATAAAAAAAATATTTTAATTTAATTTATAATTTTTAAAAATAAATTTATCAAATTAAAATAAAATTTTGTTTTAATATAATTTTTGTTTATTAATTAAAAAAAAATATATACATGAAGGGAAATCGCCACCCCCCATGGCGATTTCCCTTCATGGTTTTAGCAAATTTTGCTAAAATTACCAAGGGAAATCGCCATGGGGGGTGGCGATTTTCCTTGGTATTTTTTTGCAAATTTGCAAAAAAACACGCTGGGAAATCGCCATGGGGATGGCGATTTCCCAGCTGAAAAAAAAAGATCCGATAATTTGGTAAATTTTTTTTTTGGCTATATTGTAATAAAAAAGCCACTAAATTCTAACATTTTTTTTTCTAAAAAAAAAAAAAAAAATCACCTTTCACAAATTTTTTGGGGGGTTTTTGCTCTTTCTCCCTGCAAAGCCAGAGAATTAATGAGAAGAAGAAAAAACGATGGCGTGCAAGTGTGGAGGCTACTACTACACTTTGAACGCAAAAACGAGCTTCGATCGCGACTTAGCTAAAACGCGAAAGTTTCTGCTCCCAAACCATTAGGTTGAGAAAGAAGCACCGGAGGGGCTTACCTTGTTGCTAGTTCTGATATTGTCTGCGGTGGATGTCTTGAGAATGTTAAGGCAGCTTGTAAGAATACAAGTAGGCAAACAAGGTAGAATGTTGTCATCTCAAAAACAGGGAACGTTTGCTAGACTACAATAGAGAAATGACCCAAAGATCTGGGTATTTATATTTATATAACATGAACATAACATTGCATGAAGATTTTAAATCAAGGATCTAGCCCACCAAAAAAAAAAAAACACTTAGGAATTGAATGATGCTGTGGAAAGCTGGTTAGTTTTTTTTCCCAAGTGGGTAGCTGTAAAGTTTCCATGTAATTTGCAGCGGTGGGAATGATGCTGCCACTGCCTTGGTGGTGTTGGCTTACTGGGAAGGAAGGACTTGGGCAGTAATGGCGACCGAATAGTTAGGTTTGGGTGGCTGGCTTTTTTCAGTGGTTTTTGTAGGCTTTACATTCATTGAAATCATAGAACGATGGTCTATGACTATGTTGTTTGCAGAAGAAGGTGGTTTAGCAGAAAAATGGTCGGGTGCAAAGGAGCCAGAAATTTGTATTATTGAAGTAAATACGGCTAAGTATATTTATTTTAAAATATATATTAAAATTTCTAACTAAATTACTAAAGTATTAAAGTGACTTTGATATATTAACTTCAATTTTGTATTTGTTTAGCTTTAATACAAAAGCGTTACATTATGAATACTTGTTATAAAGAAAAGTGGTTGATAGAAAGAGGGCAAATAATACTAGATTTTGGAACACCCACAATGTGAGTAAAAAAAATTAAAATTGTGGTTTAAAATAATTAAAAAGAAAGTTATGTGATGAGTAAGTATTTTTTTTTTTTTAGGATTTTGTTAACAAGTGTTTTAAAAGTATTTAAAAAAATTATTATATATAATAATATTTTCATTCAATTTATTAGAAATGATGAATAAAGTTATTAACTATTACATTTAATATAATATTATTATTATAAATAATAAATTAATTTACTTTAATGTGTCTTAATGGCATTCGTTAATATATATTTTTAAATTATGTGATGAGTGGTTAGTTTTTTTGATAATTTTGTTCATTGAGTTGATGTCAATTGATTTGTATAATCAAATTCAATCACAAATTATAATATAGATATGATATATCTTTCCTTAAGGTCCAACTTGTACAAATAAAAATTAAAAAAAAAAAAAATTGACCATTATTTTTAGTCCAAAGTTTTTGCCTTTGTATAAGAACTGGATGATAATCTGAAATTTACACTCCATAAATCATGGGATTGGGATCCAAGTTTTATTTTGCCATCCCAATCACATACTCTTCACAATATAAACCATTTGCCCAAAATTCATCAAGCAGATAGCTAAAGCTTAAAATAAATACTTTTATTTTAATATGAATTTTATCCAACATTTTCCCATAGCACCACTTAATATCATCTCAATATCCTACTCTTCCAAAAGAAGAAAAAAAAAACCCCATTTTTTGTCCTTAAACAAATTTTTACAGCAATAGCTCTTCTACCCAAACAATAAAATTAAAAAAAGAAGCTGTTTTTATCTTTTAGAATAATCCAAGGGAGAAATATTCGAATTTTTTATTAATAATTTTGTAATCATCACATGAATTTAATAAATAACAACAATTAGTAGTAGTAGTATAAAATGGGATATTTTTCACCAAATTTATCTCATTTTCTCTTCAAGGAAGTAGATATTTCTGTTCAACCATAAGCCAATAATAACCAAGACCTTACATATCCTTCCTTCCCCTCTTCTCTTCTCTTTCTCTTTGAACTTAGCTTCTGCTGTTCTGCAAGATCTCAACTTTTACATCCAAAACAACCAAAGGGTCTTCAAAGCAGGATGCTTTTATTCAGTCCTCTCTCTTCACCACCAACTCCTCTAACCTTATCTCAGAAAACCCATTACTCCCCTTCACTTTCATCTCTCAAAAAGCACACATCTTTTTTCACCATAAAAAACTTTCCCTACAAAAAAAGTAACCCAACAAGAAGAAAACTTTTCATACCTCAAGCTAAAGGTGATGATGACTCAGCTGATGGCCCAGACAGGCTGATTTCAGCAATATGTTATTTTTATCCTTTCTTTGATGGTATACAGTATGGCAAGTATGTTATAACACAGTTCACTCCAATTCAAGTGCTGATACAACCACTTTTCCCAGCTATTAAGGTGTTCAAAAGCTTTCCTTTTAATGGGTTTTTAGTGTTTTTAACTTTGTACTTTGTGGTTGTGAGGAATCGAAATTTTAGTAGGTATGTGAGGTTTAACACTATGCAGGCTATCGTGCTTGATGTTTTGTTGATATTTCCTGATCTATTGGAGAGGAGTTTCAATCCAAGAGATGGGTTGGGTTTGGATTTGGTGATGAGCTTGGATAGCACTGTGTTTTTGTTCCTTTTGGTTTGTTTGATTTATGGCTCCTCTTCTTGCTTGTTCGGGCAGTTGCCAAGATTGCCAATTGTTGCTGAAGCTGCTGATAGGCAAGTTCTTTGATTTGCCTTATTTGGTTTTTTTGTAACCAATTGTTGTTTAGATTGAAATCTAAGTGTTAGAAAATTTGGCAGCTTGATTTATACTTGGCCAAAAGAGAAGGAAGATATACATTAAATTCGATGCTTTCATTATTGTTTTATGTTCTGTTTGAAACAAAGGATTAATGAAATTTAGTCTTTGATTGTTGGTTTTCTGCCCCACTCTCTGGTATTTAATGTCTGATAAGATTATTTATTTCTCGATAGTTAATGTTAGATAAGATTAGTTGAATTTGGCAAATTTGCCACACTGCCAAACCGGGATGATTGTATAGTGGTTTATTTCTTGTTTTGGCTAGCATAATCTAAAATGAATAACTAGTATATTTTAACCCATTTCTGAAAATATGTAGTGTGTTTCTTGGACTCCAGAGTCCAGACTTCCAAGACAGTCGTAGTTTATGTTACTCGGATTTGGATGTGAGTGTTGGATACGGGTATACATCCGATCCGATATGAGTATGTTCAATTTTTTTTTTTTTTTTTTTTTTTTTTTTTTTTTTAAGATTTTCATATATTTAGAGGATCCTTGAAGGATCATATCCTCATATCCATAAACGGATATGCGTCGGACACGGATATCGATGGAGGCTGCCGGAGGTCTTCAAGTATGGTACCTGAAGAGGGAAAGAAGAAGAAGAAAGTAGAAGAGAAGAATGCAGAACAATAGATTGTAACAGAATTGAGAGAGAATGTCAGAGAGAATATTCAGAATGTGTATTGTATTGCTTTCATTGGTTCATTCTGTTATATAGGATATTACACCCTTTGCACGTGACATATACTGACTCATACTATAGCTATACTGACTCTGATAATGCTAATTGACTCTCAACCTTATTTACGTAGCTAAATAGTGTAATTAGAACTGCAGTATGTAATTAGACCTGCAACATATACCCCCTCTTCAAAACATCCTTGTCCTCAAGGATGGAAGTCAGGAAACAACTTCTGCAATTCAGTCCAAGGTTCCCAAGTAGAGTCTTCAGGAAAACTGTTCTTCCAATGCACCAGAACCTCAGTGACAGCCTGACCATTCTTCTTGTTCAATCTCCTGTCAATCACACTAATGGGCTCCTTCATGATCAGACCATCAGTATCCAACAAGGGAAGTTGAGACTGGACTGGCTCCTTCCCAACATGTTTCTTGAGTTGAGACACATGGAACACTGGGTGGATCTTAGCTCCAGTAGGAAGTGCTAACTTGTATGCCACTGCTCCAATTTTTTCAAGCACCTTATAAGGTCCAAAGAAACGAGCTGAAAGTTTTAAGCTCTTTCTATTCACCACTGAACTCTGCCTATAAGGCTGCAGCTTGAGGTAGACCCAATCATTTATCTCAAAAACCCTATCAGTCCGTTTCTTGTCTACTTGCTGTTTCATTCGAACTTGGGCTCGCTTAAGATGGAACTTGAGAAGCTGAAGAGCAGCTTCGCGGACATTTAAGCTACGATCTACTGCTTCCACAGAAGAAGAACCAGCCAAATAAGGCATATGGACCGGGGGAGGTTGGCCATAGACAATAGCATAAGGAGTAGTGTTGATAAAGGTGTGAAAAGTGGTGTTATACCACCACTCAGCTAACGGTATCCACTTACACCAGTCCTGAGGTCGTTCCCTTGCCATGCACCGTAAATAGGTCTCCAATCCTCGATTAACCACCTCGGTTTGCCCGTCAGTCTGTGGGTGATAAGAAGTGGAGAGCTTCAGTTTGGTGCCCATGAGCTTAAACAGTTCCTGCCAAAACCTGCTGATAAATATTTTATCCCGATCAGAAACTATACTGGTAGGAAGACCATGTAGTTTGTAAACATTGTCCAGGAACAGCTGAGCCACAGTGATGGCGGTAAAAGGATGAGCCATCAGAATAAAATGACTGTATTTACTAAGTCGATCCACCACCACAAAAATGACATTCTTCCCATTGGACTTAGGAAGGCCTTCAATGAAATCCATGGATATGTCAGACCAGATTCTGTCAGGGATGGGTAAGGGTTGCAATAATCCTGGGTACGCCGTGTGGTCGTATTTGAATGTTTGACAGATAGGACATTCTTTAACAAACTGCTTGACATCCTTCTTAAGCCCTTTCCAAAAAATCACACTAGACAATCTGTGAATCGTGGCATTAGCACCCGAATGTCCACCTTCTACTGAATCATGGAAGTAATTCATAAGATCACTCCTCAGTTGGTTGTCATGACCCACAACCCACTTTCCTTTTCTTTGTAATTGATTGTTGAGCCAAGTATATTTAGAAGCAGATTGGGGTGCCTTCTGTAACTTATTCATGAGGTGCACCAGTTGAGGATCCTGCAACCAAGAATGTTGGATTCTGGTTAACAAGTCACTGCTGACAACAGATAGAGCACAGAATTGCATAGAAGGTCTGCGAGATAAGGCATCTGCTGCCTGATTGGTTGTCCCTTTTCTGAAAACTACCTCGTAGTCATAGCCCATCATTCGTACCACCCACATTTGCTGAGCTGGGGTCACAGTCTTCTGATCCAACAAAAACTGTAAACTCTGGTGGTCAGTTTTGATTTGGAAACGGCGACCCACCAAGTACGAATGCCACTTCTTCACTGCGGCAAGAATAGCTAACATTTCTTTTTCATATACGGACAATGTCATATGCTTCTGAGATAAAGACCTGCTAAAATAAGCCACTGGTTTGCCTTCTTGACTCAGAACAGCTCCTATGCCTTCATTAGAAGCATCGGACTCAATGATAAACATCACCGCAAAATCAGGTAGAGCCAGGACAGGAGCTGAAGTCAATGCCTGCTTAAGTTGTTGGAATGCTTGCTGTGCAGCTTCATTCCAAGAGAAAGCTCCTTTTTTCAATTGATCAGTGAGGGGTTTTGCCAATACACCATACCCCTTTATGAACCGTCTGTAATACCCCGCAAGGCCTAAAAAACCACGGAGTTCCTTCACTGACTTGGGTACAGGCCAGTGTACTACACCTTCAATTTTTTTAGGATCCATAGCTACTCCCTGTTGACTGATAATGTGACCAAGGTAGTCAATTTGTGAGGCTGCAAATTCACACTTTGATAGTTTAACAAAGAGTTGATGCTGCAAAAGAATGTCAAACACAACCTGAAGATGTTGCAAATGGGAATCCCAAGTTGGTGAATAGATCAGAATGTCATCAAAGAAGACCAGTACAAACTTCCTCAAGTATGACTGGAAGATATGGTTCATAAGGCTTTGAAACGTGGAGGGTGCATTGGTTAGCCCAAAGGGCATGACAAGAAACTCAAAATGGCCATGGTGAGTTCTGAAGGCTGTCTTGTGGATGTCAGCTTCCTTCATTCTAATTTGGTGATAACCTGAACGGAGGTCAAGCTTAGAGAAGAAACAGGTGCCAGATAACTCGTCCAAAAGCTCCTCCACCAAAGGAATGGGGAATTTATCTTTGATGGTCATGTGGTTTAACTGCCTGTAGTCGACACAAAGGCGCCAAGACCCGTCCTTCTTCTTTACCAAAACTACAGGTGAAGCAAAGGCACTTTGACTGTCTTGAATGACCCCTGCCTCCTTGAGTTCTGCTACAATCTTCTCAATTTCATCCTTTTGAATGGTAGAGTATCGGTATGGTTTCATTTTAATCACTTGAGACTCATCCTTAAGAGGAATTTGATGGTCTTGAACTCTACTAGGAGGTAACCCTATAGGAATAGTAAATAAGGATGCATATTGATCGAGCAATGCATGTAACTCACTAGGGAGTGGATGGTTGAGTGGTGACAGAGTATGCCCTACTATATGAGAGGGTTGCAGTATTTCAGTTAACAGCAGAGTGCAATGACCCTTTTCCACAGCATGAGAGAGCTTAGACAACTGCTGTTTCGAAGCCAACATGACCTTACCAGCTTGTAAACCCTGTAATTGTACCCAAGTATTCTGATAAGAAAATGCCATTGTTAAAGAAGTGAAATCCCAGACAATGGGTCCCAGCGTGACAAGCCATTGAACTCCCAACAATAAGTCACATCCTCTGAGAGGTAAGACATAGAAATCAGTGGATTGCACAAATCCTTGAGTTTGCCATTGAAGCATACTACACACTTCTCCTGTGCTCAAACTGTCCCCATTAGCAACAGTCACCTTGATATCAGGTATCACTTGAGTGAGACACCCCAACTTTTTGACCAATGAGAGATCAATGAAGTTGTTGGTACTGCCTGAATCAATCAAAATGATAATAGACTGGTTTTTAATCCTCCCTTGGAGACGCATTGTTTGATAGCTAGTGGTACCTGCTAAAGCATGCAGAGAAATAGTCTTATCCTGATTGAGAGAGTCCTTAGCAGTCACATCATCCATAGGTTCCAGACAATCTAGGAATTCTTCCCCCTCTATGTCATGTTCCTCAGGTTCTTCCACCAATATCTGGTAAAGCTGAGATTTCACACATGAGTGACCCAATGTGTATTTAAGTCCACACCACATACACAACCCCCTCCTTCTCCTGTCATCACGCTCTGCTCGAGTAGGAATCCTATTAGGCTTTGGGAGAATAGGATCAGTTCTGGGCATAACGTTTTTGGTTGTGGGATAAGTAGTGGTTTTGATTGGGTTGGTTTGTGGAAAGAGTGGTTTTGGCGTTGGTAAAAGAGGTGGTAAGATGGGGTTGTTATTACTGAAATGGTTTCTATTAGGTGGCTGAGTGTTGTAGTTTAATGGGGGTGCAGTAAGGGGATTACGATAGGGAATGAATGTTTTCCTAGGTAAACTATAGACCATGGCTTCTACCTGCTTAGCTAAGTTCAAGGCATGGGTGAGGGTTTTTGGAAAAAATAACCGGACACATTGAGCAATATCAGGTTTAAGGTTACTAACAAAAATGCTGAGGGAATACTCATCTGTCAGTTGAAGAAGGTTCAGCAATGCTTCAAATTCATCGTAATAGTCCTCGACTGTCCCATTTTGGCGCAAGCTCACCAAGTCAGACATGGGATCGGAGTACTCTGAATCACCAAATCGAGCTCGCATCTGCAGTAAATACTGCTCCCATTTGATCTCTTTCGACGAACCAGTTTGTTTCATATAGCGTTGATGCCATTGGAGGGCTTTTCCCTCTAAATGGATCATCACCGTTTGGATTCTGTCTTCTTCTGGAGTGTCAGCAGCTTCAAAAAATTGCTCGATCCTCAACAACCATCCCAAAAAGTCATAGCCATTGAAGCGCGGGCATTCCAGCTTGATACGCTTGCTGAAAGTTTTCAGGGAGTCCAGAACTGTACCCTGACCCTCAGGTTCCTGAACTCTTGGTATCGTACCCTGAATCTGGAATGAGGTGGGACTGAGTTCCACTGTATCTTTTCCTTTGTCACCAGAAGAGCCACTGTCACCTGGTTCACCCCCTTTCTTTCCCGACGAGAGTTCTTCCATTCGAACCAGCATATAATCCATCCGTTTACTGAGCTCAGCTCCCATGGAGTCGATACCAGCTCTCAGCTCTACTCTGAGCTGTTCCACAGAGCTTCCCAGTTTTGAATCCCACTTGTCCATCTCCTTTTGCAAGATGGCCATATCCTTTTGCATCCGAGTCGTCACACCATCCGCCATGTCCGAGGTCCGGTAGCTCTGATACCACTATGATGGAGGCTGCCGGAGGTCTTCAAGTATGGTACCTGAAAAGGGAAAGAAGAAGAAGAAAGTAGAAGAGAAGAATGCAGAACAATAGATTGTAACAGAATTGAGAGAGAATGTCAGAGAGAATATTCAGAATGTGTATTGTATTGCTTTCATTGGTTCATTCTGTTATATAGGATATTACACCCTTTGCACGTGACATATACTGACTCATACTATAGCTATACTGACTCTGATAATGCTAATTGACTCTCAACCTTATTTACGTAGCTAAATAGTGTAATTAGAACTGCAGTATGTAATTAGACCTGCAACAAATACAGATATTTCAAGAAAAATAAACTATCCACACAATATATAAGTCGTAGTACACATTTCACAATCCATATGATATAGGCCATTAATATCCTATAGGTTCTGGTGAGATTTGTCACTCTTCTGGCTCTTTCATTGTTGGTTTGTTTTGTTTTATTTTGCCATTGCGTCGTCTTAGAATTGCTATGGGAGACTGAAACCTTCCTGGAGAACTTTCTTTGTCAGCCTTTCTCTTTTGTTACTTTGTTACTTTCCTAATATTTAAGCTGATAAACTCAAAATGTTTCTAAAGCCTTGTAGTCATCAATAGTTTATAACACTTAAACAGTACAAAAATTCATGTTCCCAATTTGCAAGGAAATAAAGTTTCAAGAGAGAATTATAACTTTAGTCCTATAAACTTAGCTCCTTTTGTCACTTTAATCCTAAAATTTTAACTTTTACACATTAAACCCTAAATGTTTTCAAAAGTGTAAAAAGTTAATCCTCTTCAAACAGAAACAATAACTGAAAGCTTACTTGTAATTATGCAAACATGGCGCACCAAAATCAGCGTTTCAAGTATACGTAGCTCCAACAGTCAACATCTTCAATATTTGTGGAATGAAAATGCAAAAAAAAAACTCTTGCTCAATTCGAAGAATGTAAGGAAATGGTATAAGATTAAAGCAAGCAAGCAAGCTTCCCAATAAACATGTTCTGTCTGTCTAAAATCTAAATGGTTCCTCACGTCTTTGTATATCTGAAAGATGTTGTGTTTGTGGGATTATTAGAAATGGGTTGTCTGCCAAGGAGCTGAAGGAAGGAATTGTTGTTTTTTACAACTTCCACAAGTAGAAGAGTTATTCAAATTCTTGAAGATGATCCCATCTATAAGGAAAGCTTTGATAGTTTGCACAGTAATAGCAGCTGGGAGAGTTCATAAAAACCTTAATTTGGAGAATATACAAGAAATGGCAGGCTAAATGGGGCTTGATTCATTGGCTGGGAAAGTTGATCTGTATTCAAATATTGAGGAGTTTATCTGTTCAATCCTAGAACTCTCCTTCCTTATTTTGTGGTAATCTACAAACCTTGAGGAAAAAATTGAATTAGTTAACTTAGAAGTTGTGACTTGTGAAGTTATATGAATCTTTTTTCCTTTCTTGTTTTTGTTTTTCTTAAGATTTCCTTGTAGAGGTTTTCTATCTTCTTTTTAAAAGAATTCTCATTAATTGTTCTCGCAAGTTTCTTGTTATCTAGTTGTGCATCTCACGTTTGAATTTTTCATGCAATTATATTGCTTCTTCTCATGTTTAGGATTTGTATTTAGATGAAAAGTTCTTGCAAATTTGTGGGTTCTTTAGATTTCAAGAGTTTTTTTTTTTTTTTTTTGAGTTAAAAGCTTAGGCTGAATGTTGTTTAAATTTTGCTTCGCTCAATTTAATTTTGTTTAATTTTTTTTCATCTTTTTTAATGTTGAATGTTGGTGTTACGTATACTTTACATGCTAGATAAGCTTTTTCCGTGATTAATTGTTTGCGACTTTGCCTTTGCGTTTGATTGAGGGGAATGTGAAAAGGATTGATTTTTACTTTCGAAAACGTTTCGAACCGAAGGTGTTTAGGAAAAGGTTAAAATTTTAGGACTGAAAAAAGATTAAAATATTTTAAAATTATAATTATAATTATCTCAGATTTTAAAATATTGTTAAAATCCCTAAAAAGCAAGCAAAAGAAATGGGATCATTATATGAACCAAGCTTAGTTTCTTTTTCAAAAAAGAAACTTGACCCTTTTGTTTAGCTACTATATAAACAGCTCATGAAACTTGGAAACAGCAAAAGAGAATTGAATTAACTTTAAACAGAGTTGAAATTGCAAACAAAAACAGATTATAAAATGTCAAGCAAAAATGAAGTACGGATAATCAAATTTAGTAATTTTAAATATATCATATTTATACTATATAAAAAATAATTAAATATAATATAAAAATAATGCAAACACGATAAAATTATTAAAATATCAAAATTTATATAATATATTAAACATAAAAAGAAATAAAAAAAAGTACAAATAATATTAAAATAGGCAGATTTTTTCTTTGTTTTTATGGAATATTTTTATTTTATGAAAACCTACGTTTTTATAGTTAGGAAAAGAAGAAATAATCAATGAATAAAAAATCGGATCGAATCGATTGAAAAAAAATTGATGATTTATTCGATTCGATAAGTGTAATTAAATCGAATTTAATTGAACCGGTCAAAAACCGATTCAATCGGTAAAAAAAAATATATATATATATATATATATTTTGTAAGTAATAAGATTTAAACTCATAATCTCTTGAAATTATATTAAAAATCATATCACTAAATTAAATACTTATTTTTATTTATTATTTACTATATTTAATATTAAAAATATTTTAAAAATTTTATTTAAAATATTTAACTAATTCAATCGACTAAATTGAAAATCAAAGATCACATTAATTTGATTTTTTTCAATCTGGGAAGTAGGGCTGAGCAAAAAAATCGAGAAAACCGAAAACCGATCCGAACCGTAGTGTTCGGTTCGGTTTCGGTTCGGTTTTTTTAATTCGGTTAAAATTCGGTTCGGTTATTAGTTCGGTTTTTTCGGTTCGGTTCGGTTTTCGGTTCGTAAGTCCAAAAACCGCAATTAACTGAACCGATCCGAATTCTATTTTTTAAATAATTTTTTAATTATTTTTTTATTTTTATAATATAAAAATAAATATTTTATTTCTAAATTAGTGAAAAAAATTAAAAATACTATAAAAAAAGATAATTTTTAAAAATTTTAAAAATTAAGATAATTTGATTGTGGAAATAGCATGTTAGGCATAAATAACCTATTAAAATAGCATGTAATAAAGCCCAAATTTTCAAAAGCCCAAAAAAATATGGAAAACCGATAACCGAACCGAACCGAGATACGACGGTTCGGTTATAATCGATTTTTTTATTATTGCGGTTCGGTTACCCATTTAAAAAAACCGAATTTCTCGATTCGATTTGTAAAATCCGAAATAACCGACCCGAACCAAACCGAACTCATCCCTACGGGAAGAATCATAAGTGATAAGCGTCAAATTTTCATCGTGCATACAACCAAGCCATGAAATTGAAACCTTTTGTCGGTGGGGGTTTTCGCTAACGTCACAAAAGATTATCACTTGCCGTCCACGTGCCATCCTCTGATTGAACATTTTCCAGCCTGGCTGTTTTCGGGGCAACTTATAACTCATGTCTCTCTCATTTGATCCAATTGCCCTCCTATTTCTTATCAAACTACGATAATACCCCCCAACATTGACTGGTTATTTTCTGACCATTTTGATCCTACGCCGACACTGTCAAGTTGGCACCTGTTGTCAATCGGACGGTGGTAATTGATCCAATTTTTGAGATCAACAAATTGACCGCCAATGATTGGCGATTATATTAACACGAAATTTTTTATAAAAAATTATTTTATTCAACGAAACTTAAACATGAAACCTAAAATTTTAAAACCTCTTTCTGATCGAGACAAAGCCTTAATATAATCATGGAATATTGGAAGTTAATAGAATAAGTTAGTGTACGAAGAAGGGTGTAATTAAGACATTTATATTTATAAGTTATTCAGATTTAATTAAAATAAAATAAAATAAAATAAATTTAATTTAATAATTATTGAACCAAGTTCAATCTTGATTAATTCGAATTATTGAATGAATATTTTAATGTTCAATTTGAATATTATCATCATACCTAGTTATTAATTAGCATTTAAATCTAAAATAAAGTTTTTCTCTAAACTTTTTCTTTTGTCGTGATTATCTATCTATAATATTATAAAGAAAATAATTAAGTTGGTATCACTGAATTAAGTGACACTAACTCAATTGGTGAAAAGACAAAAAAATTAAAAAAATTATTATATAAAAAAAATATCAAAGTTATTAATGATTTTTCAATTTTTATATGATTTTTATTTTAAAAAAATTTATCAACCTTATTTTTTAAAATTACCCACTTTTTTTAAAAAAATACCCATGTTTATAAATTACAAACTACCCACTAATAAATTTTTTAAAACATATATATATATATATATTTTTCATTCACCTATATAATGTATATAATGAGTGTGCTATAATTTAGTATGAATTAAAATGAATCATACTCTCTGTTTAAAATAAAAAACAAAGAAAAGAAAAAGGTGGAGTTGGAAACTTGGATACGGCTGATATTCTAATTTTATTCTATTATATTCTATGCTTGCAAAATGGTTTTTGCCTTTTGGTGTATGCATTTTACTCAGTATAATAAAAATGACTTGATTTCTAATGAAGAGATCGAAGAGATGTTAACAGCATGTGACCTGTCTCTTCTGCTTCTTTACTCAAATCCCAAATCTGCATTTGATGTTTCCATTCCTTAAGTCTGTTCCTTTTTCGGCACTCCCTTTTTTTGCTGCTTGCTTAACATCAAGGTTATGGTCTTAACTAAACACCATCTTTTTGTTTTTCTTTTTTTTAATGTAAATTGGAAGAAGTTCAAAAATCAACCTAGAGACATAATCATATAGTTTGCCAAAAAGTTTTAACAGAGTTTGAAGTTACCAGAAAGAATCAAGCTCTTGTTCTAAAGCTTAATTATATATTGAAACTCACATTTTATCTTTTTGGTCTAATATTGAAACTCACCTTTTGCTTTTAAGTAACTTATTATTACTCTTTTATAACTCATCAAAAATAAAAAAGGATTTGAAATAAATATTCAGGAACAAGAGAATAGAGATGCTCTTATTGTGGTATCTTCCCTCTATTTGTCAGCTTTGTTCATTGTAACTCTCCGGGACATATAAAAAAAAAATATATATATATATATGATACGAAAAAATAATATAAATTCGACACGAATATACGAATATTTCAAAATCTATTTAATACGAATTATTAACGTATCAAAATTTATATAAATATAAAATATCTTAAATATAATTATAATATAATAAAATATACAAATACGATATGAATACACGAATTGTCATGTCTCTCACTTCCCTCACTGCCCTCTTCCTTCCTTACAACAACTTTCTCTAAACCAAATCATAGTTCAGTGGCTCCCCTGGTAATTTAACCAAAATCCAAACCCATTTCCATAAACCAATCTTTTTCTGGTTTCAGCTATAGCAGACACCGCTGAGAACGTCACAATCACAAACAAAGCCATCTCTAAAACCTGGCGTCCTTCACTCCCCCTTTCTCACCACTCTTCCAAACCTTGAAACCCCAAAACCACCAACACAATGGCTCCATTTGTAATTTAACCACATTCCAAGCCCCTTTCCCGCACTCAAAGTTCTCAACTTTCCTTCCCCTATAGGCTATAACCTACACTTCCTAAGTAAAAACACTACAAAACTCTCTTTCCTTTCCTTCACTTCATCTCATCAAAAGACAAAAAGAAAAACTCAGGAGGAGAAACAACAAAATGCAGCAGCAAAGGCAACATCTTGTTCTTCTCATTTTCTCAGTTTTTCTTCTCTTCCAAACCTCAAATGGCCATAACATAACACGTCTGCTTGCAAAGCACCCATCTTTATCAACATTCAACCATTACCTCACTCTCACGCACTTAGCTCCAGAGATCAACCGCCACACAACCATCACTGTTCTTGCCTTAGACAACGCGGCCATGTCATCTCTCTTAGAGAAAAAACCTTCCATTTACACCATGAAAAACATCCTTTCCCTTCATGTTCTTCTTGACTACTTTGGTGCCAGGAAGCTTCACCAAATAAGGAATGGCACTGCACTAGCTGCCACTATGTTCCAAGCTACTGGGGTGGCTCCAGGGGTTTCAGGATTTGTTAATATAACCGATTTTAAAGGTGGGAAAGTTGGTTTTGGAGCTGAAGACAATGGTGGAAGTTTGGATTCTTTTTTTCTTAAATCTGTTGAGGAACTTCCTTACAATATATCTGTGATTCAGATCAGCAAGGCTTTGCCTTCTGCTGTAGCTGAGGCTCCTACTCCAGGTCCAAGTGAGCTGAACATTACTGGGATTATGTCAGCACATGGATGTAAAGTGTTTGCTGATACTCTTTTGGCAAATTCTGAAGCCATGGGAACATATGAGGTAAGCTGAATTTTTTTTTTTTTTTTTTTTTATAAATGTAGTAATTTGATTTAAAATGTTTGTGTGAGGATTTGATCTTTGAGTCTGTTTAGTGAAAAAGAAGGTGCAAGAAATAAATGGGATAGAGGAAAAGGGTAGAAAGAGTTCATTTTGGGCCATTTGATTGAGTGATGATGGTGGGATTTTAGTTTGAAATGGAGATGTTGAAAGAATTAGTGTAAAAGTAAATTCTGAAGCCATGGGAACATATGAGGTAAGCTGATTTTTTTTTTTATTTTTTTTTTATAAATGTAGTAATTTGATTTAAAATGTTTGTGTGAGGATTTGATCTTTGAGTCTGTTTAGTGAAAAAGAAGGTGCAAGAAATAAATGGGATAGAGGAAAAGGGTAGAAAGAGTTCATTTTGGGCCATTTGATTGAGTGATGATGGTGGGATTTTAGTTTGAAATGGAGATGTTGAAAGAATTAGTGTAAAAGTATACTGAAAAGTTATGATAATGCCATAAGATACTGTTATCTTTACTCTTTAGCTGGCTAATTTTAGTTTTCAAAAGGCAAGGTTTTGTTGGAGAGTGGGTAGGTCATGTTTACTCTAAAAGTATGACAATGACATCTTGAGATTTTTCAAATTTCAAATTTTGTTTTTGTATGTGAATTTCTGGACAAGGTCTAGATAAAGTAATCTAGATCTGGGTTTGTTTTCTTTCAAATTGGATGCGAAATGTTGAATGTGCATTAAAGTGTTAGGACCCAAGAACATGCACATTTTGTTCTGGATTTAACACTAACCAAGATGAGGAAATTTACATATAAATATATATATATATATTTATATATATTTTGATTGATATTATGATAAATTGCATGTTGGGATCCAATTAAGTAAACTTGCTGTAAATGCATTCGACAGTTGTTCTGGACATTAACTCAATGATAGAGGTAGTTTAGATATGGAGTGAAGATAGGCTAAGTGGTTGAAACTTGGAACTTGGAAGTCATTGTGACAAAAATAGGTTAGAAGCTTGTAGTAATAGCATGAATTGGTAGCTAAGGAAAGCTACTCTTCTGCTTTGTTACTTACTCCTCTGATTGGAATTGGTTTGCCAGTCTTCACTTTGCCCAATGTGTTGTGAGATCTCTACTCTTATCTTATGCATTCTTGGAATGCTTCTTCTGGTCAAACTACAGGGAAACTGGTTATAAAAATGTAAAAAAGGGGGAAAGAGATCTGCATGAACTGTAGTGTAGTATAAAATTATTGAGATTTTGCTTATTTATTACTTCATATTCTCTAAATTTATCTTGGATTTTTTCCCCTTTGTACATTATTATTTATGAATCTGTTACAATGCTTGCTTCTAGGGTAATATTAATGGAGGATTGACTGTGTTCTGCCCTCTGGATGATCCATTTAAAGCCTTTTTACCAAAGTACAAGAACTTAACAGCTGCAAGGAAAGCATCTTTCCTTGAATTTTTTGGTGTCCCTGTGTACCAATCTTTATCCATGTTGAAATCCAACAATGGACTCATGAACACATTAGCTACTGATGGAGCCAGCAAGTTTGATTTCACTGTGCAAAATGAGGGTGAAGAGGTGACTCTAAAGACCAAGATTAACACTGTTAAAATAACTGGGACTTTGCTCGATGAGCAGCCGGTAGCAATTTATACAATTGATAAGGTCTTGATGCCTAGAGAATTGTTCAAGGCAGCTCCTACACCAGCCCCAGCCCCAGCCCCAGAGGAGGCAGCAGATGCACCAAAGGGATCCAAATCCAAATCCAAGTCTAAGTCCAAGTCTAAGTCAGCAGCAACACCAGAATCAGACTCACCAGCTGACTCACCAGATGATGACCCAGCTGATGACACAGCTGATGATAATGCTGCTATGAGTTTTAGGGGTGGAAGGTTTGCTGCTGTTGGATTCAGCTTCTTGTTAGTGTTTTTCTTGCTGTAAGTTTTCTAGTTTAATTTTTGTCTTGTTATTTTTTCTTTTCTTTTCATTTTTATATTTTGGAGAAATAAGTGATGCCTGTTATGGCCTATGGGCTTATTTATTACTCACCTTCAGTGTGGTTACTTGTTTTTCTTTCTCCTTTTTCTTTTGATATTGTTTTTAGTGTGTGATGAGTTTTCAAAGTAATAGTTTTGTGTTTGGATAGATTAACTAAGGTTTGTCATTTTCTTTTATCTTTTTGCTGGATGTAAGTTTGATTATTGTTTAATGTTAAAAAGACAGATGCCTATAGATCTAGTAATGTACTTGTTATGATGTTTATCCCAGCAGTTTTGATGTTCTATATTGCCTGGATTAAATGCAAATTGTTATGTTAGCTGATAATAGCAATTAAGTTTGGTGTAGGATTTTGATTATAATTTTTGTTTGAAGTAATAAAACTTTAGAAAATCAACCTTTTTAATGAACTCAACGCTCCCTTATCTAATCACAATCTCATTTATGAATGGTTCACATGATCATAAAAATAAAGCAGCAGCATGTAAAGGGTCACCAAGCCATACTTATTTATCTTCAAAACTTAATTGCCTGTACCTATCTTCATCTTTGAATTTGAATCAAAAGAAAAAGGTTCTCGATGTTGAGTATGAAATCTTAGCTTATACGTGTCAAAAAAAAGGATGTTCAAGTCTAAGATTGGTTTAAGGTTTTATGGGTTTATCAGTCAGTAGGGTTGGCAACGGGCGGGGTGGGCGATTTTTTTTTTCTTGATCCTGATCCGACTTTCGTTTATATATATTCGATCCCGTTCGAACCCGATTTTTTTTAAACTTTTAGCCCCCGATTTCGTCCGGCCCCAAATTTATAAAAAAAAGGTGTTTTATTTAATAAAAAAATTCAGTTTTTTTTTTTATATAAAATATATTGACAAAATATTCTAATAAAAAGTACTTATTCAATTGACATAAGAATTGAGTTAGTCCAAAAGTATATATTTCAAGAATCAATCAATTTCATTAGTTTATAAACTTGCAAACTTGAAAAATAAATGATGAAGAAAATGAAATTTATCTCTAACTAACAACAATTCTTATATATCTTAAAAAAAACTATTAATATATTATTTATATGTATTAAAGTTACGATTTATTGCAATAATATATATAATTAACATATATAAAAATTAAAAAAAAAAAAAAAAGTCGAGGTGAGTCGGTGCGGGTTTAGAGTAAATCCGAACCCGATATCTTTTTGAAATTACCCGTACCGTCCCGTAATCCAATTTAAAAAAAAAAAAAACCGTCCCTATAAAGTTGGGTCGGAATCCGACGGGTTCGGAGTTTTTTATCATCCCTAATTTATCACTTATACCATCAAATCTTAAATTTAACTTGTGGGTGTAGATGCTGGACAATCTTTTCATAGCCTATTTAGGTTTTCCAATCACTCCCACCAAATTTTAATTGGTTTCAAGTTAGAAAGTGCATTGTTTATAAAAAAAGAAACCAAAGAAAATATCACATCAAACCGGCGAATTCATAAGAATTCTCGAAGGATAGATAGATGCTTCCAATAATGTCGTATGGTCTCCTGATAAAGGAGAGGTGATATTTATTGTCTAGACTGCAGGGCCACAGGGGGAATCTAACCCAGTCGAAGAAACCGTAAATAATAAATAGAGTCCATACTGGATAGCAAACAAAGGCTTAAAAAACTCCACCAGCCATTAGGCATGAACAGTGAACTCCCTATTGTCTAAAAAGTCAGCAAAACTCCCATAAATCTAGGAGCAAAAGAGTAAACTAATATATATATATATATATATATATATATATATATATATATATATATATATATATATATGACAGTGCCCTACGGGAAAATAAAGTTTTCATTTTCCAATACAGTCCGCCAGGTGGTGAATGAACACTAAGATCTTTCTGCTACTTGGCAGAGACTAAACTAGTGCCTTGCATCACAAAGCTGAAAATTCTCTCCATCTAACTCTCATGAACATTCATAAACCGCAAACCAATTCATAATCCGGACGGTAAAAGAAAGGCAATTCTAGTGCTGAAAAAACAACACCATCAATTCATTAACAAAATTACATGCTCAAAGGGCTCAAAGGTGATGAAACTATAGAAGCTTAATGACGATTAACATGACTTTATTACAAACAACTACACATTTGTTAGTAGAATAAAACAGCAAATGACAATAACAGTATTACAATGGAAAAGGTTGAAAGGGGTAAATAAGGAGTAGGTGAATGGTCATCAAGAGGCTCATATTCATAGGGATTTGGATGGGAGGGGTACTGACAGCACTGTACTGGAACTGGAGGACAGTTGGCTTGAACTGGACGTGATGGCGGAGGTGGAGCTCCATATGAAGGATAGGTGGAAAGAGACGGCGGCGGTGGTGGTGGTGGGGCTCCATATGAAGGATAACCAGAAAGCGGTGAGGGAGGTGGGAGAGGATGGCAGGGATGTTGACATACTGTGCAATTCAAGCAAAGAGTTGGTGAAGGCAAGACTTCATTAGAATCCTCCCCTAAAACCATGTAATCAAGGTTAAAGGCAGATATCCAAAGTGCCACAAGGAAGACAAATGCTGGACACATATTCTTCCTTGATCAGAGAAGTTTCACTTCAGAAAAAGAAGCAGAAAGCGATTGTTTAGTTCAGGGAGAGAGAATCTGACAATCAGTGAGTTTTATGGGATTGAAGACAGTAAGACACTTATAACCCGTGGCTCTCTCTACAGGGTTTGCTTGGATCTTTCATCTTTTTCTTCTACATTCCGGGTTTTTTGCCGCCTGGCATACCACCTGTCATGTTTTATGAAGAGGTAGTCTAGAAGCTTAACTTGTTTGGATGGATCCAAAGGTGAAGACAAATCATTTCTCTTTTAACCTGATTACTCTATACTCGAAACTGATCTGATCTTTTAACTGATCAATGTTTAAAGGGTGTTCCATATCAACATATGAAATCAAGTCTATTAGGTCAACTGATTTAAAAAATCAATCATATAAAATGGAGAAGCCATCCAAGAATATGTGTAACAAGCAGACTAATTTTTCTCAGACACCAAAATGCCAGTTAGACATAGAACTACGAAAAGCAAAGGAGGTAGTAACAAGGAGGAAAAGCAAGATACGATATCAAGGATAATGTCATTCCATTTCTAAAATCATTAGTTATAACTAATATAAATAAACCACAAAAAGAAGAAGAAGAAGGATTTCGGTTAATTCTAAGGTGAAGATGGAAGGGGGAAGAAAAAAGGCAACAAGGATACTGCAATATTAGTTATTGAAAGATGGTTTTCATCATAAATTATTTAGAAAATGAACACTTGGCACAATCATAAAAAATGCTGAAACAAAACTCTATTCTGTTATTCATGTCAACATATATTAACTATAGTAATACATAAATTGTTGCAACAATCAAAACATAAGCAAATTTGATGCCAAAGGGAAAAGATGCTAAAATTACCTCGTACTGCTATTTCTTGTAGCAAAGCTATGTCTAAATTTGGGCCTATTCAGATGGTGTTCCCATTCATTTTCCGCATGGTCAGACATATGATCTGTATTCTGTAAACCAAATTATATAAGAGATTCTAAACTAAGACCTTTTTGCCACTGGGCACTTTTTTCTTTATCAGAAAAGATGAAGAGAGGATGGAGAAATAAGGGATCAATAAATAGAAAAAGAATAGAGTTTCCTAGTAGACGATATAGTACTATCAACCCAATTTTACTTTTAGGGGTTGTTAGCAGACCTTGACTTGTCCAGATCCTTGTTGTTCAAATAAAGGTAAGATGGTTGGTCGCTGAACATTGATATTGTAAGCCTTGGAGAAAACCCAGCATAGTCTCTGTCTACCTTTGCTAAGCATAATTCATTAATGTATTTGAAAAGCTCATGCTTCTGGGCAAAAGGTTGAGCTGCATATTCTTCAAATGGCATCCACTGATGAAATAAAAAAGGGACAAACATATGAGAAGAAAGATGTTTAGCAAATGCATGCATGGAAATCCTGGCTTCTTCCCTCTTAAGATAGCAACAAAGACTAAATTAGTAAATAACAATCAGAAGCAGGCATTCTGTTGACAGGAGTATATAGTGTCTTTTCTTTTTCAATCAGTGGGGGGCTAATGCTAAGTCACAAAGTTTTAAGCTTTCTCATCTAGAGCTAATATTTTGCTCTGGAAATTAACGCCAATCAGAGCAGCAAGGAGAGAGACTTTACTGCAATTTTGGCTCAATTTTGTATTGCTTAACATTGCAGAAAATAAATGGTAGGCCTAGGCTATATGTATCGGGTCTGTGAAAAGTGGTGGTATACTTGTACATTCTCTTGATTCAGGACTAGTTAGTGAATGAAGGATATAATTTGCATCAAATATGAGACATACCTGAGATGCCTCAATTTCCAGCTCTTGCTTCTGAATGTCAAAGGATAGTGGACGCAACATGCATAAGAAAAATAGATCCGACTTCTCGAAGAATGTCTTGTGTGATTGCCTGAATTTAAGAACATGATGTCAAAACAAATAATTCACTAAAGGCTGGAGTATGATAAGGTACATAAGCTTATATAAATCTTGAAAATTTTCAAGACATGATCATGAATTATACACACACATGGATTAAGTGTTTTTGACTTAAAGCATGTTTTTGCAAAAGCTAATGACCAAAAATTCATTCTCATAAATACTGTATTACATATGCTTGCCGTAGCCACATTTAAAAAAAAAACCAGCCCAAGTTTGAACAACCTGTTATGCCTGTAACCGTTATCTCATCTGAATCATTTCATGCCTGTCATTTTAGATTTACAGCCACATTTCCACAACCATTGGCCAATTCTAAGTCTAACTAAACTGATTCAAAAAAATAATAATGATATCAAGGGTGTATTTTCTTGTTAGTTTTCGGAAATTCCTTTCAACCAACCACAGAGTTATGGGATCAATATAGCCCATATATATAATAGAGCGAAAAAACTAATTTTTCCCTTTTCAAGAATTGTTAATTTGAGCAGAGCATTTTTGGTTTTCCCAATCAACAGAACGTAACACTGATTTTTAAAAAAGACATGGGGCTCTGAGGGGAAGCATAGCATAACTAGTAACATATGTGATGCAAGTTCTTGATGAATAACTGAAGCTCTGAAACTATTGAGATATAATCGCGCCATTTAAAGGCAAAAGGGCATGTTTAATCATGCAAACATTATACCTGAATCCTAGGACCTCCACAAACTCTGTGTCAATCTGGGAAAGGAAAAATGAGTGGTTCTCAGAAGGCCATTAATACTCGTATTTAATATGTAAGAACAACATATATTTTTACACATTCATCACTTACTCCTGTCTCTTCTTTTACTTCTCTAATAGCTGCCATAAAAATAACCTCACCCTGTTTATAGAAGAGCTCATTTATTATTCGATAGCAAAATGTATTCAGTTTTTTAGGTGATATGAAAACTCCTCATGGTGGCACGCGGGGACATACCTCATCAACAACTCCAGTAGGAATTTTCCATATGCCCGTTCCTTGAAATCGACCACACTTTTCCTGAACTGCAAGCACCTATTAGCCAAGAAGATTCAGATTTAGAAGCATCTATGAAACAACAAGGTTGATCAATCTGAAAAAAGAAGAAGCTAAACCTATACTATCACCACTTATAACAAAAGTACGCTTGAGAAGAAGGCTACATTGTGGGGACACTCATAGATAAGAAAAATGTAGAGTTTCTGCTGAAAAAAAAAAACTCAGATGACAAATATGTGAGTCTGTGGATAGAAACTCCATGTAGATGTGAGCATGAACTGCTGCATCAGGTACATAGAACATAAAGGGTTGAATATTGCATCTGTCTATTTGGTATCATAGTAAATTTGATGGCTTAGAGTTTGAATATTCAAAGAGGTAAGCTTTTGGATGTATGAAACATTTGGATGCAAAAACAGCGTTTGAATCCATTGCATGCAACGGATACATATAATCTATTAGAAAATGTGTCCTCTAGGATATATTGGTCAGCAATCTAACCACTGACCATATTAAAATGAACAATGGACCAGGTGAAACCTATTATAAGCAAAAAAATTAGCAGGAAGGATCAAAGGGAGGAAAACCAAGTAACAAGCTCTATATTCGCAGCATAAAGAATCAATTAATCTTTCACTTTTTAATAAAGACAAATTAGAACAAAATGAAGAGTAAGGGAGTACCTCTCTTTTATCATTCAAGATAATTGCACCAACACCTACTCGGTGAGTTGCATTTGCAGGGATAGTGTTAGGTGTCTTAGGAATCCAAAAAACGAGCATGAGGTAACTTGGTTCAGCATGGTGGTACCTAAACCCCTCCTAAAACCAATGTAATGTGTTTCAAACTGAACTTGATAGTCAAGACATCATAATTATCAAGATCAAGAGATAAAAAGGTTAATAGAAAATAGTCAACAATATCAAAGTTCAATATTCAAATGAAGCTGAAACTTATATTCAAAGTTTTATCCTACAAGTTGGGACCGTGTAATTGCATAATATTAGTATAGATTACCTTCACGGCAGTTTCAACTAGATGTACAAGTCCAATAGGCAACTTAATCCAGACTCCCTTTTTACCCTGCATAGTAAAAACCAAATGTTATGAATATAAACTGAAAAAGTAAAACTAAGAAACTTAAAGCCCTTGTACAATAACAGCAATAATTAAAGTAAAGAATTTGTTCATTTTATTCACATGACAATCACTGCAAAACACCATTTGATCACTTAGATGGTTCATAATCTACTAAAATCACACTTCCTCTTTGTTACTTAAGAAAAATCCTCAACTGACAGAATAAAACTGTTGTCCTGGATGAGCATTCACCATTAGAGGTCAGCTAAAACAATTCAAGATTAGACTTATCTCCTAATCATGTTCCATTAAAATTAAGAAAGCTAACAAATAAGGAGAACTTGCACATAACAATTGCATTGTTCAATTTAAGCAAGCATCTCAGCTAACTTTCAAGGGAAATTCAGCAAAGCAATAACCAAATATCCATCTAAAATTAAACCTGTTGCTTCCACTGCAATATGGAAGCTCTGAGCACAGTAACAAAGGTGTCAGAGTCCATATGCTCCTTCATTTCCACAATGACACCTCCATGGTCATCATTGATAGCAGGAAGCAATTCAGCATGCCAAACTCCAGTCCCGCACGCTTGGCTTCCAACTACCTCCTGTAAATCCGCTGAAATCGACATCTGTTCCAAGTCCAACAATCAATAAATATCAAATTCTCAAAACCAATTCCTAAAATAAGATATCAAAATAAAAGAAATTCAATTCTTTGGATGTCAAATTGTTAATACACAGGGGCGAAGGGAGGGGCAGGCAAGGGGCTTGGCCCCCCATAATTTTTTTAAGATTTTTTATATAAGGGAAAAATTATGTTTAGGTCCTTCAAATTTTGTTTGGCTTTCAATCTAGCTCCCCTTGAAATTTTAAAAATCATATTTGTCCCTCTAAATTTTGTTTGCCCCCTTCAATTTGCCTTCTATTTATAGAATTTATCTGATATAATAAATTTGGTAATATTTTTAATTTAAACCTCATTCATTATTATTAGGCTATTAGCTTAATTCTCTCTATTTAGTATTTACTTTTTCAATCAATTAAATAGATGTATTAACATTAATTATTTTGTTTAATATTTTTCATTCTGTGCTCATAAGGAAAAAATAAATAAAAAAAGTTAAACAAATTACAATATCTAATAAGAATTGTGCATTTAACTTATTTTGCTTTTTCTAAATATATGTAATCTTATGATTTCCTTTTATAATATGAAATAATTTTATGCATATTTTAATTAGAAAATAAATTTTTTTGACGTTCAGATTTTATTTCTTATTAATTTTTTTTTTTCATATGCAACATAAATTATAATATTTTAAAATTTTAAAAAATTATTTTATTATAAGGAATTTATATATTGTTAGCAAATTCAATATCATAGATAATATTTAAATTTAATAATTTTATACTAGAGTTTTTCATGGACTAAGTTGAGCCAGGCTCACATAGTAAAAATTTTTACTTGTCCAAGGCCCTGCCCGATTCGAGCCGACGAATAACCCTATCCTTGGACATGTTTATTTCATACACGATTTTTATTTTTACTTTAAATCTTTATATGTATATTTCGGTTGTACCTGCTCTTGGGCCAGGCTGAACCTAGACAGGGTTTTTCATGATCCGGGCCGACTCAGATAACTTTTTAAATAAAAATAAAATATTTATTTATTTAAATTTAATTATAAAAATATAAAAATAAAAATAATTTTTTAATATTAAATAAATAGTGAAACGGATCAGCGGGTCGGTTTGAGCTAGACCCGGGTCGGGCTTGGATAAAGTTGAAAAAAAATTCCAGACCACACCTCGCCCATGAATAAATCTAATTTTGGCCCTCCTCATCAATAATTCTGGTTTCACCCCTGTTAATACATACACGCACACTGCACACATACATCATATATACATTTATACATCCATTCCATATATATATATATATATATATATACTTTCATAGTGCATCCATACATACATCATACATGCTTACGTAGATACATACATAATCCAGTGGCGTACTTGCACGTGCACAAACATAAGCAAAATATAAAATTTTAAAAGCAGTTAGAGCAGAACTACTGAGATAGAATGAGACTCTGTTTGGCTAATCAATAAAAGAATAGATGTTTAAACCAATTCAAGCAAAAAAAAAAAAACAAGGAAAAAGATAATATGAAAACTCTGTTTGGCTCCATATTTTTATAAGTTTCTGGTCAGGAAAAGAAAAAAAAATGAAAGAAGGTTATTAATTCTGAAGTAAAAAAATACTCTGTTTGATAACCAGAAAATGAAGGAAAATTTTAATCTCCAAACGAGTTAAACTACATTTCACTCAAACAATAGTTAATAAAAACAATCTTCAAATTCAAAAATAATTAAAGTTAATTACTGTAAACCTGCTCTTGATTATCGGTAATTGAGACAACCTAACGCAAAAAAAAATTATCATCAAAACTCAAAATCAATGTCAGCTTTACCTGCTAAACAACGAACAAAGACGAGCCAAGATCCCAGCGTTTTGAAGCTAGATAAAGTAATATCACAGTGTTAATCAATATTTAAATAAATAATAATTCAAAAAGGGATTCGAATATTGATTTTTATTATTTTCTCTACTCAAATGGAAAATGAAGAGAAAATGAATGGAACAAAAATTAGAGACGTTTGAAAGGCTTACTGGTTAGTTACACTGCTTTAGCGCGTCGCTATTTATAGTTGGGTTGGGGGCCTTCATTCATTTATGCGGGGAAAACTACGGTGCGATCAAGTCGATGCTCACGTACTGTGGCCCCTGAACTTTAGCCGCCCTCATTCAATTTTGCTTACGTGTCATACGTACGGAGAGGGACTAGAGGGAGCGATGTTAATGAGACGCTGAAGGTAGATCTGTTAAATTGGATATCATCCGAAAATATAATAAAGATATATGTTTAATAAACAAGAAAATATATAATAAAAATAATATAATATATTTAAATATGATTAATATAATATATTTAATATGTGTATAATGTTTATGTTTAAATTTTTAATACACTTAATAATTTTATTATATTTATACAATTGAAAAAAAAAATACAAGACACAGGCACATCCATAAGATTATAAAATCTAGCTAGAGGTTTATTAGCCACTTATTTTTAAAATAAAGTCAAATTACGAATAAGTCCTGGTAAATTATTGGCATATAATATGGTGTAGAAGGGGCATTTTTGAACTTATAAAGACTTATTTTTTATTTTATTTTTTTTAATGTTATCAACTCTTTGAGATATTTTTTGCAACCAAGTGTCAACCGGGAAGATTTTGATTATGATAGTTCTTTGATTTTTAAGTTTGGTTTAGAGGAGACCTTTTAACGTTTTTAATAAGGCTACGGAAGAATATTTGAGAAAAAAAAGGTCATTGTTTCGGTCACCAACTTTTCAATTCAACTACCTTTTTCTCTTTTTTTTTTTTTTTTTTTTTTTTAAACTAGAGCAGAATTTCCTAGGTACTCACATCAGCTTTTTATTTTTTATTTTTTTTATCATCTTTATTTGAAACTATATATTATGCCATTAAGTTAGTTGCTGAGAAATAGATTAAATTACTATACAAACATCTTAAAATTATTAAATCTGGACTAAAATTTTATCATATATGAATTTTTTTATATATAAAAGATGTTAAAGTCTAAGGGGAATTAGGAAAGTAAATGCAAATATTGAGGATTAAATTTTAATTTTAAAAAAAATATGGATAAATTATTTGAATTAAACTCGTGTTTTTATCTAATCACATGCTAGATTAGTATTCGTTTTAAAAACGCTCATTGATTTGTTGAGAAATCTCCCTTTAATTGTCGTGACAATTCACAATATCATGGTACTTTTTTGAAATTAAAGATCAAATTTGATACTATATTACGTTTTAATATTAATTTTTTACTATTACAATTTAAGTTTATTGAGCTTTATTATTATATTTTTAATTTTGCTGATTATTCTTGAATAAAATTGCAAGTTTGGATAAATGTTTATCAATTCCGTTATTTTCTATATAAAAATTAATAAAATTAAAAATATAGTAACAAAATTTGACATTAATGTGTAATAATATAATGACAAATTTGTTCTTTCTCAACCCATCATGAAATTTCACACAGATACCTTGCTGAATGAAAAAAATAATAATTTAAAACTATTATAATAACCATGTGAGTTAATTACTTAATCAGTATCACCAAATGCTATAGTTCAAATTAGTTTCAATCATGATATCATACACTCCCTGATCAGTCCCAATTTTTTTTTTATTTTTTGGATGTCCACTTGTTTCTTTTTTGAACACTTAAAATTAGTATTTTTTTATATTTAAAATCATTTTCATGTTCTATGACTAAAAATCATGATATATTCATTTTATAAATAAAAAAAAAAATTTAATATCAAATACAATATTTTTTTTAAACCGTAAAAATTGAAGAAGTATATACATTTTGAGACGAAGAGAGTAGTAAGTTTTAAGTAGGAATTTGTCAAACTCGATATGTATATTAAGATAAGATATTATGATTTTACCAAGAAATTTACAAGTTTCAATCATTATTGGCTTATAAATTATAAGTTATAATGGTATAAGATTAATAATCATTGAGAAACGACTTTGAAAGACTTGACCAAGCAATTGGCAAAACCCTACTAAACTTTAAAATGATTTTGAAATATTATTTCATGACTTAGTTTCTAAGAATTAACGAGTCAAAGAATTCATTTCTTGCTTTTTAAATCGCTTTGATGTTTATCCATCGGCCTCTACCACTATAGAAAATGGGTTTCATTTTCTTTAGCTTCAAGCAATTTGTATTTGAATAGTAATTTTTGCATATTTTTATTTGGAATATAAATTCAAGGTTAAATAAATTATTTAAACAAAATGTATATTCGCATCACACAGAGATCGTGCATTCAAGATTAAAGTAAATAAAGGACAAACCACAGGATTTATAAAAGGTAAATTCTTATAAAAAATAGTATATAAATTAAAAACTTAGATTATATCTGGTCGGTACTTATATATATATATATTTATATATTTTAATAAAAAGTAAAAAAGCAAAAATAAACTCAAAACAAAATAAAAAATAAAAATATCAACCAAACAGAATAGTAAACTATATAAAAAGCATAAAACGAAAAAAAAAAAAAAAGAAAAAACTCTTTATTGGCTATAAAAATCAGGGTGTCACTCACGGGTGCAAATAGTGTAGTTTGAATATTGTTGATTGAGCTGACTTCCATTATGTTGATCACTTGGAAGCACAAAATAATGAGTTGGTCGCCCCTCTTTACATGCAAAAATGCGGTCCATAAAAGCAATCATGAAAATAAATATATATTTGAAACATGATTCAAAGTCAAGATGATCAATGCAATGTTTTGAGAAGTTATCTTCCCACTTACCTCATGAAAGACTAGACTTTATAGGTGTTGTACATTTTATAAGCATCTAGTAATATTTCACTACTGTATAAAATCATATATATAAGTATATACGAACAGAATATATATAAAAATTTAATACGAATATTAAAAAAATACTCACAATTTCGATAGAACACAGAAATAGTAGTTTGAGTCAAGGTAGAATTTCTAACCTTAAGACGATTATTGCATGTCACTAAGGTGCTTACAGATTAAGCAATTTGTCTTCTAGGTCTCCTCAAACATGTTGCTATTGATAGCACACTTGAAGCAATACAGCGAATCAGAATATGTAATTGGTCTCTATCACAGACGACGCTTGAAAAACGAGAGCAAGATCAAAAATTAAGTTTTATTTTGTCGGTGTAAAAGACAAGCATTGCTCTCGGGTTTAAATAGAAAACCCGATGACTGTTCGGACAGACGCACCAGTAGGAATAATCAATTCGGTCAGAAGTGAAAAGGAACATATCGGTTCGATTCAAAATAGTAGAGAAAACGTTTGAAAACAAAACGGTTCTGTCCGAACAGGTATGTCTTAAACAGATAAATCTCTTGGTTGGAGAAGGCTGAACCGGTTCGATTTGGACCGAATAAACAAATCGGTTGGATAGTAAAACATTAATTACTGACCCAAACCCGACCCAACCTAAGTCCAGCTCGGCGGCGCGCATGTGGTAGCCTAAGTTCGTGTAGGTTCTCACCCTTCACAAAAACTTGGGTACCCCTTGGGGCCCAATCCAACATCGAACATAAGCCTTTATAAACAACAAGAATAAGCCATTATGTAACCAACGTGAGATTCTACACCATGCACAACATTAACCAATTTTTTTTTCCTCTTCAAGTGGGTGTTAATGAAACCAATTTCTCATTCAAACATGATATCAATTGTGTACATAAATTACATTGTGTATCTACTTACGACAACCTATGTATTCATATACATATTTCGTATTTATACACATATTTTAATCATTAATATTTAACAATAGGATAGTCTGAATTCAAACATAGCCATTATATGTTAGAAGTACAGCCTAAAATATTAATTGAAAAAACAAAATTTTGTCATGGCAATTGTTATGTGATTTTTTTTTTATTTTATAAAGTTACTAGTACAAATGAAATTATAATTAAATTTTATATTTATATAAAAAATATTGAATTAAATCAATCAACAAATCGATATATAATTAGATAAATTAAACATAAAATTAAATCAAACTCATATATAAACGATGAAACTTGAACTTAAAATCTTAAGATAATGTGTGAAGTGTCTACAAAGGTCAAAGGCCAAAGTTTTGCAAAGCTTGAAATTGATTTACAGGAGGTCGATGATTTTCTTGATAAACATTGCAAGCTTATAAGGACATATTTTATCACATCCCTAGTTTAGGTAGTTATCACAACATTTCAAATTTCCAATTATAGGCAGTTTTGAAATTTGGAATAACTTCCAAGTTTTAATTGAACCATTGTATATATAAAATAAATCGGAGTTAATTGAAATTAAAAGACCTTACATAACTTTTGAATGCATGCGGCAACTTATTTATAAGTGATTGACCTTACATAAATTTTGAATGCGTGCAGCTTAAGTATTGAAGTTTGAAGGTTGTACATTTTTATATGCTTAATTAGCAACTTATTTAATAACTAGCTAGAGACCAAGATCTGCTAGCTACCAGCAATAATTGACTTGGGAGTTTCGTGTCTATATTAACAACTGAAGAGAAAACACACACAATGCCGACTTTATTCACTAATTCTATAATAACAAATATTTCTCAATTCTATTTGCGTCCTTTTACCACTCACTTTTGTGCTTCATGTCCCCTAGTTTTTTGCAATCAGAAATGGATGGCGGCAGAGAAGCTCAATTTCTATATCCATGGCAGCACTGCAAAATTCTTCACTTGGTTAGTATAAATTTATTAGTATTCCACATTGAGTTGAAGTCTTGAACATTGAAATTTACTCAGTGAAGTGGGTTTTTTTTTTTTTTTCTTTTAAATTCGTAGGTGAGGCATGGACAAGCTATGCACAATGTAGAAGGAGATAAGAATCCTGAGGCACTGTTGTCTCCCAATCTATTTGATGCTCATCTTTCTCCATTAGGCTTGCAACAGGTTTTAATCATTGCAGATCAGAGAGTTTCATCGATCATCTATGTTATATATGATCAATCCAGAGACTTGAATGAACTCAACCCAAGTAATAATCATGAAATTTTATCGTTTTCGGTTTTTTAACAGGTTGCTAAACTGCGAAAGGATGTTCATGCTAGTGGGCTACTTAATCATATTGAGTTAGTCATCACTTCCCCTTTGTCAAGGTATATCAATTTCGGAATATTATTTAAGCCTTTCATGCCCCTCTTTCGATTAAGCAATATGCTACAACTACAAGGACAAGAGATTAGTTCTTATAATCGAAGAACGAAACTAAGTATTTCGAAAGTAAAATCCTGAATACGTTAGTTTAATGAAACAGAGTGCACCCTTAAGATTATAAATTATAAGTAGTTAATGAATATGATGGTTTTATTAATGAGGGTAATGTAATGAAGTGCAGAGCCATGCAAACAGCTGTTGGAGTTTTTGGGAGTGAAGGCCAAACAATATCAAATCTCAATAGTCCTCAAGTTATGGCAGTTGAGCTTTGTCGAGACCGTCTGGTAGGCTGAATTAATATTTCTATAATTTTAGGCTATGTCAGAATTAAAAAATTATGCATTTTCTTCACTGTAGGGGGTTCGTCCATGTGATATGAGGAGAAAGGTCAGCGATTGTCAGTCTCTTTTCCCTTCAATTGATTTTTCAATGGCAAGTATATAAACTTTAATTTATAGCAAGCAAGTTTATTTTCAATTTGGCTATGGTTAATTTAGAATCCGAAAGCTTAAACAATTTTTGTTCAGATGGATACTGAAGATGACAATTTAGGGATTCGAGACATTCGGGAGCCAGGGGAAGAAGTTGCTAAAAGAGGTGCCAAGTTTTTGAAATGGTAACTGCAAATTTTTTTTTTTTCGTTTTATATAGCCTATGAAAAGGAAGGATCGATCCTTAATTTACTAATTTAATCTGTTTACAGGCTATGGACAAGGCCAGAGAAGGAGATTGTAGTTGTGAGCCATGGCCTAATCCTTCAGAATATACTAATAAATTTACTTGGAATTGGAAATGACTGCAATGCATCAGTAAGAGATGCATTATGCAAACGGTGAGCTTCGGTTTGCCTAAATAATCTTCTCTGTCTCTTTATTTATAAGTACTTTTCGAAAACCTCATAGTTAATTTGTTGTTTTAATTTCAGCTTTGACCATTGTGAGCTTCGCTCTATTTTAGTTGTGATAAAAGGTTAGTTGTTGCATATATATGTTCATCAAATATAAATGAATCGAGCTCGAATATAACAAATTAAACGAGATCAGCTAGAACACAACCTAAAAAGATTTTATCGAACTCGAGTCGTTCTTAAATAATTCTAAAAATAAACTAACAGTAACCAAATACAATCAAATTACTCGACTCAACTCGACCCATTTACAGTGCTAAACATCTCTTTGCATGCTTTTATTAGTTTGAAATGCTCACTTTTTTTTTTTTTTTTGATGGCTTACAATTTGCAGCAAAATGAGAAGGGATTCATCGCCATCATTTTGGTATGATTACCAAGAAGAAAAAGGAAGTTTCCAACTAACTGGCATTGCTGATTATTAGAATAAAGTCCCTGTTAGCTGTTGCGTATGGGGGGGGGGGGGGGGGTTTCAAGGATTTGTTTAATCTTTAAAGCCCATTTCACTATTTTGCATGGAAATTACTATTTTTATTATGGATTTATTAATTACATGAAATCACCACTATTAGTGACTTGGTCTTGCTTTGTTTAATAAGTTTTTGTAGCTTTCTTTTCACTTGTATCAGAAAAACAAAAACATTCATCATTTTTTTAATTCATTTTAGACACTAATAATAAAAAAAAAATTTACAAACGAAATTAAAAGATCCAACTTCTTTCTTTTTTTTTTTTTAATATATCTTAAAATATATATCATTCTATTAATTTCATATATAAAATCTAAAATTTTTACCAAGATAATTTCTTTTTTACGATCCTAATTTCTCAAGCAAACCTCTAGTTAATCTAGCTGTCTACTTTTAGTAGTCATTAATTTCTCAAGAAATAGCTAGGAAAGTGGCGATAGATAGTGATTCTTATTTATATATAGAAATTAGATTATTATACATGATTTTGCTCAATATTTTTAAACTGTGGTAGAGTTTTGTGATGTTGAGAATTTGGACCTTTGAAAAAGATAAAGAAAACCAGAAGAAATATTCTAAAAGAATTGACCTCCATTGTATATGTATATGTTAGCTTAATTGGAAATATTAAAAGCATAAAATCATGATCCTATTGCACTCTATTTCAAAATATATGGTCTTAAAAGCAATCATGAAAAAGACTTAATTTGAAACTTTATGAACATTCAAAGTCAAGCATATATTCCTAAGAACTTACCTTCCCACTCACCTCATCAATGGAGACTATTCTAATAAACTTGACATGTTAATTTTTTTTTTTTTTTTATTATTATTTTTAACATCAATTGCTTTGGAAATCATAATTTAGTTACAAGATAATGTGAACACAAACAAAATAATACCAAGATTTTGCTAATGAATACTTTTAGATATTCTTTAAGATCAGTTAATATATTATTTATAGTAATAATTTTTTTATTATTTTCAAAATATTGAATGAAAATATTATTATATATAATAATTTTAAAGATAAATCTTAATAAAAATTAATAAATAGAAAAGTTCAGTTAGGAACATGCAAAGTGTACAATTAATCTAGAAACGATAGTTTTCATGAAGAGATTAATTATTTTACACGATTTCTCAATTTTATTTTTATTTTAAAAAATGAAGGATTTTCCAATCCTGTTCTTTAAGCAATAGAATATAAACCAACCGTTAAACTTAATGCTTGATTACGATTTTTCAAAAGCTTTTGAGTTTGCTTTCGGAGAAATGGATGATATGTTGTTGTTCTTAGATTAAAGTTATAATCCTAAGATAATTTTAATTGGGTTAATTTGAAAAATATGCCCTCCATAGTAATTTTATTTTTAAATGGTTTAATATATTAAAATTATTTAAAGAAAAGAGATGAAAAAATTAAAAATTGTTAGGAAAGATATTGTGAAGATAAAATTGCCCTTAATGAAAAATCTCTTTTTTCTTTCTCCTTCCATTAAAGAAATATTATTTTTTAA
Source organism: Fremontodendron californicum (assembly GCA_030761205.1). Taxonomy (NCBI): domain Eukaryota; kingdom Viridiplantae; phylum Streptophyta; class Magnoliopsida; order Malvales; family Malvaceae; genus Fremontodendron; species Fremontodendron californicum. Next base: position 21,427,716 of record JAULJL010000033.1, read on the forward strand.
AAATTTTAATTGAAAATAAATTTAAAAAATAAAATATTTGAATATTTATTTTTTTAAAATTAAAAAATGTTAATTTTAAAAATATTATTTTTATTATTTTTATTATTTAAAATTTTTTAATTAAAAAAATTAAACTAAAAAATAAATATATTTTTTTTTAAATAAAAAAATTATTTTCAAAAAAATATTTTTTAATTAAAAAAGTAAATTAAAAAATAAGAGGAAAAAGATATTTTTTTTTTAAGAGCAATTTTGTCTTTATAATATCTTTCTTAACAATTTTTAATTTTTTAATTTTTTTTTAAAAATAATTTTAACATATTAGATCATTTACAAATAAAATAAATATTGAGAACATGTTTTTCAAATTAACTATTTTAATTCTTAGATGAGTCCAAAATGCCATGTTAATAAATAAAAAATGTTGTTGTTGGACCAAAAAAAAAATCAGAAGAAGAAGTGCCAGCTAATGGGCATTTATTTATGATTTATTACAACATCCCAATTAGGCAAGTGTTGAAATATGGAAGTTTCATCCAAATTAATTGGACCGTTTATCCCAGAATTGGAGCTAAAAGGCCCAAAAAGATGGCCTAAAAGGCATAAACAACTGTGTCCTATTTAGCTATATTTTCACAAAAAACCATGACATATGTTGTTGAGTTTGTTTTTTATTTTTTGAAAGTTATTAAAAATTATTTTTTAATTAAAAATTATATATTTTTCAATACTTGAATTCCATATTATCAGATGATGGTTATGGCCTTATGGGTTAAAAGTTGACATCACCGACCTTGAATATAATAGTCTTATAGCTATTTTAACTTTATAAGAGAAAATTCTATACAATTGGAAAGAATATATATATATATATATATATTTATTTATTTATTTAAACACGTTTGTGTCGTTTTCAATGAAAAATTAAAGTTTAAAGCTTGAATTTTTATTTTTTATCATTTTTTTCTTTTGCTCAACTGCACTAGTAAAAAGAAATTACAAATCTAAAATTGAATGTTGGATCTTAAATTTTTATTTATAAGATAATATGATCCTTCAATAATTAATTGCTATTGTTGTCAAAAGAAATCAAATGAGCTTATTTATAAGTAAAATTTTTGAGAATAATTAATACTTTGGATCTTTAAATTTTAAAATATTAGATCAAACACAATAAAATTTTGCCTTTAGAAGTTTGGTAAAATTATACATATTATCATCACATAAAAACACGATTCTTGATCTAAAACGTTCGATCAAATACAATAAAAACTTACCTTGGTTTGATAAGATCATACATTTTGTTTGATACTTGAAAAATTCATATTACTATTAATTGAACATTAAGTCATATAACATGAATGTTGAAACGAAATGAAAATTTTAAACGTGTAATATCCTATCAGGTGAATTAAATATGGATTAAGTATTAGAATTGAAAAGTTAAAAATTAAATATTTCCTAACATTTTTTTAATTACTTATTATTATATTTAAAAAACAAAATAATAAATTCTAAAATTGAAAAAAAAAAATATAATTGCAAAAGAAGGGGCATAAATGTTATTTCAACTTTAATGGGAAATTCTTCTCTGTATGCAGGTCAAGCAAGTGCCAATTTTGGGTTTTTGTGTGGGGTCTCCTTAAAAGAAGCAAAAAAATCTTCTTGCTCTTTTTTCCCTGAGCAAATTAGAGAAGAAAAGAAACAGGAGAAGAAAAAAAAAAAAGAGAGACCCTTCCCTCTCTCTCTCTCTTCCTTTGTTTTTGATCCCAAGAACACTTTCCATAGACATAAGTAAACTGTTTTTAGAGAGAGAGTTAACAGTATGTCTCTTGGCTATGCAGAGAAGCTCTCATTCATAGAAGACGTGGGCCAAGTTGGAATGACAGAGTTGTTTGACTCAGCTCATGTTTTACAAGATAAAGTAAGGATTTTTCTCCCTTAAAGTTGGTGTTTTTGTTGCTAACTATGCTGTTTATGATAAACTTTTTTTTATGATTATGTTCCTAAATCCTAATGACTTAATGAGACAGCTTTTGTAATACCCGTTAATGGTACTTAGGTTTTTTTCTGGGTCTGATAGTGTGGTGTATATTGTAAAGGTGGTGTTTTTGAATGATTTTGCTATCAAGGTATTGGCATTTAGGGTAGCAAGACCAGGGCTTTATTGGGTTTGATCTGAAATTTGTTTGCTTGTAGTGTTTTTTATGATCGGGGGATTGCAATATTTAAGTGGAAATTATAGAGTGTTGTTTGGACCAATGTTGATCACCATCATGTGTTTTACTATGAGTGTGCTATGGCTGAAACATGATTTTAGGGATGAATTACTTGTTGTTAGCCAATGAAGGGCGCTTAAAGGCTCAAGTAGTGCATAGTTCGATAAATGTCTTAAACATCCCTGCACCGGTTTGATTGTGATTTTGTTTAACGGCAATGTAGATTCATAATCATTCGGTATAGATTGTAGAATTAGTCTGCTGGCATCATGCTGTAAGATAATTGATGAGGCACATATGATATTTGATAAGAGTTCTTAATAATTTTTGCTGCATTTGCTAACATAAGTTTAACTTATGCTATGACAGATTGAACAACTTGCAAAATTGATACAAAAGGTTTGAATCTATGCCAACTCACTCTTGTTACCGTTGCATATAATTATCTATGATTGATTTATGCCAATCAGCCTCTTTAAGTCTTTGTTGTACTTGCAGAGTAGGCATCTAGTGGTGTTTACAGGTGCAGGAATATCAACTTCTTGTGGCATACCTGATTTTCGAGGTCCCAAAGGAATATGGACATTGCAGGTGAAAACATGGCATTTCTTCTCAGTAGACAACTAGGCACTATGAATTTCTTGTTCTTTATAAGGAATACTTTGTTTAGCACTCTCAACTTGTGCACGTAGAGGTTAATTCTGGGAAGTTGAAACAGTTTCCTTAGGATATGTTGATTTTCTGAAGAAATCCCCTCTGATTTTGAAGAGAAATATTTTGCATGTTGAGAAATGCCTTATTGAAACAGAGTTAATGTGTTCCTGGCCAAAAAAAATAATGAAAGAACAGATTTAATGTGTAGAAAAGAGTTTGATTTAGCCAGTTGTTTAACCTTCATAATCGCTGACATGTAATTGGTGTTTGACAAGAAACAAGTATTCACTTGAAAAAGTATCAAACTTAAGTTGGCAAAATAAGCTATTACTCATGCATTCTTGATGCTACCTTCTGAACAACCTTCTTGATGGTTCCTCCAATTTTGATTATCTACTGCAGCGTGAAGGTAAGCCCTTACCTGAAGCATCCCTACCTTTTCACCGTGCAATGCCAAGCATGACTCATATGGCTCTGGTTGAATTAGAGAAGGCTGGCATTTTAAAGTTTGTTATTAGTCAGGTACGGCTTGGTTATGTTATTATTTTGGTGCATGTCATAGATCTCCGTTGTAGATACTTTCAATATGGTTAAATTGGCCTATTCTCATTTCTTATTACACTCTTAGAATCCCGTTTCAATATTTTGGGGCTAGTAAGTTTTTCTTGCACCTAATCACCAAATTTTGAGAATTGAGGTTAGTTTTTCATGTTGTCAGCCCAAAACTGTGTAATAATTTAAATCTAATAACTCAAAACTGTTGTCAGCAATATGCTTACTTCTGGGTTTTTAGTTTTCTTTTCAGTAAGTTGAGAGATGTAAAATATTCCATTTTCAGTTGTCCAATCTCGAGAATTACAGATGGAATTCAACACTATTAACTTTTATTTTTCCTTTCAATCCTCAAATGTGCTGTCAATTATTCCTCTAACAGTCTTGTTGACTTGATATTTTACTTTTGTTCCCTCTACGTTTTACTAGAATGTTGATGGTCTCCACCTTCGATCTGGAATACCAAGGGAGAAGCTTGCTGAATTGCATGGGAACTCGTTTATGGAAACTTGCCCCTCATGTGGTGCCGAGTAAGAAACATTCTTTATCAGAAACCAGAATGCAACTCTTAAACTTTCCTCATATAATTCTTCATTATACTTTACAGCCTTTCTTTTAGCTGTGCTTTGCCGTTTGCTTTACCAATAAAAGAAGTCCCATTCCCATATTTACCTTTTTCTTTTATTTTAAAGCTTCTCTTCCATGGATAGTATCTCATGTTACCATAAAACCTATGTAGGTATTTGCGAGATTTTGAGGTGGAAACTATTGGATTGAAGGAGACATCACGACGTTGTTCTGATGAGAAATGTGGAGCGAAACTGAGAGATACAGTTCTTGACTGGGAGGTATGAACTACATTTTCCTTATTGCACCTGGATTAAGCATGAATGATATGATATTCTTGGCATCTTAGCACTCCAAACTAGTGCACTTTCATTTCTATTAGAATTGGAAGATAATAAGAAGGAAGCATAATCTGTATACAAAATTAGACTAGCATATTTCATTTTTTACTCCTAAGTGTGATGTATGTTTCAGAATAATGAAAAAATGGAATAGATGCCAAACTTCCAGACATCTTTTGATTCTATTTCTATGATTTCATCTGTGACCCCTGAAGCATACAAACCAAATTTGGTGTCCTGCCTACTTCTTTACTTTCTCTCCCTCAATCTGTCCAAGATGTGTTCCATGTTTGAATACATTTTAAAGCCAACTTATTAGAAGAATTTGGATGTATGACATTGCTTATTACAGTCTACATATATGATAAAAATAGTGTAGCAGTTGTTCTCTCCAATCCAGAGGGCTGGCTTATGGTAATATACTCATGTAAAAGAGTGGATATGAAATGCATAAGATAATAATTGTGTTAATCTGATTCAGTGATATAATATGCTGGCCAAGAAGCCAGGTTAATTGAGTCTGTTGTCTGGTTTCCCTTTTATTAAAGGAAAATGTTGCTAACTGCTTCTTTTTCTCCCTGCTCCTTCCCTATATCTGCAGGATGCATTGCCGCCAAAGGAGATGAATCTAGCTGAGAAGCATTGTAGAATTGGTGATGTGGTGCTTTGTTTAGGGACAAGGTAATCTTTTCCTTCTTAATGCTGCCATGGTAAATGTATTTGCTATGATACTTTTTGTTTTTGGATAATATATTGGTTCTACCTATAGAAACATGCTATTATGCCTTAACATGGTGAACCATTCTGATTTGTAGTATTTGAGGAATTTAGCTTCTTCATGAGCCTATACAAGATTCTGATGATAGATTTTTGAAAGCCATCGGCAGACCACTTTTTTTCACTTCATAATTTGAAGAAGTTTGTTAGGATAACTTAAAATTGAGCTTCAGATAGTTTCCTCTTTGAAGGTTTCGCTACCTGAAGAGTTGCATATGCAGGAATAAATTTTATGGAAATGCTAATCTTCTAAAATTCATATTTTCTAAACTCAATGTATCCATCACAATGAATGCGTTAATCTTGGATAAATCATTTCAAGTGACTGTTCTGAATTACAAAACCTACATTTCTAGTGATTAGAAAATCATATAGTATTTCAATAAAGTTTGGATCCCAGTTGATGTAGTTTAGTTCTTGGATGGGAAGCCTTAAACAGACATCCAGCCTTTAACGAATTTACTCCAAAGAGGTAAACAAAGGATAGAGGAGATGGTGGAAAATGACTATTCCTATGTTACATTTCAAGTGTCAAGTTTGTGTTGAATGTCCTCTATTCTCTAAGCAGTTTGTGGATCCCGAACATGGAAGCTATTTCTGCCATGCAGCATAGCTTCCTGTCAACAAGTGATTCTTTGGTGTTTCTGTATAATGTAACTTATCCTTTGTTTCATTTTGGTTCTTGGTCATGGGCATAACTATTCTGTACAGTTTGCAGATCACTCCTGCATGCAATCTGCCTTTGAAATCTCTTCATGGTGGGGGGAAGATTGTTATTGTGAATCTTCAGGTATTCTATCTTTGTTTGAGTATTTGCAGAAATCTTTAAATAAAAATGCATTTATACCCTTTTTTTTTCCCTTAAATCAAGGTAGAAGCTGAAAGTGTATGGGTGATGTATGATGAATATGCTTTATAAGATGCATCATAAACCTAATTTTTGAGATGTGAAGTTCCCTGAAGAATGAAGCTTTAGATACAAAGTGTAAGGATTAAATGGGTCCCTAAAAGGCTTGCAAATTGTTGATATGGAATTTTACTTTGAATAAAAGCTTCTTACTGAGCTCTGTGAGAGAAAATCTTACTGTGGTCAGAGATTCTTTTATCTATTAGTACTTTCTAAGGCCTCATGCAAAAAAATCCTACTGCATTTTGCAAAGGTTAATAATTATTGATTGAAGGGAAAGGAAAATGTCATGAGGATAAAGTAAGAAATTAGGTGTGAATTGTTAACTTTCTTTGCTATTCCCTTTGCTGTTGGTTTAATATGTGCGAGGATGGCATCAATGTTTAATGATGTCTTTTGTTCACCTTTGCAGAAAACTCCAAAGGACAAGAAAGCTAGTTTGGTGATCCATGGCTTTGTAGATAAGGTATTATAAAGAGCCTTTATGTACTGGTTGTTTATCTTACAGTTTGTTCCGTCTCAAATTATTAGCTCGGTATTTGTGCTTATTAAGCATACTAGTTAACTGTAAAAAAAAACAGGTGATTGCAGGAGTCATGGAGTTGCTCAATATGCAGATTCCTCCATATATCAGGATTGATCTCTTTCAGACTATTCTAACTCAGTCCCTAAGTTCTGGTAACATTCTCAATAAAGTGTAACATTTCAATTCTTTGTACAAGATACAGAAAGGAATTCATGTGCATACAAGTTATACTTCTAAGATTATGCTATAATCTTTTCAATGAGAAAGGATACATCTTTTAGGTCACTTAATACGAAAATACATATGGTGCAGTCTTTTAGATAAAGCCTGGCAATGTCACTCCGACTCTTCATTTTTCTTGAAATACCTGTGTCCGACACATATCCGGACATGGGTATGAGGATACGATCTTCCAAGGATCGTCCAGATACATGGAAAAATTTAGAACAAATTGAACATACCTGTTTCAGACACATACCCGTATCCGACACTCACACCCGAGTCCGAGTAACATAGAAGCCTGGGGTTCGGTACTTTCTCGTGCAGGAAAGCCCTTTTCATAGAACTGTATGGCTTTGATAAGCCTGTTTTTACATCTTTCTTTAAACAGTTTAGTTATATTCTTTCTCCATAGAAATATCTGCATGTGTTTATTCTTTTTGGATGAAGCATGCCTCCTTATCTGTGACGTCACAGAGAATATATAAAGATTTTCTATGATAAAAACTTATCATGCATCTTCATTAACCAAAATGAAGTAAGCCAAGCTATGCAGGTATCATCATAATATTACCATATATTTGTCTTGTAATTATTTTGTTGCTTTCCTGACATGGTTTGTTCATTGGCATTGCAGATAAAAAATTTGTGAATTGGACCATCCGAATAGCAAGTGTACATGGACTAAACGCTCCATTGCCATTCATTAAGTCTGTTAAGGTGAAGTTAGATTTCTGCACCATCTTTTTTTATTTTTTCCTTTTTTTTTAGCCACATATCCTTAGTTTTAGCCATTATTGAAATTTCTATCATCTGCTCCCAAAGTTAGGCTACTGTGGGACCTTGTAACTTCATTTTGTGTGAAAAAACAAGAATATTTGAAAATTTGCTGCAGGATTAGGTCCTTTGACAAGTTTGCGTTTTAGTGATCCGCTTTTTTATTTTTTTTTCAAAAGGGCCACTCTATTAATGGAACCAAGGGAAACGTAACAACTAATAGGAATGATTTTTGTCCTTATTTATGCTCTCTAAGTTGTTAAGAAATTACCCGTAATAAAAACCAACTTTGCATCTTGTTTATCATACAACCAATATGACGAGGTGGTAACTGGCTGGGCCAGGTCATTCTACATTAATTACAACAGTCGTTTAGATGAAACTTGATTGTCAAATTATTGTTTTTTTTTTTCTTGACCTATTTATTATATTGCTTTTCTCTTGCACCAGGTTTCCTTCTCAGACAACCAAAATTACAAAGAAGCTATTTTAAATACACAGCCATTTCTACTAAAAAGGTAGCAGTGGGATTCTGAAACATGTACACCCATATTATGTCTACTAGTTGTAATCATGATCTTTTGCCATTTATGAACAAGACATTAACACATTAAATTAGATCATCTTGTTTAATTTTATATAATATGAGATTTATAAAATAAATATCAAGTACATGATCTAGTCTTATATTATCCAAAAATATGTTAGATGTCCTTAACTATATAATATACAACATATTTTTATGGTTTTACATCATTTCTTTTTGGTTTATGGTACCAGGAGAACTGTAAGGACAGAAACATTTGAGATGTTCTTGAATCTCAAGTTTAGTGATGGTTGTGGTTGTCTTAGCACCCAAATCAAAATCTCTTTTAATTTTCAGGTGAGTAAGCATTATTCCATATTTTTCTATCGGTTGTTATCGCTAATTTATGTTAATTTAAAGTCTGCAACTTTTAATAAATGCTTCACTCGTGTAGTTCAACCTACCTCCCAAAACTGAATACTTGAAAATGAAAGAAGTACCCTAATTTTGAGCAAAATTTTAATTGATTGCAACTTAAAATGCCACATTATTCCTAAATTGCTTGATGAAACAGCTGTTTATTCTGAAGCATGTCTTTCATATTTGTATTCTGAAGAGTCTTGACAAAAATTGTATCTTTTTTCATTTTGCAGGCTTCAACTGAAGGCTTTAAACTTGACAAAAATGTCATATTCGAAAACATGAGAGATGCAGCAATTCAAGATTCTAATTGTGGGAAGAATACTGAGGTTGAAAGGAGAGTTGTTTTAGTCCCAAAAAGTGAGATCACAGTTCATGCAATTGTTACAAATGTTAAAGCATTTGAATGTCATTTAAGTAATGGAGATGTCAAACCAAGAAAAGAAGGTCTGAAGGGTTCTGAAACAACTCGGAAACGATCCAAAGGACGCAAACGAAAAATGAAATCATAAAGAAGGTTTGTAAAACAACAAAATGAAATTATAAAAGGTAAAAGTTTTGTAATTTGGTATGTGTTTATATGTTTACATTCATTAGATTAAGTGACAAGTTGTAAATATGGTAATGAGACAGAGTGAATTTTGTTAGATGTTAACACTCTAAGTCTCTCAAACTATGATTAGGAAAGTGCAAAGTTTGTTGACATCACCCAGTTTTTTAAGACAAGATTTTAAGGTTTACCATTTTATATTATGGTGGTCTGAATATGATTATATGGAGTATAGAATGTTTAGAATTTATATGGTAATAATTCATCCATGAACTTCTAATTGTATCAATTAAGACCTCAAGTTTTCTGTTTGTATCAATTTCTTCCTTGAACTTCCTACTCTTTAATAATTGAATGGTATTGATATTGAAAATATTAAGAGTAATAGTAAGATATGTTTACCAAACTAAGATTAAATTTAATCTTAACTATCAAGCATATCTCTCTTTCAACCTTATAAGCTATAACTTCATGAGTTGTAATATAAAATGAAATTAAGGATAGATCTAAAATTTCTTAACGCGTATTCATTACATCTTACAGTTAACCTTGCCTAATACGAGAAATAGGAATTACTTTTTGATATACCAAATATAGGACTTTCAAAGGAAAGGAGTCATTAAACAAAATGGGCAATTAAGAGTGTGATTTGGTCATCAAAGGGGGTAGTAGTGGTAAAAAAGAGTAATGGCATTTCAAGTTACCCTGGCTAAAGTTAACAGTAATGGGTAGGGATGGTAAAATCCGAACCGTCCGATGGATTTCGAATCGATTCACTCCGAATTTTTTTTTTTTTTTTGAACAATGGAGGCAGAGCGGGGTGGGGCGGTTTTTTTTGTTTGAAAGGCGAGGATGAAACAATTCTGGTAATTGCCTCTTCCGTCCCGCTCTGAATACTGAAATTACTATTTTACCCTTAAATATCTAACTTTTAAAAAGATAATAAAGTAATATAACTAAACTTATTATTTTTATTTTTCTTTTTAAAAACCTAAACCTAATACTTTATTTTTTTCTCTTCCTAGATTAGAAACCCATTTATATTGAATTTATATTTAATTTTTTTTACAATGCTTTATTATTTGAAAAAAAATAAAAATAATCAATAAATATCGAATGGGGCGGGACGGAGCGGGGCGGGACGGTTATGGATGTAACCGACATCCATGGAGGTGATAGTGATATTGAAATTTCAACATCCACGGCGGAACGGGACGGGAACAGAACAGAGCAGTCCAATGACGGGGCGAGGGCGGATACTGCAAAATCCACCCCGCCTCGTTCCATTGCCATCCCTAGTAACGGGGCATGGGGGTTAGAGTAAGTTCAATCCATGGCTCACAGATTTGTAAGAGATTAGAATTGCTACTTCTATACAAATGAAAACTAATTACTCCATCGATTGTAACTGTAAGGAATGCTTCTTTAATCAACAATTGTCTTTTACAGATAAATAGTTAAAAAGGTTATTCATATCATCAGTTAGCCGATGCCGATCGTCATCTTGTCCTTCATCAAACACTGATGATTTTTTCCACATCTTGTCCTTCTCTGCAAATGCAAACCATACCATAATCTTTGCATATGGTTCTAACCTGAAATTTTATGCAAAACATAAGGTTAGTAACTTCAGGTTAAACTTATGCTAAAGTATGCACTAAATTTAGACAAAAAAAAGGATATCCATTAATGCCTCTATCATACAAACTAATATCAACATATACCTGATCAGGGATCCAAAAGCCAGGAATACTGAAAGATTGAAGTAAATCAGAACCACAAAGAAGCATGACTTTAAGAGATTCTGCAAAAAGCCAAAGATACCAATGAGGAAATTTCACATAAACAGCATTAGGAGGATAGCTAAAGGTGAAAATACATTAAAAAAAAAAAAAAAAGTAAAATTGTTAAATTATTATGATAGATCATGGAGACAGTTCCTGAGAAACAGCAGCAAATCCTGCAATGTAATCAAGTATCAACCCACAAACTGATGTGTATGTATGTCTATATCTATCAATTATGTATATCAGTGCATGTCTGTACCATTTATAAAGAAAGGGAAGCAAGTGTAAGTTTCCTATGTTACTCAGACTCGGATGTGAATATCGGACATGGGTATGTTTCCGACACGGATATGTTCAATTTTTTCTAAGATTTCCATGTATTTGGAGAGTCCTTAGAGGATCATATCCTCATACCCATGTTTGAATATGCGTCGGACATGGATACTCAAATAAAATAAAGAGTCGGAGCAACATAGTAAGTTTTTGCTTACATACCCATGGGTAGCAGTCCACCATCGGTCAAGAAGCTCTTGGCTCGAGACAGAACATTTAGAGTGCGCTGAAAAGAGCTTTGATTTGCCTGTAAAAAAGAATGAAAAAAAATTTGAATTAGTTTCAGACACAAACTTGAAAAGGTACAAGGCAAATCATAAATTGCAATGCAATAGATATTCTTTACAATTCAACTCGGATTTTCCAACAGATTTGTGAAACAAAGCCAGACAAAGAGAAATAAATAGTACCTCCCTAGGATCAACCATGATGAATTCAGAACTTCTGCAGGCTAGATTACACAACTCGATACGATGTTCAGCAGCTATAAGGCCCTGCATCATTAGTCAAAGCCACTCAATTGTTGTATATAATTATAACCACATAACAAGATTGTGGAGACCCGCATCCAACCTACGAGATATTGTTCGTTTTGACCCAAAGATCGGACGTTGGGATTCTAGAGATGACTCCCACCATGTAGCACTTAGCTCCCTTAGGATTCTAGAGGTGGCTCCCACGATATAGCACTTAGCTCCCTTAAGATTCTAAAAGTGGCTCTCACTATGTAGCACTTAATTCCCTTATGATTCTAGAAGTGGCTCCCACGGTGTAGCACTTAGCTCTCATACTCCAGCCGGTGATTGCTCTATACTATTTGTGGAGACCCGCACGCAACCTGCGAGATATTATCCGCTTTGACCCGAAGATCTCACATCCAAAATAGCTTTTGTAATTTCAACCTAGCTGATAGCAATTCTTAAAATTTGAAGCCCAGAGGCCCAAAATGAATAGGGTCTTTGACCTTTTGTGTATCTTTGTTAGCATTAAAGGTAGCAAAATTGTTGAAACAATGTAAACTTGATTGCTTGTTTGGCTATTGAAAGTCCATTAGTAATCATTTTTTACATAGACTTTTTAAAAGATTTTCTTCCAGTTTAATTGTTTTAAAGTAGAGTTGAAGATGTGATGATGTTGGACCTTTTCAACCTTAAAATTTTCTACTTCTATAACGGCTCCATGACGTGGAATGCTATGGTTTTGGATTTGGGTCAGTGAACCATTGGATTGGACCCAATGCTCACATGTCTGTTGTCATTATTATTGATTTCACCGAATTCAGATTTCATCGTTTTTGTCGGCTGGTCTGGTCTGGTCTGGTCTGGTCTGGCTTGGCATGGCATGGCCTCCCTCTTTTCCAAGCTGACACCAATTCTGATCCACTTTCTATGTTGCCGTTTGAGTTGGATTCCAGATATCTAATTTTAAAAAAATCTTTGGAATCTGAATTCACCCAAAAGCTTAAAATTTGATATTTAAAGTCATATCGTACCAAAATACTTTTCTAATCACTTTCCGTTCTGTAAACTTTTTTTTTTTTTTTCACTCATATATATTTAACAAATCATTTTAGAATTGAGAATTTATTTTGAAAATAAAGTGATATATTATCTTCATATAAATACATATACAAAACAAGTATTGGTTGAATTTAAGTTTTTGAGTGAGGTATTTTACATGAAGATCAATATCAAATCTGTTCTTTTGGCTATCAAATTCAACATGCCATTTCTATTATATTCAAAGTTTCAAACCCCATCAATTATATATATGTTATTTTTGGGATAAGTCTATTCATCATTAATGGGTCAAATGTGAAATTTTTTGGCTTTAAAGAAGGGAACCATTCACATGACTGGCAGAATACACCCAGTCCTATAGTGTACTGTACTAAGAAGCCCCCAATCACCTTAAAAAAACGGTCACTTTTGAAAACCCATACAAAATCCCTCATTGGATCTCTCATCTCATTTTCATTCTGTCACTCCCCAGTCCCCACTTCAATATCTATTTCTTTTTTCTATTTGTCTTAATCACCAAAAACTACACCGTTTTGACCATGGCCAAAATCCAATCAAACTTCAATCTTTGTAACCGTTATAATACTTCATTATTAAAAAGTACATAAAAAAAAAAAAAAAAAACCCTTCTAAAAAGATATTCTCTTTCTTTTTGTTCAAAACCCCACAGGCGCCTATTTTTTAACCGTTTAAACCACATTTCCCTCTCTCTCTTCTCTCTTTCTTTGTTTCTCACTAATTCTCTTTGCAGCAACTTGAGACTTTCTTAACTTTGTATCAATTACAACCTTCCCATTCTTGCAGAAAAATCCATTTGGGTATTTCTTTTCCATTCCAAGAATCTGATCAAAACAAAACAATGATGCCAAGGAACCTTCTTGTTTTCTTGCTTCTTCTCTTCACCTTCAACTTCCCATCTTTAACCTCGGCTGAAAATACCACCTTTGATTTCCCATTCTTCTCTGTCAGGGACCTCACTCTTCTTGGTGATTCCCATCTTAAAAATGGCGTTATAGGCCTCACCAGGGAGATTGGTGTTCCTTCTTCAAGCTCAGGCAGCCTTATCTACAACAACCCAATTCATTTTTTTGATCAAGAATCCAATATCACGGCTTCTTTTTCAACAAGTTTCTCTTTTTCCATCAACAATGTCAATCCAAGCTCTTTTGGTGATGGGTTAACATTTTTTCTTTCACCTGATAACCAAACTCTTGGGAGTCCCGGAGGGTATCTTGGTCTTGTTAACTCTTCAGAATTGACCAAGAACAGGTTTTTAGCCATTGAATTTGATACCAAGCTTGATACTCAATTCAATGATCCGAATGGAAATCATGTTGGTTTGGATATTAACGAGCTCAATTCAATCATGACAGCTGATGCATTGTTGCAAGATATTGATTTAAAGAGTGGGAATTTGATTACTGCTTGGATCGATTACAAGAATGATTTGAGGGTTTTGAATGTTTTCTTGAGCTATTCAACTTTAAAACCTCCAACGCCATTATTATCTGTGGATATTGACTTGTCTCTCTTTCTTAAAGAGAATATGTTTGTTGGTTTTTCAGCTTCAACAGAAGGGAGTACTGAAGTTCATTTGATTCAGAATTGGAGTTTCAAGACTTTTGGTTTCCTTCCTGTGAGACCAAGATCACATCCTCATAATGTATCTGATAGTTCAGTTACAATAATATCAGACGTTCCCGTATCAAATTCTACCAATAAACACCACAAGAGGCTTGGTTTAGGACTTGGTATTGCCGGTCCAGCTTTCTTTTTTGTGGTTCTTGCCGTTTTTGGATATGTTTCTGTGAAGAAATGGAAGGATATGAGAATAGAAAAGTGTCTCAAAGCAGAGATTTTGACAGGGCCAAGGGAGTTTAGTTACAAAGAACTGTATGCAGCCACAAGAGGGTTTCACTCAAGTAGAATCATAGGACAAGGTGCATTTGGAAATGTTTACAAGGCCATTTTCGTTTCTCCGGGGGCTGTTGGAGCAGTGAAAAGATCAAAACACTCCCGTGAAGGTAAAACTGAATTTCTTGCTGAATTGTCCATTATAGCTGGTTTGAGGCACAAGAATCTGGTTCAGCTACAAGGTTGGTGTGCCGAGAAGGATGAATTGCTGCTTGTTTACGAGTTTATGCCTAATGGAAGCCTTGATAAGGTGCTTCATCCAGAACCTGAGAATGGCATATTGCTGACATGGTCCCATAGGCAAAATATTGCTATTGGATTGGCCTCGGTCTTAGCATACCTGCACCAAGAATGTGAACAACAAGTCATTCACAGAGACATAAAGACAAGTAATATAATGCTTGATGGGCACTTTAATCCAAGACTTGGTGATTTTGGATTGGCAAGGTTGATGGATCATGACAAGAGCCCAGTTTCAACACTTACTGCAGGAACTATGGGCTACCTTGCTCCTGAGTATCTTCAGTATGGGAAAGCAACTGAGAAAACCGATGTTTTCAGCTATGGTGTCGTTATTCTTGAAGTGGCTTGTGGTAGGAGGCCAATTGAGAGGGAAGTAAACAGCCAGAAAATGGTGAATTTGGTTGACTGGGTGTGGGGATTGCTTGGTGAGGGAAGGATCATTGAAGCTGCAGATAAAAGGTTGAATGGGGATTTCAAGGTGGAAGAAATGAGGAAGCTGCTGCTTGTAGGTTTGAGCTGTGCACACCCCGATAGTGCTGAGAGGCCTTCAATCAGGAGAGTCCTTCAGATCCTTAACAATGAGGCGGATCCAATAGCTGTGCCAAAGATGAAACCAACTTTGACTTTCTCTTGTAGCTTAACTGTTGAGGACATTGTCTCAGATGATGAAGAAAGCAAAACAACTGCTTGAGGGTGGGATTCAAAGCTGACTAGAGTTAGATTTCATTTTCTAAGATGCAAAAATTCATTGATTTGTTTGATTCTTTCATTGTTTTTTTAGACCATCATTACAGTATTACTTCATTTTAGTTTCCTAATTTGAGACTAGGACTAGGAGTTCATTAGTCTGAGTTCAAAAGTACTGTATTGAACTATGTGGTCTCTGCTGTAATCTGAAACACATTTCCAAAGTTTTGAGATGTTCTTGCTCTGATGTGCCATTGCTCCTTTAACTAATTAGTTTTATCACAAGCTTTCTCTTTATAGTGGCAATGCCAACATTTCTGGTTGAGTTACATTTATATTCTTGCTCCTAATATACACAAAACCAACAAAGAAATGAAGTGTTTTCGGTAGCTTTTAATGATATAAACTCGAACTCCATTCACTTGGGCATTGTTTACTTTTTTGAGTTTTGCAACCAAACCTTCTCCGTTGTGCTCCAAACCAAGAATATAATGTCTAAGGGGGCAAGTGAATGGAGCCTGAAAGTGAGGACTGACTGGTAGAATTGTTCACATGGGAAGATTTTGTTGTCCACTGTTGATAATTGCATATAATCACTATAAAGTTGCGGAATAAAACTTATAGAATCATTTGATGATAAATGGCTTAATTTACTGATCGAGAACCAGATCACTAATGCGGAAATTGGCCTTAAGCCACACCCTAAATGAAAATAGTTTGAGATCTTGAGTTGTTAATTGACACTTTCTGCAGGGTTGTTCCTGAGTTAAGTTGATATCAATTTGATAAGATTTATCCATTCATGTTGTAATAACCAATTTTCGTCCGGGTCGGATCCGAATCCGACCTGGACCAAGTGCGAACCGGGCCTGCTATTCAGCAGGCCCAATCTGCTGTCCAAACCCGATTTGGGCCCAAACCCAGAAAAGCCCGATTTGGGCCAAACTCAGAAAAACCCAACCACTGGCCTAATTTTCGGGCCCATTTCAACCAAACCCAAGCCCAAGCCCAAGCCCAAACCAATATCCTTCCCCCCTAAGTAACCTTAGCCGCCTCTCCCTGTTGCAGCCGCCTCAACCCGCCGCCACCGGACCCACCAGCCTGACATCCAGAACCAGCCCCGAACCGACCTCCCCACCGCTATAACCCCCTATAAAAGGGGAGGTCCGAAACGCAAAAAGAAGAGAGGAGGCCCCCTGATTCGAAAAAAAAAAAAGTTCGGACCCTCCCCTTTTACCAAAAACCCCATTCTCGGCTCTTACCAGGGGAGGAGACCCCCCCTTTACAAAAAAAAAACCCCAGATCTGGGGTCCGAACCCCAGATCTGGTCCCCCTTTCGAAACAGATCCGATCATCCCCCCTCATTTTTCTCCGAAACCGAGACCTGCAAAAAAAAAAAAACAAAAAAAACCAAAGCAGCAAGCAAAAAAAAAAAGAAAGAAGTTTTTTTTTAAACCTAGATCTACAAAAATAGGTGAGGATCCGGGCTAAACGGAGCCCGGATCCGTGCCGAGGGGGTCGAAACCCCCTCGGATCTGAAATTTGGGAGTCCACCGGACACCGGCGAACGGCGGCCGACGACGGGGCGCGGCGGTCGGCACGGTGGCCAGCCGCCGGATTCTGGACTGAGAAGGAGAAAAGAGAGAAAAAAAAATGAGAAGAAGTTAAAATAAACCAAAAAACAATTAGGAGATAATCGGAGAGATACACAATTTTAGATCATATATCAGTAGAGAGAAAAACAAAGGGGAGCAGATAAAAGAAATAAAAAATGAAAGCTTTTGTTCTTTAGAAAAAGAGGGCATGACAAGCTACAGGGAGAGAGCTAGATATTTGTTTTGAAAGAAAAATAAATAAGAAAAGGTGGCGTGAAAGCTATACAGGGAGAAAAAGTTTTTGAAAAATATATATAGTAATAAATAATAATGGGGTTTTGGTGAGAAAGCTACACAGGAAAAAGGGTTTTAAAAAAATAAAGAAAGAAAGAGGAGCTTGGGTGGGACATCAAAAGGTGGCATTTGACTATCATAATGTATGTATTGCTCACTTTCTTAGAATGAATGATGATGTTTTTCTCTTACTTTTGTTTTTTTTTTTTTAAAGAAGAAACATCATGATCAAAGTCATGGACACTTGATTATAGTTATTTGATTTATTATTATATTAAATATTTATTATTATTATTTTTTACTTTATTTATTATTGATATTTATTATATATATTTATTTATTTATTAATTTATTACTATTGTTATTATTTCCATTTCATTTTATATTTAGTTTATTATTTTATTTTATTTAGTTTATTATTATTATTATTTATTATTATTATTATTATCATTTATTTATTTATTTATTTTATTATATATTTATATATTTTTATGCCTATATTTGTATTTATTGTTATTGTTATTATTCTTATTCTTATTATTATTATTATTGTTATTATTATTATTATTATAATATATTTTCATTTTATTAATATTTTGTTTTCCTATTTATTTCTTTCCATTATTATTATTATTTCTCTTTTCCTTTCTTTTTATATTCATTGTTGATTTTATTGTTATTGACATTTATTTATGTTATTATTTACTTTTATGCATTATTAAATAACTAAATAAATAAAAAATAAAAAAAGATTTTTTATCTAGTTTTTTAACAAATAATTTTTTCGTGTATAAAATATGTCTTTTAAATTAATTTCGGCAAAGGAATTCTCTGAAAACGAACTCTTTCTCGAAATGGTTGGAATATCAATTGTTCCTTGAAATGTTTCGTGTAAACATGATTATCGAAACATTATCGAAATTATCGGAGTGGTTCGGGAATTATTTTTACATAAAGTAATCTCTTTTATCCCGAAATTAATTATAAAAAGATATTTTTATTAATTTTTCCGTAAACAAATTTTTATAAAAATAAAAAAATAATAATAAAATATTTCGAAATCGAATTATATCTCGGGGTGGTCGGAGTATCAATCATCCCACAAAACAATTCGAATAAAATTAGTTACCGAAACATTATCGAAAATATCGGAGTGATTCGAAATTATTTTTACAAAGTAATTTCATTTACTTCAGAAATAATTATAAAAAAAAAAACATTATCTCTCCTTCATTTTAAATATCCTTTTTAAATAAAGTATACTAAGGGAATTATTATTAAATATTAAAGTTAAAATCAGTTTTTTCAAGATTTAAGATAACACGTGATCAAATGGTACCGTTTTCTAAACGGGCGTTGCGGGGGTGCTAATCCTTCCCCGCACGTAACCGACTCCCGAACCCGATTCTGTTTTCTCTCTGGTTCAAAGCGCGGACTTCGAAATTGGTTTTACAAAATGTTTTAATTAATATTTTACTAAAACCGGTTTTAATAGGTGGCCAATCACACCTAGCAAAAAAAGATTGGTGGCGACTCCATTTTTTGTTGTTTTCATAAAATAACGTCTTAGCGGTCAAAAAAACCGTTATGACAGCTTGGCGACTCCGCTGGGGACGCTTTGAGAGTCGAGCCACAAATTGATCAAGTGTTGTTTTAAAATCTCGAATTAATGGAATTAATCGGTATTTAATTTTAATTCTCTTTACTTTCTTTCTTTCTTTCTTTATTTTTATTTTGCTTGCAATTACACTTTGATATTTGTTAATTCTTGATTCATATTTTTATGTCGTTTATTTTTGTTTAAATCATGGAATGTTTAGAATAAAGAGTCATAGACAAATAGTCGAAGGTTTGCTTGTTCCTTCTCACACACGAGCACGTACATTTCATACATAAGCTCTATACCCGAGCTTCATCCCTTTAGGTGAAAGTAAAGTACCTACGCTCTCGTGAGGCAATAACCTCCGCATGGGCTAGCGAAACACTTTCGGAGTAATAAAGTACCTACGCTTTCGTGAGGCAATAACCTCCGCATAAGCCTGGAAAATATACTCCAACAAATTGAACCCGTTTTAAATCGGGATGCCTTACTAGCCTTCACGGGCGACAGTAAGGAGCAATTTGGAGCCTTTTAGAACCTAACTCAACCTCATGTAGTGAACTTGAGTAGAGCCATATCGAATTTCCGATTGGATTTCCTCGAAATTTGGAAGAAACATGGTGATCTTTCGCTATTTGTTTACACTCCGAACAAACACTGTAAATCGGGTAATGATGAACATACGTCGTGCTACCCGCAATAAGTTTCATTTTTCGCTCCGACGGCACCGTGTTGTGATGGAAACTCAATTAAGAGTTGTAAACCCAAGTGCAGGTTATGTTCAAGTAATAAATTCTCGGGTGTCCGAGGTCGAACCACAGGGAAGCGTATTAGTAAGTATAAGTTTATAAATATATAAGAAAAAGAAAATAAACAAGATATTAGGGAATCAATAACAAAGAAAGTAAACAAGATATTAGAGAACAAAATAAACAAAATAACATAAAAGCAATTAAACAAGATATAAAAAAAACAATAAGAAAAGATGTTGAGGTTAGAGAATCCACTCTTGGTGTTATGCTAAGATTAATCTTGTTTTATTACACAATTGAAATCCACACATAAGGGAGGTTCCAACCGGAAGGTTTAGCAATTCAGTCCAAATTGTCCAACGTCCATAGCATATGATATTATGTTCATTTGGTGTCCTCAAAACTCACAAAAAGAGTCCAAGCATTCCTTATGCCAAGGTATATGTCTACAACAAATCAAGGTTATGAAACCAAGCATTTACTGTGCCATTTTCATTGTCAATAATGAATCAAGATCTCTACTTTGCAAGTATGATTTTAAACCAAAAGAAAATATTATCTATACTAGTGTTTATAAATGATGATTCATTTTAGCTCATGTTTAAGAGACTAACCTTAGCATTTACCAAGAGCTTCACCTCATCACCTCAACAATATGATTAGCAACACATACTAGATATGAATAAAATGAAAAGAAATGTAAGAAGCATAAGTAAATAAAAAAGAAAACTAGAGAAAGGAAAGAAGAAGAAAACTTAGAGAATTTTACTACAAAGGCTAATATCCTACCAATGTATAATGTATCCCAATACTCATCCAAGGCCCTCTATTTATACACATTTTGGAGGGCTAAATGACAAGAGACAAGCTTTACAAATTTCAAAGGTAGGTATAATAGGTGGGTGCATTTTTCTAACAATTTTCGTCATATTGTATGACAATTCTGATCAGCCAGCTTGATGGTCGATTTTGTCAATGTTGGAGGCTCGATCTGATCAAATGGTCTTCTAGAAAAATATACCCCTATCAGTTACGGATCCATAGCCGTTGGAATCAGATCATTTGCGCACGTGGATCGGAAGATATGGTCAAAATACCAAAACGGTGCAGAACAGACGTCATTGCACATCAGCCAACTTGATGGTCGATTTCGCTAGGGAAAACGACTCCGTTTCAAGAAGTGTAAAACATGAAAAAGATAGATATGCCTCTTATCTTTGCATGGATACAAAGTTCAGCCTTATTGCTTCAATGAAACTCAAGATATAGCTGATATGGCAAAAGGTGTCGGAACTGGAACTGAACTGGATTTGCCCTTAATACTAGTAATCTGAAATCACTCAAAGAAACTTGTGAAAAACACCAAATTACATAAAAATATAAAAGATCATAAACACAATTAGACTAAACAATAATAACTCGTATTTGACACAAAACAATAATAAAACATAACTAAAAACTATATAATTATACGAGTTATCACACCCCCACACTTAGATTGTTGCTAGTCCCTAGCAACGACTCAATAAAAATAAAATAAGAAAATCTAATCTAATCCATTTTCGTAGGAAATCACGGTGGCACTTAGCATGTGACACAAGCCTTTAAACCCCTAGGTGTCCCTAGTGGACGAGTTTAGTCTCGTGAGGGTTTACTAGGACGATACCCACAAACATTGAAGAAATAAGAAAAACTAAAAATAATAATTATAACTAATCCTTCCAATATAAATTAGAGATAATCATTGGACAAGTCTTAAAAACTTATCAATAGCTTAAAGAAATTCACAAAAAATCTTGCTTGAATGTAAATAGTTTGAGTTAAGCCAATAATAACATAACATATTTCAATCAAAATAGTGTATATTCAAACTTAATCTCAACTTCTCACATGGGATACTCTCTTGATTTTCACTCTTTAAAGTAGTGGTAAAGTGTTTACACTCAATCAATCTCATGAAAACACTTCTACCATATGCTTGCTTGTCCACCTATTCTCCACTATTTAGATCATACAACTTCATAAATCAAGAGGTCTTTATTCAAGGTTGTAATGGGGCCAAAGGGTTATAATGTGGTTAAAGAACAAAAGGATAAAGATATCACAAAGGTTCCAAAGAGTTCATAGATTTTAGAGACATAATAAGATCATACAAATAAAACTTCTCAAAACTCTTATAAAGCACATAATAACATAGGCTAAATATTCATGTTGAGCTTTTGCATCATTCTAACCAACTTTGTAACATCTTTTTCTAGAAGTTCAAGAGAATTTTTTTTTTTTTTTTTTTTTTTTTTTTTTTTTTAATATGGGAATGTATTTGACAATGATCCCTTTCTTTTTCTCTTGACTTTTTCTTTTCTTTTCTTCCCCCACACTTATCTTTTGTTTCTAACCCAAATTTTCAAATAAAAATATCCCTTGTTTTTTTGCAATATGTCTCAAAATATAAAATTCATCTTTAGAACAAGGGTAAGGATATAAGTATATTTAGGCTAGGTGTAAGTTGTGGTTACCAATAAAACATCATATTTAATGTAGGCTCAAATTGGCTCACTAGTGGGGATGTTCTCGTAGAACATTAATAATGGATGGCTGTTTGGCTCTGGTTATAATCCTAATGCCTCTATCATATTCATGTTGTCACATGTATCAATATAGTCTCAAACGGTTTAAAGCAAGTTCTAGAGAATCATGTAATCATAAGAGCACTCAAGAAACAAATTAGATTGATTTGTATAATGCATCAATCATTATAGGCTCAAAAACTCACAAAGATGATTATACAAGTCAGATTAAGTCTAAACATGCTTCTTTCTCAATCAACATATCATATTAACATTGGCTCATAAAAAGGTTGACATCAAGCTCAATTCTCATGAAAATCTTCTCACTAATAAATCTGTTTTAGACTTATGCAATTCATATCTCATCATTGTATTGAAAGTAACTAAAAAAAACACACTAAGTCTAAATATGCTTTTTTTTTGTTTTTTTGTTTTTTTGTTTTTTTGTTTTTTTGTTTTTTTTTTTTTGTTTTTTTGAAGAAGAAGATTAAATCAAACTGACAAGGTATGTCTCAAGTCTCCCTTACTCAGACCTTGTTCAGAATGAATACTTCTAAATGTCTTAAAACACAACAATTTTTTTTTTTTTTAAGCAAAATATGTCCCTTACCCCCTACTAAAATATGACATTGTCCCCAATGTCAAATTTTAAAGGTAGAATTTAGGAGATATTACCTGCAGAGGTTGCTAACCACTTATTATAACTGAGACACAACAAGCAAAATGTTAGATAATGTCACAAAGACAAAGTGCAATCCACTCCTTGCTCGTCCATATCTCTTTTTCTTTTTCCGAGCGTTTGCGAAACAACCGTAGCAGATAAACACTCATAAGCTTGTAGCTTTTTGAGTAAATCTTCAATGGTTGTAGCAGAAATTATGGTTCTCCTTGCCTCTGAAAACATGAATCCATTATCCACAGCATTATCTAAATATGAAAGTAAATTACTAAAATAACCATTAATATTAAGCAAACCAATGGGTTTCTTATTTGTGACCAAAGATGACCAAGAAGCCACGCAAGCTATTTCTTCCAATGTACCCAGACCTCCTGGTAAAGCAATGAATGCATCGGCAGAATGGTACATGATTGTTATCCGTTCAGGGATACTCCAGACTTGTATTTCCTTACCCACGGTAGGTCCACAAAAATCTGTGAATAGTTTTGGCACGATTCCTAGAACTGGACTTCCTCCGGCGTGTGCTGCTGTAGCGACTGCTCCCATTAAACCCGTACTACCGCCTCCATAAATCAAGTGGATCTTTTGTTGGGCAAGTATTACTCCAACTCTTATGGCTTCATCAGCGAATATGTTATTTTTCCCTGGATAAGCACCTCCAAAGACACAAATTTTTTTAATGCGCTGGGACGAAGTGCTTTCCATTTTTTTTTCTTTTTCGAGTGCCTGAAAGAGAATGAGTACATGGTGTAATATATAGAGGACTGAGTAGTGAATCAGACAAGAGTGATAATGTCGCCGAAAGTGTATTTGACCTGTCAGAAGAAAATGTTAACCTAACAAAAGATTTTTGCATGATTTCAGGAAGAAAATCAAAAAGAGAAGAAAAATCAACCGTAAAAGTCAAAAGTAATAATGTCGCCGAAAGTGTATTTGGCATCTTCCTCTGGTTTTACGTCCAGAAACGGCTTAAACGCCTTCTATGAGTCGAGGATATGCTTCCCATCCAGTTTTCTTACAAGCTGGCAAACAGGGTCTTTTATCATCAGATTCCCAAGATGTTGCCATTCCCTTTGGAATTGCGGCCATAAATCAAGAATTTCTCTTTGTACGTCTCCACTAGGATGCGTCTCAAGAGAAAGTTGGATATTACCCAAATTCTCCTTACTCAGTCCATCCTTAATGAATTCAATTTTATCATCTCGATTAGAGGACGGAATCCCAATAGAACGACATTTACCGTTACACGTCCATCGTGCACACTTGTGGCAATTTGAACTCATGCGCTTTGCTCGTCGCTTCTTTGCATAAGTGCTTCTACCTGTACCTGGTAAATGCAAAACAGGAAGATATTCATCTTCACGTACCTTGGCTTCAATTATCCAACGTATGTCTTCAGGAATCCCTTTGTTCATAAGCATTCTTAATCTTTCTAATCGAACTTGGTAAAGCTTCAGTAAAATATTCCGAGGAAAAGGAGGAAATCGTTTCTGCAATCTTTTGAGAATATCATCCATCCTAAAAAAAAATGAAATAAAATAAAATGAAAGAGAAATTTATATATAATATCAGTTTGTGGGTAGCTGATGGAACCGACTTAAATAATCACGGAGTACCGTTATCCGCCATTTAACCGGGGTTAAAAAAAAAATTATATTTACATCTAGTTATTTTCAAAACAAGGATCAGAAAGAAAAACAACCTCTTCTTGAGTAACATGATTTTCCAAAAAGAGTTTGAGTCTTTGTCCATTTACCTTGAATACGTTACCATTTTGAGGATTCTCAATGTCAACTGCTCCATAATGATACACATGCTTAACCACAAATGGGCCAGTCCATCTTGATCTCAACTTACCAGGAAATATGTGAAGTCTAGAATTATAAAGTAGAACTTTTTGCCCAACATTAAATGTTTTTCTTGAAATTAACTTGTCATGAAAGGCTTTAGTTCTTTCTTTATGAATTTTAGAATTCTCATATGCATCATTTCTGAGTTCCTCAAGTTCATTTATTTGTAATTTTCGTAAATTAGAAGCGTCATCAAGGTTTGAGTTGAACATTTTAATTGCCCAATATGCTTTATGCTCAAGTTCCACAGGTAAATGACAAGGTTTTCCATAAACTAGCCTATAAGGAGACATGCCCAATGCTGTTTTAAAAGCTGTTCGATAGGCCCATAATGCATCGTTAAGTCTAAGAGACCAATCTTTGCGATTTGGATTAACTGTCTTTTCCAAAATTTGTTTAATCTCCCTATTTGCTAATTCTACCTGTCCATTTGTCTGCGGGTGATAAGGGGTTGCAACTTTGTGTGTAATGGCATATTTCTTCATTAATGTTTCAAAAACCTTGTTGCAAAAATGTGTTCCCCCATCGCTTATGATAGATCGAGGAATTCCAAATCGACTCAAAATATTTTCTTTTAAAAATTTAATTACTGTTTTGTGATCATTATTTCGACATGGAATTGCCTCTATCCACTTTGAAACATAATCTATTGCAACTAAAATGTATAAGAAACCAAAAGATGGTGGAAATGGTCCCATGAAATCAATACCCCAACAGTCAAAAATTTCAATTACAAGAATTGGGTTCAAAGGCATCATGTTTCTTTTCGAAATGGAACCTAATTTTTGACAACTTTCACATGACTTGCAAAAATTATGTGCATCTTTGAACAAAGTTGGCCAGTAAAATCCACACTGTAAAATTTTTGCAGCAGTTTTCTTTGATGAAAAATGACCACCACATGCCTCGGAATGACAAAACTTAATTACACTACTTACCTCATTGTCGGGAATGCATCTTCGAAAAATCTGATCAGGACAATATTTGAACAAGTAAGGGTCATCCCAATAGAACTTCTTTACCTCATTCAGAAACTTCCTTTTATCTTGTGTGCTCCATTGAGAAGGAATTTTTCCTGTAGCAAGAAAATTAGCAATGTCAGCAAACCAAGGTGTCGTGGAGACAATTAGAAGTTGTTCATCAGGAAAAGTATCATTTATTGGTGAGGTTCCAAAAGATTCATCACAAACAAGTCTTGATAAATGATCAGCCACCACATTTTCTACTCCTTTTTTATCTCGAATGGTGATGTCAAATTCTTGCAGCAAAAGGATCCACCTCAGCAACCTAGGTTTTGCATCCTTCTTAGAGAGAAGATATTTTAAAGCTGCATGATCACTAAAGACAACAATTGATGATCCAACAAGGTAAGATCTGAATTTATCCAATGCAAAAACAACTGCAAGTAATTCCTTTTCTGTAGTGGAATAATTCATTTGGGCTCTATTTAAAGTTTTACTTGCATAGTAAATTACATGTGGTTTATTATCTTTCCTTTGTCCTAACACAGCACCAACAGCATAGTCACTAGCATCACACATTATTTCAAATGGTAAGGACCAATCAGGAGATCTCATAATAGGAGCAGTAGTGAGCATATTTTTGAGTTTTTCAAAAGCATCTTCACAATCTTTAGTCCATTCAAATGCAGTGTCTTTCATTAAAAGATTACATAGAGGTTTAGATATTGTGCTAAAATCTTTTATGAATCTTCTATAAAAACCTGCATGTCCCAAGAATGACCTAATGTCCTTTACTGTCTTTGGTGTGGGTAGATTAGCAATCAATTCAAGTTTTGACTTGTCTACCTCAATCCCTTTTGCAGAAACAATGTGACCTAGTAC
The DNA here is from genome assembly GCA_030761205.1 of Fremontodendron californicum. Lineage (NCBI taxonomy): Eukaryota > Viridiplantae > Streptophyta > Magnoliopsida > Malvales > Malvaceae > Fremontodendron > Fremontodendron californicum. The sequence goes on from JAULJL010000033.1 coordinate 21,454,416, forward strand.
AATACCTTTAGTGACCATGAAATGACATTTTTCCCAATTAAGAACAAGATTTTTTTTCTTCACACCTAATCAATACATTTTTCAAATTGGCTAAGCAATCATCAAATGAATCACCAGAAACAGAAAAATCATCCATGAAAATCTCAAGATTACGTTCAATCATGTCACTAAAAATGCTAAGCATGCATCTTTGAAATGTGGCAGGGGCGTTACATAATCCAAATGGCATTCTACGATATGCAAAAGTACCAAAAGGACATGTAAAAGTGGTTTTCTCTTGGTCCTCAAGTGCAATGGCAATTTGATTATACCCAGAATATCCATCTAGAAAACAATAAAACTCATGCCCTGCAACTCTTTCTAAGATTTGATCCATGAAAGGCAAAGGGAAATGATCTTTCCTCGTCACTGAGTTAAGTTTCCTATAGTCAATGCACATGCGCCAACCAGTAACAGTCCTAGCTGGAATTAATTCATTGTTTTCATTTTTAACTACAGTAACTCCAGATTTCTTAGGTACGACTTGAGTAGGACTTACCCATTTGCTATCAGAGATAGGATAAATGATTCCATTATCTAGAAGTTTAATGACTTCATTTCTCACTACTTCTTTCATATTAGGATTAAGCCTTCGTTGCATTTGTCTAGAGGGTTTAGCATTTTCCTCTAAATAAATATTATGTGTGCAGATTAATGGGCTTATTCCCTTTATGTCAGCTAAGGTCCATCCTAATGCATTTTTGTGCATCTTCAAAAGTTGTAACAACTTACCTTCTTGTAGTTCATCAAGATGTGAAGAAATTATGACTGGAAAAGTTTCACTCTCACCCAAAAAGGAATATTTTAGCTCGGATGGCAATGGTTTTAACTCCAGCTTGGGTGGTTCAATAGTTGATGGTACAGTGACATTTGTAAGTGATGGTAGTTCCTCAAACTTTTGTTTCCAACAATGCTTATCCTGAAAAGATTTTAACAAAGAATCAGTGTGTGAAATTTCTGAAGCATTATCAAACTCATATTCAATTAAATAAGCTTCTAAAGGATCATGGAATGTGGTAGTGGTGAGATGTTCATGAACAAGTTCTTCAATGAAATCCACTTCATGTACTTCTGAATTATCACCAGGTTGCTTGCAAATGTTGAACACATTTAATTCTAAAGTCATATTTCCAAAAGAAATGTTCAACATACCATTCCTGCAATTTATCAGAGCATTAGAAGTTGCAAGAAATGGACGGCCTAATATAACAGGAATTTGAACATTTGGATTTGAAACAGGATGCGTGTCCAAAACAATAAAATCAACAGGGAAGTAAAAATTATCAATTTGAACCAAAACATCTTCAACTATCCCTCGAGGAATTTTTACAGAACGATCAGCTAGTTGAAGTGTAACAGGTGTTTCCTTGAGTTCACCTAAACCTAACTGTTGATAAACAGAAAAAGGCAAAAGATTAACACTAGCACCAAGATCAAGCAATGCACGTTCTATTCTAGTGTTTCCAATGATGCATGAGATTGTTGGACATCCAGGATCTTTGAATTTTGGTGGAGTAAGGTGCTGAATGATTGAGCTCACACTTTCCGTCAAAAATGCTTTCTTTTGTACATTATGTTTCCTTTTAACTGTGCACATGTCCTTCAAAAATTTAGCATAAGATGGAACTTGTTTGATTGCATCCAATAAAGGAATGTTAATCTTAACTTGTTTAAAAAGTTCATAAATTTCTGCATTTTGATTCAAATTCTTTATTGTTTGCAACCTTTGAGGAAAAGGAGCAGGATGCATACCTTTTTCTTTGTCCAAATTTTCAAGAAGTTCAGACTTACCATCATCCTTACCATTACTTTTCGGAAGGGAAGGAGGATCTTGGTCTTTTGATGGAATCTTTTTGTCAATTGCCTTTCCACTTCGAAGAGTTGTGATAGAACTGGCATTTTCCTGTTGAGTTTCATTGGAGCAAGAAACAAGACATTGAGTAGAAGGGTTAGGCTGAGGTTGAGCAGGAAACTTACCTTTTTCTTGAGTGCGTAATGAAGCTGTCAATGTGGACAAGGTGTTTTTGATCTCATTGATGTCCTGTGAAGTCCGGCTATTCACATTTGCTTGTGTTTGCATGAATGCTTGCAATGTCTCTTCCAAGGTTTGTACACGTGAAGGTTGATAGGAAAAAGTGTTGCCCGGCTTTTGAGATTGTGGTACCTGAACATGATTATTATTCCGCCAACTGAAGTTGGGATGATTTCTCCATTCAGGGTTATACGTTTCAGAGTAAGGAGAAGGAAAAGGCTTTTTAAATGTGTTTATGGAATTTACTTGATCATGCAACGCTTCTTTAAGAATGGGAATGTTTGGACATTCAGAAGTGGGGTGTCCCATGATTTCACAAATTCCACAACTTTCTTCATTTTTAACCGTTTTGACTTCTTTTACTTCTCTAAGTTCCATGGCTTCAATCTTTCTAGCCAAATTAGCTACTTTAGCTTTTATCTCATCTTCTTGACTAAAATGATATTTTCCTCTGTTAGAAACAACATTAGATCTATTGGAACTTTCAGAGGAATTATCTGTGTGCCAGGCTTGAGAGTTATCTGCCAAATGGTCTAAGTAGTCAAAGGCTTCTTCAGGTTCTTTTTCTAGAAACTCACCGTTACACATTGTTTCAACAAATTGTTTAGTTTCGGGAGTTAAACTTTCATAAAAGAAACTAATAAGACGCCATTTTTCAAAACCATGATGTGGACAAGAACTTAACAAATCTTTAAAACGATCCCAGCACTGAAAAAATGCTTCATTTTGATTTTGATTGAAATTTTGAATCTGTCTTTTCAAAGCAGTAGTTTTATGTGCTGGGAAAAATTTCTTTAGAAACTCAGTTTGTAATTCTTGCCATGTGCCAATTGACCTTGGTTTTAAATTATGAAGCCAAATTTTTGCTTTATCTTTTAAAGAAAAAGGAAATAATTTTAGCTTGACAATTTCATTTGTACATTGTTGGTCATTAAAGGTGACACATACATCTTCGAAGTCTTTTAGAAACGAGTAAGCACTTTCCGATTCTAACCCATGGAAATTTGGAAGCAAAGCTATCATACCTGGTTTAAAACGAAAGTTGTTTGCATTGAGAGGAAAAATAAAACAAGAGGGTGATGAGCTTCGAGTTGGTTGCAAGTAGTCACGCATGGTGCGTACTTGTCTGTTCTCATCTTCAGCATGAACACTTTCATTGTCAGCCATGGTAGGATTTGTATTAGAAAGATTACCTGAAAAAGTTTCACAATAAAATCTAACTAAACGACGAGATCTAAAATCACGTCGCCAAACAAGCATAAAACAAAGTTAATATACAAAATTAGGCGGTATAACCAGCCAATAAAAATAAATATAAACAAATTAGGCGGTATAACCAGCCAATAAAAATAAATATACTTATAAACTTATATACTTAGTATTGCTTCCCCGGCAACGGCGCCAAAAACTTGATGGAAACTCAATTAAGAGTTGTAAACCCAAGTGCAGGTTATGTTCAAGTAATAAATTCTCGGGTGTCCGAGGTCGAACCACAGGGAAGCGTATTAGTAAGTATAAGTTTATAAATATATAAGAAAAAGAAAATAAACAAGATATTAGGGAATCAATAACAAAGAAAGTAAACAAGATATTAGAGAACAAAATAAACAAAATAACATAAAAGCAATTAAACAAGATATAAAAAAAACAATAAGAAAAGATGTTGAGGTTAGAGAATCCACTCTTGGTGTTATGCTAAGATTAATCTTGTTTTATTACACAATTGAAATCCACACATAAGGGAGGTTCCAACCGGAAGGTTTAGCAATTCAGTCCAAATTGTCCAACGTCCATAGCATATGATATTATGTTCATTTGGTGTCCTCAAAACTCACAAAAAGAGTCCAAGCATTCCTTATGCCAAGGTATATGTCTACAACAAATCAAGGTTATGAAACCAAGCATTTACTGTGCCATTTTCATTGTCAATAATGAATCAAGATCTCTACTTTGCAAGTATGATTTTAAACCAAAAGAAAATATTATCTATACTAGTGTTTATAAATGATGATTCATTTTAGCTCATGTTTAAGAGACTAACCTTAGCATTTACCAAGAGCTTCACCTCATCACCTCAACAATATGATTAGCAACACATACTAGATATGAATAAAATGAAAAGAAATGTAAGAAGCATAAGTAAATAAAAAAGAAAACTAGAGAAAGGAAAGAAGAAGAAAACTTAGAGAATTTTACTACAAAGGCTAATATCCTACCAATGTATAATGTATCCCAATACTCATCCAAGGCCCTCTATTTATACACATTTTGGAGGGCTAAATGACAAGAGACAAGCTTTACAAATTTCAAAGGTAGGTATAATAGATGGGTGCATTTTTCTAACAATTTTCGTCATATTGTATGACAATTCTGATCAGCCAGCTTGATGGTCGATTTTGTCAATGTTGGAGGCTCGATCTGATCAAATGGTCTTCTATAAAAATATACCCCTATCAGTTACGGATCCATAGCCGTTGGAATCAGATCATTTGCGCACGTGGATCGGAAGATATGGTCAAAATACCAAAACGGTGCAGAACAGACGTCATTGCACATCAGCCAACTTGATGGTCGATTTCGCTAGGGAAAACGACTCCGTTTCAAGAAGTGTAAAACATGAAAAAGATAGATATGCCTCTTAGCTTTGCATGAATACAAAGTTCAGCCTTATTGCTTCAGTGAAACTCAAGATATAGCTGATATGGCAAAAGGTGTCGGAACTGGAACTGAACTGGATTTGCCCTTAATACTAGTAATCTGAAATCACTCAAAGAAACTTGTGAAAAACACCAAATTACATAAAAATATAAAAGATCATAAACACAATTAGACTAAACAATAATAACTCGTATTTGACACAAAACAATAATAAAACATAACTAAAAACTATATAATTATACGAGTTATCATGTTGCTTGAATAAGTTGATACTGTCGGAGCAAATGTTCGTTAACTTTTTGAGTTTGTAAATATGAAAATTTTTCTTTTCGTACATCTCGTACATGTCATGCATTGATGCACTTACATTTATAATTGTATTTTTGATTTCACGGTGATAATAATCTCATTTGACAAGTTGCATAAACACTTGTTGTTGATTAAATGAGAATTGCAAACCGGTAGTGTTGAGTAAATATTTGGACATCAGTGGCATAATAAGACCCACTACCACAAAAGTTTTTGATAGAAATTGGTTTGTGAAAATAATATTTTGATTTTTTACGAAAAAAAAACATTTTTCAAAAAAAAATTTCAAAACAAAAAAAAAAACAAAAATTTTGCGGATTGAATTTGGGGGCAAAGTTTGTGCAATAAAATTGTTGAATGGTCAAGTTCAGTCCAAATCATGAATAAGTTTTCATGCATTAATTTGTTTATTTTTTAGACAAATCAAATTCGCATCATATTGCAATCGTAACATGCATGGTCAGTCATTGTAGAATACATTAGTGACATACATGATCGTTCTCTGTATATACCAGTACATCATTTTATTTATTCTTTACATGCATCATATCGACATTGTGATTGCAGTCATAACAATGAGGTCATGCATTCGTGACATACATGGTCACTCATTGTACATACTCATGCATTAATTTGTTTATTCTTTACATGCATCATATGGGCATCGTATTACATTCGCGGCATTCATAGCTCATGCATCATGAAACACATTTGGAGAATAAAAAAGGAAGTCGGTTTAGTTTTGTAAAGATTTCTCTTCCGAATCAGAGGTATAAGAATCACTGCATACCTCTATGACACAGGCTAGATCCGAAACACACAAAGAGATCCGAAACAAAAACAGAAAACCCCACAAGCCAGATCCAAATCCAAAAAAAAAAAAAAAAAAAAACGACCCCATCAACGAGGAAGATGCCAAATACACTTTCGGCGCATTATTACTCTTGACTTTTACGGTTGATTTTTCTTCTCTTTTTTTGATTTTCTTCCTGAAATCACGCAAAAATCTTTTGTTAGGTTAACATTTTCTTCTGACAGGTCAGATACACTTTCGGCGACATTATTACTCTTGTCTGATTCACTACTCAGTCCTCTATATATTACACCATGTACTCATTCTCTTTCAGGCACTCAAAAAAAAATGGAAAGTACTTCGTCCCAACGCATTAAAAAAATTTGTGTCTTTGGAGGTGCTTATCCAGGGAAAAATAACATATTCGCTGATGAAGCCATAAGAGTTGGAGTAATACTTGCCCAACAAAAGATCCAGTTGATTTATGGAGGCGGTAGTACGGGTTTAATGGGAGCAGTCGCTACAGCAGCACACGCCGGAGGAAGTCCAGTTCTAGGAATCGTGCCAAAACTATTCACAGATTTTTGTGGACCTACCTTGGGTAAGGAAATACAAGTCTGGAGTATCCCTGAACGGATGACAATCATGTACCATTCTGCCGATGCATTCATTGCTTTACCAGGAGGTCTGGGTACGTTGGAAGAAATAGCTTGCGTGGCTTCTTGGTCATCTTTGGTCACGAATAAGAAACCCATTGGTTTGCTTAATATTAATGGTTATTTTAGTAATTTGCTTTCATATTTAGATAATGCTGTGGAAAATGGATTCATGTTTTCAGAGGCAAGGAGAACCATAATTTCTGCTACAACCATTGAAGATTTACTCAAAAAGCTCCAAGCTTATGAGTATTTATCTGCTAAGGTTGTTTCGCAAACGCTCGGAAAAAGAAAAAAAGATATGGACGAGCAAGGAGTGGATTGCACTTTGTCTTTGTGACATTATCTAATATTTTGTTTGTTGTGCCTCAGTTATAATAAGTGATTAGCAACCTAAGGGATGCTAATTTGTAAAAAAAAAAAAAAAATGTTGTGTTTTAAGCCATTTAGAAGTATTCATCCTGAACAAGGTCTGAGTAAGGGAGACTTGAGACATACCTTGTCAGTTTGATTTCTTATTTTCAAAAAAAAAATAAATAAATAAAAAAAATTTGTGTTTTAAGCCATTTAGAAGTATTCATTCTGAACAAGGTCTGAGTAAGGGAGACTTGAGACATACCTTGTCAGTTTGATTTTAATCTTTTTATGTTTACTTGTTAATTTTTGTTTAGTATTTTAGGATTATTTAGGTTGCATGAGTTTGTTTTGAGTCTTAGTTGTTCCTATTCTTATGTTATTAGTTCTTTTCTCTTACACATGATTCTTTCATTTGGGTTAATAGACTTACATCGAGGACAATGTAAGAATTAAGTGTGGGGGAATGATTTAGGATTTCTTTTATTTTTGTCTACTATTTTTTTTTATGAGTCTTTATTTTTATTTTTAGTGTGTTTTAGTTCCTTTTCAATACTATGATGAGATATGAATTGCATAAGTCTAAAACAGATTTATTAGTGAGAAGATTTTCATGAGAATTGAACTTGATATCAATCTTTTTATGAGCCAATGTTAATATGATATGTTAATTGAGAAAGAAGCATGTTTAGACTTAATCTGACTTGTATAATCATCCTTGTGAGTTTTTGAGCCTATAATGATTGACGCATTATACAAATCAATCTAATTTCTTTCTTGAGTGCTCTTATGATTACATGATTCTCTAGAACTTGCTTTAGACCTTGTTGAGACTATATTGATGCATGTGACAACATGAATATGATAGAGGCATTAGGATTATAACCAGAGCCAAACAGCCATCCATTATTAATGTTCTAAGAGAACATCCCCACTAGTGAGCCAATTTGAGCCTACATTAAATATGCTGTTTTATTGGTAACCACAACTTACACCTAGCCTAAATATACTTATATCCTTACCCTTGTTCTAAAGATGGATTATATATTTTGAGACATATTGCAAAAAACAAGGGATATTTTTAGTTGAAAATTTGGGTTAGAAACAAAAGATAAGTGTGGGGGAAGAAAAAAAAAGAAAAAGTCAAGAGAAAAAGAAAGGGATCATTGTCAAATACATTCCCATATTAAAAAAAAAAAAAAAATCTTCTCTTGAACTTCTAGTTAAAGTAAAGAAAAAGATGTTACAAAGTTGGTTAGAATGAAGCAAAGGCTCAACATGAATATTTAGCCTATGTGACTATATATTTGTAAAGAATATGAGAAGTTTCTTTGTATGATCTTATTATGTCTCTAAACTTTATGAACTCTTTGGAACCTTTGTGATATCTTTATCCTTTTGTTCTTCAACCACATTACAAACCCCTTGGCCCTATTACAACCTTGATTAAAGACCTCTTGATTTATGAAGTTGCATGATCTCTTAGTGGAGAATAGGTGGACAAGCAAGCATATGGTAGAACTATTTTCATGAGATTGATTGAGTATAAACACTTTACCACTACTTTAAAGAGTGAAAATCATGAGAGTATCCCATGTGAGAGGTTGAGATTAAGTTGAATATGCACTATTTTGATTGAAATATGTTATGTTAATATTGGCTTAACTCAAAACATTTAAGCATGATTTTTTGTGAAATTCTTTAAACTATTGATTAGTTTATAAGACTTGTTCAAAGATTGTCTCTAATTTGTATTGAAAAGATTAGGAGTAAATATTTTTAGTATATGTAGTTTATTTATATTTTAGTTTTTTAATGTTTGTGGGTATCGTTCTAGTAAACCCTCACGAGACTAAACTCGTCCACTAGGGACACCTAGGGGTTTAAAGGCTTGTGTCACATGCTAAGTGCCACCGTGATTTCCTACGAAAATGGATTAGATTAGATTTTCTTATTTTATTTTTCTTTTGTTTTGCTAGGGACTAGCAACAACCTAAGTGTGGGGGTTTGATAACTCATATAATTATATAGTTTTTAGTTATGTTTTATTATTGTTTTGTGTCAAATACGAGTTATTATTCATGCATCAAAGAAAGAAAAAAAAATGAAAAAAAAAATGAAAAAAATGAAAAATGAGTGTGACCTCATGCATTGATGAAATTCAAGATGGTTTCAAGAAAGAAAAAACCTTTTCATTATTTTCCTCTAAGGAATGATTCTTCGATTTACGTGCTTGTGTTCGAGATGAAAAATGGCCATCTTTCATCATCCTTTCACAAAATAGAAAATATCCTTTTGCTACCCCTTTTGAGCCTAATGAATACTTTCGTTCTTTCAACCCCGATCAAGGATCACCCTCCACACTAGAGGGCAAATGCGAGGAAAGATCTTTTCAAAGGTCACAGATAATGAAGTCCTAGTTCGAAGACGAAAAAAACAATGTCAAGAATCAAAAAAGAAATTTGAGCTCACCTTGCCAAAGTAGAAACGCAAAAAAAAGGGAGATAAAAAGAAAAAGGAAAGCAAAAAAACAGAAAAGGAAGAAAAGAACGGATGAAAATCATCAGATAAAGAGAAAAGCTCAGCAAAGGCAAATGTTTCGAAGAGAATCCTCATCATGAAATGATCCTTGATTTGATCACCTTAAACACATGTTTGGGCCTATTTATCTTTTCTTTCAGAACCTCGAACCTTGGCCTACATTATGTACCTTGAAAAGACCATTTCGATCGAGCATGGTCATTTAAATTGATGGGTCTATTCTTAGAGAAATGCATGAGACTTCGGTCTCCTTTCTGGTTAAAAATCTTTTTTGGATAAGTCTTGATTTCTTGAATGCATGGTGAAACATTTAACAAAAAATGAAAAATGGAAAGAATGAGACTCTAGGGTGAAAACCCGACATGGGCAGTCTAGAATAAAATGGGAGAATTTCGGTGCTGCTTATGGTATTGTCGAGGCCATAACAAAAGGAGAGGTCATTTTGAAGAAGTTAAGGAACATCTGGGAATTCCAAAATATTCCAAAACTGTCAACTCTCGTTTGGAGGTTTGACTTTAAAAAAAAACTGAGACCATTTTCTTTTCCAGAATTAATTTTCCAGTTTGAACATCCCAGCTAATATTGACATTTGTCAAAGCGCCATAATTTGGAAACTAAAAGAAGGTTGAATTTGTTTAAGTCCAAAAAAAAAAATAAAAAAAAAATCATGTTCTACAAAATCTGTTCCATTTGTGAGTCTAGAAAGGATATACATTTTTCCTGTTGCGAAGTCTCCTTGGATCAACCAAAATCTTGTGGTACCAAGCCTTCCGACTCAATTTGAAAAATCCGAATTGACACTCAGAAAAACTTCTAACAGTGATCATCAATCTTCAAGAGATTTGGATATCACAACATGAGGATGACATTTTCAGCTCCAAAGTTTTCAGTAAATAAGCAAACATTTTTCAAAAAAAAAAAAAAAAAAGAAGCAAGCAAAAACAGATAAATGAAAATACTTTTGGAAGAAACCATTTCCGATGTTGGCATAAGACGAAGGTTCTTCTGGCCCAGAGGTATGGGACTATTAAGGTAGAAGAAATGAACACACTCCAGTTGATAAAATTTTGAAAAAAACTATCGGGGCAAAAAGATAGTTCCAAAGTGAAGAAAAAGGTTGATCTCTTACGAGGCACGAGCATTTCAGGACACACTCTGTTTCGAAGAAGAAAAGCGATTTGGAAAAGCTAAACCGAAATCAAGAAAAATATTTGGGAACATTCACATCATTCATGAACTTTCGCATATTTATTAAGCTTTGCATCTGCATCGTGTCGTAAAATGTGTACAGTATTCGAAGGTACTTGCACATGCATCATCAGGGGCATACGCATTGACATCGCATGACATTCATATTTCATGCATGACATTGACTATTTAAAATTTTGACATTTGAATTCGAACATTCAGTGAAATTTCTTCCAAGATGTGATCTTCAGGTATGATCACCAAGAGAATTTATTTTCAAAGTTGTGGAGCCTCTGATGAGAGGAGCAATTTAAATTTCAAAGTTGTGGAGCCTCTGATGAGAGGAGCAATTTAAATTTCAAAGTTGTGGAGCCTCTGATGAGAGGAGCAATTTAAATTTCAAAGTTGTGGAGCCTCTGATGAGAGGAGCAATTTATTTTCAAGTGATGGAGCCTCTGATTAGAGGAGCAATTTATTTTTCAAAGTGATAGAAAATTTTAAAAAAAAAAACCTCTGGGCACCTGTTTCAAGACCTCCGTGCATTGTTCTCAAAAGTCATGGATAAGACCTCCGGGCGCCATTTTCAAAATGACATCTTTCAAAACCTCCGGGTACCATTTTCAATTCTTGCGAAGTCAAACTCAAAGGTCGAGCCTCGGTATGATTAGTCGAGTGGCGATATCCGAAGAATCTGACAAGGAATTTTAAAACTGAACGAGAAAGAGATGGGATATCCAGAATGAGTCTTCACTTTTGTAAGACTAAGGTAGTAAGTGATGTGATAATCTAAGTTGTGTTCAAACTCATTGTCCAAAATTCAAAGTTCGTTTTAAGATTTCAAAGTTGTGAAGCCTCTGATGAGAGGAGCAATTTATTTTCAAAGTCGTGGAGCCTCTGATTAGAGGAGCAATTTATTTTTCCAAGTGATGGAGCCTCTGATGAGAGGAGCAATTTATTTTCAAAGTCGTGGAGCCTCTGATTAGAGGAGCAATTTATTTTTCCAAGTCATAGAGCCTCTGATGAGAGGAGCAATTTATTTTCAAAGTCGTGGAGCCTCTGATTAGAGGAGCAATTTATTTTTTCAAGTGTGGAGCCTCTGATGAGAGGAGCAATTTATTTTCAAAAGTTGTGGAGCCTCTGATTAGAGGAGCAATTTATTTTCAAAGTCGTGGAGCCTCTGATGAGAGGAGCAATTTATTTTCAAAGTTGTGGAGCCTCTGATGAGAGGAGCAATTTAAATTTCAAAGTTGTGGAGCCTCTGATGAGAGGAGCAATTTAAATTTCAAAGTTGTGGAGCCTCTGATTAGAGGAGCAATTTATTTTCAAAGTTGTGGAGCCTCTGATTAGAGGAGCAATAAGAGTAATTTATTTTTCTAAGTGATAGAGCCTCTGATGAGAGGAGCAATTTAAATTTCAAAGTTGTAGAGCCTCTGATGAGAGGAGCAATTTAAATTTCAAAGTTGTGGAGCCTCTGATTAGAGGAGCAATTTATTTTCAAAGTTGTGGAGCCTCTGATTAGAGGAGCAATAGGAGTAATTTATTTTTCTAAGTGATAGAGCCTCTGATGAGAGGAGCAATTTAAATTTCAAAGTTGTAGAGCCTCTGATGAGAGGAGCAATTTATTTTTCAAAGTTGTAGAGCCTCTGATGAGAGGAGCAATTTAAATTTCAAGTGGTAGAGCCTCTGATGAGAGGAGTAATTTAAATTTCAAAGTTGTGGAGCCTCTGATTAGAGGAGCAATTTATTTTCCAAGTGATAGAGCCTCTGATTAGAGGAGCAATTTATTTTTCCAAGTGATAGAGCCTCTGATTAGAGGAGCAATTTATTCTTCCAAGTGATAGAGCCTCTGATTAAAGGAGCAATTTATTCTTCCAAGTGATAGAGCCTCTAATTAGAGGAGCAATTTATTTTCCAAATGATAGAGCCTCGCTAAAAAAAGGATCTCAATAACCGGACAAAATTGGTTATATTGTCTTTGCCCTATTCCTGATTCTCAGCAATGTGCAAAGAGGGGCAGCTGTAATAACCAATTTTCGTCCGGGTCGGATCCGAATCCGACCTGGACCAAGTGCGAACCGGGCCTGCTATTCAGCAGGCCCAATCTGCTGTCCAAACCCGATTTGGGCCCAAACCCAGAAAAGCCCGATTTGGGCCAAACTCAGAAAAACCCAACCACTGGCCTAATTTTCGGGCCCATTTCAACCAAACCCAAGCCCAAGCCCAAGCCCAAACCAATATCCTTCCCCCCTAAGTAACCTTAGCCGCCTCTCCCTGTTGCAGCCGCCTCAACCCGCCGCCACCGGACCCACCAGCCTGACATCCAGAACCAGCCCCGAACCGACCTCCCCACCGCTATAACCCCCTATAAAAGGGGAGGTCCGAAACGCAAAAAGAAGAGAGGAGGCCCCCTGATTCGAAAAAAAAAAAAGTTCGGACCCTCCCCTTTTACCAAAAACCCCATTCTCGGCTCTTACCAGGGGAGGAGACCCCCCCTTTACAAAAAAAAACCTCAGATCTGGGGTCCGAACCCCAGATCTGGTCCCCCTTTCGAAACAGATCCGATCATCCCCCCTCATTTTTCTCCGAAACCGAGACCTGCAAAAAACAAAAAACAAAAAAAACCAAAGCAGCAAGCAAAAAAAAAAGAAAGAAGTTTTTTTTTAAACCTAGATCTACAAAAATAGGTGAGGATCCGGGCTAAACGGAGCCCGGATCCGTGCCGAGGGGGTCGAAACCCCCTCGGATCTGAAATTTGGGAGTCCACCGGACACCGGCGAACGGCGGCCGACGACGGGGCGCGGCGGTCGGCACGGTGGCCAGCCGCCGGATTCTGGACTGAGAAGGAGAAAAGAGAGAAAAAAAAAATGAGAAGAAGTTAAAATAAACCAAAAAACAATTAGGAGATAATCGGAGAGATACACAATTTTAGATCATATATCAGTAGAGAGAAAAACAAAGGGGAGCAGATAAAAGAAATAAAAAATGAAAGCTTTTGTTCTTTAGAAAAAGAGGGCATGACAAGCTACAGGGAGAGAGCTAGATATTTGTTTTGAAAGAAAAATAAATAAGAAAAGGTGGCGTGAAAGCTATACAGGGAGAAAAAGTTTTTGAAAAATATATATAGTAATAATGGGGTTTTGGTGAGAAAGCTACACAGGGAAAAGGGTTTTAAAAAAATAAAGAAAGAAAGAGGAGCTTGGGTGGGATATCAAAAGGTGGCATTTGACTATCATAATGTATGTATTGCTCACTTTCTTAGAATGAATGATGATGTTTTTCTCTTACTTTTGTTTTTTTTTTTTTAAAGAAGAAACATCATGATCAAAGTCATGGACACTTGATTATAGTTATTTGATTTATTATTATATTAAATATTTATTATTATTATTTTTTACTTTATTTATTATTGATATTTATTATATATATTTATTTATTTATTAATTTATTACTATTGTTATTATTTCCATTTCATTTTATATTTAGTTTATTATTTTATTTTATTTAGTTTATTATTATTATTATTTATTATTATTATTATTATCATTTATTTATTTATTTATTTTATTATATATTTATATATTTTTATGCCTATATTTGTATTTATTGTTATTGTTATTATTCTTATTCTTATTATTATTATTATTGTTATTATTATTATTATTATAATATATTTTCATTTTATTAATATTTTGTTTTCCTATTTATTTCTTTCCATTATTATTATTATTTCTCTTTTCCTTTCTTTTTATATTCATTGTTGATTTTATTGTTATTGACATTTATTTATGTTATTATTTACTTTTATGCATTATTAAATAACTAAATAAATAAAAAATAAAAAAAGATTTTTTATCTAGTTTTTTAACAAATAATTTTTTCGTGTATAAAATATGTCTTTTAAATTAATTTCGGCAAAGGAATTCTCTGAAAACGAACTCTTTCTCGAAATGGTTGGAATATCAATTGTTCCTTGAAATGTTTCGTGTAAACATGATTATCGAAACATTATCGAAATTATCGGAGTGGTTCGGGAATTATTTTTACATAAAGTAATCTCTTTTATCCCGAAATTAATTATAAAAAGATATTTTTATTAATTTTTCCGTAAACAAATTTTTATAAAAATAAAAAAATAATAATAAAATATTTCGAAATCGAATTATATCTCGGGGTGGTCGGAGTATCAATCATCCCACAAAACAATTCGAATAAAATTAGTTACCGAAACATTATCGAAAATATCGGAGTGATTCGGAAATTATTTTTACAAAGTAATTTCATTTACTTCAGAAATAATTATAAAAAAAAAAACATTATCTCTCCTTCATTTTAAATATTTTTTTTAAATAAAGTATACTAAGGGAATTATTATTAAATATTAAAGTTAAAATCAGTTTTTTCAAGATTTAAGATAACACGTGATCAAATGGTACCGTTTTCTAAACGGGCGTTGCGGGGGTGCTAATCCTTCCCCGCACGTAACCGACTCCCGAACCCGATTCTGTTTTCTCTCTGGTTCAAAGCGCGGACTTCGAAATTGGTTTTACAAAATGTTTTAATTAATATTTTACTAAAACCGGTTTTAATAGGTGGCCAATCACACCTAGCAAAAAAAGATTGGTGGAGACTCCATTTTTTGTTGTTTTCATAAAATAACGTCTTAGCGGTCAAAAAAACCGTTATGACACATGTTACAAGTAAAGAGAGATTTTCATATTTCCTGGATAGTTAGTAGTACCCTTCAATATAATTTAGAAAGCTTGTCAAATCATGCTCATCTTAAACCTACTGTATTTGATCTTATCTATTCACCTAAATCTTTGATAAAGGTGAATATAAAAACAATATAAATATCAATTGTTGTTACTGACTATATATAAGTTTTGAAGGCCTAACCTAATATATTATTGATTGCATTGCACCCGAGCATTTGGCTCATTGTTGGTGCATGATTTCTTATTCAAAGAGCAGGTTCGAATCTTCTCTTTCTCAAATAAAAATTAAAAAAATTATCGTTTTAAGAAAGCATAAAAGAACTATGACTCAGAAGGAGAGGTTTGATATAGATAAACTGATTAAAAATTGCTATGGCATGCATGTCTACTTCTCTAATCAGTATGGTCTACATGAGTTCGATGATCACAGCCGTTGAATCAACTGATCATACACTGAAGTGGGATCCACTTAGCTGGAATCCAGGGCATGACACGTGTGAAAGAAGAGGTCAAACAACGTGGGACTATCAGGTCTTTACCTGTCTAACCCCACTAATCAACCCCACGCGAGAAAGGTAACTAACTTAACTGCCATGCCACTTTGCTTCCTTTATAACTTTGAAACTAATAAGAGTTTTTTGCTTTCAGCCTCTATCTCGACTCTAGTAGCTGAAGTTCTACACAATTTAAGCTTTCAGGAAGAAAATGGCTTCTTTTTCTCTTCAAAAACTCTGCAAAATTTCTTTGTTTTCTCTGGTTTTGATCTCTATCATGGTCGCTGCTGCTTTTTTTCAGTTCAAGGTTGGTGGGGAGAGTGGATGGATCAAACCAACTGGGAATGAATCTGAAACATACAATGAATGGGCTATCTTGAACAGGTTTCATGTTGGGGATTCTCTTTGTAAGTTTACAATATATACTTTTGTCTACAAAAAGTGTAGTTTAATAGCTTTGATAAAACTGTTTGCAACATTGTTTTTTTGAAGAAATATAGTAGCTTTTTGGTAAAGAAATTGATGGATACAACTTTAAGTTACTAACTGGTAACAAAATAGATGGGTTTAAGACAAGTTTAATTACATTGTCTATAGGAAACTTTACAGGTTTTGTTACTTATGTTTGCTTTTCTGTTATTAGATTTCAAATACAAGAAGAATGACTAAGTGCTGGTAGTGAAACCATACAAGCTACACTAACTGCAGTGTTTCAAATCCAATCTTTAAGTTTAAAGATGGAGACACAGTTTTCCAATTTGATCGATACGGGTTCTTTTACTTCATCAGTGGGGAGCTTGGTCACTGCAAAGCTGGTCAGAAACTGATCGTTCGAGTAATGGTGCACCCTGCAATCAGCTTTCCTCAGCCTGCAGTTTCACCTAAGGAGGATGGATCTGATGATGGGGATGGTTGGGACTCACATATGGGATCACCAAAAACACAAAATTCTACCATCAAGCTGATAGGTCAGTCTTATTTCATGACTGCTCTTGGAGGCATGTTTCTTATTATATATTTGCTGATGTAGTATCTTATCTAGTATAGGATCTGTTCATTTGGTTTTATTTTTCTAGGTGATTCTTGGTTTCATTTGATATTCTTTAACTATTTGTGCTTTATGTTGTTTGAAGACTGATTTTGTCATGGTTAGCTTACAATGTACTTCCATTTGTTGCCATTCTTTTCCTTTCTTTAGCCTTTCTGGTAAGTTTATTCCACTCAGGATTCATCGATATAGGTTGACCAAGCTTGAAAACAAAGAAAAGGATCAGTGAATCAGAATTCAATGACAAACAATTGAATCATCATTTTAATTTATATTGTCAAGAATATAAATTTATTTCAAAGGCAAATTATTCATGTACAGAAGATGGGGCTTAAAAATTTCCATAAACATGTGATCTTCATTTCGAACTCAGTAATCCTAACAATTTGTATACAAAACTCTCAATGTCATACAGATAGGCAATAAAGTAAGAGGAAAAAGAGCTCAAAACTGCCTTTAAAGCCTGAGTTACAAATTAGTGGTTCTTCTAATCTTTTCGACTTTAAGAAATGAATCAATGATCTCATCACATGTCAACTGTTTATTTGATGAATCATTTACTACATCCTCTATCTTTCTTGTCTTGGATTTTTCAACAGCCTCTGGAGTATCCAGTGCACTTTCTAGATGGAAACTATTATTCTCTTGGCTCTCCTCTATATTGGATGGTAACAATTGGGTCTTCCATTTGATACCCACAGCCTCTGCTTGATCTGCAAACAACACTTTTGAGACAGGTGATTCACAGATCTCTTTATAAGTTTCATAACTAGCAGCACGGGTATTTCCACCTTCTAAAAGTTGTGAAAGAGGATGCAAAACGGATATTGCATCATTATTTTGCTCTAGGGTTTCCTTCAAAATCAGAAAGTCTGAGACCAACTCTGCCTTGCTGAACTGAACAAACACTGCAGTTTGATCCATACGGTATATGGAAATAACAGAGGTAGGGCCAAGGGTTTTGCAGATGCATTCCCTTATCACACTTGGTTTCAGTTGTGATGGGAATCCCCAGATTAAAACAATGTTCTTAAATAAAATCTGTGGGAACCGCTTTCTGATGATATTAGAGCCCAACAACTCTGCAGTCCGGTTACCGGTCCTTAGATCGATAATGTCTCCATTAATCCAACTCAGATATAGAAGGTTCATGTGCTTCTGGAGCTTTTCATTCTGAGTCAGATTTTCAGAAGGCGAATGAAGTTGAAAATCAATGCCTAAATGACTGCAAGCCTGGGCAAACACACAGCCTGTCATAAAAGCATCATAGCCAGCTTCATGCTTGGCTCCAGAGTTCCAATTAGAAGACCTGCCAGTTAAAGCTCAGTTTTAGTGTAAAAGGACCTTCAGGTGGCTCCTCAACTTGGGGCGGCAGCAAGAGTAGCATTATTGATTCATTATTAATGCTAAACATCCATTACAAAGTGTCCATGTTTGGTTAATTAGTCTGAGGGGATGATACAGGGTAATGAGATCTCGAGTAAATATGCAAAAGTGAGCTAATATTAAGCTATATAATTCAGATTGCAAAACTAGACAGAATTTGAGGGGGGAAAGAAAAGGGAATGATAGAGAGGGAAGTTGAAGCTATTATGATAAAATGAATCAAGGGCTTTTAACCAATACATTTTAGAGAGAGTTGGGAAAGGGAAGGCAAACCTCATTTCATCCACATGGACCTCAACCTTAACACATGGCTCAGAAGACAGAACGTTACGTTTAAACCCGTGAGCAATTTCAGGGCATAATAACGAAAATGCTGAGGATAATGATGTGCTAGATTTCTTCATCCTTCGTTGTAATGTGTAGTCAGCATTCAATAGTATTTTGGTGTCAATGATATTTGGGAAGTACTTGTTAACGCAGGAGACAAATTCTTCAGCAGTCAAAGGAAGAGGACCTAGGAATTTGCTGTGTATGTGAGCAATATCTGTATCAGCAAAACAAAAGCACTTCAGTAATCTATTCGACTAATATGACATCTTCATCTAACTTGAGACTAGTAGGCATACCCAGGATGCAATTGTGACCAACAATCAACTTATTTTCGGAGGAAAGGAGATCAATCACATGACGAAACCCCACTGCAGCATTGATCTTCATTTCTGCCCTTCTCTGACGGTCATTCTTCAACTCCTCCTATATAAAACCGGGGCACAGGAGAAGAGTCATCACAACGTGCAAATGAAGCCACACCAAATGCAGCTGTCAGATTCATACTTCCATTTATATAGCCTCAGTATCTAATTTCAGCACCATCAGGTTTGTGCATAAGATACCCATCCATCATACAAACATCCATGCCTTGAAACTCTATGTTTTACTTTTAGTTTTTTTTTTCATTTACTCCACTCATGATACTATATGTTTAGAAAGCATTGCCCAGCCAAATACAGAAACCATTCTACCTCTGGAAGAAAACAAACGGAATAGAATCTACAGTTCTACTTTTAAGAAATTTCTCTAACATGAACATATGAAACAGTGTTCTGTATTAAAAACAGTTGGATGCTCATCATCTAGTATGAAACTAATTGACAGATCTTCCTCATAGATGTGATGTGTCTTACCACAAGTCTGTCCTTATCACTCTCTGAATCTGTATAAACCACTAATTCTTCTGAAGAACTTTCACCATTGAAATGAACATAAGCAAGATCTTTGAAATGCTTCCTTGTGACCTGCAGGGATTCAGTTTCCTAGATAAAATCTTATGTCCTCAGTAAAGACAAGAAAAAGCCATTGAAAAGACAATTCTTGTTAACACTATATATAGATAATACAAGAATAAATGGTCTTCAAGAATCTTTCCAAATGAAAGTCACAATGAATATGCTAAATGTAGGAGACCAAATAAAATGAGAAGACATTATATATAAAATTAGAGAGAGATGTTACACCATATACCATTCGAATCAGACTAAGTTGATGAGAAGTGAATCCATTCAAACTCAGAGCAGGACGCATCTTGAAGAAAACTGTTTGAAATTGTTGATTTAAGTCATTTGAAGCCCCTTGATCTTGAGGCCCTCCAACTCTATTCTGTAACAACTCATCACGCCATTCACTCAATCTTTTCTTCATTCTTTCAGTGAAGAGAACATCTGCCACTCGGACCAACGGTAAGTCTATAGTTTCTCTTAAATCATCCGACGGATTCGTTAACTGATAACCATTAAGTGATTTTAATCTTTTTCGAGCCTCGTCTTCTTGTCCTCTGGATAAGTAAGATACACCTGAGATGGGAATTTTCAAAGTAAGGGCAACTTAGAAAACATGGTTTCAGAAACTGTGCCTCAAGCATTAAAGGCAACAATGAAGAATTGGGACATGAAACATAAATAAAGTACCTTCACGTATGCAAGCATTGAAATCAAACTGGTATTTAGCCAAAAAATCCATAGATGTTGTCTGGCAGAGGAATTCATAAGAGGTCCTGTCAAGTGGAATCTCTTGACGAGGAAATACAAAGAAATTGTGCCTGTCAAGGATATTACACGGTCAAATTCATTAACAAGAAAGATTCAATTTTTCAGATTAAAGGGAAAAAAATAAAATGATCCTACTTCCTCTCCTCATAGCAATTACAGTGAATTTACATCAAAGTCTTTTCTTTTTGTTAACTTTGCCATACATATTTTCTCTACGAAGAGCTCAAATTGCTTTGTTTTTTCTTCTCTCAATTTATCTTCAATCAAACACTTAAAAATGCTCAAACTAAGCTAAATTCAACCATCAAAAACCCTTTTTTTCTCTCAAATAAACAAGAAATGACCCTTATTTTCACCCTGAAATGGCATTAACAATAAGTATAACAAAAACTTTATAAGGAACAAAAAAAAATCATATGGGTTATTTTCTTTACAAATATTAAATATTTATTCAAATGAGGAGGAAGAGAAAACTAACGGGTGAGCAATAAACGATTGCTTAAGTGAATCCCAACGAAAAGGGCAAACGCCGAACTGAAGAACAGCGAATTTCTCGGCGGAATCTTTGACTTTAAGATACCGAACATCGAACCGGTCAAACTCGAAAGATTCCCGCCATGGCGCGCTAGTTACCCCCGTCATTTCCATGTCGATGGCCACGAAGTCGGCCGCTCGCACGTGCGAACGGAGCTCAACGAGGGCCGACTCGAAGTTGGATCGTGTCACGTGCTTCAGAGGGAACGTTGGGGAAGGGATGGTGGAGAATAAACGTGATAGGATTAAGGCCCTCTTGGGCCAGTGTCTTATGGTGTTCATGAGAGCATGACGGTGGCAGCAGCGACGGCGGCGGGTGGTGATGGTGCTGTTGGGGTTTTAGAAGGGGATAATAATATGATGAGATATGGTTTTGGGTTTTTGGGCCATTAGGGCCTGGGGCTTTAAGCCTTTAAGATATAGGCCGTAAAAAGGTAAAGCAGTTGGCAACGATGTCGTTTTGTGTTTCTTTTTTCCTTCCTAAATTTTTGGTTTTTCCCCCAATAATTATTATATGTAAAAACGTTTAAAAATTTTATTAATGCAAAAACCTTTTTTTTCTTTAAAGTTTTAGACAAAATTTATATTTTCTTTGTTTAAAGAAAAGAAAATTCTTAATTATGTATTTTTCATGTACATGCACTTGCAAACAACTTAATCTCATATTTTATCAATAAACGTTAATATTGGACACGGCACGAAAATGATACGAAAAAAAAAATTAAAACACGATAGGACCAAAAAAGACACGGATATGATATGAATATACAAACATATCAAAATTTATATAACACAAATTATTAACACGTCAAAATTTATACAAATGTAAACATCTTAAACACGATTATGACACGAATATGATACGGATACACGAATTACTAGGTCTAATAAAAAGAGAGGAGATATTACTATAAGTGCTTATGACAAAATATAAGGATTAAAATTTTTCATAGGTGGAGATATTAGTGCTTAATTATTTTTTACCAGCATCCATTATACATTTCCACAAATTAAAAAAAAAAAAAAAACCAATACATTCTGTCCATAAGCAGGCTAATGCTGCAAACTACCGTCTGGTTTACTCAACCATATTTAGGCTTTGCTTACACACCTACTTAAATTCAGCTTTTAACATTTCATGAACAGGTTCCTCAAGCAGCTCTCATTGTCATCACCAGATTGCAACCATTAGATTGCCTGGTTATTAACTTGTATCTTGATGCAATATATCAGGCTAAAGCATAGCTATGATCTCGTTCTTAAGGGCCTCCCACAAATCATGCTGAAGCATTGTTAAAATCTTTATCCATCAGCTTGTGTACTTCTAGGGTTAATTTGATGATGCTATAAGCATGAGCTCTTCACTGCAGTGGTTCAGTATTACGCGGAGAGAGAACTTTGTCGTGCAGTTAGCTCCTCATTAGACCATCAAAGGTTGATGTACTTAAAATTTCTTCACGAAGTCCGAACAAGACGAGCTGCAAAGGCTCCATCTAGCGAATGTTTTACCGGATCAGAGAAATAGAAGCCTTGTTTTGTAACGAAATGAGATGGTACATATCTATCCACAGGATCTATTCTGAATTCCTGAAAAGGAAAGTTAATATAAGTATTAATTAGTAACTAAAAATTCCAGTGCAAATTAATTAACAAACATGTTTTCTTGAAGACAACAATCAAGTGAGAGCCAATTTTATGTTTATAGATCTGAAAATTGTGAGGCACTCTCAGGAAAAAGCCATTGCTCTTACAGGATGCCTGACAAGAAATGTATCCACCCTGTTTTCGTTCTCTTCGGGATCAATGGAGCAGGTACTGTATATTAATACTCCTTCGGATTTCACCAATCTATAAATTCCGAACGAATGTTGTAAGGGTTAAAAGTTGGAATGATACATTCAATCAAAGAGTAAGACCCTAGGTATAGAGAAGAATATAGATCTCACTTGGAAGCTGCATCAAGGAGCTCATCCTGCAGATTCTTAAGTTGTTCCAGATCTTCTAATCTTCTATTCCAACGCAAATCAGCTCTCTTCGAAATGGTAAAAGAAAGAAAAAGAGTGGTTAGATATAGCTTAACTCCCCAAAAATAAAAAAGTAGGTAACTCGGAAGAGTGCGGAGAAGAATCAGAAGAAAATCTTAAATATTGTTAAAGGCTTGCTAAAAGTGAATGCTTAACAATACATGGTCATATCAAGTTACCTTGGAGAGAACACCAAGTCCAGAACAGGGAGCATCCAACAAAACTTTACCAGATTTCAGTGGATTATTGTCCTACAAATTTTAGAATAGAGACATATCACATATGTAAGAAGTTCCATATTCATTGAAATTTTAAGCTTTTAAGAGTGCAAGAAATTACAGCAAAAGTACGAAGATCAGCATGGATTGTGGCAACAACACCATCGACTTTTTGCACCTTGGCTGTCTCTCTAAGGATTCTCAAACGGCCTTTGTTTATGTCAATTGCGTGCACTTTGCCTAATAATCAAATGAGGTGTCACATCATTGTAAATTGCTTGCTCAGTATTCCGATACCAACAATATGAATAAGTTTTTGCATCATCTTAGTATAAGAAATTATAAAATCAATTTAACATGGACAGAGAAGTTATAGGCCATCTAAATGCAGACTGTGCTTCTTATCATTAACTAAAAGATTCTGCCAGACCAGAAGGCAAATTCAAGATGGAAGATCTCATTCTTATTGTTTGTGCAAAACAGGAATTAATAAAAAAAATGAAATATTTTGATGCCTGAAAATGACTGCAAAGTAAGTTTAAGCCATAAAAAAGTTCTTATGGCCCCTTTAAAAGAAACCTGCAATCACATAAAGTTAGCTGGTATACCTTTGCCCTTCAAACGAGATGCCATGTAAAGTGTCTTTCCTCCAGGAGCAGCACAACAGTCGATAATGTCCTCACCAGGTTGAGGATCCACAACAGAAACTACAAGACCTGCAATGAAATTGTCATATAATTCAAAGGACAAGTTTATGAAGTCCAAATCAAATCCAGAAGAATTGGAAGGGAAACACATTGTCAATCGATTAAGAAATGAAAAGTGCTTTACCAACATTCAGTTTTGCAGGGACATATAACTACCTCAATGCAACTTTACATACTGTAATGTCATTGTAATATATCATACTTTGATTAGATATCTAAATTTTTTCTGCCCAAATAAGCATTGGGACAGTGAAATATACCTGCACTTTCATCCTGGACAGAACAGAGACCTTCTTTCAGCAACCCTGCTCGTATGACATTCTGAAATTGGATAAGTAGGTAATCAAGATACTGTACCTTGAGCAGTAATTTCAATTTACGGATAATCATGACTATTGGTAGCTATAGATGCAACACAAATCTGTAATTTTCTCTCAGAAAGAAAGACAAATTGCATGTGATGTATCAATGTGAATGTCAGTACAACAAATTTCAACTTATAACACATTTAGTAGCCACAAAGCATAGGCTCCAAAATGGCACCCATATGGTGTATGAGCATAGAGCTCATGTTGACAAAATCGTAAATCAAAATCCTACCTGCAAACCAATTTTTACACGGACAAAATCATCCGAATGCAAAGAAATCTCATGTGGGACCTGCAGTCAGGAATGGAAAATTAATAGTAAGGGGCACAGTATAGAAGTAAGTTATAAGTTATAACAGTTAAAATACTATGTGCATATATAAGCATGAGAAGAAAAAAAGCAGGGGTGGAACCGTGGAAGGAAGAATCCAATAACAAAAGTGAAGTACTTTTAGTATTCAGGGGAAAGACACAATGCAATATTATTGTCAGAAGCAATACTATCATCTTGTGTATGTGTTATAACCACAAATTGTTAAATGAAAACTAGTAAAGAAAACAGTAATCAAGTACCTTCAAGGAATTAAGCTGCATCACAAGGTCATCTCTAGTAATTCCCTTCGCAGAGTTTGCCCTGATATCAATATCAAAAGAGTTACTCTTAGATCCAATATGACATGAATATGATATTTAGAGGGAAAACAAAATATGGCCAAAAACCTTAAGCTGTAACTGGGATCACTATTGTTCCACATCATCAGCTGAATTGCTTCTTCTTGTCCAAGATACTTTGTCCATCGTCTTACCATCCACTAGGAAAAAATAGATTAATAGACAGGATAAAAGTTAGCACTAAGGATATGGACAAGGTGAGAAAAAAAAATTATGAAATAAAAACCATCCTTTATGCTTCAATTTACAAACTGATGAACAACCACAGATCAAGTTGGCAGTCTGATTATAAAACTTACATCCCACATTATCCTATAAATATTTCTAAATGAACTACAAGCAGAGTTTTACAATCACAAACTTACAACAGGATGAGAATAAAGAGTAGCAAGAGCACGTGCTTGTGTACGATCATCACCTTCCAATTTGGGTAGAGGAAGGGAGTTATTTTCCTGCAAAGCCCAAGTGATGAAGACATAAAAAACCTGATGATTGCTCATCGTTTCAATCACATAAACAGAAAGTTGCAAACCTTAACCAAAACTAACTTCCGGAGAATCCCATTGACCATGTTACCAGCACCAGGCCGAAGAGCAACCTTTGCAAGTTTTACATTCTGAACTTATACATAAAAAAGTTGACAAGAAAAAAGATTTAGGCCAGAATCTTATCTCAGGTCAGAATCAGATCTAAGTTTACATACGTAATCACATATAGAGCTTCCGGAATAAAAAAATATTGATGGTTTCCACATGCAAGATCTTCAAGGTAAAAAAATTGAACAGATTTTACCTCATCTACAACAGCATATGGTGGCATATTAAGCTTGACAATCTCGTAGAAACCAATTCGGAGAATCTACAAGCATAGACAAGAGAAAAACAAAAAAAAAATCAGGTTCCAACACTCCAACTTGACTCGGCTTTGTTTCACAGAACAGAAGCAAGTCATTCAGAGGGAGAAATGGATAAACTAGTCGATTGCTAGCACAAATTAAAAAAATCAATAAAGCCACTTTAAGGCTAGTCGATGCTTCCATATTGCATATGCCACTTGTATACTTAAGAATGCCATTCATAGAATAAAACTGCATATTTGACAATGCAGTAGTAAGAACAGACTCATACAGAATATCTGAAGAAAAAGTACCATTAAGAGAAGTGGTTCCATGCTTCTAAACATACTTTCATCATGGCATAGTGATCCAATTAAATGATCAAGATATCTCCTCCAACGAATGGTGCCTCCAACAATCTCTGTAACCTATGACATTCCAAACATAATGCCATTTATATGAGTTGTTTAAATTAATCTAAGAAGTCCTTACAAAAAGCATCTCTAAACTTCATTACAAATGGGGAAACAAAATATACAGCCTGGTTAAACTAGTTCAAACATTATGATAATATTGATATAAAACACTCTTAAAAATCTCTTGATGACTGCCTAGACGAATATTGCACTAAAATAATAGAGCATCATAAGCACATGAAAGAAAGGAAAGAGAAAAGAAGGATGACCAATCTAAGATCTCGATCATCTAAATCACGAGTGCGAAAACCAAGACTTCTTTCCACATATCCCATCTCATTATCACCAGAACCCTTTCCTTTCTCATTTAAAAGGTCAGCAAATGCACCACCATACTGAATTCTCATCAACCTCACAGAAGATACTGCACAGATCATAAAATCAACATAAGAAAATCAACAATATATTTCAACCATTCATAAGAGTATAATACTCTTAACTCGAAAGACCAACTGCCTTGACCTTATATTCAATCTCAAAAGAACCAGAGTAAAATATGATATTTGGATGGGAAAATACGACACATGTACTAGTAGAAGTGATTAATGCATGTAATATAACCAAAATTTAAACCATTCTTTACATCACCTTAAGAATTGACACAAAAAAAATGAATTCCATAAGAAAGGAGAGAAAAGCTGAAATTACCAGCTCTATGGGGAGAAACCTCCAAATTCAACTTCTGGATTTTGTGTGAGGGACTGAGAAGACCTGAATTATCACATCATCAAAATGCAACATAAGACTAAGCCAAAAAAAAAAAAAGCAAAATTCACACTCATATAAATGTAAAATAAATTGTCCTACATCAGCTAAAGCTGCAACTAAACATTCTACAAAAAGGACTGAAAGTTGAATTCCAGATATAGATAGCCTATATTAAAAGTTGGATTCTTTCAGTCTTTAATATTAATTTCTGGGTCTTAAAAAACTTTCATTCTTCTTACCAATAAGCTACCTTTTTTAGCAGTAGAAATGGATGTGTTAGACTTGTTACTTCTCTTGGTGAGTTTCAATGGCTTGGAGGAAGTTTTCTGTGTCTGTGAAGAAAGAAATACATGATGAGACAGCAGGTGTGCCATTGATGCTTTGAATTCTCCTAAGAAACGCAACCAGGGCGATCCAAAGAGCTTATGTTTTGTTCACTTCGGTTGTTTTTCGGATAACGTAGGCAAAAAAGAGAAAAACAGTACAGTGTCAGTGCTGCGGCTCTTTGATACGCTACAGCGAGAACTGGTCCTAAGCTCCCCAGTGTGGACTGGGCTAGTCTGGGATGGGCATGGCTTCTTTGTCAATACTCGACCTGGCCATGAACATTGGGCCTAATTTAATGCTAAGATGGTGAATGGTGATCCTAAAGAGGTGAAAATGAACTAGGAATTTTACCAGCCCAATAGGCTTAGCTAAATGGACTATGAATAAAATTTCTAGTATAATATAACTTAGCTAAATGGACATATATTAGATTGTCAAAAACAAAAAGACCCAAATTCAATTTTTTTGTTTTTAGAAAAAAACTTTTGACCATAGACAGTCTCTTTGTCTTTTTGTCTCAGCGCTCAAGGAACCAATGGATGGCAATGGGTAGGATAAGGGTATAAAGGGGTGATTCATCCTTTAAGAATGGAATGGTGAAGGATTGCTAATGATTCATCAGAACCAGTTCAGATAGGCGAATTATATCGTTTGATCATTGTTGTGGAAATTAATGTATCAGTTAGGCATTCCCAAGATTTTATTGTCTGTTTGCTGATGCTGTGCCATATCTTTCTTCAGCTTCGTATTTTATTTTACTATTGACCTTTTCAGTGTCCATGCCAATATCAGATTGTATTAATTCTGAAGTTCTAAATAGGTAGCAGGCAGCCATGAAAGTTATTCTCTATTTGATGATCATATAAAGATTATTCATTATTGTCTTATCAGATTTACACAAGTGGCAACTAATATATCCTTAAACCTACTTTTGTTTCCTGATAAGAAGAACAAAAATGATCAAATGGGTTGGAATCTTGCATTATACTGTTTGACATGCAGTGCAGGTGAGTCCATTTATGGGTGAAATAAAGAAATTAGATTTGAAGGTTGCCTGACCTGTGATGTGTGAAATGACCAGCAATATAGGTATCCAACCACCTCATTTTGCACTTAAGATCTATGTTGCTCGGATTTGGGTATGAGTGTCGCATATGAGTATGTTCAATTTTTTTCAAGATTTTCATGTATTTGGAGGGTCCTTGGAGGATCATATTTTCATACCCATGTCCGGATATGTGTCGAATACGGATATTTCAAAAAAAATAAAAAATCGGAGCAAATAGCTGCTCAAATCAAAGCAATGGGGCTGAGGTTTGACTTTTTTGAGTTGGGCTACTCAGACAAAGTCCAACTATACTAGTTCTTCTTTAGAAGGATCAGAGCCTAAAAGCAGAAACCAAAGAAACATTAAAGGCTCAATTCCTATGCATGCATGTGCATGTCTTATGATTATTATATATTGAATCAAGATTCAAGTATGAATTGGACCTGAAGAAAGGAATAATATTTGCTTTAATTGCTGCCTCTCTTTTTTTCTTCTACCTTTTTCAGTGTGGAAGGGGAAAGATGTATTAATTTTTAAGGAATCTGCTCCCCTAAGTAACAAGAAACTGGTTATTATTGGATTGATTAAGAAAGTTCTACATATATTTTTAGGATTAGATCCCTTGATTATTTATTTTTTCCATTATTATCAAATACAACTTTAATTATCATTCATAAATAAATCTTATACATATGAATGGAGTTGATAAATGTAGTGAAAAGTAATGAATAAAAAAATAATGGAGGGAAGCCCTTATCGAGTTCGGTTTTGATACATTAATAACAGAGTTTTTTAATTTTACAAACAAGATTAAAAGGCTATCACATGTCTTATTTTTTAAAATTAAATTTTAAAATATATATATATTTTAAAGGTATATATCATTTTACTAATTCTATTTATAAAAATCTAAAATTTTCATTGACTATTGATAAGATAGATAAGATGATATCTTTTGTCTATATTAGCAATTTCTATGAAAAAAAGAACTTTCATTCTTTTTATTCATTCTCTGCCTCCCAAAATTTTCTGAGCCCCAAACTCCATATTTTCCTATTGGTTCAATTACTGTGTTAAGAATTTAGCAAAGGCCTTCAGCTTGGCACCGGCATTTTTTGGGGGTATATTATACTTTCATAAAGAAAGACACATAAGATAAATATAAAGGAAAATAATCTACAATAAATTTTCTGTTATTCATGGTAAAATTCATACTCCAAAGTTTCAATTTTCCTATTGTATTCTTCCGAAATGCCACTTTGGGCATGACACTTATGGCTATTTGGCCTTTCTCTTTGACAACTTTGTCTTTAAATGACTTGTTTAGTCATTTTTCATGAAGCAAAAGAAGCCAATGCTTTACATCTAACAAATATAAAAAATAAAAATAAAAAGATGCCATTTTTTTTTAAATTATTTAGTATTTTATGTTCATATATATATATATATATATATATACATTTTTGTACAAAATGATATTTGGGGTTTTAATAATAAAAGGAATAAAGTTGAATTTGGGCTTAAGAGTCAAGCTTTGGGGGAGTTTTAAAGTAAGCTCCTTATGGTGAGCTTAAAATAAATCTCATTACATATAAACATGATAAAATTACATATAAATATGACAAATTACATAAATTGTCATGTTCATATGTAAATTTTTTTTACATATAAACATGACAAATTACATATAAATATGACAAATTACATATAACATGACAATTACATATAAACATGACAAATTATATATAAACATGATAAATTACATATAAACATGACATATTTGTCATGTTTATATGTAATTTTTTTTTTTACATATTTAATTTTTTTTTACATATAAATATGATAAAAATTATATATAAATATGATAAATTATATATGTAATAGAACATACGAAAAGCTGAAGTTTTTCTTATAATTTTTCCAAACTTTGCAAAACTTTCGAACTTCTTAACTAAGTTTTCCAAAGTAGCACATGGCTGATCTTTGCCCCTATGGCCATGGACCCCTATGAGATTGCCCTCCTAACTTCTTTTGTTTCTTTAATCTTAGTGAGTTTAACAGTATCTTATTTCACCTAGTAATAATTTGAATATATTTTCAATTTATGGTTCAAAAAACATGGCTTTTTTTTTTTCCTATTTTTTAATTTATATTCCAATGAAAATTTCCGATTAGTCAAGTGTTAATCTTAATTAAATAATAGATTTTGCTAACAAATGTCTTAGGACACTCTTTTAAAGTTAATTAATTTTTAAGATTAATTAATATATTATTTATAATAATAAAATTATATTAAATACATAAATTGACAATTTTATTCATCATTTTCAATGCATTGATTAAAGATATTATTATATTTAGTAACTTTAAAAAGTGCTATTGAGATACTCATTTGCAAAATCCTTAAACAAATTCAACATAATCAAATCTTACAAATATAAAATTTCTGATAATTAGGTTAGAACAAGGAAATTTAAAATTAAATTTGACAAAGGGCAACTACACTAAGCTTAAATCTCAATTACAATTCTCATAATTATAATTACATTACATTTATGGATAAAATTATTATTGGATATTTAGTCACATTTACATGCACTATAAATTAAAAAAATCTCATACATATATTATAAGATATAAAGATATTGGATAAAATATGTTTACGTGAATGCTTATCTTCTTAACACGTAGAATAATATTTTAAATTTTTTAGCAAATAATTTTTTATTTATTTTTTAAAATTAGGCAAGTATTGCAACCTCTAAACCCTAACACTATTGATAATAATGAAAACCACATACAAACTGCAAAGCAATAATAATGTAATTAATCTCAAAATTACCAAAGCGAGAGAGAAAATAGTTATATGTCTTAAGAGTATTTATTATAAAAAAAATATTTTTTGAAATTAAATTTTTTAAATAAGTTAACAAAATGAAATATAAAAATTTATTAAATTAATATAATAATTCATTGTTTCCTTTGTAATGACATTGTTGTATTTACATTTTGAGATAAGTCAAATTTAAAGTTCATATTTTTGAAAAAAAATTCCAATGAAGTTAAAAAATAAATAAATAAAATTTTACTTTTTATTATTCTTCTAGCAATATCTTCAATTTTCATATTATTTATTATTTTTCTCTTTTGACTATAAATATTTATAAGACACTCTTTCTATAGCTTCTCCAGTTAATACTATACAATTCTTCTCCACTTCTCTCTCTCTCTCTCTCTCCCTCTTATTTTCTCTCTCTTTCTTTGATCTCATCAAAAACCCTAATTTTCGATCGCAATCCCAACTTTTCCCCCCAAATTCACTTCTAATTACCAATCCCAATTTTAGGATCCTTCTTTGATCCTGATAATTTAACAGTGATAATTGAGAAGATAGCCCTAACTTTTTCTTTAATTTCTAACTTTTTAAAACTCTTCGATCAATTCTCGGTTGCCCTGAGAATTGATCGATTCTCAAAATCTATATTTCCTGAGATGTTCTGTTTTCCCTCAATATGAAGCTCAAGCGGAGGAGGTATTTAGAAGTGGTAAGTAAAAGATTATTCATTATTTCAATTCAGTTTTATTGTATTTTTGTGTTTTTGGTATTAATTATTATTTTTTTTTCAATTTTTGTTTTTTTTTTTTTGTGTGTTACCTAAGCTGTTAAAATGCTGTGAAGTTTGAATTTTTATTTTTTTATTGATGAAGATTAAGATTTTAATTTATACATATATATGTTTTAAGTTTTTGATTGGTTGGAGTTCGTTACTAATGGCAAAGTTTTGATTTTTCATTTTTCTTCAAACTCTCCATAATAATGATCTAGTTGAGATTGTGATGGAATTGTTCACATATATTTCTATTTTTTTTTTTAAAATACTGTAAGCGTTTTCTAATTTCCTTTGATACCTTGTAATTTAGGCATTGATAAATAATGCTCTATTTGATTGATTGCCCAGGAAATGATAGGAAGTGAGATGAACTTAAATATTTACTTTGAAATTTAAATGATAGAGCTTTTAAAATTATTTGGGGGTTTGAAGCAAATTTCCAGTTTGAAAAACCCAGATAGAATTATGGTATCAAATAAATAACTAAGCCAACATAAAATTGACCTTTCTCTTTTTGACATTTTATTCTCGACATGGTCGAGGATTGTTGCTTGAATTCTAAATGTGGTGTCATTTTAGTAATTTGAAGAGAATAAGTTTCTTGCATTTGTTGCATCTTGCAACATATTTCTATCTGTTGTTTGCAAAAAGCAAGGAGATACATCATACCTGTAAGTCCTAGGTTAAGAAGAGCCTATGGCGGGATTGCCAAATGTAGCCGATTGGCATTAGCATAATCTTTGTAACAGTTTTTATTCACATTTTGATTGCATAAGTTATAGCTACTTGGCTAAGAGGATTGATTGTTGAAAGTAGACCTGCTCAAGTAGGGCTGTAATCGAGCCGAGCTGAGCCCGAATAGTGAGAAGCTCAAGCTCGATTCGAAACTCGCTGCTCGAAACTCGGCTCGAGCTCGATCGAATACTATTTTTTAAGCTCGAGCTCGGCTCGAGATAAAATCGAATTATTCGAGCTCGGCTCGATTAAGCTCGTTTACTCGATTTACATACTCGAGCTCGAGCTCGTTTCATATACAATTTTTTTTTTGTATTTAAATAGTAAAACTTTTTAAAGATAATATAATGATAAAAACCTAAAACAATAACCCAATCCAAAATTTTATAAACACAAAAAAATAAAAATCTCAATCAAAATAAAATTACAACATCAGTTCGAATTAAAATTGCATAATGAAGTTCTGCAAAACGAACCCCTTCCCTGCACCAAAAAATAATATGGTTTCGGAACAGTACAAAAATCATCTAGGCATGGATTTCAAAAAAGAAAAATCTGTAGCAACTAACTTGAAGGAACAAGCAATAGAGAGAAAAAAGTAGAGCACAAAAAGGTAACAGGAAAAGGATTTTGACCATAAGCTCATTGTTTGGATTTTTGCCTCCTCCAGTTCCAGGACGAGATTCTTCAAGCTGTTCCTTGATATTTTGCAACATCAGCAAACAAATTATATCAACATTTGTCCTATTTACAAAACAGATTCGAAATATACCAGAGCTTTTCATATTAATTTGCCAAGGAGTCTGATAATACCAGGCTGAGTGGGAGAGAATGCTAGATTGCGAGGGAGAGAACTCAGAAGGTGGCTGAGAGGAAAAAGAGCAAAAAAAAGTTAGGTTTTGGGTTTTAAGTATATATATATATATAGGGTAAAATAGTAAATTATTATTAAAAATATATATTTTAAAATAAAAAACTCGATTAGGCTCGCGAGCCTCTCGAATCGGGTATTAAGATACTCGAACTCGGCTCGCTCGTAGCTCGAGCTGCTCGATAATGACCGAATCGAATTCGAATTTTTTTCGAGTCGAACTCGAGTAGCTTGTGATCACAGGTGTCTCGTCTACACCCCTAGCTCAAGGGCCGGGTAGCTTGTCCGACCCAACAAGCCCAACCTGGGCTGGGCTTGGGTAAGAATATTTGTAATTCGGCCCGACTCGAATTACTATTCAATAATTAAAAAATATTTTTGTATTTAAATTTAATTATAAAATAATTAGACCTGTGCAAGGGCCGGGTTACTCGCCTAAGCCCGAAAGTCCATCCGATATTTGGGAGGGCTTGGACAAAAATATTAGGCCCGAAAAATGGGCTTTGGCAAAAAAGTGAGTTCCGTTTAAAGATGGGCCTGGCTTAGGCTCCAACATCCAAGGTCGAGCTTGGCTTGGCCCGGCCCATTTTCCAATTAAATAATATATTATTTTTATTTTTATATATATTATGTAATTTATGTCATATAAAGATTAAATATATAATAATATATTATAGTGTAAATATTAAAAAATATGTTAAGTTGTTCATGTTTACGATCTTAATAAAAGAAAAAATATAAAATTACTAAAGATTAAATAAAAAATAATATATATATATTTAAATTAGAAAAGAAATAATATGAGTGAGCTTAAATGGGTTTGGGTTATCCATTTACAAATATGGGTGGGTTTGGGCAAAATTTGAGGCCCATATTTCAAGCAAGCATATATGGTGTTGATATCATATGTAGGCCCGGTTCGGGCTAGGGATGGCAGCGAGTCGGATATCTGCCTTTTTTTTTGTAATATCCGAATCCGCAAAACTGCTTTAAAATCCGAATCCGTTTATTATCCGCATTAAATTCGAATATTATTATCCGAATCCAAATTAAATAACTTTATTCGCCGGATATCCGAATCTGCTAAATATCCGAATTCAGTAAGTCAATTTTTTTTTAAAAATAAAAATAAAAAATAAAAAAGATTAATTTTAAATTCAAATAAACGGATAAAGGATTCGGATTCGGATATCCGAATCCGCAGAAGTAAGCGGATTCTGATAGAGGATTCGGATAATGGATATCCGAGGTTTCATATCCGCATCCGCTGTGGATAGAAATTATAATATCCGAATCCGCAAAAAACGGATCGGATAATTGCAAATATCCGAATCCGCACTATCCATTGCCATCCCTAAGCCCGGCCCATGGACACCTCTATAAAATATAAAAATGATTTTTAATATTTTAATAATTTATGAATAGTGAAATGGGCTTACGGGCCGGCTTGGGCCCATCCCAAAACGGGCTTGGACAAGGAAAAATAATTTTTCCCAGGCTGCAGCCCGGGAAGTTGAAAGGTGAGCAAAGTATTTTTACTGGAAATGTTTTTATTTGGAGGCTTGAGATAATATGTTTAGAGAGCTATGGAAACAAAATTTGGTTCCTTTTGTGGTATGCTTATTTCTTTCCCTTCTAGAAAGCAGTTACTAACTTTTAGGCTGTTGAGTATTGGTATGGGTGTATTTTTTTAATTACTGTCTTTTTCTCTCTTTTCAGTCCCTTCTGATTTTCTATTTCTGCCTCCTATTTATGATGGTAGGATATGAATACCAGGAATATATTGATGCCTATAGCTAAAGTAACTGTTTTTCGTTTTGATTTGTATCAGCCTCCCAAAATCAGATCCTTCATCAATAGCGTCACTTCTGTGCTGCTTGAGAATATAGAGGAACCCCTAAAAGATTTTGTTTGGGAGTTTGATAAGGTGCCTCTATAACCTTTATCTGATAAAATATTGTAGTTTCTGTAATGCAGTTATTTACACTTTGTTGTTATTGATGCAGGGAGATTTTCATCATTGGGTTGAGCTTTTTAACCATTTTGATACATTTTTTGAGAAGCATATAAAATCAAGAAAAGATTTGCAGGTTGAGGATAATTTTTTCGGATCTGATCCTCCTTTCCCCAGGGAAGCAGTTCTTCAAATTCTTCGTGTTACAAGAATAGTCTTGGAAAACTGCACAAATAAGCATTTTTATAGCTCTTATGAGGTATTTTTCTGGTCTTAGAAATCCTGTTCTCTTGCTTTATATACTACACTTATTTTCTTTTAAAGAATATATTAGTAAATCTGTATGCTTTACAATCTTGGTATCTTTTTGCATTTCATTCCAAGTCAGAGATCAGATATATTAATTACTTTGAGGCTATTAATATGCCAATCATTTTCAGTTCTTTCACTCATCTCTTCTTAATTTTCTTTTTTTTGGTTCCTTGCGGTTTGCAGCAGCATCTTTCATCCTTGCTTGCATCTACTGATGCTGATGTTGTTGAGGCTTGCTTGCAAACTTTAGCTGCTTTCTTGAAGAAAACAATTGGAAAGTACTCTATCAGAGACGCTTCTCTGAATTCCAAGTTATTTGCTCTTGCACAAGGTTGGGGGGGAAAAGAAGAGGGTCTAGGATTGATTGCATGTGCTGTACAGAATGGATGCAATTCAGTTGCTTATGATCTTGGATGTACTCTCCATTTTGAGTTCTATGCATCAAATGAGTTCTCTGCCTCTGAACAGTCAACCCGAGGTTTACAAATTATTCATTTACCTGACATCAACACTCATCCAGAGGCTGATTTGGAACTCTTGAATAAATTAGTTGGTGAGTATAAGGTACCAACCAATTTAAGATTTTCTTTATTGTCAAGATTGCGATTTGCGAGGGCTTTTGGCTCTTTAACATCTCGGCAGCAGTATACGCGCATTCGCTTGTATGCCTTCATTGTTCTTGTTCAGGCAAGCAGTGATGCTGATGACCTAGTTTCTTTCTTCAATAACGAACCTGAGTTTGTCAATGAATTAGTTACTTTACTGAGCTATGAAGATGCAGTTTCTGAGAAAATTCGAATTTTATGTCTGCTTTCTTTGGTTGCTCTTTGTCAAGACCGATCCCGCCAACCAACTGTATTGACTGCTGTCACATCTGGTGGACACCGTGGCATTCTATCCAGCCTCACGCAGAAAGCCATTGATTCTGTTATTAGCAATACTTCAAAGTGGTCTGTTGTGTTCGCTGAGGCTCTGCTATCTCTTGTCACTGCTTTGGTTTCATCATCATCAGGTTGCTCGGCCATGCGCGAAGCAGGGTTTATCCCTACTCTTCTACCTATGCTTAAAGATACTGATCCTCAGCATCTGCATTTGGTTACTACAGCTGTCAATATTCTGGAAGCTTTCATGGATTATAGTAATCCTGCGGCTGCATTGTTCAGAGACTTGGGTGGTTTAGATGATACAATCTCTCGCTTAAAACTTGAAGTTTCTTATGTGGAAAACAGTCCAAAGCAGCAAGTTGAAGATCCTGATTATAGTGGGAGGAGTTCACAAGTAGTTGCAGGTGCTTCAACTGAGCTTGACAACATGCAGCCTTTGTATTCTGAAGCATTAGTTTCCTATCATCGGCGGCTACTCATGAAAGCTTTATTACGTGCTATATCTCTTGGAACATATGCCCCTGGAAACGCTGCTCGTGTTTATGGATCTGAGGAGAGTTTGTTGCCACAATGCTTGTCTATCATATTTAGACGAGCAAAAGATTTTGGTGGGGGAGTATTTGCACTTGCAGCAACTGTCATGAGTGACCTAATTCACAAGGATCCTACCTGCTTTCCTGTCTTAGATGCTGCTGGTCTTCCATCTGCCTTCCTAGATGCTATAATGGATGGTGTTCTCTGCTCTGCAGAAGCCATAACATGCATACCTCAGTGTTTGGATGCCTTCTGTCTTAATACTAACGGTCTTGTGGCTGTGAAAGATCGCAATGCTTTGAGGTGCTTTGTCAAGATATTTACTTCTAGAACGTATTTGCGTTCTCTTATCGGAGATACTCCTGGTTCCTTGTCAAGTGGCTTGGATGAACTTATGCGTCATGCTTCTTCATTGCGTGCACCTGGAGTGGATATGGTGATTGAGATCTTGAATGTCATACTGAGAATTGGATCTGGGGTTGACACTTCTTCTTTTGCTGCTGAATCGTCTGCCCCTGTTCCCATGGAAACTGATGCTGAAGAGAGGAATTTGATTCAGCGAGATGACAGGGAATCTTCAAGGATTGAGAGTTCAGAGCAGATGACTGAGCTGTCTTCTGATACTTCTTTAATGAATATTGAGTTGTTTCTTCCTGATTGTATAAGCAATGTGGGCCGTCTTCTTGAAACCATTCTTCAGAATGCTGAAACATGCCGTTTGTTTGTTGAGAAGAAAGGAATTGATGCTGTCCTACAGTTGTTTACCTTGCCTTTAATGCCTCTTTCAGCATCAGTTGGACAGAGCATTTCTGTTGCCTTCAAGAACTTTTCGCTTCAGCAATCTGCATCTCTGGCTCGGGCAGTTTGTTCTTTCCTGAGAGAACAGCTGAAGTCAACAAATGAACTGTTAGCTTCTATTGGAGGAACTCAGCTAGCCACTGTTGAAACTGGAAACCAGACTAAGGTTTTAAGATCTCTTTCTAGTCTTGAAGGTATATTGTCTCTTTCCAATTTTCTTTTGAAGGGCACTACCAGTGTTGTCTCTGAGTTGAGCACTGTAGATGCTGATGTATTGAAAGATCTTGGGAGGGCATACAGGGAAATAATATGGCAAATTTCTTTGTCTAATGATTCCATGGCTGATGAGAAGCGGAAAGCTGATAAAGAAAGTGAGAGTACAGATACAGGTCCATCAAATGCTGCTGCTGGAAGAGAAAGTGATGATGATGCAAGTATCCCAGCTGTGAGATACATGAACCCAGTTTCTATTAGGAGTGGTTCTCAGTTTTTGGGGAGTGCAGAACGAGAGTTTCTTTCACTTGTTCGTTCTGGTGAAAGTTTGCACCGTCGTAGTCGACATGGTTTGTCCCGTTTAAGGGGTGGAAGAAATGGTCGACACCTTAATGCTTTAAATATTGATTCTGAAGCTTCTCACAATTTACCAGAGACGTCATCTGTCCAGGATTTGAAAACAAAAAGTCCTGACCTTCTTGTGATAGAAATTCTTAACAAGCTTGCTTTCACATTACGGTCCTTTTTCACAGCTCTTGTTAAGGGGTTTACCTCACCGAACCGTCGTAGAGCAGATGCCGGATCTTTAAGTTCGGCTTCAAAGACTCTTGGTATGGCCCTGGCTAAAATATTTCTTGAGGCGCTGGGTTTCTCTGGGTATTCTTCATCTTCGGGACTTGATATGTCACTTTCAGTCAAGTGTCGGTACTTTGGAAAAGTTGTTGATGACATGGGAGCACTGACATTTGACAGCAGGCGGCGTACATGTTATACAGGAATGGTTAATAACTTTTATGTCCATGGAACCTTTAAGGAGCTACTTACCACCTTTGAAGCTACTAGTCAGTTATTGTGGACGTTACCGCACTCTATCCCTACACCAGATAATGAACACGATAAGGCTGGTGAAGCAAATAAATTCTCGCACAGTACATGGCTGCTTGATACATTGCAGTTCTACTGCCGCGTGCTTGAGTATTTTGTTAATTCTACGTTACTTCTGTTTGGGAACTCTGCATCCCAGACTCAGCTGCTTGTTCAGCCAGTTGCTGCTGGTTTGTCAATTGGGCTCTTCCCTGTTCCTAGGGACCCAGAAACCTTTGTTCGTATGCTGCAGTGTCAGGTGCTGGATGTGATTCTACCTATCTGGAACCATCCTTCGTTTCCTAATTGTAGTCCTGGTTTTGTGGCTTCTGTTGTTTCGATTGTCATGCATGTATACTCAGGTGTTGGAGATGTGAAACGAAATCGCAGCAGCATTACAGGAAGTACAAACCAACGTTTCATGCCCCCACCACCTGATGAAGGTACCATTGCTACCATTGTTGAGATGGGTTTTTCAAGGGCTAGGGCAGAGGAAGCACTGAGACGAGTTGAAACAAATAGTGTTGAAATGGCCATGGAATGGCTGATTAGTCATGCGGAGGATCCTGTGCAAGAGGATGATGAACTAGCTCGGGCGCTTGCTTTATCACTTGGAAATTCATCAGAGACATCCAAAGTTGACAGTGTTGATAAGCCAATGGATGTCGTGACTGAAGAAGGGCGACCTGCAGAACCTCCAATTGATGATATCCTCAATGCATCTGTGAAGTTGTTCCAGAGTAGTGATAACATGGCATTTTCATTGACAGACTTGCTTGTAACACTTTGCAATCGTAACAAAGGAGAAGACCGCCCAAGAGTGCTGTCATTTCTTATTCAGCAGCTGAAGCTCTGTCCATTGGATTTTAACAAGGATTCCAGTGCATTATGTATGATATCTCATATTGTAGCGCTGCTTCTTTCTGAGGATGGAAATACACGTGAAATTGCTGCCCAGAATGGTATAGTACCTGCTGCTATTGATATCTTGATGGACTTCAAGGCCAAAAATGACTTGGGGAATGAAATTGTGGCACCAAAATGTATCAGTGCTTTAATGTTGATCTTGGATAACATGTTGCAGTCCCGTCCAAGAATACTTTCTGAGACGGTGGAGGGTACTCAGACAGTATCTCAGCCTGACTCATCTGGGGAGCATGCTTCTTTGACAGTTCCAGAATCAATCACAGAGAAAAAATCAGCTTCAGATGCTAATGAGAAAGAAACAATCACTCCATTTGAGAAAATATTAGGTAAATCTACCGGTTACTTGACTATTGAAGAGAGTCAGAAGTTGCTTCTTGTTGCTTGCGACCTAATCAGACAGCATGTTCCAGCAATGGTCATGCAGGCTGTTCTGCAGTTATGTGCTCGCTTAACAAAAACACATGCTCTAGCTTTGCAATTTCTTGATAATGGAGGCTTAGCCGCTCTTTTTAGTCTTCCAAGAACTTGTTTTTTCCCTGGTTATGATACTGTTGCATCTGCCATCATTAGACATCTCCTTGAAGATCCTCAGACTTTGCAAACTGCCATGGAGTTGGAGATTAGACAGACTTTGAGTGGAAGCAGGCATACTGGCCGTGTTTCACCTCGAACATTTTTAACATCAATGGCACCTGTTATCTGCAGAGATCCTGTAGTTTTTATGAAAGCTGCAACTGCGGTTTGTCAGTTGGAGTCATCAGGGGGAAGGCAGTTTGTAGTTCTATTGAAGGAAAAGGAGAGAGACAAGGACAAATTGAAAGCTTCTGGTGCTGAACTTGGATTATCTTCAAATGAATCTGTGCGAATTCCTGAGAATAAGGTAAATGATGGAACAGGTAGGTGTTCCAAAGGCCACAAAAAGATTCCAGCCAATCTTGCTCAAGTGATTGATCAGCTTCTTGAAATAGTTTTGAAATATCCTTCTGCCAAAGGCCAGGAAGATAGTGCAACTGGCTTAACTTCAATGGAGATTGATGAACCCGCAAGCAAG
The DNA here is from genome assembly GCA_030761205.1 of Fremontodendron californicum. Lineage (NCBI taxonomy): Eukaryota > Viridiplantae > Streptophyta > Magnoliopsida > Malvales > Malvaceae > Fremontodendron > Fremontodendron californicum. The sequence goes on from JAULJL010000033.1 coordinate 21,495,345, forward strand.
GTGAAGGGTAAGTCAAAGGTTGAAGAAACAAGGAAAATGGAGTCTGAAACTGAAAGATCTGCAGGACTTGCTAAGGTGACTTTTGTCCTTAAGTTATTGAGTGATATTCTTTTAATGTATGTACATGCAGTAGGAGTCATATTGAAGAGGGATTCAGAAATGGGTCAACTTCGTGTTTCTAATCAATCGGATGCATCTGGAAGCCCTGGCATTCTTCATCATATTTTACATAGGTTGCTTCCATCATCAGTTGATAAATCTGCAGGACTTGGTGAATGGAGGGATAAGTTGTCTGAAAAAGCTTCATGGTTTCTGGTGGTTCTGTGTGGTCGTTCCAGTGAAGGTCGTAAAAGAGTGATTAATGAACTTGTGAAAGCCTTATCTTCTTTATCAAATTTGGAGAGCAATTCAATGAATAGCGCCTTGGTGCCTGATGAAAAGGTTTTTGCTTTTGCTGATTTGGCACATTCAATTTTGTCAAAGAACTCATCATCAAGCAACTTACCTGGCACAAGCTGCTCACCAGATATAGCAAAAAGCATGATTGAAGGAGGAGTGGTTCAGTGTCTAACCAACATTCTTGAAGTGATTGATTTGGATCATTCTAATGCACCCAAAACTGTAAATCTGATGCTCAAGGCTTTGGAAAGCTTGACTAGGGCTGCTAATGCAAATGAGCAGGTTTTCAAGTCTGAAGGATCCAACAAGAAGAAGTCATTGTCTTCAAATGAAAGACATACTGATCAGGTAACTATATCTGCTGCTGAGACAATAGAGCACAATCAGAATGGGGATGGTCAACAGGTAGTTGTAGATGCGGAGGAGACTGAACAGCAGCAACATCGAGGAATTTCACAAAGTGAAGGCAATCACAATGCAAACCCAAATGATTCTATTGAGCAAGATATGAGAGTTGAAGTGGAGCCAGTAGCTAGCAACAGACCAATGGAACTTGGGATGGATTTCATGCGTGAAGAAATGGAAGGAGGAGGTGTGTTGCACAATACTGACCAAATTGAGATGACATTCCAGGTGGAGAATAGGGCAGATGATGATATGGGTGATGAGGATGATGACATGGCAGATGATGGGGAGGATGATGAGGATGATGACGATGGGGAGGATGAGGATATAGCAGAAGATGGTGCTGGAATGATGTCTCTAGCTGATACTGATGTGGAGGACCATGATGATACTGGTTTGGGAGATGACTATAATGATGACATGATTGATGAAGAAGATGATGACTTTCATGAGCACCGCGTTATAGAGGTAAGGTGGAGGGAAGCCCTTGATGGGTTAGATCATTTGCAGGTACTTGGTCAACCTGGAGCTGCAAGTGGTTTGATTGATGTTGCTGCTGAACCTTTTGAAGGCGTGAATGTGGATGATCTCTTTGGTCTTCGTAGGCCTGTAGGTTTTGAACGCAGGCGATCTAATGGTAGGTCTTCTTTTGAGCGTTCTGTTACAGAAGTAAATGGCTTTCAACATCCTCTTCTATTAAGACCATCCCAGTCAGGGGACTTAAGCTCAATGTGGTCATCAGGTGGGAATTCATCCAGGGATTTGGAAGCTCTCTCATCTGGGAGTTTTGATGTTACTCATTTCTACATGTTTGATGCTCCTGTTCTGCCATATGATCATGCACCGAGTAGTGTGTTTGGTGGTCGATTGGGTAGTGCAGCACCCCCACCTTTGACTGATTATTCTGTAGGCATGGACTCATTGCTTCTGCAAGGGAGAAGGGGGCCTGGTGATGGACGGTGGAATGATGACGGTCAGCCACAAGCAAGTGCTCAAGCTGCAGCAATTGCACAGGCAGTAGAGGAACAGTTTGTAACTCATTTGCGCAGTACAGCTCCAGCCAACAATTTAGCAGAAAGGCAGTCGCAAAATTCTGGAATCCAGGAGTCGCAGCCATCAGATGCTCCTCCATCAAATGATGGCAAGGCTGTAGTAGGGGGAGACAATTCCATTAGTCAGCAGAGTGAAGATCAGCAGCAAGAAAATGAAAACGAAATTTCACAGGAACTTAATCCAACGGTTGAAAGTGTTTCATGCCATGAGCAGCTCAATCCTCAGTCTATCACTGGTGATATGACTGAATCTATTCAGGGACATGATGGGATATTAACTCAACCGCTTTCTTTGAACAGTGCACCAGATGAGCGTGATAACATGGAAATTGTAGACGGGAACGGCACAGCTGCTGATCAAGTAGAGCAAATTCCTGAAATGGTTAACTTGCCTGAGGGTGATTCCGGTGTGCCTGGAAACCTCTCACTACAGGCTATGGATGATGATGGATTGTCAGGAGGAGATGGTCAGGCAGGTAATCATATTTTGGCAGATTCTGGTGTGGAGATGCCTAACCCAGGTGATTCTAATGGGTCTTCATTTCATGAATGTATTGATGTTGACATGAATACAACTGATGCTGAAGGGAACCAAACTGAACAATCCATTCCTCCTTCTGAAATTGGTGCAGAGGAGCCAGCTTCTTGGCAAAACACACTAGATGCTCAGGATGCTATTCAGGCTGATCAAACTAGTGTTAATATTGAGGCTCCTGGTGCTAATGCCATTGATCCTACCTTCTTGGAAGCACTACCTGAAGATCTACGGGCAGAAGTTTTGGCTTCCCAGCAAGCTCAATCTGTTCAACCTCCAACTTATGTACCGCCTTCAGCAGATAATATTGACCCTGAGTTCTTAGCTGCTCTTCCGCCAGACATTCAGGCTGAAGTATTAGCACAGCAAAGAGCACAGAGAGTTGCACAGCAAGCTGAGGGTCAACCTGTGGACATGGATAATGCTTCGATCATTGCCACCTTCCCTGCTGATCTGCGTGAAGAGGTTTGTACTGTAAACTTTTCCACTCCTTAATAACTGAACAATTATAACTCCTTTTGGCCTTTGTTCCAGGTGCTTTTGACTTCTTCAGAAGCAGTTTTGTCAGCATTACCTTCTCCATTACTTGCTGAAGCTCAAATGCTTAGGGACAGAGCAATGAGTCATTACCAGGCACGCAGTCTGTTTGGAGGTAGCCATGGGCTAAGTAATCGGAGGAATGGTTTGGGTTTGGATAGACAAACAGTGATGGACAGGGGTGTTGGAATTACATTAGGCCGAAGGCCAGGCTCTACCATTTCAGATAGCTTAAAAGTGAAGGAAATTGAAGGGGAGCCTCTTCTGAACTCCAATTCTTTGAAAGCTTTAATTCGCCTTCTACGGCTAGCACAGGTATTGCTATTTATTGTTTTTCATGGTTCAATGGTCAACCAAGCTTGCTGAATCTGACCGATCTGCCAAACTGGTTGGAGTTGATAACTTTAACATCAATCTAATTCTTTAAATGCAATATTCAGTTTTAGTCCAGGGCAGACTATGCTGTTGTTGTAATGTAGTTTGTGTTTGTCCAAATAGTTGATGAAAATTTTGGAACTTCTTGTATTTTCTAACACACTTGTTTTTGTTTTTATCTGTTTGTAGCCCCTTGGGAAAGGCCTTCTGCAGAGGCTTCTGTTAAATCTTTGTGCACACAGTGTTACTAGGGCAACTTTGGTAAAGCTCTTGCTTGATATGATTAGATCTGAAATTGAAGGCTCAAGCAATGGTTTGTCAACAATTAATTCCCAAAGGCTTTATGGTTGCCAGTCAAATGTTGTTTATGGTCGGTCACAGTTGTTCGACGGTAATGCTTTCATCTGATATAATTGCACCTTTCTGCATTTGTTTCCCTTATCTGATTTTGTATGTTGCGATAGGTCTTCCACCACTTGTACTACGTCGTGTTCTTGAGATTTTGACTTATTTGGCTACAAATCATTCTGCTGTTGCAAATATGTTGTTCCACTATGATCCTTCAATTCTTCCTGAGTCTTTGAGCCCAAAAAACTCAGAAACCAAGAAAGATAAAGGCAAGGAGAAAATTATCGATGGAGATGCATCAAAACACTTGGGAAACCCTCAAGGGGATGTTCCTTTAATATTATTTCTTAAGCTCTTGAATCGGCCACTGTTTTTGCTCAGCACTGCCCATCTCGAGCAGGTAATACTCTTCTAATTAATTGCTCTTCTAAACGATTTAGTGCACATTAGCTTGGCTCTTACTCCTACTGGATATTGATATAATATCCTGTATTGCTCTATATGTTTTAATATTGTTTGTAATGGTGCAGGTTGTAGGCTTGCTTCAAGTAGTTATCTATAAAGCAGCATCAAAATTAGAAAGCCGGTCACTCTCTGATTTGGCAGTTGATAATTCAAATTCCCAGAACCTGCACGCCAATGAAGCTTCTGGTGATGCTCATAATCACCCTCCTTTGTCAGAACCAGAGTCTAATCAAGAGGAGAAACGGACCAGTGCTGAATCCTCTGGATCCAATGGCAATAAAAATGTGGATTTTTACAATATTTTCTTGAAGTTACCAGAGTCTGATTTGTGCAATTTGTGCAGTCTTCTTGGTCGTGAGGGGTATTATTTTCTGATTCTTATCTCAGGATGTGTTGGAAGTGATTTATATTACTTAGGATTTTAATTTCAGGTTCCTTTTTTTCCCCATGTTTTCCCTGGCAAATCTTTTAATTTCTTTTTCACTGCTGATTTATAATATTTTTTGTTCAGGCTGTCGGATAAAGTTTATACGTTAGCTGGTGAGGTGCTGAAGAAATTGGCCTCAGTTGCTGTGACCCATCGCAAGTTCTTTACCTCAGAGCTTTCAGAATTAGCTCATGGTTTGAGTAGTTCGGCTGTCAATGAGCTTGTTACACTGAGGAATACACAGATGCTGGGTCTGAGTGCAGGTTCCATGGCAGGAGCTGCTATTCTACGTGTGCTACAAGTGCTTAGCTCACTGACTTCAATTAATGTTGGTGATGATACACCAAAGGGTGGTGATGGTGAACAGGAAGAGCAAGCTACCATGTGGAAATTAAATGTATCATTAGAGCCATTATGGGAAGAATTAAGTAATTGTATTGGCATGACCGAGGCACAGCTGGCTCAGAGCTCACTCTGTCCAACTGTTTCTAATGTAAATGTTGGGGAGCATGTTCAGGGAACATCCGCATCATCACCACTTCCTCTCGGGACTCAGAGACTACTTCCTTTCATTGAGGCTTTTTTTGTTTTGTGTGAAAAGCTACACGCCAATCATTCTATCATGCAGCAAGATCATGTCAATGTGACTGCACTAGAAGTAAAAGAGTCTGCTGAGTGTTCTGCTTCCTTACCCTCTAAGTGCAGTGGGGAATCTCAGAAGAAGCTTGATGGTTCTGTCACGTTTGCAAGGTTTGCTGAGAAGCATCGCAGACTTCTGAATGCTTTTGTTAGGCAGAATCCTGGCTTGCTAGAAAAATCACTGTCTATGCTGCTGAAAGCTCCGAGGTTGATTGATTTTGATAACAAGAGAGCATATTTCCGTTCAAGAATAAGGCAACAGCATGAACAGCACCTTGTTGGTCCACTGCGGATAAGTGTGCGGCGGGCATATGTTTTGGAGGACTCTTACAATCAGTTACGAATGCGACCTACTCAGGATCTGAAGGGTCGTTTGAACGTGCAGTTTCAAGGTGAAGAGGGTATTGATGCTGGTGGACTGACAAGAGAATGGTATCAGTTACTATCGAGGGTCATATTTGACAAAGGAGCATTACTTTTTACTACTGTGGGGAACAATGCAACTTTCCAGCCAAATCCCAATTCTGTTTACCAGACTGAGCATCTTTCTTACTTCAAATTTGTTGGCCGCGTGGTAAGTCTGACCGGGCTGTTAGGTTCTGAGGTGGGTGTTTATCGTGATTTGCTTTAGTTTTATTCTTATTTTTCTTTTCTGTGAATCATATATGCAGGTTGCAAAGGCACTATTTGATGGTCAACTTTTGGATGTTTATTTTACTCGATCATTCTACAAGCACATACTTGGTGTTAAGGTGACTTACCATGATATAGAGGCAGTTGATCCTGATTATTACAAGAATCTGAAGTGGATGCTTGAGGTTGGTTTAATTAATCAATTTCTTCCCCTGGTTCTTTTAGCTGACTTCTCACATAATGCATTAGAGCCAATGAGTCCATTTAAATGACTAATCCCTCATTGTTTCTTAATGGTCTTTTTTTGTTTGTTTCAGAACGATGTGAGTGACATACCTGACCTGACTTTCAGCATGGATGCTGATGAGGAAAAGCACATACTTTATGAAAAAACTGAGGTATGCAAAGACTGAACGAAAATTTGTTTTTCCCAGGTTTTTCTTTTATTGTTATTTTCTCAAATATCTTCTAAATTGTTATGTTTTGCTTGAAAAAGGTGACTGATTATGAGCTTAAACCTGGAGGAAGAAATATCAGAGTTACTGAAGAAACAAAACACGAGTATGTAGACCTTGTTGCTGATCATATCTTGACAAATGCTATCCGTCCTCAAATCAATTCCTTCCTTGAGGGATTTAATGAATTGGTGCCACGGGAACTTATTTCAATTTTTAATGATAAAGAGCTTGAGTTACTAATCAGTGGACTTCCTGAAATTGATTGTAAGCTTACCAGCCTATGCTTTTTATACTTGTCATTGAGTTTGCCTGTGGTTCTTTCAGCATCTGAACATATTGTTATTTTGCAGTGGATGATCTAAAGGCCAACACCGAGTATACTGGCTACACAGCTGCATCTCCTGTTATTCAATGGTTCTGGGAAGTTGTTAAAGCTTTTAACAAAGAGGACATGGCAAGACTGCTTCAGTTTGTCACCGGAACATCCAAGGTAATTTTATTGATTATATTAAATTTTGTTTAGGTTCTCGGTGGTTGGCATCCATATCAATTCTATTGGGTGTGTGCAGGTGCCATTGGAGGGTTTTAAGGCGTTGCAAGGTATCTCTGGTCCACAAAGGTTTCAGATTCACAAGGCATTTGGAGCTCCTGAGCGGCTGCCTTCTGCACATACATGGTGATGATTAATTTCTTTACTGCCATATTGAATTCCTTCCTCATTTTATAAATTTATGTGCCTTTTTTCATTTTGTTTTTAACCTTTTATTTATGCTCTCCAGCTTTAATCAGCTAGATCTGCCTGAGTATTCCTCCAAAGAACAGCTTCAGGAACGTTTGCTGCTTGCTATCCACGAAGCTAGTGAAGGGTTTGGCTTTGGTTGAACAAAAGTTTTTATTATGTTGTCATTGTCCCAGCAACGCCTACAATCCATCTACAGATCTACATTGTATATGTCAGTATAAGATCCTTTCTCAACTTCACTTTTCACGTCTCTGTCTTTTGTGAATCTGATTACTGATCTATATATTCATTTTCTGTTTCCATGTGCAGAAGCTGATAGATTTGGCTGATGAAGATCTAATAATGCACGGAAAAGGAGAAGGTACTAATCTTAAAAATTGTCAAAATTGGATTTCGGATGCCCAAATTTGTAGTGGTGAGCTTCTCAACAACAAATATTGCAGAGGAAAATGAGGAATTATTTTTTTGTAGTTTTTGCCGTGTCAAGTGATTGAGTGAGCACGCCAATATGGTTCTATTGTTAAATATATATATATATATGTATGTTAGTTATGTTTCTTTCTAATTCTTGAAAAACGCTCACATGGCTGGCTGATTGCCTTTCTGGATTAGCCACATGTCCCTCAACTATTGCTTAGTTCATATATATAATAATCTAGTGATTGGGTTTATATTATTAAATCATCCAACCTTGTCTTTTCCATTTCCTTAAATTTTCAAAGTCTTTTTTTTTTTAATGCTCTTAAAAATCAAGCTAGGAACGTCCATATATCTTTTAAACAATTGCTAGGAAGGAAGTCATAAATAACAACAATGGAACAGAGAGTTCTTTTTCCTTGTACATTTTGCTTCTACTTATATCATCACTACGCTGTTAGTGAATGAAATTTTGACAAATTCCGACGACGAAGAAGAACGCTGCAAGGAAGGAACAAAAGAAGCATCGGAGAAGGGCCATTTTGAAGGCCATCAAGGAAAAACTGGGGAAGGAAACGCGGAAGCCTGACACGTAGTCTGCGGAAAAATTAAGAAATCTGACACGTAATTTGTGGAAAATATATGAAGCGAACATGAAAGGAAACTGAGTTGGCTCGGAGCTGAAGTTGTCAAAACTACATCGGTTTCCCTAAAGTCACGAAAGGAATCCAAACAATTTTTTTAATCTCATTATTATCAACCATTTGCTCACTAATTATTGTTATTAATCAAACATCTAAATTGTTAAAAAAAAAAGTGATAGATAAAAATAAAGAATCTTGACCAAGTTGGCAATGGTAATCTGTAAGAGTTATATAAAGTTATGACTGAGTACATGATTTGCTTCACTAGGCTTTAACCAACTAGTTTATATATATATATATATACCACCACCTGAGCTCCAACTAAATATTCATTTTTTTGCTGCCAATTGTCTTAGAGTTTAGGTGTAATTGAGTCAAATCATGTTAGCATAGTAATTACTTAAATTACTACTTTTACTTTTACTTTACAACAAAATCTCTTACCTTTCTCATTTCATCCATCTAAAAAGCTTAATAATTTTGATTCATCCTTCAACTTTGAAAAAAGAAGTAACAGAAAAGTGCAAAGACAGGTTCCACAAAAATTCAATATTGTTGAACCCAATTTAATTTAATTGATTTATTTAATCATTTAAAAAAAATAATATTTAAATTCAAATATAAATTTTTTGTAAAAAAAAAATAATAATATTGTTTCATTTCATATATGAATGGTATTGAAATTTTCTCTCTTGTGTTTCCCCTTTTCTCTCATTCTTCTAATTTTGTTCTTTCTTTATCATGCATCAGATAATTCAGCCCTATAAAATTACTGTCAGCAATCATCACCCTTTTTTTTCTGCTTAATATGACCAATATTGATGATTGCAACCCAAGAAAACATTTCATTTACTACTTCATTTCCTTCTTGGGTTATCTTTATAATTTCCTCCAAACTAGCATAACGTAGGGTCTATTAATTTATGAGTAAATTAATTTATTGATAAATGAGATATTATAACTAAATCAATATATTATCGAACATGTTTTATTTTTTTATATATTGACAATGAAATTTTTTAATTTCACAAACGGACTTAAAATACCGTCATATGTGTCCCATTTTTTTTTTTAATAATTATATCCTAAGATATACGTGTCACCCTTTTAGTTTTATTTGTGAAGTCTAAAAACTCTAATAACAATATATGAGATACTTTATCTATTGTGACATTCCAAGAAAATTAATTAATTTGTTTTTTAATTTATAAAGGAAAGAAATTTTATATGTGTGTGCTTAGGGGAATTAGGACGTGAGGCTGAAATTTCTCAAGTAAATTAACTAAGCTTTTCATCATACCCCACACTTTTTTTTTCCTTCTTTTTTCTGGTCAATGATGGAGCCACCTAACCTAATAATTCTTCTTTGTTTGGGTTTTAATTAAAGAAGGGGAAAAAAGCATGTTTTGACTAAGATAAGATTATTATATTATATGCTAATCAAGTTCTAATAATTTTATTTGTTTCAATATATTATTTTTAAGGTTTCCATGAAATCTCCTCTTACATTCTTTATTAATTTCTCCATTATACTACAAATTAGGGGTAGTTTCTTTGGGGGATTAATAACATGGGCTTTTCCGAAAATTTCCCCGGAAATTAAACTAACTTAATTGATGAAATATACTCTATATTACTTTACAACCTTGAATTAATGCATGGATACCTTCTCTATATCTTTTCCTGCAAATTAAAACCCTTGTCTCTAAACCTATCAAATCTTTGTTTTTTTTCTTCTATGTTGTTGTCAAGCATGGCTTTTCCTTTTACTTTCTCTCTGATTTTCCTTCATTTTCTTCTTTTTTGTTTTCCTTTTTCCTACTTCTTTCTTGGGGCTTGAACTGTTGAGAGAAAGACACAGAAGTTTCTATTTATTCTTTTTATAATTTGTTTCCTTTTCCTATGAAGAAATTAAGAAGAAGATAAATAAAACTCACTTTCATGGCTTAGAAAAGAAAAGATCAAAGATGATTCCATATATAGTTTTGTTTCTACTTTCTATAAAAATTAAAGGGAAATGTTAACAATCACTCTATTTAAAGATTTTACATTTTTAATAAAGTTAAAATGACTTTATGACTTGGTGTCAATTAACTAAAATCCCTTTCATTAAGTGGTTAATTAAGATTTTGGACCTATATATTGAGACAATGCCATAATTAAATTCTTGGCTGCTTTTTTCTTTCAACCAAAAATGTTGGGGATATAGATATCTCTTTCTTAATCTTGGATGACTTTGATTACTTCAAAGTCGTCTTATTGTTTTCCTCTTTTCTTTTTTTTTTTTTTGGATTTTTTAAGAATATATATGCATATATATAACAAGAAAAATGTGTCTGAATGCTAGACTTTTAGTTCTAATTATTAGGATATAAGCAAGCAAGACTTTTCTTTTATGATCAAAATGATGGTCTCTAATTGTCAAAAGAAAAGGAGGATCTTTAATTTGTTTTTCTAATTTCCCTTTTGTGGGTATTTCTGTATAATAATAATAATAATTAAATCATCAATCTAAAGAGTACTAAGTTTTCAAAAGATATTTTTATTAATTTTAATGAAATTATGTCAGTAATGGACTAATGGTTGTTTTTATATTGACCCTTTCCAAGAAAAAGTTTAAGTTACATACTTACATTAAATGGGGTGGCGCATGTAGTTTCTACACACAAAACCCCATAGAAGTTCTCCATTACTGTTTTGTTAAAAGAAATTAACCTATCTTTCACAAATTTAGAGCTTTTATTATGTTGCTATTTTTTTTGTTTTTTTAAATAGAAAATAAAAATTAAATAAATAACAAAAGTATAATTTTAATTAACTTGAACCTTGAAGAAGTACATATATATATATATATATATATATATATATATATGCAGTTCACATGGCCAACAACTGCCCCATTGGACTTAGGGTATATATATTTGCAACTATACTGTTTAATAAGTTCATGGTTATTGTGATTCAGGCAGGAATTAATGGTTGGTTTGATTAGGGTAATATCATAGAATTCCTATTTGTTATCAATTGTGGGAACTATGAATTATTATAAGAAATGGGAAGTAGAGTTAATAAAGTAATTTTTAAAATTTTCCATAATTGGCTTCAAGAAGAAAATTGTAATTCTAATTAACTATATACTTTGTTAAAGTGTTGATTCATTAATATAATCTAACATTAAATAAAAATTAATTACATATACTTTTAAAAACAAATATATATATATATAGGTACCTCCTGAAACAAAAAATAAGAGAGATTTTACTAGTTTGTATAATATTCACTCAACAATTAATTTATTACTAACAAGAGATTAATATCTAGAGTAGTTGATGCAGCATAAACATGTAAGTGTAAAACTCATTAATTAAGAAAAGTAAAATCAATCCATGGATTTGCAAAAAAAGCTAGAGCAGGAAAGCAGTCAAATTCTTGCTCGAAATTAACATGAATTTTCCTTCACAATCCTCTTGGAAACTTCAAGGAGCTAAACAGCTTCCAGTACAGTATTCAGAAGTAATTGCAGCAGCAGTTTTTGTTGACCACAAAATATCATTGGCCAAATGATTTTAATTTGACCAATAACAAAAGAAGTGGGTTCATGCAACTGCTAAAGATCGTCACCTTCCTAGCTAAATTCTAAGCTGTTTTGCATAACAATGAAAATAGAAAGAAATCTGATATGGGGTTCCGAAATCATATGGAAATTCTGCATAATTTTGCACCAAAGAAGAAGAAGAAGAAGAAGAACAAGAAAACATCAGAGGAGGGGGAAAGACAAGTTAGAGAAAAATTTGAAGCCATTGATTAGGAATCTGAGACAAAACCACCAAATATCTAACACGTTTGCCATGCTAAATATTTGCTGGAATTGTTCAGATTTATATTCAATGGCTGCTTCAACTTTTTTTCCCCCCTAACTTGTCTTTCTCTTCTCTGATATATGCTTCTTTGCTCCACTCTATCCCTCTCTTTTTCCTTATCATCATTGCTCTCTTCTTGTTTGGCGGCCTGCACAATTATATATTAATTAATTGAGATCATAAGATCAAAACATCATATGTTTACTGATTTTTATGCAGCAACAAGCTATAGCATGCATCAAAAAGACTTGTCAACAGCTGCGTCGTATGTTTGTAAAAGCTCTAGACTTTTAGTTTCAGTACGATTTAATTTCTTACAACCTTATAATTATATAAAATATAAAAAATAAATAAAAAATCTTCAGTATCAATATTCAATACCTTCATTTCTTACGACCTTCTATCTTCATGAACAGATTTTTCCTTGAATTCTTGCTTTCTTCCCATGGATCTTTCCTTCTTCTTCTTCTTCTGATCTGGAAACAAGAAGCCTGATGCAACCCTGATGAAATCTTTGATCACATATATATATATATATATATATATATATATTTGGCTAATTACCTTTTTTCCTGCAAAAAAAGCCAATGTCCCCATTCTAAACACCTTTGATTGTTCAGTTTAGAGAAAGAATTAGTGCATGAGAGAATGGCAAAGACAAGTTAAAGAAAAAATGTTTCAATGGCTTTCAAATTTCAACTTTTTCTTTAACTTGTCCTAGCCTTTCTCTGCAACAAATGAAACTCCTGCTCAAAATTTTGAGAAATTAAGAAGTATAGCAGAGAAAAGGGCAAAGACAAGTTAAAGAAAAAAGTTGTCCCCTGCAAAGGGATAGCTTCAAAATTTTCTTTAACTTGTCATTGCCTTTCTCTCAAACCTTCTGCCTCTTATTCCATTCTAAGAAAAACCATTGGATTTTTTATACTAGGCAAAGCTAGCTTTTGTTGGATGACCCTTGCTTACTTCTTCTTTGCTATTTATAACATGGGCACTGGTGAGAACCAAACTTCTTCACAAATAAAAGGAAAGTTAACAGATATTGTATAAATATAATTTGAAAAAGTCAGGAAGGAAAAATTTACGAAAGGAAAACACAATTTCTTTAGTTAGAAACTTAGAATAAATTATTATTTTATACACTAAAGGAAATTATAAATATATAAAATTAACTAACATTTGCTGCTTCCTCCTTTAGTTACATGACTCACATAAATTAACTTTTTATAAGTTAAAAATAAAATGATCACAAATTGTATACAAATGTTATATCTTCTGCTATAAAAGAAACCAGCGTGAAACACTGACGAAGTTTCATCTGTTACAATCACAAGGAAGGCAACAAAAAAAAAAACAAAAAAAAAAAAGAAAGAAAATAATTGAACGGCAAGAGATATACCCACAAGTTAGCAATCCTTTTAGAAATCAGAGAAAATTACAGCGTTTTTTTTTTTTTTAATTATGGGAGATGATCATATGAGAATGATATTAAGATTTAATTATCGCTTTAATTTGCAAATTACAACACAAACAATCGTGTGCTCTGTTGGTATAATGTTGACTCCTTATATAATTAAAGAAGAAAAAAAAATTTGAGGAAAGAAAAAAGGAAAGAGAGGAAGGAAAGTCATTTTTTATTGAATTTAGAAGTAAGGAAAGTGTGAAAAGAAATTAGTCTTTCCTTTCATCCTCTTTTTCTTCCTTTCTCTTATTTTTCAACCAATTGCGGTGTTAATTTCATTGACTATAATTTAATCCCAAAAAAAAAAAAAAAATAGTGTATATTTTCATGAATGCCACAAATGAAGTGTATGCAAAGAGGTTACTTTCATTAAACTTTCTGAGAAGATACATTGTACATAGTAGGTACTTGGTCGAGGTTCAATTGTTGAGTAAATTAAATGATTAATGGAGTTTCCTTCCTCTTTGTTTTTTCCTTCTTTCTTCCTCCACTTTTCCTCGTCTTTGTCCCACAAGATTTCATGAACATCACTATTTCAGATAATTATAAAGAAAAGACAAAATCTCAAAACCCCAAGCAGCAGTTCCACAAAGAAAAAAAAAAAAAAAGTAGTTGGAATTCATCAAAAGTTTTATTAATTCTTGTGAAACAACTACTCTAAATAAGCTAAAACTTAAATATATTCATTTTCTTTCCTGTTTATATATATATATATATATATTCTCTTTTCTTATAATCAATTTTCACCTATATATCGTGTGGAAAATTTTTTAGTTCTTTTTTTCCCTTCTTGGTACATCAAAAATTTGAGTCTTTCTATATATATATATATATATATATATATTTATATATATGGTTTCTGTGGTATTTCTGTAAAAAAATCATACCCTAACTAAGGCATCGTTTAATTTTATGAAGTACTGTGATATAAGTTTGATTTGATATAAGCATTTGAAAAATCTTACTAATAGCTAGAATAATAATTCAGGATTCAATCATTTTCTCTTCATTTCACTTTTAGATTTTACTTTCCAACCCTTGTTTGTTATTGGATTACGATTAATATTCTCAAGTTAAGTCATATATATAAAGGCTAAATATAAACAAGAAACATCAATTCATGGTATTAATATGAAAGCAGGGACATCATAATTTATTATCTTCCATCTTTATCATCAATGTCGTTGTAGATGTTGTCATTGCTACATTAAAACTAAAAGAAATTCTTCTGAAGAAGGGCACAATGTATATAATGTAGGTATCAATTAATAGTTTATATGAATGGGTCCAATCATAAAACGTAAAGATAACGTGATAAGAACTTTTCTTACTGATCACCCAAATGAAACGTAAACGTTAATCATATGAATTTGAAAGACTATCAAAGAGTACTGCAAACAATAGAGAAGTATTCAACACTTTTGACCATACACCCTGTTAATGTTTTTTCTTATGTTGATTCGGATTAATAAGTTTCAAACATCTAAAACTATTGTGAAGATAAATATAAATTGATAAAAATTAGTTTCCTTAAAAGATGATAACACAATAAAGCTATCACATTCTAACTAGTTTGTTCTTTTCTGCAATTGATATAGTGGTGCTATCTCCTCTAAGGAGGCTGGTAGATCTAGAGAGTAGAGAGGGAAGAAAAGCAAATTATCAACACAATTCAAGTCCTTTTCTTGACTTGTTCTTAATTTGTGAAATATATAGTAGACTTTGTAGTTTATTAGAATTTAGGTTGGAAAAAGTTCAATTTCAAAGTGACCCTACACGGCTACAGTTTAGGATCCATTAAAAAAATGTGTCGAATGTTCTAATTCTATATATCTCCCCCCATGATAGCAAAATTACAGAAAGAGATTCACATGGCCAGTGGCCCCATGGATTTGATATGTCTGTAATTGACATGGATCATTGTTGTTTGCTTTGGAGGAAGGTTGGGATGTTTTGAGCAAATGGAGAAGTACTCGTTTTATATATATATATATATATATATATATATATATATATATATATATATATATATATATAATGGAGAAGTACTCGTTTTATATATATATATATATATATATATATATAGAGGAAGGATCCACTTACATTAGTATAAAACTAAAGTTGTTTTACACACTTTCATTAATTTTTTTATACGATTTATATTTCAACAATCCGACCGTCATATTTCATATTCTATTAACGTAGATCATGAACGTCGTAAAAAACTTTCAACTGTTAAATATATATTAAAAAAATAATATTTTCAATCGATATGATAGAGATATCGGATCGATTCGAAACTTCACGTGCATGACGAGTACAATTATATTGTTAAATCTAATTATCGGTTCGTTAAAATATAAGTCGTATAAAAAGTTATGAAAGTGTGTAAAACAACTTTAGTTTATACTAGTGTAAGTGGATCTCTCCTCATATATATATATATATATATATATATATATATATATAGGAATTATAATATGAGAACTGTAATATATAGGAAAAATAAAGTGTTTTCTGATACGCAGTTGATCAAGAACAGATCAAAGCTGCATCACAAGTGTTTCGGAGTCATTATCAGGCATTGAAGATTCCTAAATTTAATGGGAAAATATATTTTAAATAAAAATTAAATATTTAAATAATTTAAAATAATTTAAAAAATATTAATTTAAATAATATATTTTAAATAAAAATTATATATTATTATTATTTTATTATTATTTTTTTTAATTTTATTAAATAATATATTTTAAAAAATAAAAATTTAAAAAATAAAATTAAAAAGATAACAATTTACAAAAAATTCAAAAATTATATTCGTAATTAGGCCTGCTCATGGGCCGGGCCGCGACCCGTAATTTTTCAACTTCCTTGCCAAGGCCCGGCTCGCGGGCCTGAATTTAATTATTTTAATATATAAATAATGATCCAGGCCTGACCGGACGGGCTGCCTGGCCCATGAGCAGGTCTATCCGTAATGTCAATCGAATTCTTTCAACTTGCATTCGTAATAAATGGACCTCCAGGAGAAAGGCCAATCAAAGTGTCGTATAATTTTATTAAATAATAAATTTTAAATAAAAATTATATAATTTTTAATTTTAAAAAAAATTAAATAACAAAATTCAAAAAATTATAAAATATATAAAAATATTTTTTTAATAGTGAAATGGGCTTTCGGGTCGGCACGACTCGAAATGGGCTTGGGCAAGGGAAAAAATTCTGGTTCGCGACCCGACCCATGAACAGGTCTAATTACGAATATAATTTTTTAATTTTTGGTAAATTGTTATATTTTTATTTTTATTTTTTAAATTAAAAATTATATAATATTTATATGATTTTTATTATTTTATAAATTAAAAAAATAAATAAATAAAGGTTGAAAAATTGCCACTGTGGCTTGGGCAAGCAAATGTGGTGTTGATACCATACATGGGCCCTGCCCGGCCATGGACACTTCTACCACCATGGGATAAAAATTATATATAAAAATTATTAAATCTTTATTTTTTAAATTTATAAATTATATAAATTTTATTTTATTATTTAATAAAATTAAAAGAACAATAAAAAAAATGAAAATTTACCTTGGGAAATCGCCACCGTGGGTGGCGATTTCCCAAGGATAGAATTCACATTTTGTGAATTCCTCTATTGGGAAATCGTCACTCACGATGGCGATTAAAAAATTAAAATAATTAAAATTTTCAGTTGAAAAGTCGCCATGGGCCATGGCGATTTTCCAACTGGTTTAAAAAAAACGGATTTTGGTACTTAAAAAAAAGTAGCGGTATTTTGGGAATTAATTTTTTTTTGGCTATATTAAGATAAAAAGACCGTTATATCTTCCTGTTTTGGTTCTCGTTAAGTAAATAATGCTTTAAGATTTTCAAAACCAAATTTTTTTATCAAAAGTTAACAAAATCATATCAAAAGTTATAATAAATTATATCAAAACTTACCAAAATTATATAAAAGGTTTTCGAAATTATATCAAAGGTTACCAAAATTATATTAAAGGTTACCAAATTAAAATTACATCAAAGTTGGTTATCAACAATATATTAAAAGTTATCAAAATTATATGAAAGATTATTAAAATCATATTAAAAGATATCAAAACAAATCAAAAGATAATAAAAAATATATCTAAAGTTACTAAAACAATATCAAAGGTTATGTTATATATATTATATTCTATAAAAGATTATGTATTTATTGTTAGTTATTATATATTTATGTTAAAATCATTCATGTCTAATCTTATATGGTAATATATATTAATATAATTTAACATAATTTTATAATCCAAGTGTCCTATCATACTATTAATTTAATCTTAATTATCATCTTTGATTATATCTTCACGTTTCGATCATCATCAAGTAAATAATGCTTTAAGATTTTTCGTGGCCTAATAACTAGATAAATAAGATTTTAATTCTTAACTAATAAATATTTTTCTAATATTGTTTCAAAATCTTATTATTATAGTTCTTAATAATAAAGTTGGAAGTGTTGTTTTCAAAAAAAAAATTAATAAAAAATAGATAAACAAAAATTAGTCCATTTTTAATTTAAATAAAAAAGGACTTCAATGTTTAAACGGAAAAAAAATAAAAAGAGTGCATATTTTATTAATTTAATAAGAAAATCAACAACTAAGGATAAAATAGTTAATTTAATAAATTATTAAAAGCATATATGTCGTTCACTATTTATATTTTTGAAGTTAGTATTTTTATATATTGTATTGATTTATGACACTATGATTTTTTATTTATATAAAAAAAAAGTATTCAAAAGTTTTAAATTAAATCTATATATTATATATATGTAATTTACGATCGTGAATTTAATTATTATGGACCGCTAATCATTTACACCTTAATTACAAGTAAATGTCGATAACGAAAAAATGAAAACCTCAAAATAACAATTATAATACCATGTTATTCTCGCTATTTAAATCTTCACATCAGCTTATTTAAGCTATAAGGAAACCAAGTTTAGCAGTTCACCTTGTGAACCACGTTCCAGTTTTCCTCCCTCTTTGTTTCCGGGAAAACCTCTGCTCAACCACCTTCCTCTTTCTTTCTTACAATTTTTTAATCTCATTTATTGTCAACCATTTGCTCACTAATTATTGTTATTAATAAAACATCTAGATTGTTAAGAAAAGAAAAGAAAAAAAAAGAAAAAGTGATAGATAATAATAATAATAAAGAATCTTGATCAAGTTGGCAATGGTAATTGGTAAGAGTTATATAAAGTTATGAGAGAGTACATAATTTGCTTCACTAGGCTTTAACCAACTAGTTTATAAATTTTATATATATATATATATATATATATATATATATATACCACAACCTGAACTCCAACTAAATATTCATTTTTTTGCTGCCAATTGTCTTAGAGTTTAGGTGTAATTGAGTCAAATCATGTTAGCATAGTAATTACTTAAATTACTTTCCAACAAAATCTCTTACCTTTCTCATTTCATCCATCTAAAAAGCTTAATAATTTTGATTCATCCTTCAACTTTGACAAAAGAAGTAACAGAAAAGTGCAAAGACAGGTTCCACAAAAGTTCAATATTGTTGAACCCAATTTAATTTAATTGATTTATTTAATATTTTTTAAAAATAACATTTAAATTCAAATTTTAATATATGTAATCCTTCTTTTATTCTCATATTACAATTTTTTGTAAAAATAATAATAATAATAATATTGTTTCATTTCATATATGAATGGTATTGAAATTTTCTCTCTTGTGTTTCCCCCTCTCTCTCTCATGCTTCTAATTTTGTTCTTTATCATGCATCAGATAATTCAGCCCTATAAAATTACTGTCAGCAATCATCACCCTTTTTTTTTTCCTGCTTAATATGACCAATATTGATGATTGCAACCCAAGAAAACATTTCATTTACTACTTCATTTCCTTCTTGGGTTATCTTTATAATTTCCTCCAAACTAGCAGAACGTAGGGTTTATTAATTTATGAGTAAATTAATTTATCAATAAATGAGATATTATAACTAAATCAATATTTTATCGTCACAGTTCGTTTTTTATACATTGATAGTAAAAAAATTTTTAACTTCACAAATGAGTTCATTTTTTTTATATATATTTTTAATTATATCTTAAGATATATGTGTCACTCTTCTAGTCTTTTTTTGTGAAGTCTAAAAATTTTACTGATAATTTATGAGATACTTTATCTATTGTGACGTTCCAAGAAAATTAATTAATTTGTTTTTTAATTTATAAAGGAAGGAAATTTTATATGTGTGCGCGTAGGGGAATTAGGACGTGAGGCTAGGAATGGCAAAATTCGATCCGACTGATAGATTTCGCACCGATTCGCTCCGAATGGAGAGGTTTTTTTTTGGAGTGGGGGGAGCGGAGCGGTTTTGGTAAATGCTTGCTCCACTCCGCCCCGCCCCGACTTTTGAAATTACTATTTTATTCTTTAAAATATTTTATATTTTTCCTTATATTTTTAATATATATTAGATATATATACTAAAATCATATATATCTAATATTTTATATCTATACTTTTAGTATATATGTATTATATATATTATATTAAAGATTTTTATATACTAAAATTATGTTCATGAATAAATTATAATATAATTTTTTACAATATTAAGTTAAAATTAATTAATATAAATTGGGGTGTAGCGGAGTGGAGCACCGTTGAGCGGTTATGGATGTAACCGACATCCATGGATGTGGATGTTTCCAACATTCATGCAAGAGTAAAATGGAAGAGGATAAGACAATATCCGCCCTCGCCCCGCTCCATTTTCATCTCTACGTGAGGCTGAAATTTCTGAAGTAAATTAACTAAGCTTTTAATCATACCCCACACTTTTTTTTTTCCTTCTTTTTTCTGGTCAATGATGGAGCCACCTAACCTAATAATTCTTCTTAGTTTGGGTTTTAATTAAAGAAAGGGAAAAAAAATGAAAACTCATTTCTTTCTAAAATTAATTATTATGAAGGGTATAATTATATAATATTAATATTTGTTTTATGCATGTTTTGACTAAGATAAGATTATTATATTATATGCTAATCAAGTTCTAATAATTTATTTGTTTCAATATATTATTTTTAAGGTTTCCATGAATTCTCCTCTTAAATTCTTTATTAATTTCTCCATTATACTACAAATTAGGGTTAGTTTCTTTGGGGGATTAATAACATGGGCTTTTCCGAAAATTTCCCCGGAAATTAAACTAACTTAACTGATGAAATATACTCTATATTACTTTACAACCTTGAATTAATGCATGGATACCTTCTCTATATCTTTTCCTGCAAATTAAAACCCTTGTCTCTAAACCTATCAAATCTTTGTTTTTTTTTTTTTTCTTTCTATTTTGTTGTCCAGCATGGCTTTTCCTTTTACTTTCTCTCTGATTTTCCTTCATTTTCTTCTTTTTTGTTTTCCTTTTTCCTACTTCTTTCTTGGGGCTTGAACTGTTGAGAGAAAGACACAGAAGTTTCTATTTATTCTTTTTATAATTTGTTTCCTTTTCCTATGAAGAAATTAAGAAGAAGATAAATAAAACTCACTTTCATGGCTTAGAAAAGAAAAGATCAAAGATGATTCCATATATAGTTTTGTTTCTACTTTCTATAAAAAATAAAGGGAAATGTTAACAATCACTCTATTTAAAGATTTTACATTTTTAATAAAGTTAAAATGACTTTATGACTTGGTGTCAATTAACTAAAATCCCTTTCATTAAGTGGTTAATTAAGATTTTGGACCTATATATTGAGACAATGCCATAATTAAATTCTTGGCTGCTTTTTTCTTTCAACCAAAAATGTTGGGGATATAGATATCTCTTTCTTAATCTTGGATGACTTTGATTACTTCAAAGTCGTCTTATTGTTTTCCTGTTTTTTTATTTTATTTTATTTTTTTGGATTTTTTAAATATATATATGCATATATATAATAAAATTAATAATGTGTCTGAATGTTAGACTCTTAATTTTAATGATTAGGATATAATAAAACAATGTGGTAGCTAGTATTAATTTTAATTAATATTTTAAATTCTTATATTGATCTGCATATAAGCAAGCAAGACTTTTGTTACATGATGATGGTCTCTAATTGCCAAAAGAAAAGGAGGATCTTTAATTTGTTTTTCTAATTTCCCTTTTGTGAGTGTTTCTGTAATAATAATAATAATTGGTGGTTAAATCATGAACATCATCAATCTAAAGAGTACTAAGTTTTCAAAAGATATGTTTATTAATTTTAATGAAATTAAGCCAGTAATGGACTAATGGTTGTCTATATATTGACCCTTTCCAAGAAAAAATTTAAGTTACATTAGATGGGGTGGCGCACATAGTTTCCACGCACAAAAACCCATAAAGTTCATCATTACTCTTTTGACATTAACCTATCTTTCGCAAATTTAGAACTTTTATTATGTTGCTATTATTTTTGAAAAAAATAGAAAATTAAATATAAATAATAAAAATTAAATGAATAACAAAAATATCAATCAAACCAAATTTTAATTAACTTGAACCTTGAAGAAGTATATATATATATATATATATATATTTCACATGGCCAAAAACTGCCCCATTGGACTTAGGGTATAGATATATATATTTGCAACTATACTGTTTAATAAGTCCATTGTTATTGTGATTCAGGCAGGAATTAATGATTGGTTGATTAGGGTAATATCATAGAATTCCTATTTGTTATCAGTTGTGGGAATATGAATTATTAATTATAAGAAATGGGAAGTAGAGTTAATAAAGTATTTCTTAAAATTTCCGTAATTGGCTTCAAGAAGCAAAAATTTTAATTCTAATTAACTACTTTGTTAATAAAGTGTTGATTCATTAATATAATCTAACATTAAATAAAAATTAATTACATATACTTTTAAAAATAAATAAATATATATAGGTGCTTCCTGATGAAACAAAAATAAGAGAGATTTTACTAGTTTAATTGTATAATATTCATTAAACAATTAATTTATTACTAAAAAAGATATTAATATCTAAAGCAGTTGATGCAGCAAAATTAAAATATACAAGTGTAAAACTCATTAATTAAGAAAAGTGAAATCAATATTCATGGATTTGCATAAAAAGCTTGGGCAGGAAAGCAGTCAAATTCTTGCTTCACAATCCTTTTGGAAACTTCAAAGAGCAAACAGCTTCCAGTACAGTGGGTTCATGCAACAACTTCTATCACTGCTAAAAGATCGTCACCTTCCTAGCTAATTCCAAGCTGTTTTGCAGTAACAATGAAAATTTTTAGAAAGAAATCTGATATGGGGTTCTGAAATCATATGGAAATTCTGCACCCAAAAAAGAAGATCAGAGAAGGGCAAAGACAAGTTAGAGAAAAATTTGAAGCCATTGATTAGGAATCTGAGACAACAACACCAAATATCTAATAACACGTTTGCCATGCTAAATTAATATTTGCTGTAATTGTTCAGATTTATATTCAATGGCTTCAACTTTTTTTTCCTAACTTGTTTTTCTCTTCTCTGATGCTTATTTGCTCCACTCTATCCCTCTCTTTTTCCTTATCATCATTGCTCTCTTCTTGCCTGGGCCTGCACAATTATATATATATATATATATATATATATATAGTTTTATGTGAATAAAACTTATAAGTTTTACACTAGTGTAAGTAGATCTTTACCTCTATATATATATATATATATATATGGTTTCTGTGATATTTCTGTAAAAAAATCATACCCTAATTAAGGCATCGTTTAATTATATGAAGTACTATGATATAAGTTTGATTTGCATGTTGCATGGGGGTTAAAAAGCTCACTGATAGCATAATTGGTTCTTAGCTAGGTAAAGAAAATATTGTAAAATAGTACATTTGTTTGCCAGTTATGCTGGTTGTATTGATGTAGCAGTGCATGCTGCTTTTGGATAAATAAAATCTTTTTTTTTTTTTTTGGATAAGTAGATTTTCATTTATCCAAGAAAGCAGCAGTGCTGCTACATGTTACAAAGCTAGCTTAGCCTAGCTAAATAAATCAGAAAACCAATGCCATTAGACAAACATGTCTGCATTTAATCTCCAAGAATTACATAAAAACGTATTAACTGAATCTCTTTTAATCTTCCTAAGATCACTTAACCTGGTCGAGATCATGTCTCTCACTTGCTCAGTGAGGTGCTCCTCCTTTTGCTCAGTTGAGTTGAACAAACGATTGTTTCTTTCCTTCCAAACTAGATAGATAACTGCGTTCCAAGCTAGCCTCAATATCGTTGTGATTAGAGCTTTACCTCTGAGGTTGACAGAGGCCCATTGAAGCTCTACATTCCAACATGCAACCTGCCTTTTTAACCTACAAAGTACCATCACTCTCTGCCATATCTGTTTCGAGTAGGAGCAAGTGAAGAATAGATGATCCCTGGTTTCCCTCTCTTGTTTGCACAGAAACATTTATCATCCACTGCCATTCCCCAGGAGATAAGTCTATCCTTTGTGGCCAATCTATTTAGGATTGCCATCCAGGAGAGCATAGAATGCCTAGGAATATTAAAATTACACCATACCAACTTATACCAAGCCACTTTCCCAGCTGAAGGTCTGATCTTGTTCCATACTGCTGACACTTGGTACTTTCCCTCAGGGAAAGGCCATTTGCAGCTTCCATCAGCAGTTGTGAGAACTATTCTGGCAGCCACCTCTCTCAATTGCATGATCTTCCTCCAATTCCAACTGCTCCCACTCTGGATAGAGATGTGCCATGGATCTCTATCCTTCAACACATAAGTCTTGATCCAGGCTATCCATAGGGAGCCTGCTTCAATCAGTACAGCCCAAAAATTCCTTAGAATACATGCCTGATTCCAAGTGACTGTGTCCTTTACACCAAGTCCCCCTTCTGATTTTGGCAGGCAAATAGACTTCCAGCTAACTTTAGCTCCCTTAGCTTGGCCTTCCTTCCCTTTCCATAAGAAGCTTGAGCATAGCTGCATCAACTTCCTTATGCACTGCTTGGGCAGAACAAAATGTCTGCACCAGAAGTTCTGCAGGTGAAACAGGACTGATTGGATAAGCTGAAGCCTTCCAGCATAAGACAAGAACTTTGTTGCCCATCCTCTAACCCTTGCTGTCACCTTCTCCAAAAGTGGCTCACAGTCTGTCATGGTTAATCTTCTAGTGACTAATGGTACCCCCAGGTATCTGACAGGCAGTGTGCCTGTTTTGAACCCTGTGGACTCTGTGATGAGCCTTAATTCTTCTCTGTCAATTCCTGAGGAGAAGAACTCACTTTTGGTGCTATTAAGTTGGAGCCCTGAGTAGGTGTAGAATTGACTTAGCACTAGCTGAATACCCTTCACTGAATCAAGATTGCCCTTGGCAAAGATTAGCAGATCATCAGCAAAACTCAGGTGAGTTAAATGAAGCTTTTTGCACTTTGGATGATAAGAGAAGACCACATACTGTGCTGCTGAGTCCAGCAACTTGGACAGGACATTGATAGCAATCACAAAAAGGTAGGGGGAAAGGGGATCACCTTGCCTGACTCCTCTTGCCCCCTTAAAGAAGCCCATAAGTCCTCCATTAACAGATATAGAGAAGTAGCTGGTGGAAAGGCAACTTACAATCCAATCTAGGAACTGTTGAGGGACCCGCATTGCCTTCAAGACTGCAGAGATGAATTCCCAGCTGATAGTATCAAATGCCTTCTGCAAATCCACTTTTATGGCACATCTTGGGGACAGAGTATTCCTACCATAGCCTCTGACTAACTCTTGAGCAAGCAGGATATTGTCTGTGATACTCCTGCCTGGAATGAAGGCACTCTGATTGGGACAGATCACCAATGGAAGACTGCTCTTGAGTCTGTTAGTCAGAATCTTGCTGATGCATTTGTAGAAAACTGTGCAACAGGAAATTGGTCTGAAATCTCTCATTGTGCTTGGATTAGGGCATTTTGGAATGAGAGCTACACTAGTTGAATTGAAGGCTCTGTGCATCACTCCTGTCCTGAAAAAGAACATTGCAGCCTCTGTGACATCCTCACCAACAACTTGCCAAGCTGTTTTGAAGAAGTGAGCTGTGAATCCATCTGGCCCTGGACTCTTGTCACTATGAATCGAAAACATTGCTTCTTTTATCTCTGCAGGAGTTACCCTTTTAACCAGTTCAGCTTGGTGCTCTTCAGTGATGGAAGTCTGAAGAAGTTCAGCAAGCAAATCCTGATTACAGCCCTTGACCATATGGTCTTTGGATCCCAACAAGTTCTGGAAGTAGGAGACAGCTTCTGTAGCAATCTGATCAAAGTTTTCAAGTCTGTTTCCATGTGCATCCGTCAAAGAATGTATGGTATTTGTGCTCAACTTTGCCCTCACCATCCTATGGAAGAAGCCTGTATTTTTGTCTCCTTCCTTTAGCCATTGAATTCTGGATTTCTGCTTGTAAAAGCTTTCCTCATCTTTGAGGAGATTATTGAAATCCCTGGAAAGGATATCTTTCTTTGCTGCCAGTTCAACATCTGCAGGCTTCCTTAGTAATTGGAGCTGCACTTCTGCTAATTCCCTTCTTTTGGCTTGTACCTTCTCAGTAATAGCTCCATACTTCTTAAAATTGAAATTCTTTAGCTTCTGCTTCACTCTCTTCAATTTGATATGCAAATTGGACATAGGATCACCTCTGGTAGGTTCCTGCCATGAGCTCTCAACTATATCCATGAACTCTGCATCCCTAGTCCAGTAATTGAAAAACTTGAATGGTTTGGGAGGGGAGTGATTCTCCAAGCTGGTTTTGATTAGTGCAGCACAGTGATCAGAGGTTTCAGGTGCAATAAATTCCACATAGGAGTGATTCTCCAAGCTGGTTTTTATTATCGAACCAATAAAATCTTTGCTTATCCAAAAAAAAGTTTGATTTGATATAAGAATTAGAAAAATCTTACTAATAGCTAGAATAATAATTCAGAATTCAATAATTTTCTCTGTATTTCACTTTTAGATTTTACTTTCCAACCCTTGTTTGTTATTGGATTACGATTAATATCTCCTCTAAGGGGAGCTGGTAGATCCAGAGAGAGGGAAGAAGAGCAAATTATCAACACAATTTTATTTTGTATACAGGAACTCCTCTCTTTTTATTTTTTTTATAATTATAAAGTATTCAAGTCTTCTCAATTAAAAAAATATTTAAGTCCTTTTCTTGACTTGTTCTTACTTAGTGAAATATATTGTAGACTTTCTAGTTTATTAGAATTTAGTACAAGGTTTAGGTTAGAAAAAGTTCAATTTCAAAGTGACCCTACACTTTAGGATCCATTAAAAGAATGCGGCAAATGTTCTAATTCTAATCCCCCCCATGTACTAGCAAAATTACAGAAAGAGATTCACATGGCCAGTGGCCCCATGGATTTGATATGTCTGCAATTGACATGGATCATTAATTGTTGTTTGCTTTGGAGGAAGATGTTTTGAGTAAATGGAGAAGTACTTATTATATATATATATATATAATATCAGTTGGGAAAAGAAAAATGAACAAAATTTGATAGGAATTATAACATGAAAACTGTAATATTATAGGAAAAATAAAGTGTTTTTCTGATAAGCAGTTGATCAGAATAGATCAAAGCTGCATCACAAGTGTTTCAGAGTCATTATCAGGGCATTGAGGCTGCATAAATTTTATTAAGAAAAAATATTTTTTCCCTCACGTTATTATTAGTTATTACAGCTTTGAACATTCTCTAAAAAACAATCTTTCATCTCATCAGCAAAGTCCTGAGGATGCAGAGTTAGACTTGGTCCTAATATCTCCATTAAAATCTGCAGCTCTCAAGTTACTTCTTTCCTCGGACCAGAAATTTCCTTCACAATTTGACTCTCCCTGGAGCAGCTTTCAGAGGAATTTAGAATATTGAACACCAACACTGTAAGTCTGAGGCTATAAGATCTCTTTCTTGGTTTCCTTGATGATTTGCAATTTGCAGTCACAAGACCCTTAATTTTAGTTTCTTTTAACTTCCAGCTCAAGTAAATTAGAGGAAACCAGACCAGAAGAAGTTCCAGTTTTGCTCCTAACCACAATGAACCACATAATTTTGCACCCAAGTTAAGAAGAGAGGGACTGGTGATGGAGATCGTTAGATAAGATGAAGAAAAGAAAGAATCAGAGAAGGGCAAAGACAAGTTAGAGAAAAATTTGAAGCCAATGATTATGAATATGAACAATTCCACCAAATATCTAACATGTTTACAATATGCTAAAAATTTGCTGGAATTGTTCAGATTCATATTCACTGTCTTCAAAGTTTTCTCTAACTTGCCATGCACTTCTTTGATGCTTTTTCTTCCATCTTTTCTTTCTTAAAATTTCCATGCGAGGTTCCTCTCTTTTTCTTCCATGAATTTCTCTTCTTCTTTAGGCTGCAAAATTATGCAGTTCACTTGGTCCAGGAACAACTAGTACTTCATCAGAATTTCTTCTTTAATTTGCCTCTCAGGGAATTAAGGTTTTATAATGGGGTCAACAAGGGAGGAAAACAGTGTTGAACACGGATTTTACACGGTTTAGGAAAGTAAAAGGATGGGGCAGAAGCTGAAATCTTGAGACACGTTTCATTTCAGGAATCTCAACTAACACACATAGCCGTGTTAACCAGCTGAAAGTCAGAGAAGAAACCTGGTTTTTTTTTTTTCTTTTCTTCTTTTAGATATCTTTTGATTCTTTGGCTGAGGTTTTCTTCTCTCTTTTTTTCCTATTCTGATTGTTGTTTCTAACAAAGAAATTATAGGAAGCAGGTTGTGTTAGCATCGGATCAACACCATGCATAATTATGGCTTCGAATTACAAAGGAGGAAAATGGGAACGAGAAGGTATAGATCAAGAATACCGGTTAGTTATGTTAGGCACAAAATTAATAGTTAATTGTAGATTAGTATGTATGCTGGTCTAAATCTTTACAAAACATGTGATTCCTTTAGTATTTTCCATTTTGTCTTTGAAATTATATGTAATTTTGATGTTTTATGGATGTGAAATGATCATATATATATATATATATATATATATATATGTATGTATATTATATATGTGTGTGTGATGCATGCATGTGATGAGTTTCATATCATCTGGCCAAGTTGAAATATGAAAGGAAGAAAGCATTTTTGCCAGTGGGACATGTTTGCCTAGAGGCAAGAGCCAAGTTCATATAATAACAATATTTTTATTTGTTAAACTATATATATCTTCCTAATTAAACTATCAAAATTTTGATGTTTTTTTTCTTCTAAGTCAATAGATTTTATTAATAGAATCTTAAAGAAGAGCTTGTAACATGACTAGCAATAACAAAGAACTGAAAAATAGTTCTCTAACAAACAGATAAAAGAACTTTTAAGGAACAAAAATCACCTTAAAACTCAACCCCATAAATCTGGACATCAAGTGAACAGATAAGAAATCCAAACTCCACCAACTAACAGTAAAAGGAGAAATTTGAGAAACATCTCAAACACAGCTTCCAAGAAGATAAGAAATTAAGGAACATCTTTTGTTTTGATGGATTCATCCTCTTGCTCCTGTTGGGAACTCAGACAAAATTTTGACGTTTACTTGAGGCTGAAAATGGGTTTGAGTCTTCGAGACTCAAGTCACGATCCAAATATATAAGTTTAGGGGAATTTATGTAATTAATTTTGTCCAGGTTGATATTTGAAAAAACTTTAGACTGCATGAGGATCAAGAATGAAAAGCCCTTCACTTTTACTACGCCTCAGATTCAAACATTAGCAAACTATACTCTTCTAGTTGTTTATATAAGGCAAAACATATATAAGAAAGTTCATCAAATTAAGGAAATATCATAACAATTAATACAAATATAAATCATAATCATCCAAAGCTGTATACTCTAACAGCTATTAGCTCTAGCGAGTTGCGAGAATTGGTAGATTTAGCAATATTAATCTTATCTTATCTTATATATATATATATATATAGATATATAATAGAGTATGTGAACGTCTGAAAGCTTGATTGGTTAGCTGCATGAACAAGACCAATTTCCCAAGCCTTTCATTGAAGGGTATCTCATCCCGCGGTCTAATATCATATTGATATAGCTATTTCTCTGTTTATTACAATTATTATTGTTGCATGAAAAATTAAAAGAAATTATCATGTTGGTATTAATATCTTTTTGGGTTTGTGGAGAAGAGTTTGTAAGAGGCTCAGGACTGAACCTGTCAAGAACAAAGAATGATTAAAACGCACTCCGACGTCACTCAAGTAAGTAAATATTTAAGGAGAAAGTTATGGAGGCAAAGAGAGAATAACAAATGAGCAAGAATAATCTGATCTAAGATTTTGAGCCCTTACTTCATATCTTCTTTATCTTAGATCATGCATGCATGTATATATGCTAATGTTATATATACGTACCGATTTTAGTGTGTGGCTGTCCTTTTCTGACATATGAACCAGGTTTTATCTGAATAACTCTCTAATTTTGGATCTCATGGGCTTAACTTTATCTTGCGTCTTAGGTCTTGAAAAATAATGGGCAGAATAGTTGGATTACATAATTTTTTTCCTTTAATGAGAAGAAAGATCGATGATGGAAGAGATTATAAGAGAAGAAAATGGAAAAATTAGACTGAGAAACCAAAAGGCAATTGGAGAAGGGCTAAAACAAGTTAGAGAAAAATTTGAAGCCATTGGATAGAGGGTTGGAAAACTCCACCAAATATTTAACATGTTTATTGTTTACATTACATGCTAAATACTTACTGAAGCTTTTCATAGTCGATATTCAATGGCTTCAAATTTTCCTGTAACTTGCCTTTGTATCCTGCATTAAATTCTTCAATATTATGTCTTCTCTGATCAATAATCTTGCGCAATTCCCCTCCACCAGGCTTCAAATTTAGCATTCATTTTCCTTCTTTTCTCTAAGCACTTTACTCAAAGTGGCAAATGGAACCCAAGAAGTGTTTTATCATTTAGATTTCATTACTTATTGGGTTGCAATTCCTCCTGGACCATATGCTGTATATATAATGGAGAAGAAATGAAACTGTGCATATACGCGGTGTAGAAATCGGAAATTGTTTGTGCTGCTGTCAAACAGAAATTGAGTAAACACTTTTTTTCAATTTCGCTCCCACGAAGAAAATTGCATGGAAAATGACAGTGAATGGAAAGAAAGCCACCTCAATTATCTCTTACTATATAATTCTTGCAATCTTTCTAACATGTTCTTCTTTATAAAAAATTAACAAAATCATGTAAAGGTTATCAAAAATTCTACTAAAATTTATCAAAATTATATTAAAAATTACTAAAATTGTATCAAAATTATATCAAAGGTTATTAAAATATCATATTAAAGCCAATTAATCATATAAAAAAGTTATATAATATTATATATATAAAAGGTTATGTATTTATTGTTTCTTATTATATATTTATGACAAAATCATTCATATCTAATCTAATATGATAATATATATTATTGTAATTTAACATAATTTTATGATCCAAGTGTTCTATCATACTACCAATTTAATTTTAATTATCATCTTTGGCTATATCTTCCTGTTTTGGTTCTCGTTAAGTAAATAATGCTTTAAGATTTTCAAAACCAATTTTTTTATCAAAGGTTAACAAAATCATATCAAAAGTTATCATAAATTATATCAAAACTTATCAAAATTATATAAAAGGTTTTCAAAATTATATCAAAGGTTATCAAAATTATATAAAAAGTTACCAAATTAAAATTACATCAAAGGTTATCAACAATATATTAAAAGTTATCAAAATTATATGAAAGGTTATTAAAATCATATTAAAAGATATCAAAATCATATCAAAAGTTATCAAAATTATATCTAAAGTTACTAAAATAATATCAAAGGTTATGTTATATATATTACATTCTATAAAAGATTATGTATTTATTGTTAGTTATTATATATTTATGTTAAAATCATTCATGTCTAATCTTATATGGTAATATATATTATTATAATTTAACATAATTTTATAATCCAAGTGTCCTATCATACTATCAATTTAATCTTAATTATCATCTTTGATTATATCTTCATGTTTCGATCATCGTCAAGTAAATAATACTTTAAGGTTTTTCGTGGTCTAATAACTAGATAAATAAGATTCTAATTCTTAACTAATAAATATTTTTCTAATATTGTTTCAAAATCTTATTATTATTGTTCTTAATAATAAAGTTGGAAGTGTTGTTTTCATAAAAAAATTAATAAAAAATATATAAATAAAAATTAGTCAATTTTTAATTTAAATAAAAAAGGACTTTAATGTTTAAACGGAAAAAAAATAAAAAGAGTGAATATTTTATTAATTTAATAAGAAAATCAACAATTAAGGATAAAATAGTTAATTTAATAAATTATTAAAAGCATATATGTCGTTCACTATTTATATTTTTGAAGTTAGTATTTTTATATATTCTATTGATTTATGACACTATGATTTTTTATTTATATAAAAAAAAAGTATTCAAAAGTTTTAAATTAAATCTATATATTATATATATGTAATTTACAAGTAAATATCAATAACGAAAAAAATAAAAGCCTCAAAATAACAATTATAAGGAAACCAAGTTTAGCAGTTCACCTTGTGAACCACGTTCCAGTTTTCCTCCCTCTTTGTTTCCGGGAAAGCCTCTTCTCAACCACCTTCCTCTTTCTTTCTTTCTTTCCTTTTTTTTTTTTTTTTTTTTTTTTTTTTTTTCTCTTTTTACATTTTCTCTCGACCTTGACGTCTCCTAGTTAATGGATGCATGGCAACTTGACTAATTCCTACTTCTCTTTCCTTTTCCTTATTTTTTCTTGTCAATTTCCTTCTTCTTTTTGTTCCAAAAGAATTAATTAAATTGACTAGTTTGTAAGAAGAAACCATTTTTCAAGTCCAAAAACAAAAGAAGTTTCTCCGTTTTTTAATTTATTTTTGTTTTGCCTTTTTGTAGTTACTTATAGGACAAGTTTCACATAAGAAAAGAATATTCAACAACATTGTTATTGAATAAATAATGTTTTTTTTTTTTTAATTATCATAAAACTTTCAATAAAGTTTTTCAACACTTTAACATACAATAGAGGTGATAACGGTTCGATTCGGTTCAATTTTGAAGAAAAAATTATAATTAATGTGCTGTATTTTGATTTTTTTTAAAATCGAACAAAAACTGATGGATGATTCGATTCATCGATTTTTAAAATTTTAAAAAATTATCTTTTTCTATAGTAATTTTAAGTTTTTTTCACTAAATTAGAAACAAAATATTTCTTTTTATATCATAAAAAATAAAAAAAATAATTAAAAAATCAATTAAACAATAAAATTCGATTCGAATCGAATAATTGCAATTTTTTAACTTATGAACCGAAAACGAACCGAACTGAATAAACTTAACTATTACCCGAATCGATTGAATTGAATTCGATAAAAACCGAACCGAATCGAACACTACGATTCGAATCAATTTTCGATTTTCTCGATTTTTTTTGCTTAATCCTAACCTACAATATTTCAAGCAAAGTTAGAGAATTAAAATGATCAACATATCTAACACAAAATTAAATTAAACACTTTTATTAGTTTTTCTCTCTTAGTTACTACATTAAATATTGGAAAAAATTTCAAATATGTAAGCTTAATATATACTCGTTACATTTAAAGATTATTATCCTATACACTGACAATGAATTTTTTTTTTTAACTTCACAAGGGGGTTAAAAATTGTCACATATTCTTAGGTTATATCTAAAAAATAAATCGGGCATGTGGCAATTTTTTAAATCCGCTTGTGGAATTAAAAAACTTCACGAACAGTATACAAAATAATAATTCTACATTTAAATACAAAAGATTTAAATCTACACCAATCGGACTCGAAACCTAGAAAGATTATAGTATATTAAATTTTGGCACACTCGCAACGTTGATAAAAAAAATAGATATGATATTTTTAAAAAGGTATTATGTGATTGGTAAGTATTTTTTTTAAATACATATGAAACAAAAAAAAAATTATTATAAATAAAAACATAAATACTCCTGATTTTGTTATTACTTTATTTTGAGTTTTGTAATAAAAAATTTTAACCGGTGACACTTGATTTATTATACCAAATTCAATGCGATATACTGTAATAAAAATATAAATTACTCCATCCATTGCAAAGACCAACCCATTATTAGCTCAACACTGGCCCAATTTGGCCTGAAACAAATGGCCCTAAAACAATTTTATGGGTAATGATTCAAAACTCAGGCCCAAAGTTTAAAAATAACTAAAAGTCTAAAACAACATGAAATGAAGAAGAGAAAGCTTAATTATCCAAAAAAGAAGAGAAAGCTCGGAACAGGTACACACAACCCAAAGGAAGAGTTACAGTTCGAAACTCATGTCTTCGAGTCTGAGTTCTTCCACCACCAAAACACTAGCTCGACTCCACCTTAAATTCGCAAAATTCAGACCTTTTTCTCTTCTGGGTTCCTTTAATTTTTCCACAACAAGCTCAAAACCAGATGACACGAACACAACAGTCAAAAACCACGCACAATTCTCTGGTAATTCTTCTCAACTTTTGTTATGCTAAAAGTTTTTAACATTTTGTATGAATATGTTTCTTATGAAGTTTTTGAACTTTTTTTTTGGTAGAATTGGAGAAAAGCATATATACAATTTTAACTATAGACCGTTGGGAGTCCTTGAACCACATGGATTACAAGTTAGCTTCTTTGAGGCAAGTTCATGGAAGGCTAGCTTTGAAATTTCTCCACTTTTTTATCAAGCTACCTGGTTTGGAACATAATCTTCTTACTCATGTATTTTCAATAACTACCCATGTTCTTGTTAGAGCTAGAATGTATGACCCTGCTAAATCAATGTTGAGGCAGTTATGTAAATTGGGTATTGGGTCAAGGTCTGTTTTTGGTGCTTTGATGGATACGTACCCTCTTTGCAATTCAAACCCTTCAGTTTTTGATCTATTAATCAGGGTTTATTTGAAAGATGGAATGATTGATAATGCTTTGGAGACTTTTAATTTGATGTGTTTTCAAGGATTTAAGCCGTCAGTTTATACTTGTAATATGATGTTAGGTTCAATGGTGAAAGATAGGAGAGTTGGGTCAGTTTGGTCATTTTTCAAGGAATTGCTTGGTTGGAAGATTTGTCCTAATATTGCTACTTTTAATATATTGATCAATGTTTTGTGTGTCGAAGGGAAGCTCAAGAAAGCTGTTTATTTGCTGAGGAAGATGGAAGAAAGCGGTTATGTTCCAACTATAGTTACGTACAATACTTTGCTCCATTGGTTTTGCAGGAAGGGGAGATATAAATTAGCCCTTGAGCTGATTGATCATATGGGGTCCAAGGGTATTGAAGCAGATGTATGTACATATAATATGCTTATTGACGATTTGTGTAGAAATGACAGAAGTGCAAAAGCTTACTTACTGTTAAAAAAGATGAGAAAGAGAAGGATATCTCCCAATGCAATTACCTATAACACTCTTATTAATGGGTTTGTTAAGGTGGGAAAGATTGGAATTGCTACACGGGTTTTTGATGAGATGGCAAATTTTGATCTTTCGCCGAATATTGCTACTTACAATGCTTTGATTGAAGGGCATTCTAATGAGGGTAACTTTGAAGAAGCTTTAAGACTCATGGATATGATGGAAAAAGTGGGATTACTACCTAATGAGGTCAGTTATGGAGCACTTTTAAATGGGTTGTGCAAGCATGCCAAATTTGACTTAGCAAGAAGGTTTTTTGAGAGAATGAGGTCAAATGGGATGGGTTTTGGTTGTATACCGTACACTGAGATGATTGATGGACTATGCAAAAATGGGTTTTTCAATGAAGCTGTACAGATGCTTCAAAAGATGTTCGAGGAGGGTGTGGCTCCTGATATTATCACATTTTCTGTGCTTATAAATGGATTTTCCAGGGCTGGGAAGATAAAAAATGCGAAGGAAATTATATGTAAAATGTATAAAGCTGGATTTACACCTAACAACATTATTTACTCCACATTAATCTACAATTTTTGTAAGATGGGACTTGTCACAGAAGCATTGAAAATATACAGAATTATGAATTGCAGTGGCCAGGCTGCTGACCATTTTACTTGTAACATGTTGGTTGCTTCTCTTTGTAGAGATGGAAAAGTAAGAGAGGCTGAGGATTTCATGCGTCACATGAGTCGGATTGGTCCTAACCCTAACTCCATTACATTTGATTGTGTTATAAGTGGCTATGGAAATTTGGGTGATGGGCTGAAAGCATTTTCTTTGTTTGATGAGATGGTTAAATTAGGTAATAATCCCAGTTTTTTCACATATGGCAGCCTACTTAAAGGACTATGCAAGGGTGGAAACCTGGTAGAAGCAAAGAAATTTTTGAACAAGCTGCACTACATTCCTTCTGCTGTAGATAATGTTGTCTACAACACTATACTTGCCGAGACCTGCAAATCAGGGAATATGTGGGAATCAGTGGTCCTTTTTGATGAGATGGTTCAGTTTGGTATTCTTCCTGATAGTTATACATATACCAGTCTTCTCAGTGGGTTCTGTAGAAAGGGAAAAATTGCTGCTGCCCTTCTATTTTTGGGGAAGCTGATGGAGAAAGGAGTTTTTTCTCCAAATCTGGTTACATACACCTGTTTAATTGATGGTCTTTTCAAGGCTGGCCAATCAAGGGCTGCTTTTTATTATTATGAAGAGATGGAGCAGAAATGCCCAGATCTTGATGTTCTTGCTTTTAATGCTGCTCTAGATGGAACCTCAAGGATGGGAAAATTGAGGAAGGTAAATAATCTGTTTTCCACGATGAGAAGCAAAAGTTTATGCCCCAATTTGCCTACATATAATATTTTGTTGCACGGTTATTCTAAGCAAAAAGACATACGGACTTGCTCTGTTCTTTTTAAACTCATGATCAGTAGTGGCCTTTTGCCTGATAGATTAACATCCCATTGTCTCATTCTTGGACTTTGCAAGTCGGGCATGTTGGATGTTGGTATTAAAATCTTGAAAAAGATGATATCTGAAGGTGTTGAAGTTGATCGATTTACATTTAACATGCTTATCAGCAAGTGCTGTGAAAGTGGTGATATGAGAAAGACCTTTGATCTGGTTAATGTTATGAACTTTTTGGGAATATTTCCTGATGTAGAGACCCACAATGCAATCATTATTGGGCTCAACAGAAATCTTGCGCTCCAAGAATCTCATATTATTTTGCATGAATTGGCTCAGAAGGGTTTCCTTCCCAAGAGAAAACAATATATTACATTGATTAATGCTATGTGTAGAGTTGGGAATGTGCAAACAGCATTCAAATTGAAGGACGAAATGGCATCACTTGGTATTGTTCCACGTGATGTTGCTGAGAGTGCTATGGTACGAGGACTTGCCCTATGTGGGAAGGTTGAAGAAGCAATATTGGTTCTTGATAGCATGCTCCGGATGCGACTTGTTCCAACTGTTGCTACATTTACAACCCTTATGCACTTGTTCTGCAAAGAAAGTAACATTGCCGAGGCTCTAAAGTTAAGGAATAAAATGGAACTTTGTGGTCTGAAGCTTGACGTTGTTGCTTACAATGTCATCATTTCAGGCCTTTGTGCTGATGGGGACATAGCTGCTGCTTTTGAACTATATCAAGAGATGAAACAAACTGGTCTGTGGCCCAATGCCACTACTTATACTGTTCTAGTTGATGCCCTTCTCACTGAGGGGAGAAACCCTTTTACTGGTGATGTGCTTTTAAAGGACTTAAAGGGGAGGGGAATTATATCTTGTGATTGGGATGAAAGTACTGA
The DNA here is from genome assembly GCA_030761205.1 of Fremontodendron californicum. Lineage (NCBI taxonomy): Eukaryota > Viridiplantae > Streptophyta > Magnoliopsida > Malvales > Malvaceae > Fremontodendron > Fremontodendron californicum. The sequence continues at coordinate 21,532,667 of JAULJL010000033.1, forward strand.
ACTGTTTCAGAAGGCATTGATAATTGCCATGAAAAGGTTGAAGTACTTGCAGCAGAATAAGAGGAAATGGTATTGAAAACAATTAGGAATGCAACACGATGTCGTTGGTTGCTGAAAATATAGACCAATTTTCTGCAGATCTGCTTACTGATGAGGTTCAGATGGAACTTTTACCACTCAACCAGTCATTACACTCTGATTTGGTTCGTGTCAAGTCTTCTATCCTTTGGTTCATTTATGGACTATTTTTCCATCACATTCAGTTTATATACTTTTTCTGCTTTCTCAGGCCAAATTCATTATCCTTCCTTTTTGGAATCATGGAACCAGAAAGCATGGTTTTCAGAGGTAAACAATGGTTTACTTATATGTGTCAAAATAGGACTGCAAACACATGGAGATACTTCATATGAAAGACTTACAATTCTAAGTCATTCTTAGTATTGCCAACGTGAGTCGCTGTGTTAACTATGTGTAAGTCTCTTCTCCTCTCTCTCTCTCTCTATTTATTTGTACGAGTCGTCTAGTGTTTTTCTTCTTTTGGTTATTTTGATGATATATTGTTTTCTAACCTCTGTGGTTGTGGCCACTAGTCTAAGTATAAGGAAGTGATTAGTATGACTTTATATGAAAAGAATGGCTTTTTGAAACTAACTTCAAACCTTTAGCTTCCTCTTAATTATCCTTTCACTTATACCTCACTTGTAAATGGATCTTATACTTGTCTCATTTTTCTGATAATTGTATGCTAGATTATTGCATTATTGCATTCAACACCATGGAAATTTGGATTTTACTAACTCCAGATTTAACCTTCGATAATCACATCGCTGCTTTGATTATTTTGGCCAGGTAAAGGGTACAGGGTATGCGCCACCGTGAGAGAGGCTAGGAACAAATCCTCAGCAGCTGTTAGCCATTTGCTTCAAAGTGCCTCGAGCTGTACAGAGATGAGCTAAATTTACCCATTTTAAAACACTTTGAAAGGAAAAGTTCCTTTTTTTGGATTGTTCTTCCATCTATTTTCTGGAGATGCACCTTTGTTTATTGTCTTATTCAATACAGTTCTTACCAATTAAATAGAAGTTATTGGTTTAGGTTTGTTCCTCGCCGTCAATAGCGTTAGAAATGAATTTAGAATACAGAACCGCGTCCTTGCTATATGCGTGGAAAAGGTTTCAGCTCGTCACATGCTGCATACACTTTGGGAAGATCATGAAATTTCCAGCGAGTGCTCCACTAATGGATTGGTGTAAGCAAAGCTTATACTACAACTTCATCTAAATGTTTCTTAGCCTTGGAATCTTTCTTCATCAACATAATGCTCTGTCATGATTTCCGGGATGGCTTGCAGCCCAGTAAAGATGGCGCGAGAACAGCTCTTTGACGAGTGATGAAGCTGCTCCTTTAGCGAGCCTGATGAATCGTGCTTGATTATGGAGGCAAAGTGTGTACTGTAAGTAAATTTTGTTGATAAGGTACCTATTCTTTAGATTTTCCCATGTTACAAAATGTTGTGTACTGCTCTTGGCATGCCAGACAGAATCTTAAGCAACATTAACTAGGAATATACTCAGTGTAATAGTTTATGTTTCCTGTAATATTTGTAGTTTTCTTGAGCCATCCCTCATTTCTTTTTCTTTGCTAATTTTTTTTTTCCTTCCTTTCCATAACAGGTTTTAAGCCTGGATGAATCATCATGATAATAATAGCTGTCATTGAAGCTGAATGTGTTGATGCTAGAAAATGCTATAAACCATCACTAGGAAAAACCTATAAGAGAAGAAAGACAGGGAAAATAGTGCAAAATCACCAGTACAAAGAAACCTTTGATAACAACAACTTGGTCTGTTTTCTAGCTTTGTTTATGTTTGATTGGATGCCACAATTTATCTTGCTGTCTTTTCTTGAACCCTTTTTTGTTTTGGATTTTTTTTTTTTAGTACAAAAGAAGCTGTAATCTAGAGATAAAAAATAAAAAAAAATAGAAGATATTAAAATTCGAATTTCAGATTTGTTGGATTTTTTTTTTATGTGATTGCATGAATTAATTAGATTAAATTTCGGATTCACATTTTGTTTTGGCTTTATCTAGATCTTTTGTATGACTTTATCAACTTTCTAGATTTGGCATTGCATCTAACTTCTCATAAATAAACATCCCACAAATCACTATTTGTTAGTTATGACCAAAGCAAAGGTTTGCTTTCCTCTTTTATAAGCCATCCAATTCAGATTCTACATTTTTTGTGATCGCCTATTTTTAGTTTATAAAAGATATTTTTCCAATCATTTTCTCAATGCAATAAAATAAATTACAAAAAGATATGATAATTAATGATCCTTTTGAATATTAATAATTACTTTCCCTTTTCTTCTCAAATATATATAAAAATAAAAACAAAAATTTTCACAACTTATGTCTTTAATTGAAAAAAGAAAAAGAAAAAATAATACTGTAAATGCGTATTTTTATTTATTTATTTGCATATACAATATATTTTGCATTATGAAAAATTGATTTAATTTTATAAAAAATCATTACACTAAAACTTCTTTAAAAAAAAATTGAAGGTTTTGAGTTCTTATCCTATTTTTTTTTTTAAATTAAAATAATAATTAATTAAAAAAAAAAAGAAAAAGAAAAGCAATTAATTAAATTAATCCTCAAAACTTCCAAAATTTCTAAACAGTGCCAGCAGATCACTTGTCCTCTTTGCCTCCTGTGTTTGCCAGCTCATCTTGCTGTTCCTGTTATCTGTTCCCCTTCCATGTCATCACCTACGGTTCACTAACGGCTCTGTTTCCCCCCTTCTCCTACCATTCCCTTTCCGTTAACCGTCAAAACTAACGTCGTTTATCCCAACTCCAATTTTTTTTTCTCTTTCTCTCTCTTCACATTTTTCCTCCCCAAAATTTCTCTTCTTTCTTTCTCTCTCTAAAAGCTCTCATTTTCTCTCTCTCTTTCTTCACAAGAAAAGTTTCTCTCTCAAGAATTCATGTCGGTATGTAATTTTTTTTGTCTTTTCATTTCCGTTTAAATTCGTTAAAAAAGGTATAATTTTGTTGTCTGATTTGATTTCTTCTTTTTTTGATGGATTTTGAGCTTTGGATTGTTTTGATTCATATCTTTTCGGGGTTTTTTTCTGGGTTTTCATTTAATTTTCCCTTTTTTTTAAAAAAAATCAACCTTGATTTTGTTGCTGATCAGATTTTTTTTGTTTAAATTTTGGGCAAGTTTTGTTTTTTATTATTAGAATTTTACCCTTTTTATCATTTTTTTTGGCTGTTTTCTTTGATGAGTTTTGCTGGAAGCTGGTTTTTTTGAGCTTTTGTTTTGTTTAACAGATTAATTGTATACCATTTGAGCGATTTACTTTATTATAACATGATTTATGGTTGGAATTTATTTTTTAAAAGGTGATTTTACTCACTTAGAACTTTTGGAAGTTGAATTTATATTGAATGAAAATGGGATGCATTAGAAAATGGGTGAATTGTTTCGACATTTTTAGAATCTTTGTCTTAATAGGAATCAGGAAGGTTCAATTAATGTACCATCAATTTTGTGTGGAAAATGTAGTTTCTGATTAATATTAACTTTTCTTGTGTGGAAAATGAAGCCGGTAAGTAGGGAGTGATAAGATAGGATGATAAAGTTCTTTTCAGAACACATGAAATGTCGATATTGAAGTATGCTCAGTGGAGAATATTAACTTTTCTTGGGAGGGTTTAGAGGGCATGTATTGTTACTTGTGTAGTATTTGATATTCTAATATGTAAATGGCAGCTTGATCCTGGATGTCATAATCCATAAATTCGTTCTTATTCTGAAGTAGATGAATCTTTTTTATCAATCTGTTCATATTCAATTGACCAGCACTAAGTAATTAGAGTTCTTTATGGGATCTATGGCAATGTTTATTTTGAAAGATTTGACTAAATTATGCTTTGATTTCCATGACTTGATATTATTTGGATTGTTAGTTTATGTAACTTCACGTTTGGCAGATTCCTTTTTATCTTGTTTTGAGATAAGTTAAGCTTTTCTCTGTATATTTCCAAGAATGTGATTATTTCAAGTTACCTGGTTGTGGTTTTATATTGATAATGTATATGCTTTTATGTGGTCATTTTTATCTCTTTTAACGGCCTTTGTGATTTGTACTCAATTATTGCTCATTTTGAAGGGTTCTGTTTGAACTGTGTAATTGATTGTATTGTTGCTATTTCGGCATGACTTTCTTTCACTGTTCTACCCACATAACATCTCCCTTGAATAAAAATTGTCACAAGTCAATGATTATATAGTTGTTTAAAACAGTTATTTCATGAACCATTTATGATTGTTTTATTTGGATATCCTATTAAAAAAATAGTGATCACGGTGAACATTTCTGGTCTTAGACCAGGTTTTTTTGGAGTGCTTTCTCTAGACCAATAACCAGTGTTTGGTTAATTTAAACTACAGTGTCTATTTAGGCTTGTAATAATGCAAGCTGCAACATGCCTTTTTAGCCCCACTGCGCTAAGAATCAGGCAATGTGATCTAAGCTCAGCTGAAGTCACATTTGTTTGTTCTTAATATTGCAAAGCATGCCAATTAATTTTGCAGTTGTTAAATGGAATTTGCTTTGTTTAAGTTGAAGCTGAAGTTATGTAAGACCCTTATAGTAACTAGAAGCTTTCATTTTGCTGTTTCACTGGCATTTAGAGGTTAGATTTTATCAGTGATCTTATGTTCAATTGCATGTGTTCCATTCCAATCGTAGTTAGCTAATGAAGTGGTTGCTAGTTCAGAATAGAAAAGATCTGCTGGTATTCAATTTCAAGAAAATTAGAAGTCTATAATGATCTGGAAAATGAAAATTTTCTTATGTCTTACACTAATAAGTACCTTGGCAGCTATGGGAAACAATGAAGAGTGGGTTATCATATCCTATTTTTTCTTTTACCTTTATTTAGAGTTTAAGAACCATCAATGTAAACAATTTATTAGAGTAATTGTTTTGCTGTCAGACATTTCCTTGCTTGTTGAGTATGGACGAATTGTTAATTTTGAGCTTGGAATTTATCTGTATGCTTGTTGGAGAACTCTTAGGACGAGCAATTATTGACTGGTTTGTTATGATGTGTAATTTGAATACGTTGTAGCTATTAGCTAATTGGTGAAACTTAGAGATGCTTTAATTTTGTCAGGTTACCTTGATATTTTGTCTATCTGCCTACTTTGGTTATAAGGATCTTAATGGGAGCATTTTACTTTTCATTTTGCCCAACAGGACAACGGTCGGCCATTGCCAAAATTTGGTGAATGGGATGTCAACGATCCTGCATCAGCTGAGGGATTTACTGTGATCTTTAACAAGGCAAGGGACGAGAAGAAAACAGGTGGCAAACTCGAGTCACCAGCAAAGGCTGATCCTCATGTTAAGCCTGGAGTGGATCCTGGCAAAACCCAGCCTGTAAGTAATCTCTAATGACTTACCTTGTGCTTGGCATCTGGATGCATATATTAGGCAGTGGTGATAATCTATTCTTGACTGACTGTAAAATAACAGTTTGCTTGAATGTGGCACCATTTCCATTTTCTATGATTGTTATAAACTGTAGCTATTTTAAGTTTCTCTCCGGATGTGATGTTTTTCAGAAAAAATGGTTTTGCTGCATTCAAGCCCCAGCTGTGGAATCTTGATGAAGTCCTGCTTGTATAAGAGCTTCCACAAGTATGTTCAAGCCCCACTATATATTCCTAAACAAGATAGGATCTATAGGGCTGTGATAAGCCCTTCTGGATTTTTTTTTTTTTATGGTGTAAAATTTACTTCTGGTGGGAGGAAAGAGCAAAGAAGACAAGCACTTACTGTATCTATATTTTACTGATTTGGTGGGATATTAGCGGAGTTTTTTTTCTTTCTTTTTTTGTCTTTGCCTTCTCTCTGTTATAAGCTGTAGAGTTTGTGTGACATATTCTTTCATCATGTTATACGAGTGATTGGTGTGTTTGTCGAAAAGTTCTCTTTCTTTTTCACTTTTTTTCCTTTCTTTTTATTGGATAAAAAATAGAACTCTGTATAGTATCATTCTTAAAAATATTTCAATGGCAATAAATAACATACAGGCAGCATACACATGTTTTATGGTCATGAAAAGCCCACTATTATATAGGCCTCTATTGATGAACCATTCTGAGTACTTCCATATTGCCTTTTGCATGAATAACCATTACAGCCAAAAAGCATATTTGCAGATTATGGTTGATGACCATCACTCATCCATGAAACCACAAACAATTTTAGCAGAAAATAATTTAAACCAATCATGCTTTATATCACTCAACAATGGCAAATCTAAAGGCTCAACCATAACAAAAACAGTCACCGAATTCCATGAATTTTATACATGAATATTAGGTGCTTGAGATGACAATAGTCTGCATGATCCTATAGCTAATAAAAAAACATTTGCATCGCAGTGCTAAAACTAAACCCGGGACATCCCAAGCTTTCGCTCAAAAAGGCGTCGGAGTAGGTAAACTTGCAGAACACTGGCTCCAATTAGTGCTGCAGATTCATAAAAGGCCTTGTGAACTGCTCTTTTACTCATAGCTTCATTTACTGCATTTACAGTAACAGAGAATTATTAGAGGAAAAAGTAATCAACTGAAAAGGATTCATGAGAGAGAGAGAGAGATCTAAGCAATGCCTACATTAAAGTCTTTTTTTGCTTTACGTAATATAGATATTAGCACCAACATCTCAAAAAGACACTTAATTACACCTTATTCTTTTTCATCCTCACTATATTTAACAAGCTTAGATTAGTTCTCCGATAAAAAACCATGTGTATTTACATATAATCAAACAGACTCTTCAGTTGCTGAGTGACCAAATTTTTTTCATAGTATACAACCTAAAAGCTTTAATAAAAAGAGTGTAGTAACCTAAATCATATAAGTTTTAATACATAAAGTGACACTTTATTGTAATTCACAATTGAATCTAGCAACTGTCTCTGTCTCAAATTGCTTTAAGGTAAAGGTTTCTGGTACCTCTAATTTTGAAGGTATAGGAGAAGATAAGTTCCAAAGGAATCAATGATAGAACATCAGCCAGAACCTATGTTACTTGGACACGGGTGTGAGTGTCAGACACGGGTACGTTCAATTTTTTCTAAAATTTTCATGTATTTGGAGGGTCCTTGGAGGATCATATCCCCATACTCATGTCCGGATATGCGTCGGACACAGGTGTCGGACACGAATACTTCAAGAAAAATGAAGAGTCGGAGCCACATAGGCCAGAACTGTCTATAATTAAAAATAAAAAATGTTAAGGTGAATATACCTATTGCCTGACGTTCTGTCTGAGCCTCTAACCAGTGCTGTTCGAACTGAATGTTATAAAGAGCTTCCTCCAACTTAGATATTTGTTCTAACAAAGGGTTGAAATGCTCTGCAGATAAGCATGAGAACAGCACTCACTCAATACACTTTATTAAAGGTTTGGCAAAGCAAAAGAAACATAAAAGCAAAAAAAAAAAAAAATTACCATCTTTTGCATGCTGATCATAGTATGTAAAATGACTTTCATGTACATCAAAGTCAACTGTTTCGTAATAAGGAGATTTATTACTGAAGCAGAAACGATGTACTCCTTTTTGATGAGCAACAAACTCAAATTTCTCACTTATCTTGTCACGATAGTCTTGAATCTGATCACCAGAAGGTCCCTTCACCTGACAATTGCAACAAGTAGCCAAGCTCGATAAGACTTTGTGACTTTTGAGTTCCCAAAAAAATTTTGCAAATAGGCAATTCTAAGGAAAATGAGAAAAAACTTTATTTTGATCTCATCATTTGACTTAAAAGCACTGCAAGTATAAACTTTATGACCCCATTTTCAGAATCCAACTTATTCAGATCAAAACAAAATATATTACCACCTAAAGCACCACGGAAGTTTGGAGAAAGGAACAACTCCTAATTGCCTTTGCAGCCCGATGGGTTTCTCAAAGTGGAAAATTTGGAATCTGTTTCCAGTTCTAGTCCAGCCTCACAACTTGACAAATATATCAATATTACCCAAAACAAGAGAACATTGTTGGACTAGAAAGTAAAATGGACTTATGTTTTCGATATACTTTCAAATTCAATTTGTGGACTTTGAGAGGAGGGTACGGAGGTAGAGGTGGCCTATGTTGCTCCGACTCTTCATTTTTCATGAAGTACTCTTGTCTGACATCCGCGTCCGACGCATATCCAGATATGGGTATGGATTGATATGATCCCCCAAGAACCCTCCAAATACATGAAAAAACTTAGAATAAATCTAACATACCCGTGTCAGACACGGCACTCACACCCGAGTCCGAGTAACATAGGAGGTGGCATCCAATTCTGGTCACAGGCCTCATAATCACTACGAGTAAAAGAGGAGTCAGATCTGATTTAGATTCACAAGATCAGCCATTCTCAAACGCTATTCACCCGCGGTTTGCACTCTTAACAATGCCCTAAGTAAGAAACCTCAATAGTGCAATAACTGAACTACATTTTAGCAATTGAAACATAAGTACACACGACAGACAATGGTGCAATCAAAATTAGCTGTAAGAAAGAATGAGGAAGCTTACCACCAGATCAACACCCTCATGACTAGATTGCCAAGTTGTATCGGCCTTAATGACAACGAATGACACATGAATTGTATCCCCGTCATACTTAACATTATGAGAGAAGCATTCTTCCCTATCGATCACGAATCTAATTCCGAGCACAGCATTCGGGCTACACAAGAATGCTAGCAATATAAAAGCAACAAATTCAAGGAATCCAATTTTCATCTGCAAAATTACAAAGTCAATTCTCCCACTTATGAAACATGATAAACAATAAAAATACATTGCATTAATTTGATTGCAACAAATATCAAAGTATGTAAAGTCAAATACTAACAGATTAATACTTTACAAAACCCTCAGGGAAAAAATTAAAAAAAAAAAAATCATGACATAATAATAAATCATAAATAGTAATAAGGTTTTCTTAAAAAATTTCCGCAAAACAAGTCATGAAATTGAAAACCCAGAGAATTTTCCCACCAATTCTTTTTTTTCCCTTCAAATTCATGATAATTGATTAAAACTAAGAAGAAAAAAAAATTCCACCAAATATATTAAAAAACAAAAAGATGAAAACCTTTGCAAACCAGAAATTTTCCAAGCAAACCCCACAATTATTGAAGCAAAAAACAAAGAAGAAAGCATATAAACAAGTTGAATTAGACTTACAATTGAATGATCGATTTAGTGTTTAAGAAAAGGTAGGAAAAAATATGAAAATAATTCAAAACAAGATCAAAACTATGAAAGTCAAAAACAAAAGGAATAAGATTTGTAAGAAACTGAGGTTATAACTTTACCTTTTGGGGTTTTTTTTTTTTTGGAAGAGTTGACAAGAATGTGAAGATTAGATCTTTAGAAGCGTTTGAAGACACACGGTAACACATGAAAGAGTTTAAAGTACTTCGATACTTTGAGGGAAGTCCAATGAAGTTGTCTTTCACAGGGTTATAATCACCTGTGTCTCATATACAAAATAACACTTTTTTTTTTTTTAATCCAGCGTGGCCCTATTGTCATTTTTTTCCCTTTTGTTGGTTTTGAAAATTCTATTCACTTGTCCAATAAAAAAAAAAAATCATATTTATTTTTTTCTTTTATAATGTATAATTGGGAGACAGATTTTTTTTTTTTTATGCTCATAGTGTATTTTGAATATATTTTGAATATATTAGAATGTATTTTGAATATATTAAAATTAAATAAAAAATTTATCTATTAAGTAATATCTTAAATCCAATCTGAATTTTAAAAACTTTATTCAAAATTCAACATGAATCAACTTAATCTTATTAAGTCGGGCTTTTTTTATCTTTATAAAAATAAATAAAGATTTTTATATTAAAAACTTTTTTACCTGACTTATCAATCTTTTATTATTTTATTCTTCATTCTATTTATTTTTATCTTAATATTGTTAAAGAAAATAGATGGGTTAGCTTAGAGGTTGGATACTTGGATGGTCTTATAATCAATTTTACCATAGCTATTTACTTCTCTGTAATTATTATTATTTGCATTTTCCCTCTTTAACTTTTTTGCTGTTATCTTTTTCCTTTTTTTTCCTAGGCAATAATTGGTATACCACATGATGGGATGCATGACTATTGACTAAATTAAACTATACTAGAATCGACCCCGCGCTACGCTGCGGGTGCAACAACTTTTGATTAGTGATGAATTTGTTTTGATTGCTGATAGGGTTAGAATGTTCAACATATTTACCTTTAAAGAAAAAAAAAATATCAATCAACCGCAACTAAAAAACAATTAGCAATGAGAATCAGTTTTTTAAAATTAGTAAATTTAATCTTCATGAAATGCATTTTCCCTTTCTTGTACGTGTGTTAAATGCAAGTTTACCTCTGTAGCTCACACATAATATATCTAAAACCCATACTTTTGGCTAACAATCTTGTAGTCCATTACATGAACAGGAAATGCACAAAAATAATAGGAAACCAATGAGCTTTCATACACAAATTAGTAAATTACTATCCATTTGCTTCTTCTATGAGTATAATTCTTTATTTACTACAATATATACCAAGAATTTGCTCCTTTAGGAGTCAAGCACATACCTTCAGCTTAAATCATTCCAACTTTAACCTAAGATATCTAAAATTTGAGTTAGAATGTTGACAAAAAATTTAAAAGTATTTATTACAAATTATAAAGTCTAACAATTCAATCTATTTGATTAAAAATCTAAGCAAATTGTAATGTCTGACAATTCAATCTATTTGTAAAATTTGGTAATTCAATCTAAAGCAAAGAGAGAACATGAACATGATGGCACCATGAGCTCAAAGGAAAAGTTGAAGCTATATAATAAAAAAAAAGGGAGAAAAAAGAATAGAAAGTACTTTTGGCAGCGGCTAAAACTCTGGAAAACTTGAGAAACAAACACCTAAAACTTGATTGAATCCATATTGGTTGTCTTGTGCATGTGGCAACAGGCTAACAAATCTTTGGGTCTGAAGCTTGCTTCTCGCCTCAGTGTCAGACCAAGCCTTTGATGATGGAGTCCCCAGATTTTTCAGATAGGGCCAGGGAAAATCTTTCCTTGCGCTGAGAGGAAGTCATAAATTAAGCATTTGCAAGTAACCACTATCAAGCAAGTAATTGATTTTAGCAACATAATAACACCAATCCAATGATCTTTTAGCTTAGCTAACCAAATATATTGGAAGGCAATAATAGCATAGGATGAAAACAATCATCTTGAAGGACTATCCCCAAGAACAAATTATGCTGTTATAAATTCTTCTCAAAATTTTTTATCATCTAGTAAAAGCATTACTTTTAAATAAAGCTTGTAAGTTTGGCAATGATCTTTTTATTCTAACAATAAATAAACAAATTTGTATTTATGCATATGAAAATCATATATGCTTTGATATTATAACCTTAATCATCATCTTTTCTCAAGATTCAAACTTAAAAACTGTTAAGACATCTCATTCTAGACAACTTTAAGAAATAAAAACAATAGAGACAATCATACATGATTTAAAGAACAAATGACATTACATGTATATTAACTTTGGGGATAGGGTCTAAAATTGTTATGAACTAACCTAAACTATCAAATTATTAGGTAAGGGTTTGAAATTTCCATTTTAATATCTAATTCATACTACCTGGAGGCTACAATTTGAAAGGTGGATGGCTAGTCAGCCGATGGTGATGACTTAAGATATTTGAATACTTTATTTAAAAGTAAAAAATAAAGTAGCTTAATGTAAATTAAATCTCAATTAAAACAAAGCAATCAATCACCCAATGAATAAAACATAACACAAAATCAAATAGATCACTTGCTAGCAATTAGCAAATACATCAATCTCTTTGAAGCATTCAATAGAAAAAAGGAACTCATAAACACAACAACAAAGTTAATTTTTCAACCTAACTAACAAAAGAAATTTACACAAAAATGAAGATAAGAATGTCCCAATTCAAAAGGGAAATTAAAAGTTAGCTTACCCAAAAGAATTAGTTGCTATGAAATCTTTTAAGAAGCTTGCTCATCAACATGGACAGCCTTGTTGATAAGAATGGACAACCTTGTTCCCATTAGTGCCTCTATGAACTCGTTCAATCTTAGCGTCGACTTTGGTGAAACAATTGGAGAATGCTTTCTTCCATTGTTCCTGCCAGTTGTGCTCAATTAATATTTGCATCATGAATACATGTTTTTGCAATTTATATCTCTTCGGCCAAAGCCAAATGCATATATTCATGGCAATAATTTGCAACCATGCAAAGAAATATTGTTGATTAAATAAACTAACTTGAAAAAAGAAAATGGAAGAATCCTATTTCCCACATATAGATCAAAATAGAAAGATAGAAACTACAAGAGGGCATGAAGCATACCTAACAGCCTCCATGTTCATCGTACACACCATAGAAATGAGCATTTAAGTCGCTTACATTGTAATTCATTCCATTTGATATGCTCTCAACTTTCAGCATTTGAGGAGGAACTTGCAAAAATCAAGGTATAGCCACAACAACATCTTCCATCTCTAGTCTCCTACCACACATGGATGTAAGTGTTTGCCAGGAATCAAACTCTACACATTCCAAAACAATATATTACAAAAAAAAAAAAAAAAGGAGAAAAACTCATAGCAATGGCATCCTAGAAATTCATTGTAGCATTTCTTCAAACACATAGAAAGCAACTATTTCAAACCTCCTACAGACTTGAACCCAGCTCATAACCTGCAAAAATAAAGAGTTTAAATAAAAAAGTCATTTTTAAAATCTAAACACGAAAATAGAATAGATTAAAAGAAGAAGAAGAATGGCACAATAGAATAAACAATTGCCACCAAGAGTGTTGTAGCAGTGAATGAGTAAAATTAAAAAAAAATTGAAAAATAAACATTCAGTAGTCTCCAAATGAAATCCAAATAAAAAAATAGAAAATAAATATTCAGTAGACACCATAAATGCCCAGGTTTACAAAAATAAGAACTGAAAAAACATACCCAAAGTAAACAGGGAAAGACGAAAGCAGAGGAAAGAACTAAAATCAAAGAAAAAAAGCAAGACCAGCCAAGGAAATTCACTGACCCAATTACACAGTTAAGAGGGGATTGAAATTTTTTTGACAAAAATGCAGAGAATGGCACAAAAGTGGGCAAAGGAGCATGGTGAAAGGTAATTGCTCTTACCACTTCACCAAAAAAAAAATATGATAAAGTACATCATTCATCCATCACCTATTCACAAACTAAAATAAAAATGAGTCATGGGAGCAAAATATCGCAGGAAAAAAAGGAAGGAATGCTTGGTTCCCTGATACATTTGAGTTAGGTCAACAAAAAGAAAAAAAATAAAAAAAATAAAGGGAAAGGATGGTGATTTAGTGATACAATAAAAGAAAAAAACAAAAATATGAAGAGGAAGAGGAAGAGGAAGAGAGAGAACAGGAAAGAAAAAAGAATGAAATAAAGATCATCTCACCTAAACCCGAAATGAAATAAAATTTAAAAATAAACGGTGCGTTTAACTCAAAGAAAATTGAACAAAAAAAAGAAAGCAACGTGGATAGCCTTGTTTTGCAGAAAGAAAAAAAAAAAGGAGACGTGGATAGTCTAGTTTTGCAGCAAAAAATCTAAAATTTATCTTTTGTTAAACTATATGAGATTTATGACATTAAAATTGATTTTTTTAAAAAAAATTAGCATCTATATATTTTTTTAATGTAAATTTCAAGATAATTTATTGAAGCATAATGATAATATATATTATATTTGGCTTTAAACTACTTCATTAATGGCAATCTCAATAGCTTATGAAACAGTTGCTCTCAAGGAAGGATTGCAGATAGCAAAGAGAAGAAATATGCAGTAGGTAGTAGTTGAAACTGATTCACAAATATTAGTGGAGGAAATACAAGAGCAGAAGAGGAAGAAGCATAGGTGGAAGATCCTACCACTTTTAAAGGACATTTGAAAGATTAGAGAACATATACAAATGGCTAAAATTCTGTTAATATCACGAAAGGCAAACCATGCTGCAGATTGGATTGCAGTCCAATCAAAAAAGATGATGTGTCCCGAAAATTGGGTGCAAGTACCCCCATCATCTTTGGTGCACATACTGGATAAAGATGGTTTACCGGCCCCTCCTTGAGGTTATTGAAATGGAATCATATACATAAAGAGTTTGTGTAATCTCGTCTAAACTGTATGTTGATGTTGTTTTGATGTAATTCTATCATGTATTAAAAATATTCTTTGTGAAATGAAATTCATTTTTCGGGCCAAAAAAAAAAGCTTATGAAACGAAGTTACAGCTTACAAATGTTTTAGATTAAATGTAGTGAAATTTTAAAATAGAAAAATGAGAAACAGGTAACAGCAGCAGAAAGAGCTAAAACAACTGATTCAACAGCTACAAAGCTTGGGATCTTGCCCTTATCCTTCCTTGAGAAAAGGGCTTGCTACAATGGCAAATTGATTAGAAACAAAAGGCTACACAAAAACAAAACAAAAAAACAAAAAAAAAAAAAAAAAAGAATTGCAGTTGCCATTGCTTTATATTGGCTCACTGAATCCTTGTTTAAGGCCATGTTCTGCACCACTCCAAGCAGGCAAACTAAATTAAGCAATGCAGTAGTTGCCAAGAGAGTGAATAATGGAGAAGAAGAGGAGCCTCCAAACTCCATTATCTTCCTTTCATGTCGTTCCCAAACATCCTGGTCCTTGACTGCTACCTTTGCTGTGATCACAAATGCAGAATCAGAAAATCCTAGTGATTTAAATATGGTATCCATGAATCAAAGAGATAGGAACTTGTTCTTTTGTACAGCCACAATATTCTTTGGTTATTCCACCAGCCAAGGGTTGTGCCTCCCTCCAGACCAGAGAAACTCGATCAGGCTATAAGCAATTAAGCATACTTGGAAACTATGACATATGCATATGGTATAAACCAGTGAGTTGACCACTGGATTCACATAAAACAGGTTCAGCTAGGAATCAGGTAGTGGTCCCTTCCAGTTTTAGATCACATTTACATTAGAAACATAGTACTTTTTTGAAGTCCATGCAAATTTATATACAAACCAATCAGGCAACCAGTTAGAAGTCAAGTGATCCTGTCTTGTAGCTAACAAATATTGAAAGATTTTATGTTATCTAATTGTATAGAATTAGAATATGATCCTGTCTTATATCTAAAGAATAATTTAAGCACTAATCGTAACGTCCCAATTTTATGTTGTGTCGATCCGCTATAATATATATGTAAAAATTTAAACTCATATTTATAAAGCATCTTTTGTGATGCAAAAACGTGAAACTTTCGAATCAAAACGAACAATACCTCACGGATTAAATGCGGGTCTCCACACTAATGATCTTGTCTCATAGCTCAGTCTTAATTGTCTGGTTGTGGTGTTTTAGAATCCCAAAGGGACATAGGGTATCCTTTATTTCTTCAAATCATGGAGTGACAGTTACAGGAAAATTTTAAGTGAAGAATGTAAAACAAGTACAAGATAACACAGCTAATACAATTGATTTGATAGCTATGGAGTTTGGCATCTTGCCATTGTCCTTCCTAAAGAAAAGTCCTTCATACAAAGGCCAGTTGATGAGAACCAGAATGGCACATAGAACAACTTGCAAAAGCATTGTCTCATAAACTCTAGGAATACTCTCATTCATGATTACTTTCTTCATAAATCCAGCCAAGCAAACTAAATTTATCAATGCAATTGTCGCCAGTGTAGTGAACATCGGAGAGGAGGCTCCGAAGTCCATTATCTCTTTGACATATCGGTTATAGACTTCCTGATCAGAAACTTTGGCTGTGATTACAAATGCTGAATCAGAATTTAGTCCTAATGATTTTGCAATGGTGTCAATGAAGGCCAAGAGGTAGGAGCTTGTCCTTTTGTAAAGCCATATCCTTTGATCATTCCACCAACCTAGGATTGTGCCACCACTCCATAGAAACTCCGCTAGGCTATACGTGTACTTCGAAATTGCAACATATGCAAATGGAAGAAACCATGGACTTGACAACTGGATTTATGTTCATAATACGTAAATTCAGTCAATCACTGTCATTTTGTGAGAAATGGATTAAATTTTTAAAATTTATCTGAAAAAATGAGAATGAAAAGTAACATTACCTCGGGGAACAAAGAAATGCCTCTTAGAAGATGAAGGGAAGGAACAATAGAGTAGTATAGAACAGCTAAGCAGTTAGAGGCCCAGAAGCAGTAACAGCAATATCCTAGCTGAAGGCCTAAGCTAATCTTTCCATTGGCAAACCAAGCTGGACTGTATTTGGAAAGTAAAATCTGAAAGTCACCTTCAGACCATCTCTTGTGCTGCACCAGTATCTGAGCAAGTGTGGTTGGTGCAACTCCTAGAAAAGCTTTCTTTTCAGGATTGAAATACACTGATTTCCATCCACGGCATTGGATTGATAAACCTGTGATCACATCTTCAACTGGACACCCATATTTCAGTCCCATCTGAAAATTAAACATGCATTAAGCTGAGAGTAAGTGGCTATGTTACTTGGACTCGGGTGTGAGTGTCGGACACGGGTATGTTTGATTTATTCTAAAAATTTTCATGTATTTGGAGGATCCTTGGGGGATCATATCCCCATAACCATGTCTGAATATGCGTCGGACACGGATGTCGGACACGGATGCTTCCAGAAAAATGAAGAGTCGAAGTAACATAGATAAGCAGTGTATATTAAATATACACTTTCATGTGTGCTTGAGTGAGGGAGAGTAAGAGAGAGATGTAATGTACCTCCTTTCCCCACTCAGTGTTCTCTTCATAAGTACAACTGGCAAGGACCTTTGATTTTTCTTCCAATACGCTTGCAGTTTCTTCCCTTTCTCTGTCTTTTTCTATTCTGAATTCACTGTCAATTTCCCTGCTAAACTTTCTTCCACATAGTATATCTCTTCTGTGAAAGCAGCCAGTTCCAACATAAAGGGGGCCTCCATAGCCATCCAAACCATGGAATTCCACCTATCATTTTCAATATTAACAGAATTCACATTGAAACCAATAAAACATTCATTGGAGTCATAAAGACTGCTAAAAAGAGAAAATTCTTGTATGAGCATAGAACATTATATGAATACTTACCTCGCTAAGTACTCTTAATGAACTGCTATATAGTTCATTCTTGGTAGTATTGTCAAAATTTTGCGGAAACTGTACATAAGCAATCTCATGGCCCTTTTTCTCATCCATGAAGAAGCAAAGAGCATCCTTCACAGCAAGTGAATTATTGGAATACATATCACAGTCCACATTTAGAATAATCTGGCCATTGCTAATTTCTGATGATACCCTTATCTGCATTTCGAGTTATGACGGCATCAGATGAATCAAGGATATATAGGTTCTTAAACTATTAAATAATTATAAAAAATAAATAAATAAAAAACATAACAAATGTATGTGTTTGCAAGAGAAAAATTGCATGTTGAAAGCCAAAATACCAGTGCATTCATGGCTCCAGCTTTGAAGTTATGCAGATATTGGGGTCTCTTCTCCCGAGCCAGATACACTAAAGTTGGTAATACACATCCTTCACTATCCTTGGCATTTGGGTCTTTCCCATCAATCAATATCTGTCAAAATTTAGTTATGCAAACAAATTTATACTTGAATTAGTTCAAAGTGCTTTAAGTACTGTTAGTTTATCAGTAAATAATAATTGATGTTTCAACTTTCACATACTTGAAGAATGGTGTCATGATCATGTCTAGAAGAATATGAATCCCATTGAGAAAATCCTTTATGTCTCAAGTGTACTTCTTCAGGGAGACGGCCTAGCTTGGCTGCATTTTCGACTTGGTTCTTCATGTCTTCATACAATTTCTATAGAGGAAGAGTAGAAGCATAAGATTTAAAACACACTTCAAAAAAATATACTAAGACTTGCTCCAATCTTGACCCCCCAAATCCAAAACTTTAGTAAGTTAAAGGAGCATTTAGGGTAGCTTCTGTTTGTTATTTATTGACATAAGCTTGGCAATAACTTAACATTTGAAACCAATTAACAGTAGTCAATGATATCAGTTTTAGATTGGTACAATAATGGGTTGGATTTAAGCCATAACCTTTACAGTGCAGTTTACTGCCCAAAGTCAAATATTTTGAAATAAAAAATATTAAAAAAAAAAAGATTCCTTTATCTGTTGTAATAAGACAAATATATATAAAGGTCTTATCTCTATCTTTTTATTTTTCAACACCAAATACGTCATGGATGAGCTTTTCTTACCCAACAAGTTGTTCACAGTAAGAAAGATAAAAGGGAAAACCAGTAAAGAAGTCTATTAATTACCTTTATAATTGCTAATTCTTTAGCCTGCTTGGAGTCATCTGAAATAGAAATGGAGTCAAAATAAGCCGCTGGAGATCTTGGTTCCAAATTGAATTTTTTGCAGAATGGTATCCAATATTTTGCAAACTGAGAGGCCTCTAATAGGGCATAGAAGGTAAGATGTGAACCGGCATCATCGGAGAGATACACACTAAGCTTATCCGGTGGGTAGTCATAGGCCATAACTGATAAAACGGTGTTAATAACCATCATTGGTGGCTCAATCACAGGATCCGCCGTGCACACGAAAATATCCACTGCTGGTAACTCATTTTCATATCTGATTATATACACACACAAAAAAAAAAAAAACAAAAAGTGTTTAGATGAAACAAGATTGAAAGGTATAGAAAAAGGGTGAAGAGGAAACCTTTGGGAGAGCCTGTCTTTGAAGGTTTGCCTATAGACAAGGTTCCAGCGGTGTGCTTGAGTGAGGAACCAATAAAAACCAAACCAGAGCTCAGCTGCAAGCAAACCAATCCAAACCAATCTCCCATCTTCTCCTTCGCTTGGTATATGACTCACTCTGTAAGCCCAAATCGAACATATACCGACGAAAATAGACCCTGCAAAGACTCTGTAAAGGCTTCTTCCTTTTGCTCTCTTTGTCTCAAACAAAGGGAAGTATCCATCATTTCCCATCTCTCTCTCAAACTGTCAAACATAGACAACTATCTATCTGTCTGATTATAACATTTCCAAAGGCTTTTGCCAAAATCAAATGAAAAGATACTTCATATACTCCTCACAAAAAAAGTCTTTTGAGAAATATATATTATATAGTCAACAAGGTGCATTATTATGACTCCCAGAGCCCCTTTATGGCTGATAATTTATTAATTTATATCTACAAATGTTAGTGTTCACATCATTTTTCTGATTAGTATATGTAAGAAAGGTACGATATCACCTAGTAGTGAACCTCCAGCCAGAAGAAAAGTGAGATTCAAACTCTTTAAACATATCTCTATTGCACCTACTTTAATTGCAATAACTTTTAGGTTTAAACTTCAAGTAGTACTATAAAAATACATTGAAATTAGTTACAATTGTGATACCCAAAAAAACACAACCTTCTTGTTACTCATTAACTTAAATAAATGTCCTACAAATGATCCTCCAAATATATGAACAAATATTAAAAAAAAATTAAACATACCCATGTTAGACAGATATTTGAATCCGACATTCAACTTGAGTTCGAATAACATAGCATTAGACCTGACAATCAATGTATTCGTATCGTGTTCATATATTTTTACATATTATAATCGTGTTTAGGGTACTATATATTTATATAAATTTTGATACGTTAATAATTCTAGTTATATAGATCTTGACACGTTCGTGTATTCATGTTGTATTCGTATTTTAATTATTTTTTTCGTATCATATAATCTTATCGTGTCCAAAGTTGCCCGGTTCATATACATATAATTTATAATGATAAATAGTAGTAACTGCTTGTATAACTCATTTATAAAATCTGATATGCAAAAAATGTAATAATTTATTCTTTGAGTATGAATCAATCAAGGAAACAAGTTACATAGTAAAAGAAAATCAGAAAAGAAAAGCACGAAAAAATTAATGCAAGAAAATAAAGCAGGTACAAGCAGAGCAAATACAATAGATTTGATTGCTAAAGAGCTTGGCATCTTGCCATTGTCCTTCCTCAAGAAAAGGCCTTGGTACAAAGGCCAATTGATCAGAAGCAGAAGGCTGCAAAGAAGGATTTGCAAAAACATTGTGTCATAGAACCTAAAATTGCCTTCATTAATGAACACTTTTTTCAGTAATAATCCAGCCAAGCAAAGTAAATTCACCAAACCACTTGTTGCCAATATAGTGAACATTGGAGAGGATGCTCCAAACTCCATTATCTCTTTCAAATATCGGTTGTGGACATCTTGTTCAGAAACTTTGGCTGTGATTACAAATCCTGAATCTGCAGAAAATCCTAGTGAATTTGCAGTGGTGTCAATGAAGGCAAAGAGGTAGGAGCTTGTTCTTTTGTAAAGCCATATTCTTTGATCATTCCACCAACCAAGGACTGTGCCACCTAGATCTGGCAATTCATGTATCCGTATCGCGTTTGTGTATTTTTTTCGTATCATAATCGTGTTTAAAATATTTTATATTTATATAAACTTTGATACATTAATAATTCGTATTATATAAATTTTGAGAAATTCGTGTATTCGTGTTATTTTTTCGTATCGTGTTTTTAGTTATTTTTTTTCGTGTCGTGTAATCGTCCAATATTGCCGGTTCCACCACTCCTCAAAAACTCAGCTAGGCTATAGGTGTACTTGGAAAACATCACATAGGCAAATGGAATAAACCATGGACTTGACATCTGGATATTTTTTAAATATACATAAATTCAGTTAATCCAATCTAAGTCAATCAAAGAGAAATGGATTCATTTTTGAAATATGCAAATGACTGAATGAGGGAAAAAAAGAAGATATACCTGTGGGAACAAAGAAATCCCTTTTAGAAGATAAAGGGAAGGAACAATGGAGTAAAAAAGCAGTGGCAGGGAGTTAGAAGCCCAAAAGCAGTAACAGCAATATCCCAGTTGGAGGCCTAAGCTAATCTTTCCCTTGGCATACCAAGCAGACTGTAGTTTGAAAGCAAAATTTGGAAATCACCTTCAGACCATCTCTTGTGCTGAACTAGTGTTTGACCAAGTGTGGTTGTTGCAACTCCTAGAAATGCCTTCCTTGCTGGATTATAATACACTGATTTCCATCCCCAGGATTGAATTGATAAACCTGTGATCACATCTTCAACTGGAAACCCATATTTCAATCCCATCTGCAATTTAATTAGTCATCTAATAAGCTCAAGTAAGTTTGAATACATGAATGTATGCAGTGTGCTTTATGTGAAGGTTAGAGGTAAAGAGAGTTACCTCTTTTACCCATTCAGTGTTGTTTTCATAAGTACAACTTGCAAGGACCTTTGAATTTTGCTCCAATTCATGAGTGGTTTCTTTTCTTTCCGCATTTCTTTCTATCTTAAATTCATTTGTCGATCCTCGAATGAACTTCCTCCCACATAGAGTATCTCTTCTGTGAAAGCAGCCAGTTCCAATATAGAGAGGACCTCCATATCCATCCAGACCATGGAATTCCACCTTTCATTTCCAACCATTTTTTAAAAAAAAAAAAAAAAAAAAAAGATTAAAATCACATAAAATGGGAGGCAATAGAACTAAAACAACATGCTTTTGTTTGAGCAGAACTTAGTTAGATCAATACATGCCTCATTAATTACTCTCATTGAATTACTATATGCTTCATTCTTGGTAATGTTATCAAAGTTCTGGGGAAACTGCACATAAGCAATCTCAGAGCCTTTTTTCTCATCCATGAAGAAGCAAAGAGCATCGCGCACTGAATGTGAATTATTTGAGTACATATCACAGTCTACATTCAGAATGATCTGCCCATTGCTAATTTTTTATGATATCCTTATCTGCAGGGTCGAATGAATTGAGCTGTTAGGATTGTTGGCAACATAAAAATCAAGGACTAAAACAAAAAAGACTTTAGTTTGTATCATATTTTCATCTTCACCCTATCCTAGACAGACTATCAAATGATTAGAAAAAAGACAATATTGCCACACACAAAAAAAATGAGTCAGCTTTTGAATTACCAAGGCATTCATAGCTCCAGCTTTGAAGTTATGGAAATGTTGGGGTCTCTTCTCACGAGCCAAGTATACCAAAGTTGGTAACCTACATCCATCCACATCTGTGGCGGTTGTCTTTCCCATCGATCAATATCTGGCGAAAAATGGAGTTATTCAAAATCAGTACTAAATTCTTGAAAAATGCTATAAATGGTGCTTATCATTAAATAAAAACGTGGCATGTCACTCTATGTTACTCGGACTTAGGTGTCGAACTCGGGTATGTTCAATTTTTTCTAAGATTTCCATGTATTTGGAGGGTTCTTGGAGGATGATATCCTCATACTCATGTCCTGATATACGTCGGACACGGGTGATGGAAACGGGTACTTCAAGAACAATGAAGAGTCAGAGCAACATAGATGTCACTTACTTGAAGAAAAGTGCCATGATCACGTTGTGAAACATATGAATCCCATTGAGCAAATCCCTTATGTTTCAAACGTATTTCTTCAGAGAGACGACCTAGCTTGGTTGCAGCTTCTATTCGATTCTCCATGTCTTTGTATAATTTCTACAGGAAGGCAAAGATTGAGATTGTCAGCTTATTAAAGATTGAATCAAAATACATTGAGGACTACAAGCGGATATCAGAAGCTTACTTTAAGTCCTTTTCTAGTAAAATGGTTCCAAGGAAATTAGGAAAGATTAGTACCTTAACAGTTGCTAAATGATCTTTAGCCTCTTTGGTGTCATGTGAGTCAGAAATTGACTTGAAATAAGCAGCTGGAGATCTTGGCTCCACATTGAATTTTTTGCAGAAAGGTATCCATTGTTTAGCAAACTGAGAGGCCTCAAAGAGAGCATAGAAGGTAAGAAATGAACCGGCATCATCGGATAGATACACACTAAGCTTCTCTTGTGGGTAGTCATAGGCCATGACTGATAAAACAGTGTTAATAACCATCATTGGTGGCTCTATTAATGGATCTGCTGTGCACACGAAAACATCCACTCCAGGCAAGTCTTTTTCATATCTGATTAAATAAAATTTTTAAGAAAATTTGTGTCAAAAACACAGAGTAATATAAATATACATTCAAAAGGTTCTCTCCATTGCTGATATGCAGACTAGTAACTTCAATTTATGATGGATTAGAATAGAATCTAGTCTCCAGCAATTTATTTTAAAGCAAGAACCAAAACTTGGTGAAGATTAGTGTTAGTATAGGCATTTGAATATGAATAAAGCAAAGATTTTTGAAGAGAGGGAACCTTTGAGAGAGCCTGTCCTTGAACATATGTCTATAAATGGGGTTCCAGCGGAGAGCTTGAGTGAGTAGCCAGTAAAAACCAAACCAAACCTCAGCTGCAAACAAACCAATCCAAACCCATTTCCCACCTTCTCCATTTCTTGGTACATGACTCACTCTATAACCCCAAATAAAACATATTTCCACAAATAAAGTGGCTGCAAAGAGTCTGTAAAGGGCTATGCCTTTTGCTTTCTTTGTCTCAAACAAAGGACGGTAGTACGCTTCATTTCCCATCTTTCAAACAAACTTAATTAGAATTCAGCAAATAATTTGATGATGTTGGGATCCATGCATTAATCTGTTTGTCTATTTATAGTTAAATTTTTGGATTTTACTTTTGGACAAAATCATTGGCTGCCAGAAGAAGTCAGCCGTCTATTAAGAATTATTGTATATGATCAGGTCAACAGGGGCATGTCTCGATCAAGATGGCCTGGCTGTCATTTTATGGCAAAAGATTTAAGATTGTATGCATTGATGCAACGCAAGCATGAAATTCATAATAGAATCGTACACATGATGCAAAAGGGTACTCAATTAGTATTATTACTTTGTAGTAATTCTCAAATTGGTAGACAGACAACGATCGAGTTGTTTGTTATAGCCGCTTCTAGGACAGGAATTAATGTTAAGCTTTTTACCAATTGTTGGGAGTCTCAATTGGAAAAAAAAAAAAAAAAAAAAACTCGATTGTCAACTAAATAGATCTTCTTGGCGGCGCCACGGACCATATCTTCTTTTTTTTATTTGATATAAATTATATAATTGAATGGATTGGGTGAGGTGAGGTGAAGTTTTCAATATTGGAATCAAAGTTGGATTTATTTTTTAAACGGTTTTTTTTTTTTGTGTCAAACTTGGCCATTTATCCCATGTGGCTGTCGGCAATTTTCGTCTGCAGTATTTAAACCTATTCAAAGAAGTTTCGTAATTTTAGGAGTTTGAATTCCACTTTTTCGAATTATTTTTCAAAATTGCAATTTAGTAATTTCGAACTTTGCCTATTTTCATTTCAACCCCGATTTTTAGATTATTTTTTTCCAATCCATCCTATCTAATATAAAACTAAATTTTGAAAGTTTTCATAATTTTTCGAGCTCGTTTCTTTTTTTTTTTTGGATTTTTCTCTAAAATTGTGGATTAATCTCTCGAATTTAGCCTATTTGCATTTCGACTCCATAAGTTAATATAAGTCAGATACATGTGAGATATGTACCTTAAAATCACTTGGGCAGTTTTGTCCTAAAGATACTTGAAAAGGTAAAAAAAAAAAAAAAACTTTATTACAAGGAAATCTTCAAAGATCTCTTAAATCAAACGCAATAAATTTCTAGCAAGCTCAAAGTTGATAATATTGGCATGAGATCTTGCCTTTTGCTCTTCACGCATACCGTATCTCGATCCGCACATCTACAAGTGTCACGCCATTTTCTTTGGTATATGGAATGGAGGCAGTGCTACCTATTGAGGTTGAAATCCCTTCCCTTCGTGTTTTGATGGAGGTTGGATTAAAAGAGGCAGAGTGGGTTAGAGTTTGTTATGAACAGTTGAATCTTATCAAAGAGAAAAAGCCCCCAATTGATAAAGAATGAGTAAACAAGGATAGTCCAAGGCTCAGTTTGAAGTGAATCCAAAAGAAGAGTCGATTGGAGAAAAATGGAAAAACATGCCTAACAAATATAAAACTTTTTTGACCATTTTGCCATTAACGGGAAAAAAAGCCCTTAATACGTAAAACACTCGAGCCGATCCCGAGCTTTTTCTCTATAAGACAATCTCCAAATCAAGTTTAACCTTTTGAGCATGTTTAATATCACCCACTCAAGCTATTCGGACACGAATATGCAAACGTGTCAAAATTTATATAAAACGAATTATTAACGTGTAAAAATTGTATAAATTTATTATATTTTGAACACACAAAAAATTGAACTCGTTCTGCTTCTCAAATGAGTCGAGCCCCGAGATCATCGTCGAGATATTTTCCTTTTGTTTTGAATCGAACTCGTTCTGCTTCTCAAATGAGTCGAGTCCCGAGACCATAATATCAATTAACTTTGTATTAATCATATTCATTGACTTAGTGACTCGTCAAGCTAGAGATAAATCCGGTGTAAAGAGAAATGGGACATCTAAGAAGAAAAAGAAGATATTCAAGCCGTGACTTATGGAAGGCAACAAGCATGAGGTTTTCCCCCATACCCCATGTACCTGCTTGGTACCAGATGTCTCACCTACTTCGAGCTTCCCATCCTTGGTTGTCCCTTCTATCATCTCTTTTGAGATTACCATGTTCGTGGGGTCCTTCGTGACGTTACCAACGAGTTCATATTTTTTAGAAAGAGCTTAAATGAAAAGGTAAAATTTGTTAATTGAAAATTTACTTATATTATTATATGTATTTTTATGTATTTTTTTTATTTTTAGGAATTATTAATTTATATATTTATTGGACACAAAGTGACTAATTTGAACAAATTAAAGAGGATAGAAATGAAATTTGAAATAATTGGATTGAATAGAGGCGAAATGGGAGATGGAAACATTAGAAGGGCTAAATTGAACAAATTGAAATTTTAATTTTTTTGGGAAAATATAAAAATCATTAAAAATTGGACGAAAATATAAGAATCAATTTGAATTTGAAGTCTTCATCAAATTTTTTTTTGTTGTTCTAACAGTTAACAATTTGAACTTTTGTAATGTCCATTCATCTGTAGCTGAATGGGTGCATTAAGAGGTCGTTTTGATAATGGGACAATATGCTTATGATTTTGCTTCTTAAAAACCCTTTCTTTTTCTTCGAATTCAGACCAAAAAAGTTGATGCAATTGATTCAGGCATGACATTTTTTGGAGATTTGCTAAACGAAAAGACCAGATAAATTAATCATCCAGCCACTCATAGTTCAGTGGGGCAAGTTGAAATGCCAAACATGGTTAGGCTTAATGGATTAACCAAATGGTAGATATCATCTCTACCATCTTAAACTCAACCATGGATTATATATATATAAAAAGATGATATTATTAATATATTTATTGAAAATGTATGGTAAATACTACATGAATTGTTCTATTTTAAAGGCAAAAGGCATGCCAATGAAGCTAAAACTATAGATTTGAACATGACTGAAGCCGGTATGCTGCCTTTATCCTTACGAAAGAAGAGTGCTTCATAGACTGGTGCATTCACAGCAACCATAAGCCCACAAAGAATAACCTGAGAGATCAACTTTTCTATTTCTAAACCCCAAAAATACATCTTCACTACCCCAACTAAACTGAAAAGGTTTAGCATTGCCAATGTTGCTATTACAGTAAACATAATCGAGGTGCTCCCGAAATCCATAATCTCTTTCTGATACCTCTTTGAGACATCCTCAGTGACTACCTTGGCCGTGATGCTAAATGTTGTTTGAGATAATCCCAATTGCCTGACTATGCAATCGATGAAGGCAAAGAAGAAGGAAGTTGTCCTTCGGATCACCACTATCCTTTGCAGGTTCCACCAAGCTTTGATTGTACTTCCACAACTTAAAGCCTCAGCTATGCTGTAAATATTCTTGGCTAGAAAGACATATGCAAAGGGTATAAACCATCTGCTTGAAACCTGAGACCAAAATTTTTGCACCAGTTTATAATCTGTGGACTTTAAAAAAATGGTTATGGAAGGCAGAAAATGTAGGAATTATTGCCTTCTATAGCATAGTACGTAGGAATACAGTATGTGTTAAGGGTTATCTATTTACCTGTGGGAATAAGGGTATGCCTTGGAACAAAGAAAGGGGAAGAGCAATTGCATAATAGAGGTTAGGGAGGGAAAATGGAGCCCATAACAGATAAACAGAATATCCCATTTGAGCACCCAATTTTATCTTCTTATGCCCGTAGATAAAAGGACAATATTTGGACAAGAAAATTTGGAACATTCCATCAGACCACCTAGTGAACTGAACAAGAGCTATGTCCAAGGTAGGTGGAGCAACACCTTGAAAAGCCGTATTATCTGGATTGTAATAAACTGATTTCCATCCCTTGCATTGGATTGTCAACCCAGTAACGATATCTTCAACAGAACACCCATATATTAATCCCATCTGCAGAATCATTCAAATCATCATTTTCACAACTCAAATTCATCCAAGAAACAAGTATTACAAGAAGATATATATATATATATATATATATATATATATATATTTACCTCTTTTCCCCATTGAGTTCCCTTTTCATAGCCACAACTAGCAACAACTTTTGATGCTTCTTCCAATTCATTTACTGTTCTGTTATCATTCTTTCTAGTTTCCGAATTCCATAATCCTTTATATTCCTCGGAAAACTTGCTTCCACAAAGACTCGCTCGTCGGTGAAAGCAGCCGGTGCCACAGTACAAGGCTGCACCAAAACCACCCATTCCAGGAAGTTCAACCTTCAAATCATCAAAGCAAATCAGTCAAGAACATAGACCAAACATTTCCAATTTCTTAAAATCAAAAGGTTTTGTACTAATCCTCGGTTTTGTTAGTAAACACAAACCTTATTAAGTACTGGGGAACAATTTCCATAAAGATCATTCTTGGTAATATTATTGTATTTCTGTGGATGCTGCACATAAGCAATCTGATGGCCTCTTTTTTCATCCATGAAGAAACAAAGAGCCTCTTTTATTGAGTCTGCATTATTTGCATACATGTCACAGTCCAAATTCAAAATGATTGCTCCATTGCTTATCTCTGATGACACTCTTATCTGCATCATTGAAATTATTTAGTATATTAACTGCTAACAAACATAATAAATTTTGTTCTTGTCTACCAAAAGAGTAGAAAAAAAAGTGTTCTTTTTCCACCAAAAAAGTAGCATTCTTGTCTTCAGATGTCAATTGGAGGGGATGGATCTGGTTTTTCGGATTTGACATTCGGGTTATTCAAATCATTATGTTCAGATTATTTTGATACAAATTGTTGAGTTTTAAAATCAAATCAATCTAATTTTTAATCATTTCAAATTAATCTTTTGGGGTTCGGATCAATTCAAATTCTGATCCTTTCAAGTTTCAAGTCATTAATTTTTTTAATCAAATTTGACGCATTTTTTGTTTAGTAAAATTGAATTACCAGTGCATTCATTGCTCCTGCTTTAAAGTGATGAGGCCAATCTGGTCTCTTCTCTCGTGCCATGTAAACCAGTGTCGGCAATCGACATCCATCACTATCTACAGCATTTGTGTCTCTTCCATCAATGACAATCTGAAAACAGAAAAGCAAAAATTAAAAAACAAAATTAGAAAATTCTCAAGATAATCAATTTTCTAAAATCTTTACAAGGTGAAAAATATGTGTATGTGTTTGTTTACCTGCACAATGGGCTGATGATTCTGCTTAGTTACATTAGAATTCCACTCTGAAAATCCTTTGCGTTGATTCTTTAGTTCTTCAGGAACAATTCCTTTACTGGTAACTACTTCAATTCGTTTCTTCATCTCTTCATATTGTTTCTTCAAAACAAAAACAACAACAATTAATCTTGTTATTAGAAGCATTTTTTTTATCATCATGAGTAAATTTCAATCTTAAGAACAATTAAAAAAAACCTTGATAAACCGCCATTGTTCAGCATTTGCAGTGTCTACATGCACATCAAAATTGTGAGTAAAGTAAGCCTCAGGGGACCTTGGTTCGACATTGAATTTCTTGCAAAATGGAATCCAATGCTTAGAAAAACGAGAGGCCTCCAAGAGGGCATAAAAGGTAAGTTGTGATCCACCGTCATCAGAAAGATAGACACTTAATTTTTCAGTAGGATAATTCAAGGACATCACTGATAAAATGGTGTTAATCACCAAAGTTGGTGGCTCTAGTGTAGGATCCGCCGTGCAAACAAATATATCCACCACTGGTAACTTGTCGTAAGAGCTGTGAATTTCATGAAATAAAGTAAGACTTCAAGTAAAACAAAGATTAATATTAAGAATTTTATTAACGAAATTAACTAGTCCGCTGTTATGGTCAATAATCAATAGTCAATGGTTTGCTAGTTAAACATTAAACTTTTAATTTTAATGATAAGATTCAATCATAAAATTTTCAAATAAAAAAAACATGGTTTTTGCTTTACTTGAATCTTATTTTGTTTTTTTTTTTTGTTTTTTTAATTAAATCCAAGTTAAAAGCTGATTGCCATTTGAAGACAGCCATCGAATTTTATGGAGTTGCACACTCTCCAAGAATTTTTTTTTTTTTTAACCATCTTTTACCCATCACTCTCCAAAGGTTTAGGTTCAAACTTTTTGTTTAGTAAAATTAGTATTTTTTTTTTGTTAAGTACAAAGTTAAATCTATATGCCAATTTATTAACTTTAAACTATGCATCATTAAAAAACTACTAATATTTAATTACTACTTTTGTTTTATATCTTCTCTCAAACACGTACACTTGCTTTGAACATCTTTCTATTTTTTACACTTCAAATTTTGACTTTAAAAATTACAATAAGGAGTCAAAGATTCAAAGTAAGAATTAATAAAAATATTTTATTAACAAATATTTTAAGAATATTTTTTGAAATTATTATATATAATAATATATTTTTTTTAAATATTAAAAATAATAAATAAAATTATTAATTATTATATTTAATATATTATTATTATTATAAATAATATATTAATTAATTTTAAAAACTACGTTAATAACAATAGTTAGCAAAACTCTTAAAAAATAATAGGAAAATATTAATTAATATTTAATGAGTAGTTATATTAATTAAAGTAATATATATAAATAAAAATATAATTAATGTATTATTTTTTATTAAATTTAAAATATATATATATTAAATTAAAAAAAATTAAAATGATAATAAATAATTTTTAACTTATGCATCAATTAAGCGTACCCAAAATACTAAATAAAAAGTTTTTGGCCGAAATTAAAGGACAAATTTTTTCCAACCCAAAAAAGAAGCTAGGATGAAGTAAGCATAGAGTTAGGAGTTAGGACACTAGAAGAAAGGCTTTCTGTAAACCAACTTTTCAGCTATGCTTCTTCTCCAAACTTGTTTTCTTTAACAATGGTGATAACCGGATCTTCCACCGGACATTTAACACCAAAAAAAAAAAGATAAAAACGATGGAGAAATTACCTTAGTTTGAGAGGATAGTAACGAACAACATTCCAACGAATAGCTTGAGTGAGGATCCAGTAGAAACTGAAGCCGAGTTCGGCTATGAACATTCCGATCCAAATCCATCGTCCTCTCTCTCCAGCTCTTGGGATGTTTGTAAATCTAAACACCAATATCAAACATATGCCGATGAATATTGAGGATGAAAACAGCCTTAAAAAAGCAAGCCTGCCGCCCTTTGCTTCTTTGGTCTCAAAAAGACCCAAACCTTTCTCTTCTACTATTTGCTGTGTTCCAACCATCTCTCCCTTTCTCACTAATCTAATCCACACACAGCAGGTAGCTAAGGGATATATATATATATATATATATATATACAGAAAGGAATATTTGACTAAGACTAATATATATAAGGACAAATAATTCTCTCTCAATACTTCAATTATTTATAAAAGTAAATAGTATATTGATTTTCCCCCATTATCTTTAACTGATAAATAATAATTAATTAGAACGTGAACTTAGACATGTTCAAAAATTAAGTTATTCATTCTATTTAAATTAGATCGAATTTAGATAAATTTTTAATTCAGTTCGATTTGATTTGAATTATTGTTTATTCAATAAAAAATATTTTAAATTTAAATTTATTATAAAAATATTAATATAAAAATATTTTTTAATATTTTAATATTTATAAACAGTAAATTGGACCTATAGATCGACTTTGGATAAGAGAAGAAAAAAATCAAATTACAATCCAGCTCGGCTTGACCTATGGACAGATCTACATATACTCTTTCAGTCCTAATAAAATTATCATTTTTTTTCAATTTTTGTCTATTAAATTTTTTCAATTTTGATCTTTTATTATTTTATCTTTATTATTGATAATTTTTTTTGAATGAAATAGTTTCTAAATATATGTTTTGTAACACAATTTAACTGGGATGGAAAGTACCAATAATTGTAACTTTCTATTCGAAAATTGTATAGTAAATTTTTTGCTTTGACAAATTCCTTTGTATATGCAATATACATGGTACATTTAATTTTTCCAAATACAACTTACAAGTTACAACACACACTTAACTTCTCATACAGATTATAAATGTTGGTGTTTTTTTTTTTAATAAAGTTATTTTTCTTGTATGATAGTTTATGAATAATGACTTGCTTTGAGTCTAAATATAAATTTACTACAATATTCAATATATGTAATTGTGTACAATAATAGTGTATAAACAGATTTTTTTATAAGTAATAATATCAACAAAATAAAAGATATCATAAATTCAGTTATTAATTTCTAATGATTAAATTTTTTAATCATGATTTTATTGTAAAGAAAATTTTTTAAAAAAAAAAAAACATAAAACTAATCTTATACAATTTTTTTTTTTTTTTTGTTGATAAAACATGGTTTACTCCTATTAAAAACAACTAGGTATAAAATTTATATTTATATTTAAATTAATAAAATAATATTATATTATATCATATCATATCATATTTTTTTTACTATTTTACATAAAGATTAATGTATTGGCCCCTTGCTTTGGAATCCTGATTCCGTCTCTGACAGTAATAAATATTATATAAAATTTTTTTTATTATAATATAGTTAGGGATATTTCAATTTTCAAGTTTTGCTTAGGTTTAATCAATTTTTTTTTTTTTCTTCTTATTGTTAGTTTTTTTTTTAGATTGGTTTTCTTACTGTTGGTTAAATCAAAGGAAAAGTTGCTATAATCATAAACATGAATTTATTCAAAATTATTATTTTTGGAAATTTGTGGCAATTAGAAGAAGGTTCATACTTTCATCATTTATAGATTTAGTTCAAATTTAAGTTGAATTTGTCCATATATATACTGTTTTATTAATTTAGTAACTTTTTGTATAAATATAATACTTACTGCAGGATTAAGACATTATAAACGTGTTTAGGTGACGATCTAAGGATTTAATTAGATGTCTTTGCAATCTAATTATTTGGCTTTGCCTATAAAAGCTTGTCTTTTTTGCTTGGTTGTGAATGGGTTTTGTCGGCTAATTAATTTGTCAAACCTAATTACAAAGATAAAGTTATTGCAGGCATGTTTAATGTTTATTAAATTTTTATTTATAATAATATCTTTTTTCATTAAATGTGATAGTGGATATATAATTAATATATCGATATTTAATACATTAAAAATATTATTTAATAAATTAGTTTTAAAAAATATTCATTAATAAATAATTAAAAATTACTATAAATATGTTCCAAAAATATAATTAACACATATATATATATATATACACTTAAGATTTACGAAATTTTGCAACTATATATTAATTCATGGCTCTTAATTTGGGATTATTTAGAGGGATAAAAGTTTTTGTTTGATAATCAACCGTTGGTGGAATAGGCCCTTTTTCACAATTAATGTCAAATTGATATGACAATTTTGAAGTTAATGATGATCGATGGATATATATACGACATGATGGCACAGTGATTCATGATATATATTTTATGAGCACTTTCATCAGCCAGAAAATTTTAAAAATTTTAAAGCTTCTCGATCGAAACATATTGAATTACCCATCAATGTTTAAGTTTAATAATGGGAACATAATAAATTAAAGTATTGAATTACTAAAAGTTAAATATGTTTTGTATGTTCTTCGATGCTTTTCTTTCTATTTTTTTTTTTTATCTATTGTCAATATGGATGATAAAATGATAGCTTTAGTCTAAATATTGGAAGAAAAGCTAAAGGTTGGTTATATTTTAATTTTGTATACCCTAAAATCCAAAAAGGCAAAAGGGATAAATAATGAGATACTAATCTCTTCAAGAGAAAATAATATATAAAATTTTATTAACGAATGTTTTAAAAATATTTTTAAAATTAATATATTAAAAAAATATCTTTTTTCAATGTGTTTAAACTTTAAACTATCACATTAATTAAGAATTACTGCATACAAAGATATTGTTATAAATAGCATATTTAATAAAAGTTCTAATATAATTATAACACAAAAATTGTGTTTAACCCAAAGATTGTCATTAAAATGATGTGCTTGTGTTGTCGCATGACAACAATCTCCCACTCACCTAACTTAGACCTGATTACGGACCGAGTTTAAATATATCTGACTTGAATTATTATTTATTAAATAAAAAAATATTTAAATTTAATTATAAAAAATATATTAATATTAATATATAAATAATTTTTAAAATATTTTTTGAATAGTAAAATGGATTTTTAAGTCAGTTTGGATCCTGGGCTTGAGTAAGAAAAGTAAAAAAAATTCTGATCTCAATCCGATCCGACTCATGGACACCTCTAACCTAACCCATCATTTAGCAATAACAGTGCATCTGATATTTATAATTTTAAAATTTTTTTAAATATTTAATTTATAATATTTAAATTCTTTAATTATCCGTTTGTTATTAGAATATTACAATTCGAATTTGCATATGATTTAAATAATAATATCTGTCAGATATTCAAATTTATTAAATATTAAATTCATTAAATCAAAATTTTTTTAAAGATAAAATATAAAATTAACAAATATTAAATACGTAAAAAGATATTGAATTCGAATATCTAATATTATCGAATCAAAATCAAAATAAATTCGAATCTTAAATATCCAATAATTTTATATCTAAACTCGTTCTTTATCCTCTAAAAATATAAATCTAATTACGAAATTCAAAAAAATCAAATCAAATCAAATATTATTAAATTTTTTTATTTTTTTATAATTATTCATCGTCATCCTTATCCTCTTTCTCCATGTTGCCTTTTGATGTCGTGATGATGAATGCCCCTGTTCATGTTTTGGCTGTTGCAGAAACATGTCTAATCTCATCATCATCACCTTGTTCCAACTTTTTTTTTTTATTTTTTTTTATTTTATGCCTTATCTTCTTATATATTTATTAAAGTCTCGTTTAGCATTCTTTCTGGCATAACTTTTGAGGTCAAAAGCTGTTTTTCACAACAAACGCAATGCTAAACTGATAAAAAAAAATTGGGTTCTGCTGTTAAAACCATAGTTTGAAAAGCCAAACAAAAAAGCCAAAAAAATATAGCTTTTGGGCTTTAAAAGCTGGCTTTTGGATAAAATAACTTTATTATCATCACATCTCTATACTTTTATTATTTTAAACATATATTTTTTTGATATTTCAATTTACTACAACACTTTTTCACAGCAATGCTAAACATTTAAAAGTTTTTAAACCACACTTTTTCACCACAGTTTATAAACACACTTTTTTCAACTCAAGCTTTTTTCAAACCTAAGCTTTTTCCCACTCAAATGCTAAACTAGTCCTAAATAGAAAATGATGGTCTAATTGGAACTAGCTAGTAGAAAATTAATACTACAATTAAATTTAATAATTCATATATTCATTTTTTTATATTATAATCGTATTTTAAGTTATTATATATTTATATAAATTTTAATATATTAATAATTCATATTATATAAATTTTGAATGGTCGTTTGTTCATTCGTATCGTATTTATATTATTTTTTTTATATTATGTTTTGTGTTTGTTATAATTATTTTTTGATATCTTATTCATATCGTATAATCGTATTATATCTAAAATTAATTGATCAAACTACAAGTATGAAGCATAAAAGGGTTAAAGTATCTAGATCGTCTTTGTACTATAATCAAAAGTGCAATTTAGTTTTTGTATTATAAAAATGAGTAATTTAATTATTATACGTTTAAAACTAATGCAAATAAGTAAAATTGACAACAATTTTAATGAAAAATCGTCTAAATGTTGACGTAGATATGTGAAACTGACTGAATAGATGACTTTAAAAAGAAAATGATGACGTGCTAAATTTTTTTGTTCAGGTGGAATTTAAAAATTGATGACTTCGAAAAAAAATGCTGACATGTTTAATGTTTTTACAAATAAAGAAGGATTTGGGTAAAAAAAATTATATTTTTCTAAATTTCACTTGAGTAAAAAAATTTGACAAATCATATTTTGTTTAAGTCATCTTTTCTGTCAGTTTCACATATCTATATTAGTATTTAGATAATTTTCTATTAACATTATTATTAATTTTATTTTTTTTTATCAATTTTAATCTGATTAAATCATTTATTTTTATAATAAAAGATTAAAATGTATTTTTATTATAATACAAGGATTTTTAAATAGTTTATCGGGCATAAAAGTCTACTTGATTTTGACATGTCTCCAAGTCCAAGTGGCCAAGTTGCTTTTCTCTTCTATTGTTTTGTCTCATTATATTTGGAAAATTAACTCCTACACGGGTCTGCTTGATTTCTCCCTCTCTTGAAAATGATTGGAGACCAATTTTAGTAAAGATCGGCATTCCATCCAACATTTATTATCCATTTTTTCATAGGCTTTGACTTTTTTTTTAACCAAAAAAACTCTAAATAATTGCAAAACTGAAAATAAAACATAAACATACATATTGGGCATCTCGTTGGGTTTGATTTCTTGATTCTTGTATATTAAAAGATACATAAATAGCATGGTTCCAAATCAATATGGTTCCTTTATTATTACGATTAACACTATATTATTGGTATAATTATAAGTTATAATTTTTATATATATAAAAAAGATCGTAATTTGAAAAAAAAAAAAAAAAAAGATTGAAGATGTTCAGATTCGAATTTTAAATTTATTAAATATCACCTCTTAATTAAAGGTAATTCCATGGATCAATTGTATTAAACCTGTGTTGAACTATTTCTCTTTCTTATATTAAGTTAATTATTAATAATTAATTTGCATATGAAATTAAAGGGATTAATTTGTAGATGTCATAATACATTTCCTTAAGCTTCGTTCGGTGACTCCCCCAATGTAATGAAGAGTCACTCGTTTCGTGACGTAGCCTTGACGGATTTAAACAACGCTAATATTTCAAATACTAATATCGTTTAGATTTTATAATAATTTAGCTTTTAATTTCAAATACTAATATCGTTTGTCTAAAGGTTGGACTATTATCTACACACATCCAATTAATACATGTGTTTTGTTTTTCAAAAAATAAGGTTTGATCATATTTTTTTTTTCAAATGAAACATACCAACTATGTTCAAATTTTAGATTGAAAATTTTGAATTCAAATGATACTGTATCTTATTAAATTTAATTTATCAATTTCTTAATCTAATTTGTAAAGACATACATAGAAAAACGAACTCTTCTAAAATAAAAAGAAGCATGTTTATATATGGGCCAAGATGGGTTAGAGTTTAACTCGGAAAGAGCAATGTCCAAAAAGGCCATGTCGTAATGGGCCCATTAGACAACTTTGTTTAGGCCCACCAAATATTATACATTTGAATTTCATTATATTTTTTATATTTCAATATTCACCATTTACTGACGTGGCAATCCTAGTTTATCCCAATTTTAAACTCCCTTCACATGGCAACGCTTCTTCATCTAGTTTTTGTAAGACAAATCCACCCTTTAATACTAATCAAAATTACAGATTTCTTACTAAAGTACAAGCCCCCCAAAGCGCTATTCCTCTCTCTCTTATAATAATAATATATATTATCTGAACCCATAAAAAAAAACGAACTTTGGGTAGCTTCAAAGAAAAAGAGCAGCTGCGCTCCATTGGAGGTTGTTAAATTTTGATTTTGACCTTTTCTTTTCTTTTTATCAAATTCCTAGGGTTTTTTTTCTAAAGATTTTCATTTCAAGGTAAGTTCTTTTTTCCTCTATCTTTTCTTTTATTTTATTTTCTTTTCTTTTCCTTTCTGTTTTGTTTGTTTTATTCTTGCGTTGTTGAGTTTGTTTGCTTTTGTTTATTGAATGTAGCATTTTTCTAAATCCTTTGTTTTTGGAGCTTTAAGGCTTGGGTTTTAGCTTATAATTATTTTCAAAATGCTGACTTTTTGGTCAAGTAAGTGCTGTTTTTGAGTTTGTGGTGTTATTTTTTTAAGGTTGAATTGGTTTAGGATGCATGTTTAGCAATCTTGGAAGCTGTTTTAGTGGAAAGAAAAACATGGGGTTGATGAAAATGGAGTAGAACTTTTCTTTTTATTAGTTAGAACTACTTTTGAAAGCACTAGTAAGTAGTAAGTTTCAAGGCTATAAGCGTGATAAATCTTGCAAGGTTGAAACTTTTTGGCAATGGCTGGTTTGAGGAGAAGTAGTGGGGAATTCATTGTTATTCAGGCCTTTTGAAATAGTGGAATGCAATTGCTGGAGCTATCTTATGTGGATGAACCTCATATTAATACCAAATATGTTCTTCAGTCTTTAGTCATACATTGTTTACTTGCTGCTAGGTTTTTGAAAATGAGGCAAGGCAAGGAAGAAGCAATACGCAGTGTTGAACAGGTTGGTGTTGTTATCTGAACTGAAAGTTGGATTTACATATCATCTCTCTTTCTTCCTCTTGTTTAGAAACAAAAAGGAAAAACCTTTTTTCCTGGTTGTTCCTTGTTTTTTTTTATCTGGAGTTTTTATTTCTGTGCTTTAACAAAGAAAGAAAAATTAAGCTCCATCAGGCAACTCTGATATGTTATGGTTTATATGAACAGGCTATTGACTTGATTTCAGTGGTTAAGGAGATTCATGGTCTTAACTCTCAGGAGCTTAATAAGTTGCTAAGAGACTCTGAAAACTTTACCATTCACTTTGTTACTGAAAAAGGATTAGAAGTGAAGGTACAACCACCTCATATGCTATTGTTGTGGTATCATTCTTTTGCTTTTTCAGTGAAACATCTCATATTAGATTGTGTTATCTTTCAGATTGATGTGGAAAAACTTGCAGGATTTCTTCCTTTGCACCTTATTGCAGTGGTCGTGTCATCTGATAGAGATGAAGCCCTGCTTAGATATTTGTTATGTGGCATCCGGCTATTGCATTCCTTGTGTGAATTAGCCCCACGCCATACTAAGCTTGAGCAGGTTGCTCTTAGTAATACTCATCTGGTTATTTTTTATTCTGATAATTTTAGTTCTCTTTTTGTTCATTATTTGTTGTGTTTGCTCTTGCATATGACAAAGACTTACAGAAATTGAACTGCAAAAATGGGACATTCCTTTTCTATAAAATCCCCTTGCAGGAAACTCGGTACTTTTCAGTATTCTGTGGAAAAATTGTTAATACATCAAAATGAGGGGAAGGCAGGAAGAGGGATACTGTTAAATATTTCACTGCTTAGCTTTAAACTAAGGGCATTTGGTTGAATTGAACTCACTGCTCCCACAGAAAATAAAGTAACTAACCTAAGTTTCTTTACTTGTCTTCATGTTTCTTCATTTCAAGGTTTGGACTTAGTTATAAGAGTGGAAATTTTTGTTCGTTATAACTTGGTTAACTACTTATATTCTGCCTCCAGTTACCGTACTACTTAAATATAGGTAGCGAGCCACCCCAATCCCTTGAGATCCCCATAATCATTGATTAAGTCAAGATTAAATCCGCAACATCTTGCAAATTCTAAATGACTTTGCCCACAAGCCTAGTCTGTACCTTTGCTCTATGAAATGCCCTTTACCGTAAAGACACAAATTTGGATATTACAGATTGTACCCGTTGATTGCAGAGTCTCTTCTCTATCCTATAACTCACTCTATTGCTGTGGATGTCAATTTGAATTGGGTCTTCATTTCTCTCTTTTCATCAGCCTATCTACTACACAACAATTTTTTAACATTTTGGCACACTATGAGTTTCTTTCTCCTAATCTTTTTTCCCTTTATAATGTTCACAGATTTTGCTTGATGATGTAAAAGTATCAGAACAGCTGATTGATCTGGCCATTTATGTGCTGGTTGTTCTCAATGATTATAAACAGGTTTTTTTGGATCCTTTCCTTTATGTCTTATCTTCCAAAAATTTATTTTTATCTTTATTCAAACTTGTTTTCATGTTGTAGGACTTCCATGATTCAAGTCCTGTGCCTCTTTTGCATTCAGCACTTGTGGCATGTAGTCTGTATCTATTGACTGGATGTATATCTTCACAGTGGCAAGATCTAGCTCTAGTGATAGTGGCACATCCTAAGGTACAAGTTAATTAACATAATTTTGAGGGAAAATGGGCTGGGTTAGATAAAGTTCTTTATGGAATTGTTATGCAGGCTATTGCTTCTTTGGTTTATGTTCTTCTGTTCTTTACATGCCACTTCCTTAGCAATTCATGGAAATACTATAGTCTATTGAGTTATCCAGTCCAACATATCTATTCATCTTATTGACCCAAATTTCATTTTTACAGGTTGACATGTTTATGGATGTAGCCTGCAGAGCAGTTCATCTAGTTGTCAGGTTTCTCCAAAACAAGCTGTCTACTCAGCATACTGATATTTGTGCCAAGTCAAGTCCAACTGCTGAATCAATGGTTAACTATCTTTGCCAACAATGTGAGGCTTCTTTACAGTTCCTTCAGTTATTGTGCCAACAAAAGCCGTTTCGGGAGCGCTTACTGAGGAATAAGGTTTGCATATTAGCAGTTCATTTATCTATTCATCTGATATTAATTAATGTATTACGAGGTATTACCGTTATTATTTTCTTTTACTAAGGAACAATTTCTTGTGACCAAAACTCTTACCCATGTTATAATCAGATTCTTAACTGCAGTTGCTTGTGGAAGACTAGAGAGAGATTATTAGTGAAAAGAAACTTAGATCTAAGATGTTAAAATTTTCATTTAGGCAATAAAAAAAAAGATCATCATAAATTGTCGATGTTTGTATGGAAGATCTTTACGAGATCCATTTTAAGTTTTGAGTCCTGTTGACTCTACTTATTGAGATTATTATTGTGACCTACTGGGATATATTGAAGTTTTAAGCAGACCAATGGGATCTTGTTTTGTGGTACTTCTTCAGGAACTATGCGGAAAGGGTGGTATTCTTTTTCTGGCTCAATCCATCCTGAAGTTACATGCTCCGTATTTTATAGAATCTTCCACTGTCATCGCTGCATTATCTAGGCTGAAAGCTAAAGTCCTGTCAATTGTAAGTTCTAGGCATGGATTTTTGTTTTTGATATACATGTGGAGGTTTAACCTGCTTTATAATCTTCTTGCTCCATTTTAATATGACACTTATGTGAATAAAACGTCCTGTTTATCCAGTTATTGCATTTGTGTGAAGCAGAAAGCATTTCTTACCTTGATGAGGTTGCCAACTCTCCAGGAAGCCTGGATCTGGCGAAGGCTGTTGCACTTGAGGTTAGTTTTCTGATGGTTATGCAAGTTATGCTTTGTTTTGATAGAGTGGGAATCTCAGAATTTCTAATAACCTATGTCCTAGATTCTCTCTTCTAAAGCCTGCTTTCACTGCCTGGATGTTGTTTTTAATACAATTATTGTAATGATGCAGGTCCTTGAGTTGTTGAAGACTGGACTTAGTAAAGATCCCAAACATCTCAGTTCTAGTTCTGATAGAACCTATCCTATGGGGCTTCGTCAACTTAATGCAATGCGTCTAGCTGATATCTTCTCTGACGATTCAAACTTTCGATCTTACATCACTGTGTACTTTGTAAGTTATTATGATCACACTTCAGAATTTGTTCCTTTGGTTTCATTTGTATCCTGCTTTTGGAAAATTGCTATTTCATTACTTCTGAGACTTTATTTTCCAAAGAGTATAATAGCAATAACTTCTCTTCTATCAGAATTTACAAATTCCCAGTGGACCAAAACCTTATAAATTTTTTGTGGCAAAATATGCAATTTTTTTTTGCTGGATTGACATGTAAATTTTATACATTTGTTATGCCTTTTTGGCATCCTTTATGGTAAGATTTGTGACTGCCTCTTTTATGCTCCTTCAGACTGAATTTTTGAGCGCAATATTTTCACTCTCTCATGGAGATTTTCTATCCATGTGGTGTTCTGCTGATCTCCCTGTAAGGGAAGAAGATGCTACCCTGTACTATGAATTATTCCCTGCAGCTGGATGGGCTTTAGATTCAGTTTTATCATCAGATCTATCAAATACAACAAATCTGGAATTTACTCTTATCCCCAACAACAACATGTCTCAGGCTTCCTATGTACAGCAAAGAACATCTTTATTTGTCAAAGTAATTGCAAATCTTCATTGTTTTGTTCCTAACATCTGTGAAGGTAAATTTCAACCCGAGTGATGGCAAGTTCTCTATGAAATTCGTTTTATTTTTTTATGTTAATTGAATTATCTCTTTTAATCCACAGAGCAGGAGAGGAACCTCTTCCTTCACAAGTTTCTTGGGTGCTTGGGAATGGATCCATCTAAGCTATTACCCGGTTTTGCCTTTATCTCTGGTCCACAAAAAACTGCTGTTATTTATAGGAACCTACGTAAGTATCTTGTTGAACTTGGTTTTCTTTTCCCTCCAAGTAGGACATGGTTACAAACTTTTTTCTTGTTCCTTACGAGTAACCT
This sequence comes from Fremontodendron californicum, assembly GCA_030761205.1. Classification (NCBI taxonomy): domain Eukaryota; kingdom Viridiplantae; phylum Streptophyta; class Magnoliopsida; order Malvales; family Malvaceae; genus Fremontodendron; species Fremontodendron californicum. The sequence goes on from JAULJL010000033.1 coordinate 21,574,711, forward strand.
GTACATGTAGGTTCCCTGTTAAGTCACGCGGAATCTTTAATTCCTACTTTTCTGAATGAGGATGACCTGCAGCTCTTGAGGTGATCCGGAGTTCTTTTTTAATGAAAGTCCTGCAAGTTCAAGTAGCATTAGAACTTGTTAACATTTTTTTGCTATTTTATGCCTTCCTGTATAAATTTGAATACTACTTTCTTGCAAACTCTACTTGCAAAATGTTTGAATCACCATACTCAATGCATGGGTATTCATACTAACTAAACCTTAATATAAGCTCATGGAATGTGACATTATTTTTTATATGCTACCATGAGAGATATGATTCATATATAAACCATTCTTTAAGGTTGTTCCTACAACTTTAATTGCCCTGCAACTATAATACACTCCAAAGCCACTGTTTGCAATATTCAAATTGATCGCAGTTTCAAGGTCATGGCTGCCCTCTTCTCTGTTTGAGTTCATGGATTGTCCAACCTTGATTTCTCTTGTTAAACAATTTTCTCTTTTCAGGGTATTCTTTGACCAATTACAATCACTGATAAATCCTGTTGAGTTTGAAGAAAATCGAGTTCAGGTAAACCTTCTGTATCTTATAAATGATTAGTATTATTCCCACCTCCATTCTTTCTGCTGTGGCTGGTACCTATGTCCTTTCTTTGTTATATTTTAAGTGTTTCCAAACTAGTGACTTCTGTTGGAAAGATATAGAAAAGTAGATTTCAGGAGTCAATTTTTTAGAATTAGTTTCATAAAGAATATGTTAGCCAGAATCATCAGGTGAATTCTGGAAGTTCATTCGTCTTACAGTTAATTTGCATTTAGAACCTTATTTTGGTAAAACTAATTAAAATATTAAGTGCTGAGTTGGTTCAAACTGTGTTTGGCAATAAAGTTTGATCAGAGAGACAAAGTAAGATGGATTTTATTCCAATTATATTTTAGACCAGTGAACTTAGTTATACTTAAATGATTTCAAAATGCAGTTTTTAATTTCAGTGGCTATTATTTTGGCTTTGATGCACATGAAAATTCTCTTGCTTATTTTTCATTTTCCCTGATCTTTTAAATTCAACACTCAGCAACCTTTTATAACTGATAGGAGGATCGAAGTCTAGGAGGTTGCTCATCTCCTTTACCGAGAAAAGAACGTCCAAATCTTAATAACCGAAATGGTAACCTGAAAGAGGAAATGTCTGAGAATTCTGCTTTCCAAGAAGAAGAGCAGTTTTATATCAGACGCAATCATATGGATCAAGCTGATGATATAACAAGGCAAGACATGATGGACGATAAAGATAAATCTGTTGTGCCTAGTGGTTTGAAAGAGATTGACAGAGATTTTCAGAATGTAGAAACAAGTGGTTCAGATACAAGTTCCACAAAAGGAAAAAACGCTATTGATAAATTAGTAGAGCGTCTCAGAGAAAGTACACATCAAGGAGTTCGAGAGGATGAAAAGGTTGAAACTGTTCAAACTGAAGAAAAGCAGCGGAGGAAAAGGAAGCGAACAATAATGAATGACGAACAGGTGACAATAATTGAGAGGGCCCTTCTGGATGAACCTGAAATGCAGCGAAATACTGCTTCTATACAATCGTGGGCTGATAAACTAAGTATTCATGTGCGTAAAATAGATCTAGTAATTTATGCTTGATGTAAGTTAATTTAGTTATCCACTTGAAGTAACATGTTTCTTCACTAAAACTACTTCTACATTCATTTCTCAGGGCTCAGAGGTTACGTGTTCACAGCTAAGGAACTGGTAAGGAAGCCATCTCTTTTTGTAGTATTTTATATGCTAATAATTCTAGAAAGTGTTGTGAGACCATGAGGTAGCTTCTCTAATGATAAAAATAAAATAAGAATTGGGGAAAAAAAGGAAGAAGGATGAGAGCTTATAATAACTGGTATGTGTTGAACTGTGTCTTTAAAGTTCAGAATTGCTTTCCTGGAACTTCTAAATGAAAATGAGTATTTTGTAGCTTAAAAAGCACCAATTGGTCTAATTTGCTTTTATCAGTTCATAGGTTCTGGTTATTAACAGTTTTGTAGTGCATTTTAATAAGTTCATTTGTTCTTGTCTGAAACGAATTCGTCTTATGGACTGCCTTCAGGCTCAACAACCGAAAGGCCAGGCTTGCACGTGCAAGTAAGGATGCTCGTCTCCCTCCGGAGCCTGACAATGTTTTTGCAGGAAAGCAAGTTGGGCCACAACAAGGTCATTCATTAAAAGCACCTGAGAGTCCTAGTACCAGAGGTACTCGAAGCATGTCAAGAATGAACACCAGCGAAAACCCAGAGGCTCCAGAATTTGTTGATTTTGGTGGTGCAGAATTTGCTCAATGCAAGCCAGGTCAGTTTGTAGTGCTTGTAGATAGAAGAGGTGAGGAGATTGGGAGGGGAAAAGTACATCAGGTGCAAGGTAAATGGTGTGGAAAGAGCTTGGAGGAATCAGGGACATGTGTTGTGGATGTGGTTGACCTAAAGGCTGATAGATTTGTGAAGCTACCCTACCCATCTGAAGCCACAGTTACCTCATTTGAAGAGGCTGAGAAAAAGATTGGGCTAATGAGAGTTATGTGGGATTCAAACAAAATATTCTTGTTACGACCTCAATAAATTTCAGTCTTTGTTGATCATTTTCTTGCCACTAGCAATGAAATATAAGCTGGTATAGCTTCAGTTTCATAAGCTCATATAACTGGTGATTTCCTCTTTCCATTATTTTAGGACACATATCTTACACCTTCATAAAAGCTAAAATTGCCCCTTCTGAAATGAAAACAGACTACTAAAAGCAAGCTAGGTAGGAAGGTGGACTTACTTTTAGGATACAGTACAGTAATGAGTTATTAATGACAAAAATGTGAACTCAAGTTTTGAGGTTCCCTTTTTCCTTTTTCCTCAGGAAAGTGACATTCCAATCAACATTGAAATGGGAGTCAACAGATTTCTTTTCTTGTAAAATGAAATGGTGAATTTTGAAGTTACTACTTGTAGATTCAATATATTTGGAAATCAAACATTACATTATGCATGCCAGCCATCCTTGAGCTTGGTTCCATTTACAGGTCATACAAACTATTTGTACTATGAGATATTGGTGATTTTTAATGAGTCATTTGAGGACATTTAAGGCAATTATTGCTGCCCCACAACCACCTGAGGCCAATGGTTGTTGCTATTCGACAAAGATGCTTTGAGTTGAGATTTATTAATTATTTGTTTTTATAAATTTCAAGTTTTATCTGGATTAGTTTTTTTTTTTTTTTTAAATTTACTTTACAAATGTTTTTCATAAAAATCAAACATAAATTGATAAAAGAAAAAGAGAGTAAAAAAGAAAGATAATAAGAAAACAAAAAGTAAGGAAGACAAATTAGACATGAGTCATGACTCATGAGAGAGAGATAGGAACAGCAGCCAGCAACCATTACCAAACCAATTGGATCCATAATAATAACCAAACCCTTAAACCCTTAAACACTTTTTCTCTTTCAGTCATTGTCATTTTGTCACTACTCATCTCATCAGTCAACACTTTAACGTGCCATCCCTCCCCATGCTTCTCCTAACTAGTATCTTTCAGACATAACTACCCTTTCATTTTAACACATTCTACGTAACTGTCCAAGAAGTACAACCTCGGAAAGCCCAACTCTCTCAATCAAAAGAAACAGTCTCTCCCTTCTTTCTCTCTCTTCACTGTCTTTGCTGATATAAGATTTTGTCTCAAACAGCTTTCGAATATTCAAAAACTCTCTCTCTCTCTCTAAAGTTGCAACAGTTACTATTTGAATCCTTCAAAAAATACTAAAAAAGAAGATAGTAAAGCCCCCTTTGATTAAAACACACGAAATTTTCTTTTCCAAGAAGCCTACTTGTTTTCTTGGCGGAGAAACTTTTTAATCAAAATTTTTTGGGAGATTCTTGTCAAAAGTTTGGATTTTTCTTGGTGGGTTTTGGTCTTTAGGTTGAAAGATTAAAAGGGTATTTGTAGAAAGAATGAATAGTATGAAGATCAAAGAAGATGATCATGAAGATGTGAAGGGCTTTTAGACAAGGTGGTTCTTTCATTTTTGACCCTTTGACGAGTTTTTTGTTATTGGGTTTTGATTGTTTTTTTGGGTTTAGCAGTTAACAGGTAAGTTCTTTTTTCTTGTGCTTTTCAAGTTTTTTTATATGGTTTTTTGTTTGTTTTGTTAAGCCGTCTTTTACATTTCATTTCACTTTTATCCTTGACTTGAGATGTCAATTTTGTCATGTTCTTGAATTCTAGAAATTTTTTTTAAAGATATTTCTTTCTTTCTTTGATGTTGAGCTAGGGTTTTGTTGCTTGAATTTCTGAAAAAAAAAGTTAAAGCTTCATGTTCTTAAGGCCAAGGAGGTGATTAGATAGTCTATTTGGTTGAAGACTTGACAAGGATATTTAAGGTATGGTCAGCTTCATTCATAGTGTGATTTTTATGATGATGTTGAAATCTTGATGATATTGACTAATTTTTAACTGGAATCTACTTTCATTGATGTTGTAGTGGAGTTTTTGCTTTATGGATTTTTGAGTTGATAATTTGAAGGCTTGGAATTTTCTGTTCTATGAAGGGAAATGTTAAGTTGTGCAATAAAGTTGTTGCTACTCTAGTATTTGCTTGTGCTTAACTTGTATGAGTTTCGTTCGGTGGAAACCTTTCAGGCTTTTACTTATTTAATATAGGAAAGATGTATAACATAAGGTTCATCAAGTGCACGGGATTAACCTTATTTTGTCTCTTTTGATTAGTGAGTATTTTTCCCAGCCTGAAGTTACTGGTCTATGTTGTGATTGAGCAATCCGTTTCAGCGCATCTTGTTAAGATCCTGAGATTTGTCATAATGCCAAAAGAATCATTTGGCTGTAGAGGAGACAAGAAAGTTTCTTTTGAGATTATAGTTCACATTCTTTCTGCTGAGACATGTTGGTTGTTGGATGCTATGTTGCTCTGACTCTTCATTTTTCTTGAAGTACCCGTGTCCGACGCATATTCGGATATGGGTATGGGGATATGATCCCCTAAGGACCTCCAAATACATGGAAAAACTTAGAATAAATCAAACATACCCGTGTCAGACACATACCCGTGTCTGACACTCAAACTCGAGTCTGAGTAACATAGGTTGGATGTTCACATCTTATTAAGTTAGTCTCCTTTATCTTATTCATGCCGATTTTTTTTTTCTGTATTCAACTTGTGAATTTCAGAGAAATAATAAACAAGCAAAACATTATGGTTGCAAAGGGACGCCAGAATGCCACTGACTCTCCAAAAGTGGAGGTGGGAGAAATAGACACTAGTGCACCTTTTCAATCTGTTAAAGATGCTGTCAATCTTTTCGGTGAAGGTGCTTTCTCTGGGGAAAAACCTGCCATAAAAAAGGCTAAAGCTCAATCTGCAGAGGTACTACTGACTCCTGGAAGTTCTCCCTTCTTTCACCTGAAATGTTGTTTCAAGGCATTGTAGTATTAAGTTTTTGAGACTTGGATATGATATCTATGGCACGTTCAAGTTTTTTCTTTTACTTTTTTATTCCCCTCTTCTCATTCATCTCTAATGATTGTAAATATTAAAAAGTATAAGAATCGTACCACTCAGGATCATGAATATAGCATCTACTTTTATCTGAAGGCTGAGAAACCTACATAAGACCTTGTTAAGGAGTGTTTTGCCGTCTTTCTAAGCTGTATTTATTAATATTGTTATTGTTTAATTACTAAGTACACGATTGGAGCTTCAGGGATGGATTGGTGGGAAATCTAGTTTTATGAAAGATTGTCTTTTAACTTTTATTTGTTTTTGAGTCGCAGAGAGTTCTAGCCAAGGAGACACAGCTTCACCTCACTCAAAAAGAGTTGAACAAGTTAAAGGAGCAACTAGAAAATGCGGAGACAACTAAGTCTCAAGCACTTGTAGAGCTTGAAAGGGCTAAAAGAACCGTTGAGGAACTGTCTCACAAACTCAAAACAGTTAATGAGTCAAAGGATTCTGCAATCAAGGCTACAGAAGCTGCGAAGAATCAGGCAAAGCAGATTGAAGAAGCAAATTCTGGTTTTCTCCCTGGACCTGATGGTGCTAGGAGCCTGGACTTGGAAACTGCAAGGGAACAATACACGACTGTAATTACTGAACTTGATGCTGCAAAACAAGAATTGAGGAAGGTTCGTCAGGACTGTGATGCATCCTTAGAAGCGAAAATTGCTGCCTTCAACCAAACAGAAGAAGCTGAACATGCAGCTAAGGTTAACGTGGAGAAGGTTGGAGAGCTCTCTAAGGAAATTTCATATGTACAGGAATCAATCGGACAAGTGAAGCTTGCATCTCTTGAAGCACAGCAAGAACAAGCTAAAATGTTTGCTGAAAAGGATACTCAGAGGCAATTATATAAAGCTACCCTTGAAGAGTCGACAAAGAAGTTGCTTGTTTTAAAGAATGAATTTGACCCTGAGCTTACACGAAATCTTGAAGCACAACTGTTTGAAACAGTTAATCAGATTGAGGCTTTGCAAAAGCAGATGGAAAATGCAAAGGCTTCTGATCGGGAGTCTGTGCGAACTGTCACTTCAGAGCTAGATGGTGCTAAAGAATCACTGCAAAAAGTCGCTGAAGAAGAAAATTCCTTGAGAAGTTTGGTAGAGTCTCTTAAGGTGGAACTAGAGAATGTGAAGAAAGAGCATTCCGAGCTGAAGGAGAAGGAAGCAGAAACACAGTCCATTGCTGGGAATCTGCACGTCAAGCTTCGGAAAAGTAAATCAGAGCTCGAAGCTTTCCTCGCAGAGGAATCCAAAACAAGAGGTGCCTGTGAAGAAATGATTTCAACCCTCCAACAGCTATCAGTGGAAACAGAAAATGCACGGCGAGAAGCGGAAGAGATGAGGAAGGAAGCTGAGAAGTTAAAGTTGGAAGCTGAAGCCTCAAGAATTGCACTTGAGGAAGCAGATAAGCAGCTGAGAGTTGCTCTGGAAGAAGCTGAAGCTGCAAAAGAAGCTGAGACTAGGGCGCTTGATCAGATAAAAATGCTTTCTGAGAAAACAAATGCTGCACGTGCCTCATCCTCTGCATCTGGAGCCAATATCACTATCTCCAGGGAAGAATTTCAGTCTTTGAGCCGTAAAGTTGAAGAGTCTGATAATTTAGCTGAAATGAAAGTGGCAGCTGCCATGGCTCAGGTAGAAGCTGTGAAGGCTAGTGAAAATGAGGCCCTCAAGAGGTTAGAGGCGACTCAGAAAGAGATTGAAGACATTAAGGTTGCAACTGCGGATGCTTTGAAGAGGGCAGAGATGGCTGAAGCAGCAAAGAGGGCAGTGGAGGGAGAGCTCCGAAGGTGGCGCGAAAGGGAACAGAAGAAAGCAGCTGAAGCTGCATCTCGGATTCTGGCAGAAGCACAGATGTCAGCAGAATCATCCCCACAGCACTACAGAATTCAAAAGCAGAACCCACCGGAGAAAATTGTTCAGGCTATAAAGTTGGAAAAAGAGAAGTCTTCTGTCTCAAAAAAGGTGCTTTTTCCTAATATCAGCGGTATCTTCAATCGAAGAAAGAACCAAATTGAGGGTGGATCTCCCTCTTATCTGCCTGGTGAGAAGCCTCTTTAACATTGCATTTGCCAGATCTTTGTACATTTATCAGTGGTTGAGAGAAACATATTTGGTTGTGTGTGTACATCTGAGAACTGTGAAATCAAATCCCTGTTATTCTTGTCTGTTTTGAGGAATTTAAAGTGGAATATCTAAGGATTAGTTTGCAAGCAACATGGAGTAACTTGTGTTTTGGACACTACTATTTGGTTAATTGATGTCTTAGCAGTGGAAATGAATGCCTGTGTACCAGGATTTTAGGTGCCAATAGCTCTTGAAGAGCAATTTGGCAGCAATGATGTTAATGAACCTTTGGCAGTAAGCAAATTTAGGCTTTTGATGGCAATTGTGTTTCAAAAGACTGGTAGAATGCATCCAGGCATCCTCCATGATTTATTCTTGGAGGTGAACATATTATGTTGGTGTAAAACTTTAAGAATGAAAGCCTTGTCCTTGTCAGATTTTTAATGGAACAAATTAAACATTTTCCGTAAACCTAATAGTCTACGGAAAATTATCCAATTAAGAGTCTAATAGTCTAATACTGTATCAACAAATCATTATAATTGGACTGTTGGCATCCAAGAATATATACTACACATGTTCTTCGCATCCTGATTATCAGCCTGAAACTTATCTGATTTGCATTATTTTGATTGAGCAATGAGAAGCAGGTGATTTTTTTTTTATAAATAAAAGTATGACCAAAGTGAGCATAACTTAGATGAGAGAAAATCTAATAGTATCATGACATGAGTAGTTGAGTACCATAGTTGTTCAATCTCAATTATTATTGATGGCATGACATGGAAAACAAAAAATGAAAAAAGAAAATCATGATCCGCTCCTCTTAATACTTGATTTCGAAACACCTTCAACCCCATGTCCCCATGCATGATACCTGTGATTTACTGACTCTCAACTCTCAAGTCAATTGAAAAGAGAAAATAGTCTCAAAAATTGAAAATTGGCTTAGACCATGGAAAACAGTGAGCCTATAAACAATAAAAGTACAAAAACATTAACACTCTCGAGTCTTAAATCAATAGAAAATTTAGAAAATAGTCCTAAAATTTGAAAGTTAGCATAGAAATATGAAGAAAAGATCCATAAACAAGAAAAAGTAAAAAAACATTAACTCAATAACTGAAAAGGGCATCAAGTCAACAAGCAGTAAAAGACTACAATTAAAAGATAAATATCAGAAACACTGAAAATCCCACCCTAAATTAGAAAAAAAAGAAAAGAAAAAATTCATACAAAAATTTGGAAAAAGACTACAATTTTTTAAAACAAATCCATAAACAAGAAATTTGAAATAAAAAAGGACAAAAATACATATACAAGGGGGAAAAAAAAACTAATCAAAGGCCACATCTTGAAAAATAAAAAGGAAAAAAAAAAAAAATCCTTTCCCATACCACTGGAAACTCTGGAACTTAAAGTCTTAAACCTCAAAAAAAAAAAAAAAAAAAAAAAACCTCTTCCTGTCTTTCAAGAGCCAACCATCCCTTTCTCCAACCAAAAAAAAAAATTTCTTTTCTTGAAACAACACCCCCCAAACAAATCAAAATCCTTCCTTTTCCATCCCCCTAAATCCCTCCTTTCTCCCTCTCTTTGTGCCTTGAAATGATGTCAAGTAGCAGAGAAAGAGAAGACTCATTAACTTTCCCCAAAAACCCATCATCATCCTCTTCTCCAATAACAGTTTCAGACCACCTTGACAGTTATCTCCAAGACCCAACTTCCCACATCGGAAGTGCTTCTGGAAGTTACTCAAACGAGGGTCTTTTAGCTGCTGAAACAGCTAGTCCCAGTAATAGTGATGTTGAGTTTGGTTTCTCAAGGCCTGACTTTAGACAGCAAAGCCCAATCTCTAGCACTGTTCAGTTCTATCAACGCCATGTCTTCCTTTGCTATAAAAGTCCGTATGTTTGGCCTCCTAGGATTGAGGCTGCTGAGTTTGATCGTTTGCCTAGGTTGTTGTCTGCTGCTGTTTTGGCCAGGAAGACTAATATGATAAAAGAGGTTGGTGTGCTTTTCTTTCTTTCTTTTTTTTTTGTTTTTGTTTTTTTAGTTTTTTGGATTGGTTTTGTTACTCGAGAGATTTCAAGCTCTGGAACTGTTAGTTCTTTTAGCTTCAAATTTGTTAAGTTTATATGTTTTTAGGTGAATTTAAGTGGGTTTCTGTTTTTTAATTGGTTAAATTTTTTGAGTGATCTCAAACTGTAGAATTTTGTGGTTTTTTTTATATGAATTGAATCCCATTTTTAATAATTAAATTGGGTTTTAATTAGTTTTTTGGTGGGCCTCTATGAATAGATTGGCTTTAGTTCTTTGGTTTTTCTTCTTCTTTTTTTTTTTTAAAATTATTTTTAACAGAAAGTCACATTTATTCAGACTGGTTTATGCTTTTTGGTAACTTGAAGTTTGGTGTGTTTATAGATAAGTTCTTGTTTAGGAGAGTTGTAGCTTTGGAGGAATGCAATTTGCTCTCTTTTTGGATGCAAATTTGTCATTTTGATGTCAGTTTTTAGTAAATTAGACTGGGACTTATTGTCCTGTGTGATTGTTATGTTTTCTAAATTTTCTTATGAAGGGAAATGTGATATTTTGTGTTTATAGTTTCAAATTCATCTTTTTAACTTAGGTTAGGTTTCAACTTTAGCACATTCATATAGGCTTTCAGGGTCTGCAATGTGTCTTGCTTTTAGCTCCAAATTTGTCATTACAAAATTTAATGGGTTTTATTACTCTAGAGGATACGATCCTGTTTTCGGGGTTTGTATGTGTTTAGAAGTGATTTGCTGCTCTGCTGCAGTCTGATGTCTTTTCAGCTTCATATTTGTCATTTTCTGTAGACTTGGCATTTCTTACCAATGGTTTATGAATCAGAATGATTTGGATTTGATGTGTTAACACACCCTGCTTATGTTAAGTTGTGATTAGATGTTCTTAATCAACATAATCCTATGAATCACAATGTGTTAATTCACCTCGCTTATTCTGAAGGAACTAAATAAAAGAAACTTGTTTTCTTTCCTTTTTCTTTTGGTTTGTACAGGATTGTCTTTAACTGTTCAACATACATTTCCATCTTTCAACATGTGTTTGTTTTATCTTTCTACATTTAATGTCCATGATGCAACTATAAAAGCATATCCATACAGGCAGCAATGCTGGTTTTAGGTCGGTTAAAATTACTTTCCCTTTATATCGTTTTAGGACAGCACATTGAGTCACGGAGGTGTTCCCTTTTGGTTACACTGTAAATCTTTTATCAACACGAACAGATATAAAGATTTCACCCTGAAATGACATACTTTAGAAGAAAGCTAAATGATATGATAGTTGGCTGTTGGTTTATATGGTCTGATAGGACTTGTAATTAGTCCTGAAGTTTGAATGGATTGTAGTGGTGCATAATTATTTGCTACGTAAGAATTTATTCACAAGCATCACCTAAATGTTTTGAGTTTTTGCTTTCCAGCATGCTTACCTTATCTATTTCTGTTCGTCTTCTTTTTTAGACCTGCTTAACAATATGCGAGGGGCATGATGGAACTGAGACATCAAATGGAGATGTATTAATATTTCCAGACATGATTAGATACAGGTCCATTGCATCTCTATTGAGGTTTCTTTAGATGTTTTCATTTATCTCCTTTATTTTCAAGTTCAATACTGATTTCAGTTTTAGCTAAGGATGCAGGAGATTAACCCATTTCGATGTTGACACATTTGTTGAAGAAGTACTTGTGAAGAATGGTGAGTGGCTGCCTGGAACTCCTGAAAAACTAGAAGGATCATTCGTTTTTGTTTGTTCTCATGGATCTCGAGATCGCCGCTGTGGAGTTTGTGGACCTCCACTGGTTAGCAGATTCAAAGAAGAGATAGAATTGTATGGTCTTCAAGGTAGAGTGTCTGTTAGCCCATGCTCACACATTGGGGGGCATAAGTATGCAGGAAATGTTATTATATTTGGATCAAATGTCAATGGAGAAGTCACCGGACACTGGTACAAGTGATCTCTCTTCTGCTGGCTATTTTGTTGAATCTCCCTTATTTTGTTAATTAACCTAGCCTAGTTCCTGTTGCTTTATGTAAATCTTCTACTGGATTGATAAATGAGCCTTTTTAAAAAAAAAAAAACATATTTTCTGCAGGTATGGGTATGTTACTCCTGATGATGTGCCTACGCTGCTAGAGTGGCATATTGGGAAGGGAGAAATTATAGATGTGCTGTGGAGGTGACTTTTCTGGCATCAACGTGCTTCTATACTATTATCGACCCTTCTTTTGGTGTTGATTTCATGTGTAGAATATAATATAAGAGGATTGAGAATGGAATATGCAAGAAATTTAGTATTTAAGGTGGGGCAAGCATGGAATAAAAATTGCAGTGGGTAGTTTGACTCAAAACAGAAAATGAGTATGTAAAACAAGAGGACACCCAAAATTTCATTTCCTATATATTGCCATGTAGTGAACACTGAACAGTGGGAGCTAGGATAGGACTTTGGCTATATTCTTACCAAACAAGAAACATTCTGATTGTAGTCATATAATTTAACATGCTTACTATGTATTAATAGGGCATTTTAAATGCTTATTTCAGGGGTCAGATGGGTTTATCAGAAGAAGAACAGAAGAAATTTCAAGAACTAAGGCGCCTAGCCAATGGTGAGACCACTATAGAAGGAAGCACTAAAGAGGCAACACAAAGACAAATGGATGAGGTGAACACAACTGCCTGTCAGTCTCAAGATGAGCTTGTAAGCTGTTGCCAGGGAAATGGCAGTGTTTCTTGTTGTCATGACCCTGCACTTCCTGAAAAATTGGATATTCCGGATACCGATGACGGGATTGTAAAGTTGACACCCGAAAAGAAAAAGGGTGGCAAGAAACTTATTTCGAAGATGGCTAGCGGCAAAGGTGCTGCCGTGCGCAAGGTTTGTGCCAAGCCGACGACTTGGTTTGAGAGCTGGGAGCGTGAAGATACATATGCTGCTCTTGCTGTTGTTTGTGCTGCTGCATCAATTGCTGTTGCTTATAGCTGCTATAAACAGCTAAGTTAAGAAATGTGATTATTATGATATTTGCATTGATTATATTAATGTGATGTTTTGGAGTATTCTCACATCCATCTTGAGTTTGATGTGCAAATACTTTTGCTATATTGCTGCTAGAATTTTGTTTCCCATTCGCTGACAACCACGTATCAGTTCAGTGGTCATATTCTAATTATCTTCTTCCCCTGTTAAATATTAAAGCTCTACAAGGCAAGTCTCAATTGGCTGGTCCAAGACTCTTATATTCTAAATCCGAGAACTATTAACTGATTTGAAGGGTGTATGATATGAACTTTTGGAGAATCACACCTTAAAAGTTAACTATGAAGGAAACTCTTTATTTATTTTTCAATGTGGGATCCAAGTTTTATATCTTGTAATTGGGCACATAGCGAGGGCCGAGGTGGATGAGAACTTGCACCAGATGTCAGGGAATAGTGAACATAATCCAATGTAAAACGGCTCATTGTCCCTTTCAACAGCATGGTAATGATGGTCTCAGTTGACACTGATTAGTTACTAACCCTAACTCTCTATTGGTTAATTCAGCTTCAAATTATCTTAAAGAGTCCTGAAAACTTGTATAATTTATCAGGATTGACCTTCATGTAAGAGGGGGTGCTGCACAAAGCAGCAAATTCCCCCATTAATGCATATTATCATCAATCGATCGTCTATCTAAAGCTCAAGCTGATACACCAAACAATAGCCAACAGCCTCTTCAAGCAGAAACTATGTTCGAGAAATATTCAGAGGATGCTGATAAGAAAATTATTCAAGAAGCAAATAAGACCGGAAAGGTCATGCTTCCTACAGAATCTCGGAAAAAGTTTGTGCTATTATCAAACCCCAAAGGTGGCATATCAAGTTACACCAGATTAGTTGTCTACCAATCCTGCATCGAGCTGATGCAAGAAAGCTCTGCTATTACATTTGATAATTGAAATACAAGGCCTCTCTGATTCTAAAGTAGTTGATGAGCTCGACTCTTTATAACATATGGGCAACAGTTATGTAATCAGTATTATCTAAAATCTAATCACCATTTACTTTAAGACCATTTAATGAGTTGCACAGACCATTCTGGTCTGCAAGCCTGTGGAACTCGGATTCAATAGTCTTCGCAATTTTGGTCTCTTCTGGATCTGGCTCAGGAAAATCTACATGAACTGAGCCCTGTTTGATCGGCAAACCAGTCACTATAAGCGTAGCTTGCTGCTTTATGTAATTGTAAAGCTGTTGATGGTAGGTGTGATCCAATGAGAAACAATTATTATCTATGGTTCCATTGCTGCTGTGACGTGTTGATCCAGAACCTTCTTTTCTACAAAAATGTGGGAGGGATGAATAATCCATTACCTGCATAGTTGGAATGAACACGTCAAAAGTCGGTAATAATCCTAAAAAGCTGGATCAAGCAGAAAACTAAATCATGTCAAAGCAAGCAAAAACCTTATTCACTAAAATGCATCTATATATACAAATGATAGCAAGAATGAGCAAAATGTCTTATGCCACAAAATCACACGAGAACCAACTGAATGATGAACACCTCATTCATTGCATTATCCGTATTGATTAAGAGGAACTACCAAGAGAACCAATTCAATGAAGCTATTTTTTTTACAATGAAGCTATTTTTTTATACATCAGATTAACACGGTACACAAAACTACGAATGGGTGCTGGGTTAGGTTGATGGGCTTTTGTAAAAACAAAAGGACTAATTATCTAAAATAGTTGAATGCAAACTAAAGACTTAACTACAATCCTCTTCATATTACGGGAGAATAATATTAAACATCAAAGTGGTGATTTTAATATGAGTGCAAAGAAATTGCATTTGAAAGAACAAGTACTGCTGATATTTGAAAAGGGCAACATGCTTTCAAGAGAGTTTTGCAAACATGGATGGATGGGTTTTCTTACTTTCAGCAACTCATCCCTTCCACAACCTTGAAGCACCTGAATTTTCCTCTTCGTCCTTTCTTGCAAGAGAGGTTTTACAGCCTGCCAACATTTGCAGAAAAGCATTAAGCTTCTATTTTGTATGAATTAGCTGAGAGAAGAGGGAATTAAGCAAACATAAAACCTTCCAACATGCCGAAAATATGTATGGCGCATTGACAATATAATATGTCTCTGTCTTCTCAGGATAATACAAGTCATCAGTTGTTGACATAGTAGTCAATAGCTGCATTAGCAAACAGCACAGGAGACTGATCAGCATTAGAAAGAGGATGGTTTGGCACAGTAATGAGCAGAAAATTATTTCTTTCTTTTCATTTATTTATTTATTTTGGATGCCTTCCTGTGAAGAAAATGAGAGAGGTCTACCATCAGGTGAAAAAGTAATTTACCCTCGTATAAAATTCAAACTAGCTGGCCAATTACTTATAATAGTCACCTATCTCAGCATCTGTTTCCGGTTGACCAGCTTCTGCTGGGAAAAGGTGCAACAATTTACTTACTGAGAAAGAATTAAACTTCAATGGTATACACGTTTCAATCACCCCTTCCCACGTATTTCAGGAATTTCATGTAGAATCTCATAACAACTTACGCATAGATATATAACTGGAAAATATATATAACAATCAACTATAAAAGGAGTCTAAGTTGAACGCTCAATAGCAAAATTTAGACTTATGTATAATGCTATTAAACAGGAAAAGATAAATCACTACACATGTCAAATTACATGCGAAATCAGATGGTGATTAAGTTGACGATTAAGGGAATTATGTTGAGAAAGAGAAATGCAGTTAAAGAGAGAGTAAGAAAGGTTATATGATACTAAAATGTACCTTTATTTGGTTCAATGCTGAAAGCTTCAAGCCAGTCATATCCAAAACCTTCAGACATGTGCTGATATGTCGTCCATACTTTTCTGTGGCCATAGGCTATAACAAAAGCAGCATGTTAGAATACATAAAAAGTTAGCGAGCAAGTATATAAGTGAAAAACATCACATTGGCAGAGTCCATACTCACCAATACTACACGATCTCTGTATTCATTCATTTGAATGTGTGACTGTACATAGTAATTCACCTAGATCACAAAGAATACCAAATTTAAGTTCATAGACATAACTCCATGCACTGCAAGCTGAAGTACATACATGCACCTTAGAGTGCTAAAAGATGTCTTCCACCCAACCAGAACTACTTATTTCTTTCCCTTTCTAACATATTAAGCATCCAAGTCCCCTAGCATTATTAATAAAACATGTCCATAAGAAGGACAAATGGATCTGAAAGAGGAAAAAGAACGTGGAATGATTGTATGTCATGGTCAATTTCCAGGAGAAAAATGTAGCAAACTTCCAAGTACCTCATGCCCTCAATTAAACTCTTGAGTCTTGTGCATTTAAACATAGAAAACAACTTGCTTTGTCCTAACAAGTTATACTAGACACAAGTTAATTTTTTTGTAGAAATGCATATTGCTACTTAAAAGCTCAATAGCAAGTCTTTGGATGATTTCTTTCAACTGCAGTTTCAAACATCAACCAGATTCTACAGGCTGCAATGCCAAATTAAAAAAAATAGAACAAGCTACGATGTCCTTACAGATGCTTTATCATAAGTGCTGAGCCCAACACCAATAGCAATGACAGGAAGACCCTGGAAATGTCAGAAGGCATGAGGCAATTAATCACCAAGGAAGCACCTTTGAATGTAACAAAAGTTTTCCTCCCAAAGAAAGGGATCCCTATTAGCAGTATATTCTACATGTTGTCACGTCAAAACAAATGAATTACCAAATCCACTTGCAGGACAATCACAATAAATATGAATATGAAGATAAATCCTAATGGAATAAGTAAATACCTCTTTTGAGTAACCCGATAATCCTACAAGCTGAGAATCTCGCGCTGCTCTATATATGTCAGTGGGGATAATTGGTTTCTACAGAATTATAAAAGTAAAATGAGTTATCTCAAGAATCATCAATTGATACAATAAACCATGCTGTTTCAACAGCTCCCACTGAAGCTATTCTTGCCGCTGAGTCAATTCCTCAAGTCAGTACGATCTTTATAAGTGCATACGTAAACACATGGTTTTGCAATATCATAAACCGAAAAATATTAGGAATCAATTAGGGTATAATGGAAAAACTCACTGCTAATATGTTGTCAATCTCATTGTGTATTCTCCATTGTAAGCAATCAATTAACTGGAGCAGGCAACGAATTAGGATTTAAAAAACAGAAAAAAATTGTATCTTTGATGCGCAACATTTTATTATAGCTTAATGCACCAAATGAATCTTACCATTTTATGGGCTTTTTGAACATTCCAATCTCTTGCTTTGAGAAACCGGACTAAAGTTTCAGTTGGATACCCATGGTGCATGTTCTGCAGACCAAGATATTCAACGTTAAAATTAAACTTTGGCAGATCATAATATAAAACATGTATGTAAAAGGCTGTATTCATTCATCCTATCCACACAAGTGAACAAAAACAGGTAGATATACTGCAGTAATACAAGCAGGGAGCACAAGTCACGTCAGGGAAAGATCATTATAAAGAACTTAATCCCTTCAGAACACCTCAAATGCTACGTTGCATGGATACGGGTACGGTACCGATATGGATACAGGTACGAGATACGGTAATTTTAAAAAACAAGGGTACAGGTACGTTAATATTATATATATATATATATATATTTATAAAAAACTGAAATTTCACATAATAAAATATCACACAACATAATATAAAAGATAAAACACACAAATTTCAACATGACAACATCTCAAAATAAAAAACTACAATACTTAAATTGTTCAACATGACAACATCTAAACATGACTATGAAAATCAAACTCTAACAGTGTCTTATCTCATTATTTCTTTGCCCATCTTCAGTGAAAAGAACAGTCTCCAAATATGTCTTAGGATATGATAATGCTATCAATAATGAAAAGAAGGGAAAAAAAATATGCTTTAGGGCATTAAAATGCTGAGTTTTAGTGTAAATTTTGGTCAAGCCTTATCCAAGCTGTACCCATTCTTTTTAAAAAAAAAAAAAATTGGTACGTACCCAGCCGTACCCGATGCGTACCCGTACCCCGTACGGGTACTCATGCTTCAGAGCCGTACCCATTCTTATTTTTTTTTTAAAAAAAAAAATTGGTACGTACCCAGCTGTACCCGATGCGTACCCGTACCCCGTACGGGTACTCATGCTTCAGAGCCGTACCCATGCTTCAGAGATCAAATGTCAATAAAAAATAGAGGTACTGGGAAAGAAAATCGTATGATAAGCATTCTATTTATCTACACACCACAGTTAGCTCTAGATACTTTGTGAGACTACTAAAATTTTGATCTCCAGCTTGTATAGTTAATATCAAATCTACAAATAATTTAAGATGATCATACAATTCGATTGTACCACCTCACTGTTGAATGATCACTAACAAGCTAGCATCCTGTTCCAGTAACTAATCAAAAAGGTCAAACTAACAAGTAGCAACTAAGCTTTTTTTAACTCTTTGCCAAGTTACATAACTATGTAAGTACCCCCAGAAATTAGTAAAACAGTGAGAAAGAGACAAAATTCCAAACTGAATCAACTACAACTTCACATAACCAAAAAACTTATAATTGAGATAAATCAAGCAAGAGATAGATCAGAATCAACAAAGAAAAGAAAACTGTTAAATATGAAATTGCAAACCGACAAGCAGTCAGATCAAGTCCAGAGCAGAAGTTCTAGTAACTAAAAGAAACTTGCCAAATTGTTACTAAAAAAAAGAAAATCTAATTTCTATTTCTTCTTTTCAGCCCCTTATCTCAGCACCCAATTATAAAAATAAAATAAAATCCAATAAACTAAAAAAAGAAGAAGAAGAAAAAAAAAAGAAAAACTAACCTGAAATGTGCCCTTCATTCTCTCATCAACTGTTAGTCAAATTTCCCAAAAAGAAAAATGTTAGATATTTGCAGATCAAAAGAAAAGAAACCCAAAAAACAAAATATAAAAAAAAAAAAAAATCGTTCTTTTTCTTAAATCTCACCATTTTCCATCAAAGACAGAAATTGCTTGATAGCTTCTTGATGAGCATTGCTCATTTTCTCTTTCTTCTTCAATTTCCTTTCTCAGAAATAACAAAAAAAAAAAAGTAAAGAACAAACTTTGGTAACAAAAACTAAAACTTTAACTAAAAACAAAAGCTCAAGTTGTACTTAGTTTTTCGCCGTTGTTCTCTTTATAGCTTAAAATTTGAAAATTTAAGCTTAAGAATCACCAAAAGAGAGAAAATTAAAAAAGGAGAAAACTTTTTTTTAGAGAGAGAAAGAAAAAAGAATAAAAATTGAAACTATTTGAAATCTATTTTTTTTGGTTGATAGTTTTTGGATTTTACTAACTAGTGGTTTAAGAATATTGTGTAAGGTACATAATAATATTTTTATTATATTAAAAATAATAAATAAAATTATTAATTATTGTATTTAATATAATATTATTATTATAAATAATATATTAATTATTCTAAAAAAATGTCCACATGCATTAACAAAATCCTTATTTATTTATTACTTTAGAAATTGTTTTTGCATTTAATTTATGGATCGTTTAATCGGTGCTTATAAACACTGGTTAAAAATTATTTATTTATCATTTAAATTTTTTTTTGCATTTAATACATTATTTTATTGAATTTAAAAAATAATAAATTAATTGTACTTTTTTTATTTATATATATAGCACCTTAACCGCTGTTTAATATTTCCCTTCATATATTACTTTTATTAAATTCAATAAAAAAAATAATGTATTAATTACACTTTTATTTTTATATATAATAGTTTAGGAAAATATTAATCAGTGTTTAGTGGCACTGTTAAGGTGATATATATATATATAGAAAGAAAAATATAATAAATGCATTACCTTTTTTTTAATTTAATAAAAGTAATGTATTAAATGCAAAAAAAAATTTCCTAAAAAGGTAAATAAATAATCTTTAATTGGTGTCTATAGACAACAATTAACCAATCGGACTCATTACTTTAATGGATTTTATTAATAAGTCACACTCTTTAAAATTACTATATATAATAATATCTTCATCTAATACATTAAAAATAATAAATAAAATTATCAATTATTGTATTTAATATAATATTATTATTATAAATAATATATTAATTAACTTTAAAACTTTAAGAACACTAATTAACAAAACTCTACCTTAATTAGTGTCCAGTAACATTTTCCTATAAAAAATTGTTAAAAAAAAACATTCATAGCTTTTTGAAATGAATGGTTAAAAATGGAAAGAATTTGAATTATTGAAAAGAAAAATATTTATAAATACCCTTATAAATATGAAGTATTTATATGTTTGACAGTTAAAAGTAAGGTCAATTTATGTTAATTTCAAAAATTAATCAATAAAAATTAATACTTCAAAAATAATTAATCATATACATATCAAATTTTACTTTTACAATAAAAATTGTTACACGCACATATTTGTATGTAGAGAGATGTTTACGAATTAGATCGAATTAAGTTGGGTTGAGCTTTGTTAGTCTTTAAAAAAATTTGTCTAAAATTTGATTTGTTGAATTTGTTGGATCCAAATTTTTGTATTTAAATATATTATAAAATTAAATTTAAAAAAATGTTTATATTTATTAAATAATATACTAAATCGAACTAGATCCAAACTCTAAATTTTTTATCTAAACTCGCTCATAATCGATTCTTGGACATATCTATTTATGTATGCTAATTTTCTTTATAGGCAATTACTAGTAATTTAATACATCATAGAGATAACATTATTTGAAAATATTTGCATTATGCATAATTAGTCCAATATTCAGTAACATATAAATATTTATGAGAACTAATAAGTCCAATATTACAACCTTTGAAATTGTGATTTATTATTAAGATACAAGCGCTACAAATTTTTGTATATGATATTTACTTATTTTCATAAAGAAATAAAAAAAGCTTAATATATTATATATAGATAATTTAGTTAGTATAAGACCTCAATCTTATCGATATGAGAATTATGTACTTATGCTTGGACTTTTCTCAAGAAAAAAAATGCATTATTTTTTTAATCAATAAAATATATACTTTCATTTTTTAAAATGACTTTTTATTTTTTTTTCTTCATAATTTATTACTTTCATCATTTTTATCAATATCATTCTCTTTCCAAAACATAGAGTAAACAAATGCATATTTATTTTTTAATGCCTTTTATATGTAAAAAAAAAAAACTAATATAATAAAAAAAAGTATCAATTTTTTAATTTTTAATTTAGTTTATGAAATTTAAAAATTTTATTACGATATATAAAAAATAAACTAGTACTATTATAAAAAAAAAAAAAAAAAATTCTTCTTCTTATGTTTATTCATTTATTTATTTGCTTGATGTTACATACTTTAGACACTTAAAAGGGCATGTGTCCCCATGCTACTTGTTTCTAGTTCAACCTTGGATAAATGGCTGGCCCTTTGCCTCAACAAATAGGTGATCAATCTTTTTTATTTTATTTATTTATTTTAATTATCAATAAAAAATCTTAATGTTTCTTATCCTTTTGTACGAAGTCCCCATTTTTTATCTTTGATTTGTCTTTATCATAAACTAATAAGAATGGTTAAAATCTAAGTCATGTGATTCACATTGAAAGCTATTTGTCACTTAGCCATGTTAACATATTTTGGAGAAGACTTACTTTGATAAATGGTTGTTGTGAAGGACTTATCTTTTTTCTTTTTTTTTTATTTTAAGTATATCAACTATAATTATTAGAGTATAATTAATCAATTATAATTTTGAATTATGTAGTGCTCATTAAAATATTATGTGAAACTCATGTTTTTAAGTAATGAACTCTTACATAATTTTATATTGTGATTTGATAATTACAAGATTATAATAAAAAAAAAATGCAGTTGAAATGCTCCCTTTCTTGTGGGTTAATGATCTGAAATTTGAATTAACTTCAACCTCAAAGAAACATAACTTTATCTCAGAATGTTGTCAATGGAAAAAAATCTTTGAACATAGTTTTAACAATCAATCTTAAAAAATAAAATCTAAACAATTTTGAATTTCAGTATCTAATTTTTTTTTTTCTACTTTTGGATTACAACTAATTCCAGTCCATATGGATTAAGTTGAGGGAAACAACTTACAACAAGATGGGACCAAGTCACTCTAATAGTTCATGTGCTTTGTTTTCTTGTTATTAATGTGGAGAGTATTTTAAAAAGAATTTTACTAATAAATATCTTAAGGGCATTCTTTAATATTATTATATGTGATAATATTTTTACTTAATATATTAAAAATAATAAATAAAATAATAAATTTTTATAATTAATATAATCTTTTATTATAAATAATATATTAAGTTAATTAATTTTAAAAGAATATTCTAAAGACATTTAAATTTTTTTTAAAAATAGGACATTGAATACAATATGGAAGAGTGTGAGAAAGTGCAGCGTTAAAAGGTGTAAAGCTAAAAGTTGTGGGTATGGGGATAGATAGATAGAATGCTCTTCACTCTTCACCTTTTTTCTTTTTGTCCAGGAAGGATGTTTCTTTGAAGTAACCATTCATCCATTCCTTGAATATGTTTTTTTTTTTTTTTTTTTTAATGTTTGTTGCTTTGAAACCTGTTCTGATTCTGTCTGCAAAACAAGAGAGTGAGAGAGCGGCATGCATGTGGGAATCAGACTAAAAATATTTAACTATTGAAAAAACAGGATTAATAGATGCTAAGCTTTAATTTGTTGCTATAAACTCACCAAATTCACTAAAAATAAAAAATAAAAATAAAGCTAATAATAAGAATTTTCCCATCCCATGTTTTGACTGATCTAATAGCTTATCGGCCCTAACTGAATAAAAATAAAGTAATTTATGTTAATATTGCATCTCATCTCAAGAACAAGATGCTCCAACAATTTTAAATTGCATGTGTTTTGTTGACTTTGATCTGATGGGATCATAATGGCAGGACTGCTAGATGCAAAGATAATATTGTTATTTCATTCACTTTTTCTATCCCAACATGGATGTCCAATTTTATTCCCTATAAATCATCTGATTTATTTTATCCGAATTTTGAGAGGGAGTGTCGGATTAAATATAATATAAGTATGTGTCTGATATAGGTATACTCAATTTTTAAGTTTTTTATATATATATATATATTTGAATAATCATATTCTTATATTTATATCCGAATATATATCGAATACAAATATCAAACACGAATATTTAAAAAAATAATCGGATAACATAACACCTGCAATTTTTTTATCTTTGTATTTATTAAAAATGAAAGTACACTTAAAAGGGGAAAAAATCATGTGACACTCTTTTATATTTATTTAAAGCTTGTTTAAAGTCAACGTGATGTGAACCAGGATATTGCTTTGCTTGTAATGTAAGTTATAGTTTCAATCAGTGCTTTGTTTTTTTTTTTTTTCTTCATTAAGACAATTCAATTTCTTGGTATAACAATACCATCAGAGGAGTTTACCAGTTTTGAGTTCATGTTGAAACTATGATAAATCCTGTTCAAACATGAATATACATCCAAGGTTTAAGTTTAAAACCTTGTTGTCTTAAAAGTTTAAAACCTTAATATAAAATTCAAGCTTTCTCAAAAAATGGGCTGATTAAGGAGCTGTTAAGATCATGGAAGAGACCACACTTTGTGTATATAATTGAGTTAAACTTATGAAGTAAGAGTTGGTATATATGATTGTGATTTTATATTGGCTGAGATGTCTTGGGAGGTTCTGATGTTACTTTATAAAGGATGGAACATCTTTTCTTATCCCACTTTCTTTTTTAACTATTCAAGTTCTTATGGGATTTTAAGTGAAACCAACTTACATTTTTTGGCAGTGGGGATTTTCATCTACCTCAAGTGGGAAGAATGAAGAGGTAAGAGTGAAAATTACAAGGGTTGAGGGTTTTTTTTAAGTACTTGAATCTGTCGGGATTGAACCTTGATCATTGAAATTAAAAGTTCAACATTTTACCAACAGATTGCACGGTTATAAACACAATATAACCTCTTTAGATCCTCTAGAGGATATAAGTCTAAACCAAATGAAATGGAGGAAATGGATTTCATGTAGCCAATCCTAATTATTTATGAGATCAAAACTTGCTTGACTTTTGTATGGACTTATTGTATCTGTGAGAATTGCAAGTTGATAAATATTTTGAGAGATACTTAACGAGTTTCTAACATTGAAGAGGGACAGGGGCAGAAGAGATATTTGAGAAACTTACAAGCTCTTTCAAAACTTGATCCTTTTATAACATCTTGGAGAAAATCAAGACTATATGGCCTTGAAGTATGCTACAATTCTCATGAAAAGAAAAATTGCAGAACCAACATGATGTTTTCACTTATGCAAATACAAATTTGAAAATTAAGACATCAAGCATATGATCATTATCATTCTAGAAATCCTAATTTGCACATCATCAACATTTGATAAACTCTACATTTCTCTCAAATTGAAAAAAAAGGAAACAAACAGGAAAATGGTTCTGAGAATAATTAAAAGAAATCAAATTCCAGATAGTTTTTCTGATCCTTGGCAGCAGGAACAGCAGGTTTATCACCAGCTGATGATGTGGGGGTTGGAATCCGCTCGATCTCAACCGGTTTTGGAATCTCCGGGGGACTTGCACAACGAATTAAAGCCCAATTTACACCTTCAAAGAAGGGATGTTGCTTAATCTCTGTTGCTCCTCGCTTATACGCCAACCTATGCTGTGGCTCTTTGACCAGCAAGCCCCTTATCAAATCTCTTGCTGAAAAACTTACTACTGGAGATTCTGGAAATCTCAAGGGTTGCCCTACAACATTGAAGAGAGTTGCTCGGTTCCCAGACCCTTTGAAAGGAGTTTTACCAAACAATAGCTCATACAAGAAGATCCCGAAAGTCCACCAATCAACAGCACTTCCATGTCCCTCTCCTTTGATAATTTCAGGTGCCAAGTACTCATGGGTTCCCACAAAAGACATGGAGCGAGCATTGGTTGGCTCAGCAATAAGCTCAGGCAATGGACTGACTTGGTTTCCCATTTCATTCTTTGGCTTGCGGTCTTTTTTCGATTTTGATGAAAAGAAGCGAGGTGTAAAGCATGTTGTAGGGGCCACACATGATGGCTGGATGCAGGAGGGCTCGATGCAAGCTGGTTGTACACAATAAACTGGATTCTTTCGCAAGGGTTCAGACTCAAGTGTGGATGACTTGACTAACGTTGGGCTGACAGCACAACGGAGGGAAAGATCAAAGTCCGAAAGCATTATATGTCCATCTTCTCGAACAAGAACATTTTCTGGCTTGAGATCACGATAAACAATACCAAGCATGTGGAGATATTCCAAAGCAAGGAGAACCTCTGCTACATAGAACCTGCATATTGAAGGAAAACATAGCAATGACTATGAGAATTTGGTTTCAACCTATTGTCATCAAGTTATAAAGAAACAATTATTATGTAAATCAGAAACTGTCAAAATGTCAACCTTTTAACCACAGGTAAAAGAAATGTAAAGTTGTTTTCTTATATTCAACTTAACCTTTTAATTTGAAGCAATTCTTCAAAGACACAGATCCAGCAATGTGTAAAAGGGAACTCATTTAAGTCTAGGTTATATGGTCATAAAGTACCCTTTGGAACTATCACAATAAATTAATTTCTTCAGCTAGAAGCAAAAAAAAAAAAAAAAATCACTATACCAACCAAATTGGCCATATACCAACCAACAATCACTATATGTAAGCTCAAGAACGATAGTAACTTCCCACCATGTACCAGAACTGAAAAGTGACAACCTATATGGCAGTGTGAAGATTCAATCCTATTTTCATCTGTCTGTTGGTTCATATACGTATTATCAGTTATAATAGATAAACCTAAAATGCAGCATGGCAACACAATGATACTAAAAGTAATACTAATAACAATACCAATAAAGATAACAATAATAATTAAATATTCTAGAAAGTTGATCCACATCCAACTCTATAGATGTTATAAGTAGGAGGAATTCTCATACTTTACTGCTTGCTCAGTAAAATGCTTTCCTGTTTGTCTCTGTCGTAGTGTATGCAAATCACCCCCAGGGCAGAACTCCATCACTAAACATGAAAATTTATCAGTCTCGAAATGGG
Source organism: Fremontodendron californicum (assembly GCA_030761205.1). Lineage (NCBI taxonomy): Eukaryota > Viridiplantae > Streptophyta > Magnoliopsida > Malvales > Malvaceae > Fremontodendron > Fremontodendron californicum. The sequence goes on from JAULJL010000033.1 coordinate 21,600,609, forward strand.
TATACAATGTTGGAAGGAAGGGATGGTCCAGGGATTGTAGTATTTCTCTCTCTGTTTGAGCTCGAAGAAGTTTCTTACGACTTGCTAAAGATGCTTTGCCCATCACCTTCATTGCAAAATAACACTTTGTTCCATTTAATTCTGAAAGATAGACACTTCCAATATCCCCACAGCCTAATCTCTTCAGTAATCTGAAATGGTTCAAACCCAATACGCCATCTTTTGCTCGGACAGCCTGTATGGCTTCCCACCTTATATCATTTGCCTTATGAGGTTTGCTGATACTGCTACTTAAGCTGCTACACGTACTTTCATCGCTCACATCACTGCTCGTGCTACCTCTACACATACTGCTCTTACCACTCTCAATATAATCAGGACGATCACCAACTTTGGCACTTCCACTACTCTTGGCAAGGCTGGTGGCCCCATCACTGGATTTAGCTGAAGCTAAATTAATTCCATGTTCAGATGCTTTCTTTTCTAGATCACCAAAATCTTCTGGTAATCCACCAATCCGACTCACTTCAGAACCAACATAATTTGGAACTTCTTTTGGATTACTCAAGGATAGACCTGAATCTACTTTCTTCATCAAGGAATCAACCGACTCTAATTTACGAGGTTTCAATGGTTTGATATCCTCTGTGATTGCAACAGAATCTTGTTTGGATGCAACTTGCTGCACACTATTAGGTACTGTCCTTGGTGTAACTGGCTCTAATTTGCTTGCCTTTGTGATTTGTATAGGAGAAGGCCGACGAGAATTCCCTTCCGCAGCTTGGCTACCAAATGGTTTCCTCTGCTTTTCTGGGGAAGGTCTGGCACCAGATTTTGAGGCCATCGAAAGAAGGCAAACTTGTTAAATAGATTAGACTATACAAACCAATTAGTTACCCCCAACCATTGATGCACGGTTCCCTCCATCAACAATCCTAGTTACTTCCATCTTCAACTCCATCATCTACAAACTGATTTCTACAACTGAAATAACAGAAAAATACCACCTGCAAACAAAATTTCACAACCATGAGATATATTATACCTAAATGAAAATCTACAACCACAACTAATAGCTTGATTTATTACATCAAAAGTTTAGGGAACCTAGAAATGACACTGTATTCCTTTAGGTGATCCATGAATTAAATATCAAAGCCAGATCATTACAACACCCTTTTCAAGATTAAGTAAAGTACCAGACAACCCAAATCCATTTAAGGACACTTTTACCTGGATAAACTTTAGCATTTCATCTGAAATTAAGGATAAATAGAAAACCAAATAGGAAAAAAAAAATGAAAAGTGGCTAAAAATCAGAGAGAATTGCATGCAGAACCAGATCAAGATTACTCCAAAAAGCAACCAAAAAAAAAAAAAGAACCAACAAGAACAAACTTTTAATAATTTCATTGTGGTAAAAAGGAGAACAGCTAACTACCAAGAGATGCAATCTTTTTTAGTCACCAGGATTAAAAGGGCCAGAGAAATACGGAGTAAAATAAATCAATCAAACCACAGCAAAAATGTAGTCATTCATAGTTCTCTAAACACGGAGAAAAAAAAAAAAAAGAACCAAAGAGGAGAAGATAAGAGCAAAGTAAAAATGTTCATAGAGATCTCTAAAAAAAAAAACAAAAGACCCACCTTTGGATTCAAAACCCCACTAAGACCCATATGCTAAAAAACAAAGTAGAAGCTAAAAAAAAACCAGTAAGGAAATCATAAAACCAGTTAAAAGCTAAGAGCAAAAAAGAAAAGAAAAAAGAAGTACCTGATATAGTTTCAAAGATCAGAAAGGACTTTGCTTTAGCAGTGGAGCAAAAAGAAGCTAACTTTCTCTCTTATTGACTTACTAACAACTATAAAATAAAAAGAATTAAATAGCTTCCTCTTCCCTGAATATATGTGGAGAGAGAGAAAGAGAAAGACTTAAAGAGAGAGATAGAGAGAGAAAGCTCTAAAACGGATTGGGTCTACCATGAAAAGAGAGAGATAAAAGAAGGGTCAAAGCTAAAGTAAGGCTTTTTGGTTTTTGGAGGGTGGTTCAATTATTTCAATGCATGTATTTTGTTTTGTTCTTAAAACAACAACAACAAAGGTCTTTAATAAAATAAAAGGGCTCCAACCTGTCTTCTCTCATGCTTTTGAGCCTTTTATTATTTATCTTTTTTTTTTATAAATAAAAATAGTATTTTTTTTTTAATTTTTTTTTTGGCCTTATATGGTAACAAGATGTATTGTAAATATTATGAAGTCATATATTTAAAATTAATGCCATCCATGATGAGTATTATTATCAAAATTTAAATTTATAAAAAATAATTTCAATAATGGAGATTCAATTCATAATAATTTTAAATATAAAAAAAAAATATTAATTGACTCAATCTCATTAAATTTTCTTCATCTATTTTTAATGAAAAAAAGAAAAAGATGTTTTTCCTATTTGAGGCTTAAATAAACTTGTTGGGAAATGACCTAGCACCTAGGGCTAGGGTGTCCTTTTGTTTTGGCCTCCTTTAAATTTGGGTGGTCCATAAAACAACAGCCTTGCCTTTTGCTTTTATGGGTTGTTGATGAGCAAAGCAAACTAAAGGCCATATATGATACATCATGGACCATTTTCACTTAATTAGCTTATGATGGATAAGATCAGACGGCTAGGATTCACATGAGGTGGGGGCCTCTTTTAACTATTGCAAATTTTATTGGGTGGACTGACAGGACAGTTATCTACTCAAAGTTTGGTGGGGATTGATTGGAAACGAACTTCCTTTGCAAAATTTTTACTAATATACAATACATATATATATATATAAATTAAATGCTTAAGATAGTTAGTTTCCTTTCCAGCATTGACTATGTTTTTTATTAAATTTTTGTTGGATTTCATATTGTAGGCTTTCACTGCAAATTTAACCTTTTTTTTGGGGGGGCTTTTTCAATGAGTGCTAAAGTTTTTCAAAGTACTATTGTTAGTGGTTATTCTGATCTTTATTTTTTATTTTTAAGTATGTGGGTTTAACAGATATTTAAGAAATATAAATATAAAGATTCGTCAATTCTTTAAATATAAAAAAAAAATTAATATGCTCATATCAAATATGTATTCATATCCTATACTTATTTCCACTTCGAATAACATAATTTTAGATCATAAGTTCAAGAAACTTAGGGAAAATGCACTTAGGGTATATAAATTTATTACAAAAGAATCTTGATTGATTCCAACAGAATATCTGCATGAGGAATTGCGGTGGACTCAGTGCCCTTTTTTTCAGTTTCCATGTTCAACTTAGCTTATTAGCTCATTTTCCACCTTCGGATTAGGAATTGTTTTACAAAGTTGGAAGGAACCTAACATCCTCTGTCTGTCTGGCATCATCATTGAATTGGAATGTTTTAAAATCAAAGACCTAACTATTCAAATCTTTCCCTTTTCCACCTAGATTTCATCCACCTACTTTAACACATCTTTGGCAAATAACAGGCTGCTTATTTAATGGCCCCTTAATCTAAAATCACTTATAATAAATGTAGATAATCAATTTAACAGATATGATCACTAAACTCAAAATGAAATCAACTTTTTTTTAGATTTATATTCAAATCCAATTCATAAGAGTTCATAGACTTTATTTATTTGTTGGATTTGAGAAAGAAAAGGATTTGAACCCTATTCTTCAAGTCAGAGTTTTCTTCTTCTTTCCTTTCTCTAGTTTTCTTTTTTTTATTTACTTATGCTTCTTACATTTCTTTTCATTTTTAGTATGTGTTGCTAATCATATTGTTGAGGTGATGAGGTGAAGCTCTTGGTAAATGCTAAGGTTAGTCTCTTAAACATGAGCTAAAATGAATCATCATTTATAAACACTAGTATAGATAATATTTTCTTTTGGTTTAAAATCATACTTGCAAAGTAGAGATCTTGATTCATTATTGACAATGAAAATGGCACAGTAAATGCTTGGTTTCATAACCTTGATTTGTTGTAGACATATACCTTGGCATAAGGAATGCTTGGACTCTTTTTATGAGTTTTGAGGACACCAAATGAACATAATATCATATGCTATGGACGTTGGACAATTTGGACTGAATTGCTAAACCTTCCGATTGGAACCTCCTTTATGTGTGGATTTCAATTGTGTAATAAAACAAGATTAATCTTAGCATAACACCAAGAGTGGATTCTCTAACCTCAATATCTTTTCTTATTGTTTTTTATATCTTGTTTAATTGCTTTTATGTTATTTTGTTTATTTTGTTCTCTAATATCTTGTTTACTTTCTTTGTTATTGATTCCCTAATATCTTGTTTATTTTTCTTTTTCTTATATATTTATAAACTTATACTTACTAATACGCTTCCCTGTGGTTCGACCTCGGACACCCGAGAATTTATTACTTGAACATAACCTGCACTTGGGTTTACAACTCTTAATTGAGTTACCATCAAGTTTTTGGCGCCGTTGCCGGGGATCACCTTCCACGGCGCATCTCTCGAACGACTTAGCCACTCGAATCGCATAGTCCAAAGCCTTATTTGAGTAAAAAGGGGCCGAGATCCAGGTTGTCGAGTGAGGAATCGTCCGGGTTGGGAGACTTGGGTGGAGGTTTCTTGGCGGAGTGGGAGGGGGAAGGCTTGGATCGGGAAGGGGAATGAGATGGAGGCTTTTTGTTAGGATATTTGACGGAGACGAGACCCGGCATTGGTTGAAAAATAAATTGGAAATGCAAAATTAGAAAAGTAGATTTGGAAGAGGAAAAGAAACGTAGCTGATTTGATAAAGGATAGAAAGGAAAAGGGTGAGACAACCGGCCAAGCCCTCCAAGTGGTGGTGTGTTTGTTTTCCTGAAGGAAAAGGTGGAGCGGATCTTGCCGCAAGAGGGTAGGATTCAAAACTCCAAAGCTTCTACTTCTTCAGCCTCTCGTTTCTACTTTGGGTTGTAAGCTTGTTCTTTTCTCTTTTGTGTTTTTGGAGGATTTCCACTGAGTTGGTGCAGATTTAATGACTTGATCTGTGGTTTTGTTGGATAAAATTAGTGGGTTTTAGCTGTAAATCTGGGTTGTATCATTCATTATCTGGATTTTGCTTGAGTAAGGTTAAAAGATGTTTTTGGGTTAGAGATTGTGTGAAAGTTGAAGTCTTGGAGGGAAAGGGAAGACAGAAACACCACGGATCTTCAAGAACTCAACATCGATCAAGTACTTCATCATCTCGAAGCTAGCAAACCTTGCTTGCTTGCTCATCTCTGATTCTCTTGTTCTTGGAAGATTGGGGATGAACCTTATGATGACTCCATTGGAGAAGGCAGCTAATCAAAGATTGGAAGGTGATGACTCCCAACAAAGAAGCTTTAAACAAGTTGTTAATGGAGATTATCCCTCCATTGCAATTGGAGTGGATCGTGGTAAATTGGTGGAACGATCAAGGGAGATTGGAGAAGAACGAAGAACAGAGTCAGTTGTATCTAACTCTGCTGACGTGGCAGCTCCTGATTGGAGGAAATTGTTTGCTGCAGCTGAAAATCAAACTCTGAGATTCTTTCCTCCGCTGAAGATGGATGGGAAAGTTACTGTAAAACCACCAGATGAAGTATTTGAAGAAGGAATTCATCAATGGAAGAACTCACTGATTGCGCAATTTATAGGGAAACCTCCAAATTTCAGTTTGTTCAATAAGCTGGCTAATATGCTATGGGGAAAGGATGGAGATCTCCAAATTAAGCCAGTAGGAAGGAACCTCTATGTTCTTCAGTTCCATAATGTAGAGACAAGGGATTGGGTGCTTGAACACGGACCTTGGCACATCCAAAACAGCCCAATCATCTTGAGGAAATGGGAACCAGACCTGAACACCTTAGAATTCAACATGGAAAAGCTTCCTATCTGGATTCATCTGAGCAATGTCCCATTGGAATTATTCACAATGAGAGGTCTGAGCTATATAGCTAGCGCCATTGGCACCCCTCTCTATATGGATAAAATAACTGCAAACAAGCAAAGGCTAGCATATGCTAAAGTTTGTGTTGAGATAGATGTGGCTCAAGAATTGCCCAATTCGATTGCAGTGGAGCTCAGAAATGGCTCAATGATCCCTATCACAGTTGAGGCACCATGGCTGCCTCAGAAGTGTATTCACTGTGGCATTTTTGGTCACAATAACAAAAGTTGTCCTCACCTGCCAAAGGAAATTCCAACCAAAAAATGGATTCCTAAGCAGAAGGCCCAGAACGAGCAGACAGAGTTGAGGATTCCTGATGAGCAGACGATTCCAAGGACCTCTGAAGAGCAGATAGAATTACCTGCTCAGGTCATCATAGAGCAATTGGAAAGGCCAGTTCCATCTGAGACAGAACGAGGATCCTCCTCAGCCACAAGAGCTATGGGCTCAGCCAACAGATTTCTAATATTGGAATCTGTTCCTGAAAATGAAGAGGATACTGGTATCACAGAGTCACTTATGGAGGATAGGACTGAAAGCCACTCTCATCAGGCTGTTTTTTCAGAAGAAACAAGAAAGCCTAGGGCTGCTGCAGCAGGAGTGGCAGATCTGATGAAGAACTTGAAGAGAAGGAAGGGGCCTGTTGACAAAGGAAAGGCTCGAGGTAAGGCTTCTGCCTTGGGGAGTCACTCTCCAACTCTTCATTAATGAACTTCCTTGTTTGGAATGTTAGAGGACTAAATTGTCCTCTAAGGCAGAAACAGGTAGTCAGTAGAATTTCTAAGTTGCAGATTGATATTGTCTGTCTTATTGAGACTAGAGTAAAGCTCCCTAAAGTGCAAAAGATTGTTGACATGCATTTTAAGGGATGGAATCTCCATCATAACTACTCTGAAGCTTTAAATGGAAGAATTTGGATCCTTAGTAAGGTTCATCTGGATGTAGATATGAAGGACTCAACAGAACAGTCCATCACATGCCAGATTAAATTGAACTCTCTGAGGTTTTATTTGACTGCCATTTATGGAAGTAATGAAGGAAGCAGAAGGAAATTGCTTTGGTCACACTTGCATTCCCTCAGTGGAACTACTCAAGGTGCGCCATGGATTTTGGCAGGAGATTATAATGTGGTAGCTCATCCATCAGAAAGCTCATGCTTTAATGGATCCCAACCCAGTACCTCAGAAATGAAAGATTTCCAACTTTGCATTGAACAGAATGCATTGATGGATCACCAATTTGTTGGTCCAATCTTTACCTGGTCAAATCATCAAGAGAATCATCTTGCCAAGAAGCTTGATAGGGTCATGATCAATGATCAATGGCTCCTCTCTTTCCCATATTCCTATGTGGAATTTATTGCACCCGAAACCTCTGATCACTGTGCTGCACTAATCAAAACCAGCTTGGAGAATCACTCCCCTCCCAAACCATTCAAGTTTTTCAATTACTGGACTAGGGATGCAGAGTTCATGGATATAGTTGAGAGCTCATGGCAGGAACCTACCAGAGGTGATCCTATGTCCAATTTGCATATCAAATTGAAGAGAGTGAAGCAGAAGCTCAAGAATTTCAATTTCAAGAAGTATGGAGCTATTACTGAGAAGGTACAAGCCAAAAGAAGGGAATTAGCAGAAATGCAGCTCAAACTACTAAGGAAGCCTGCAGATGTTGAACTAGCAGCAAAAAAAGATATCCTTTCCAGGGATTTCAATAATCTTCTCAAAGATGAGGAAAGCTTTTACAAGCAGAAATCTAGAATTCAATGGCTAAAGGAAGGAGACCAAAACACAGGCTTCTTCCATAGGATGGTAAGGGCAAAGTTGAGCAAAAATACCATTCACTCTTTGACGGATGCACAAGGAAACAGACTTGAAAACTTTGATCAGATTGCTGCAGAAGCTGTCTCCTACTTCCAGAACTTGTTGGGATCCAAAGACCATATGGTCAAGGGCTGTAATCAGGATTTGCTTGCTGAACTTCTTCAGACTTCCATCACTGAAGAGCATCAAGCTGAACTGGTTAAAAGGGTAACTCCTGCAGAGATAAAAGAAGCAATGTTTTCGATTCATAGTGACAAGAGTCCAGGGCCAGATGGATTCACAGCTCACTTCTTCAAAACAGCTTGGCAAGTTGTTGGTGAGGATGTCACAGAGGCTGCAATGTTCTTTTTCAGGACAGGAGTGATGCACAAATCCTTCAATTCAACTAGTGTGGCTCTCATTCCAAAATGCCCTAATCCAAGCACAATGAGAGATTTCAGACCAATTTCCTGTTGCACAGTCTTTTACAAATGCATCAGCAAGATTCTGACTAACAGACTAAAGAGCAGTCTTCCATTGCTGATCTGTCCCAATCAGAGTGCCTTCATTCAAGGCAGGAGTATCACAGACAATATCCTGCTTGCTCAAGAGTTAGTCAGAGGCTATAGTAGGAATACTCTGTCCCCAAGATGTACCATAAAAGTGGATTTGCAGAAGGCATTTGATACTATCAGCTGGGAATTCATCACTGCAGTATTGAAGGCAATGCAGGTCCCTCAGCAGTTCCTAGATTGGATTGAAAGTTGCCTATCCACCAGCTACTTCTCTATATCTGTTAATGGAGGACTTATGGGCTTCTTTAAGGGGGCAAGAGGAGTCATGCAAGGTGATCCCCTTTCCCCCTACCTCTTTGTGATTGCTTTCAATGTCCTGTCCAAGTTGCTGGACTCAGCAGCACAGTATGGGGTCTTCTCTTATCATCCAAAGTGCAAAAAGCTTCATTTAACTCACCTGAGTTTTGCTGATGATCTGCTAATCTTTGCCAAGGGCAATCTTGATTCAGTGAAGGGTATTAAGCTAGTGCTAAGTCAATTCTACATCTACTCAGGGCTCCAACTTAATAGCACCAAAAGTGAGTTCTTCTCCACAGGAATTGACAGAGAAGAATTAAGGCTCATCAGAGAGTCCACAAGGTTCAAAACAGGCACACTGCCTGTTAGATACTTGGGGGTACCATTAGTCACTAGAAGATTAACCATGAAGGACTGTGAGCCACTTTTGGAGAAGGTGACAGCAAGGGTTAGAGGATGGACAACAAAGTTCTTGTCTTATGCTGGAAGACTTCAGCTTATCCAATCAGTTCTGTTTCACATGCATAACTTCTGGTGCAGACATTTTGTTCTACCCACGCAGTGCATAAGGAAGTTGATGCAGATATGTTCAAGTTTCTTATGGAAAGGGAAGGAAGGCCAAGCTAAGGGAGCTAAAGTTAGCTGGAAGTCTATTTGCCTGCCAAAATCAGAAGGGGGACTTGGTGTAAAGGACATTGTCACTTGGAATCAGGCATGTATTCTAAGGAATTTTTGGGCTGTACTGGTTGAAGCAGGCTCCCTATGGATAGCCTGGATCAAGACTTATGTGTTGAAGGATAGAGATCCATGGCATATCTCTATCCAGAGTGGGAGCAGTTGGAATTGGAGGAAGATCATGCAATTGAGAGAGGTGGCTGCCAGAATAGTTCTCACAACTGCTGATGGAAGCTGCAAATGGCCTTTCCCTGAGGGAAAGTACCAAGTGTCAGCAGTGTGGAACAAGATCAGACCTTCAGCTGGGAAAGTGGCTTGGTATAAGTTGGTATGGTGTAATTTTAATATTCCTCGGCATTCTATGCTCTCCTGGATGGCAATCCTAAATAGATTGGCCACAAAGGATAGGCTTATCTCCTGGGGAATGGCAATGGATGACAAATGTTTGCTGTGCAAACAAGAGAGAGAAACCAGAGATCATCTATTCTTCACTTGCTCCTACTCGAAACAGATATGGCAGAGAGTGATGGTACTTTGTAGGTTAAAAAGACAGGTTGCATGTTGGAATGTAGAGCTTCATTGGGCCACTGTCAACCTCAAAGGTAAAGCTCTAATCACAACGATATTGAGGCTAGCTTGGAACGCAGTTATCTACCTAGTTTGAAAGGAAAGAAACAATCGTTTGCTCAACTCAACTGAGCAAAAGGAGGAGCACCTCACTGAGCAAGTGAGAGACATGATCTCGACCAGGTTAAGTGACCTTAGGAAGATTAAAAGAGATTCAGTTAATACGTTCTTATGTAATTCTTGGGGATTAAATGCAGACATGTTTGTCTAAAGACATTGATCTTCTGATTTGTTTAGCTAGACTAAACTAGCTTTGTAACATGTAGCAGCACTGCTGCTTTTTTTGATAAATGAAAATCTACTTATCAAAAAAAAAAAAGAGATCATAAACCAATCATTAAATAAAATACTTGAAAATTTATGCATTTTATTTAAATAGTAAGTAAAAACTAAAAACCCTTTGAAAGAAATGCTAAATGATTTTTATTTTATTTTTTGTATAAACCATTAATCATATGAGATTTACATGTGAAAAGTTTGTTCCTATCTATTTGCTTGACTTTTCCTGTTTTATTATCTAGATTTTAGTGGTTTAGTGGAACACATAGTAGTTGCATAGGGTAGGTAAGTTCTAACAAATGTAAATTTTGGGACTGACCCATTTGGTTTAATTGTCAATTTCTCACCCTCTATAAAATCAACAACAACAAAAAAAAAAAAAGTCTCCATTCAAAGCTGCTTCTTCTCACCCTTACCCTTACCCTTAGGTGGTCCAATGTTCATTGATTTTGTCTGGAATTGACAATGAGATTGTCTTGTATTCTTACATTATTGTTATATGCTTCTTTTTCTTTCTTTCTCATATCTCATTCTTGAGTCCAAGACCACATGTTCATTAGACTGTATGAGATATATATATATATATATATATATATATATATATTGTAACTTGCAAAACATTGAATGGGATAGAAAAGTAAGAGAAATCTAAAAATCAATGTCCCTTTCACTACTAAATAGGTTGTTTTGACATTTGTTCCTTGATTGTATTTTTAATATAATATAAAAAAAATATCTACTTCTATCACTAAAGGATCACCAAATCACTCTACCAATCAGGCAATCATTCAGCTTTATATTTTGATCTGCCAGGGAATTCATAAAATTAGACAAAGTGCCATTGATTTTTGCTAAAAAAGAAACCTGAGTAATTCATCTAATAATCATTCCCTGTGTTAATGCAAGAAAAATAAGATCTGATGCATCATATAATTTGCAATGAAGGTAAGTTGAGAAAACTGATGTAATTTAGTATTTAGTTTTACAGAGTGAGTTCATGCCACTAAAGGCTGATGAATTAGCTAACTTAATAAGGTCAAACCATTGATCCTTGTATTACAATTCAAGACCAAAATATAACCATCCCTCCTCTTCCTCACCCCCAACCAAAAGATGAAAAAAAAAATGATTTGCTAAGAAAATCTCCTTTAGATTCTAATAGAGAGGGATTTATATCTCTCATCCTTACTAACTATATAAAAATCATCATGAGAGCTCCGTTATCACACGTTCACACTTGTCTTCTAAAATCTTCACAGCTTCAGTAAATAGAACTTCAGGAGGTAATGCTCCAGTCGATTCAATAGTAACTAGAAAAGTGGAGAAAACATAAATTACAACTCAAAAGTTTTACACAACTTTCATATAAAGCTTGAAGCTGCTACTTAAAATACTTTGAAAGAAAAGAAACCTCTGCTAAAGCTTAAGTTACTTTGTAATCAATGAAAAACATATTAATCAAGCAATGGCATCGAAGAAATCTAGAAATAAATTTAACAACAACCCAATGCAAAAGATGTAAAGTAGCCCCACGTTACTTACATATGAAATGATCTTTAACACGACGTAGCGCCACACGTTTCTCCCAATCTTCACCTCTTATGCATTCTCTGCAAAGCGTGCAAGATCGTGGCCTTGCTACAGTTGCCCTTTTCTTACCTGCTTAGCAGCCAAATTATTCATCAGGAAATGTGTCTAAAGAAAAAGATCTTGTAACTTCACATGCTAAAGCATATCAAGCAGAACCAGTCAGCCCTATCACATAGCTAGTGACCCAACTATTACAGGAATATAATCCACATTCAGTATAGGATTTCTGGAAAACCCTTTTACAGGGGGAAAAAAGATGATGGCCAAAATTTACACCATATAGACAACAAATTATAGTGAAAAAAATTAGCTCACCTTTTCCAAGATCTTCTATATCAAATACATTAACTGGGCATTTGCTTTTGAGTTCTTCAGCAAGGTCATCTTCAACCTCTTCCAATAATACAACCTAAATATTTATATATAAAAAACAACTTGTAATAATATAGTGTCAAAAAGAAGTAGAACAAAGGAAAGAAATGAAGAAGGTTTAGCAAAGAAGAAATCTACAGTTACAGTCTATCCTAACCTCAGGAAGCATCCGATACCAAGCAGTGGCCACAGGGGACCACTTTGCATGTGTTTTTCCCATGCCTTTAACAGCATGTGCTTCCAGTTCAATTTCCTAGCAAAAAGGAGGGAAGTTTTAGTACACTGGAAAACTTCAACAAGAATTAGATTAACTTCTAACAACTTCAAAACAGATCCTGAACTAATGAGAACAGTACATCAAACTTTTTCAATCTACTAGCACCATGATCTGTCATCTAGATATGTTTTATGAGAAGTTACTGAAACAAACATAAGCATGTAAAACATACCTGTCCAGGGCCAAGTTTAGCAATAATAATATCTGGATACTTAGGGGCAATGGGGTTCTTAGCAAATTCTGGCAAGGTATCTTGGCTGCAATTGAAGGAAGTGTAAGTTTCAGGTTTAGATGCTGAATCTGAAGTTGCATTTCTTGATTCCTTAACCAGTTCACTCCCATTAGGCAACCACTTTAATTCATCAGATTTAACTGCACTACACATCATCAGAATAAACCAAAAAAGGGAAGACTGATTAATTTCATTGAAGTAGAAAGGCTTCATGTTTCATACATAAAGCACAAAATCATACCTGTGAAACGTGGACTACCTCTTTTACAATGAACATGGAGTTTGAAAACAATGGTGTTCTTTTCATTTGGCTGATCATTTTCTACAATTAAAAGAGACAATAGGAAAGAATTACTAAGTGCCTAAAGGGAAACTCCATAATTTCCTATCTTTTTTCTTCTCCAGAAGATAAACTATCAACCAAAAGAAAATATTTGAATTAAACCTGAAATATATTCAAAGAGCCTTGGGTCAACACTAATTGGAATGAGACCCAACCTATGGGCAAGAACTTCATCTTGGATTATAGATGTGTTGTTTGCAATGAGAACTTTTTCAATTGCCACTGTTGGAAGCTGCAAGCATAATCAGTTCTATTAGTACCAGCTGCCAATATGCAGCAAACTAACATAGCATATGATAGCACTCAATAATATCATTAACATCATTGACAGAAAAGAGGTAGACCAAAAGGTCACAGACCTCAGCTATGAGGATCCTCCGGAATGCATTGGCAATCGCTGCATCGATACCGATCATATCAAACTCCATGTCTTCTTCATTGAGTCGAACCACTTCAACTCTAAAATTGTTGCAGAAATGATCAAGTCGTAAACTATTATCAACTCCCATCGATGCATAAGCACCAGAATATTGCACACTCTCTGTCTACGAACACCAGAAGCCCCAAAACATAAGACTTTTAGTTTTAAAACACAAAGAAACCCACAAATTTCAGAACCTTAAGAAAGAACAAGACAGATAACACAAAAAAGCCAACTTTATTAAACTCGATGGAGAGGGTCTTGTCTCCAAGCATCCCATATAAGGAAAAAGCTTGATTCTTTTTGTTCTCCAATTAAAACAACCCCAAGAAATCACTTTTTTTACCCTCCATATATAAATAAAAGGGTACCTATAAAAACTTCTCAACTGAAAACACAAACTTGATAGGAAAAGAAATAATGGGTGACTGATAAAAAGAAAAGGGTAAGAGAGAAATACATGAATAGGGGCATCCTTGTTGCATAAAACACGACTTCTTTGGAGTTCAAGGTGTGGTGGCAATTGACCCATTGGCACATCTGGCAAATCCCAAATTGAAAATTTCTTCTTTTCTTCTCCTCTCCCCTCTTCTTGCCCTGCCATTGTTGCTTAGATTTTGCTGTTAGGTTTTTAGGGTTTAACTGAGAACTGATGAGAAAGGGTTTTTAGTTGTAACACTAACAAGGAAAAGGAAAACAAGTTTATTAGGGTTTTAGGATTTTGAAGAAACTAAAGGAAATCGTCAGCCCTGGCCCCACTCAGGAGATTTGGCCTAGAGCTGCTCACGGGCCGGGCCTGAGCAGGATATTTTGTGTTTCGAGTCGGCCCGATCCAGGATTGGGCCTGGACAGAAAAAAAAAATCCGGCCGCGGTCCAGCCCGGCCCATAAGCAACTCTAATTTGACCGCATAGCCCTTTATTTATCATCGGTTAATGATGTTGATAAAATATTTTTTTGATTAAAATAATAAAAAAAACTTATGATTTTTATCAATTTTTAAAAAAATAATTTTTATTTTTATTATATCAAATAAAAATTTAACTTTTAATTGTAAACAAACTCTTATTTAAAATATAAAATTGATTTTTGTTATAGTCGAGTCAGTCGAATTTTTTTGTTTACATGAAAATTGATGTGATCTAATGATTTGTACAAAAACTGAAATTAAAAAAAAAAAATTATTTTTGACTTGATTTAATGATGTGGATAAAAATTAAAGAAAATGAAAAATAAGAAACATATATTTCAATTTTCAATAACGTCACAAAAATTTAATAAAAGTCAACTTTCGATCGGAATAAGAATTTATTTGATTATAATAAAACATAAAGGATTACATAAAAAAAATGAAAAAGTTGATGAGTTCAATTAGTATTTTAACCAATTTTTTTTGCATACCCAATTATCCCTGTTTAGCAAATTAATTTTTGGTGGGTTTTTAACAAAGGGGAGCATTATTTAGCATGTACTAATATACTAACAGAAAATGCTTCTTTTCTTCAGATTTTGTTTGATTTTTAATTTTTACTTTCATTTCTTACTTTTTACTTCCAGTTTATGAATTAAAAAAAAAAAAAACACATTTGAATACCAAAAAATGAAACATATTTTCATTACATATATGTCATTGCTTAAGGTTTAAGATTAAGGAGTCAAATAACAATAAGTGCTAAAGAAAATGATAGAATAAAATATATAAAAAAAAAGAGAAACAAAAACAAAAAAAAACTTTGATTAAATAGAATAAAAATAGTGAACAAACATTCAGGCAGTCATCCACTGCAAACTATAATGTGTGCCAAAAGAAATATCATTTTCCAGTCTTCTCTTTCTTTCCTTGTTTCTTTTTTTCTCTCATTGCCTTTCTCTTCTCTTCCCTGCAAGAATTTTGGGAGAACAAAAAAAAAAAAAAATTGAACAAGGTTTCTAATCTAAGCTCTTGCTTCATTCAAAAACAACTTTTACAAGGATTGAGACAGCAATCTGTTAAATTGTCCAATACCAGCCCAAGGAAAAAATAAAAGCCTAACAATGTGTGGTTGCAATTGTGTGGTTTAATGTGTGGTTGTAATTGTGTGGTTTAATATGTGGTTGTAGTTGTGTGGTTTAATGTGTGGTTGTAGTTGTGTGGTTTAATATGTGGTTGTAGTTGTGTGATTTAAATGTGTGGTTGTTATTAAACAACAATGAGTGGTTGTAATTTATTTAGATTTTATATTTGTGTGGCTTGTGTTTGTCTTGGTATTGTATAAATACCCCCCCTCCCTTGCATTTGTAAATCATCAAGTAGTAAGCTTCAATAAGCAATAAAAGTTCTAAGTTTTCCTAAGGAGTTATTCTCTAAAGAGTGTAGTCTAGAGTGAAGTGTGAGCATTTGTGAGTTTTCCTAAAATCTAAACTTTCTTCTTTGAGTGGTAAAATTAGAGTTATCTACTCTAAGTTTTTCTCAACAATTGGTATTAGAGCGAGGTTGTGAGTTACTACCATAGTTACTATTCACACGTGTCACTATATACTTTTATAGAAATTGTTAACATATACGAGATTTATTCAAGTATATGGTATACAATACTATTCACGTATACGGTACTGTTCACGGTGAAATAGTTATTCAGGTACTATTTTTGGTTTGAGCGTTCTTGAGTCGTGAGGAGTTTGTAATCTACAAGTTTGTGTCTCAAAATCAAGCTTGTTCGGTATTGTTAGAGTCTTGCCGACACGATGGGTGATCTTCAAGTAGTTGGAGGAATCAAGAAGCTCAATCACAAAAATTACAACACGTGGAAGACGTGTATGATGTCTTACCTACAAGGTCAAGACCTTTGGGAAGTCATTGGTGGTAGTGAAGTTACGAAGCCCGAGCAAGAAGATGCTCAAGGAACCTTGCGCAAATGGAAGATTAAAGTGGGTAAAGCCATGTTTGCCCTTAAGACCACAGTTGAAGAAGAAATGTTGGAACACATACAAAAGCTAGAAACGCCAAAAGAAGCGTGGGATACTTTAGATGCACTCTTTTCGAGAAAGAATGACACAAGACTTCAACTTCTTGAGAATGAATTGTTATCAGTTGCACAACGGGATATACCGATTGCTCAATACTTTCACAAGGTAAAAACGTTATGCCGTGAAATTTCTGATTTAGATCCTACAGCTGCTATTGGAGATACCAGGGTAAAAAGAATAATTATCCATGGTTTGAGGCCCGAATATCGCAGCTTCGTTGCCGCTATACAAGGATGGCCAACTCAACCATCACTTGTAGAGTTTGAAAATTTGCTTGTTGGTCAAGAATCTATGGCCAAGCAAATGGGAGGGGTCTCGTTGAAAAGTGAAGAGGAAGCACTCTACACCAAGAAAAGCAAAGGCAAATTCAAACAGCACGTCGGTGGTGGATCTAAAAAGTATGGTGACAAGACAAAAAGTCATCAAGGAGAAGGGAGCTCTCGTCCAGGGGGAGCTTCAAAGAATCGTAGCAACAATAAAAGATTTGAAGGTAACTGTTACAACTTTGACAAGAAAGGTCACATGGCAAAAGATTGTTGGTTTAACAAAAGGCCCGCTGAGAGCAATGCTGCTACTTCTAGTACAAAGGAGAAAAGCGAAGATGATTGGGACGTTGAAGCATTTTTTGCTATGGAAGAGGAAGAGTTAGCTCTCACAGTAACAACGGCTGACCGAATTGACTATGAGAATGACTGGATTGTCGATTCAGGTTGCTCAAATCACATGACAGGCGATAAACAGAAGTTGCAGAACCTGTCAGAATACAAGGGAAATCGCATTGTTGTGACAGCTGATAATTCAAGATTACCGATTACTCACATCGGTAAGACGGTAGTAGCACCTCGATATAGTCATAATCAGGTACCACTACAAGATGTTTACCATGTCCAAGGCATGAAGAAAAATTTGCTTTCAGTGGCACAATTAACATCGTCAGGTCACCATATTCTGTTTGGTCCAAGAGATGTGAAGGTATATCGTGATCTCAAAATCTCAGGACAGCCGATGATGGAAGGACGACGTCTGGAGTCAGTCTACGTGATGTCAGCAGAGTCAGCATATGTAGACAAGACAAGAAGGAGTGATACAGCAGATTTATGGCACATGCGGTTAGGTCATGTTAGTTATTCCAAGCTAAGTATGATGATGAAGAAGTCGATGCTTAAGGGACTTCCTCAGCTTGACATAAGAACAGACACAGTTTGTGCAGGATGCCAATATGGTAAAGCACACCAATTGCCATACGAAGAGTCAAAGTTTAAAGCAAAAGAACCATTAGAGTTAGTTCACTCTGATGTATTTGGGCCCGTTAAGCAACCATCAATTAGTGGAATGCGGTACATGGTGACGTTTATTGATGATTTCTCCAGGTATGTGTGGGTTTTCTTTATGAAAGAAAAGTCTGACACTTTCTCAAAGTTTAAAGAGTTCAAAGAGATAGTTGAAGGAGAAGTGGAAAAGAAGATATGTTGCTTGCGCACAGACAATGGAGGAGAATATAGCTCAGGCGAATTCTCTCAATACCTACGAGAATGCAACATACGTCATCAGTATACTTGTGTCAATACACCACAACAGAATGGTGTAGCAGAGAGAAAGAATCGGCATCTTGCAGAAATTTGTCGGAGTATGCTGCATGCAAAGAATGTACCCGGAAGATTTTGGGCCGAAGCTATGAGAACCGCAGCCCATGTGATCAACAAACTTCCTCAACCAAGGTTAGAGTTTGTTTCCCCCTTTGAGAAATTGTGGAAAATGAAACCTTCAGTCAGCTACTTTCGAGTATTTGGTTGTGTATGTTATGTATTTGTTCCTGATCATTTACGTAGCAAGTTTGATAAGAAAGCAACTAGGTGTATCTTTGTGGGATACGACAACCAAAGGAAAGGATGGAAATGTTGTGATCCTACGAGTGGAAGATGTTACACTTCACGCAATGTGGTATTCGATGAAGCATCTTCTTGGTGGTCCTCGGAAAAGGAGGTGTTGTCAGATTCAAAAGAATTTGAAGACATGTTACAACAGAAAATGGGAGAGTATATTGTCCAACTTCAATCAACTTCAGATGAAGTAGAAGACCTATGTGATGATAACGATGACGAGCAAGTGTTAGTCCAGAGTCCTTGGCAAACTGGTGTGTATCAACCAGATGTTAGATCGAGTGAAGTGGAAGAACCATCTCCACAATCACAAATCCGAAGGACAACAAGAGCACGGAAGCCAAATCCCAAATATGCTAATGCAGCCATAGTGGAAGAACCAATTGCAACAGAACCTGAGACGTTTGAAGAAGCATCACAAAGTTCTGAGTGGATTATGGCTATGAAAGAAGAGATCACTGCGCTTGAGCAGAATCAGACTTGGGATCTAGTGCCAAAACCAAGAGATGTGAAACCCATATCCTGCAAGTGGGTTTACAAGATAAAACATCGTCCAGATGGGTCGATTGAAAGGTACAAGGCACGGTTGGTGGCTCGTGGTTTCTCTCAGAAGTATGAGCTAGACTATGATGAAACGTTTAGTCCGGTGGCAAGACTTACAACCGTACGAGTCCTACTTGCCCTTGCAGCCAACAAAGACTGGAACTTGTGGCAGATGGATGTGAAGAATGCATTCCTTCATGGAGAGCTAGATCGGGAAATCTACATGATTCAACCATTGGGATTTCAAAACCAAAATCATCCTGAGCATGTGTGTAAGCTGCGAAAGGCACTTTACGGATTGAAACAAGCACCTAGAGCATGGTATGGTAAGATTGCTGAATTTTTAACTCATAGTGGTTATTCAGTGACACCTGCAGATTCCAGCTTGTTTGTCAAAGCT
Organism: Fremontodendron californicum; assembly: GCA_030761205.1. Classification (NCBI taxonomy): domain Eukaryota; kingdom Viridiplantae; phylum Streptophyta; class Magnoliopsida; order Malvales; family Malvaceae; genus Fremontodendron; species Fremontodendron californicum. The sequence goes on from JAULJL010000033.1 coordinate 21,619,817, forward strand.
AATAGAGGAAAGCTAGCTATCGTATTGATATATGTAGATGATTTAATCATAACTGGTGATTATGAGGCAGAAATTCTTCAAACCAAGGAGAATTTATCAGTTCGTTTCCAAATGGAAGAACTTGGACAACTTAAGCACTTTCTTGGTCTAGAGGTTGATCACATACAAGAAGGAATATTTCTCTGTCAACAAAAATATTCTAAAGATTTGCTAAAAAGGTTTGGAATGCTCGAGAGCAAGCCAATTTCAACACCGATGGAACCAAATGGCAAGATGTGTGCACTTGAAGGCAAAGACTTGGAAGATGCAACTATGTATCGACAATTGGTAGGTAGCCTGATCTACTTAACCTTGACTCGACCTGACATTTCTTATACAGTTGGTGTGATGAGTCGGTATATGCAAAATCCGAAGAAGCCTCATTTAGAAGCAGTTCGACGAATACTGAGATATGTGAAAAGTACAATAGATTATGGTCTTTTGTACAAGAAAGGTGAAGACTGTAAGTTAGTTGGTTATTGTGATGCTGACTATGCAGGAGATCATGACACCAGGAGATCAACAACTGGGTACATGTTTAAACTTGGTTCTGGAACAATTTCTTGGTGCAGTAAGAGACAACCAACGGTATCATTGTCAACTACCGAAGCTGAGTATCGAGCAGCAGCAATGGCAGCTCAAGAGTGTACGTGGCTGATACAACTAATGAGTGATCTACATCAACCAGTAGATTATGCAGTTCCGTTGTATTGCGACAACCAGTCAGCAATTCGTTTGGCAGAAAATCCAGTCTTTCACGCAAGAACCAAACATATAGAAGTGCATTATCACTTTATCAGAGAAAAGGTTCTACAAGAAGAGATTGAAATGAAGCAGATCAAGACAGATGATCAAATGGCAGATTTATTCACAAAAGGTTTGAGTATCAACAAATTTGAAATGTTTCGTCGTCAACTCAACATGGTGCAAAGAGGAAGAGCTGGTATTGAGGGGGAGTGTTAAATTGTCCAATACCAGCCCAAGGAAAAAATAAAAGCCTAACAATGTGTGGTTGCAATTGTGTGGTTTAATGTGTGGTTGTAATTGTGTGGTTTAATATGTGGTTGTAGTTGTGTGGTTTAATGTGTGGTTGTAGTTGTGTGGTTTAATATGTGGTTGTAGTTGTGTGATTTAAATGTGTGGTTGTTATTAAACAACAATGAGTGGTTGTAATTTATTTAGATTTTATATTTGTGTGGCTTGTGTTTGTCTTGGTATTGTATAAATACCCCCCCTCCCTTGCATTTGTAAATCATCAAGTAGTAAGCTTCAATAAGCAATAAAAGTTCTAAGTTTTCCTAAGGAGTTATTCTCTAAAGAGTGTAGTCTAGAGTGAAGTGTGAGCATTTGTGAGTTTTCCTAAAATCTAAACTTTCTTCTTTGAGTGGTAAAATTAGAGTTATCTACTCTAAGTTTTTCTCAACACAATCTACCTTGCTTTAGAGATTTCATCTTTAGATGCAAAATTTCTTTTCCTCTTTCTAGATGTTGCTGGCGATTCTACCTTTCCATTTTCGGTTCTTTCCCTGTTTTTCGATGTTCGAGGTGATTCAACCTTTCCATTTCCAGATAACCCATTCTTCTTTAAGCTCTTCTTTTTCCCTTTAGTCCCTTGTTTCTTCAAGTGCTGGTCAAGCTCTTTTATATTGTCCTTATCACTATGGATCTCCTCCGCCCTCTGAGTTTGCTCTACTGTTTCTGAATCTTCACAACTTACAGGATTCTTCTTTGCATTGCTCATTTTCTTTAACTAAAGAAAGTCAAAGAGGAAAGAAAAAACATAAACAGTACGCAAATGATGTTGGAACTGAGATCACCTAGGGTGAATGAAATTAGGTACTTTAAGTTCAAAAAGATACCTTTGCCACAAAAAATCCATCCATATTGTGGACATGAGGATAAAACCGCCTTGTGTTTTCTAAGGATGTATGAAAACGATGCTCCCTAAATCGGATATATCTGGTTAAAGAAAGGAAACAACATTAGATACAGAAATCAGCTATGTTGCTCCGACTCTTCATTTTTTTTTTGAAGTACCCATGTCCGACACATATCGGGACATGGGCATGGGGATATGATCCTCCAAGGACCGTCCAAATACATGAAAATCTTGAAAAAAAATTGAAAATACCGTGTCGGACACATACCCGTGTCCGACACTCACACTCAAGTCCGAGTAACATAGGAAATCAGTTAGGTTCAGGAAGAAGCCAAATGAAAAAAAAATGATCATTACCCGGGGCACCCAAAGTCAAGTCCACACTGTACTACTTTGACATCTCTCTTCTTGAGTGCATAGTCGATGACCGCTTCATTCTATAAAGATACAGGTCAAAATGAGAAAAAAGAGTGGACAAAAAGTGAATGGTAGGAAAACCAGAAGGGCATTCCTTAAACAAACCTCTGGAACCATCATGGAGCATGTCGAGTAAACGATGTATCCACCAGATTTGGAATTTGCATCGACCATATCAATAGCAGCAAGTATCAGTTGCTACAAACAAAAAGATTTGAGATTGCATGGATTAATCTCTTAGCATATGCAAGAGATATTTTTATAACAAAAGGATCAACTCTTCCCCTTTTGTGCTGTCTTTGAACTTAGGAGGATTATCGTAGTTCCCAAATACAACCAAAAAGGTGAAAAGCTCATGAAAGAACGTACCTTCTGCAAATGGGCACATTTTTGAATGTCGTCTAAACTTTTAGAGGTTTTAACAGATGGATCTTTAGTTATAACCTGTGCCATAAAGTAGAGATCATTCAGTTCAAGAAGAAAACAATGAGCAATCCACCAAATGAGGAAACAAGGTTACAACAGATGCTTACTCCTGTACCACTACAAGGGGCATCCAACAATACTCTATCAACTGAATTCTGACCCAAAACCTTGGGAAGCTGAACATTAAGACAATTAGACAAAGGATTAGAAAATGTCCATTCCGTCTCCTAAATGCATGTGATCCACAAGAAAATACAAAGGACAAGTCCAAGCAATTTGTTTTTGACCTACAACTAATCTGAGACACTCCGAAAGAAGCACTTAAAGAAAAGGAAAGGAAAGAGATTCAACACTTTATGCTTTTGAAGCTCTTGAACTTGAAACATCATACTTAGTATTGTATTCTTATGAGGGGCAAAAAGATGCTAACCTCCCTCCCATCATAGTTACAAACTATTGTGTTTGTCACCCCTATGCGATGTAAATTTGCAGTAAGTGACTTCAGTCTTGCTTCCCTTATTTCATTTGCATAAATTATTCCTGGTCACAATACCAACAAAATATTACAAAAGGAATTCGGAAACATCTGTAAAAGATATATTGAACAAAGAGCATACCACAACTATAAAAAGATAATTATTTATGATTATTCAACTAAATTGGCCTAAGGACAATGGCTTAGTTAGCAGATATGGTTTCCCAATAAGAGGAAAATGACACTATCAGTCCATGGCTCCCTTTAATGTGGTGCAAATATCAAAATATCAAGCCTAACCGTCCTTCCTTTTACTTCTCTTAGTCCCTATTCCCTTATTTGACCAGGTAACTGCTTTGAGCTCTAAACAAATTATCCAGAGGAAACTATCGGCTTAGCCAGCCCGACTAAATATTCAACATGGACAAGCAAATTACTAAAGTAAAATAAAACAAAATAGAAAATCACAAAGACAACATTAAACAATTTGAATGAAACATAGACTATGACATACCACTATTTTTCATGAGCGCAGCAACATAAGTTGTTTTACCACCAGGTGCAGCTCTGCAACAGGCACAATTATAATCAAAAGGGAGAAAATAGCCATTTCCTTTACTGAAGATAGGTTTTAATTTTTATGGGATCTTTGGATTAGCCTTAGAATGCGTTACAATGTCAGAATGGCATGTCTGCAAATCTTATAACCATGTCAACTGAAAAAAAGAGTGACTCTTCTAGCACAAAGATGCAATATAGATATTGCAAAACATAATTATGTACCCCCAACATCTGTTTTCTAGAACATGGTTCAAATAGAAGATTTTCTTCAATCATAACACCACATCCGAAGTAAAAAATAAAACATAAAAATCAACAAATAAAAAGGCAAGGCAAAGATAAGGATAGCTAACAGAATGGAGTAACTCACGCCATATCAACCACTCGTTCCTTTTCCTGAGGAGCAAGAGCCATAACTGGCAAAAAAGAGCTTGCACCTTGTATCTGTTAGTGAAAAAAGAAAGGTAACCGAAAGTGCCACAACATTTTATTTCTACAAAATAATTACAGCATTAGGATGAAAAAAGTACAATGAAAGAACACATACATAGTAAAAGCCAGCCAAATACTCAGGAGTGGCACCAATGGGCACATGTGAATTATACACCACCAATCCAACCTAAAGATAGAAAATCAACATTCATGTACTCCATTAGAAAATAGAGGTTTTGTGAAAAATGAAAATTTAAACAAGGTAGCTCTTACTTTTGACCACTTGCTTAATTGGTCTAGTTCTACTCCTCTTTTGGAGAGAACATCAGCCAGATCCCTTCTGCGAGTCTGCATATAAAAGGAGATTATGGCTATAGTTGACCAGAGAATGCATAACAAGTCAAAGATGAAGGCAGCAACAGAGAAATGTATATTCACCCTTAATGTGTTTGTCCGAATACATGTAGGTCGAGGCTTTTCAAAAGCTTCAATAAGTTCCATGAGTTCAACAACTGGAAACATCTGTAAAAGAGATGGCAGGTATTAATATAATAACTGATCAGCAAACTTAGCTCCAAAAAGACCCCCCCTTTCAAAAATGGGAAAAATAAGAACCATGTCGTGCAAAAGGACAGAAGTATTGCAGACAACAAAACATATAACAAGATGATCATTACATCCACCAAAACCCCGATCAGGAATTCATTGTAGCCATAGTATGAACCCAAATCCATTTTAAGTTGGTCGGTATAATCCTTCCTTGTGGTTCCCTCTTGCCTCAAATCCTTAAAATTTGATAGCACTCGAACAACTACAAATAAATGAAAAAAATCTAAGGAAATTAGATGATAAATGGCTAACCATGAAACAGAAAATTAGCCGAAAAACCACTGACTATCTTTTACTCTCATCTGAAGATTTGTAAGATCAGGTGGACGTTGTTGCTCTGCTTCAAGCTCCTAAGTGGTTACATGAAAGGAAGGAAATATAAGTACCTTAACAGAATTAAACTGATAATAACAGCAAATACAATCAAATTCAATAGAAGACCTCTTTTGATGGCAATCTGAACTCATCAGACTCTTCTTTAATGTTCAACTGCATTTCTGCCTGTGCATCTTCTTCTTCCCTCGCCCTTTGTTCATCAATAGCCCTTGACTTCTCCTCAATATCAGTTTCATCTGAATCGGAACCTGAACCTGAAGTAGAACCTGAACCTGAACCTCTGTCTGCAACAATATGATAGGACAATAACCACTATCAGTCAGATAGCATGAAACACGGTGAAATTTATGAAACATACTAATACTTCTGCAATGCTACTGCATGGAAGCTATGTTGATAGGCCTCTTGTATGTTTCTGACATGATTGAGTTCAATTTATCCTAACTTTTTCGTTGTATTTGGAGGGTCGGTGCCCACATAGCAATGTCCACTTTCATGACATGGGTAATTGAAGAGCAAGATAGCTGCAAACTAGAATTTTCAGTTTGTAATACATAAACTCATCAAGGGCCATGACTAAGAAGTACTTCACACGCAAATCAAAGTTATGCCTACAAGAACCTATTAAATAAACGAAAAGCTAGAAGCTCAAAATCATAACACTATAAGGCATTAAATTCAATCTAAGTAGTGTATATAAAGAATTTACAGGGAATTGACAAACGGGAACCTTCATTATCCTCACCTCCTTGGAGGAAATCATCAGCCAAGGGAACATCATCATCATCAACATCATCTGAAGTTTCAGAGGCATCATCAAAATCAGACACTTGTTCATTTCCATCCAATAAGTCTTCTGCTTCTTCTATTTTTTCTTCTTCTTCACTCTGTCCATCAGAAACATCACCAAAGACCTCATCTTTTTTGGTTGGTCGTTTTTTTTCAGTGAAAAGATCGTTTCTTTGCTTCTTTTTTGGAGGTAGGTTCTTTGATTTTGCTCCTTTGTTCTTATTAGCTGCCATTTGAAGCTGCAAAAACAAAAACAAAAACCCACACACATGAGTTTGAGCTCTTCCACTAAATAGCAATACCTAAAGTAATATTGAACTTTTACCTGAAAATTAGGGTTTTTGCAGTTTGGAAAACCTCTGGGTTGCTAGGGTTTAAGGTTTATATATGTAAAAATAATAATACTGAAACATAAACAAACGCCCTGTTTTTTGGGCTGAATTTGGGTCAGCCAATTTTTAAGGTTTGGGTTTACGAGTTTGGGCTTTCGAAAAAACAAGAAGAAAATGAATAATTGAATATGGAAGAAAATTAAAAAGGGAATAAAGGTTTTGTTTGTTTTTAGAAAATAATTTCTGAAAAATATTCATATTTTTTTTGAAAAAGTAAATATTTTATTTTGTTTGAATGATTTAATAAAAATATTTTTTTTTTGTTTAACTATTTTCTGAAAAGTTTATACTTTTTTCAAAATAGTAATAGTAATATTGACATAACTAATATAATTTTGTTATTAAAATATTGAAATTTTTTATTATTAAAATATTAATAATAGTAATATTTTAATATTGTATTTCTAAAATAGATTTTTTTTTATTATTAAAATATTAAAAAAATATTAAACTACTATTGAAATATTTAAAACAATATTGTTTATTATTAAAATATTACTTATATTAATATTTTAAAATATTTATAATAGTATTTATAATTAAATGTTATTTATATTAATATAAAATAATAAAACAGTAAGATTTATTATTAAAATATAAAATTTATATTATTTTAAATATTTTAAAAATAAAAATAATTTTTATTAATATAATAATATTTCGGAAGTGTTAAGTAAAATCTACATCAAATAATCATGTCCAAGGTCCCACCCAAACCAGAATAAAGCTGAGTAGCAGACCAGAGTTTGAACTATGAACGTATTTGACAGTTTCATAGTTTCCAAGATTGTAGAACAATTTTTTTTTCCCCTTAAAAGAATCCTTGTCAAAGAAGAAGACTAATTTTACTGTCATTTGGCAATTCGTTGGCTAACTATGGTTGGTAAATGGGTTGGATGCAGCTTAAGCAAGAATATGGACAGTAATTTAGCCTTAGTGCAATTACATTTGAAATGTAATTCTAGTTTCTGTAAACAACTAGGAAGTAGGAACACCACCTATAAAATAGGATGGTAGGCTGTAGACTGTAGTCTCATAATTGTTGAAGTTTGGCAGTTTTATTTCATTCTTGTGAGAAAACTAAGGCTGTGGCAGTGGCAATGGCAATGGCAGCAGTGGGGGAGGAGGCTCTCCTTCAATCTCAATTCTCTGATAATCCAAAAGGTAAAATATTTCTTTTCTTTTCTATGTAATGTTATAGTTTATGACTAATAAATGATTGAATATTGTTTGGTAAAAGTTTTAGATTTGTTGTTTTGTTTATCAGAAGAAGCGATTGAGGAAGCAGCAAGCCGGACAGTTCCAATCACAGATCATCCAACAGAAGTAGAAGTAGCCTTGACTTCAACTGATGTTGTATGCGATAATTTTTCAATCTATATATCTATAAACAAATCTCCATTTTTGTTTGTTCTTCAAGAAAACATTCTACCAACATATCCATAGTCATAATTCATAGATTGTAAATTGTAATTATGCAAACTTTAAGACCAAATTGTTTTTTTTTTTTATTATACCAACATGAACTCCCTAATTATATAACTAAAAAGTAGTAGTAAGGGATATAAAATTATCGTCCTTCCAGAATTCATGGAGAATTAAGAGAAATCTCCAAACGTATGTTAAAACATGCCAGCTCCTATAAAGCTTGCAACCCAAAAGTGACGGAAGACCACTTCAGTAAGAAGTCATCCATAGCATTTATAATTAACAAAAATTTCACAAAGTCTTACATCTTTCTATTTCTTTTTCTTTGTTTTGCCGAGTTATAAGTTGCTATATAGCTTGTAATTCAAGCAAAATGCATTAAAGTACAGTAGAATTGAAATTGGTTACATACAGGTTATATATATAGGGTATTTCTCCATCTTTTTCCAAATTTTATAACCACTTTCTTGCTTGCAAGATGTAAGAGTCGAAAGAAGGAAGAAAACTAGCTAAAAATAGGTAGTAAAGGTATATATTTGTGGTGTCGTTTGGACATGTAATTAGTTATTGAGGTATTGCCGTTTGGTTATTGCAAGAGGAGAGAGATGGTGGCAATGGAGGTGGAAGCTGGCAGGCCTACTCAATCACCATTGCCAGAGAAACTAAAAGCTGCAACTAATGTAGAAGGTAAGCTCCTTTTTTTTTTTTTTTTTTTTACAAACGATGTAATGTTATGAAATGCAGGAGCATCTAATGAGTTTTATTGGTATTTTTTTTCCCTTTGCAAAAGATGAAGTGGATGACAATCCCATTGAGGAAGTTAGGCTCACGGTTCCAATTACAGATGACCCGACAGAATCAACTTTGACATTTCGCACATGGGTTCTTGGTCTAATATCTTGTTGCATTCTTGCCTTCGTGAACCAATTCTTTGCCTATCGTCAGAATCAGCTCTCTATCTCATCAATATCAGCACAAATCGTTGTTCTCCCTATAGGGAAGCTAATGGCTGCAACTCTGCCAGAAACCGAAGTTCGAGTTCCATTCACACAGTGGTCATTCTCATTGAATCCAGGGCCATTCACTTTGAAAGAACATGTGCTGATAACTATATTTGCCAACTGTGGAGCTGGGGGTGTTTATGCAGTAAATATCATCACAATTGTCAAGGCCTTCTACCACAGAACATTGCATCCAGTTGCAGCCATGTTGCTAGCACAAACTACTCAGGTATTTTAAAATGCATTTCAATATCATGACTTATATAGGATCCATGGAAATGATACCAAAAACATTATATTTCCTTATTGATGAAACTCAGCTGCTTGGATATGGATGGGCTGGTGTGTTCAGAAGATTCCTAGTTGATTCACCTTACATGTGGTGGCCAGCAAACCTGGTCCAGGTTTCTTTGTTCAGGTACTTCACTCCTTCCCCTATAATTCAAAACAAAAGAAAATTGTTGGCAAATTAAGTTCCCTGGATTTAGTCTGTCAAAATTGAGCAACTTGTCAATGTAAACTGTAGGACATTACATGAGAAGGAAAAGAGAGCAAAGGGGGGGCATACAAGGCTACAATTCTTCATCGTGATTTTCATATCAAGCTTTGCTTACTACATCATACCAGGCTACCTTTTCCAATCAATATCAGCTGTGTCCTTTGTTTGCTGGATTTGGAAGGATTCAATCACTGTCCAGCAGATAGGATCAGGCCTAAACGGCTTTGGCATTGGCTCTTTTGGTCTTGACTGGTCCACCGTTGCAGCCTTCTTGGGAAGTCCTCTTGCCACACCCTTATTTGCCATACTCAACATATTGTTTGGATTTTTCTTGTTTCTCTATGTTCTTACTCCCATTGCTTACTGGTCGAACTCATACCAAGCTAGACGATTTCCCTTGATTTCTTCTCATACTTTTGACGTTGCTGGTCAAACTTACAACATTTCTAGAATTCTGAATCAGAAAACGTTTGACATCAATCTAACTGAGTATGACAATTATAGCAAACTCTATCTGAGTGTCACATTTGCTTTCCTATATGGATTGAGCTTTGCAACTCTCTCAGCCACCATTTCCCATGTCGCTCTATTTGAGGGAAAGTAAGCATCTGTAACAACATAGTTTTCTTATTGATCTCATCTTTCCTCTCTACCCTCGAGCAAAAAATTATTTCTTTTGATAATTCTATTTCTTTTCTTGATAAAATAAATAGAACAATCTGGAAATTGTGGAGAAAGACTACATACGCGGTGAAAGATAATCTTACAGATGTACACACAAGGCTGATGAAGAAGAATTATGAGGCAGTCCCTCAATGGTGGTTTCATGTTATCTTAATTTCAATTACGTTGCTTTCCATCTTTGCCTGTGAAGGTTTTGGCAAACAGCTCCAGCTCCCATGGTGGGGAGTTTTGTTAGCCTGTGCAATTGCACTATTTTTCACCTTACCTATTGGGATAATTCAAGCCACAACGAACATGGTACAATATATTATTCTTGAAGAAATAGGCATCAGATACTAATATTGATTTTATTACAAATTCTCTAAGCATGATCTTTAATGTGCAGCAACCGGGGTTGAATGTGATTACCGAATTGGTTATCGGGTATATATATCCTGGCAAGCCTCTCGCAAATGTTGCTTTCAAGACTTATGGCTATATCAGTATGGTACAAGCTCTCAACTTGCTTGGAGACTTCAAATTAGGTCATTACATGAAGATCCCTCCCAAATCGATGTTCATTGTACAGGTAACAAATTTGTGAATTGTTATTATCTTGTTTTCCTCTATTTTTATATGAAATTCCTAACTTGCTTTGCCATATGAACATTCAGTTTGTTGGAACTATAGTTGCTTCAACTTGCTACTTTGCAACAGCATGGTGGCTTCTGTCGAGTATTGAGCACATATGTGATCCTGCTTTGTTGCCCCAGGGGAGTCCATGGACATGCCCTGGTGATGATGTATTTTACAATGCTTCAATCATTTGGGGTGTTGTAGGCCCGCTCAGAATGTTCACAAAGTATGGCAACTACCCGGAGATGAACTGGTTGTTTCTGATTGGCTTGCTTGCCCCTGTTCCAGTATGGTGGCTATCACGCAAATTCCCCGACAAGAAATGGATCAGATTAATACACATGCCAATGATCCTCGGAGCTACACAGGGCATGCCACCAGCTAAATCTGTGCACTACATTTGTTGGGGAAGTGTTGGAGTTTTCTTTAACTGGTATGTTTATAATAGGTACAAGCGATGGTGGGCAAAGCATACATATATCTTATCTGCTGCTTTGGATGCGGGGGTTGCCTTCATGGCAGTACTCCTTTATTTCACCCTTCAATCCTATGAAATCAGCGGTCCAGATTGGTGGGGTCTGGAAGCCAGTGACCATTGCCCGTTGGCTCGTTGTCCCACAGCACCGGGGACTATGTCTGAAGGATGCCCAGTTCTTTGAAACTCCTTTTGCCACAAAGGGCAAAAAGGATAAAATTTGTAAAGAAAAAGAAAGAAAGTTGTAGGCATTTCTTTTCTCCCATCTATAATACCAATGACTCTGCTCATGAGGTTAGAATGCTCAATAATCATTAGTTTTAAAGATGCAGCCTCATACAGAAAAAAGATGTTGAGATTTTCTTTTTGGTATATAGTTTTTGATATTTAGATTTTTAGGGCTATATTATATAATAATGTTTTCAACTCTTCTTTACCCCCTGATTTTTCATTAGCTTCCTTACTCTTCCCGCATCTTCTGCATAAATATTAGATAAAACAACATAGACAGTATCCATCATTAAGAGGATCCAGTTGAGCAAGATGTCTAGAACTACAACCCGACAACCCCTTCCTTGGGCTTCCCGCAGTGAACGCAGCTAGAAATCATCATCGTGGTTTTAATGCTTTATTAATGATGTTGCTTTAGGTCTTCTGTTAGAATATGATTTGTTAAACTTTTAACTTGTCCTAATCCAAAAAGATATTTGTGATAATAAAAAGATGGAGATTAATACAGGCAAACATGGATTTGGATGCAAGAAGAAGTGATCTAGGTTTTATTAGTATTATTTAGAAGATTTGTATTCCTATCGCAATTTGTATCTTGCCTAGTGATTGAAAAACTGAGATTCACCATGTTTTTGAATCCTTATTATATCAGAAGAACCTTTGTATGATTGCTTTCGAGAGGTTTTATGTCTAGTTGTTTGTGTTCTAACTTGATGCTATTGTAGATTAGTGAAATGAGTTTCTTTGGAGAAATGCAGATGATTTTCACTCTGGAAATGATCTAAATATAAAGCAAATCAAAGAAGTGTTGAATACAAGCCATGTATGCCAAAACTGTCTCCTCGAATTTGAACTCCATTTTCAGGGAATCATGTTCATCTTTCTTTCTGTTTGTTGAACATATCCAATTCATCTCTCATGGCATGGGCCAGGTCAATCCGTGGCTTCATTCGACGTAGATCCTCGTGGAGCATGCTCAAGTCAAGAATAACTGCTTGAAAATGGCATTTTAGGCCTTTCTGAGGTGACACGGTCAATGAGATCATGAATTCATGACCCATTAACATATGGAACAAAATTAACAATGACTCTTTCAAAACTTAATAGCTTCGGATTCCACTTACAAGTTCTAAAACAATGAACTTAAAACGCATATGTTTTACTAAATGTGGACAGTATCTTCTCTTCTTGAACTTGAAAGAAATACTCGGTTAATACATCAGAACAAAATCCCTGTAAGCCCATGGTTTGTCAAATTCACTGTCTACTTCATGGTCTCCATGACAAGTGTCCGCATCAGCCATTACCTTCTTCAACCAACCAAGTAAAGATCTTACTTGAAGAGTTCTGGATTAAACCAGTCCCTGCAAGCAAAAAGATAACATGTAAAATCACACATAAATACAGCCAAAGTACATCAGATAATTTAACTTTCTTCTGTTATAAGAGAAGAGAAATCAATGAACTTACTTCTTAATGTCATCAAGGTGGTCATCAAAATCCTGCCATTTCTCAGATGAAATGTGATTCCATCGAAACAACATTTGCCGCTGGCTCCTTAATTACCAATCGGCTGCCTCCATCTGGTCCAGCCAGTTTCCAGTTCTTGGATGCATCCTTTATGTAAAGCTGACACATGACGAGACAAATATTACCATTAGCCAAAGGCAGAGTAAAAATTATTAAACCATGAATGCATCTACTGATCCAACAACTTTTTTGAAGGAAAATACCTCTAAAAGACCATAAACTAGCATCAAAAGTTAATTTCAAAAATCTAATTGGACCTTACATGCAGAAAGCTCAAGTCAAGGGGAGTAGATATGCCGAACAACCTTACATGCATATATGAAGCAACAGAACCTTCAGCCATACCTTCAAGCCCTCCGATTTTAGCTCCTATTGCATAAATCCTAAGCTAGAATTAATGCCAGCTCTCCTCTAGCACTGTATGTAGTTTTTTTTTTTTTTTTTTCTTCCTACTGTAATAGTTCTTTTTTTCCCCCTATTACCAAAGCAGAAGAATCTTACTCCCTTCACTTCCACCCAAATCAACCAAAACCAAAAAGGCAACAATTAAAACTTAAAAATCACCGGCAAATACAAACCTGCATCATAGGACTCTGGTCTTTCCCCTTGGGCAAAGCTTCAAGCTTTTTGTTATCTAACTACAAAAGACAAAATCACAAACAGAACAGAATTGAGACCTTCCATAACAAGCACAGCAGCATATATATATATATATATATATATATATATATATATATATATATAACAAAAAATTCAACTCCAACAACAATCAAAATACATACCAAGAGAAGAGCAGCTTGAGGAAAGTACCGGCAAATATGATCACCAATATTCCTTGCCAAAATGCCTAGCTCTGCATCATCAAATCTCTCATTTGCATGGAAATAACCCACAATTCCCAAGCCATGAGATCCGTAATGCTCCTCAACCTGATCATAACCAACCCATCAGAACAGCTCTAAAAATATATATCAGCATCAAATTTCAAAGCCAATAACTTCCAACGAAATTGCCCAAAAAGGATCTTTTCTTAAGAAAGAAAAGAACATAACTTAAACCAAAAAAAAAAACAAAGTTTTTAATTACCCAGTTGAATCTTTGGTCAAAACCCAATAATTAAACCACCATAAAACTCTGATTTTCAAAACTAAAAAAGTTCCAAGAGGCAGAAATTGTTAAAAGAATATGAAAATTAAATAAAATATATTAAACCCTGAAAAGAGATATAGAGACCATGATGAGGGCGATCTCGAGAGGAGGCAATAAAGCAAGATTAGAGTGAAATAGAGGGACTGAGTCGATGATCTCAACGACGTTTTCATTTTGCGGGTTGACTCGGCCGAGTAAGACGCCGTTGACGGCCGTGGTCTTGTGCTTCAAAGCATGTAGAACCAACTTTATGTAAGGCGTTCTGTGAGATCTCGTACTTCAACTCGGCCACCATATTTTGTTTTCTTGATTGGTCACACTCAGTGAGTCTCAGAGTTTAATGAATAGCTGGCAATTAAACAAGAAGATGAGACAGTAGCGAGCGTGTGAGAGTTTGAAGTGAACTCAATTCGGTGGTCTACTTTTAAAAAATTTGAGTTCGCTGCTTTTAAGGCTGACAAGAAAAGATTTTCCCAGGAAAACGTCAGGATTACCCATACAATGTCGTTTGTAAGTTTTTTTTTTTTTTAGTGGAAAAATTATAACCAAAAAAAAAAAAAAAAGGAGACTAAAAGTCTAAAACAATAAAAACTTGATTTGGAGTGAGCCTAAAAATAAAAACTTCACCGACACTAATCAAGTAATTTTTTTCATAATATATATTATCATTCAACGATCAAATCATAAAACCATTATACTAATAACTTGACTAAAACAATATATAGTCAGTCCTCCACAGAATTACAACGAAATAAGCAATGATCATCCAATTATGACAAGAGGAATATCTTCAAAGTTCAAAGTTCAGATTCATCCCTCATCCAATCAATTTTGGACGCAAAGGAAAGGAGGAACATTTTCACAAAACTAAAACGACGTCATAGTTGGCATTCGCATCCGCATCATCAGTACTGGAGTTTTGGGAGCAAAAATTATGCTGTGATACCACTTTTTCCTTTACGTACCAGAAATTAATTAGTGTTCCAATAGATGTCCTCGCAGAAACAGCTTGCGTTTGTCTTTTAGAGCAACTGCCTGTCTGAATCAATGTTACCTTGAACGCGGATCGATCCGGTTCGTGGTACAAAAAATAAAATGTAAATCGCTACTTATTAAGAATGTGGTTTGATAGGAGTACTATTCTTTGATTCGTTTAATAAGAACGAAATACGATCTATCGGAACGTGAAACTTTTTTAAAATATATATATATTTCTATATGTATATATATAATTTAAAATGTAACTCAAAATCAAATGTTAATAAAAAATAATTAACTCTCATACTACCCACGGAGTGGTGAAAAGACAGGATGTATTCCGACGAAATGCTATTTCTTTTAGGAGGACTATAATGAGGAGGACGACAGACCCAATCATGAGATAATAAAGGAAAAGAAAGGAACGTCAGATTGGTTCGAATCCAATTCGTGGTGAGATAACAGGAATCTGAAACTAAGAATGCCAATAATCTACTCCTTGACTCCGATTCATTCAAAACTTCTTGTGAGGAGACTCAGAAAAGACTTCTAAAATAGTTCACAGTCAAACATAGAACGTACGTAAATTTTGAAAGTCTTTGCCTCCGACCTCACTTTGTCCGATTGAGAATATACTTTGAATAGATAGTAACAAAAAGGCATTTTGACTATATTCCTAGTGGGCTTGGAAGAGGAAATCGTAATGCGCCAACAAGAAGAAAAGAGAGAGAGAGAGAGAAATGCTGGTCGCTACTTTCATTTCGTTGATAGGGTAGTCAAGCCTTTCCCGAAAGATAGGTAGAGAGGCACTAAAGGGGTGTCTCGCGCCTGAGATAGGATAGGATAGGGTCGGACAATAGAAAGTGATGGTAACTCAATTAAGAGTTGTAAACCCAAGTGCAGGTTATGTTCAAGTAATAAATTCTCGGGTGTCCGAGGTCGAACCACAGGGAAGCGTATTAGTAAGTATAAGTTTATAAATATATAAGAAAAAGAAAATAAACAAGATATTAGGGAATCAATAACAAAGAAAGTAAACAAGATATTAGAGAACAAAATAAACAAAATAACATAAAAGCAATTAAACAAGATATAAAAAACAATAAGAAAAGATGTTGAGGTTAGAGAATCCACTCTTGGTGTTATGCTAAGATTAATCTTGTTTTATTACACAATTGAAATCCACACATAAGGGAGGTTCCAATCGGAAGGTTTAGCAATTCAGTCCAAATTGTCCAACGTCCATAGCATATGATATTATGTTCATTTGGTGTCCTCAAAACTCATAAAAAGAGTCCAAGCATTCCTTATGCCAAGGTATATGTCTACAACAAATCAAGGTTATGAAACCAAGCATTTACTGTGCCATTTTCCTTGTCAATAACGAATCAAGATCTCTACTTTGCAAGTATGATTTTAAACCAAAAGAAAATATTATCTATACTAATGTTTATAAATGATGATTCATTTTAGCTCAAGTTTAAGAGACTAACCTTAGCATTTACCAAAAGCTTCACCTCATCACCTCAACAATATGATTAGCAACACATACTAGATATGAATAAAATGAAAAGGAATGTAAGAAACATAAGTAAAGAACAAGAAAACTAGAGAAAGGAAAGAAGAAGAAAACTTAGAGAATTTTATTACAATGGCTAATATCCTACCAATGTATCAATGTATCCCAATACTCATCCAAGGCCCTCTATTTATACACATTTTGGAGGGCTAAATGACAAGAGACAAGCTTTACAAATTTCAAAGGTAGGTATAATAGGTGGGTGCATTTTTCTAACAATTTTCGTCATATTGTATGACAATTCTGATCAGCCAGCTTGATGGTCGATTTTGTCAATGTTGGAGGCTCGATCTGATAAAATTGTCTTCTAGAAAAATATACCCCTATCAGTTACGGATCCATAGCCGTTGGAATCAGATCATTTGCGCACGTGGATCGGAAGATATGGTCAAAATACCAAAACGGTGCAGAACAGACGTCATTGCACATCAGCCAACTTGATGGTCGATTTCGCTAGGGAAAACGACTCCGTTTCAAGAAGTGTAAAACATGAAAAAGATAGATATGCCTCTTAGCTTTGCAGGGATACAAAGTTCAGCCTTATTGCTTCAGTGAAACTCGAGATATAGCTGATATGGCAAAAGGTGTCGGAACTGGAACTGAACTGGATTTGCCCTTAATTCTAGTAATCTGAAATCACTCAAAGAAACTTGTGAAAAACACCAAATTACATAAAAATATAAAAGATCATAAACACAATTAGACTAAACAATAATAACTCGTATTTGACACAAAACAATAATAAAACATAACTAAAAACTATATAATTATACGAGTTATCACACCCCCATACTTAGATTGTTGCTAGTCCCTAGCAACGACTCAATAAAAATAAAATAAGAAAATCTAATCTAATCCATTTTCGTAGGAAATCACGGTGGCACTTAGCATGTGACACAAGCCTTTAAACCCCTAGGTGTCCCTAGTGGACGAGTTTAGTCTCGTGAGGGTTTACTAGGACGATACCCACAAACATTGAAGACATAAGAAAAACTAAAAATAATAATTATAACTAATCCTTCCAATATAAATTAGAGATAATCATTGGACAAGTCTTAAAAACTAATCAATAGCTTAAAGAAATTCACAAAAAATCTTGCTTGAATGTAAATAGTTTGAGTTAAGCCAATAATAACATAACATATTTCAATCAAAATAGTGTATATTCAAACTTAATCTCAACTTCTCACATGGGATACTCTCTTGATTTTCACTCTTTAAAGTAGTGGTAAAGTGTTTACACTCAATCAATCTCATGAAAACACTTCTACCATATGCTTGCTTGTCCACCTATTCTCCACTATTTAGATCATACAACTTCATAAATCAAGAGGTCTTTATTCAAGGTTGTAATGGGGCCAAAGGGTTATAATGTGGTTAAAGAACAAAAGGATAAAGATATCACAAAGGTTCCAAAGAGTTCATAGATTTTAGAGACATAATAAGATCATACAAATAAAACTTCTCAAAACTCTTATAAAGCACATAAGAACATAGGCTAAATATTCATGTTGAGCCTTTGCATCATTCTAACCAACTTTGTAACATCTTTTTCTAGAAGTTCAAGAGAAGATTCTTTTTTTTTTTAATATGGGAATGTATTTGACAATGATCCCTTTCTTTTTCTCTTGACTTTTTCTTTTCTTTTCTTCCCCCACACTTATCTTTTGTTTCTAACCCAAATTTTCAAATAAAAATATCCCTTGTTTTTTTGCAATATGTCTCAAAATATAAAATTCATCTTTAGAACAAGGGTAAGGATATAAGTATATTTAGGCTAGGTGTAAGTTGTGGTTACCAATAAAACATCATATTTAATGTAGGCTCAAATTGGCTCACTAGTGGGGATGTTCTCGTAGAACATTAATAATGGATGGCTGTTTGGCTCTGGTTATAATCCTAATGCCTCTATCATATTCATGTTGTCACATGTATCAATATAGTCTCAAACGGTTTAAAGCAAGTTCTAGAGAATCATGTAATCATAAGAGCACTCAAGAAGGAAATTAGATTGATTTGTATAATGCATCAATTATTATAGGCTCAAAAACTCACAAGGATGATTATACAAGTCAGATTAAGTCTAAACATGCTTCTTTCTCAATCAACATATCATATTAACATTGGCTCATAAAAAGGTTGATATCAAGCTCAATTCTCATGAAAATCTTCTCACTAATAAATCTGTTTTAGACTTATGCAATTCATATCTCATCATTGTATTGAAAGTAACTAAAAAAACACACTAAGTCTAAACATGCTGTTTTTTTTTGTTTTTTTGTTTTTTTTTTTTTTTGTTTTTTTTTTTTGTTTTTGTTTTTTTTGTTTTTTTGAAGAAGAAGATTAAATCAAACTGACAAGGTATGTCTCAAGTCTCCCTTACTCAGACCTTGTTCAGAATGAATACTTCTAAATGTCTTAAAACACAACAAATTTTTTTTTTTTTTTTAAGCAAAATATGTCCCTTACCCCCTACTAAAATATGACATTGTCCCCAATGTCAAATTTTAAAGGTAGAATTTAGGAGATATTACCTGCAGAGGTTGCTAACCACTTATTATAACTGAGACACAACAAGCAAAATGTTAGATAATGTCACAAAGACAAAGTGCAATCCACTCCTTGCTCGTCCATATCTCTTTTTCTTTTTCCGAGCGTTTGCGAAACAACCGTAGCAGATAAACACTCATAAGCTTGTAGCTTTTTGAGTAAATCTTCAATGGTTGTAGCAGAAATTATGGTTCTCCTTGCCTCTGAAAACATGAATCCATTATCCACAGCATTATCTAAATATGAAAGTAAATTACTAAAATAACCATTAATATTAAGCAAACCAATGGGTTTCTTATTTGTGACCAAAGATGACCAAGAAGCCACGCAAGCTATTTCTTCCAATGTACCCAGACCTCCTGGTAAGGTAATGAATGCATCGGCAGAATGGTACATGATTGTTATCCGTTCAGGGATACTCCAGACTTGTATTTCCTTACCCACGGTAGGTCCACAAAAATCTGTGAATAGTTTTGGCACGATTCCTAGAACTGGACTTCCTCCGGCGTGTGCTGCTGTAGCGACTGCTCCCATTAAACCCGTACTACCGCCTCCATAAATCAAGTGGATCTTTTGTTGGGCAAGTATTACTCCAACTCTTATGGCTTCATCAGCGAATATGTTATTTTTCCCTGGATAAGCACCTCCAAAGACACAAATTTTTTTTAATGCGCTGGGACGAAGTGCTTTCCATTTTTTTTTTCTTTTTCGAGTGCCTGAAAGAGAATTAGTACATGGTGTAATATATAGAGGACTGAGTAGTGAATCAGACAAGAGTAATAATGTCGCCGAAAGTGTATTTGACCTGTCAGAAGAAAATGTTAACCTAACAAAAGATTTTTGCGTGATTTCAGGAAGAAAATCAAAAAGAGAAGAAAAATCAACCGGAAAAGACCAATGCAAAAAAACAAAACGAGAATAATTACACAAATCGAACAACACGTAAATTAAACCGAAATGAAGTTATTGCAAATCAAACCAAAAGTTGAGAAGTCATTTATTGTATTGTGATTGTGGCTCACATCTTCCTCTGGTTTTACGTCCAGAAACGGCTTAAACGCCTTCTATGAGTTGAGGATATGCTTCCCATCCAGTTTTCTTACAAGCTGGCAAACAGGGTCTTTTAACATCAGATTCCCAAGATGTTGCCATTCCCTTTGGAATTGCGGCCATAAATCAAGAATTTCTCTTTGTACGTCTCCACTAGGATGCGTCTCAAGAGAAAGTTGGATATTACCCAAATTCTCCTTACTCAGTCCATCCTTAATAAATTCAATTTTATCATCTCGATTAGAGGACGGAATCCCAA
This sequence comes from Fremontodendron californicum, assembly GCA_030761205.1. Lineage (NCBI taxonomy): Eukaryota > Viridiplantae > Streptophyta > Magnoliopsida > Malvales > Malvaceae > Fremontodendron > Fremontodendron californicum. The sequence continues at coordinate 21,640,200 of JAULJL010000033.1, forward strand.
TAGAACGACATTTACCGTTACACGTCCATCGTGCACATTTGTGGCAATTTGAACTCATGCGCTTTGCTCGTCGCTTCTTTGCAAAAGTGCTTCTACCTGTACCTGGTAAATGCAAAACAGGAAGATATTCATCTTCACGTACCTTGGCTTCAATTATCCAACGTATGTCTTCAGGAATCCCTTTGTGCATAAGCATTCTTAATCTTTCAAATCGAACTTGGTAAAGCTTCAGTAAAATATTTCGAGGAAAAGGAGGAAATCGTTTCTGCAATCTTGTGAGAATATCATCCATCTTGAAAAAAAAATGAAAAAGAATTTGAAAGAGAAATTTATATACAATATCAGTTTTGTGGGTAGCTGATGGAACCGACTTAAATAATCACGGAGTACCGTTTTCCGCCATTTAACCGGGAAAAAAATGAATTTTTTTTTTGTTTTTTTTTTTTTTTGAAGATTAGTAAAAATTATATTTACATCTAGTTATTTTCAAAACAAGGGTCAGAAAGAAAAACAACCTCTTCTTGAGTAACATGATTTTCCAAAAAGAGTTTGAGTCTTTGTCCATTTACCTTGAATACGTTACCATTTTGAGGATTCTCAATGTCAACTGCTCCATAATGATACACATGCTTAACCACAAATGGGCCAGTCCATCTTGATCTCAACTTACCAGGAAATATGTGAAGTCTAGAATTATAAAGTAGAACTTTTTGCCCAACATTAAATGTTTTTCTTGAAATTAACTTGTCATGAAAGGCTTTAGTTCTTTCTTTATGAATTTTAGAATTCTCATATGCATCATTTCTGAGTTCCTCAAGTTCATTTATGACTGGAAAAGTTTCATTCTCACCCAAAAAAGAATTTTTTAGCTCGGATGGCAATGGTTTTAAATCCAGCTTGGGTGGTTCAATAGTTGATGGTACAGTGACATTTGTGAGTGATGGAAGTTCCTCAAACTTTTGTTTCCAACAATGCTTGACCTGAAAAGAATTTAACAAAGAATCAGTGTGTGAAATTTCTGAAGCATTATCAAACTCACATTCAATTAAATAAGCTTCTAAAGGATCATGGAATGTGGTAGTGGTGAGATGTTCATGAACAAGTTCTTCAATGAAATCCACTTCATGTACTTCTGAATCATCACCAGGTTGCTTGCAAGTGTTGAACACATTTAATTCTAAAGTCATATTTCCAAATGAAATGTTCAACATACCATTCCTGCAATTTATCAGAGCATTAGAAGTTGCAAGAAATGGACGGCCTAATATAACAGGAATTTGAACATTTGGATTTGAAACAGGATGTGTGTCCAAAACAATAAAATCAACAGGGAAGTAAAAATTATCAATTTGAACCAAAACATCTTCAACTATCCCTCGAGGAATTTTTACAGAACGATCAGCTAGTTGAAGTGTAACAGGTGTTTCCTTGAGTTCACCTAAACCTAACTGTTGATAAACAGAAAAAGGCAAAAGATTAACACTAGCACCAAGATCAAGCAATGCACGTTCTATTCTAGTGTTTCCAATGATGCATGAGATTGTTGGACATCCAGGATCTTTGAATTTTGGTGGAGTAAGATGCTGAATGATTGAGCTCACACTTTCCGTCAAAAATGCTTTCTTTTGTACATTATGTTTCCTTTTAACTGTGCACATGTCCTTCAAAAATTTAGCATAAGATGGAACTTGTTTGATTGCATCCAATAAAGGAATGTTAATCTTAACTTGTTTGAAAAGTTCATAAATTTCTGCATTTTGATTCAAATTCTTTATTGTTTGCAACCTTTGAGGAAAAAGAGCAGGATGCATACCTTTTTCTTTGTCCAAATTTTCAAGAAGTTCAGACTTACCATCATCCTTACCATTACTTTTCGGAGGGGAAAGAGGATCTTGGTCTTTTGATGGAATCTTTTTGTCAATTGCCTTTCCACTTCGAAGAGTTGTGATAGAACTGGCATTTTCCTGTTGAGTTTCATTGGAGCAAGAAACAAGACATTGAGTAGAAGGGTTAGGCTGAGGTTGAGCAGGAAACTTACCTTTTTCTTGAGTGCGTAATGAAGCTGTCAATGTGGACAAGGTGTTTTTGATCTCATTGATGTCCTGTGAAGTCCGGCTATTCACATTTGCTTGTGTTTGCATGAATGCTTGCAATGTCTCTTCCAAGGTTTGTACACGTGAAGGTTGATAGGAAAAAGTGTTGCCCGGCTTTTGAGATTGTGGTACCTGAACATGATTATTATTCTGCCAACTGAAGTTGGGATGATTTCTCCATTCAGGGTTATACGTTTCAGAGTAAGGAGAAGGAAAAGGCTTTTTAAATGTGTTTATGGAATTTACTTGATCATGCAACGCTTCTTTAAGAATGGGAATGTTTGGACATTCAGAAGTGGGGTGTCCCATGATTTCACAAATTCCACAACTTTCTTCATTTTTAACCGTTTTGACTTCTTTTACTTCTCTAAGTTCCATGGCTTCAATCTTTCTAGCCAAATTAGCTACTTTAGCTTTTATCTCATCTTCTTGACTAAAATGATATTTTCCTCTGTTAGAAACAACATTAGATCTATTGGAACTTTCAGAGGAATTATCTGTGTGCCAGGCTTGAGAGTTATCTGCCAAATGGTCTAAGTAGTCAAAGGCTTCTTCAGGTTCTTTTTCTAGAAACTCACCGTTACACATTGTTTCAACAAATTGTTTAGTTTCGGGAGTTAAACTTTCATAAAAGAAACTAATAAGACGCCATTTTTCAAAACCATGATGTGGACAAGAACTTAACAAATCTTTAAAACGATCCCAGCACTGAAAAAATGCTTCATTTTGATTTTGATTGAAATTTTGAATCTGTCTTTTCAAAGCAGTAGTTTTATGTGCTGGGAAAAATTTCTTTAGAAACTCAGTTTGTAATTCTTGCCATGTGCCAATTGACCTTGGTTTTAAATTATGAAGCCAAATTTTTGCTTTATCTTTTAAAGAAAAAGGAAATAATTTTAGCTTGACAATTTCATTTGTACATTGTTGGTCATTAAAGGTGACACATACATCTTCGAAGTCTTTTAGAAACGAGTAAGCACTTTCCGATTCCAACCCATAGAAATTTGGAAGCAAAGCTATCATACCTGGTTTAAAACGAAAGTTGTTTGCATTGAGAGGAAAAATAAAACAAGAGGGTGATGAGCTTCGAGTTGGTTGCAAGTAGTCACGCATGGTGCGTACTTGTCTGTTCTCATCTTCAGCATGAACACTTTCATTGTCAGCCATGGTAGGAGTTGTATTAGAAAGATTACCTGAAAAAGTTTCACAATAAAATCTAACTAAACGACGAGATCTAAAATCACGTCGCCAAACAAGCATAAAACAAAGTTAATATACAAAAATAGGCGGTATAACCAGCCAATAAAAATAAATATACTTATAAACTTATATACTTAGTATTGCCTCCCCGGCAACGGCGCCAAAAACTTGATGGTAACTCAATTAAGAGTTGTAAACCCAAGTGCAGGTTATGTTCAAGTAATAAATTCTCGGGTGTCCGAGGTCGAACCACAGGGAAGCGTATTAGTAAGTATAAGTTTATAAATATATAAGAAAAAGAAAATAAACAAGATATTAGGGAATCAATAACAAAGAAAGTAAACAAGATATTAGAGAACAAAATAAACAAAATAACATAAAAGCAATTAAACAAGATATAAAAAACAATAAGAAAAGATGTTGAGGTTAGAGAATCCACTCTTGGTGTTATGCTAAGATTAATCTTGTTTTATTACACAATTGAAATCCACACATAAGGGAGGTTCCAATCGGAAGGTTTAGCAATTCAGTCCAAATTGTCCAACGTCCATAGCATATGATATTATGTTCATTTGGTGTCCTCAAAACTCATAAAAAGAGTCCAAGCATTCCTTATGCCAAGGTATATGTCTACAACAAATCAAGGTTATGAAACCAAGCATTTACTGTGCCATTTTCCTTGTCAATAACGAATCAAGATCTCTACTTTGCAAGTATGATTTTAAACCAAAAGAAAATATTATCTATACTAATGTTTATAAATGATGATTCATTTTAGCTCAAGTTTAAGAGACTAACCTTAGCATTTACCAAAAGCTTCACCTCATCACCTCAACAATATGATTAGCAACACATACTAGATATGAATAAAATGAAAAGGAATGTAAGAAACATAAGTAAAGAACAAGAAAACTAGAGAAAGGAAAGAAGAAGAAAACTTAGAGAATTTTATTACAATGGCTAATATCCTACCAATGTATCAATGTATCCCAATACTCATCCAAGGCCCTCTATTTATACACATTTTGGAGGGCTAAATGACAAGAGACAAGCTTTACAAATTTCAAAGGTAGGTATAATAGGTGGGTGCATTTTTCTAACAATTTTCGTCATATTGTATGACAATTCTGATCAGCCAGCTTGATGGTCGATTTTGTCAATGTTGGAGGCTCGATCTGATAAAATTGTCTTCTAGAAAAATATACCCCTATCAGTTACGGATCCATAGCCGTTGGAATCAGATCATTTGCGCACGTGGATCGGAAGATATGGTCAAAATACCAAAACGGTGCAGAACAGACGTCATTGCACATCAGCCAACTTGATGGTCGATTTCGCTAGGGAAAACGACTCCGTTTCAAGAAGTGTAAAACATGAAAAAGATAGATATGCCTCTTAGCTTTGCAGGGATACAAAGTTCAGCCTTATTGCTTCAGTGAAACTCGAGATATAGCTGATATGGCAAAAGGTGTCGGAACTGGAACTGAACTGGATTTGCCCTTAATTCTAGTAATCTGAAATCACTCAAAGAAACTTGTGAAAAACACCAAATTACATAAAAATATAAAAGATCATAAACACAATTAGACTAAACAATAATAACTCGTATTTGACACAAAACAATAATAAAACATAACTAAAAACTATATAATTATACGAGTTATCAGAAAGCAAGGAGAACATGGAGAATGAGGGATTGACGCACCCGTTCGCCACTTTGTTCTCAACTTAGTTTCTTAGAATCGTCACCAACAACAAGGTCCTGAGGCCCTTAAACAAAGAAAGAAAGCTAGAAAGAAGATAACAGAGAAGCAGAAAGGAAGAAGGGTGTCTTCTTTGCTAGATTCTGGCCAGCACAAATCTTCCGTTTCAATAATAAATGATTGTCCAAAAATATATTAAAAGTGAAAAATGAAAAAAAAAATTATATTTTAAAAAATCTTGATTTATATTTAATTAGGCAATAATTAAATTTTAAATGATCTTCCAAACCAATTATGCGTTTTATAGCATTTGAATTCAATTTTTTTTTAAAACTTAAAAAAAAAAAATACTTAATCGTGTTTGCCGTCACCACGATTTTTTTTTTTTTTGCTCCGAGAGATTTTTCTTCTCTGGATTTTTTCTTTTGGGTTGATTGTATATACTTTGTTTTTGTTACTCAATCATTAACCCCACTATTTTCTCCATCTTATAAGCAAGTGCATGCCTTCGGAATTTTTGATTTGAAGATGTGCTTGACCATCAAAACAAAAAACTCAACCAGTTGAGATAATTTCAGATTTTAGACGAGGGCAGAGTTGCAAGGAATAAATTTTTTTTAGTTTTTCTTTCAATTTGGTTGCCTTATATTTACAGATTACTTAGAATTCTGTCTTTTATTTTTTAATTCTATGCTTCTTCTATAACAAAAGAGGGATCGCCAGATTTTTCGAACCAAATCGCGAACGATCCGCGATTAGAAACGCACGATCCAATTCGCAAATCGTGGGGTGGGTAGCGAATTATGGTAACTCTGGTCTGAACTTTCGACACCACGATTTTGATGGTCGGTCTTCAACATCAGACCAACTGAAGTATCTGTCTTCATAATGTTTCAGAAGAATCAGAACCATGGCCATTTGCATTCAGGCAGGTCCACGCCCACCTTCAAGTTGGATCGTACTAATCTTAATCCATTGGAAACTACATGTGACACTCTGTTCGGATAATCTACTTAAAATCCGATAAAATTTCTTTTCTATCTTAACTATAACCATCAAGCAAATGACATTCAGTTTATATCCTCAACAAGTAATATTTCTCAATACAATTTATCACATTTTATACATGCATATTCAAATATTATCCATGATCAATCTATATTCAGGTCAATACATATTGATTCATTGTCTCATAACTTCAAATATATACAATTTATCTAAAAGTAAACCTATAGTCAATACATATTGATTCATTGTCAATACATATTAATCGTACTAAATTAATCGTACTAAATTGAATGTCATTTGCAGGATGATTATAGTTAAGATAGAAAACTCCGTCGGATTTTAGTTAGATTATCCGAACAGGGTGTCATAACTTGATATTAGAGCATAGGATATAGGTCCTATAGACTTAGGAACTGTTTGTTGAAGTATTAAAATATTGTCACTTGTGCAGGAAATCAGACACGATGCCACCACGTCGAAGAGGAAGGCCTAGAATCAATCTCCTATTCCAAGATAGGAATATGAATGAGAATATTGATGAGCAAGTTGAAGCACAAGCTTCAGCTACTGGTTCATCTTCTATTGCTACACCCCCAGTAGTCGACTTTAATTTAGCTGAGGCAGTTGCAGCCTTGGCAAGAGTGATTCCTATTTTGATTGCCCATGCTGAAAAGGGGATAGTTGAATACTGTAAAGACCTGAAGAATATGGGTTGCAAAATTTTTACGGGATCTTTGGAATCAGACTTAGCTTGAACATGGCTACAGAAAATTGAGACTACTTCCATTACACTTCAAATTCCTGAGCCCATGAGGTTACCATGTGCGGTGCAATTCTTGAAAGATCATGCACATACATGGTGAAAAACTACAGTGCAAAGATATCTTGAACGTCCTACCATAACCTGAGCAAACTTTCGAAGAGAGTTTGAAAAAAAAACTATTTTCGGGCTTTGCGGGAAAAGAAATGGACTGAGTTTATGAATCTAAAGCAGGGTAGTATGTCAGTAGCAGAGTATGAGCAAAAATTCAGCAAGCTATCAGAATTTGCTCTATCTGTAATAGGCAACGATGTTGACAGATGCAAGAAATTCCAAGATGGACTACATGTTAGTATTCGAGATAAGCTGACGACCTTGGATACATATGACATTAATAAATGGGTCAACATGACAATCAAAACTGAACAGAATCTGAAAGAAATGAAAGACAGAGAAAAAAAAGGACAGTCCTCCAGTGAGGACGCGAGGCTTAAGAAAAGCTATTTAGAGAGCAATACCAATAATTACAAACCCTCGAGATTCCAAGAGGGATAGGATAAAAAACCTTTTAGTGATGCTTCTAGTAGACCTACCATTGGACCTCAACAGCAGACTAGATCGCTACCTAGGAGGACCTCGGGCCTCGACTTATTCTCAGTGTCCCTACTGTGGGAGGAATCATCTTGATGAATGTTGGAGACTACAGTTTCACTGCAAAGAATCGGGACACATGAAACGGGATTGTCCTAAGCTGGGAAACAAGGGAGTTACCTGTCAGTTATTAGTGGGTCAAAGGGAAAAGACCCAACCTACTGCTACACCTCACCCGACAGCAGTTATAGATAGAACTGAGGCACAATCTCCAGTTTGTTCATCTACTAGTCCTCGACAAAGTGGACAGTTTGGCAGGTCCCGAACTGCAGCCAGAATTTATGCTATGAACCAGCAACAGGCTCAGGCTACTCTTGAAGTGGTTACAGGTATTCTCTCAGTTTCTAAGGCAAATGATTGAATCTTAATAGATCCAGGTGCAACTCATTCTTTCGTTGCTAATTCATATGTCATGCATTTGGATAAAGTCTAGGAGGTAGAGGTGGCAATTGGACGGGTTCGGGCGGGTTCGGGTCGGGTTCATTCGGGTTCGGGTTTATTCGGGTTTGGGTTCATTCGGGTTCGGGCTCATGCGGGTTCGGGTCCATCCGGGTTCGGGCTCATTCGGGTTCGGGTCCATTCGGGTTCGGGCTCATTCGGGTTCGGGCTCATTCGGGTTCGGGCTCATTCGGGTTCGGGCTCATTCGGGTTCGGGCCCATTCGGGTTCGGGCTCATTCGGGTTCGGGCCCATTCGGGTTCGAGCCCATTCGGGTTCGGGTTCGGGTTCGGTCTGGGTTCGGGTTCGGTCTGGATTCGGGTATGTTTTACATCATTTTATTTTATATTAGATGTAATCATTTTTACGTAATTTAAATATTTATATCTAAACACAAATTATTAATTTATTATTATTTTTATACTTTTGCTATTATATGATATTTTTAATTATATTTATTTTTTAAAATTAATATTTGTTAGCACCAAAAGAATAAGAAATTAATTTGTTATATAAAATCAAATTTTGAAATAATTTATTATAAAAAATATGATATATTATAAATTAATCATATTGATATTTAAAATAATTGATTTGATAAACTCGAATTTCAAAATATAAATACATTATAATTTATATTCACTATAAAATAAAAAACTTTAAAAATAAATCATGGCCTTCATCTATTCGTTTATATACTTAGTGGGTTTTTGGAAAGATTTCGAGAGTGAGGAGGAAGGAATGGTGGAGGAGAAGCCCCGGGTACAACTTGGTGGCAGCCTGACGGTGGAAAACGCCAGATTTGGGGAGGAGGAGTCGCGGCTTTGGGCCTAGATCTAGGTCATTCTGGGTATTTTTTGAAGAATCTAAGTTTAAAAAGGGAAAGAAGAGAGAAAGAGAAACAGTTTGGGCTAATTTCGGAAGTGATCGGCCGCCGACGAACGGCGGCCGACGACGGTGGACGGTGCGGTGGTCTGGCATCGGTTTCTGGGTTGGAGGTGGTTTCTGGGATTTTGGGGGTTGAACACTTAAAGAGAGGATGGAGGAAAGAGAGAGAGAAGGGAGGAAGAGAGAGAGAAAAAAGAAATGAGAAACAAAAAAGGGTGACCCGCGAGTCGACCCGGGGTCCGCGCACCCGACCCGCTTCAGGTAAAAAAAAAAAAGAATCGAACCCGGCCCAACGCCAGACCAGGCCCTGGGCCCAGCAGACCAGGCCCTGGGCCCAGCAGCCCAGGCCTGATTTTGGGCCAGGGAGGAAAGAAGGAAAAAAAAGAAAAAAAAAATTTAAAAAAAAGGAAAAAACTTAAAATAAAAATAAGGAAAAATTTTTTAAAAAAAATAATAATAAAAAAGGGAAAAAATTTAAAATAAAAAAATAAAAAAAAGGAAAAAAAAGGAAAATATAAAATAATAGAACAAGAAGGGAAAAAAATAAATAAGAAAAAAAAATAAGTAAAATAAAAATAATAAAAAATAAAAATAATAATGATACAAAAAAAAAGGAAAAATTAGAAAAAAAAAAACAAAAAGAAAAAAAAGATTCACGATTATCGATTTTGACGTTTTGATTTTTTTTGGATTTTCGACATTTTTCAGGTGTTCGAGAAGATCAAGTTCAGCATTCTAATTTTCGGATTCTCGATATTTTTCAGGTATGATTTTAATTTCCTTATTTATTTTTATTTATATTACTATTTTTATTTATTTATTCTTGTTCAGCATTCGACATATTTTTATTGTTCAGTTTCGATTTAAAAATTATAAAATAATAAATCTTCTAATAATTACATGTCTTTTAAATTATTTTCGGTAAACAAAATTCTCTAAAAACGGATTTCTTTCTCGGGATGATCGGAGCATCAATCGTTCTTTGAAATGGTCTGAGTAAGAATAGTAATCGAAATACTATCGAAAATATCGGAGTGATTCGAGAATTATTCTTACATAGATAATTTCTTTTATTTCGGAAATAATTATTAAAAGCATTTTAATTTACTTTTCAAAAAGAAAAAAGGTTTTAAGAAATGTGAATTACCGACGACGGAATTCGAAGGACGTCACGGAAGTGATTCCTAAGATATCTTGAGGTGAGAGAATTTCGTTAAATATCACCACGAGTGGTGGGAGTATTTAGCGACATGCTCAATACAAAAATTTATAAAAAAATAGGAATAATAAAAATGAATAAATAGTGAATGTTATCCGCTCGATATGTCACCATGCTCGTGTTTTTAACATTATGATTTGCATTTTTAATCTTATAGTTCGGTATTTAATCATACGTCTTATATGCTAAGTCGTGTGCATCCGATATTTAAATATTCGCATCATACGCATTTAAATAAAAAAAAATGGATGTAAATTGCCGACGACGGAATTCGAAGGATATCACGGTTGTGATTCCTAAGATATCTCGAGGTGAGAAGATCTCGTTAAATACCACCAAGGGTGTTGGGAATATTTAATGAGTATTTTCGATAACAAATTTATGTTCACTTTCGTTTTTTAAAAAAATAATAATAATAACAGTTCCAAAAATTCAAAAAATAATAAACATGTTTTTTTTTATAAAATAAAATAAAATAAAAATAAAAGAGAATTATTTTTAAATAGCGATGTCAAGTCCATTAAATCGAGATTTAAGATAACACGTGATTAAATGGTACCGTTTTCTAAACGGGCGTTGCGGGGGTGTTAATCCTTCCCCGCACGTAACCGTCTCCCGAACCCAATTATGTTTTACTCTCTGGTTCAAAGCGCGGACTTCGAAATTGGTTTTACAAAATGTTTTATTAATTTTAAAATATTTTACTAAAACCGGTTTTAATAGATGATCAATCACATCTAGCAAAAAAAATTGGTGGCGACTCCATTTGTGTTTTCAAAAACGTCTTAGCGAACGAAAAACCGTTATGACATATATATAATATATTAAATTTTAATTAAATTATTAAAAAAATTAGAATAAAATTAATAATTAAAGTTATTGCTTTGTAAAAAAAAATTAATTGCAATTTGATTATTTTTATTTTTAGTATTAAATTCGGGTTCGGGTTCGGGTCGGTCTCGGGTTCGGGTCCATTCGGGTTCGGGCTCATTCGGGTTCGGGCTCATTCGGGTTCGGGCCCATTCGGGTTCGGGTCCATTTGGGTTCGGGTCCATTCGGGTTCGGGCCCATTCGGGTTCGGGTCCATTCGGTTTCGGGCCCATTCGGGTTCGGGCTTTTTCGGGTTCGGGTTTTTGACTTTTTGGTCAAATCGGGTTTGGGCGGGTTCGGGTTCGGGTTTTCCTGGGCGGGTTTTCGGGTTCGGGTTCATTTTGCCACCTCTACTAGGAGGTTAGATATTCTTATGGTCGTTAGTACCCAATGGGTGAAACTTTTAAGATTGATGTGGTTTATCCGGGTTGTATCGTTATGGTTCAGGAACATGAATTACCAGTTGATCTGTTTTCATTAAGAATGTATGATTTTGATATGATTATGAGAATGGATTAGTTGTCTAAGCATAATGTAGTGATAAATTGTTTTTTCGAAACTGTGACTTTTAAGAAGTTGAAAGACTTGGAGTTCAGCTTTCAAGGAGAAAAAAAAGTTTTACCTTCTTACTTTATCTCTACGATGGTAGCCAATAGATGCTTACAGAAAAGGTATTCTGCTTACCTTGCTTATGTGATTAACAAAGACATAATGAGGCAAAGTTGAAAACCATACCTGTGGTCAAAGAGTTTCCTAAAGAATTGATCGGTTTACCTCCTGACAGGGAATTGGAGTTTACTATCGGCTTAATCCCTGATAGTGCTCTTATTTCTCAAGCACCCTATAGAATGGCACCTTCGGAGCTACAGGAATTGAAAATGCAGTTGCAAGATCTAGTTGAAAGAGATTTCATTCGGCCTAGTGCATCACCGTGGGGAGCACCGATTTTATTTGTAAAGAAAAAAAATGGATCGTTACGGTTGTGCATCGACTACCGACAACTAAACAAGGTCACCATTAAGAACAAGTATCCTTTACCAAGGATTAGTGACTTGTTTGATCAGTTGCAAAGTGTAAGTGTATTCTCCAAAATAGAATGTGCTCCTGACCTCCCAGGCAGCGATTTAGTCTGTTGTTGAGGTCCGACGGTAGGTCTACTAGAAGCACTACTAAAAGATTTTCTGTCCGATCTCCCTTGAAATCTCGAGGGTTTGTAACTACTGGTACTACTCTCTAAATAGTTTTTCTTAAGCCTCGCGTCCTCACTGGAGGACTGTCCTTTTTTTTTTCTTCTGAACTTCTCTTCTTCGTCTTTCATTTCTTTCAAATTCTATTAATTTTGATTGCCATGTTGATCCATTTATTAAAATCATCTGTATCCAAGGTCGTCAGCATATCCCGAATACTAACATGTAGCCCATTTTGAAATTTCTTGCATCTGTCAACATCGTTAGCTACTACAGATAGAGCAAATTCTGATAGCTCGCTGAATTTTTCTCATACTCTGCTACTAACATACTACCCTGCTTTAGATTCATAAACTTAGTCCATTTCTTTTCCCTCAAAGCCCGAAAATAGTTTTTTTTTCAAACTCTCTTTGAAAATCTACCCTGATTATGGTAGGACGTTCAACATATCTTTGCACTGTAGTTTTTCACCATGTGTGTGCATGATCTTTCAAGAATTGCATCGCACATGGTAACCTCATGGGCTCAGAAATTTGAAGTGTAATGAAAGTAGTCTCAATTTTCTGTAATCATGTCTAATCTAAGTCTGATTCCAAAGATCTCGTAAAAGTTTTGCAACCCATATTTTTCAGGTCTTTACACTAATCAACTATCCCCTTTTCAGCAGGGGCAACCAAAATGGGAATCACTCTTGCCAAGGTCGCTATAGTCTCAGCTAAATTAAAGTCAGCTACTGGAGGTGCAGCAATAGAAGATGGACCAGCAGCTGAAGCTTGTGCTTTAACTTTTTCATAAATATTCTCATTTCTAATTCTATCTTGGGGTAGGATTGATTCTGGGCATTCCTCTTCGACGTGATGACATCGTGTCTGATTTCCTACACAAGTGACAATCTTTTAATAATTCAACAAACAGATCCTAAGTCTACAAGACTTATATCCTATGCTCTGATACTAAGTTGTGACACCCTCTGAATAATCTACCTAAAATTCGAATGAGTCTTCTTTCTATCTTAACTTTAACCATCTTGCAAATGACATTTAGTTTATATCCTCAGCAAGCAATATTTCTCAATACAGTTTATCACATTTATACATGCATATTCAAATATTATCAATGATCAATCTATATTCAGGTCAATACATATTAATTTATTGTCTCATAACTTTAAATATATACAATTTATCTAAAAGTAAACATATCTTAAAAAAGTTTACTAGATAAAAGATATCAAAAGAAACGAAACTTCTAGAGAGGTTTAAGTACGATACCTAGCACGTCAAAACACTATTAGAAACGAAGAGTGGAGAAAGACAGCAATCCCGACACCTAATAATAACCTAAAAATGAGAAACATGAAAATATGAGATACATGAATATCTCAGTAAGTTACAATTTTTAAAATATTTGAATACTATGACGATAACTTTTAAAACGTCTAACTTTTAGAACATAATAAACGTTTTCAAAATAAATGTTATAATGAATAAATTGAAGATATATCGAAATTTTTAAATGTATAACAATTATAATAACAATCAATAAATAAAATTTATAAAGTAAATCAAGTTTCGTATAATTGAACTCCAACTTACTGTTATGCATAAGATTTATCCATACATCCATGTAATAACCAGGTAATATTCATGTAGACATACTAGTAGCCGGTTCCAAAGGCAAATATCACCATAGGACGTCCCAAAGGCATATGTGTCACTATGATGTGCCCCAAAAGGCTAATATAACGAGATAGTAACTCTAGAGGTGGCTCCCACCACAAAAGAGTAGCATGCAGCTCCCATACTCCAGTCTAATATCACGGAATTGAGACTCTTGGAGGTGGCTTCCATCACAAAGGCGTAGCACGCAGCTCCCGTTTTCCGATCAAGGGTATAATCTCATACATTAAGTCAGGTGGAGCCAAAATCATGTATGTCAAAATTTATATATAATCATATTTTATAAATCATCCAACTTGCTCTATATAATATTTCTTGAAATACATGCACATTAATAACAAAATCAATTCATATGTTTATATCACATATGTCTTTAATACGTAAAACAAATATCATGCTAAATAAATTATAATTAAATAAACTCCAAATAACTATAGTTATAGTCTACTCACAGTCCTTGAGATGATCTCCCTATACGCCTCGGCCTGTAACTTCGGGATCCTCGAGTGAGGTTGGATCTACGTGGCCTAAAGATTAACGATAATTGGTATTTATACATTCTCAAAACATTATGCAATTATGAAAACAACTTAAGTCCTATTAATCTATCCCAATGTCAATTAGTTTCATACTCAAAACATATCCTTAATTTTTAATATCACTTCCATAATCATTTTCTCCATAATTCAACTCCATATTCATGTCCTTATCAAATTCCTTTCGAATACTCCATGCCTTAGAGATTTCCATAATTTATAATCATAATTTAGTACTATATTTCACTTAAGCAATGACTTCCTCACTATCAAACTAAATTAGAAAAATTATAACTTAAGTTTGGTAAGGAAACAAAAATCAAAACAGGACAACCAACTTATTTGAATTTTATCTTTTTAACCGTTTATCGATTTTGGGTGATTCAAAAACTGAAATTGTCGCATTGAAGTCTAGTTTCTAAAAAGAATATCAACAAAAAAAATAATACAAACCCAGCTTTGTCGAACCCAAAAAATCAAAACAAAAGACATGCTCAATTCCTCTGTTTTGCTTTTTCTACTCATTTTCTTGTTCATGCTTTCAAATACTTTTAATTCATACTAAAGGAAAGTAAAACTCATACTTAATAGATGAAATTCCAGACTTTAAAATGTTAATGGAGCTAAAACCTTAGCATATTCATGTAGAAAATCTAGAGAAAAGAAAAAATTAATCAAGAAACTGACAATGGATGTGATTATTGATGAAATTTTGGTGAAAAATGCTTGAAGAAAATTTTGAAAGAATGAAAAGAAAAAAAGGCCGACGACTACTTGAAGAAGAAATGCAAATTCTAGAGTTTTCAAGAGATAAAAATGAACTCAAAAGATATTTTTCAATTTTTGGTATAATTGCACATTAATCTCTCAACTTTTTATAACTAACCATTAAGCCTTTAAACTTTTAATTTGTTCAATTTGATTCTTCCTTCTTTTATTTCCTTCACTTATAACTTCTTACCAATTTTCAAGTTTGCCCCTTAAAATTTTGAGGGTTTGACTTTGCTCGATTGTACGTAACCTCGGTTATTACACTATTACTGTAGTAGCAGCGACAAAGAAGAGAAACGCCAAAGAGATAAAATAAAAGCCTTGGATGAGGAAGAAGAAGCATACAATACTCTTATTTTTTTTCTTCTATAAATTTCAGCTTTTTTTCGTCAATGAAGACGTGTATATATATACCTAATAATACCTCTTACTAACACCTCTTATCTTATTAAAAACAAAACTTCTTTATCAATGCAATTTTGCAAATACTACAACCTGGCTCAACATTGTTATTGGCATCAGGCTTCCCTTGACATGAAGCAAGCACTAACAAGAGTTCTTGATAGCATATCATGGGGACACACAACATCCAACATAAAGTCCAACAAGCTCGCAGCCTCGTATGAGAAAAGTTTTACATGTTGGAATGCTTTTTCACTACTTCAACAAAAACCAAAAGTAACAACCTAAGAACAATTGTAAAAACTACATTGCCAAATGAGTGCAATTAAGAGTACCGACAAGAAGCAACATACCAGTGCAAGGGGAAGAAACATACTAAAGCCAGCAAAAAGTCTTCCTTCCTAAAGGTACCTCATAAGAACATTAGGAATAGGGGTGATAAAATTACATCCAAGTCCCAACCAGTTCATAATACTTTCTAATCATTCCCTATTTTAATCCTATAATAGTAGTAAGTTAAGTGACTGAATATCAAACTAACTTAACTATTCTACCATCAACAATTGCAAATCTAGCTTATTTGCCTAGACTGTATTGATCCCTGATGAGTTGACATTTGCAGCAATCTAATTGATCACTAAAAAGAACATAGACTGAACTAAAGAAGATTTTGCATTACAACATAAGAAGCTAAAACAAAACTCTGGGAAAAAAAATGTCTAACTAGCAAACTCCAAAACATGTTGCTGTAGTCTACATAATAAACCAAATTAAATACACTAGAACAAGACAATCAAGCACTGATATGAAGGTTTTCTAAACCATTCAATTGAACAACAGTCTAACATGATATGTCCTCTGATCTTGAAAGCCTTCCCCACTTGCTACAATTAGAAGACTTCTTCTAGTACTTGTGAGAATGTGCCTAATGATGCACAATGCAGATCTAAAGGAACCTGTATAAAACTTCTATGGAAAAGATTAAGGAACTGCATCACAATGCCTGCATTCTATCTTGTATATGGATGATATCTACTACTGCTACTATAGCCTCCCCTTCCATAGAGACCACCTGCTCCACCATAACTAGCACCAGGCCCAGATTCATAACCACCACCATAGCCTGTACCTGCATAACTGCCATAACCATCACCTCCTCGACCATAGCCGCCTACACCAGTTCGACCATAACCCCCACCAAAACCACCAACATAACCAAAGCGGCCAGAATAACCAAGGGAAGATTCACCACGATAGCCTCCTAAGCTACTACCTCCAAAACCCCCATAACCTCCACCAAATTCACCACCCTCACTACCATACCCATAAACACCACTGAATCTACCACCAAGACCCCCAGGGGTTCTATAAGGACCTGGACCAAACCCTCCATCAAAACCCCCATATGAACCACCATATCCACCAAAGCCATCATCATAACGGCCCCTAGAGTTGCTACCATATGCAGGAGCAGGTGGTGGGTTTGAGGCTTTCCTTGGTTCAGCTTTCTTGACCTCCACCTACAACAAAGCAACTTAGTTAACCTAAGTTTGCTGCATGTAAACTAAATTGATAGCCCTTTCCCTGATCTCTACACTTGTAGCAATGTCCACCTAAAATTTGAAACCTAAACCACTGGTAGTTTATATGATTAGGTACTGAAAATAAAGCGAACTAACAACCCTACTATTATCTATATTACTTAGATAAATGGAGAATGCAATAATGCAAACTCCAACAAGAACCTTTTTACATGCAGATTCCTTGGAAGGTATGTCCAATTTCACTAAGCTTACCTGGGTACCTGCCATATCAATCATATTTCCTTCTGATAACATATCATCTACAACTTCTTCACTTTCAAAAATTATAAATCCAAAGCCACGAGACCTATTGGTTGCATGATCGCGAATAATCTGGTGCTCCATCACATTTCCATATTTGGAGAAGAAACTCCTAAATTCATCTGGATAACAAAAGTACCACACAGACGAAAATTTATATAAACAATACACTTTCATAGTCACTCTATAGCTAAAATGAAAACACCTAAGACTTGGCATTCATTCATACCTTCTGTGATTGAGGATGGTATACCACCGACAAATATCTTTTTTGTCTTAAAATCCTTTGACTGACTAGAGCCTTTAGGAATTGTCCTCTTTATCTCAACCTGCTTAAAGTTGATGTTGTAAGCATCTTCCATAGTTTGTGTAGAAAATAATAACAATAAAAACACACACACACACACACAAAAACCAATTTCTCATGGTTCTATTGACAAAAACTTTCATCAGCATCCTCATACGGCTACATATTTCAAGGATCAGCTAGGTGATATCACAGCTATCTGATTCTATATTTGGCTTTACCCACAATTACTCTAAACTAAAAAGAAAGCTTATTAACTAGTAGGAACTCCTCAACCAAAATATAAAACACAATTATAGCATTATCCATAAAAAAATGTTTTGAATTTATTGTATCCTCATTTTTTGGTATATTACAAATATGATTTACCTGTTTTCCATTGATGACATGGTCTTCCTCAATGACCTTGTCCACAACAGATGGATCAGCATATGTAATAAATCCAAAACCACGAGGCTGTAGGGTATGTCTATCTTTCATAATTACAGAATCGATTATCTCCCCATACTTTCCAAAGTGCTTATTAAATTGAGCTGAAGATCCACCAATTCAATAGCATTAGAAAGAAAACACCAAATAAATTACTTCCTCATAAAACTAATAACCAATAAAATCTAATAAACAACAAAATTAAATCCAATTCAGTTTTTTTCTAATTCGTTTCTAGCCAAAGCTTGTCCCTTTTTCTAATTCAACAGAACAATCTAAAAAAAAAAAAAAGATTAAAAGGAAAATTAAATATAGAGACTCACGAAGGGTAGTATCTTTGGCCAATCCTCCAATAAAAATCTTCCTGCAAAATTGGAAAAAAAAAAATACTATAAAGAAACTTTCTAGACAAAGTGAAAAATTAACAAAAAAGAAAGAATATAATAGAAATATTCAAAAAATTCCTTTATTGTTTCCTCTCAACTTTTCTCAGGAACCTAACAGGGTAAAAGTTGAATTGAATCAACAGGCAAAAGAAAAGATACTAACCCAGGGCTAGCTCCATCGCCACTGAGGGGGTTATCGTTCTTGGATTTGAAACCCATAAGGTTAATTTGCTTTGTTTGTTTCTCGAGAAAATAAATTAGGGGAAATCGAAGGAGGGATTAGGGTAGAGCCGTGGAGGATAAGAGATATAAAAAAAAAAAAAAAAAACGAGGGTTTGTTTTGTGGAATGACCATTCTGCGACCGAATAAAGTAAGAAATGACAAATATTCCCACCGACTTCTGTGTTTGCCACGTAAGCTCATAGACAGCGACAGCCGACAGGTCTTGTCGGCTCGATGGTTTAAGTCCAAATTACCAAATTTTGGATAAAATCTAATCTAAACTTATCAAATTTATTATTTCATTAATAATTAATATGTTTAGTTTATTAAAATAAAAAAAAAACTAGTTTTTTTATATGAAAATAAATAAATAATTAACATATTTGGATTTTAGACTATAGTTTTTCATTGTTTGGTACTTAACTATAGTTTTTAATTTTTTTATAATTTATAAATAATGTAGTAATCAACATTTATAACAATGAGTATTGTACTTAAGTACATCATTATTATTGTTTTTTTCCTTTTATTTTTCGAAGTATAATAATACAATATTAGTTTATTTCTATTTATTTTACCAAAAGATATATAAATTATTTTCATTTTTATAAGAATATGTTATACAATAAACTCATTTAAGTCGTTTTATTTATTTAAATTTTATTTAACTTAGTTTAGTAACACGACGATAATGTATTTTTTAGTTGGAGTATCGTTTTGACATTAAATTTAATATCATGTTTTGATATTGTGAAAATATGTTTTGATAAAAAAAAGTAAACTACTAATGTACATTAATATTAAATATATCTTTAACCAAAGAAAGGAGTATATGAAACTCCATTAATATACCAATATGTTATAAACAAGTGTTTATGTTATGAATCTGGAATTGACCTAATCATAAACCATAATTTTAATTTTAAACATACTAATAATTTATACAAAGGAAGAAAAAAATTTAATTATAAAAAAATAAATACTAGTAAAAAGAAATAAAATTAAAAAAATGAAAATCTCTGGGTCTCTTCACATTTTTTTCTCTCTCTATATACAGACAACTAACCCTACTTCCTCTGAGTATTCATCATCAATTAAAAAAAATAAAAACTAAAAAAAATTACATACTATTTCTTCTATTTTTTTTACTATTATTCTTCTTCTTGTATTATGTCCTAGTTATTATAAATTTAAATATATAACACATTCGATTCCTTATCCTTCTTCCATTTTTCTTTCTTTCTTTGCTACCATGAGCAGCAAAGGTAGCGACGGCGGTGGAGGTGGAGGTGGCGGTGAGGGGTCAGGGGTTTCGATCCCAGACAATGCAAACAAAACGATCCAAAGCATAAGGGAGATCACAGGGAAGCAACACAGCGATGAAGAAATCTATGCAGTCCTCAAGGAGTGCTCTATGGATCCTAATGAAACTGCCCAAAAGCTTCTTTATCTGGGTAAAAAAAGAAGATTTAAATGTTTCTTTTTGGACTTCTTTTTCTGTTTTTTTTTTTTTTAGAGTTTTTCTTGCTTCTTTTTTAGGGTTTTGTGGTTTCTGAGAGTTTGCTGGGTTTATGATCTGTTTTTTCCTGTGTGGGTGTGTTTTGTGTTGAAACGTTCAAGAGTTGGGATTTTTGAGAGATGGGATTTTGGTGCTTTCATATGTTGTTGCCAATGGAAAGTGGATTGTGCATTGTTTGGTTTGTTAGTTTCGTGTTTTGTGTTGGAACAGTGAAGAAAGTTGGGATTTTGAGAGGTGGGATTGGCTTGTTTTTGTGCGTTTTACTAATGGAAAGTGAAGTTTCCACTGTTTGGTTTCTTGGTTTTGTTTTTCTCGAGTAAGGATGTGTTTGGTTGCCGGGAATGGGGTAATTCAGTATGTTTAATATCCTGTGTGCTTTGTTTTGATTTATCAGCTATTGCAGTCTGCCATTTTTTTTCCCAATCTTTGTCTGGTTGATTAGAGGTCTTACTGATTAATTTTTACCATCGTAATTTGATAATATTGTTCAAAGTAACAAATTAATATTCTAAAAATCAAAGTTTTAATTTTTCATCCTTGCTTTGGTGGTCTATGGTAGATAAAATTTTCTTTAAGTCAGAAACCACTGCATTTAACTTAAATGTATGCAAATGCTTAAAAAGGCCGTTGCTGGTAAGAAGCTTTTCTTCTTGGTTCTATTGAAGAGTGCTTTATGGATTAACATACTGTGAGTAACTTAAATTGCATTTAGTGCATACTTTTGATTTTGCTTAATGTATCTTACAGTTTACGTTTGAAAGTATGACCATCACATTGTTTGGTTGGCAGATGCATTTCATGAGGTGAAAAGAAAACGTGACAAGAAAAAGGAGGTAAGTGTTTTTTCCTTTCCAATGGGTGAAAATAGAACTTTTCTTCATTTTGATCTTCTATTCTTTCCACCTCCAGTTAGAATTCTGGTTAGCAATGATGCTATTGGTTATATAGGACTGTCTTCTATTAGGTGTTTGCTTGGTAATAATTATGCTAGTGGCAAAATAAGAAATCAGATGCTGAACTGCTGTAATGTGTCAAAAGTATTACTTACCAGAATTTGGTTTAGTTGAAGGATTTTTTTTTGTTGGATCTTGCTTCAGTTAATTTAGTGAATTGTGAATTATAACTCAATTCTTCTTTTATGCAGACAGCTGGTACACAAGGACGAGGGGGCCGGGGCAGTCGAGGGAACTATTATATATCATCTGGTAAAGGTATTAGTTTTTTTCTCTTCTCCTATTTATGCATCAATGTATTAACTTATTTGTTTGTTTGTACGTTGCTAATGTAACAAGCCTTGTTCTTTTAAGATGCCGGAGGTGGAAGGAATGCATCTGCTCGAAGGGAGAGTGGACTTAATCATAGCTCAGATAGAGGTTCTATGCCTTCTCCAGTATTTCAGAAAGTGAAAAATAGTGCAGCACCTCACACGACTAAGTAAATATGCTTAATGATGTTATTTTTTGTATCTAAATATGACTTTTATACACTTATTAATTAATTGGATACTGTTATATCTTACCTAAATTTGTTTCGTTCTTCTGCAGAACAGCAACTACTATACCAAATGGCTCTACGACTTTACCAAATGGGAGCTCCAGTCTTGGATGTGGACCCCCATTGTCTGTCGATGGTGTTAATAGTGAAACTAAAGATGGCTTACCTTCAAACAAGCCAACAACTATTTCAGTGCAACCAGCTGTTACAGAACCCCCTGCCCCCCTTCCTGCTCAGTCCTTTCGCTTTCTCATCAGAGGTCAAGAGAAGTCCACATCAAATTCTAATGCCTCATCAACTTCTGCCACTTCCGCAACCGTGTCTGGCATCTATTCATCTGCTTCAGATCCTGTGTTGGCGCCAACTGTATCACGGCATGCTGGTGCTGTGGGTACAATAAAACGCGAAATTGGATGCCAACTTGAATCTGCTGAAACAAACCATATTCAAGGAAACAAACATGTTCCCTGTGATATTCATGTATCAAAGACTGAGAAAACAGCCTCTGAGGTTCCAAGCACAATGCATGGAAAGAAGCCCCCAAGCAAATCAAAGGTTGCTGAACAGGTTAAGCACTCCAAGCCTATAGAGCCCGCATTGCTACAAGGTATTGCCTCTTTTGTTTGATTTGTGATGCCATAAATTACAATAGTTTATGTGATCTTTGTGTAGTTTTTTGGTCTTTCCTGTTTACCTCCTTTTGATTTACAATAGTGTATTTTTGAAATACTTGTGTGAAGGTCTCGGTTTTTAGTCTTTTCTCTTTGGCAGTGTATAGTATTTTAGTTGTATGACATTGCTGTTCTTCTGTTTACCTGCCGTGAGAGAAAGGGTAAAAGATCCTGTTGGAAAATCCTGCTTAACTCTTTGCAATTTTCTTTATATTGCAAGTTGTCTCTGGGTTTTGCATCCATTGTGGTGCTTTAGACTGCCTTTTTTCTAATTGTTTTTACTTCTTTTTTTATCGATAATGACAACATGCTTATTGTAAGCATAAGTGTTGCTAATTCATTCATTTATTGTTCTATAATGCTCCTGCTTTTGAAGCATCCCTTACTTAGATATGATGTAAAAAAAAATTATACTTTAAGGTTGTCTTTCTGCACTTTTTGCTGTTTTTTTTTCTTCTTTTTGTTGGAGATTTCACTTGGCTCTTGTTTATGAAACAGTGGTCACATCTGAGGTTGCAGCTGTCACTGATAAAGCCAATTCTCAATTGCTTGCTGATTCAAATGTTCCCAATGGTCAACATGTTACATTCCCCACCCACTTCCAAGTCTCTGAAGCATTAACAAATGGCTTAACTTTTGGAAGCTTTGATGCTAGTTTTGGACAGGGTACGGAACATGATAATGTCACTAGCGTGGAGATTACCTCTGCATGTCCTGATGAAAATTCTCAGGGTAGTGATGAAACTGCAGGAGAGCCATCTTCTAGGTTGGTTGACATTAGTTTTTATATTTATTAGAATTTATATTTTGTTTGATGAATTGTTTTTCTTCTGCTAGAAAGTATCTAATAATACCAAATTCATTTTATTCATCTCAAGAATTGGTTTTGAGGCGTTGGTTGTATACTTGTATGTTATTTCTAATTTTTTCTTTAGTTGATTAAAGCAATTACATGAGCCATGGGGTGACTGATATCGGAGACCTGATGTTTTGTCACTGGACTGTTTTAAAATAATCAAAAAGAAAATAATTCTGTTGTATCTTCTGGTTTGGATTACTGAGAAAAAACATGTTTGGATAAATATCCGTAGTTATAAATGTGCCTAATTTGCATCATATATCATATATACTGCTAGAGTATTGGGATCTCTAAACAATATTCCTAGTTATCTATTTTGTTTTTTAATATTTTAGATCCTATTGGGCCTTTATGATTTCCGCAGAAGCCAAGGTATATTATCAGCTGTGGAAGGGGATAATGCCGATCAACCACAACCTCCTCCTGAGTTTGAGAAAGTGCTGGAATCAGATGGCAATATTTCATCTGATGCAGACTTGAAAGTTGATCAGTCAAATCAAGAAGTGCATTTGCACTCAGAAGGTAATCAGAGTGTCATTCCAAATGTCCCAAGCTATGGGTTTTGTTTCATGCCAGCATCAGCAAGGCACCTTGCACAGTTTGATGGACCTGAGGCTTGGGCGCATGATGTTTCTCGCCTTACAAACTTTGCTGTAAGGACTTGCTTCTTCCTCGTAACTGTCATATTTTTTGATTTAATTGGTTACAGTACTCCACTGTGATTCACACATTTTTAAACTCCCTTGCATCACCTCAAGCGGCTTATAGTATGCTTTTAAAAAATTGTTTTAGTACTTGGCATTTGTATTTTCTTCAGTCTCTACTGTTTTTTATAGTTCATGATGCTTAAGTAGGTTGTAATATGACAAGAAAAAGTTATCATACACTCCCGTGAACTTCAGAAAATGAACTTGTACTGTTTTTCTTTTTTCATAGCTATGTTACTCGGACTCAGGTGTGAGCGTCGGACACGGGTATGTTCAATTTTTCCAAGATTTCCATGTATTTGGAGGGTTCTTGGAGGATCATATCCCCATACCCATGTCCGGGTATGTGTCGCACACAGGTGTCGCACACGGGTACTTCAAGAAAAATGAAGAGTCAGAGCAACATAGTATCATAGTAGCATCAAATGTTAGTCTATGCTTTGTACTATTATAATTTCATGCTTCATACACTCTATTTGTCAAATTTGTAGAATGGGAATTCTCCAGCTCCATCTGGCAGTTCAACACCACCTGTTCAGAGCTCTGTTACTGCATCCCCACAAGCAGTTCACCTTTTCCGGCAGCCATTTCCGCCTAATTACTTTCCTTATCATCACTATTTTCCACCTTTTTATATGCATCCACTGCATCAGTTTTTAAACTCCACTGGGCTCCCTCAGCAACCTTCAACTGGCAACATATACATGCCACCTGGGGTCAAATTCCCTCATCCACAGTTCAAGCCTGGAAGTAATGCAGGAAATCCTGCTCACCTCACAATTCCATCTGGCTATGGTCAATTGACTTCCCCACCTGTTGGTTTCAATTTATCTGTTCCATCAGTGACCTCTGGAAGCTCTGCTAGTAAGGAGGATCTTGCAGCATCACAGTTGCAGGAAAATCATATATACACAACTGGATCACTGGTTGGTTTTGCTTTCCTTTTCCTTTTATACTTTTCCCATCTGATTCCTATTATATGTTTAGCTTATATGCATAGAGTATTTTCTATTAGCAATTATTAAGTTAACTTTAAAACAATCTTTTGGATTTTTCTTTTTTTTGTGTGCAGAATGAAGGTTCAGTTCTCTGGATGCCTGCACCAGGGCAAGATTTATCCAACTTGCAGGTTAATTCTTTGTACAACCTCTCTCTTCATGGCCAACAGGTTCCTTTCTCTCCTGCACAGGCTGGTCATGGTGCCTTTCCTGGACTTTATCAGTCACCACAAACAGTGGCTGCTCCTTCCAATGTTAATAACCTGCTACATCAGTCTCAAGCCATGGCTGCAGCTGTTGAAACTGTGGCTCCCCCAACTGGTGCTTACCGGCAGCCTCAACTTGCACAGATAAATTGGAACACTAATTACTGAACTGTTAAAATCTTACGAGGACGCAACGTAGAAATACATGGAGGAACTTTTGGGAGGGTTAAACTCTGGCCTGCTGTTTGAGTGTAAATATTAAAGGCATCTCAGATATATTAGGGTAATGTCTGGTGGGAAATATGTTGCTAACTTCTCTTGCCTTTTTTCTTGCTATCTTCCCCCCCCCCCCCCCAATATCTTTTAGTGTTGTTCTGGCCTGGGTAGCAAACTTTTTGCTGTTTATATTGGAACTTATTATTCTCATAAGATACTCTATAGGAATTGAAGAGGTGAATAGATTAGGAGGGATTTCGCCAAATTTTCATTTCTAATAATGTCTCACCTGTGTATTAAATTTTGAATAGGGAGGAAAGATGATACAAGCTGTAATTCACTGATGCTCATATTATTAACGTGTTATTATCAAGTTTTACACTTTCATTCCATCATATCAATTCTTCCTTCACTTTATGGTCTAAAACATTTAATTTGTATAGATGAGAAAGTGTTAAAAGGTTGATTTTATTTGTTTAAGATATTTACTTAAGTTACATGAGTTTGGGATTGTCAGCTGATATTTTCTATGACATGTGACCTTTCTTTTTATTGTGAGATACATTGGGATTACATGAACTGAAGTTTAAGGTTTCATTTAATTAAAATTGTTAATTTGTATTTTGTTTTTGATTATTACTTTACCAAACCAAGAATAAGCTTATTAAAACGTTTTTAAACCGAGCTAATTAAGTGCAAGCTAATTAAATTGTTTTAAAATTAGTTTAAGTACTTACCATAAATGCAGAGCTAGCTGAACTCTTTGATTGAGTAGAATGGATGATTAAACAAATCAAATCAAATCTTTCCTGTGAAATTCAATTTCAAAGCACTGAATAAAAAACAAAATCATCAATATTGAGGCCTGAGGGGAAAAAAAGTAAAAAAAAAAAAAAAAAAAAAAAAAAAAAAACTGGGTTGGTTGGTGGGTACTGGGTGGTAGGGGCTCCTCTCTTCTCTTTCTACATTTTTACACAGCATTGGTAGTATTTGTTACTGTTGAGTCTTCACTGACATTTTCACTGGTTTTCGATTTTGGCTGAAGATTCTGCATTGGAAGCTGCTTACTTGAACTTTCATTTGACTCTTTCAAGTTAAGTGATGTGTAAACTGACATTCCACCGAGAGCAGCAACAGCTCCACAAAGACTCACAAACCCTGGATCTGAATCCAAAAGTAGATATCCTCCCACAAGTATCACACAAGTTTTAAATTGTCCCAACACAACATGAGAGGTTGCAGATGTTGCTCTACAAGAAAAAAAAAAAAAAAACATTAACCTGCCATTAGTTGCTTCAAACCCAAGTCAAACAAAAAAAAAAAAACAAAAACAAAAGAATGCTGTCTGAAACTTGGTTCTCCATTGTTCTAACTGGGGTCTAAGTGATAAAATACACTCACCCTAGAGCTAGAGCACCAGACCATTGTAAGAGAAAACCAAGTAGAGCTGATATGAGAACTGTTGTTGAGTTGTTTAGATCCCATTTGAATAATAGAACTCCTGGTGGATCCAACCATGGCATCAAGGCTACTAAGAAGAAAATTGTGATTGGGGTTGTCTTCCACATCAGCCTACATTTGGAAAAATCGTTTTCTCAATAGACCACATGATTTTTTTATTTATCTGACAGGAAGAAAAAAAAAGATGGCAATTACTACTTAATGACTTACGCAAGTGCTGTCCAGTTGGCTTGTTGTTGTAAATTAGACCAGAGAATTTTGTTTATAGCACTTGGGATTATCCATGCAGTGGCGATACATGCACCAAAACCATTGAACTCTAAATCTGTTACAGTGGCTACTGCTACACCTGCTGAGACAACTGCTAGAGCCAAAACCTGCAAAACGATGGATTTCAATATAACCTCGCTGAGAAAAACTAGATATTAGGGAAGAATTGAAGGGAGTCTTTCGAAGGAATTGGCAGCACCTTTTTGAAAGAAATGGTTTTCCTGAATAGAACGAATTCTGCAAGAACAATGGTAGGAGTGACCGCGATTTTAGCCATTTGGTAGAAACCAACACTGCAAATGAGCTGAACAGTGAGGAAACAGGAGGACCAATGACAGTTAGTATGTCAAAAAAAGCAGGTTGAAAACCTGAGTGCAGACCTGTTATACTTTAGGCTGGTATTGGCAAGGCCAGAGGCAAAAGCCATTATAGCGCCCAAAGAGAAGAGGGACGAAAAAGGAGTGGTTTTAGAGGGAGGGGAAACTGGAAGCAATGACAATGTCTTGAAAAATGCTAGTAGAATCCATGCTATGGAGTAATGTATGAAGGTTAGGAAGATTGGGAAATTGAATCCAACTTTCCCCATCACCTGAAACGCAAATATGACTCATATAAGACGCTTAATATTCTAAAATGAACTTTGATAGCACATATAAGAAGAACAAGATTAAAGGAACTAACTAATTTGTTTGTCAGTATAATCCCAACAGCAACCACGAAATTGAAGGACATCGCCGCCACAGGTCCACAAAATCGTTGCTGTTGGCGCTTGGCTCCTTCTGAAGTTCTAAGCTCATTGTAGAGGGAACTTCTGAGCTCTTCCAATGCTCTACCTGAAAAAGAAAATGGAATTTTGAGAGCTAAACTAATCCAAGAAAAATGCCACCAAGTCATTAGCAGACGTAATCTGTTACTCATGAATGACTAGGATTTTATTAAGGGAAGAAAATTGATGATATTGGCAAAAGCTATAAGATTATAACATTTGTTTCTTTTTCCATGTTAAAGTAAAACAGAAAACATAGCAGATTATCCTTTATCCTGTAAGTAAGTTAGAGGTTTAAACTAACAAACAATAAATGAAAATGGAGAAAATACTTCAGCCTTTCAGAACTTAGGTGATTGATCAGAGCCTCAAATATGTATTAAGTTTTTAATTCTGGAAAAATAAGATGACCTAGGCAAATTAGTTGCAGAAGCAGAAAAACTACCTTTAAGAACATTTAGCAGAAGTAAAACATTCATTGTTTTCTTTTCCTGACCCACAAAAGTTAAATCCTCACGACCAGGAGATATTCCTTATTCCAAAACACGAACCATTAATAAGGATATGCATCACTGAAAAGAACAATCAACACTGAGGCTGCTTAATTACTTAGGAGTAGCAGTTCAAGACAAGATATTAATCACTTGGAAACTAGAAAAATGGGCAATTCTTTTGAGAAAGGGATCTGAAGAAAAAAACCATCTAAGGAAACCAATATGAGAGACCAAGTAAGAAAGGCGACAGAGAAGAGGGTCCAAGTCAAATAATCATTAATTATTACAAGCATAAAAGCAAACCCCTTTGGCCTTTTTCTTACATTACAACAACTCTAGCTGCCTGCCTGGATTCTTTTTCAATTAACACTTAGTAAACTCATTTCTGGACAAAAAATATATATATCAGCTTGAGATAACAGAAAGAACATAATCATTGGACAATGAAGTCAAAACTGAAAACGATAAACCAGATAGCAAAGAAAGAAAGAAAAAACCCATTTCAGTGACAGAATATCACATCACATTGAATAAAATGAAGGAGATCAAATGTTAAACAACTTCACAGGCAATTACATATTACCTATAGAGACTCTCCAAAACCAGAAAACACACACACACACACACATTGACATTGAAACAACAACAATTTACAGGCTGAGAAAATCATAAACAAAACATCTTGTTTATGAAGAATGAAAACATGAATATGACAATGTAGCTTTAAGGATCCAACAAACCTGCTTCGCCTGCATCACTGTCTTTCCTTTTGATAAACTTTCTTCCATCGTCTGCCCCTAATAGAAAATCAAACCACCCCATTTCAACACAGAAACTGCATCTGTTGGATCACATATTATCAAAATGAACTATCTAAATATATAAACCACATTATCAAAAGATAGAGAAACTTTCAGATGAAGGTAAATTTTTTAAAAAAGGGTCTTGTAATAAATCAGAAGAAAAGATAAATGAAGATTTGAAATATACAAAGAATAGTTTAGATTGACATGGAAAAGTTTCCTATTAAAGTTTGTTACTGATAATTGAAATTTAAATTATCAGATCAGATATTGCTATGAGCGCGCATCGAAACTCTATAAATAACTGTAAGGGATGGAGCAATGAAATGGTAACATCATGCCACATGTCAAATTTCTTACTTGCAAAGACCCCAATGGTGGGTGACAAGACAATATAGGATCTTTCTTTTGGTACGTACATGTTTCATTTTTGATGATATGATATGGGTTTCCGGAGAAGTTAAGGAAACATCATATTTAATTTGTTTTAATTACAAAGAAATAGTCAAGCTATGTGCATGTATGTCCGTTAAGTACTCTCGGGAAATGAGCCAATAACAATCCCATGGTGGGGAAGTTCATGATAATTAGGAGGCAACTCTTTGGTTTTGATGCCACATCGGTAATGTTAATTGCAAGATCAAAATTTTTATGGATTCCATTCACTTATTATTAATTATTAATGGGAAATGTTAAAGAGCGGCTATAGACACAAGATGATATTTAATATTTATAGAAAAAAAATTTCATGGCTAATACATATGATATTTAGAAAAGAAAAAAAAAAAGTTATTTTAAATGCGATGAGAATTCATTCTACCACATTAGAGTCAGGTTTGGTTCAAAAAGATTAATCTTAACAAGTGTCTATAAGCATCCAGCAAAATGAACCTTTTATTAATAACCTTGTTTATTTTAACTACTTCAATCTCTAGATAATGTTTTATTGGTGGTAGCTGATTATTCGTTAATTATTACATTAATTATTTAAGCAACATGTATAAATTTCTTTTCCACACTTTTTATGTTAGGTTGATCTGCTATTCTGCATTTGCATTTTTTAGACATCTTCATCACTATTTGGAGCCGTATATGTTTTTCCTTTTGAAAAGGTTTGGTGAAAGAAAGGAAAGCAGAGACATGTACCAACTAAGTGTATACTATGTGTGCAGCACTCTGCATGACATGACGTGGCACATGTTTTGTATCCAACATCTTTCATGTTGCTAGTGTACTTCATGGCTGGCTTTAAGAGAACCGTTCTTTGCTTCTTCCTGACATTGTTTACCTTCTTATTGATAGTTATTATAAGCCAAGTAAGTCAAGCCAATCCCACATATCAGACATTTCTTTTCTTTTAAAACTCGAAGGGAAGTAGAAAGCTATTCTTGTAGTCTTCTTGGACTAATGAAATCTTCAGCTTCCCAAATGAAAAATAAAAAATAAAAAATAAAAAAATTAGGGAGCAGGAGAGCTATTTGGAGCTACAGTTTTGAGTATTAAAAGGGCTGGGATGGTGGCCTCTTTGGTATTGATGTTGTTTCTTTTTGTAAGAGATAAAACAGGAAATTCAAAAGATGCAGATAAACCACCTTATCAGCAAATTCAAACCAGCAACAAACAACAGCAAACCTTATCAGCAAATTCAAAACTTCAGCAGAACCAGCAACAAGCAACAGCAACCGAATCAGCAACAAACAAGCAAAGGATAAAACTTCAATCAGCTGAACTTTAGCTAAACTTTAAATTCTTCTGTTGTAACAAACATACTAGTTCAAATACATTAGGTAACTGTAAACTTGTATAAATACAGTGAAAGTATGAATAAACAGAGCAAGTCAGTTTTCATGCTAAACATTGTAAACTTCTACATGGTATCAAGAGCTTCTGCTTAAAAGCCTTCGATCCTTATTTTTTTTTTCCAAAACACATTCAACTTCCATGGCTGCCAACAACTTTCAACCAAATGCAACTACAACCATGATCAAAACAGAACCAATTTCAATCAATGCTGCAGCACAGCTTCCTCTTAAACTAAATTCTACCAATTTTTCATCCTGGCAAATCCAACTTCTTTCTCTCCTTGATGGTCATGACTTAATAGGCTATCTCGATGGTACCATTCCCTGTCCAGAATCCACCATCACCATAAATGGAAACCAAAGTCCCAATCCAGATCACAACCTATGGCGCAGGCAAGAAAAATTTCTGCTACATGCAATCATAGCCTCAGTCAATGAATCCATCATTCCAATCATCTCAACTGTTAGCACCTCTCAAGAAGCTTGGCAAAAACTATCAACCACATTTGCCAGCAAAACAAGATCCAGGATCATGTCATTGAAAAAGCGACTTACAATGGCAACACAAGATGGACATTCAATTGCTGCATATATGCAGTTTATGAAAAGCATTTCAGATGATCTAGCATTAGCTCAAGCACCTATTTCTGATGATGATCTAACTCTTTTTATTCTCAATGGTTTAGGACCAGATTTCAAGGAAATATCCACAGCACTTCGAGCTCGAGAGACTCCAATCTCATTTGAAGAGCTCCATGATAAATTAACAGACTATGAAAGGATCATCAGACAAGATGAATCTCCTCAGCACTCCCTAGCAACTGTCCAGTTTGCAAGAAAAACTAGAGGAAGTCAGTTTTACAGAGGTAGAGGGAATCACTTCAACAGTCAAAACAGGAACAACTTTGCATACCAAAGGAGGAGATCATTCCAAAATACAACATACAATAAACTAGTATGTCAATTATGTGAAAGACCAGGTCATAGTGCAAAGTACTGCAGGAACAACAACATATCTGACAAGGAACCAGTGGCAAATCATATCACCAAATCTCAACCAAGAAATGCTGCAAACTGGATTGTTGACACAGGTGCCTCACATCATGTCACCACAGACCTAAACAATCTATCCCTTTACACAGAATATGGAGGTCCAGATGAGATCCTTGTAGGTGATGGCACAGGTTTGAAAATATCCCATACTGGTACATCTACTATCCCTACAAACAATAAACCTCTTCGATTAACAAATGTCTTGCATGTTCCAAATATGAAAAGCAATTTACTATCTGTTTCCAAACTATGCCAGACTAACAAAGTTTCCATTGAATTTTTCCCTTTTCATTTCTTGGTGAAGGATCTAGCTACGGGGGCACCACTAGTGACAGGACCGAATAAGAATGACATCTACGAGCTTCCAAGTCACCTACTGTCTTCCTCACAACCTATTCAAGCCATGGTTACTGTCAAGGAGTCCACTGAGTTATGGCATCATAGACTTGGTCACCCTTCCCTTAAAATCCTTAGTAGAATGCTTAATGTTTTTAACTTGCCTTCTTTATTCACCAATAAACAATTCATCTGTGATTCATGCTATTGCAATAAAAGCACAAAACTTCCATTTGCTCAAACATCTCTAACCAGTTCAAAACCACTTGAGTTAATCTATTCTGATGTATGGGGACCAGCACACACACCTTCTTTAGATGGATTTCACTATTATGTGATCTTCATTGATCACTACACAAAATATATTTGGTTATTTCCCATCAAACAGAAATCAGACATTTACTCAATTTTCTCATCTTTTAAAGCACTAGTTGAGAAACACTTTAACACACCAATACTCACTATGTATTCTGACAATGGTGGTGAATACAAAGCCTTGTCCAACCTGTTTGCATCACATGGCATCTCTCATTTAACCACTCCACCACACACACCCCAACATAATGGCACTGCAGAAAGAAGGCATCGACAGGTTGTAGAAACTGGACTAAGCCTGTTACATCATGCATCCATGCCATTAAGATTCTGGTCTCATGCATTCCAAACTGCTGTGTACCTCATCAACAGACTTTCTACACCCCTACTTCAAATGCAGTCACCATTCCAAACATTGTTTAACAAAACACCAAACATTACCAAACTAAAAGTGTTTGGATGCCTATGTTATCCATGGCTAAAACCCTATAATAGTCACAAGTTACAGCCTAAGTCCAGACCCTGCATTTTTCTAGGATATTCACCAACTCAGAGTGCATACAAATGCTTTGACCCACAAACACAAAAAATATTTGTATCTCGACATGTACTGTTTCATGAAAATGTGTTTCCTTTCACTAAAGTTTCTCAACCACCATCCAAACCTACTTCTCAACTACCTTCCACAGCTGCACTGGATCTACCCTTAACATATCCATCAGTTACACCAATCCTGAACCAATCAGCCAGCTCGACAATTCAGATTCCAACTGATCACTTGGTGTGTGCTCCTACAGCAGCTTCATCAGGTAATGAAAATTCAAACTCAACTCTGTCTACATCTTTCCAAACAACCTCACATCCTAGCACAAGAACACACTCCATGACCACCAGATCCAGAAACAACATTTACAAACCCAAAGTCATTCGCACAGCCACTAAACACACTATCACACCTTCCCTAGAACCAACCTCTGTCAAAGAAGCACTTCATAATATCCATTGGAGACATGCCATGACAGCTGAGTACAATGCACTAGTTAACAACAAAACTTGGGACCTTGTACCACATTCTGACAAACAAAATGTTGTAGGCTGCAAGTGGATCTATCGTGTCAAAAGAAAACCAGATGGAACTATTGACAGGTATAAAGCACGGTTAGTTGCAAAAAGTTTTCACCAAAGACCAGGTCTGGATTTCAAGGAGACATTCAGTCCAGTGATCAAACCAACCACCATTCGCATTGTTCTGTGCATTGCTATTGCTCAAAACTGGTCCATTTGTCAATTGGATGTAAATAATGCTTTTCTGCAGGGTACACTCACTGAGGAGGTCTTCATGGCACAACCCTCTGGCTACATCAACACAGATAAGCCAAATCATGTCTGCAGGTTGAATAAAGCCATCTATGGCTTAAAACAAGCTCCACGAGCTTGGTATCAAGAACTCAGCAACTTCTTAACCAACTATGGTTTTACAAAATCTGTCTCTGATGCATCCCTTTTTGTTTATGCCAAGGATTCAATCATTTTATATTTTTTAGTATATGTAGATGATCTCCTACTCACTGGCAATAACACAACAGCACTGAGACAATTCCAGCAACAGCTTGCTCAACGTTTCTCACTCAAAGACCTTGGTCACTTACACTACTTCCTTGGAGTTGAAATTATCTCAACAACAACAGGTATGTTCTTATCACAACACAAGTACATCCGAGACATTCTACAGACCTTCAACATGGATAATGCAAAAGTCACACAAACTCCATTGCCCACAAATGTCAAACTTCAGCTCAAAGATGGCTCAAGCTCAGCAAATGCCACAACATACAGAAAACTGGTTGGATCACTGCAGTATCTTTCCTTAACACGACCAGATATTGCTTACAGTATTAACAAACTGTCTCAGTTCATGCACTCTCCCACAGAAACTCATTGGACAAGTCTCAAAAGAGTGCTACGCTATCTCAAAGGCACTATACACCATGGCTTGTTTCTCAAAAAGCCAACAAACCTACATGTTACTGCCTATAGTGACTCTGACTGGGCTGGAAATTTGGATGACAGGTCTTCAACCACTGGCTACATCATCTATCTTGGTGGGAATCCAATATCATGGAAATCAACTAAACAAAGGACAGTAGCAAGGTCTTCTACTGAAGCAGAATACAGAGCTATAGCAAACACAACTGCATAAATTACCTGGATTAAGAACCTACTCTCTGAATTACATGTTCACTGCAGCATACCTCCAAGACTTCATTCAGACAATATTGGAGCTACATACCTCACTGCAAATCCTGTTTTCCATTCTAAAATGAAGTATCTCGCAATTGACTATCATTTTGTCAGACAACATGTTCAAACAGGTGATGTCAAAGTCTCCTATATCTCGACACATGATCAACTTGCAGATGGCTTCACTAAACCACTCACAAGAACAAGGTTTCTGTTTCTTCGATCCAAGACTGGTGTCGCTGATGGCTCCACTGTCTTGAGGGGGCATGTAAGAGATAAAACAGGAAATTCAAAAGATGCAGATAAACCACCTTATCAGCAAATTCAAACCAGCAACAAACAACAGCAAACCTTATCAGCAAATTCAAAACTTCAGCAGAACCAGCAACAAGCAACAGCAACCGAATCAGCAACAAACAAGCAAAGGATAAAACTTCAATCAGCTGAACTTTAAATTCTTCTGTTGTAACAAACATACTAGTTCAAATACATTAGGTAACTGTAAACTTGTATAAATACAGTGAAAGTATGAATAAACAGAGCAAGTCAGTTTTCATGCTAAACATTGTAAACTTCTACACTTTTCACAGGAGGTTACTATGTTCAGTTAGTCTAAACTACTTTTGCAATTGCTCTCAAGTCTTCATTAAAAACAAAAATTGCAGCTATGATGAGTTCACTATATAGAATATTGTATCTTTTGCAGCATATACCAAAATTTATGCCATGGATGAAGTACAACTTATCCTTCATGTATGGCTTGAGGTTTTTGTTGAAAGTGCAATACTCTAGAGACCAATTGTATGAATGTCAAAGCAAGGGCGGCTGCCAGCAGAATTCATCTTCACTTGACACAGGTAACCTTGATGGTGGCTTGCAAGAAGTGTGGATTTTACTTCTTGCCATGGCATTTGGCTACCGCTTGTGTCCTTACTTTTGCCTACGCAAGAGAATTAATGAATGTCATATTTGAGCAGATTCTACATTGCTGACAAATGTATGTGACAAGATAATTGGGGACAGATGTTTGAGGGGATTTAAGTAACTCTTTCCTGTATTCTTTTGTATTTTAAGCTTTTTGATCAACAAAAAAACAAGAAAGGAATCTTGGAACTTGGATTTAAGAATGGGCAAGGGTTAAGGGATTTCTTGTCATTAAAAAGGAGTGAAAAAGAAGGGAATATACATTTCCCCTCTAGAGAAGTTAAACTGTAAAAAAGGTTTCATGCATATGCAATGTAATTTCCTTTGGCTATGGAACAAAATTAAATAATATTAATTATGGAAGTGTTTTGGATGTCTGCCACATTGCCTTCTTCTATACTATCTGATGGCTGGAATGGGTTTTAGTGGCCCAGCAGACACCATTAAAAATCTTCAGTAAAGGATGAGCTCACCTCAAAAGTCCTAGGACCAGACTGAAATGTGGGGAACCAGGAGGAAAAGTACAAACTGGAAACGGACAATCATATGAATTTTCTAGCATTACTGCCTCTCCACTATCTGCCTTTACTGTTCTACTAATCTCAAATACTTGCAGGTTGATTTGATTTCCCTCCTTCAATATTTTAATTCACATTTTGCTTGAAAAAGATGCTCAATTTTATAATATAAAATTAAATAAAATGAAAAACTTGGATATTATGAACTTATCTTTGATTAAGAAGTTAGATAAAATTAGTACATAATTATTTACATAAATCCGTGTTGAATGTTGAAAATTCATTTTTATTTTCAAACAAGAGGAATACTTGTGATATATAATAATCTATAAGCATGAAACATATATATTGATTAAAGAAATAATAACCAGTTTTTCTTCTTTTAATTATATCTTTATTTCTGGATTAAGAAAACTGCAAATACAGGTCATGAATGAAAGTCGTATAAAAAACCTTTGTGAATTGTAGTTTTGGTACATATACATACATCCCACAAAGCCCTTCCAATCATTCTTGGAACCTAAATAACGTCGTAGTCAAAAAGTCACTGACACCATAAAAACTGCCAGCCAATCTCTCTCTCTATATCGTTCTCTCTATATCATTCTTTCTTTCTTTCTTTCTTTCTCTCTCTCTCTTCTGTTCTATCTATCTGTTGCTTCGGTGTCAGTTCCTGATTGGTCATTGTCCTTCTCTTTCTCTTTCTAAAAGAACTTTCCCTTATCTTTCTCTCTCTTCTGCAAAGACCTGATCTTTCTGTATACAAAAACTGTCCTGGAAATGGAGTTAGTTCCATATTCAAGTGAACCAGAACCGAAAACAAGCTCCACAACTCTTCCATGGCAAGACATGTTCCGATCTGCATCAGTAAGGAAGCCTTCCCCAGCACCAGGCAACAGCGACGCGCCTCCAAACCAACCCCACGCGCCACCCCAGGCGCCAAACTCCACCAACCCAGATCACAGAAACAGCCTCTCAGGTGATCCGCAGGTACGTTTGGCTCTTTACATAGCCATGGCTCATGCTGGTCTTGCCTTCATCATTTTCATTTTGTATGGAATTTGCAAGCTTTTGCAAGAGTATCTTAGGCCAATTCAGTGGGCAATCTTGTGTTCAATTCCTTTGAGAGGTATACAAGAGACCCTTGTGGGATTTTGGAGTGAACCTTTGAAACTAGGCCTCACTGAAACTGTTCTTGCTGTTCCTGTGGCTGTCTTTAAGGCTTTTATAGGTACCCTTGTTGATATTAAGGATGTTTGTTTGAGGGTGTTTCTTAAAAGACCAAAATCTAGTCTTTCAAGGCGTCATAGAAGTGGATTTTCAAAGTTAGTTCGGTGGTTAGTGTCTTTTGCTGTTTTTGTGATTGCCTATGAGAGAATTGGTGGTTTTGGGTCATTGGTAATAATTGTGTTGGGGTTCGTGATTAGTACTAAAAATGTAGATTATACATTGTCTGCTGTTTCATCATTTAGGAGTACTAGTTTCAGGAGAAGTGCAATTAGTGCGTATTTCACGCGTGGGATATTGAAAAGGTTGAGTACTATTGTGGCTATCGGTCTGATAATTGGTATGATTGTGGGGTTTTTTTTTGGAGCTACATTTTTCTCATATAAGATTGGTGTTGAGGGAAAAGATGCTGTGATTTCGGGGAAAGCTCATGTGGAAGAGAGTAATTATGCTGAGAGGATTGGTGTTAAAAAATGGATGGAAGAGAATGATGTCCCTGGAATGGTGGATAAGTACACTACACAGTTGTATGAAACAGTTTCTGAGCAGATTGATAGTTTGGCAATGCAGTATAATATGACAGAGTTTGTGACCGGAATTAAGCATTTTTTCATAACTTCAAGTTCAACCACTAGTTCATCAGAGCAATCAACAGCTTTGATGACCCCATCTCCTTATACGGAGAAACTTTTGAGTTTGAGGAAGAGGGTTAGCAATCGTGAATGGGGACAAATTTACACGGAAGTGGATGCGATTTTCAGAGAATTGATAATCACTCGGGAGGATTTGGTTGAGAAGGCTAAAGGTTTTGCTGTTAAAGGTGCAGATGTTTCACAACGGGTGTTTGCAAGCAGTGCATCTGTTTTAGGTGGAGGTGCAAAAATCATGTTCACTATTGGCAATTCCATCATCTCTGGAGCTGCTGAGGTCTTCAATTTTGTATCTCAGTTGATGGTGTTCTTTTGGGTTCTATATTACCTTATCACATCAGAATCTGGTGGGGTAACTGAACAAGTAATGTCTATGATTCCAATATCAAAATCGGCTAGGATTAGATGTGTTGAAGTTCTTGATAATGCCATTTCTGGTGTGCTTTTGGCTACAGCTGAGATTGCATTTTTTCAAGGATGTCTTACATGGCTTCTATTTAGACTGTATAAAATACACTTTGTGTACATGTCAACAGTGCTTGCTTTCATCAGCCCCTTGTTGCCAATCTTTCCACCTTGGTTTGCAACAATTCCTGCAGCTGTAGAGCTACTGCTGGAAAGTAGATACATACTAGCTGTGACCTTCTCCATTATTCACATTTTGCTTATGGATTATGGTGCTTCTGAAATTCAAGAGGATATACCTGGTTACAGTGCATATCTTACAGGGCTTAGCATCA
This sequence comes from Fremontodendron californicum, assembly GCA_030761205.1. Lineage (NCBI taxonomy): Eukaryota > Viridiplantae > Streptophyta > Magnoliopsida > Malvales > Malvaceae > Fremontodendron > Fremontodendron californicum. Next base: position 21,679,063 of record JAULJL010000033.1, read on the forward strand.
TTGGTGGAATGACATTGTTCCCTTCTGCAGTTGAGGTAACTTTTAACATTTGATTTCCTTGTGTGTTTTACCTTTCCTCATCTTTTTAACCTTCATTTGCTCTTCTCTTCTGTATTGAAAGTTTATTCGTCCCTTCATCAAACAATACTTAAGTGACATTTCCCTTGGATGTAAACTAAATAGATAATCTAGTTAAAAGGGATTCGAGGTGCATTGGGTGATTAGGACATTATCTTTCATGTTTACTAAAAACCCATTTCTGTTAACTAAATGTATCATTAAGAAAAGAAGAAAGGAAGTGACTGAATTATTAGTGCCCTTTACTGGACCCTTACTTCACTATAGTGTTATAAACACTTTGATTTGCTGCCAAATGAAATATGATTTTGGTTGTTTTCATCTTGATGCATATTGTTTTCTCTGTTGGCCATTGAGTTTGAATGGGTCTCTCCTTCCTTCCACAGGGAGCAATTATGGGACCGTTGATCACTACGGTTGTGATTGCTTTGAAAGATCTCTATGCTGAATTTGTTCTGGAAGAACCAAAGAAAAAAGACTAGAAGAAGAAGAAGAAGAAGAAGAAGAAGAAGAACACCATCTCCTTCAACAGGTTTGCTTCCATTGTGGAGAGAGCTTATGTATATTAGCACGATTGGTCTGAAACAATTTACAGAAACAGGTTTTTCAGAAGACAATTCCTTGCCAATCGAACAGTGCTTCAATCTGCATACTATGTTTAATCAATTTTTATTTATCTATTATAATAATTCTTATTTAGATTGGCACTGGGAAATCGGTTTATCTTTTCTCGAGAAACAGATGGCAATTGTTATGTATCCTCGTTGTGTTTAGCAGTTTGTTCAGAAAGAAAGAAAAATTGTACATTTTCTTCTTCTTCTTCTTCTATATTTAACCATGTAAGAACTGGTGAAGTCAATGTTCGAGTTGAGAGTATATGTAGTTCTTTCTTTGATTTTTATCTCTTCCATTCCATGTACAATGAAAGAAACACCAAAAACTACATCCAAAGAAGAAAGATTTATGAAAAGTAAAAGTCATCGATAAAAGCTCGAGTTGCTAAGAATACTTGTCTTTCAGTAAGTCATAACCAATTCAAGAAATGCATACATCATGTTTTCCAGGAAAAGTAGGCCATCTTCAAATATCCAGTAGAGATACAAAATACAATTTAAAACCATAAGTTTCACTTGATACCCTAATTGCTTGGGAATTCAAGTGAATTACTTCATGTATTTAAGCAGAAATTTCCTGTGGAAGTCGTTCCTTATGGTATCATTAATGAAGCGCTTTTGAGGCTTGGTTTCACCACGGGCCTGGTTCTTGAAGACAACATCATCATCCCACCTGAACCATATAAAACAACAAAATAAGGAAAGAACTTAGCTCATTTAGAATACCGGGCTTTACTTAAACACTCACGGGAAGTTTTGATCTTCAAGCCACTCACCTCCTTTTTACACCAAAAGATGTAGGATTATTGATTAGTGGATTGCCTCGAAGAAGCTCAGCTTCTTTGACTTTTAGCTGTTCTTCTTGCTCTAGTTTTTCCTGCACAAGCATAAGGCATATTGTTGTTAGTAATGAAATGACGCACAAATAATATATTCTATAGCTATAAAATTTACAAGAAGATATCTAACAGCATAAGAAGCTCTTGAATAGTATAGCAACAAGACCATATATATCACTGGATGATATAGTGTTTACCTGACGGAGTTTCTCCTCTGCCTTCTCTTTCTTTATTCGTTCCAGCTCAGCCAAGAGAGCTTCTTCATCATCATCATCATCATCGTCATCATCACTAAGACAAAAATTTAAGATCTTTTACAAAATAGTAACATACAGTACCAAAGTAGAAAACAGCAGTGACTAAAAGTTACCAACAATAACATGAATTATTCTTTTATAGTTTTCACAAACCATGCAATTATAAATTTTTGCAACCTAGTCTTTTATTGACTTCCAAAACCAACAATTATGTACCATATGTTAGACCATGCCTTCTAAAACCATCCAAAAAACAAAGAATTCAATCATCGGAGTAATCAATTCTGCTAGAATAAAAAACAGAGATATAGGCAAGGAGTAGAACCTTGCATCATCACTGTTGACCTCCACATCAGAATCATCAGCATCAACACCGCGTGGAACAATTCGGTCTTCAGTCTCCCTCTTTGCCCCTACAAGTGACTTATCCAGTTAGTAAAATGCTTTTAAAGCTCATTAATTTGATAATGTGTAGGCAAGTTGGCAATTCACCTTCCAAAAGAAGATGGTTTCCCTTCCGACGATCTCTGTCATCTGCAACAATATACTCGCATATTAAGAACAAAAGCATAGAAATTTTACGGAAACCACAGTAATAGAAGAAGAGAATTCATGCAATATACAAAGAACATTTATTAGCATATTTTCTTTTCTACCATTATAGGACTTGTCCTTCGATGAGAAATGTCTCTGTTCACGCTCTTCAAGCTCATCACGGAGGTTTCTCTTCTGCAACTCATCTTGCGTGTCCTGCCCATCCTTTCTGCATTTCACACATGCAAAAACAAACAGATAAATAATAAACTCGTGTATGATACAAGTGTACCTTAGGACCTATAATGTATCTCTAAATTCCTAGAAGTATGTTTTAAATATGGAAATTCTCCAAAATCAAGCCTTGTAAACACATGAGAACAACACCAGAATAACAATCCATATTCAATGAGCAAGAAGATTACTTTCTAGTTAGAATCATTACTTTTCTATCTACATACATTACATATTCAATTGAACACAAACCAAAGCTAACAACTAACATGTTTTAATACCCTAAAATTTAGTCACATGAAACGCACGCGCACACACACACATATATATACATTATAAAGAAGTCATAAAAGACTCACCTAGGCTTTAGATTAGTATGAGAAGCAAGGTCCCTCGACGAGTACTTCTGAGACGGGCCAAAAATCCGAGTACCACCTTGTTCATTCCCGCCTTTGGCAGGTTGCCATGTGGGTCTAGCAGCAGTTGTCATGTCTTCTTCAAAAAATTATCAGCAAATAACCTTTAACCTGCTCAATTCAACATATATTCATATAACAATCAGCGCAAAAAATAATAAAAAATTAAACTTCTGGTAATCTTGAGAAAAAACTAAAAAAATGTAAATTTACAAAGAAAAAAAAGAACCAAACAACTTGAAGAGTTGGTCCAATATTAAAACCAAAAGTTTATTACATCAAAAACGAAAAAGGGGACAAAATCCTAACTCATTAGATAAACTGATGCATACCCAACAACGGAAAAGCAAAATTTTAGAGTAAAAGAAACAACTTTTTCCTTTTCAACTCTCTAATTTTCTCAGCAAACAAACAGGAAAAGAAAGTAAAAAAATTCCTGCAACTAAAGCAATTAAATGAAACCCTAAAACATAAAACTAATTAAAATCAAGGAAAATTGGGGATTTACCTTTATGCGATCCTCCAACAAATTCGATTGGATGAGGAAAATCGAGGGAACCAACCGAAGGAAACGGAAATATACGAACGTAAATAATGCAAATGCAATCGAATCGGTGTTCGGATCTGGATCAGGATGTTATTGTCGGTTAAACTGGGTTGTCCGGCCCGTCTTAACTAATAGTTTGGGTCTAGAATTGGAAGCCCAATTTAATTAATTCATGGACTTGAAACGTTTCCCAAGCCCAACTACAAGCCCAAAATGTTTTTATATCCAAAATATAAATTTTGTTGTTTTTGATGCAAGGAGAGGGTGGCCACGTCGCCCCCTCCAATTTTTTTTTGTGGGTCCCATTTTGTTGTGGACCTCATTTTGTTTTAATGTAGAGAAAAAAATAGTAAAATAAAAAATAAAAAAATTTGTGTATTCGTGTTATTTTTTGTGTTTAAAGTATATTTATATAAATTTTTACACGTTGATAATTCGTGTTTCAATTCATTTAATATTTTACATAATTTTTTATTGTGACTCAATTTAGAGAAAAAATGGTGTGTTCGTGTCGTATCTCAATTCATGACATATTTTGCATGATTTGTCATAGTGATTCGATTTAGAGAAAAAAATTTTGTGTTCTTGACGTGTTCGTGTTTTTTTCCCCTTCAAAGTATTATAAGATTTTACACGTTAATAATATATATAAAGTACTATAAATTTTTACACATTAATAATTCATTTTATGTATATTTTTACATGTTCGTGTATTCTTATTGAATTTTTCGTGTTGTGTTTTAATTACTTTTTCTATATTGTGTTCGTGTCGTGTCTCAATTCATTTTCTATTTTACATAGTTTGTCATTGTGATCAATTTAGGATAAAATTTGTTTCACTTAGATTTATCTTTTAAGCTGACTTTATAAATTCTTTATAACTTTAAATTGTTATGCCAGTTCTCTTTTGCTATTTTAAAAAATATTAATTTTTTTTTGTTTAATTGTTAATTTTTGTTTTTAGAAATGTTACCATCGTATATTTAACATTTGATTTCCGCAGCATCGCGCGGGGGTTTAATCTAGTAACATTATTAATTTTTAGTTCTTTTGTATTAATTAATGAACTATTTAAAATTTTTAAAAGTTAAAATATCCTCATATATCTCATAATTTATTATATTAATTTTTTAGACATATCCTAATAAATTATTATGTAACATCCTCTAACCCACGTTGGAATTTAAAATTTTCATTGATGATGTATTAAATAATTTTTTGAATTAATAATGCTTAAAATTTTAATCATTATCATGAATAGTAATATTTTATCAAAGTATAAAAAAAAAAAAAATTGGTGCAACCATTGTCAATTTTTATTTAGATAAAAATAAAAATAAAAATTTATGCATGTCTAATATAATTTTGGAGGTCATGCATGGGTATTGGGCATTGGCGAAGGAAAACAAAATTACATCTTCTATCAAAAGTTTCAATCAAAATCAAAAGAAATGCCGAGACATAGGCATAAATAAATAAATATAAAAAAAATAAAAATGAGAAAAGAAAAGAAAAGGCATCCCAATCTTATTTTGACATTTTTTTTCCCAAATATATATATATATATATATATAGGAAAATGAATGACCCTCCACTCAACCTCTCAAAGCCTTGAAACTTCAACTTGTTAATTCTTGTAAATCAATTTGAGTCTGAGCTAAGGGTTACTCATCTTTTTTTTTTTTTTTGGTTGCTTTTCTCTTTGATATTCTTATAATTAAGAAAAAGAAGTGAGAAAGATAATAAAGTATTGCTTGAAAAACATGCTAAAAGTTTTTATCTGTTTGTTTTATATAATAATCAGAAATTCATTTCTGAATGTGACAGTGGAACACATGGCTATGGTTAAAATTTCCAACCTCTACATGTTGCTATCAGTTGCTAGCAGTAGCACAGTCAAATGCTTGTCAAAATAAGAAACACAACTCTTATTTTTCCCCATTTCCTAAATATATTGTTTCTTCCAAATATTTTGGAATCAATCAAACATAAAAACATAACCAACTCAAAAACTTAAACCCGAATTCGAAATTATCTAAAAAAATTTAGAGATGTTCAAAAGAGGGAGAAGATTAATTTTCTTTGTATAAAATGACTCAATCATTTAATTAAAAAAAAAAACCATATCAATGAAACACTTACCCAAAAACACCTACTAAGATTTGGAGGGCCACTTTGGCTACAAAAGTAATTAATTCCAGACCAGTTCCAAACTCAGATTGATTTGAAGAAAACATGGTGGTCAAAGCTCCTTTGTCTCTTTCTGGGAACCTGCCTCTGCCTGTGGGCTCCCATGAATTCATGTATCAATGACATAACCAAAAGAGACATCCCACTTATTATTATTCAGAAAACTAAGATAAACATTCAAAACTTTTATGTGTACATAATCAGTCGGAAGATCAAATAAGGCACCTTTGCTTGAGCAAAATAGACTAAATTTGACATGATAAACATCCCTAGAAGGTCGGTAAGCTTTTAAGCTTTAGCCATCTGTTCAGCTTACATCAATTCATCAATTTTTGAATCAATTTTGAAAATACTCTAATGTTATATTTGAAAATATGAATTTGAAAATTTGGATTTTATTTGCTATATAAATTGTGAGAATGAGATGCATACATTATGTATAAATTAGTTAAGATTTAATATGATTATATATTTGAAAGGTATAAAAACATGAATTTTAAATTCACAAATAGCTATAAATATTTCAAATTCATCACTAAATAGACATCCAACAAATCTATAGATTTAAAAAATAATTATCAATGTTACATTTATATGTGTTTTATTACACAATTTACATTATTTTTGAAATTCAAATTTTTAAACGCAATCTAAAAAATTAGTTGAGTTGATAAGTATATGAGTTTTTTTTCTTATCAATTAAAGTTTGATTTTGGCGAGAAATAAATCATAAGTAAAATTTTGAATACACGGATAGATCATGATTTTGAAGGAAATTAAATTTGGAAATTTTCTTTTACAAAGAAAATGATTTTGAAGGAAAATACAACTGACATGACCATCCAAGATCAACAATTCAGATATTTCATGTAATTTTCATGAGTGAAATTGATTCTCATATCTGATAACCAAATTAAGAGAAATATTAGTGGAAATTTATTGCTAAATAATTAGCAACCAAAAAAAAAAAAAAAGCTCATGAAATCATGTTCCTTTAACATAATACTATAATGTAATATGAAACAACTTGGTTGGATTTGGTGGCCAACTGCCCACAACCACTGTACCCGCCATAATTCAAATTACTTTTACATCAACAAGAATATATATTATAGAATCAATTAATTATAAAACAAAATCTCTTTACCACTTAGATAATTAAAGCTTTTAAGTGAGATTAACTCAAGTTAAAAATATGAAGAAAATATCCTAATCCTTTATAAGGAAGAGAGAGAGAAAAAAAGAGGAAGAAGATTTGCAGTTGAAGAAGCAGTTGTTGTCTCAGCTTTGCTTACTTAAGACACAAAAACCTGAGGGAAGTTAGGCCAACCATTAGCTTCCCTCCAAGTTTCCCTCTTTCTATTCACTTGGAATCAAAGCAAAGGTTTATTCAGTTGATTCTTGGTCACCATCTGAAACCCAATTTCACCTTCCTGTCTTATTCTCTTTACTACCACCATCTAATCTGTTTTCTCTGCTTCTCAAAACCTTCTATATCTACTGATCTCAGTTTATTGAAATTTCTTCATTCAAAGGCCTATATCCATAAATACCCACCTGAGTTTACATATTTTTCTTATGCTTGGTGCTTTTTGTGGGGTGAATTCCTTGTAAAATTGAGGTTCTTTATTAGTTTTGAGGGACTATATTTAGTGAGTGTCCCCCAAACTTGTGCTTTGTTGAAGTACAGGTTTTGACAGTATTTAAAAGTTGGCTTAGAATTTTCAAGAGTCTTAAATTTGGTGGGTTTCTGCTTGCTGTGGCTAACAAGTTGGCTATGGCAGCCTTAAGAGTTAGGCCTGCAGATATACAAGCCTCTCAATTCAACAGTTTGGCTACTGCCTAAACCTCCTGGTATTTGTTTCTCAACTACCTCAAATAAGAATTATCATGATTGTTATTTGCACATGGAAGTCTTGCTGATATAATTCCCAGTATAATATTTATGATCATCAGTTTCATAAGATTTGTGCTTAGAAATTACAACTAACTGTTAGTACCATATAAATTTGGTTGAGAGTTTGCTTCCCAACAACAAAAGATTTGGTTTTTGCAATTGTTATTTGGAAATCAAGTGAGATATTGGTGCTATTACAGTGGCTGAAGCAGTATTTGTTCATTAGTTTTGGAGTTGGAATCATGAATACCCGTTACTCTTTTCAACCAGATTCATTGTGTAATTCAAGCACTGCAGTTTCATTTTCATCAAATCCTCCTGCAGGAGAAGATAGAATGGCTGCAGGTACCCGGAATAGGTCTCCTCGTGCCCCGTCTTCTTCACTCTTGATAAGAATGGCGATAAGGATATCTAGAGCAAGGTGGTTTACCTTCTTGAGAAGAGTTTTTCACTACCAAAATGGATCAAGGTCCGACCTTGGGTCCAATCCTTTCAATTCTAGCACTTGGATGACGCTGGAGTTCTTAGCTTTGGTAATTCAGATTACCATCACAACATTCACTTTGGCTATTTCAAAGAAGGAGAAGCCTGTTTGGCCTATGAGAATATGGATTGTGGGCTATGATATTGGTTGTGTCCTTAGTTTATTACTTCTTTATGGGCGCTACCGTCATCTTCACATGACTCAAGGAGATGGTTTTGGCCTTTCTGACATCGAACAACAGAGGACAAATGAAGAATCAAGGTAAGCTTCTTATCACTTGATTCAATCTTGCTGTTATTCATGGTATCATATTCATAACAGAATTTAAGGTCTCATTATGCCATATCATGTTAGTGTTGTTGGAAGAATATGTTGAAACCCAAAATTTTATAAGGAAACATAAATAAAGAAAGGGAAATATGATTGTTGGGTAAGAAAGGTTTCTAATCATATGTAGTTAATTGATTTTTGAAATGTTACATTAATTCAAAATCTGAAATATAACCAAGAAAGACCATCAAAGTGTTTTTAAAGGTGTATATAGACAACATGAAGACCTTTTAAATGAAGTATACAATTGAGGTGATCAAAAGAAAATTAGAGACAAAACAAGCTATTGTCTTTCGTTGAGCATTTAGGTCTCATGTGATGAGAGAAAACTTCCTTGTATGCCTATTAATTGAGATGTAGTATGTTCAGGTGCTCACATTTGATGAACAAATGCCGGACTTCACTAGAGCTGTTCTTTGCAATATGGTTTGTGATGGGAAATGTATGGGTCTTTGATTCTCGCTTTGGATCCTTCCATCGAGCTCCAAATCTTCATGTGCTCTGTATCTCGTTGCTAGCTTGGAATGCTCTCAGCTACTCTTTCCCATTTCTGTTGTTCCTACTTCTATGTTGCTGTGTGCCACTTATTAGCAGCTTCCTAGGTTACAACATGAACATGGGTTCCACTGATAGAGGAGCATCTGATGATCAGATCTCCAGGCTGCCTAGTTGGAGATACAAAGAAATCAACACCAACTTGGAGCTTGATCATGATTCAGACTGCAAGCCAAGCCGGGCAAATGAAGATCCAGTAAGTCATATATATATATATATATATATATATATATATATATATATATATATATAGAGAGAGAGAGAGAGAGAGAGAGAGAGAATTCAAGATTCCCATGTTGAACATTTAAATATATACCATAATTAATGCTCTTTTTCTAGCTTTTCTTAGATAACAAGAATGGTAAAAAGAAACTTATATTAATCTTCCATGTTAATGATATTTTCTTGTTTCTTGTGGTTGAACTTGAATTTGACAGCAGTGCTGTATTTGCCTTGCCAAGTATAAAGACAAAGAAGAGGTGAGGCAGTTGCCATGTTCCCACATATTTCATCTCAAGTGTGTGGATCAGTGGCTCCGAATTATATCTTGCTGTCCTCTTTGCAAACAAGAACTGGAGAGATAGAAAGAAAAGAAAGCAATATCACAGCTGAAAGGTTTCTTCATTATATTTCCCCCCCAACAAATTTCCTCCTTGATTCTTCACTATGGTGTGATTTATTTGTATATTTACAAAGGTTTAATTGAGTGAGTTTGTTGTTTTGTACAGTGGTGCTCACCAGTAACCAAAAATCATATAGAAAACCATATTGAAAAGTATACTGTTTATGAGAATGTATAGCAGAAAGAATGAGGAATTTTGGTTCCCAAGGGTAGCAGAGCCCATTATTCCTTAGGAGTACCCCAAACTTCTACATTACTTTTTCAACTCCAACTGTAAAATAATGAATATAATAGCTAATCTGCTTTTCAATTCTCATTATTTCAGTCTCAAATTAAAAACTTGCTACACTTCATTTTAAAGATTGTTCCACCAATAAAACCATAACCGGTTGGCAACTATTGATTAAGCAGCTCCTCCTATTACAATTAACCATAAGAGTTTTATTTGTTAATTTCTACTTTCGTTTAAAAACATTGTTTTTGCCCTTATATGTGGAGGTGGGCGTTTGGTTGAAGTTTGATATTATCAACACTTTATACATCTGAAAGGCTACATAGCCTCTGTTCATGCATATTTTATTTTTTTTAGTATTACCAAATCCAGGTTATATGGGCAATTTCTTCTTCCAGCAATTGTAGTTTTTGTATTTGAACAATCAATAATTAAGTTATATTGATGTTATCAGAGTGAGATCAAAACCCTCCAACCCCTTTGTATAAGAGGTTCTGAAAACTCTTACGTTGAAACACCCCTTTTGTTCTCTGCTCTAACTCCTACAATATTCCTCTGCTTTTCTACTAAAACCGGTCTAGGATGGATCTCACCATTGAAACCATAACTGATTGAAGTGTTTTTCAACTTATAAAATTCGAATTGAATAACAACGACCTTTTTTTTAAAAAAAAAATTGTTGATATCAATCTAGATTCAGATTTGGAGTGCTAAAGTTGTGGGTTGGACCAGAAATTAAGGAGTATTTGGCGTATTAGTACTTCCCTAATACTGCTATTTTGAGGAGACTTTTTGTTTTTAAATTAATTAAACAATTGGGTCCACAAATGCGGCTGAGGCCCCATATGAATTCTAACGCAGCAATAGCACGGTACGATTAGCCAACTTTTTTGCCTAATCGTACAACAGAAAGGTGTTTGGCAAATATTATTGCGGCACAGTTAGACATTTTAACCGCACCATACCCCTCAAAAGTGACATAATATTTATATTTTTTATATTATCTGAATTCAAATTTATAAAATTGTTTTAAAATTCGAATTCGTAAATTATTTTCATTTAATTCATATATTATTATTCGAATTCAAATTAAATAATATTATTTATCGGATATCCGAATCTGTTAAAAATTCGAATTCAATTTTTTTATAAAAAAAAATATAAAATCAAATAAATTTATGTGTTTTACAAATAAACGGATTCGGATTCGGATATTCGAATCCGCAGAAGTAATACGGATTGGATAATGGATGTCCGAGGTCTCAAATCTGCATCCGTTCTTAATCCGCTGCGGATAGTAATTATAATATTCAAATCCACAAATCCAAATTTATAAAAAACAGATCAGATATTCGAATTCGCATTTTAAATTACAGAGCAATACATGTCCAGTGAACTCATCGTGATGGCTATGGACAATATCACCCTCAATATTTACTTTTAGTTCTTATTTTTTCCTTGCATTTATACTTATGTGATTACAATATTCTTATTCCATCTAAAAGTTACCTTCAATTTTATCTATTTTTGTTTTCTTTTTCAATTTTTACCCTTAAATTATTGTTTTTTCAAAAATACCTAAAAACCTTCAAATTTGTAGTTTTATATTATTACTTTTAAAGATAAAATAATTTTAAGTACTAAATTTATTAATTATTAATTTAATCCAAATTAATATGTGTCAAGATTTATTATTATTAATATATAAAATATAAAATATAATTTCATAATTATTAATATTTTTTTAGTTTGTTCATAATGGTTATTTTTTTCATTTTATCATATTATTGATTTTAATTTTACTATTATAATATCCAATCTCACTAGTATAATAACTGATTTAACCTTAACCAATAATTTTAATCTTACCTAAATTAATTTACCTCTTATCCAAATGGATTTGAATATGATATATCAAGTTCTTTTGGGAGAATGAAACAGTACGAGGTCAAAGGTAATGTGAAGGTAAATTCCTACTTACAAAACGACAACCTTTGTTTATTTATTTATTTATACTATTTTGGTTCTTTCTTTGCAGCCACTGCCACTTTTTTCTTCGGACACCAACCGTTCCACGCACAATCCAAATCGTTTTGTACTTCTTTTCCTTTATTATCAACACGATCATATCTCTCAGTTCAGTTTAGTTCTGTTCTCTCCTTCTAGTTCCTTCATCGGAAATAACGAAAAGGGAAAAGACGAGACATGAGTGAGCTAAAACCCAGGTTTTTGGAGGTCTACTCTGTACTTAAATCAGAGCTTCTCAATGACCCTGCTTTTGAATTTACTGATGATTCTCGCCAATGGGTAGAGCGTGTAATTCCCTATCTCTCTCTGTTATTTCAATTTTTAGCCGTGTGGCTTTTGTTTGTTGTGATTTGTTTTACATTGGGTTCTTCTTGTTCTTAGATCTAAGGCTGGACACTTTCTGGGGTTCTTTGTTTGGAAACTGTTGGTTTCAGAGGTTAGGTACTTAGGTGCTTTTTTTCTTGAACTTGAATTTGGAGTTGGATAGGTAGCAGGAGCTGCATTAATTCTAAATTGTTGTAGATTTTGTAAGTTTATCAAGTTGTTTATTTGGAGCTTTTGATGAATTATTTGTTAGTCCTGGAAGTTTGAGATGTTTAGGTGGAAAAAAAAAAGGGTAGAATATTTGGTTTTGACATGAAAATATTAAATATATAATTATTGGAACTCTGAATTCATCAGCTGATTCTTGAAAATTTACCCGAGCCTGCTAGATTTTATTTCATTCTTTTTTTGTAACTATTAAACTTTGCATTTTGTATTAAATAAAACTGATAATGGACCAGCAATTGAAAGTGTATCTATCCCATTAGTTAGTGTGATCTTATAAGCTTTAACTAGTTTCTGTTTTGTTGTCATCCCTCTCATTTCTTGGATAGATCTTATGAATAACTGTAAGTCATGATAGTCTGGTTTCTCCTTTTGTTGCAGATGCTTGATTACAATGCACCTGGAGGTATGGATTGGGTCACAGTTCTAAATAAAAACCTGAAATGCATAGTAAATACTAAATAATATCTTTATTAAGGGTGTTTACTGATTCTTTTGTTGGCAGGAAAGCTGAACCGAGGGTTGTCTGTCATTGACAGCTACAAGTTGTTGAAAGATGGAAAAGAGCTGAGTGATGATGAGTTTTTTCTTGCATGTGCCCTTGGTTGGTGCATTGAATGGGTGTGCCTGAAGGATACATAACCTTTACTATTATTTCTCCTCATTTTCATCAATAATTGCAACAGTTGTTTCATTTTTATTATACTGGAATTGACTTTTTTTAACATTGAACAGCTTCAAGCATATTTTCTTGTTCTTGATGATATCATGGATAGCTCTCATACACGCAGAGGTCAACCATGCTGGTTCAGGCTTCCAAAGGTATGATGTAACAAGAACGATCCTCCCTTCCTAATATTACAAACAAAAGCATGTTAGTTCCTTTGTACTTTCTGGGGATAAATCGGTTTGCAAACCAGATGAGCCTGTCAAAGGAGTTAGAAACTTGAGATAGCCAGCGGGTTAGCTTTCTCAATTCTGTGGAAATTCTAACTTCTGAAAGTTTCATCGTAGGTTGGATTGATTGCTGTCAACGATGGGTTAATTCTGCGTAACCAAATCTTCAGAATTCTCAAGAAGCACTTTAGAGGAAAACCTTATTATGTGGATTTGCTAGATTTATTCAATGAGGTGACTTTGTTGTTGCACTGGCTGCAGACTGCCAATGATCACTCACTTTTGATGTAATCAGGTTCCACTTCTGTATTTGAACTATTTTTATTTAGGTGGAATTTCAAACAGCCTCAGGGCAAATGATAGACTTAATTACCACACTTCAAGGAGAGAAAGATCTATCAAAGTACACATTGTCAATGTAAGGGACTATTTGAAATTAATGCAGTTAATGTAACTTCAGTGCAAATGATATTTTTTTTTTTTTTTTTTTTTTGCATTTTTAACATATCAAATGGTTTGTTTCAATGCAGTCACCGCAGGATTGTTCAGTACAAGACAGCTTATTACTCATTTTACCTTCCAGTGAGTAACTTTCTATGTTACAAGTCATATTTTCCAAGATTTGCAATCCCACTGTCTGACAAATGAACCAATTTATAGTGCAATCAATGATCATTCAAGCTTGCTTCTAGCATACGTATTGGTCATTCATTTTTTAGGCATTTAACTTCACACGTATTGTCATTTCATTGCATCAAATAACTCTTCCACATTTTTGGACAAGTGATAACTGCTTCTAACTAAAAGATGCAGTTTTATATCAGGACATGTTTAATCTGCTTTGACATTTCATTGCTTCTTATTTCTCCATACAAACCAGGTTGCATGTGCATTGCTTATGGCAGGAGAGAATCTTGACAATCATACTGATGTGAAGAATGTCCTTGTTGAAATGGGGACCTATTTTCAAGTACAGGTGACCACTAATTTCAAGACTAGATTTCCTGTTTGTTAATTTGACAGCTGAGATATGAGGAACTATAGAAAGCAAAAAAGTAAAAATTGGAACATTTAGTGTTGGTTTAAAAAAGAACTTTCTAAAAACATTTTTTTTTTGTTGGTGAAGTATCTCCTGTCAGCTATTAGATAAGCAAAAATCTTTTTTTTTTTTTTTTTTTTTCTTTTGTATTCAGCTGATGAAATTTTCATTTTGTAGGATGATTTTCTGGATTGTTTTGGTGATCCTGAGGTAATTGGCAAGGTGAGTTTCAGGGCGGTCCTAATATGGCTGTGTGGTAATGCAATTGGTTTGACTATGTATTTTCTCTCTTATTTTACCAGATCAGTCGAAGGCCTTACTAGTCAACTGTTTTCTTCTCTATTAGGTTGGAACTGACATTGAAGACTTTAAGTGCTCTTGGTTGGTTGTAAAAGCTCTGGAACGTGCAAATGAGGACCAAAAGAAATTGTTATATGTAAGCAGGAAATACACTTGCTGATATACTACTTTGTTTTATACAATAGTTCTAACTTGCTTGACCTATATGTGTTTCATTTCCAGGAGACTTATGGAAAAGCCGATCAAGCATGTGTTGCCAAAGTGAAAGAGCTCTATCAAGCCCTGGATATTCAGGTTTGTCCTAGTGCAATCTGCTTCTGCTCTGCATTCATGAGCTGCAACATTTCTTTGACAGATATCTGGTACTACTTGTAGGGTGCATTTGCGGAGTACGAGAGCAAGAGTTATGAGAAGATAATCAAACAAATCGAGGCTCATCCAAGCAAAGCAGTACAAGCCGTGTTAAAATCATTTTTGGCTAAGATATACAAGAGGCAGAAATAGAAACTTCAACAGAGCACAGAAGAATAAGCATAGTAGACTATGTGGTTCTAATCTACTTAGTGTTCATATTATCCAATTGCAGGGGAATAAACATCGGTCTAAGTGCCTAGTGACCTGATGACTCTCACATGGATCAGTTAGCAAATCTCTACAGATTAGCAGTGAAATTGAGGGCTAGAGGGAAGTTAAACAATGAATAAATTTCTGTCTGTTAGAGATACCGAGTGAAACTTGTGCTAGATTTATGTTAAAACATTATGTTTCAAATGATTTTGTGCTCTGAAATTGAATTTCCATCTGTCATTTTAGAGCATTTTATGAACATTATGCTTGAACTTGGTCCACATGATCTTAAATCAATAGTTGGACCACCATGGCAAAAGGCTTCATTAATATGCTATACCATGTTTCTTGTACCCCTCTTACATGGAATATTTTTTGATGCAAAGAAAGTTGCAGTTTGAGAATAGAGGATTCGAATCTTAGATTTGTTGAATATCGTCTCTTTAAGGTAACTGTTTGAATAACTAGAATAAGCTTTAAATTATCCTGCATGGAAACTTGAATCAACAAAATCAGACACTGTCCAATAGTAAGGTTACTCTCTCGAAGAAATGGCCTCTAATTCAAACTCTTTCCCAAAATCCAAAGGGTTAATTTCATTCTCATATTTTATACTTGTTTTCCAACTTTGATAGACAAAAACGTGGGTTTCTAGTAAAACACCTAGCTAGGATGTTAGTTAGTGAGGAATTAATTAGTTGGCAAATTCTAGGCAGTGTGTCAGTAATTTTTATTGAGAAAGGCAAAATATAGAAATAAGTGGTTAGAAAAATAAATTATTGATTGGGAGTTAACCACATATTCTCAACCAACGGAAAACCAAGGCAAATTTTTAGCATTTTTAACTGCTTTTTTTGTTGGTCACATTTGTATTTCTCCATTGGAATCAATACTTTCTCTTCATCCTCATACTCTAGTTCAATTCCGGGGTCTTAATTTCCTTGACAAAAACATTCTTCACGGTATCAAGAAGCTGGGGACATCTTCCTTTCTAATTTTCTTTCCAGTTATCAGGTTCTCAAGCTTTGTTATTTTCATCTGTTACTTAGCTTTTCTTCTTCTTCTTCTTCTTCTTCTTCTTTGTTGTATCATTTTTTTTTTTTTTGATAATATAATCAAGGATATTCGAACTAAGATCTTAAGAGCGTACTCTCTTACATCATCTTCATAGAACATTCAAGATTTTCCCATAAATATTGAACTCTGATTGACTTATATATATCATTTTCATATCATAAATCATTTTTTGTAACAAAGATAGGAAAACTTCACAAATCATGCAAGAACTTAAGAGTTTTTCTTTTGATCATAATAAGAACATTTTTTTTTTCCATCCAACCCTTGAATTAATTTTCTTTCTAGTATTTGTTATAGACATATCTAGAAGTCGAGATTTGCATGTTTTCATCCAATCCATTGTTGGGTCTTGAAACGTATAAAATTTTGCTCGAATTGGAAGTCTGCATAATTTCTTTTTCATTGTTAAGATAATTTGGTCTTTAATTTGTTCATTCATTGACATGTAACTACTCGTATATATATATATAGTCGTAGGTATTTTTCTTATTGACGAATTCTTGCATGCATGTTGTAATTAAATTTGAAGTTACACCAAAATAAAGAAAGGAATGGGCGAAAGAGAGGAACCAAAGCCTCCAAAGATGGAGCTAAAGGGCAAGAAGTTATCTGTAACAGAACTCAACTTGGAGGAAATCAAGAGGCATCCAACGGTGCATGTCTCGCCTAGAGGAGGAGGAGCAGGGAATACGAACAAGGCATCAGGGGCAAAGTGGAGCTGCCTCTGCTCTCCCACCACGCATGTAGGCTCCTTCAGGTGCCGATACCATAGAGTTGCTAGCATGACAAGGGGAGGCTCTGTCGAATCAAACCTTTCTTTGCTCGTTGAATCCAAACCTCAACCCATCAGTGATTCTCTCCAAGCTCAGAGCAGCTTTTAATTAAGGATCGAGTTTTGCTATAATAAATACCAAAGTCAATTTGAGTACTTGAAATTGAATGGTGCATGGTGATATATGCATTTGTAATGAACTCTCCTGAAATGCATCAAATATTAATTGTGAAAGTTTTGGTCTTCCAGGAAGGAGAGTTTTATTCAAGTTGTTGGCAATTGCATGCGCCTAAAAAGTCTGTTTATATTACATGAAAGTACATGTTCTAATTTGTTCGATTATATGAATATAGTGATGTAGAAGACAACTTACTTTATTGACATGAAAAATTGTTATTCTATACTAGATTAGACCCCGCGCGATGCCGCGGAAATCAAATGTTAAATATACGATCACAATATTTTTAAAAACAAAAATTAATAATTAAACAAAAAAATTAATATTTTTTAAAATAGCAAAAGAGAACTGTCATAACAATTTAAAGTTATAAAAATTTATAAAGTCAGCTTAATAGATAAATCTAAGGGAAACAAATTTGATCCTAAATTGAATCACAATGATAAACTATGTAAAATATAAAATGAATTGAGACACGACACGAACACAACATAGAAAAAATAATTAAAACACAACACGAAAAATTCAATAAGAATACACGAACATGTAAAAATATACATAAAATAAATTATTAACGTGTAAAAATGTATAGTACTTTATATATATTATTAACGTGTAAAATCTTATAATACTTTGAAGGGGAAAAAAATACGAACACGTCAAGAACACACAAATTTTTCTTTAAATCGAATCACTACGACAAATCATGCAAAATATGTCATGAATTGAGATACGACACGAACACACAATTTTTTCTCTAAATTGAATCACAATGAAAAACTATGTAAAATATTAAATGAATTGAAACACGACACGAACATAACATAGGAAAAGAAAAGTAAAACACAACACGGAAAATAATATGAACACAAACACAAAAATGAAAAATAATTAAAACAGAACACAAAAAATAATATGAACACGACACGAATATACGAACGTCTGAAAATATACATAAAACGAATTATTAACGTATAAAAATTTATAATACTTTGAAAAAAAACGAACACGAACACTTCACAAACACAAAATAAGAAAAATAACACAACACAAAAAATAACACAAACACGATACGAATGCACTAACGTTTAAAATATATATAAAACGAATTATCAACGTGTAAAAATTTATATAAATATTTAAACACAAAAAATAACACGAATACACAAATTTTTTTTCGCTTTTTTTTTCCTTCCATTTTTTTTCTCTACACTAAAACAAAGTGGGGTATTTATATAAATATATAATATTTTAAACACAAAAATAACACGAATACACAAATTTTTTTAAACAAAAAAAAATAACACGAATACATAAATTTTTTTCGTTTTTTTTTCTAGCATTTTTTTCTCTACACTTAAACAAAGTGGGGTCCACAAAATGAGGTAAAAAAAAAACCAACTAAAACAAAGTGGGGTCCACAAAGTGGGGCCCACAAAAAAAACCCAAGGTGGCGACGTGGCCACCCTCTCCTTGCTGCAAAAACAGCAAAATTTATATATTGGATATCATTTTAAGATAGATTTGTGCTTGCTTCATTTCCCAGTTTTATACCAAAATTCTCGCACCAATTCCCAGTCTGATTAATTTATATAAAAAAATTTGTCATTATTTTATAAAATATAAAATATATATATATATATATATATAGAGAGAGAGAGAGATCTCTTCAGACTTCATCTAATCTAAATACTATACTCTGTTACCTCGGATTCGAGGATAAATGTTAAATATGGATATCGGACATATCACCAAAAAGAACCTTAAACGGAGCCGTTTTCGTGTTTCGTTGTCTTTATCAAGTTCCTTCTTGTCATTAAAGTATCATGCCACGTGCCATCCATATTTCGTACTTATTTTAATCCTTTATTATTTACCATTTTCATATTTCAATTAATTAATTAAAAATTCTTATTTTTCATGTCTGCATATAAATTATTGAAATCTCCAGCTCTTTTCCAGCCCTATCACCACCTTCACTTACTCACTGCCGGTTTCGCAGATTTTTTATACTACCCCAAATCATTCTCCCCATAAAAAAAGGTAATAACATGTTTTTTTTTTCTTCATATGTTCAATTTTTCTCTGTTTGTTCGCCGATAAAATTAAAAAGAAACCTTTTTTGAATATCTGTGAGCTTAAAGTAAGCAGCTTTAATAAATTTTCTAAGCTCGATAGATCTATTAAAGTTATATTTTGCTGTTTAGTTTGTTTGTAGATTTCTTTAATAAATTTTTTTTTATCGAATTGATTAGATTGGATCCTGATCAGGTTCAATTGGTAATGAAGTTATGATTTTTGTGTTTGAATTGGGCCTTTTGATGTTTTTGATTTGGTGGGTATTTGATTTTGAACTATTTCTTTCTATTGGAAATATCTGTTCTATACTGCAATGTCTGGGATAATTAAAGAGTCTTGATATAAGAGCGCTAACAAACCTGTAATTTTTGTAGAATGGATGAAATGGACAATTATTTGTTGGTAGGATCACTCTTTTTGTCCTCTGCTTTGTATTTCATGATTCATGAATATGCTTTATGCATTGCCTGATTGTATTTGGAGTACATCCCATGCAAGAAAAATGAACAAAGAGGAGTTGTTCTTGTTTTTATGTGTGCATCCATGCACATAAAATAAGAAAGAAAAAAGGGAAACGATTATGGAATGCATTTAAGATTGATAGGACAAAAACATCAAGCAGACACTGATTGAGATCTTGGTTTCATTTTGTAAAACAGATATTGATTTGAGTTTGAGGTCTCCAAGTTCACAACTTTTCAGAATTTAGACTCGGACATTTGGGCTTCAGTCAGCGGAATCAGGAAATGGTTAAAAGGTTTGTCCTGTTATTTGCCTTGAGACAGATTATGTGTAGTTGTGTACAGAAAGAATGACCTGAATGGGATTTCTGGCCTCTTTTCCTGTTGTCTAGGTATGGAGTGTTTTGATGTATGGAGAATATCATGTTGCAGTGCATAGACGGATTGAAGCATTTATTTGCTTCTGTGCTGAATTGCTGTGCTATTGATTTGTACAAGCAATCTAGAGGTCTTAACGATCCTGAACTTCTTGCAAGAGAAACAGTTTGTATGTTATCAGTTTTCTTTTCTTTCTAAATTATATTGTTAAGCTTTTACTATATTGCTCGAGTGATAGTGTCAATGCTTTTGCATGATTTAACATCTTGTTCAGACTTTGCCTGTGTTATTTTAGTTATTGAGTCATTCTACTGAAATTTTTTATTTGCTCACGTTGATGCAGTTAGTGTAAGTGAAATAGAAGCACTTTATGAGCTCTTCAAGAAGATAAGCAGTGCTGTGATAGATGATGGGCTGATTAACAAGGTCTTTTTTTTACTTCATGTTTTATTATCAATCATTACTTTTTGTTGTGTTTGTCAAGTTTTTGGGCTTGATGATCATTCCAATTGAATTGGTTCTTCCCCCCTCATATTCTTAGTTTATATTACTATTTGGCAGGAGGAGTTTCAATTGGCTTTATTCAAAACAAACAAAAAGGAGAGTTTGTTTGCTGATCGGGTATTTTTTATCTAATGTTAATTAATATTGTTTCCATCCTTGATAAAAGAATGCTTATTAATCTCATCATGTCAATTCTTTGTAGTATTTTAACTCATGTTATTAGCATATTGCTTGAGCTGCTGTCAATGTATTTCTGATTTCACTGCAGGTATTTGACTTGTTTGATACAAAGCATAATGGAATTCTAGGTTTCGAAGAGTTTGCTCGTGCTCTCTCTGTCTTCCATCCAAACGCACCCATTGACGATAAGATTGAGTGTATGTGTCAAATATTTAAGTTGTCTGTTTTAAGATTTTTATTTGCCTCTTTGGGCATCAGTCATAATCATCTTAACTTAGTGGTTGGATGTAAATGACTGGCATGGAAATGGAATTATGAACTTAAGCATGTAGTGGATGATTTATGTCTAAATTATCTTTTCAGTTTCCTTATCTATCTGCTGATACTTTGTCTTCTCATAATTCTTTTTTTTTTTTTTTTTTTTATTTTTTATGTTCTTTTGCAGTCTCTTTTCAACTATACGATCTCAAGCAGCAAGGTTTTATTGAGAGACAGGAGGTAAGTACTACGTTTTTTGATTTTGATCTTTTGTATTCTATATTTCTTCTACCCTTCTTTCCTTTGTTCATATATATTTTTATATATAGGTGAAGCAAATGGTAGTGGCTACCCTTGCTGAATCTGGCATGAACCTTTCAGATGATGTTATAGAAAGTATAATTGACAAGGTGATCACTCAATCTGATTTGATTGAAGTCATATCTCTTGTAATTTTCATTTTCTTGGTTCTAGTTTCTACATGTTAAGTTTTGGAGCTTTGCAACAGACATTTGAGGAGGCTGATACAAAACATGATGGGAAGATTGACAAGGAAGAGTGGAGAAGCCTTGTTTTGCGACATCCATCTCTTCTGAAAAACATGACCCTGCAATACCTCAAGTAAGTCCCAAATATACTCTCTATTATGGAACACTATTGGCTGCTGAATGTTACCATAAAAGACTTACTGCTAGCGATGTGTGCTCACCTTCAACTGTTCTTGTTTGTTTCCTTGAGCAGGGACATCACCACAACATTCCCAAGCTTTGTTTTCCACTCACAAGTTGATGATACCTGAAATCAGCATTGGATTCAAGCTGCGAAGACCGTTGATTATGGCTTGTTTCCTTCTAGACAATATGGCCGTTTCAAATATAAATGGCCCAAGAGTGAGTCTCTGTGATGTTTTGGTTCATTGGTTAAAATTCTTTTCTTGTGTGTGTCCATTTTCAACCGCTGAACATACTTGTTGTTCTCAGTGTTTTTGGTTAATTGGTTCTTCCAGGGGTGCTGAAATATTTTGCTTGTATTTTTTTTTTTTTTTTTTTTATCTATGGTGTTACAATGTAAAAAATCTTGGTCCATTTGAAAAAATTTCTACCATAACCTGGAATATGGTAATCCTTGTGGATGTAAAACTTGAATGTGGCAAATAAACAAATCAGTAGCAGTTTGAGCGAGATTCCATTCCACCACCTGTTGAATTGCAAAATTGGTTGTTCTGGTGGGGATTTTTGGTTTTTTCATTTAACAGCAAGTCTGGAAAACTTTTTGCATATAGAAATGAGCATAATATGACAAGGAAGAAGCCCAAGCATGGCAAGGCAACAAAGGATAGGATAGGATAGGATAGGATAGAAGCATACAAAATTAATTTCATTTCTATCACGTTTTGAATCCTAGTTATTGCAGCTTTGGCAGTGAGAGAGTTGAGTGCAGCAAGCAGAGCCCGGCAATACAACACTAGACAAGTCTTTGTTCACTTTCTAAGTATGGGAGGCACTGGTAGTGCCCTCTGAGTCTCTGACTCTGACTCTGATTTTTTATTTTAATAATTTATTGTATGGTTTGCTAAGGCCTTAAAGACATGGAAATGAAGACCTTAGTTGTGTGTTGTATTCTTTGTTGTTATTGACAAAATATTTTATGGGCTAAGAAAAAAGTGTACATATTGAAACACGATATGTATATATATAACCTGTAAATGTGAAGATATATTACCCTTACTCAGTAACATGGAAATTTACAATATATAGTTCTTTGTGTTGAATGGGGAATCTTTTGATAGAGATATGAGAAGGCAAAATTCTCTCCCTACAACAGATATGAGTCCTCTTTTTAACAGACTTTGTATTGCATAGCATTGTAAGCAAGCAAGAAGGATGAGGCACTAAAAAAAACTATAATATTCCAAAACAAACGGCGTTTAAGAGTTTGCCAAAACTACCAAAACCTCTCAAAGGAGGCACCAAAGAAAATGTAAAACCAGTAAAATATTATGGCAAAGGGTACCTTCAAAATAAAATAAAACTACTAAAAATAAAGTTCACAATCAAAACATGGTTAGGCTTAGTCAACTTCCTCCATCTTGCTACCCTCGGCGTCTGCATCCTCCTCCAATGGGGGCATTTCAGCTTCAGCATCACCTGCTGCATCCTCATCAATGCTCAAGCCAAGTTTCAACATCCTGTGGATTCTGTTGCCGAAGGTGTTGGGTTCATCGAGGCTGAAGCCAGAGGTGAGAAGAGCAGTCTCAAAGAGGAGGAGAACAAGGTCCTTCACAGACTTGTCATTCTTGTCAGCATCAGCTCTCTTTCTCAGCTCTTCCATGATGGGGTTCTCGGGGTTGATCTCCATGGTCTTCTTGCTTGACATATATCCAGCCATGTTGTTATCCCTCAAAGCCTGGGCCTTCATGATTCTCTCCATGTTGGCAGTCCAACCATACTCACCAGTGACCAAACAGCAAGGCGAATCAACCACACGGTCAGAGACCACAACCTTCTCAACCCTGTCACCCAACACATCCTTGATAACCTTGCAGAGACCCTCAAACTTTTCCTTCAAAGCTTCCGCCTTTTTCTTCTCATCCTCACTTTCATCAAGTTTCAGACCTTCTTTGGTTGCAGACACAAGCTTTTTGCCCTCAAATTCCTTGAGCTGACCAATAGCATACTCATCAATAGCATCAACCATAAATAGGACCTCATAACCCTTCTTCTTCAGCTTCTCAAGGAATGGAGAGTTCTCAACAGCCTTTTTACTCTCACCAGTGATGTAATAGATGTCACTCTGACCTTCCTTCATTCTAGTCACATAGTCCTTCAAGCTGGTCAGCTCATCACCGCTCTTGGTGGAGTGGTATCGGAGCAATTCAGCAATCTTAGTTCTGTTCTGAGAGTCCTCATGGATACCAAGCTTGAGGTTCTTGGAGAAGGCCTCATAGAACTTATTGTAATCTTCTTTATTCTCAGCTATTTCAAAGAAGAGCTCAATGCACTTCTTCACCAAGTTCTTGCGAATAACCTTCAAGATCTTGTTCTGCTGCAACATTTCTCTTGAAATGTTGAGAGGAAGGTCCTCTGAGTCAACTATACCCTTCACGAAGCCAAGGAATTCAGGAATCAGCTCCTCACAGTTGTCCATGATAAAGACACGTCTGACATAGAGCTTGATGTTGTTGGGCTTCTTCCTTGTGTCAAAGAGATCAAAAGGTGCTCTCTTGGGAACAAAGAGGACAGCCTTGAACTCAAGCTGCCCCTCAACTGAAAAGTGCTTGACAGCCAAATGCTCTTCCCAATCATTTGTAAGACTCTTGTAGAATGCAGAATATTCCTCCTTGCTTATCTCCTCTGGCTTTCTCATCCAAATGGGCTTCTGCTTGTTCACCAAAGACCACTCATGCGAGACCTCCTTAATCTTCTTCTTTTTCTTCTCTTCCTTTTCTTTCTCCTCATCAACATCCTCCACTTTCCCTTCTTCATCCTTCTTATCCTCCTCATCCTCATCATCAGAAATCTCCTTTTCAGTAGTCTTCTCAATCCAGAGGGAAATAGGGTAGCTAATGAATTCGGAGTGCTTCTTAATCAAGTCCTTCAGGCGGCGCTCCTCTAGGTACTCAAGCTGGTCCTCCTTCAAGAAAAGGGTAATCTTAGTACCCCTGCCAAGCTTCTCCCCAGAGGTGTCCCTGGTGACGGTGAACGACCCACCAGCTTGGGACTCCCACACATACTGCTCATCATCATTGTGCTTTGTGGTAACAACAACCCTCTCAGCAACCAAGTAAGCTGAGTAGAAACCAACACCGAATTGTCCAATCATGCTAACATCAGCACCAGCAGCCAATGCCTCCATGAATTCCTTGGTCCCAGACCTTGCAATGGTACCGAGATTGTTCACCAAATCTAAATAACAGATATACATTCACATTAAGGCCCCCTTTTAGTTGAAACTCAACAATAATGCACAAGAAATAATGAAGCACTGAAAAACACTTACCAGCCTTGGTCATGCCAATACCACTGTCAATAATTGACAATGTGTTGTTAGTCTTGTCTGGGATAATGTGGATGAAAAGCTCTGGCTGAGCATCAAGCTTGCTCTTGTCTGTCAAGCTCTCAAATCTAATCTTGTCCAAAGCCTATATAAGACACAATTTTTAAAATTAAAACAGTTATTTACCAATACAAAGTCAAAGGCCCATTCATTTCCATTCTGTTATACACATCAGACTCACGAAGTCATTCTTATTCACTATTTTAAACTCATTCTAGCCTACAAAAAGAATTAAAAACTTTTTACTCCGACCTCAAACTTTCACACCTAGAAAATCCATCACTTCAAGCCAAATCATGACAAATAAGAAAAATGCTAAAAGGAAGAACTTTCATTAACAATGAGCAATATACAAATCAAAATGAACCACAGAAAAGAATATTTCATATCAAACATCAAAAAAACATACATTAAAACAAACAAAAAAAACCCAAAACTTCTATCATTCAAATAAACCAACAAAACCCATTTACATCAAAGCACAAAAGATCAGATCTGTTAAATCATACATCAAAAAAAGTGCACAAAGAAGTACCCCATATTCACAAAAGAGTTCATTTTAAAAATATAGAGAGAGAGAGAGAGAGAGAAAGAGGAGCTTACATCAGAGGAGTTGCTGATGAGCTCACGAAGAAAGATCTCCTTGTTGCTGTAGAAAGTGTTGATAATCAAGCTGAGAAGCTGGTTGATCTCAGCCTGGAAAGCAAACGTCTCAGCCTCCGCCATCGATGGATAACTCTTAACTCCCGATTCCAAAAACAGCCAGAAAAAACTAAAGCTAAATCTGAAGCAGAGAGTTACGTTAAAGTTTGGGTTTTGAAGAGAGAGGAAGAGAAAAAACAGAGCGAGGCTCTGCTCTGAGCGTAAAGAGACTTTATAGGAGACTTCATTAGGGTTTCTAGATCCTTCAATTGACACACTTTTCTTTATTTCTTTATTTTTTTTATTTTGATTTTGTTTTTTTAGATTTTTTTTTAATGAAATAATTAGGAGGGGTTTGGGTGACCGTCTTCACTTTTGGTATTTTCATTTATACTTTTCTTGCCCAATTGGGTTTAATTTTTCTATATATATATATATATATATATATATAAGAATTTTCTTCTTTTCATTTTCATTTTCATTTTCTTTTGATTTTGTTTTTTTTTTTTTTTGGTTTTATTATAAAATTAAATACGTAATGTAGAAGGCAAAAGTGTTCACTTAAAATTGTTAATAAAAAAAAGAAGAAAAAAAGAAAGAAGATATCCAATTACAAATTGTATTTTTGCATTTAGAAAATTGACAAAAATTAAATGAAACAAAAAAAAAAAATTGTGCACTTTTACTGGGTCAGACTCATAGCCACATAGGACACTGCCACTTAAAAAGAATAAAAAGGAAAAAAAAAAAAGGAAAAGGAAAATAAATGAAAAGAAAGAGTAAACACTTTTTGATGTGGCATAAGGTCATTGGTTATGGAGCAAAAAGGTTGTTGAGATGGTTCACAGAGAGTTGTAACCCCTTAACTGATTAACTATGGGGTTGCCTCATCCTCCCAAAAAACAGCTTTCTTTGTTTCTGAGAATGCAATTGCAAGCTCTTCCAGTTCAAACCTTAGCTCAATTGCCTTGTTCTTTCAACTTGCCAGCAAGGTTACTTCCCACTCTCTTTTTCTGCTTTAATTTCTTTTCAGTTCTTGACTTTCTTGTTCTTATCTTATATTTTCATCTAGAAGCTGTAGTCAAGAGGGCATTCTTGTTTTCTATTCATGATTCTCAATCTTAACTGTCTGATTTCAGTTTTTGGTTATAAGAAAGAAAAGTCTTTGATGTAATGTTTGGTCTTATAACAGAGAATTCAATCCTCTTAGCATTCCTTTTTTGGGTGAAAAATCAGTATTAGCATTTAGCACATGAATATATTTTCATGTGCTACATATTTTGTTTTCTGTTGCTTGAAGACTTGGTAAATTATGGAGTATTATGAAATGCAAGCTTTTAGTTTATTTTAACATATTTTGAAAATCAAATTAAGGATCAGATTAATGATAGTGGATTCTAATTAAAAAGCATAAGACTTGCAAAATTACCTGTATGTTTCTTGTTACAAATCCCCCAAATATTATTACATACTACCATTTTCATAGTATTAAACTTTATGCCAGCTAGAAACAAGCCAGTTTTCAAGATTCCCAGTTCAAACATGGCAACTAAGAAAAACATGAATGTCTCCTTAATAATAATTTGAGGTATCTCATATCTGTTCTATATATACATCCCGCAACCATAACAGAAACTAAATGGATATGACTTATCAGAACAAATATGACAACATAGTATGGCATTTTCTTAGTCAATGCAAACTGTTTTAAGTGGAGGATTGACATCTTAGTTTACCTTGCATATGCTTATTTCATCTTTATTCAAGATATCCTTACATTCATGTTCGTTTTGCGTAATTAACTTTTGCTGGAAAGCTGAGCCTGTAATATTATGGACAGACAGCCCAAGGATGTTATGGTTAAGCACTCGCATAACAGACACCCTTCGATAACAGTCAAAAGTTTGCCTAGAAGGGTGCTTTTGCAGCTTATGGGGTTCAGTCCCATATCATTGTGCATTTATCCTCTATTTGCTGCCCCAATGCAAGAGATCATGAAGGAACCTGAAGTAATTCGGTACAATGTTGTATGTTTTAGTTATTATCTATCTTTCTAGCCATTTGATTATCTTCATTCAGTTATTTGGTGATTTTCCATGAGTTCTCATAGAAGATTGTTATTTTGTATTTGAACTTTGAAGTGTCCAGGACATTGAAGCTTTCCAGTGGGGTGAGAATTCAAGGTATAATTCCTCAAGCTTCTACATAAATCTGTTCTTTTTTTCTCTCTTTTTGAGAAGGGTATTAAAGCAATAAGAGTTTTTAGTTTTGGTAGATAGCTAGACCTGATGTTATCAATAAAGCATCATAGTGAACTTTGATCATTCAGATGAACCTTAATGGAGTCTATAAACTAGTGACCTAATCCATCAGAGGTTCATCAGTTTTTTCTTTATAGCTTTCATTTCATAAGATACATTTATTTTGGTGCTAGTTTCATATGTATACTTACTATTTTTGTCTATCTATCTTAGATACTTGAATTATTATGGTCAGTCATCTTAGTTTCAACTATGAAGCTTCAAAATTTTGTGCATGGAAATGATTTCCATAGAAATTCTGCTTGCTGCATTTTTTCCTTGACAGGCGGTGGTGGGAGATAAAACAATCTTTCATGACAGTGTAGTTCTTATCAGATAAACAAGAATTATGATTATAATGCTCTACGTTTTTTAATACAAAATTAGAATGCTTGTTCCTTAGTTCGTTACAAAGTTGTACTATGTAACATGTCTGATGAACAGATGTCAAACATATATAGCATGCTTGGTCCTAAACCGCTCATAATTTTCATACTTAATTTCTGAGCTTTTCTTTCTAGAAATTCTTGAAGGGGAGGGACCAGAAGCTCATGATGGAGACTATGTACAAGTGAACTATGTATGCCGACGATCAAATGGATATTTTGTTCACAGGTAATTGTATATACTAGATTCATGAACATATATATGTATCTCTTAATTCCATCAATCCATACTTGAGTAAGATGGTTGAAACTTGAAATCACATATACCCTGAACTTAACTAATGTGATATTTCTTTTATCACCACTTTAATAGTTCAAATCACATATATGTTTGGTCCTCTCTGACCTGCCTCTTTTTTTGTGGATAACTTCATTGAACTGTCTGTCACTGCAATTTCAATACAGCACTGTGGATCAAATCAGTGGGGAAAGCTCTCCTGTCACCCTTCCTTTGGATGAGAACCAGGTGTGTTCCTGTTTCATTTCTTAACAAATTTGAAAATATGATTGTTATTTGCCTCTTCTTTCCATTTATGTTGTTGCCACCTCCAATCTTTCAATGATGTGACTAAAGGTTTTCTCCCTGAATTGGTACTAATTATTGCTAAGAACCTCTTCAGTTTCACTTGTGGAAGAGAAACTCCAATCTTTCTGCACATTTTAAGTAAAATATTCATCAAAAGTCAAAACTATGGGATCACCATTTTTACTTCCAGTATTCTTAAACTGGTTTCTTCATCTGACAGATTATAAAGGGCTTGAAGGATGTTTTGTCAGGCATGAGGGTTGGAGGTACAATTCTGGTTGTTTCTGCAGAATTGTAAAATTCACTATCCTAATTGATCAGGCTGGTACATGGATTCTAGATCATTATCCCTGCCTCCTGCAACTACAATATTAAAAAAAATTAACAGAAAAGCCGTACTCTTTTCTTGCAGTGCATATTTGCATTGCATTGATAATTGAATATGGAATTGACAATTCGGTTGAGGCAACTATAGTTACTAGTCCTTGTACTTTGAATCTTATTATTTTCCATTTCAGCCAACTTAGTGACCACTATTTCCACTTGTTTCTACTTTCTTTTCAGGAAAGAGAAGAGCACTAATACCTCCTTCTGTGGGATACATCAATGAAAACTTGAAACCAATTCCTGACGAGGTTTCACTCTCAATTCACTTAAATTTTCCTTCCTTCGGTTTCTTTTATGTTTTTGAGCCTGCTATTTATTTCCTTTAAACAGTGATTCTTTCATTTAGTAAGCAACAAGTTTTGTTACATTTATTGTTGTTGATTGCAGTTTGGTCCTCGGCGTAGCCTCTTATCTCATGCCAAAGAACCTTTGATCTTTGAGGTCCAGCTCCTCAAGATATTATAAATTAGTTACTGGGTGTTTGTATGTATTCCAATTCATAGAATATTTTTGTTTTTTGTATATTTCTGGCTCTCTTTGAGCCCCCCAAGGCATGTTGTCTTACAAACATTCAACAGCAACAGATTATAACCATGGCTTCATTTATATTTAATTGGCATTATGAGAAAATGGTCGTGCCAAAGATCTATAAGCCGAATGCATGTCCTGGTGAAAATATTTTATAAAGGTTAGTCCTATTATCCTACCATAAAAATCAGACATTTAGACTGTGAGAAACTATCTAGCAGATATCAAAACCAGGTTGTTTTTCTTCTCTATTGAAATGAAGTAAATGGGGGCAATGCATAAACAACTACTTTTCTTCCGCTCCCAAAGTATTGTAAGCCATACATGCTATGTTATTCGAACTCTATTGTGAAGTAAACGGGTATGTTTAATTTTTAAAAAATCTTTGTTATGTATTTGAAGGATCTTTGAAAGATTATATTTTTGTACCCATATTCGAATATACCTCGAACACAAATACGAAAAATAAAAAATCAGGACAACCTAGCATACATGTCTCAGATTCAGAGTCCTCTCAGCAACCGCAGCTCTGGGAAGGGAGCATTTTATCTTGATATGATTCCTTTCATTGGGATAAATTTTGTTTAGTGCAAACTGAAGAACACAAGTAGCTCATTTTCCAACTTACTTTTTGCCATTAATCAAATTCATTAAGGTAGCGTTTGATATTATTTGCAAGATTACCGTGGTGATTTAATTACCATAATGATAAGACTATCAAGGTGATTTGATCACTAGTGATTTATATATTACCATGTTTGGTATAACATTATAAATCACTAGTGATATTAAACTACAATATTTGATATTACAAGAACAAAATCATGGAGTACAAAATATCCAAAATAACATTTCCCAAAAAAAAAAGAATTATTTTTTTTGTTTTTCTTATATGGACATTTTTTACTTATTTTTTTTAATGTTCAGATTTTTGCTTTTCAAAAAATATTTTTGGATAAAAATACACAAAATTGTACCACAATAAGATAGAATACAAAAAATATTAGGCAACAAAGCTATTGCTATCATCACCTTAAAACACAAAAGTAACAAATTTTTGGTCAAGTTTAGAAGTCTATGCTAAAGATTAACTAACTGTTTTTCACACGTGTTTTTTCTGTTATTATCAGGTAAATTAGTAATACAATAACATAGAAAATTATTTTTCATAGTGATAAATTTTTTTCATTCTTTTGGATGAGAATTAGATTACTTCTTAAGATAGTGATTTTATCACCCTAGTGATTTAAGATTACTGTTATGTAAGATTTTTAAATTACTAATAAATAAAGTGATTTAATTTTTAAATACAAATCACTTTATTTTTTAAATAATCACCCATACCAAATCTCCGCTAAGATTTCATTTTACCGATCTAATGCTGCTAAAGCCTTCTTTTAGCAGAAGCAGAAGCAGAAGCTTGATCTCATTGCAACCAAAGGATTTACACCTTTTCAATCAAAATTATGAAAACAACAAATGAATCCACTATTTCCTCAAGGATTACTTACGTTATTTCAAGACATTGAAAAGTGAAAACATATTGATTTGAAATACTAATAAATATACTATTCAATTCAGCAACCCAATAAATAAATTCCCAACAACCTTTGACAAAAACGACACCGTTACAAAGCAGAAACAGAAAAACATCAACTTTCCTTCCTTTCTAAGCTCTCTCGGGGGACAGTTTATTCTCATACAGCAACCTCACCACTCCCAGGCCTTAACTAATCCAAAAAAATAAAAATCCAACAAAAAGGCTGAATCCTTAGAGCTGTTTCTTTCCAAGAAACCAAAAACAAACGAAAAAAAAAAACAATGCAAGCTTGGTTCTCAGGCGGCAGTAGTGGGGGTGAGGGGCAGGGAAAAGAAGGGTCATCTCTTTTAGCAGATTGGAACTCATATGCAGCTTCAAGAGAAGCAGAAGAGGGCACTGCAACTGGGTTTGGGTTTGATCTTGAGTCTGCTGTGCGGTCTGCCAATGATACTGTCACTGGGACCTTCAATGTGTAAGCCATCATCATCTTTCTTTTATCTGGAAATATGAAGCATCAATTTTTAATTTGTTTTTAGGTTTATTATGATTAATTTGACAATGGGATTTGATTTTTTTTTATGAAATTGCATATTGAGCATTGTTTTTACGTGTTTTACTAGGTCAATGGGATTTGGATGATAGGTGTTTGATTTTATGGGATTTAGGGCATAAGGATTTTTTGGGCCTTGAAGTGTGTTGATTTAGTAATAAAACTTGCATTGCTATGTTTGGATGTTAGTGAAATTGATTGTTGGGTTATGGTTATTTGTTTATTTTTTGCCAATTTGATTTTAGAATTTAGGATCTGGCTATTATTCAAAATCTGGGTGAGTTTGACTTTGCATATTTCTTGGTGTTGTTTATATTGTTGGTGAATTTGAATGGGATAAATGAGCATTCATTTTGATTTATATGCATCTAGCCAATGTTAATTAAGTTTGAAGAGCTTTGTAAGATTTTGTAACAGTCATCTTTTTGCATATTAGATCTGTGGAGGTGTACTCATATAGTGTATGTGCAAGCCTTGGCCCAAGACTTTTTTCTGTTCTGTTGAGTGTTATCCTGTCAAAAACGGCTTTTTGGCATTAGTTGGTTTTAGAATAAAAGGATGACTTAGATGGGTGGACAAGAAATAATATGGTATTTTTAGATCTTTCAGTTGATAAAAGCCTTGGCTTCTAGTTTTATTTGCCATTATGTTATAGGACCAAGTGGGTTATCAAAGCATTTGTTACTTAATGTGATTTGCGTTTTGGCTTGAGCAAGAAGTCGAAAGTAAGATTTCTTTAGAACTAGTATATGGTGTCAGTTTATGGGTTGAAAATGATATGACTAACAATGGAAGAGGCTATTTTGCGAGCTAACTGAGTTCAATCATGAAATCAAGTGTAGTATCTTGGTTCTTCGGATATGCTGTTTAGAGTTGTCCTTCGCCATGTCATAGTGTGCCGTTCAAATAGTGGTCTTAACACATCTCTATCAAGGTGCAGACCTGTTGACTATTGGTCATTGATATCTTTGCTACCTGGAGTAAAAAATTGAACTTTTTGGTGCCCCGTTCAGCTCGTAGTTGAGGATAATTCAATTGCTGGTACTAGTAGATTCCTCAGTTTTTCAGTTTTTCAGTTTTTCTGGTTATTTTTCTCCTCCAGAAGATTTTATTTCTCCTTGTTACCCTACTACAATACAATCACTGATATTAGCACCCAAATGTAAATGCTAGCAACCTGCTGCTTGGTAGAGTACCAAATATACCTAGGTGGACTACTGGATTATAATTTCTAATCGACAAGGAAGAGGATATCTGCATCATTTTCTGGCTGGGACTTAATCTCTTGTTATTTAGTTTAAGTCACTATGGGTGACATACATGTTTTAGCTCAGGAGAGAACTCCAGTTATGAGATGCCATAAAATTGAATGAACCAGTCTTTAATGATCCAATTCAGCGCTTATGAGTGAAGTGATCATGTCAATCATATTATCTAAACATTGGAGAACTAGGTTTGAGATTCCTAGCTGAATCATGGTTTTCGTAGAATTTGTTTCTCTTGTGTACTTCCAGTTATTTAGCTGTACTTGGTGCTCTTTTTTTACTCTCTTTTTACTATCCAATTATTTCACTAATACATATCATAATACCATGTAGGTAGCAATTGAAAGGAAAAAAATTAGTGGTGGATGAAAGAATATAAATTGGCATATTTCGAAATTTGGGTGATCTTCCTATAGTGGTGGAAGAGCATTGCTGTGGGATCTTTAATTAAAAGCTCATGTAAAGTTGTTTTTCTCTTGTTAAAAGTAAAATAGAAATGGATAGTTGCATGTCATAATTCATAAGATCATATTCTTCTGTTAATGCATTTTTTTTGGTTTGGTTCTTGGTGATCCAGTGTTTCAAAAGGGGTGAGAGATATTCCTGGGAATCTCCAATCTGCCACAAGTAGTGTCCCTTCAGGAAAAGCACTTGTCTATTTTGGTTTACTTCTGGCGACTGGAGTCTTTTTTGTCTTCGTCGCTTTTACCATGTTTCTTCCAGTCATGGTGCTCATGCCCCAGAAATTTGCAATCTGCTTTACCCTTGGATGTGGCTTTATCGTTGGATCATTCTTTGCTCTAAGAGGCCCAAAGAATCAGTTGGCCCACATGTCATCAAAAGAGGTATATATGCTATATTTAGATTCTTTTTTTTTTTTCCTTCTGAATTTGTTTACAAATTGACTGCTAGAAAAGGTAACAATAAACTAATTTGATGTATGCATCTAATGCTTTCTTCTTCTTTCTTTTTTTAAAATTTGATTTTCACACCATTTCTGCAGAGGCTTCCTTTTACATTGGGATTTATTGGATGTATGGTGGGTACCATATATGTTTCCATGGTGCTTCACAGCTACATTCTTTCTGTGCTCTTTTCTGTGTTACAGGTATGCTGGTTCTTTCACTTTTTTTTTTTGGCTTTCTATGGATCATGTAATAGTCCATTACTTTATCATGCTTGTTTGATTATTTTACCTTAAACTTGTTAGGTTTGTCAAATTATCAGCTGAGATATAATTAATTAGCTTAGTGCTTGCACAATCATCCAGTTTGATATCAGTTTTGTTGCTGTTTCCATGAAAATTGTAGGTTCTTGCACTTGCATACTACGCTGTTTCTTACTTCCCTGGTGGATCTGCTGGGCTGAAATTTCTCACATCTGCACTTACCTCTTCAGTAACAAGATGTTTTGGGAGGTGACCTGGGTCACTTTGCCTTTGTTTTTGCCTTGTATACTTCTCCTATAGTTGAGACGTTAAATGGTCTTAGGTACATTGCTTTATTGCTTCCATGTCCTCAACATTTTCTTTACTTGTATTTTCCTGAAAAGAACCCAGTGCGAAGAAAAAGTGTGAAGAGTGTACCTTTTATATGCATCTCATTTTTCGTAATGACTGAACAACAAAATTTGGATAACAGCACCAATTCTCATTGTTTTGATTCTTGTCCATTTTGGTCTGCAATATGTTCATATATATATATATATATATATATATATATATTTATCTTGTTATCCCTGAGCTAAGTCCAAGTGACCACAGTTCTGATTGTTTTGTATAGCCATAGTTCATTTTCTTTCAAAGATGAGGAGCTAAAACTATTGAAGGGTGAAAGATGAGCCTATGGTCTTCACTATTGAGGTTTGCCCTGCATAGGCTCTAGTTGATTGATGGTGTACTGTTTTATATTGGATCTTGGAAGCAAATTGCCAATGTCCTGTCCATGTGAGCTTCCATCCTTTTGTGAACATGGATTTAAGTCTCAATTAAATCTGGCAGAAATGTGTTTGGCTATATCTGTTTCAAGTTTCTTGGGAATTTCAAACTTCCCCAAATATCATAGCTGAAACTGACCTGGAGAGATGGGGTGGGTGGGATGTCTAAGTAGCTTCTATGGCACATTCTGGAAATTTTTTATCAATTCATATGATGGGATATTATCTAGCAGCAATCATTAGGGTATGTTTTTTAATTTGGAAAATTGGGAGAAAAGAATAATTGAACTACTCTCTATCACTCCTTTCCTATGTCTAACCCATCTCATTTCTTTGTGTTTATGTTTTCAACCTTAACCCAGCAAGAGATTTAACTTTAAATAAAAAAATAAATAAAAAACCCTTTAAAAGCAGTAAAAAAAAGGGGTGTGTATAAATGGAATTCTCATTTCTTTGCCAGATGATCTGTGTTGTCTGGCTAGCTTGGATAGTTTTAAACAAGAAGTAACTGGGAAGTGAAGCATTGCTGCCTCAAACAAGAAGCAATTTCATGATTAATACAATCAAAATTTTTTAGCATGTTTCTTTGACCAAGTAATTAGTAGTAATATTTTAACAGAAACTCCTGGTTTGAAATTTTCAAGAAAGTTTTTAAATAAGGAAGTGAGATGCAAAGAGGGTATTTCAAGCAAAATATTAACTGGTATCCACCTCCAGGCTAGACCTGTTCACGGGCCGGGCAGCCCGCCCGGCCCGACAGGCCCGACCCGTATTGGGTCGGGTCTGGGCAGGATATTTTATATTTCGGGCCGGCCCGGAACAGTGATTTTTATTATAATAATTTTATTTTATTTAATTTTAATTATAAAAAAATAAAAAAAAAACAAAAAACAAAAAATTATTTTTTTATTCCAATGAACAGTAATTCGGGTCTAAACGGGCGGGCTTGGACTACCCAGGGCCGGGCCTGGGCAGAGAAAAAAACGGGCCGCGGCCCGGCCCATGACCACCTCTACTCCAGGCTATAGTAAAGAACAAATCTTTAGCCATCAGCGATCAGCTATCACCGCACAAAATTTGACTGAATGGAAAAGCTCCTGTGCAAGAGCTTTGTATCATTTTAAACCCAAAATTATTCAAAATATTATAAAGAAATAAAAAGAAAAAAGAAAAAGATATGATATGATATGTAGGGAACCCAAATCCTGAAATAAGGGAAAGATTAGGACAGCAATACTGTGATTAGGGGACAATGATTTGACCTTTTAAGATGGATGGAGCTTATGCATATGCATGACAAATTAAAGCTTTTATTTTTATTATTAGAACTAGAACCAGAACTAATGAAAGCAAAGGGGTCAGCTTCTCCAAAAGAAAAATTAAAGCAAAAAACAAAGGTAGATATAAATAACCAAAAACAATGGGGAAAGCCAAGAAAGTGTTCAAATTGGTGAACTTTAATTTATAGACCATCATATATATATATATATATATATATATATATATTACTAATTGGACAGTCATCCTTAAAAGAAAATAAAAAAAAAAAAAGAAAATATAATGACATTAGTTGATGACCCAAGGAAATAAAGTCTCATATTTGGTAAACAACAGAAGGTATCAAATTGAAATTTTACTAGAAACGATAAGAGAAAAGTTACAAAAAAAGGAGAATTAAATTTTAAAGATTTGTTAAAACTGATAAAAATTTGCTGCAAATTCATTAAATCAGCCGGCTAGAAGCTTTTGCTTTTTAGTGCTACTGGTCATTGGGTATATCAAATAGTACGTAAATCTCTAAATTCCTGAATTTATGTTGTATTCGTATTTAATTATATTTAAAGTATTATATATTTATATAAATTTTGATATTTTAAGAATTTGTGTTATATAAATTTTGATATGTTCATGTATTCATATCGTGTTTATATTATTTTTTATATTGTGTCATGTATCATATTTTGTTTTTTTTTTTTTTTAATTATATAATCGTGTTATATCCAAAATTATAAATTTAACATGTAAGCTAAGTACAAAACCGGAAAAAGTGGCTGTTAATACTACAGTCCATTTCTTTAGGGTGGAATGCCCACCACCTCTTCTGCAAGAATCCATTCCAATTAATTTACAAGTAGAAGAGAAGTAGGTACCTAGATAGATTGTGTGAAACATGTGCATAGACTGTTGTGCAACAGAGGTGGGGAATGGGGATTGGGCTAACTTCAAACTTCAAACTTGAAACCCTTTCATTTTATTTCATTTCTTTTTCTTTGTGTGTCCATAACTAGTGAAACACTTCCCATCTCAACCATTTATAATCTTACATAACTTTCAAGCATGTACCTCCACCTCTTTACCTTTCATTTCCATCTATACAAATATCATCTATATATAATTAAAGACAAGGATATAAAGAATGCATTTGCTCATCATCATCATCATCATATATATATATATATATTCTATAATTAAATATGTAATAAATTACATACTCTCTCTCTCTCTCTATCTCATGTGCAAGTCTCATGCCAAAATCCAAAACCGACAACAATACCAATCAAAACTAATTAAAAACATGCACCACTAACAAAAGTTGTTTGACATGGTAATGGTAGCTACGTGATTAATCCACAATGTGGATTAAACAAATTAAGCTCAAAAACAAATATATATAACTTTCATCACTACTCTCTCTATATATTTTCTAAATACAAAAAATTAGTATATAAATAGAAGTCTTCAGCTAATCTCATACATTTGCCATTAGGAAAACCAGCAATCTTAGATCACATCATGTGACCCTTTGCTGCCTACTAACTAATTAATTTGATTCCAATTGCTCATGTTTGTGAAGCAAAAGAACCTAAATAATTAATATATGCATGAGAGATCAATCAAGTTCATGTGATGGGAGATAGATCTATACTCTCTAGTCCAAGTTAATTAGATCCATTGTAATCAACTTCTTGATTTGTATTTGTTTAAATTTAAAGGAAACTAAAAAAAAGGGTAATTAATTAAGATGATATGCATGCATATTCATGCCAAGTAGTCCTAAAATTGCAATCAAGATCCACTACTTTTAAGCTTTTTACATTGATAGACTTATGTTAAATTTGGATCAACCGGTTCAGAACTTGAAAAAGTTATTTAACATTGTTCATTGTTGCAAAAGGTGAAAAAAAAAAAATGAGATGATGCTCCCATCCATGTTATAGCACAAATATAATAGTATCTTACAAACATAACCTTTTATTTCCTTAGACAAAAAGGTTTTTCCAAGTTGAGTTTCACCAAGAAAAGTTAACAACAAAAGGTGGAGATTGGACTAAGAGGGACCATTTAAATTGTTATATGGTTTTTCTCATCTCTATTTAGCTGAGTGCCCTTTGTCTCTTCTTTTAATGCTGTTATCACTTGTCACTTTGTTTCCCTTTAGTTTTATTCTTCTTCTTATTATTTTCTGGCTTTCATAGATCTTCTCTTTTACACATTTTCTTTTCTTTTCTTTTTTAACAGGAAAAACCTGTTTTCTCCTTTCTCCTCTCCTTTTTTTGACTCCCTGGATTAGCATGTCATATATCTATCAACTCTGCTGGCTAGAAATTGTGAAAAAACAAGTTTCAATATTTGACTATTGGACATTGGTTATATATATTGGGAGAAGTTGCTTGTTGGTGCCTGAAGATGAAAAGTTTATAACCATTTTCTTACAAATGATGTTCATGGGGTCCATTATCCAGTTGTGATAATCTAACATTAATCTTACAAGAATATATTGCATTGATACTTCGGGGTTTGCTAATATTAGTGGGTAAGAATCTATGGTCAAATTCATCATTTAGAGCAGTGCAAAAATAGTACTGTTTTTTTTAATTTTTCTACCCTGGAATGGTCTCTTTCATTGAATATATTGGAGGATCAAGTTTATGTTTCTACATATTTAGCAATTATTATTCACTATGAATAAAATTTTCACCACATTTTCTCAAGAAAAAAAAAAAAAAACCATAATTTTTTATTCTACTTACTCTTCATCTTAAAGGTTTTAAATGAGTAATCTTTTGTCTTTGATGAGTAGGCCAAAGTTGATTCTGAAAAATAGCAATTAAGAAGTGTTAAGTTGGTGTGAGGTTGTCCCATTCAAAGCAAGGCCAAGGTACATTTCCTTTGTTTTCTTAATTCTTTATAGCAAAGAGACTACCCGGCAGCTTGTCCAGATTTGCAGTTTAAAAAAATATAAATTTTCTTGCATGATTCCCTTACTTCCATGTGCTGTTCACTATTTTAATGCACTATAAACAAACCAAAACAGATCTCTATCAATGCTTTTTTTAACTTATTAAACATCCCCCACTTTGCTTAACTCTGCAGGAAAAGTAATCAAAATCCCATAATTTTAACACAAATTAGCTCTACTTTGACAAAGAAATATCCCCATATAGTCAAAGAAATATCCCCATATATAGATTTATCCTAGTGAAAAAGCTAATCTATGATTAGGAGAAAACCTGCTTTTCTTGAGTTTGAATGTTTGATTCTCCTCTATCAAACAGTTCAAATAGTTTGCATTTAAGATAGCCAATAAGTGATCCAAACGTTACTGTGAGGTAAAAACTTGTGTTTCTACAATGATTCAGTAACCAAAACATCAATCTATAACTCATTCAAGAAGAGGAAAAAAAAAGGTTTGTCTCAAACAAAAATATGTGTACTTGAGCTTCTTAAATCATTGAACAGCAACTGAAACTATACAGGAAACAAACACATGGCTGGCTAGTCAATCGTGACCACATAAATTTCATGGACCACCTTTCTTGGATTGGCTCATTAAAAGAAGACATGATGCTGTTGATTTGAACCTAAAACATTCCATGGTTATTGTGCCTGCCTGGTTTGATTGCTAAGCTATCACTGTCTCTGAAATAATTCATTAATCAGACGGCGGAGCTGTAATGTTATTGTTCAATATATCAGTTCTAGAGATACTTTATTGACATAATAGAGATCAGTCTGAGAAAATAAGTTTGGAGGTAAATTTTACTTGGATTAAGTCAATTTAATGACTAGAAAAGAGGAAACAAGATAATTTAACTTTGAAAAGGGGAATTTTTTTTGACATGCCATTCAGGGTCCTTTCTGACAGTTAATTGTAGTAAAAAAACTTAAACACAAAGTCTGCTAGTAAAAAAACTTAAAAACACAGTCTGCTAAAGGAACATGATGGGAAGAATATCAGAATAACCTTTTACTTTTAATTGACAGATTAACAGAAAGATTGAAATAAAGAAAAAGAAAAGGTGCACTTAATTAAAATCAGAAATCCATCTGCATCACCATTTCTTAATTAACAACTACACCTATTAGAATAATATTAGAAAAAGAAGGTGCACTTGGATCTAGATCTTCTGCTTTTGTTCTATAAACAAAACATGGGGTTCAACCCTCTTCAATCCCAAAACAGATCACCTGTTCTCTTCTCTAAGCAATGCCTGCAACTCTAAGGAATCTCCTGCCTTCCTCCAATATCTTCTCCTTCACCTTACTTCTCTCAATAAACACTCTTTTCTTCTATCATTGTTACTCGATTGATGAGCAGGGACAAGCTCTTTTAACATGGAAGAACAGCCTAAACAGCAGCACAGATGCACTGACATCGTGGAATTCTTTGGACCCTACTCCATGCAAATGGTTTGGGATTCATTGCAATTCAGGAGGCGAAGTAGTCGAGATAAGCTTGAAAGCAATAGATTTGCAAGGCTCATTGCCTTCAAACTTTCAGTCTCTGAAATCCTTAAAGACCCTTATACTTTCATCAACCAATCTTACTGGCACAATTCCTAAAGAATTCGGAGATCATCATGAGCTAAATGTTATTGACCTCAGTGACAATTCTCTCTCAGGTGAAATCCCCCTGGAAATTTGCAGGCTGAGCAAATTGCAAAGTTTGTCTCTCAACACAAACTTTCTTGAAGGTGAAATTCCGTCAGGAATAGGAAATATTTCCAGCCTTGTTTACCTGACACTGTATGACAATCAACTCAGCGGTGAAATCCCAAAGAGCATTGGAGAATTGAGAAAGCTAGAAGTTTTTCGAGCAGGTGGAAATAAAAATCTCAAGGGTGAGCTGTCCTGGGAGATAGGAAACTGCACCAACTTGG
Source organism: Fremontodendron californicum (assembly GCA_030761205.1). NCBI lineage: Eukaryota > Viridiplantae > Streptophyta > Magnoliopsida > Malvales > Malvaceae > Fremontodendron > Fremontodendron californicum. Next base: position 21,720,495 of record JAULJL010000033.1, read on the forward strand.
TTATGTTAGGCCTGGCTGAAACTAGCATTTCTGGCAATCTTCCCTCATCTATTGGAATGCTGAAAAGAATTCAAACCATAGCCATTTATACAACTTTGTTATCAGGTCCTATCCCAGAAGAGATTGGAAATTGCAGTGAGCTGCAAAATCTTTACCTGTATCAGAATTCTATATCCGGTCCAATCCCGAGGCAAGTTGGTCAGCTCAGAAAGCTTCAGAGTCTGCTATTGTGGCAGAACAGCTTAGTTGGTACTATCCCGGATGATCTTGGAAGCTGCACGGAGCTAACTATGTTGGATTTATCGGAGAATCTTCTGACAGGTAGCATACCAAGAAGCATTGGAAAACTTTTGAAGCTTCAAGAGCTTCAACTGAGTGTTAATCAGTTATCAGGTACAATTCCTTCTGAAATTTCAAATTGCACGGAGCTAACTCATCTGGAAATTGACAACAACGCCATCTCCGGTGAGATTCCTGTCCTCATTGGCAACCTAAAGAGCTTGACTCTATTCTTTGCCTGGCAAAATAAGCTGACTGGAAATATTCCAGATAGTCTTTCTCAGTGCAAGGATCTTCAGGCACTTGATTTATCCTACAATAGCCTCTTTGGTTCAATCCCAAAAGAGATTTTTGGTTTGAGAAATCTCACCAAGTTACTGCTACTTTTCAATGATTTATCCGGTTTTATTCCGCCAGATATAGGAAACTGCACCAATTTGTACAGGTTACGGTTAAACGGTAATAAACTTGCAGGAACAATTCCATCAGACATTGGAAAGCTGAAGGGCTTGAATTTCGTTGACTTAAGCAAGAATCGTCTTGTTGCAGGAATTCCTCCATCAATATCTGGATGTCAAAACCTTGAGTTTCTTGACCTCCATTCAAATGGACTCACTGGTTCTTTGCCAGATACTCTGCCTACAAGCCTACAGTACGTGGACATTTCAGACAACAGGCTTACAGGTCCATTGACTCATAGTATTGGGTCTTTAACTGAATTGACTAAGCTTAATTTGGGAAAGAATCAACTTTCCGGAAGAATTCCATCTGAGATATTGTCCTGCAGTAAGCTCCAATTGTTAAACCTTGGTGACAATGGTTTCTTTGGTGAAATTCCAAAGGAACTAGGCCAGATTCCAGCACTTGAAATTTCTCTCAATCTTAGCTGCAACCAATTTTCCGGTGAAATCCCATCTGAGTTCTCTGGTCTTAGCAAGCTAGCAGTGCTTGACCTCTCTCACAACAAATTCACTGGCAAGTTAGATGTCCTTGCAAGCCTACAAAACCTTGTCACTCTCAATGTCTCCTTCAATGACTTCTCTGGTGAACTGCCAAATTCCCCATTTTTCCGAAAGCTCCCACTGAGTGACCTTGAATCAAACAAAGGCCTCTATATCTCCAGTGGTGTTGAAACTTCAGCTGATATTGAACAGGCAAGGCATGCTAGACCAGCAGTGAAGCTAGCTATGTGCATCCTTATAAGTGCCAGTGCAGTTCTAGTACTACTTGCTATCTACATGTTAGTTCGTGCCCGGTTTGCTAATAATGGCCTAATAGAAGATGATAATTGGGAAGTGACCCTGTATCAGAAGCTCGACTTCTCAATTGATGATATCGTCCACAATTTAACTTCAGCTAACGTGATCGGCACTGGGAGCTCTGGGGTTGTGTACAGGGTAATGATTCCGAATGGAGAAACATTAGCAGTTAAGAAGATGTGGTCATCAGAAGAGTCTGGTGCATTCACTTCTGAAATTGATACACTAGGCTCAATCAGGCACAGAAACATTGTTCGGCTTCTTGGTTGGGGTTCAAACAGGAATCTGAAACTGCTGTTTTACAAATATCTTCCAAATGGAAGCTTGAGTTCACTCCTTCATGGTGCCGGCAAGGGAGGAGCAGACTGGGAGGCTAGATATGACGTTGTGCTGGGTGTGGCACATGCCCTTGCATACTTGCACCATGACTGTGTGCCTGCGATCTTGCATGGGGATGTGAAAGCTATGAATGTCTTATTAGGTGCTGGCTATGAGCCTTACCTTGCTGACTTTGGGTTAGCTAGTGTTGTGAATAGCAATGATGATCATAAACTTTCCAAATTAAGTCCAAGACCACACCTAGCAGGTTCTTATGGATACATGGCTCCAGGTATTTCCTTTTTCCTGATCAAGGTTTAATCAGCTTGTTATTCTTAATCTCGTCATTTAATTCATTCGTATAAATCACTAATCGTTTCTAATCTTTCATGGCTACTCTCAGAACATGCAACAATGCAACGTATCACAGAGAAAAGTGATGTCTACAGTTTTGGTGTAGTCCTCTTAGAGGTGCTAACTGGAAGGCATCCTTTAGACCCAAATTTGCCAGGAGATGCACACTTGGTTCAGTGGGTTCGGGATCATTTGGCGAGCAAGCAAGATCCATCTGACATTCTGGATCCAAAACTTAGAGGGAGGGCTGACCCTGCTATGCATGAAATGCTACAGACACTTGCTGTATCATGTCTATGTGTCAGCACCCGGCCAAACGATCGTCCAATGATGAAAGATATTGTAGCAATGCTCAAAGAAATTCGTCATGTTGAGACCTTAAGGTCTGAAACGGACATTTCGAAGGGAGCCTTAACAGCTCCCCGGTCATCACCACCTCCTACTAGAATAGTAGTTTCTCAAGGATCTTCTAACTGCTCCTTTGCTTTCTCTGATGATTCAATCCAATCACCAGACAGAGGTTTCAAGTCGTAGCTATGTGATACATAACTTGTTCATAGTCCACAGAGAAATCTTCGCTGCATCAGCACAAGACATCGGAGTAGGAAATGTTAATGGGGGTTTTTGAGTTGTAATTTCTGCTATATCTGGTATGGTAGATTGCAATAATTAATTACTTAGCTTTCACTTAATGTAGTGTATTAGTAAATGTAAAGTAAAACAGAAAAGAGGGATATATTGGGACTAGAGATGGCAATTGTTAGGAGTTTGAATTGAGAGAATGACTGCAGGGCATGTAGTAGAAGCTGGAACAATGATTGTTAGCGTTGGATTTATGTAATTAGAATTTATTGCAAGAATGAGATTCCATCTATCTATCTATCTCTCTCTTTCTCAACCTGCTGCCTTAACAGCGGTGCTCACATGGTCCCACGTTCCCCACATCACATGGTCCATGTGCTGTCTGAAAAAGACTTTCCTTCCAGCAATGTAAAAGCCCTTCCCAAGGTAAACTAACCTGGTTTGGAAGACTCTGTATGTCCTAATCAGCAGCACATGCAGTAGCAATACCATTATACTTGTATATACATAAGAATAACAAAATAACTGTCCATAATCATATTTGCTCCAATCTGCAAAAGAATTAAGATCCACATGATATTAGGATAATGCAGCTCCACTAACAGAGGCTACTGTCCTTGTCTCAAGATTTCTAAAACAACAAACAGAAGAAACCCATCCACCAAATGGTGAAATCTAGCATCCTACTTATTTTCTCCAACAAGTTTTTAATCGAGAAATCATCTATAACTTCATATGTATCTGTGCATGTGTGTGAATAGTAATTAGTTTCAGTTACTGAGTTTTCTTGCACAAAAAATACCTTGTAAACCATCAATTCCCAATAGCAATCCACAAGCATTGCATATAACAACATGTTCGCTATCTTTTATACCAATTAAAAGATTAAAAAAAAATGATCCTTAAAATTTCAGTAGACCTTGTTTAACACCATCATATAATACATTTATCTAGAACATTCTGCTTCGTATTTGTGACTTTTCATCAACAACACTGCTTCTATTGTTTGTAGCCTTGCTTGCAATTTGCAAATGCATTTGAAGCAGAACTTTTATGAGACTCATTCTTTCTCAAACCTTTCGAATGTAGAGAAGTTTCTCGGTTTCCAAAGATTTCTGAGTTATATACCTTACTGGAACTGAAGAACTATATTACCTCTCTTTCCAGCAAAATATTGCCTTGTTTCCATTCACCCTAAAAAATCAAGGCTTTAGAGCAATAGCATACACTCATAGCCTTCAATAACTTAAATAAACATGGCCTATTTATCGTCTTTTAAATCTTAAGCTCGCAATTAACTTCATATACGAACTGGGTTTTCCATTTTTGTTCAAAAATATGAAACTTAAAAGATAGTGTTAGCCTTCAGAGTGACTTAGCAAATAAGAAGAACAGAGAAGAAAGAAAGAGAGAAATTAGAAGAAGAAGAAGAAAGAGAGAATAGTTGAGAAGAATGAGTATATTTTCATTATGCCTCACGTTCTCTTTCATAACACAATTTGTCCTACTTCAGTACCTTGACAACACAGCATAACTGCAAACGACAACATAACAGAAATTTAAACACTGATTAATGACATGCGTAACAAAATACTAACGGTCTTATTTAACTATATTGGACTTCATCACTCAAGCTCAATTTCGACCCATTAATATCAGCTCATAACAGATAGAGATGAATCAAAGTACCAATCTTGTTTCACTGTCTTCCATTTTCTTCGCAACCAAACAAATAATGGGAAAAGGAAAAACCAAAATTTGGAGTGGGAGAGCTTACCATGGGATTGAGAAAACTCGCAATTGAAGCTGAAGTTTGTCTGGAACGACACCGTATCACATGGTTTTGTTTTTAAGTTCTTTCTTTTTTTTTTTTTTTACCTCATGCAGTAGGAAATAGGAAAGGTTAATCCTTCTAAATTAATATAGTAAGAATCGCTGATTAAGGGTTCATTTCATTGTTTGCAATTTTTCATGATGGGTTTTTAGACATGAAAAAGAAAAAATCATTGAAAAGGAACATAAAAAAGTGACTAAATGAGATTCCATTGAGATTTCAGATACAGTTAATATGGCACGAGATCAGTAGATAAACATCTAACCATGTCATGTACAATGATCAAACTACCCACAACAGAACAACCTAGTGCAAATGTTTACTTTTTCCAGCATGGAAGGCAACTCACTTTATTGAATTGGATCCTACTCAGTTTTCCAAGCATATAGAACATTGCAAAATTTTGGAATATTTGATTGTTTCTCCCTTGGTGAGTCATATGTGTTGCTACCATCGTCTCCATGTTGAGAAAAGCTTAGAGTAGATAACTCTAATTTTACCACTCAAAGAAGAAAGTTTAGATTTTAGGAAAACTCACAAATGCTCACACTTCACTCTAGACTACACTCTTTAGAGAAGAACTCCTTAGGAAAACTTAGAACTTTTATTGCTTATTGAAGCTTACTACTTGATGATTTACAAATGCAAGGGAGGGGGTATTTATACAATACCAAGACAAACACAAGCCACACAAATATAAAATCTAAATAAATTACAACCACCCATTGTTGTTTAATAACAACCACACATTTAAATCACACAACTACAACCACACATTAAACCACACAACTACAATCACACATTAAACCACACAACTACAACCACACATTAAACCACACAATTACAACCACACATTAAACCACACAACTACAACCACACATTAAACCACACAATTGCAACCACACATTGTTAGGCTTTTATTTTTCCTTGGGCTGGTATTGGACAATTTAACACTCCCCCTCAATACCAGCTCTTCCTCTTTGCACCATGTTGAGTTGACGACGAAACATTTCAAATTTGTTGATACTCAAACCTTTTGTGAATAAGTCTGCCATTTGATCATCTGTCTTGATCTGCTTCATCTCAATTTCTTCTTGTAGAACCTTTTCTCTGATAAAGTGATAATGCACTTCTATATGTTTGGTTCTTGCGTGAAAGACTGGATTTTCTGCCAAACGAATTGCTGACTGGTTGTCGCAATACAACGGAACTGCATAATCTACTGGTTGATGTAGATCACTCATTAGTTGTATCAGCCACGTACACTCTTGAGCTGCCATTGCTGCTGCTCGATACTCAGCTTCGGTAGTTGACAATGATACCGTTGGTTGTCTCTTACTGCACCAAGAAATTGTTCCAGAACCAAGTTTAAACATGTACCCAGTTGTTGATCTCCTGGTGTCATGATCTCCTGCATAGTCAGCATCACAATAACCAACTAACTTACAGTCTTCACCTTTCTTGTACAAAAGACCATAATCTATTGTACTTTTCACATATCTCAGTATTCGTCGAACTGCTTCTAAATGAGGCTTCTTCGGATTTTGCATATACCGACTCATCACACCAACTGTATAAGAAATGTCAGGTCGAGTCAAGGTTAAGTAGATCAGGCTACCTACCAATTGTCGATACATAGTTGCATCTTCCAAGTCTTTGCCTTCAAGTGCACACATCTTGCCATTTGGTTCCATCGGTGTTGAAATTGGCTTGCTCTCGAGCATTCCAAACCTTTTTAGCAAATCTTTAGAATATTTTTGTTGACAGAGAAATATTCCTTCTTGTATGTGATCAACCTCTAGACCAAGAAAGTGCTTGAGTTGTCCAAGTTCTTTCATTTGGAAACGAACTGATAAATTCTCCTTGGTTTGAAGAATTTCTGCCTCATAATCACCAGTTATGATTAAATCATCCACATATATCAATACGATAGCTAGCTTTCCTCCATTAGCTTTGACAAACAAGCTGGAATCTGCAGGTGTCACTGAATAACCACTATGAGTTAAAAATTCAGCAATCTTACCATACCATGCTCTAGGTGCTTGTTTCAATCCGTAAAGTGCCTTTCGCAGCTTACACACATGCTCAGGATGATTTTGGTTTTGAAATCCCAATGGTTGAATCATGTAGATTTCCCGATCTAGCTCTCCATGAAGGAATGCATTCTTCACATCCATCTGCCACAAGTTCCAGTCTTTGTTGGCTGCAAGGGCAAGTAGGACTCGTACGGTTGTAAGTCTTGCCACCGGACTAAACGTTTCATCATAGTCTAGCTCATACTTCTGAGAGAAACCACGAGCCACCAACCGTGCCTTGTACCTTTCAATCGACCCATCTGGACGATGTTTTATCTTGTAAACCCACTTGCAGGATATGGGTTTCACATCTCTTGGTTTTGGCACTAGATCCCAAGTCTGATTCTGCTCAAGCGCAGTGATCTCTTCTTTCATAGCCATAATCCACTCAGAACTCTGTGATGCTTCTTCAAACGTCTCAGGTTCTGTTGCAATTGGTTCTTCCACTATGGCTGCATTAGCATATTTGGGATTTGGCTTCCGTGCTCTTGTTGTCCTTCGGATTTGTGATTGTGGAGATGGTTCTTCCACTTCACTCGATCTAACATCTGGTTGATACACACCAGTTTGCCAAGGACTCTGGACTAACACTTGCTCGTCATCGTTATCATCACATAGGTCTTCTACTTCATCTGAAGTTGATTGAAGTTGGACAATATACTCTCCCATTTTCTGTTGTAACATGTCTTCAAATTCTTTTGAATCTGACAACACCTCCTTTTCTGAGGACCACCAAGAAGATGCTTCATCGAATACCACATTGCGTGAAGTGTAACATCTTCCACTCGTAGGATCACAACATTTCCATCCTTTCCTTTGGTTGTCGTATCCCACAAAGATACACCTAGTTGCTTTCTTATCAAACTTGCTACGTAAATGATCAGGAACAAATACATAACATACACAACCAAATACTCGAAAGTAGCTGACTGAAGGTTTCATTTTCCACAATTTCTCAAAGGGGGAAACAAACTCTAACCTTGGTTGAGGAAGTTTGTTGATCACATGGGCTGCGGTTCTCATAGCTTCGGCCCAAAATCTTCCGGGTACATTCTTTGCATGCAGCATACTCCGACAAATTTCTGCAAGATGCCGATTCTTTCTCTCTGCTACACCATTCTGTTGTGGTGTATTGACACAAGTATACTGATGACGTATGTTGCATTCTCGTAGGTATTGAGAGAATTCGCCTGAGCTATATTCTCCTCCATTGTCTGTGCGCAAGCAACATATCTTCTTTTCCACTTCTCCTTCAACTATCTCTTTGAACTCTTTAAACTTTGAGAAAGTGTCAGACTTTTCTTTCATAAAGAAAACCCACACATACCTGGAGAAATCATCAATAAACGTCACCATGTACCGCATTCCACTAATTGATGGTTGCTTAACGGGCCCAAATACATCAGAGTGAACTAACTCTAATGGTTCTTTTGCTTTAAACTTTGACTCCTCGTATGGCAATTGGTGTGCTTTACCATATTGGCATCCTGCACAAACTGTGTCTGTTCTTATGTCAAGCTGAGGAAGTCCCTTAAGCATCGACTTCTTCATCATCATACTTAGCTTGGAATAACTAACATGACCTAACCGCATGTGCCATAAATCTGCTGTATCGCTCCTTCTTGTCTTGTCTACATATGCTGACTCTGCTGACATCACGTAGACTGACTCCAGACGTCGTCCTTCCATCATCGGCTGTCCTGAGATTTTGAGATCACGATATACCTTCACATCCCTTGGACCAAACAGAATATGGTGACCTGACGATGTTAATTGTGCCACTGAAAGCAAATTTTTCTTCATGCCTTGGACATGGTAAACATCTTGTAGTGGTACCTGATTATGACTATATCGAGGTGCTACTACCGTCTTACCGATGTGAGTAATCGGTAATCTTGAATTATCAGCTGTCACAACAATGCGATTTCCCTTGTATTCTGACAGGTTCTGCAACTTCTGTTTATCGCCTGTCATGTGATTTGAGCAACCTGAATCGACAATCCAGTCATTCTCATAGTCAATTCGGTCAGCCGTTGTTACTGTGAGAGCTAACTCTTCCTCTTCCATAGCAAAAAATGCTTCAGCGTCCCAATCATCTTCGCTTTTCTCCTTTGTACTAGAAGTAGCAGCATTGCTCTCAGCGGGCCTTTTGTTAAACCAACAATCTTTTGCCATGTGACCTTTCTTGTCACAGTTGTAACAGTTACCTTCAAATCTTTTATTGTTGCTATGATTGTTTGAAGCTCCCCCTGGACGAGAGCTCCCTTCTCCTTGATGACTTTTTGTCTTGTCACCATACTTTTTAGATCCACCACCGACGTGCTGTTTGAATTTGCCTTTGCTTTTGTTGGTGTAGAGTGCTTCCTCTTCACTTTTCAACGAGACCCCTCCCATTTGCTTGGCCATAGATTCTTGACCAACAAGTAAATTTTCAAACTCTACAAGTGATGGTTGAGTTGGCCATCCTTGTATAGCGGCAACGAAGCTGCGATATTCGGGCCTCAAACCATGGATAATTATTCTTTTTACCCTGGTATCTCCAATAGCAGCTGTAGGATCTAAATCAGAAATTTCACGGCATAACGTTTTTACCTTGTGAAAGTATTGAGCAATCGGTATATCCCGTTGTGCAACTGATAACAATTCATTCTCAAGAAGTTGAAGTCTTGTGTCATTCTTTCTCGAAAAGAGTGCATCTAAAGTATCCCACGCTTCTTTTGGCGTTTCTAGCTTTTGTATGTGTTCCAACATTTCTTCTTCAACTGTGGTCTTAAGGGCAAACATGGCTTTACCCACTTTAATCTTCCATTTGCGCAAGGTTCCTTGAGCATCTTCTTGCTCGGGCTTCGTAACTTCACTACCACCAACGACTTCCCAAAGGTCTTGACCTTGTAGGTAAGACATCATACACGTCTTCCACGTGTTGTAATTTTTGTGATTGAGCTTCTTGATTCCTCCAACTACTTGAAGATCACCCATCGTGTCGGCAAGACTCTAACAATACCGAACAAGCTTGATTTTGAGACACAAACTTGTAGAGTACAAACTCCTCACGACTCAAGAACGCTCAAACCAAAAATAGTACCTGAATAACTATTTCACCGTGAACAGTACCGTATACGTGAATAGTATCGTATACCATATACTTGAATAAATCTCGTATATGTTAACAATTACTATAAAAGTATATAGTGACACGTGTGAATAGTAACTATGGTAGTAACTCACAACCTAGCTCTGATACCAATTGTTGAGAAAAGCTTAGAGTAGATAACTCTAATTTTACCACTCAAAGAAGAAAGTTTAGATTTTAGGAAAACTCACAAATGCTCACACTTCACTCTAGACTACACTCTTTAGAGAAGAACTCCTTAGGAAAACTTAGAACTTTTATTGCTTATTGAAGCTTACTACTTGATGATTTACAAATGCAAGGGAGGGGGTATTTATACAATACCAAGACAAACACAAGCCACACAAATATAAAATCTAAATAAATTACAACCACCCATTGTTGTTTAATAACAACCACACATTTAAATCACACAACTACAACCACACATTAAACCACACAACTACAACCACACATTAAACCACACAATTACAACCACACATTAAACCACACAACTACAACCACACATTAAACCACACAATTGCAACCACACATTGTTAGGCTTTTATTTTTCCTTGGGCTGGTATTGGACAATTTAACAATTGATGCAGTTCTTACCTTCAGAATCACAATGAATTGAAGAATCCGGTGCGCCTGGCGTGAAAATAAACAAGCCATGGCTTGAAGCAGAGCTATTATATAACCAATCATGCACATCCCAGAAAATTTGTACCGGTTTTTTGTTCACTGTGGCAATTTCGTTTCCCCTAAACCTCCAATGTAGGTTCATAATCCGAATCACAGCAGTGCCATCTATGCTAACCCACATTTCTGGATCATCAGGACCAGATAAAGAGTTCTCAATCATAATATCATGCTCCTCTTTCCCCTCATCTAGTTTGACCTTGAAACAAAATAATTTCTTCCCACAAATATGCTCTTTCTTGCACATCAAGGTAGGATCTACCAAGGAAGGTCTTTTCTTGGTTCTCTTAAAAGCATCTATCTTCATATCTCCTAGAACTAATGCCACTTCTTCCTCAGACACAATTGCTACATAATAGTCTGAGCAGGGCTCAGGGCTACTGAAGAACTTTGCCTGTCGGAAATCCCAGTAAATGTCTACCCGATTGCCATCTACTTCCAAGCTTTTGAGACCTTTTCTTCCCCAAAATTGCCATGCTTTTAAATCAACCTTGCAGGTACAATGACATTGTTCATCAGAAAGCTTTTCTACACTGATAGTAAAGGAATGATTAACTAGGCTTTTGCACCATGTGGCTGTTACTTTGCGATACAAGTCTGCAATATTGGCACGGTAGATGGAGGTGACTGAGCATTGTGCAGCATTATTTGTTGTCACCTGATTCTCCTTTTGTTTCTCCGCTGATGGTGGTGGCCTTGGAATGCTAGGTAATGCAGCTCCCTCAAGATTATTTGTTAAAATTCACATACACTCAATGAACAAAGCAGAAAAGAAAACGAGAGAGAGAGCAGAGAATGCAAGACAGAAGAGCTACTGTCATATTACTTTTTCATACAATCTGTTTTCAACATATACAAAAAATTATACCAACTCTTTTACCAACTACAAGATGTGTTCAACAACTTACAAGTTAAAACATAACTCAAACAACCACTGCTGTCAATTCAGCTTTCAATCAAAAAGTTCCAAAAAACAACTCAACAAAAAACAATCAAAATGAACATCACTTGGCAGCATATTTAGCCAAACTGTCAACACTCCTCCTTGGCTAACTTGCTGCCAACACCAATTAACTTCCTTAAGTATTCAAATCTGACTTTAGGAAGAGACTTGGTAAAAATATCAGCTTGCTGGACTTCAGAACTGCAATGAACCAGTAGAACTTCATTGTTTTGTTGCATCTCTCTCACAAAGTGAAGTTTAATCTTGAAATGCTTTGTTCTGCCATGAAAAACTGGATTCTTTGCAATTGCAACAGCAGATTGATTGTCACAATGTATCTCTGTTGCTTCCTCTTGAACTAAATTTAAATCAAACAATAATTTTCTCAGCCAGACAGCCTGATTCACAGCAGCAGCAGCTGCAATGTACTCTGCTTCTGCTGTGGATTGAGCAACCGTGTCTTGCTTCTTTGAACTCCATGCGAAACAACCATGACCAAATGTAAAGAGATATCCAGAGGTGCTCTTCATATCATCTGTCGAACCAGCCCAGTCACTATCAGTGTAACCAGTCAGCTTGAGCTTATCTCCTTTCAAGAACCAAACTCCATATTCTGCTGTCCCTTTTACATATCTCAGCACCCTTTTTGCTGCTCTAAAATGATTAATGGTGCAGCAATGCATGAACCTTGAAAGCATGCTTACAGCAAACATAATTTCAGGTCTGGTTGCTGTTAGGTACAACAGACAGCCAACCAGACTTCTATAGGTTCTTTCATCAAATTTTTCAGAACCATCTTCCTTGCAAAGCTTATCACCTTGAGCCATGGGAGTGCTTACAGCTTTGCAGTCTTCCATGTGGAACTTCTTTAGTATGCTTAAGGCAAACTTGTGCTGACCTATGAAAATACCAGATTGAGATTGATAAATCTCCATTCCCAGAAAATAGGTCATCTCCCCAAGGTCAGTCATTTCAAATGTGCCTTCCATTTTCTTCTTGAATTTTTGAACTAAGTCCTCACTGCAGCCAATTACTAACAAATCATCAACATATAGAGATACAACCAACAGATTACCTTCTGACTTTCTCACATACAATGTTGGTTCACTGATACTTCTTTTAAATCCAAGTTCAAGGAGATGACTGTCAATTCTATCATACCAAGCTCTAGGTGCCTGCTTTAGACCATAGAGAGCCTTCTTGAGCTGGTAAACCTTTGATTCACAGCCTTTAACAACAAAACCTTCAGGCTGTTCAATGTAGACTTCTTCCTTCAAGTAACCATTTAGAAAGGCTGACTTGACATCCATTTGATGGATTCTCCACTGTTTCTGAGCAGCCAAGGCCAGTAGGAGCCTTATAGTATCTAACCTTGCCACAGGTGCAAAGGTTTCTGAAAAATCCACTCCAAACTGTTGAGCATAGCCCTTTACAACTAGTCTGGCCTTCAGTTTGTTGACTGATCCATCAGCATTTTGCTTGGTCTTGAACACCCATTTCACACCAATTACCTTTTTATTACTTGGCCTATCAACAAGCGTCCAAGTATGATTCTTCTGAATCATATTGATCTCCTCCTCCATGGCTCTCCTCCATTCAACAGTCTTAGCAGCCTCTTCATAATCAGCAGGCTCCATGACTGCTATATTGCATCTGTCATACACCTCAGAAAGAGGTCTAGTTCCCCTTACAGGTTGTTCTTCATCTGATTCTTCATCTGTGGCAGCATCATCTAAGTCTTGTGCTATACCAGATTCAGAGACTTTGTTCCCATCACATTCAGCTTGTGCCTTTTCCCAATTCCAAATTCCATTTTCTTGAAATTTTACATCTCTGCTAATGAAAATCTTCTCTGTTGAAGGATTGAAGATCCTATAGCCTTTTGTGCTGCTACTGTACCCAACAAAAATCCCAACTTGAGCCTTCTTGTCCAATTTGTCTCTCTTTACATCTGGTATATGTGCATAGCAGATGCAGCCAAAAGTTTTCAGGTGAAGCATAGATGGTTTGAATCCAAACCATGCTTCAAATGGAGTCATAGTCTTTAAGGCCCTTGTAGAGAGTCTATTCAACAAATGCACAGAGGTATTCACAGCCTCTGCCCAGAATATTTTTGGCAAATTCTTTTCAAAAAGCATGCACCTGGCCATTTCCATCACCGTCCTGTTCTTCCTCTCACTGACACCATTCTGCTGAGGACTATATGTGACAGTCAATTGGTGTTCAATCCCTGCAACTTCACAAAACTCCTTGAATTTGTCTGAGGTGTACTCAGTCCCATTGTCTGATCTGATCACCTTCAGCATAGATCCTGACTGGTTTTCAACAAAGGCTTTGAACTTCCAAAATACACCAGCAACTTCAGATTTTTGCTTCAAAAAATAGACCCAACACATCCTTGTATAATCATCAATAAACAGGATGAAATACTTGCTCCCATTCAGAGACAAAGTCTTCATAGGGCCACAAACATCAGTGTGCACCAGTTGAAGCTTTACTGATGCTCTCCAGGCTTTGTTGACAGGAAAGGGTAGTCTGGTCTGCTTTCCCAATTGACATACTTCACACACATCACTATAATCATGTATTTTTGGCAAATTTGTCACAAGATCATTCTTGTGCAGGTTACACAATGCATTGTAGTTGATGTGTCCCAACCGTTTGTGCCACAGAATAGTTTCATCTATAGCATTAGCATACATAGCAGGTTCTAGAGAGTTCAAACTCAATGCAAAGCTTCTTTCTTTCATGTCAACTGATATAAGCTCGTTTCCAGTAGAATCATAAATCAGACATGCTTTGTTTTTAAAGACAGTAGTATAGCCTTTTTCTAACAACTGGCCAACACTAAGTAGATTTTGATCAATATCAGGCACTAAGTAGACATCAGTGATGATTTTAGTACCTGATGATGTATTCACAAGCACATCACCCTTTCCTTTAGCTTCTATGTAGTCTCCATTGCCAATTCTGACCCTTGAAGTGCAGGTTCTGTCTAAACTCTTGAACATGCACTCATTAGAAGCCATGTGGTTCGTGCAGCCACTGTCTATCAACCAACTCACCCTGGTTTCACTGCTAGTTGCATAGCAAGTTGCAACGAACATTTGCTCCTCCTGCTGTTGACTGCCTTCAGCAAGTTGAGCCTGAGTGTTCTGTTGTTGCAGTGCCTTATTCTTGCAAACTCTTTCCATGTGGCCCATTTGTTTGCAAGCTCGACACTGGATGTCTGGTCTAAACCAGCAGTATCTCTCCAAGTGTGTGGACTTTTTACAGTGAGAGCATGGTGGATATTTCTTTTTTCCACCATCCTTGGTGCTTTCCTTGTCCTTTCTCTGCTTCTCTTTTCTGTCACCATAGTTCTTCTTCCATTTGCTGGATGAACTTCCTTCCTTTTCCTTGTTCCTAGCCAGTAAAGCACCTTCAGTGTGCTCTTCCTGTCTGTTTGCTCTTCTTTGCTCTTGAGCATAGAGAGCATTGATCAATTCTGACAGGGAGATGCTGGATAGGTCTCTTGAGTCCTCAAGAGATGAGATTTTTGATTCAAATTTTTCTGGAAGAGTGGTGATAACTTTTTCAACTATTCTTTTATCACTGAACTCATCCCCTAGCAACCTAATGCTATTGACAATGGCCATAATCCTGTCTGCATATTGCTTGACAGATTCATTGTCTTTCATCTTCAGGTTTTCAAAGTCCCTCCTCAAGTTGATCAGTTGCTGCTGTCTTGTCTTCTCTGAACCTTGAAACTCTTCTTTCAATCTGTCCCATGCTTGCTTTGGTGAGTCACAGGCCATAATCCTTGTGAAGATGACATCTGAGACTCCATTTTGAAGGCAAGACATGGCTTTGTACTTCTTGGCCACCTCCTCATTGTGTTGCTTAATCTGAGCCAGAGTAGGATTGCCTCTCAAAGGTGTAGGATCCCTTCCTGACTCCACTACATCCCAAAGATCATATGCCTTTAGGTATGTCTTCATCTTTACCATCCAAATGTGGTAGTTCTCACCTGAAAACACAGGAGGAGAAGGTGTTGAGAAGCTATTTGCTGACATGTTCTCAAAGACAGCAGATGATCAGGCTCTTTGTAGGGTTTACTCACTTGTTTTCTCTCAAGAACACTCTCTAAAAAAATCCAGGTCCCTCAAGAAAACAGCTCTGATACCATGTTAAAATTCACATACACTCAATGAACAAAGCAGAAAAGAAAACGAGAGAGAGAGCAGAGAATGCAAGACAGAAGAGCTACTGTCATATTACTTTTTCATACAATCTGTTTTCAACATATACAAAAAATTATACCAACTCTTTTACCAACTACAAGATGTGTTCAACAACTTACAAGTTAAAACATAACTCAAACAACCACTGCTGTCAATTCAGCTTTCAATCAAAAAGTTCCAAAAAACAACTCAACAAAAAACAATCAAAATGAACATCACTTGGCAGCATATTTAGCCAAACTGTCAACATTATTTAACATCGTTAAGGCCTTTGACAAGTTTTGACAATTTGATCCGGCAGTCTTTAGGTTGCTTGGTATTTCAAACTTATCAAAAATGGTTAAGCCCTCGAAGCAGGCTTCTTGCAGCTGTTATCAAAATCTGTATCAACCTGATGCTACATAGAAAAAGAAAATATACCACTATTGGTCATATTCTTGAGGAGAGTCCTGTCAACTCTCATTAAACCTATTGCGCCTGCTTTATCTGGATGTAATCTGCTATCTCCTTTTCTGCACGAAGTGGTGGAGATATTTGGCCTCAGATCTTACAGGTTACATTAATGTAAAATGTGACATGTTACCTGGGCTTAATGATTATTCTAAGAATGCTGAAGGCCAGAAAGTACCGACCAAATTCTTGAGGGTGATTGAATGTGAGAAATCTATCTATCAAAGAATTTAACAACACCCAGTTATGAAATTTGCAGATATTAAAACTGATATGTTGGGTTGCATGATTCGGCTTGAAAATTTGCAGATATATGAGTTCAGGAAACGGTTCCATGCTAGTGGTTTCGGAGTTAGTAACAGGGGAAGTTACTTTGCGAATTTTAGGTTCTCAATGTCTATCAATCTTAAACAGAATTTTTCTTGTTTTCCTATAGTAATACTATTTATAGACCATTGAACAAGTTAGTTAAAAGCCATTCAAATTAAAGTCTAAATTTGGTAATACTTAAACAGTGGTGTACAAGATTGTTTGCAAAAAATGCAAGGAAGATACAGTTATATGGTATTTGGTTAGAAAACTAAATGGATGGAAATATTTGCCTTTTCTCTTCCTCATATTTAAAAATATTTGGGACATAAAAATTCTTTCCCTCCTTTGTTTCTAACAAGATCCTCCTAAGCAGGAAAAAAGATAGAGCAAAAATAGGTCATTTGTCTATACAAATAAATGTGACAGAAAACTAAATTCAACCACCAAAGATAGGTTTGTAGATCAGAGTACAGTTTTTGTACATGGGAAAGCTCATTAGGCTTGAGCTAATAAAGGGAGGAACCTCCTGCCCAATCCCATATCATAAAGTCGCCCCTCCTTTCCAAAATTCTAGCAGAGTTTTAATCAGAAATGATGATTATAAATCTTGATAAATAGCAAGGATTCCTTTACACCTATCATGGTTCTTTCTAGACGTCCATATGAAGAAAAATATGAGTTCAGAAAGAAAAGAAAAAAAAGAAGGGGAAATCTTCTTTTAAATTCCAGTTTGTGAGAGTGTAGATGAACTACAAGGTAAAGGATATGATACAGACCTAAAAGAAAAAAAAAATCAGCTGCAGTCCAACTAGAACAGTCAAGTGAAAATTTTGAAGTGCCAAAGGCAAAGAATCTCTTTGTAGGCTGAATTTCTTAAGGCCAAAAAAAACAAAAGAAATTCCATATGGTGAAGCCATTGTTCAGGAATTAATGTGTTGCAATAAGGTTCCCCTGCCTGCAGTGCTTCCCTGTATGAAATGCTGCATTTACTAATAAATAGCCTTGGAAAAACCAACTTTTATTTATACAATGCAACAAAGTTCTTAGCTCCTGAATGTTCTAAAAGGTAAGATTACTTTGGTTCAAGATTTTACAATTCCTGAAGAAGTTCTGTCAAGCTTGTACAACAGCATGGCACCATGAACTGGTGAGTGGCGAGCCAACAAATAATTGCTCACTTTGTGGTTCTGAAAACACTCTTAGGGGCTCCATAATTTTGATTTTTGACCAATATCCATATTTAAAAGCAATGTCAGTGATAGTACTATGGTACCGTACATCAGATATCAGGAACCTAGCTGGCAGTTGAGTTGATGCATAATGGCTTTAGACTCCTGCTTACTTTTCTAATGCTTCCTTTATTCAATATTAAGAGCCTGCCTTCCTAAAAGAAACTGCTCTTCTTCATGTTCTGGCTGACCTTCCCTAGAGATGAGGCTGTAGAATGCATCAGAGAATTCAATTTATTTTCATCACTCTTATGGTCTACATGGATCACCCCAGAGTTGTTATCTGTTGATGTGGTTTCTGGCACTGGGGCGAGAGACTTAGTGGCTTGTGCTTTAGCCGGAAGCATTACTTTTGACATTGATTGGTTCTCAACTACATCAAACTTGACCTTATTTCTAGTTGAGACTCCTTTATCACTGGATAAATATCTCCTTACAGGAGGTGTAGGTGACTTTGGCTTTCCTGAACGTGCCGGTCTCTCTTCAGGTACAGTAGGAATCTTTGGTGATATCTCCTTGCCTATGAGTGCAGAAGAAAACTTTGACCTCCTCTGCTTGGCAGAAGAAACAGTTCTGGCCTGGAAATCACATATAAACACAAGATATAGCATTAGTGTCTAGGTGTTTTTGGGCTGTTTACAACCTCTATGGAAATCAGATTATTTGAAAATATTTTCTTTACTGTGTCTACAAAAATCCACAATTTTTTACAGTATTATGTTTTCGGTTACCTCAGAGCTTTTAGTATCATCATTAGGCCGTTGCCATGTCTCATGCTTCAAGTTGGGAGAGATTCCAAATCTAAGCACTTTTGCCTTTTGTGATGCTGTCATGCTTCCTGCGTTCCCAACCCTTAGTTGTTCTACTTCACCTTCTTTCTTCTCCAATGCCAGCTTAAGATTTGTTATCTAAGATAGATAAAAGAAATACTTAAAAAGGACTTGTTGCATTTGGAAAATAAGTAGTTTATTTTAGAAAAGAGAAAGGAAACTTAACCTCTTCCTTTAATTCTAGTATGTCCCCAGTTTCTTTGTTAGATCGAGCTGCCCCGAGTTCTATTGAGGCAACTCTTTCAGCAAACTTCAATGTGCTAATTGTCTCTCCAATAGCATCAAGTTCAGGACTTACATGTACAAGCATTAAAGTTTTAGCATGCCCACCTATCACATACAAAATCAAAATGTTGAAGAAACAAGGAAAAAAATGGCATATTGTAAGGAGAAGAAAGCTGTATTGTAGAAAAGAACAATAAGGAGAAGAAAGCTGTATTGTAGAAAAGAACAATATACCTAAAGAATTCTGCAATATTTGTGTAAGTTTGCTGTTTCTATAAGGAATATGTGTACTCTTTTGGGCAAGAGCTGAGATAACATCTCCAAGTGCAGAGAGTGATCTGTTGATATGTTGAGCTTCCTTCAGTCTGTCACCTTGAACTTTAGATTTATCCACTCTCTCACTCCCAGCCAAGTCCACCAAATTAAGGGAACCTTTGAAAACCGATCCAGAAACCAGTTCTTTTCCATGAACGTGAACAATCAAAACACTGGCGAAAGAAGGATGTAGACATAAACCATGCTTAACAAAGTATTTAACATGATTAACACAATTGTCCTGAATAAAACTTACCTATGAGAACGGCTGCTTCGCTCATTAAATGCAGTTGGACCTACAATACGATTCTTTTGGCCAATTCTTATCAAATCAAGAACATCTTGAGTACTAGAAACCGAAACCCAACTTGCATCAGGAACAGTAAGGCCATTCCATTGTGTATTGTTATATATATCTAATGTAACAAATAGTTATGGGAACTTTATGCCTGAAGAAAAAAAAAATCCAAATCTAAAGGCTATGAGGCTTCTCTTAGTTATAAACTGAACTGCAAATAGAAAGCAAAACTCAAAAGGATATCTTTTAGTAGAGCCATCAATAACTAGCAAATCTCTCACTTGTTCATTATATATTTCAATCATTTGGACACCAACTTTGTATTCTATGACATCTTCTCTTGTCTTTGATATTTGAAATAAGTCACATATAGCTCGAAAGTTCACACCCCATGTCTCCTTAGTGTTCAAGTCATACCCGCTCTATCAAATATAGAGAAATTTCGGCAACATGTTATACAACTGAATGATAAATTTCTTGAGTATTCAAGCAATATGCAAATTGTAATATCATAAAAAAGCATTCATTTTACCATGGTGTATGTCTTCCCTGATCCAGTTTGGCCATACGCAAAGATGCATACGTTATAACCATCAAGTACAGACCTGATTAATGGTTGAATGTTTGTGTATATTTGTTCTGCACATTTACCAGAAGAAAAATGAATGATGATACTGATGTGGTGAGGAGTTAAAAAAAAGTAGGAAACCCTTTCTACTCTTTGACATCCAAAAGAAATAGAGAAAATACCTTGAGAAACAGTTGGTCCAAATACTTTGTCAAATGAGAATACTTTTCTTGAATCTTTGCCTTTCCTTAAATAATTGACAATCATGATACTTCCATTTTCTCCAATATGGTCTACAGGTGATTGATCTTTTGACTCTTCCGGTAAAAAGGGCCTTACTCTACAATAGATTCTTATTTTTCCTATATGAAACCATAAGAAATAAGTCCTCCAGCTCTCAACTGTATTACAATTTAGTTTGTAATAACAATAAAGACTATGCACCTTTGAGGTCTAACACTTCATTGAACAACATTTGATTTTCTTGTAAGATCTTGAGGTAAGAAGAAGATGCCACTTCAAGATCCCTGACATGATGCTCTAAGGTAACAGGACAAAGGTAATTCCAGTCAATGGAAAATGTAGTATTTTGATTGTAGGTGTAGTTTAATGGTCACAAGTTTGAAAATCCTTACCTAATCTTTTAATATCTGCCTCCCAGTATGAATGAAACTGTCTAACTTCTAATCTTGTTTCACGAAAAAATAATTTAAGCTCCTAAAAATTTCCAAAAAGAAAAAGGAAGCAGCAGGTGTTATAAACTATGTTTGGCACAAGTTTACAAACTAAAATTGCTATTAACTTGCAAATTATTTATAACTTATGTAGTTTGAAGGGAAATTTTTTACCTCAATATGTCTCTGTATAAGATCAATAAGTATTTCCACACGGCCAGGAGAGCTAAAAACACTATTGAGAATAACCTCATTCTTGCCATTATAGATGTAGGCTTTGGAGACATCAGTTGTTGCTTGCAGACTAGTTCTTTTACCAATATATTCTGAGATAGCTTCTATAAAATCAGATTTAGACACTGGACCATTATCACCTTTCAATAATTTCTTCATAAAGAGTCCAAGCTGTAAATAAGGTAAAGATATCATCACATTAAATCAGCAACAGAAAGATCAAATGGCCCTCATATGAAAAATATAATTAAATTAAATGTAAGTAGTTTTATGCACAAAATGTAACAATACAGACTCAAAATCAATAAAATTGTTGCTACCTGGATTCCTTGAGAAACTAGAAGTGTTGAGAAGTCATTAACTACCTTGCTGAGGAAAGCATCGATCACCTACAAAGATTCAGTCATAAATCATATGAAATCACATACAACAAGAGTACAAACTAATTGATCTTGTTTATTTGTATTCATTCAAGATGGTGTGGTTCTTGTTAAATGGATCTGATAGCAAGAAAATCTTTAAAAATTGTCTAAGATCCCTTATTCATTCAAAAGCAAGTAAATATGCCACTTCTTCTGTTGCTAGCTACTTGCTATTAACTTTAACAGCTTGGCTTCAAGGATAATATTAACAAATGTGAACGAAAAATAGGATAGATTTTACTTACCATTGCATTCAAGGGAAACTCTTCATTTATGGAACCATCTCTAAGATAAACCTGTAGAAGCCAAAGCCCGAAACGATCAAAAATGAAAGTTAGAGCATTGGCTGTTTTGGATTCTTCAATAGAGACCTCAGTAGAGAGCTGGATAAAGTCTAGTAGCTGCTCATATTTTGATAATTGCAATTCTTCACCAGATCCATCAGCTCTTTCATTTTTAGTCAAGGCATGTGGTAATGGTAGTCCATTTGGAGAGGATGTGATCTTTACAGTCCCTCCATACCTCCAAACCCCAACTCCACCAGCTTTCTTCCACTCATTATATCCTTTCAGACAGAGAATGCAATCTATCACTTTATTTATTGACCCTCCCTGCACATTAAGGTTTTTTTTTCTTTCTATTTTTCATATCCATAAAAAAGCAAGCTAGCAGGATACAAAAATCATAAAGATGCCAAAACACAAGGAGAATTCAATCAATGGAGAAAATTCAGCATTTCAATGTACCTTTTATGCATAAAATTTGATTACCTACATTGGTTTGAAGTATGCCATAATAATATTTTACATGGACACTTCAAAAGGTATAAAAATCTTATGTTATTTAGATTCATAAATTGCCTGCAGAATTTATAATTTAACTAGCATTTAATGCCCCATGGCTGCCATAAGTTAGCAAAAGTTTTGAAAATTGAGTTTATAGGTGGGGAAGATCAGTCTTCTAATGGTTAGAACTAACATAAAAGGATGGTGGACAGAAACTATAAATTTTTTTATAGTGTAAATGTGAATTACAGGTAAAACATTTAAAAAATCAAAACCTTTTCCAAATCTGATGCTTCAAAGGCCAGGAGTTGCTTATCTTTAACTGCTGCCAGAAAGTTCCTCATGTTTTCAGAAACCTGATTTGGGGACTCTGCTGCTTGTTCTATCAATTGAGCAGAAGTCATTGAAGTTTTCACCACCTACATTTATATTTTCAAAAAGAAGCAAACTAGAAAAGTTATGAACACAGGTATCCATTTCCAACACAGAGATAATCTAGTTCTGGTATATTACATGCACACTAGAAAAGTTGTTAAAACATAATTTTTCTTGCTTGCAACTTAGTCAAGTTCAAGGGAGAATCATAGTACTAGTTCATGTTACAGTGTTTTAAAGAGAACCTTAGGAACAGCACCAGGATTGACTTTGTTGAGAATATTGCAAAGAATGAATCCATTGCAAAGTGCACAGCGAAACTCTTCTTCAGAGGGGTCTTTGGGCAGGACTTCTAATGCAACTTGATCCATCTGCCTTAACCATTCAGCTGCTTGGTGCCTCCTTGAAGCTGATCAAAATAGAGCAATAATTTAGTTAGATTTTTCAAGTTTCAGCTTTTTTTTTTTTCTGTTGAAACTATTTTATCTCTTCAGGATCGTAGTTTCAGTAAGTGCATCAAATATATATATATATATATATATGTATATATATATTTGGAACAAAAACAATAAATTGATTTGATGGGGATTAGCTGATATTGTTGGAGTTTCATTGCCCCAGTTTATACTAGTTCTTTGAAAGTATATCAGAGTTTTGATACTTCATATGTTTCAAGGACCTCTCGAACTCCAAGTAGATTGTAACTAGGTAAAACAGTTCCTATAAAACTCGTTACTAAAGCAATATTTTAGACCCAATAAAGCATTACCTATGACTTGCTTGGCTTTGTGAGGGGCTTTTTCCATCTCAGCTAAGGCCTTCATAGCATTGACACTTGGATTGGCACGCATCCATGGCCCATATTTTGGCAATGAAGGATCTGGAATGGACATCACAGTATCCTTGACACAGTGACCTTCTACATGGCCCAAACAACCACAGTTGTAGCAGAAATCTGCTAGATGTTCATACTTGAAAGAGGCCCATGTATTGGACTTTCCAGCCCTGGAAGCCCAAAACCCTGATGGGAGTGGTTTACTAACATCTATTAAAACTCGAATCCTGAAGAAACCCCTTCTTATTCCATGTGAAGAAATGGGATCCTCAATTTCCATCACCCTACCAATCTGATCTCCAACTTTTTTTGCATTGTCTGGGCTCATTTGGTCCAATGAGAGGCCATGCACTTGGACCCAATAGGCCACTTGAGAAAAATCCAGCTCATCCAGAGTAAGCCCTGGTTGCCATCTGTACAAGCAAATGCAATAGCCCATTACTGACCATGGCCCATCCTCCAAAATTTGTTCAGCTGCTCTTGCTTCCTTGAAGGTGAACAAATAGATGTTTTCAGATAATTCAGTAACAGTGAAATCTCTCCATTCACCCCAAACTCTTTTGAAAACACCCTGAACTCCTCCTTTGCTCAGCGGCTTGTCTGATATGATTTTGCCCACTAAAGCTAACCTTCTTCCATTTAACTCTCCAGCCTCACTTTCATCAAGGGTCAAAACTTTTCCTTCTATCCAGGCTGTCTCCATGTGTTATGAAAGACAAGATGACTTCAATCTATTTTCTGTCTGATAATAAGCAAACTTGAAAAAGAGAACGAAATAAGTAAATAGAAACAAAAGAAAATGAGATGGAAAGAAAGAAAGTGTATGAGAATATAGGATAGACAGAGATTTAAGTTTTAAGTTTCTGGAATTTACAGCTTATTGTGATGAAGATGAAGAATATGATCATAGATGGATTAGAGAGAAATGAATCTGACCAAAGAAAAGAGGCAACAAAAAATGGCCAAGGAATTGGCTATGGTAATGGTAGTAGTAGTAGTAGTAGTAGAAGGTGGATGGTACTGAGACACCATCCACCATTAGTTGCAATGTCCCATGCTTTACGCCAATAAGACATTTATAGAATTGGTAGCTCTATATTCTCAAATCAAAATTTTTCCTGTAATAAACACAAGCAATCTAGAACAACCAGAAGCTGACAGAAGAATATATAAATGGTTTACAGGCATCAACTTTTCAGCCAAAGAGACCACCTTGAAAGCAAGCAACGCAACGTTAGTGGAAATTCAATCATGAAGCATAAGGAAAACATTAACCATTAGAATTACTAGTCTGCAAATGGAAAACAATTTAATTTGATCATGACTCGGTTTATGTCTGCTTGCAAAACCCAAGCAGACTAGAATAGCACTTAATTGATTGTGTTATTTAATATACATGACAGATTTGAACAATTACTATATAGATATATTA
The DNA here is from genome assembly GCA_030761205.1 of Fremontodendron californicum. Classification (NCBI taxonomy): domain Eukaryota; kingdom Viridiplantae; phylum Streptophyta; class Magnoliopsida; order Malvales; family Malvaceae; genus Fremontodendron; species Fremontodendron californicum. The sequence goes on from JAULJL010000033.1 coordinate 21,745,163, forward strand.
GTTGTGTTTGAAGGTATCCTCGAGTTCAGAGGTAGTTATCATTTATCCATATCTGTTATACATAAATTGTCCTTGTCTCCATGCTACCTAGAGCCTATTTTGGTGGATTCCTTTTCTTTCCTTTCCCTCTATCAGTCCGTTTCTCTTCTATTCTTTTTGTTTCCTAATAATTTAACCTGATAAGTGCAGATATTCTGTTAAAATAGAGGCATTTTCTCATGCAAGATTGCCCCGGAGGGAAGAAAAGAAAATCACATAAAACAAAATCATATGAGTTTTTTTAAGTATACATCTTGATCAACAATCTCCTTTAAAAATGCAACCCGGAAGACCAACCTGAATAGTCACTGTACAAATTTTAAAAATATATATCAAAGGGTAAGAATTTAATTCCTATATACTGTAGAATCCTCAAGACAAAACCAAAAATTTCCCGCGAGGAGAAGATCGGCTCCTTCTAAATTCAGGCATCAGATTAGTGTTACTTCCCTCCTTTGCTTGGCGAATTACACCATTTGGAATCCTTTCAGTTTTCCCTCCTAGCAAGGGTACTACTGCTTGCTCTAATCCCCTGCTACACATGTTGGGAATGCAATATTCATTAGAACTAGAAATCAGGATGCAAATCTTAACTTGTAAAACGAAATTCTTAACATTATGTCAGGTCTTAGCCCCTTGGTAAAGGAAAACAAACAACATTATTTTAAGTATACCTTGGTTCAAGATGCTGTGAATTCCTTGAGAAGTTCTGCCGAAGCTTCTTCATCTTCAAGGCAGCATGCACAGGAGAGCCAACAAGTGATTGCTCATTTTCTGGCTCAGAGAAGTCACTTTTTCGAGGCTCCTCTATTTTCTCACCAGCATCCATTTCAGAAAGCAATGTCATTGCGACATCAGTTTTCTGAAGTCTTGCAGGCAGTTGGTGCTTTATTTTAGCCTTACTCTCAGCCTTGCTTTTCCTAATTCCACCTTGTCTAACATTAAGGGCTTGCCTAAACTGCTCGTCTTCATGTTGTGAGTGGACTTTCTTAATGCTAAGTTTATGGAGGTTGTATAATGCATCCGAGACATTATCTTGTTTGCCCGTTTCTTGGAAACTTGTATGAACTCTGGAGGAGTTGCTATCTGACGATGGGATCACAGTAGTTGTGGCAAAGGATTTGTTAACAGACACTCTAGCCGGAAATGGTACTTTTGAGACTGGTTGATTGTCAACTGTGTCAGCCTTGATCCTGCTTCTATTTGAGGCTCCTCTATCAGTGGATAAGGATCTCCTAACAGGAGGGGACGGTGACCTTGCCTTTACAGCTCTTGCTAATCTTTCTTCAGCTAGAATAGGCATCTTTGGCAACATCTCCTTGTCTGTGAATGCAGATGGAAATCTTGACCTCCTTTGCTTACTGGAAGAAGAGCTTCTGGCCTGAAAATCCAATATAGCCATAAAATAGATGTAAAACATTCATTATTCAGTAAATGAAGTTTGAATCCATCATGTTTTCAGTTACCTCAGAGATTCTATTATCATCACCAGGTCTCTGAGATCCTGTTTCAGGCTTAATGCTGATAGACATTCCATATCTTGTAATATGGAAAGGTGAAACCGCTCTTCCTCTTTGAGATTCTGTCATGCTTCGAACATTTCCAACTTTTAATTGTTCTACTTCTGCTTCCTTCTTTTCCAATGCAAGTTTAAGATTTGATATCTAAAACAGATTTTTTTTAAAATAATAATAATTGAAAGAAAAGTTGGATGACAATTCTGCATCCAAAATATATATATTAAGAAGAATTGCATTTTAACATTTTAGATTTTCACCTCTTCTTTAAGTTCTCGAATTTCACCGGTTTCCTTGTTGGATCGAGCTGCACCAAGTTCTATGGAAGCAACTCTCTCGGCAAACTTCAAAGTGCTAAATGTCTCTCCAATGGCATTGACTTCAGGACTTATATGTACAAACATTAATGTTTTAGCTTGTCCACCTATCACATAAAAGCAATAATGATATGAATAACAAAAGAAGATAAAGTTGAAGCAGAAAGTAGCACATATATAAATGACTGAAAATACCTAGAGAATCCTGTAATACTTGAGTAAGCTTGCTATTTCTATAAGGAATATGTGCACTCTTCTGTGCAAGAGCAGAGACGACATCTCCTAGTGCAGAAAGTGATCTATTGATGTGTTGTGCTTCCTTCAATCTATCGCCTACGGCTTCAGATTTATCCACTCTCTCACTCCCAGCCAAATCCACCAAATGCAGACAACCTTTGAGAATAGATCCAGATACCAACTCTTTTCCATATACATGAATAGTCAAAACACTGAAGAAGACAAATGTGCCAAAAAATCATTGTCAATTGCTTTAGTTCAGTAGCACGCGAATAAAGACAAGTTTTACCACAATGTTCTAGTTTTACCTGTGAGAACGGCTACTTCGCTCATTTAAAGCAGTGGCGCCTACAGCACGATTCTTTAGACCGATTCTCATCAACTCAAGAACATCTTTAGTACTTGAAACTGGAGCCCAACTTGCATCAGGCACATTTAGGCCGTTCAACTGAGAATTGTTACGAATATCTAATGTACAAGTTGTTAAGGTAAACTAAACCCCAATATATAAAAATTAAACACTAAGTTAGACAAAAATAATTAAGTTGCAGTTCAACTATGTAAATTAGAAAGTAAACGTGAAAGGATATCTTCTATTAGAGCCATCAATGACTAATAAATCTCTCACTTGTTCATTGTATATTTCAATCATCTGCACCCCGACTTCATATTTAACAATATTTGCTCTTTCCTTGGATATTTGAAATAGCTCACGTAAAGCACGGTAGTTTACCCCCCATGTTTGCTCGGTAGTCAAATCCGGGCCACTCTATGAAGAACAAACAAAAATAATGGCAATATGCAATTCGAGATTAAAACAATATCTAATTTGAATTTCTAGAATAAGCAACATGAGGTACAGAAAAGGTATTGAGATATCAGTAGAGTAGATGAATATACCATTGTGTATGTCTTTCCTGAGCCAGTTTGTCCATATGCAAAGATGCAAACATTAAAGCCATCTAAGACAGATCTGATCAACGGTTGAGTGTCAACATATATTTGTTCTGCACATTATATTATCAATGACGCTAATATAAGTAGAAAGAAGTGAAGGATAATAAAGACCTAATTCTATGAATAGGAAATACCTTGTGAGACATTTGGTCCAAACACCTTGTTAAAGGAGAATACTTTTCTTGCATCCTTGCTCTGCTGCTTTAAAGGATTGACAATCATAATATTTCCGTTTTCTCCTATATAATCTACGGTTGATTGTCCATTTGTTTGGCCTTGCAAAAAGGGTCTTACTCTGCAATAGACTCGTATTGTTCCTACATACCATCCATAACATGTATAAATTGAGATTATGTATCCAACACGAAAAATAGTAATAATAACAAAAGAAAAAAATAAAAAATAAGTGCACACCTTTGAGGTCTTGAACTTGATTGTAAAGCATGCGGTTTTCTTCTAATACCTTGTGATAAGAAGAGGATGTCACCTCAAGACCCTTGATATGATGCTCTAAAAACATAGAATATATGGTTTCATGATTTTATTCAATAAGTTGTTAAATGACTGTTAGAAAGTAGAAAGTCTCTAGTAGAACAATGTTATAGATTCTTACCAAGCCCTTTAAGTTTTTCTGCCCAATTTGAGTGAATTTGTTTAACTTCAAGTTTTGTTTCTTGAAAATCTAATTTAATCTCCTAAAACGATATAAGTAAAACATAAGAAATAAGCATGTAAGTTGTCCAAGTTATGTTTAGAAATTTCACAAACTAACAAATGGTAGCATATTGGTTTTAAGGGAAAATTTTCAAACCTTGAGCTCTCTCTGCTGAAGATCAATAAGTTCTGCATGAGCAGTTGCGTGACTAACTGTTTGGTGAATAACCTCACGTTTCCCACCACAGATGCAGAACTTGAAGAAATCATTTGATGCCAGTTTAGTCCTTTGACCAAGATATAGTGAGATGGCTTCTATAAAATCAGATTTTGATAGAGAATTAATGTCAGCTTTCAAGATTTTCTTCAGAAACACTCCAAGCTGGAAAAAGCAGAAAAAAAAAATATTAGATCACTTCAGTCCAATGAGAATGACAATAAGGTCTTTGGCTTTGCCCCAAATTTAATTAGTAATAGGACAGTGGCAGTTGAAAGTTTTTATTACCTGAGTTCCCTGAGAAACAAGCAATGCTGAGAAGTCCTTAACTATCTTGCTGAGTAATGTATCTATTACCTGCAAAGTTTAATCAATAAATCATACTAGACTACATCAGATAAGACAGAACCGACTCATTGCTTCTTTTCAGTTTAAGCAGCAAACTATTTCCTACAAAACAGAATAGTTCAACATTGAACAACAATTTGGCATGGATCTTACCTACCATTGCATTCAAGGGAAATTCTTCAATCCCATTGCTCTCTCTAAGGTATGCTTGTAGAAGCCAAAGCCCAAAGCGATCAAAAAGGAAAGCCAAAGCATTAGCAGTTTTGGACTCCTCAATTGCAACTTCATTAGAGAGATGGAGAAAATCCAATAATTGTTCATATTGTGATGATTCTGATCCATCCAAAGAATCATCAGCACTTTCACTTCCAACCAAGGAGGGCGGTGACCCTTTCGGGAAAGATGTAATCTTCACAGTTCCTCCATACCTCCAAACTCCAATTCCTCCTGCTTTCTTCCACTCATAATATCCTTTCAGGCAGAGAATGCAGTCCACAACTTTATTCATTGAGCCACCCTGCCAATTCAAGTCATTCATATTCATAAAACAACATATTAGATAGAGATAGAATCATCAAGATACAGATGCAGATAGATGGAATTTTGAATCAATAGGAAGAAATATGCTTCTTAATGAAATATTTTATAGGGAAACTTAAACTACTTGGATTGGCAAGTAGGCCAGCTAGAAGTATGCTTCAGATGCTTTATGTTTTTGAAGATTGAAGGTGCAGTAGTCTAGTTTAATACATTCCTAAGTTGTCTTGTTGACCACAAAATTTTGACATTTGATTTTATCAAGGTATCCTGGAATTTCTGGCCTCATTTCAATTACTTTTTGAGTAAATGCAAAATTTTAACACCACCTGTTATTTGACAATGACTGATGCGTTTACAATGCACCTTTTAAGAAAAGTCAAACCTTTTCAACATCAGAAGCTTCAAAAGTCAAAAGTTGCATATCTTTTACAGCTACTAGGAAATTCCTCATGTTTTCGAAATACTGGATTGCAGATTGTGCTGCCCCTTCTGTTGACTGGACTGGGATTATTGGATTTTCCACCACCTGTATTAATTAAAAAAGAAAAACAAGTTTCATAAGCAGAAGCAGTTCAAAAAACGATACAATTCTTCTAAATTTATGCACATCAAAGATGTTCTTAAGCTCTTTTTTGTTGTCCTAGAACATAAATGTAGTTTGTGAAAGAAATACTAATTTAAGTACAGCAACAACACTCCATTTAGAACCTTAAGAACAGCTCCAGGATTAACTTTGTTGAGGACATTGCAAAGAATGAGCCCATTGCGAACTGCAAGGCAAAACTCTTCTTCAGAGGGTTCTTTGGGCAGGGATTCTGATGCACCTTGGTCCATCTGTTGTAGCCATTCTGCTGCTTGGTACCTCCTTGAAGCTGATTGACATAAAGGATCAATGCAATTAGTTTTTAAGCTCTGAATTAAATTTAATGCCTTGAAAGTCTATGTAAACTTGATAAATATACCATTCTTATTTTGCTCTGGCTTTGAATACTTAGAATTCATCTACATAGGCAGGTTATTTTAATCTTCTACTTCAAAAATCATTAGTCCCCCACAAGCCATATGATCCTAATCATAGTTATCCTATATTTTGAAAGAAAAAACTTTGATTGGTAGATAATCAAGAATTTTGAAGAAAAACAAATCTTTTAGACAGATACTTTAGTCCTCATTCCTCAAGCATCAAAAGGAATAGTTTGGCCAAAGGGTCTCAAAACTTTACCATCAAATTCACATGCCCCTCTCAATTTACCCCATGATCCTTATTATTATTATTTTTTTCTTTTTATCATCTTAATTTTAATTAACTGCCTATTGAAAAATAAGTTAATACAATTGCTGTCCAACATCTATTTAGCCCCAAGAATAAGGAAAGAAGAAAAAGAAAAGAAAAAAAAAAGGAAAAAAAAAAAGAGAAAGAGAGATAGTCCATATAATTAGTTGGAATGTCTGAGTACCCTACACCGATAATAAAGTGATTGTAGAGGTGGATCTAACTCAAAATCTTCATAATCAAGTACTATGAGATACTAGTAATCAAGGATTAAACCTAACTCTCCAATTAATTAATGTGGACCCTTATCAGCACTATATGATGGGAGTAGTGTACTAAATCATTTTCCAAACCATGGGATCACCCGCACTTTGCATATATATAATCTTTTTATTTTTAATAATTTCTAACCTTTTGAAATTAAATTATTATGAGACCAACACAGTTAAATAATAATACAAGAACTAACTTTCTCAGGGAACTTAGAGAACAACGAAGTTTTTCAAATATGAAAGAGATAGACTGAGGCATTGATTGAAGAAATTAAGAGTCCTCTAAATTTTCCTCTGATGTTGAGATAGAATATATATATATATATACATATATATGTAAATACCTGCTTCTTCAGCTTTTCTTTGAGCTAATTCATTGTCATTGAAGATATCTTCAGTGTGTGAAGCCTCAACATTGTTAGACACTAAAGCCTTTAACCCTCTCAGGTTCTTGGAAGGAGAAGTGAAAATTGGATTAGAGTTGGTTTCCTGTGGCATTTTTCTGTCTCTTCCTCTCTGATAAGCAGTCTTTTATTGTGTCCAGAAGAGACCTTCACAAAGATATTGATCACTGGAAATCTTTTTTTTTTTTTTAAAAGAAGAAGAAAGAAACAAGCACAGAATTGCATCAGAAAAATGGTAGTCAAGTCTGCATTATCATCTAGCTCATTAAACAATATAAAGTACTTGGTAAAGGAAGTTCAATCCAAAAGAAAGAGAAGAGTTGGTAAGAAAAATTGTAGTAGCAAGCCAACTAGCAATTCATGGAAAAGCAGATATAAAAAGAGAAAGAGGCAGTGAAGTAAAACAGAAGCAAAAAAACAATGGAATCAGATCAAAAACATGAAGAAAGAACCATTCCTTTCTGCAAACAAGATAGATATGCTTCAAGAAAACAACAGTGCAGACAAGAACTCATTCAGTTATATATAAAACTTAAGCAAAAGAACACTAAACCTTTGAAGGGTGTTCAAGCTGTGGCAGAAACCCGGAAACCTTGGAAAGGAAATAAGGTGAAGCTGATCAGTTTAATTACTGGTTGGATCTAAAATATATATATATATATCTGACAAAGAAAAGAAGGAAGGTGAAGCAGGTTTCCCGTGTGTTGTGAAATGAGCATCCATTCATAAAATTAAAAACTGAAGAGGTGTTATTAAATGCTGTACAACTGATACTATGTATTTGTATCTGTATTTGTATTTGTATTTGTGAGAGAGAGAGAGAGGAAACAAAGTTCAAACGTAGGTGTGTTTGCACTTTGCACCCAATTAATTAAAGACTAGAAACAAAGTTCACTACTACTTCACAGTGCATTAACGGCAACAAACGGTCTTATAATTACCATTACCCTCCTTTGTTCAAAACAAAAATCAAATCATTCAATAACTAGCTTTTCTTATTACTTTAAAATAAAATTTCATAGAATAAAGTATATCTTCTATATATATATATATATATATAAACACTACTTAAGGTGGTATATATATGCTTGTATTATTTTCATCAAATTTGAAAGAAAAGGATGCATTAAATATCAATCTATTTTATTATCGATGTTTATAATCACTCCGTTTTTAGATGTTAATAAATCTTGAATCACAATAGAACATGCCATTCTATCATATATATATATATATATATATATTAAGTGTTAAAATCTTCATTGGTATGTATGTACGTATGTCTATGAACCAAGAGAAGCTTTGAGCAATTTCATTCTTTTTTGGTTGATGGGATAAATAATTTCCTTTTCTTTTACAATTACATGCCAAATCTACAATTTTCTTTTGTATGCCAAATTTATATATATATTAGTTTTTGTATTGTACTGCAAAAAAAAAGAAAAAGAAAGTAGCAAATGGTGTTATATAATATTGTAAGGGTGAAGTGATGTGATGGGGTTGGATTGAGTGGGATCAAGACTTTATTTGACTTAATATATGGCTTCCATGTGGCGTTCATTGAAGGGAAATCAAAGTGGTGACAACTGTGGTCTCTTGTGGGACCATTTGATCGTTGGACTGGACGGCAGGATCTGGCCAAAATTATGGGATTGGGAGCAAGGCAAGTTGCTTTTTAAAAACCTTGAAATATGATGTTGTTTAATGTTTATGGCTGCTTTTTTTTTTTTTTGATTGATTAAACATGTAATGTTGCACTTGGGGTGATTAAGCATGTATATAAACTGTTGATTACATTTCTTGATTAGTGTCTGTGATGATTAGTTTGCATAAGTTTCAATTGAGCATGCATGGACCACTAATCACTCTATAGCATCAAATTGAACAATTTAGCCATGCCCAATCTCACGTTCAAAATACAAGAGTTTGGCTCAGAAAATTGACAAACGTCATGTTAAGCAAGTCAAAATACTAGAGTTTGGCTCAGGAAATTGACAAATGTCATGTTAAGCAAGTGGGGTTAATTGATAGATTTTGAATTAACCAACAATTAATCCTTTTGAAGTTCATTTTAATTTGTTATTTGTGGTTCAGAGCCACTTTAATAAAGTATATATATATATATATATTTAAATGTTATGAAAATTTGAAGTTGATAAAGTATATATATTTATACTTTATTAAAGAAATGACTTACATCATGAACAAATGAAAATTTGAGTCATTTGTTCATGATGTAAGTCATTTCTTTAAGACTCTTGACTTTGCTATTGCATTTGCATGGTGAGGAGATCTCAAGAAACCTAATCTCTAATTACTATTATTTTTTCAACAATATATTGCAAAATCCTAAAGTTTGATGAAGAATAAATCAGGGTGTACGTACTGTAGGTAAGAAATATCAGTAGATTCACCTGAGAAACTTATCTCAGCATGCAGTCATCTCATCACCCTTTTCTTTTTCTGTCTTTCACAATTAGTTTTAATCGTTCATATAGTACCCTTTTTCAGGCCCCACTCCCACACATTCCTCCATGAAATAAAGGCAAAAAAAAAACAAGAAAGTATACGTTGGGATATGTTTTTGAAATGAACAAGAGGCAAAAGTCCAAGGTCCATTTTGGAAACTTTGGATCCCTTAATTTAAATGATTGCAGAGGTAAGCTTTTTTTACATTTTGTATCCCATTAGATGGATGGAGTTGGACCACTTAAGAGAAGGTTCCCACTCTCTCTCTCTCTCTCTCTCTCTCTTTCTCTCACAAAGATATGATATAAACTGTAGTTTTAAACTACTTTACCTGCTTTTGTGTTTAATTTGGTTAGTTAAAGAAGCTTAAAGGAAAGGAGATCAAATGAAAGAGAAAACTTCTTTTATAAGCATATATCATATATGTAACGGTAAGAAACAGTCAAAATCGTATATATATATAAGGTTCTCATTGCACTACCAAACCAACTCTTAGATATATGTGTACGCATGTTTTACTATATATGAGTCAATATATATCTCAAATATGATTGTAGCTAACTAAACTATATATGCATCTGCAGTTACAAAAATATATCTATCTATCGGATTCTAAATTCTTATACGGGTAGAAAAGCTTATAATTCCTGCAGTCGGTATTAGACCATCTTTCATATATTAAAACGATCATTCATTCTTATATTTGACTAAAACATTGGAATTAATACTCAAAAAAGTAGTAGCTAGTAGTAGTAGTAGTCGATACTTGATATAGTTGCAGTCTATAATTTGGGAGGATTACAATCATATATATAAAGGATGCTTTGTCCTTCAAAACATGATCTTACCTGGTTCTCCAGTCAACTTAATTAGTTGGACTGGACAAGAACACAAGACACAAGACAAAACTATATATTACTTGTAAGTTGTTGTTTAATTGTTTCAAATTTTCACTGATGAAAAACATATGGAATATCTTGTTTACAAGCTTGTCTTGTCTGCCATTGCAGTTAATAATTACTCAAATTAAGAAGTGGATTACTGATTTACATCTTAATTCTATCCTGGTCAGCTATATAAATCAAAGCTCCTTTTTCATTGAGCTATATCATCTATATTTGCTTATATAAAAACATTCAGAGTAGTAGTTATATAATATTATATCATTGTGACATTAATTAAGGCATTTAATTAGGCATCAGCTTAAGCAATTGCTTGTGCCGTTCCATGGCTTCCCTTTCCTTGTTAATAAGAAATATCTGTTTGTTACTTCTCCAATTGTCTACAATCTTCATCCATCCAAATAAAGTGGAAATATCTTTCTTGCATATTTATAGTTTGGGTTTGTCCCAAATATATTATTCTTCTGTTTAAAAAAGAAAAAAAACTTAAAATAAAGAAAGGGTCACTTCATCACTTTTCTCTTCAAAAGAGAAATTATTCTCAGAATTCTGCGCCATGTAATGTGGAAGAGATTATAATCAATATAATTTCTTTGCTTTTAATTGTTTAGGTTGAGAGAGGAGAATCGAGGGAAAGAAATATAAACAGTAGCTAGCTAGCTCTTTGCTTTGCTTTGCTTTGCTTTGAGTGTGTTATACATAACATAAAATAACTCACTTTTTTCTTTTCTTTTTTGACTTAATTAAAGATTGCATTTTTGCACCAGAAAGCATGATTGTTCGGGACCCCTCATCCATCATTCACGCATGCCACACATTTCTTTTTTCTTTTTTTGGTGTGAATGCCACACATTTCTTTACTACTACTACTAGTCTACTACTAATACTAAATATATATATATATATATGGGTAGTATATATAAATTAAATTAAAGAGACAAAATCACTAGGATTAATCTTAGCAACTACAAAGATTGATTGCTATTGTCAACCCTATAATTAACAGCATGAAAAATGTGCAATTATCAGTGTATATATATATATATATAATACCCCGTGGCCATGAGAGCTAGAAATTGATTGAGAGTACTACGTACGTACACATATGAGATTTCTATTTGATATACTGCATCTATGATCTGATCTGATGAATCAAAATTTTGGTTTTAATGCAATTACATATATGCGATTTTTATGTATAAAGTCGACCAGTTTGGTAAACATTTTAAGCAAAGCTCTCCCTACGTATACTTTCTTAATTTAAACGAATTTAAGCAGCTGGTACAGGTACTTGAATTATAATGAGGCCATTTTTTATTTTGTGTTCATAACTTCATATATATATATATATATAGTTGAGTAGTATTAAGTATTAACTAGATTGTTTCAAAAAAAAAAAAGTATTAACTAGGTTGACTGCTTCATTAAAACTCAAGTTTTTTTATCGGTATAACTCTTTAACTCTATATATATGATTCATGATCTCCTTGATAGTTATTATTCACCTACCTACCTTTCTGTCAAAATTGAAGAAGTGTAGCCTGAATTTGAAACTTTCAAAAATACTCAACAATTTGTGAAACTTTATTAGACAATTGATATCTAGCTAGCTAGGTTTCAAAAAAATTCAAACTGACAAGGCATGGGGAAATTTAATTAAGCCTCTCAATTCAAAAATCAAATGGGAATATGGAGAAAACTGTTGTCGACACGCCGGTAGTTAATCTGGTGCACAATTTACTGCAGTTTTAAGTACTACTGTCTACTGCTGCAAGCATTTAGTTTGTGCTCTGCTCAGGAGAGATATTGGAGACGCGAAGTTCACTTTTCCAATCATAGGATAGGATAGGAGTGGTTTCTGTTCTGTTTAACAAAAAGCAAACCAAATTAAGTCTTTGTGAGTAGCCTAGCAGCATTAAAACAGGCTTAAATCAATGGTTCTGAAGTGGGCTAATCCTCTCCATCTGTCCAATGAAAAAGAAAGTGGCTAAATGCTTTCAAGTGAAGTGGGCTAATCCTCAGATCGATGTCAATGTAGACATAATTAAACATGTTCTTCTAGCAAGTCTGAAACTCCCTCTTGACTCTTTTAATTTCCAGTCTTAGCTAAAGATTAATCTCTTGAAATATGACATGAGAAGCTAATTCATGCCCCTACTATGATTTTTGTGACGTATCTATGTATGACATTTTAAAGGAAAATTATTGAAATTGGAGACAGTACGTACAACATAAGAGTGTCTATGCATCTGGTTAAAGATCAGTTGATCAGAAACAATCAATAATTTATTTTTGCTTGTCCAAAAAAAGATATTACATGTCTCCCCCCTATAATATATATATATATATATACATATATATACATATATGTTTGTCTAAAACAAGAGGAAATTGTTCAAAACAATAAGGAATTGAATGTATATATATATATCTTGTATAAGTTAATATAAGGAAAATTAGCTTTAAAAAATTAATTATTAATTATTAAATGAATATATAAGCATAGTTATTAATGCACAATATGTAACTAAGTACTTAAAAGTCTTCTTGCTGCCATATGATCACATGGGTGATCTTTTTGTGCCAACAATTTTTCCTTTTGCTCTAATCACTTTTTGGAAAAGAAAAAAAGAAAAAACAAAAGGGCAGTCAAATCACAAAAATGGGATTTGGAAAAACAAAATAATAAAAATAAAGGATAAAAAAAGATGTCCAAAATCAAAGTATGACTATGAAATTTATGAATTTATTGATTCCCCACATGGGATACTCTATTTCATTTTTGACCAAATTATGGAACTTCCACCTCATTAGAATTGAGATAAACATGTAAATTAAGAAAAAATACATCATCCAAGATAAGGTAGCTAGGTAAATATTTAGAATTCATCCCCAAAGGTTTACTATACTTTCTTGTAAGAAAATTTAATTAAAATAAAAATTATTAATAAACTAGATTACTAGAAACGGTCAATTGCACAAACATGATCCATTAGAACCCGAATACCCGATTTTGATAAACTAAGATTACCAGAAATGGTCAGTTCACAATTGCATAACCGTGATCACTCTAGAACCTGAATACTTGACATTTTTTTTTTTAAATTTAGAGAAATTAAAAAAATTCAAACTTTGATTTTTGAATAAAAACTATATTTTAATCATTGAACTAAATATTCGGACAAGAGTACTTGATTATTAATTTCATATTTAACAGCTATATAACATTAACAGATAAATCTTTATGATAAATCATAGCTCAATATCATTGAGAACTTGAGGCTTAATGCAAATAATATGTTCACCTCTTTTAAGAGATAGATTCCCATAAGATTAGGATTCGAGTCCAACACTTGTAAATTCTTTTTTTTCAATTTTCTTTAAGCCTTGATCTGCTTTGTACTAAAAAAATAATAGTCAATATTATTGTTTATATTGATAATAACTGAACAATGTTAGATCAATAATTACAATGTGTCAATTATAATTTGTATAGTTTACCATTTCTTGTCGATGCCTTAATTCATTGTTTAGGTAGGATAATCCCAGAAGCCAATTTGACTTTTGGTTATTCTTTTATACTTACTTATTGGTTGGGGGAAATTACAATCTAATCATTTACTTTTCCATCCAAATTACAACTTGTTTCATAATATTTTTCTCATTATTTGGATGGAATATCCAAAACAATGTTAGTAAAAAGTTTATGGATTATTATTCTACACGTAGCCAATATAATTTTTAGAATTCACAAACGAATTATATATCATTTTTATTAATTTTATTAATTTTAAATATATATTTAATAGATTATGTGATAATTTTTTAATTTTATTAATAAATTTTAAAAACTCTATATAATTTTCGAAAGTTTATTGAATATATATTTTTCATTTATGTGATAAATTAAAGCTTTAATTTAATTTCTAGGGAAAAACCTTTTTATTTCAAAATTAAAGTGGGATGTAAAACGAAAAACGAAAAATGAGAAGTTAACATTACATGTCAAAATCAGATAGTAGTAATACTATTGTTTAATTGTCGTAGGTGAGGTCGAAAAAACATTAAGATAAATATGTTGTTTATCTTAATCTTAAAATTTATTTTTAATTAAAATTTTTTAAAATAATATTTTCTTAATGAGAGGAGAAATGTTAGAGATATCAAAATCTTATTAAAGATGTTTTTGTCTTTATCATTTCCTTAATAACAATTTCATACTTTTCTATTTTTTTTTAATGAATAATTCTAACATAAATCATCTATTGGGGCGTGTTTTTCATATTAACCCAAAAGAAAATCCAATTGGCATATGGCCATGCCTCCCATCACTTTTATATATTCCTATCCATAAATTTGACGATAAATTATTAATAAATGAAAATGGAGGTTTAAAATATTAAAAAGTACAAGGTGGATTGACTAAAAAAATGTGTTTGGATGAGGATAAAATCGATCAAAGAAAACGACCTGTCCATCAAATATCTACATTGTTGTTTGATGGATTACGAATTATGATAATGAGATGTTTAGTCATTGTTATTTCAAAAAACTACTCAGCTCAACTTTAATTTTCTTGCAAAGTTTTCTTGCTTTGCTTGGTGTAGCTATTAATTTTTAGAATTGCTCTCTAATTTATATGGATTCGGTTATTGATATTCGATATTAGTATGCATTTGTGTGTGACTCATCTTTTGTTTAAAATTTTGAACTTCAAAATCAATTAAAAATGATCCAAAAATTAAATGTGGGTACGTGAATACGTCTCATAACAATGTCTTAAATAAAGATATATAAATATAAATAATGAAATACCATATATAAATAAATATGTTTATTACTTCTAGCTATATTTATTCATATAATTTTATATAAATTATTCATATTTAAATATATTGTATTTGATTTAATTAATTTTATCTAAAATATTATTTATATTCTTATATTCATATTTAAATACAAAAAAAATTTAAAAATTCATTTTAAGACTTTAAAAGAGGATTAATGTTTGGATTATTACGTCCATCATGAGGTATTATTGCACTTTGGAGGTCGGAGCCTACTCTTATTATTTTGTCTTTTGAGAAAAGACCCTTCAATAGGAGAAGAATGACCATTGCTTTAAAAGTCACAGTCCAATCCCCTTAGCTATTAGATGTGAGATCGTTTTCTCCCTCAACACTGCCTCCTAGTCAAGGATGTGGATTGTGTTTTCATTGAGGGCTGATACGAATTCGAGAAAGATTCTCACAAACAGTGCCATTGTTTATGCAAGGATTGTTAGACTGCGCCAGCTATGACTCTATGGGGTATTGTCCGCTCTTGGGGCTCGGAAGCCTGCACTCATGGTTTGTCCTTTGAGAAAAGATGTATCGATAGAAGAAGGATGACCCTTTATAAAATCATAGTCCAATTCTTGGCTATTAGATGTGGGATCGTTAACGATCCCACATCTAATAGTCAAAGATTGAACTACGATTTTATAAAGCAAATGACATCATTCCCTTATCGAATAGTATTTTCTCAAAGGACAAAACTGTGAGGATAAGCTCCGCTCCCCAAAAAATGACAATATCTCATAATGGATGCGGTCAACAATCCTTGCATCAAATGATCCTGTTTGTAGGAATCTGTTTCGAATTTATATCAACCTCAAAAGTGCGACAATACCTCATAACATGTACAATCTATAAGTTCTTGCATCAAGTATCAATAGGAGTGGATGTACGAATCAAATCAAAGGTGGATCAAAATTCTTCTTCCTCTTGCCGCAATAGTCACAAGGATCATGTCTATTTTTGTAATGAGACGTCGCAAACATATTTTATGTCCAATTCTACTGATGAAGTGTTAGACACCGAGCCATGTCTTCTTTTGTGATGAAGTGTCGAATATCGTAAGATAACCATTATTGAAGAGTCTCTATAACAAAGATTGAGGTCATAATTTGTTGTGAATGTTTACGGTGAAGCTTAATAGAAAACCTGCCAAATATAAACAATTAGAGGGTATCGAAATAATATTTCGGAGTACTTTCCGAAGATCAAGTTAGTACCTCATAAGTTAATACAAATATAAGATACTAAGAGAGTGACCATAGATTTTGACCTAAACAATTGCTTTTTTCATAATATCTTAAGACTACTACTTGATTATAAAACTTCTAATTCAACACTCCAAATAAAGTTAGTAGATTATTATTTTAATCCTTTGTGATGCACATAAACACACATTTTTTTTTAAATAATAAAGTGTGATATAAAAATATATTTTGCATAACATCGTATCATTTCATTTTGCATCTTGACATTAGCAAGGTATGTGATGACTAATTTTAAATAAAAAAGATAAATCATATGGTTAGTTATTTAACTTTTTAAAATTTTTTATTTTGATCATCCAATTATAAAAATAGTAATTTGTTCACTGATGTTACATACATTTATTTTTTAATCACCCAACTGTTTAGAGATTAACGGTTAAATGTTGCGAATGAATACTTAGACTAAGTTAACTACATTATCAGGTTATTTGGTCATGTCAGCTCATTTGACATTATAAAATTAAAAAAAAAAGTCTCAATTAATTAAATTAAATTAAACTATAATTATAATTAAATTTTAATTTAACCCATAAAGTGAAATAGGCGTAGGACAAGTATATGGAATAAATTGTGTATCTGTTTTAAAACTGGGGAGTTGGATTAAATTGAAAATACTATAATAAATGAAGGGAGTTATTATTTGGTAAAAGAAAAAGAAAAAGAAAAAGAAAGTGGTACGTGAATCTGAAAAGAAGAGGACAGCTGTCAGAATGATAATTGAAGATCCCAAGGGACCCAGCATAAAAGAAATAAAGCATGAAGATTGGCTACCCAAACCCACCAATCAGAACTTCCACGTTGTCCTCCAAATGGGGCGGTGCTCTGGTGTTTCCACTCCTCTTTTCTACTCTACTACATTCTTCTTTTCTTAATTGGATTTGCCTTCCTTCCTTCCTTCTTTTTGTTTTGTTTTGTTAGGTTTGTTTTTATTTTAAGAGCATTTGATAATTGTGAAGGAAAGAATGAATTTGGAGCCAATTCTGCATGCTTCTAAATATGTTCCTTTCCTAAATCAATTTTTTTGTGTGGAGTTATTAATTATTATCTCATCTATCTATATTTTGGAACAAATATATTTTAAAACTATTTCAATTTATTCATTAAGATTTAAGAAGCTCAAACTTAACTAGTTTATAATATTAAATATAAATTATAATATTTGATTATGATTATGATTATTATTATTATAATTATAATTAAATAACTAATAATAATTGAGAAATTAAAAAAAATCCATCAATTACTGTCCTTTCAAGGCAAAGTTAGAAAGATAAAGCTGCAGTTATTACTAGATGTTGCAAGATCCCAATATGGCAAAATCATAATGAATGCAATCACTTTTGAGGGAAAATTTAGAAGAAAAGATTCCAATCGAATTATGGGCACTAAAAGATTCACCTAAATCAAAAAGTTGATTTTATTTTCTCACTCCTTTCCTATAGGCATTGCAAATAATTAAATCTTTTTAATAATTTATCAAACACATCCTAAATACTTTTCCTCGTAACTAAAGTTTAATTAATTATCAAACTTATATTTGAGTATTTTGAAAAAAAATGAAATAAAAAAAAGAGAGGATATTTTGGTGTGAAAATAAGTAAGAAAAAAAAAAAGGTAGTCAATCACAAGTCAGAAACAACCGAAACAAATCCCTTGCACCTACACTACAAGCAGAAGTAGACCCCACAAGTAATTGGGTGCTTACGTGGAAAACCTTAATCTAATCCCCAACTGCAGATTTAGGCCGACATCACATGAGACAGACACCAACGTTTTGTTGCTGTTTAAGTGTTAAGTAATGACTTTTTTTTTTTTTTTTTGTCTATCTGTCTTTCCACTTTCAAGTTTCCATTGCTTTGTTTAGCTTTCTCTCTCTCTCTGCAGCAACTAAAGGATCTCAAAACAGTCTTCTTGTCTTAGCTATTGACTTAATTGCATAACAATTTCAATATCCCCAATCCCCATTTCTATTGTTTCATCCTAAACCCTAAAGGTAAAAAGGTTATTATTAAAAAAATAGAATTGATAAAATAATAATACCTTTTAAAAGGCTATGATTTTTAACTAAGCATTATTATTACATAAATATTAGTATGTCATTTAAGAAAATTATTTTATTTAAGTTGTGTCTAACACCAATATTAATATATATACATTGTGATTTGTGGGTGAAGTTCTTTTGCTCCATCACAAGTCATATATATTTTTTTAGGATATATTACAAAATGAAAAAAAAACTATATAGTATAAAAAATATACGTGATAGTTTTTTAATTTTGTTTATAAAATTTAAAAATTATGCATAATCTAGATTATTATTAGTACTCAGACTTATCTATCAATTTGTGTTTCGTGATAGTCACATATCTCTTTAGCTAAAAAAAAAATGAAAAATTTATTTAAATACTAGTAGTTGTATTATACGAGTATAATAAAAATGTGAAATTAGAGAGTTTGCATATCATTGTCCCTTTGATTTGAAGAGAAAAAAAATACAATTGAATGGCTATATAGTAAATAAATCTCATATAAAATCCTATTTTCTTAAAATAAATCTTTAGCTTGGGTTGGGTTGGGTGCAATCAGCAATTCTAATGCAAGGTCTTAGGTCTCCCTCACTCTTAAACTGTATAAATACCTCGAATTCAATCCTGTCCGTATCACCCACCTCTTTCTCTCTCTCCAAAAAAAAGAAAGAACATATTTTCTTTATCTCTCTCTAATAACCCATTAAATCAGGTAATTTAATTCAATAATCCTCTTTAAATTACTATATATATATATATATATATTTTTTTACTTTCTGTTTCTTTTTTCTGCATTAAGTGATCTGCGAAATAAATAATCTTTGTTTAATTGAATGTTAAATTGTTTTTTTTTTTGGTATTTAATGTGTTATTTTTGATCTGGGTATTTTTAATTCTTTCAAAAGGTGTTAGATTTAGTTTTAATGGGTGCTGATCATTGGTGATTTTGAAGGGATTATATAGATTTTAGCTTCACATTATTGGATTATTATGTTATGATTAGGAGCTAAAGGCTGTTCATTTGTTGGTGGTTTTCACTTGAATGCTGTTGAGTGTAGCTCTATTTTGTTGTATGAGAGATTCGATTCGATTCATGTGGTATACCAAAAAGGTGGTACTTGTTTTTGAGTGTTTGTGATTGAGTGGAATTCCTTGAAATATGATTTGCTGTGTTTGTTTTTAGCAATCAGTTGAGGATGATTGATAATGTGGAAAAACGGAGAAAAAAAGGAAAGAACTTTACTGGGCTTGTTTCCAACATGATTCTGCTTCTTAATGAATGTTCTGTAATGGGATTGCAATGTGCGTGATTGTTTTATCTTTTATTTGTTTAACTTGATTGAAGGTGACTTATAATGTGTAAAATCGAAAAAGATGAGAATTTTTGTAGGATTTGGTAATAAGCAGATAACTTTGCTTCCTTATGAAGGTTGTATGAAGGGGATTGCTGCATCTATGAATGTTTTCTTTCTTCTTGGAAAGGAAAAGAAAATGGACTAAAGACACGATTCAATCAAGCCAGTGCCCATGTTGGATTTAGCCTCTATCTTATTTTATGATCTCATATATTTGTTTTCTTACACGTAAGTTTTATGTGTAGGTCTTAACATATGGGTTCTAAGTCAGTTGAGGATATGATAGAGGCCTCGTCTGGGGTCCACTTTTCTGGGTTCCATATGGATGGTTTGGAGTCAAGAAATATTGAGAAGCCTACAACCTCACCGGGTGCTGAAAATGTGCATAAACAACCTTTTGTTATTGGTAAGTTTGAACAAGGAAAATGTTGTTAACCTATTACTCACACTGTCTTTTAGATGAAATAACGATCAAAAGTAGTTGGTGAAAAAGTTTGGATAAGAATGCTGAGAAAAACTTGATGGCCATTCAAGCTCTTTTTTTTTTTCTTTTTTCTTGAAGAAACATAGCCATAATATAATATTCTACCAAATAATGGATCTTTTCGTTCCATTGTGCTTGACACAGAAGCCTTGTTAATAACACTGATGTATAATGTACTTTTCTTCAATTTCTTTGAGTTATAGTTAAGAAACTATGTAGAGGCACTGAACTACTAGTTTGGTTATTGCATTGGTTTCTTTCAATTATATTATGAGTTTTTTTTCTCTTTCTGATTTTCATTTTATCTAACTTTGGCTATTATTTTGTTGGTCAGGAGTTGCTGGGGGAGCAGCATCTGGTAAGACTACAGTCTGCGATATGATTATTCAGCAACTTCATGATCAGCGTGTAGTGTTAGTTAATCAGGTAATTTTTTCTGAGTTCCAAATGTGGATTTTGTTAAGGGTTACTTAGAGAAAAATCTTCGATGTAAATTTGTAACTCCATGAATTTTCAAAGTTGAATAATTGAAGCTCTGCAAAGTGTATGAAATTTGAAATGCAGTCCTCCCCTGCTGCCTGTTTTGAAATTATTTTATGCTTAAATTCATTTTAAACTTGGGTTTTTGAATGTTTTACTCATTCTATTGGTTCTTTTGTTGACCTATGATGGTGAGAATGGATCATTGGCTTCCTTCCTGTCTTAAATTGGCTCTACATTGAGTGGATTATAAAATTGTTGGTCATTATTAATACAAAGAAAAGGGAGAGAGAGTTGGCTTTTGTCATTTGAACATCATTTGTGGAAGGAAATTTTTCAACATTTTGCTCTGACCTCTTTTGTAGCTATCTTTTCTGTAATGCTAGAAACAATTGGTCTACTATTGGATAAAGTTTTAACATGAACAATGTGCCAGGATTCCTTTTATCACAAACTCACTGAAGAGGAACTTGCAAGAGTTCACGAATACAACTTTGACCATCCTGGTGAGAATATTTCTATAACAGAGATCCAAAATATTAAGAAAAGCATGACCTGCTGAGTTGCTATGCTTATTATTTGACACAAACTCATACTATCACTCTTTCATGTCTATTTAATTGTTCAAGAAGTGTTTTCTATGTATTGTCTTGCTAACGAGGGCACTATCTGAAATTTCTTTGTCTTTTTTCTGAATTTTTGAGTATTTGATATCATGCACATCTGCTAAATTTTTAAGTATTTAATATGTTCTGAGAGAATTCAAGTATTATAAATGAGGAAACGACAAAAGGCATGTCTTCACCAGTTGGTCTTAGGAATTGTGAATGTTTTATGTGCATGATGTTTGGTTTCACTTTGTGTTTTCTTTGAATTTTATTGATGCAATATTGTTCCTTTCTGCAGATGCATTTGACACAGAGAAATTATTAGATTCTATGGAGAACTTGAGGCATGACCGAGCAGTAGATATTCCAAACTATGATTTCAAGAGTTATAAAAATAATGTTTTTCCAGCAAGAAGGGTAAGGTCTCAAAATGTTCGAATGCATGTTAATCAGACATGGAACCCACATTTATTATATCTTGGACTCGGGCACTTTTTGGTTCAAGGTTCCCCAAAATTAATATCTTCAACGTGGTACACATTAACTCCAATTTTTTATACATCTTTTGCCTTCTTAAGTACCTAGGATTCAATTATAACTGTTTATATGTACAATGTCCAAGCTCTTAACGTCTTCTAATAATTCCTTATAAATGGTAGACATGTCTTTCCACAGCCCTTTTTGAAAACTTTTTTCTATGGCAAAGGAACTGTAGTAATAAATTTCAACTCATATTTGTTGTTTTTGGACGTGTAGAAACTCTCACAATCATGAATTTTCTGCAGGTTAATCCTTCAGATGTTATAATTTTGGAAGGGATACTCATTTTTCATGACCCTCGTGTCCGAGAGTTGATGAACATGAAAATATTTGTTGATACAGGTTAATTAATTAAACTTTTATCTCTATTCTTTGGCTGATCACAATTGTTTGCATCCTGCATATATCTGGCATGAAAATTTATTGTTACCTAAATTCTATGTTTATTTGGTTGTAGACAATGAAGTGGTGCTATGATATTGTTGATTGTGGTATAGGAATGAGTTTTCTTACCCCCCAATATCGCTGTTCTTCTTTTGAAAGATCTATAGCTCCCTATAGCTAGGAGCATATTAGGTTGGATGTACTGCATTTTATCAGTATACATCAATTAAATTACCAGACTGTTTTGATTGCTGTGCTATTCTTAATGCGGATGCAATAAAACTTACTGCTAAGAAAACAACAATCAGTGATTTATTATTTATAGCTGAAAGCTTTAAGTGAATAACTTGTATATATTAGGGAACGTATCATTGATGTTGCTTCATTGGTGTCACTGAGATGGACTGTTACTTCACATTGTAAAATTTTCAGTGCAGATGCTGATGTACGATTGGCAAGAAGAATAAGGCGTGATACTGTTGAGAAGGGCAGAGATATTGGTGCTGTCCTTGATCAGGTCTACATTTGCTTCACTACTTACATTGACATGATAAATTTTTGTTTTAAAGAACTGGGGCATCAAAATTGGCGTAAGGTTTTGGAATGGTGTTGTGTCCTGACTCTGACCAAAAACAATAAACTGGGGCATTACCGCATGAGTTTGTCAAACCGTTTCTCGCTTTAAGATCAGTTGTTATAAAGCTTGGATTTGATTTGTTTACTCAATGCAAGAAATATGTGGCAGAATAATTTATAATCTTTTCTATTCTCATTTACTAATGTTTCAGCTTTCTCTTCTTTTGGAGGTGCTTCTTTGCAGCTTGATATTTATTGAATTTTTAATGCAGTATTCAAAATTTGTGAAGCCTGCTTTCGATGACTTTATACTTCCAACAAAGAAGTATGCAGATATTATCATTCCCCGTGGGGGAGATAATCATGTGGCAATTGATTTGATTGTGCAACATATTAGGACAAAGCTTGGCCAGCATGATCTCTGTAAAATCTACCCAAACCTATATGTCATTCAATCAACTTTTCAGGTATAACATTTTTGTTTTCTTCAATTAACTAAGGGTCTAATATTTTTTCTGCATGTATTGAGCCCCAATAGCTACTTGAAAAAGATTAATGTACATTTGTTAAAAGAACATGATTTTTTTATTTATGCAGATACGAGGCATGCATACCCTCATTCGTGATTCTCAAACAACGAAACATGACTTCGTTTTTTATGCTGATCGGTTGATTCGTCTGGTGGGTATATTTTGATTTAGATGCAATTTTATCTTCTGGTTTTCTTCACAATTGGTAATGTAAAGCAACAAAAAAGTCACCCTAGATTTCTCAGTCATTTAAGATCATCTTTTCTAGGTTGTTGAACATGGGCTGGGACATCTGCCATTTACAGAAAAGCAGGTGATCACACCAACTGGTAAGCTGATGTTACTTCGTCTAGTCCTGGGCATTCTACAAAGTATTATTTGGGTTATCACATCATTATTACGTTTTTTACTCTTACACTTCATTAATGTTATGTATGTCAGATATAGTTGTATAGATTTGTTATCTGACATCATCTGGTTGTAATGTTCTCTGGAATTGACTTTTCTACTTTCTAATAGATTTAGTGTGGATGATTGCAAGTTGCTTCTGTAATGTACTAAATTGTCATGGCTCTTCTTAATTTCATTTGCTTAAGCAGTGCTACTTAGTCATAACTGATTAATATTGGTGTTATTGTGGATGCAGGGTCTGTATATACAGGTGTGGATTTCTGTAAGAGGTTATGCGGTGTCTCTGTTATTAGGAGGTACAAATCTGATCTCAAATCTTAAAGCACTGGATCAATAATTCCATGGCTCGCATGATTTAAAACTTTCTTGGGGATATAAAACCATAACTACTTCCTTTATGCCTTAGACATGTGAACTTAAAACTAATAAAGTTGTAGTTTACCATGATTAAGTGGATGTGGGAGTTGGAAGAAATGTTTCAGATAGCTTTAGACCAATAGGAAAGGTGGTTGAGTGATTGCAATTGCTTTTCCAATACAATTTGAATCTATCATGGTTGTTAACTTGTTGATATGAGTACCACTCTCTCTCTCTCCCCCTCTCCATGCACATTATTTTAAACCATTAGCTACTGATCTCTTGAAACTAATGCTAGTGGTGAGAGTATGGAGAATGCGTTGCGAGCATGCTGCAAAGGTATCAAGATTGGCAAGATTCTTATTCATAGGGAAGGAGACAATGGTCAGCAGGTTTGTAAACTAAACTACCTTCCACATGAAAATTTGTGTTTTTTTTTTTTTGTTTTTTTTGCCTACTTTCTCACTTTTTCATTCATGCTTCGATGATTGACTAGCTTATTTATGAAAAATTACCGCAAGACATCTCAGAAAGGCATGTGCTGCTACTGGATCCTATTCTAGGCACAGGTTCGTTTCTGTTCATGGTTGATAATATCTTCTGCTATGCCTACATGTTTTCAGGGTAACCATTTTGCATAGCATTTCATTTTCGAGTATCATTTTGGTTCGTATGCTGAGCTGGGGTTGGTATTTATGCACCACACGAAAAATATCTGAATTTTCTTCATTGTCCTGAGTCACCCCATGAGTGCTAACCTAGAACTATAATCCCATCAGGGACACCGTTAAGTTTTTCTTGCTTGTTGACTTCTAGTCACATAGTCTAAGAGTGAGCTAGTAGTCTGTTTTGGACATTTTTATTTAACTCGATGTCATAATCTTATGGTTTAAACATATTGCAAACTTTTTCTACAGGCAATTCAGCAGTTCAAGCAATTTCGTTACTAATAAAAAAGGGTGTACCAGAGTCCAACATCATATTTCTCAATCTCATATCTGTAAGTTATTGTTGCTTCAAGCTGTTATGAAGTATCTTCGTGGTTTTCTTCTCTTAAATAATTTGCGTATAGATTTACTTATCATCTTGCTCTATGATCATGTGATGTCACTTGACTTGATTGGCCAGGCACCTCAGGGTGTACATGTGGTGTGCAAAAGCTTCCCAAGAGTTAAGATTGTGACGTCTGAGATTGATATTGGTTTAAATGAAGATTTCCGTGTTGTCCCTGGTATGGGTGAGTTTGGAGACCGATATTTTGGAACAGATGATGATGAACAGCAAGTGGTGGTGGCCCCTATGCCATAGTTACTCAATCAGAGTTTGCTGAAATTTCAACCCAGATGATTTACTGCTGAACTGGACGGATTCAACTAAGCATGCTTTTTAGTCATATTGAGCTTCACATAATGAGTTTTGAAACAATTTTGACTTAATTAGACCTAGAGTTCCCATTGTTGAATTACATTTTTTTATCCTAAATCTTTTCGGTCACACACACTAGGGCTGCCATTTACATATATCTATCATCTGATGATAATAATACTTGAAAAGGGTCTGAACTTGCCAGGAAGGTGGAAGAACCTGGCCTAGTCAACTCCCACCGAAAACAAGTTGCTTTTTCTTTCATGGTATTAAA
Organism: Fremontodendron californicum; assembly: GCA_030761205.1. NCBI lineage: Eukaryota > Viridiplantae > Streptophyta > Magnoliopsida > Malvales > Malvaceae > Fremontodendron > Fremontodendron californicum. Next base: position 21,770,803 of record JAULJL010000033.1, read on the forward strand.
GGGGAGTAGTTGGTGGCACAACTTTATAAAATGATTAGCAGCCTCCCCATGATATTGTGTATTTATAAACCCCCAATATTTCACATCAATATAATAATCATTCTTGTTAGTTATCCTGGTTAGAAAATTTATTTCTTGTTGTTATGCACCCTTTCCATCTTCCTTCTCGGACGGACAGAATTCCAAAATCAACTAATAACTGCTATGTTCTTTGTGGCCTTATATGTTAAGTTCACCCTAGGAGTTGCACCAATAGTTAAGGTTGTGGCTGAAATAGAGAGAGAGAGAACTGGCAGCCTGAGGAATTGAGTTGCCTTGCCTTCTCTCCTTTCCTCCAATTCCCCAACTAAACAACAGGTTGAGGGTGAGGGATAAGCAATTTGCAATTCCACACGATACATTTTAAGAGGGGGGGGGGGGGGAGGATAATGGATAAAGCATAGATTTAACTGCCACTTGGCCAGGAAGGTGACCACTCATTACTTTATCCGAGGATGATAATTTTCGATGGGCTATTCTTTCGATACGTGTTGATGCATGGCATCATGTGATGGATTCTTTTTAGTATATTCCATACGAGAGCTAATCTGTATAGGTAGGAGTGGTGCTCGTTTGGATTTGCTTTTGTATTTTCGTCCTGTAATTTTCCTCATATCCATTATCTTCCTCTCGAGCCTAAACCATGTCGGCTTTTGTTGGGAAGTATGCAGGTAAACTTTCTCTCTCTCAATTGTCTTAGAATGTATTTGTGGAACACCTTTAAATTGTCTTAAGCTTTCCTTGAACAAATCCAATCCTAGGTAGCACCAGAACCAAAAACTGGTTCCCTGATGGCATTGTCACCTTGTGATGAAAATTAACAAATCAAGTTTTAAAGCAAAGCAGTTCAATGCAGTGGCAGTGCATGCACCGGAAACAACATAGGAAACTCCATCACTTGAAGTTCAGGCTATAAAAATTTTCCTTTTCTACTTAAGAAAACAAAGGCTTAAGGATAGAATTAATGTCCAACAGTACTTTAACCCGCCGGAAGCATATAATTGATTTTGTGCATGATTGTTAATACCTCTCCGAATGCTCTGTCCTTCCTCTCTGGTGTCATCCTTTTTGAGGAAACACTCTTATCAGTAAACATCTGATGGAACACCCTTTGTTGAAGTCCTTCAAGAAAACAATGTGATTCCAGGTATCAAGGTGGATAAGGGTACTGTTGAGATAGCTGGCACCAATGGTGAGACCACAACTCAAGGGTTTGACTCCTTGGGAGCACGATGCCAGCAGTACTATAAAGCTGGTGCACGTTTCGTGCAGTGGCGTGCCGTGCTCAAGATTGGTCCCAACGAGGCATCTGAATTGTCAATCCAGCAGAATGCACAGGGCTTGGCTCGTTATGCAATCATTTGTCAGGAAAATGGGCTTGTTCCCATTGTTGAGCCTGAGGTGCTAACAGATGGGCCTCATGATATTAAAAAATATGCTGCTGTTGTTGTGCGGAAATAAGCTAGAACTCACACTTCTATGAAATACTAGAAACTCTACAATTAACAGAAAGTTGCTAAACTCTTTCACTCACACAATTTTAGCTCTCCCCTGCTAACCTCCAACAACCAAGCTGCCGACCTTCTTAAATGTTCTTTAAGGATTTGAGCCAAATTGTCAACAGCTGTCACTGAAACTGTGCTTGCAGCAGTTTACAAGGCCCTGAATGATCACCATGTTCTACTTGAGGGCACCCTTTTGAAGCCTAACATGGTCACTCCAGGTTCTGACAGCCCAACTTTATATTCTTTTGTCCTGAATATTACATTTGATCATATATTTTTGTTAATGTCTTTTTACATGATCTGATGGCTCCAAAACTGTATATTTTTTTTTTCCACAGGTTTCACCTCAGGTGATTGCAGAATATACAGTTGCAGCACTTCGTCGAAGTGTTCCCTCAGCAGTGCCAGGAATTGTGTTCTTGTCAGGTGGTCAAAGTGAGGAAGAGGCAACGCTGAATCTTGATGCCATGAACAAGTTAGATTTATTGAAGCCATGGACACTGTCGTTCTCATTCGGGCGAGCTCTGCAGCAAAGCACACTCAAGACATGGGCAGGAAAGAAGGAGAATGTTGCAAAAGCACAAGAAGCATTTTTATCGAGATGCAAAGCTAATTCTGACGCCACCCTTGGGAAGTACAGTGGAGGAAGTGCTGCTGCTGGTGGATTGGCTTCTGAGAGTTTGTTTGTTAAAGGTTACAAGTACTAAAGCATTTATGTCTATTCAGAGTTTGTTTCTCATTTATATAGATTTTAATTACAAAGACTTGTACTACTCTTCTTACAAGTACACAGTGACTAATTCTGCTACCATATATATATATATATATATATATATATATATATTCTTCAACCAATAGCTCAACTTATAATATCATGAAGTAACAGGAATAAAGATTATAGTGAGAGATTGGCAAGTAGTAGATCAAAATGGAAGAATTCTAGTCAAACAAAAGTTCCCAAAGATTCAAATGCTTGTTCCTTGTTCAAAGCCATAATTAAGTTTATGCACTTCAAACCTCTGAAGATTTTAAACCATATTACTATGTTAAGGTATACGCATAATGATGATTGATTTTGATGTTCCAAAGGAAGTATGAAGGAAAAAAATGGGAAAAAGAAAAAGTTACAGAGCTCAAGTTGTTGTAATAAGGGGGGGGGGGGGGAAATACATATATCATTTTTGTGAAGCTTAAAAGTTACAAGAATTTTCTTTACATCAAAATTGACTGATCTGAATTGGAACAGAAGAAATGAAATATCTTGATATATTAGGAAAAATTGAGTGTGCATTTTCATCTCTTTGTTTTGCAACTATGTGAAACTAAAACACCTGTTGGTGGACTGGACATCAGTAACTCACATCTGGTATGCAACCTATAAGAAAAATGGATCAAACCCAGATTGGCTCTCACTTTGAAAGTCCCTCTAATGTTGTAGTTAACCCTGTTGCTCAAAACCTGTTTCTGTAGTTCCACACCAAGATTCTGTGGCAAATAGACTAAGCTGGATATAAAACGAACTGCTTCTAGTCTGGCTTCTCCTCTTCTCTGAGAGAAAGGTTGAACAGCTTGAGTTGAAATGAGCCTGTCATGAAAGTAGAGCTCTATAACCAGATACTCGAACCTTACATCAATTCTTCGATTGGGGTTGGAAAAGTTTGCCAGGAAGGTGAAATCACCATTGAAATATTCTGGTGAATCGAAGTAGATACCATTGAGGCTTGCATTAGGAGTGTCAAACGAAGGAATTCTTGGTTTTATGGAGAGGAAGATGATTAAAGTTGCTACTCCGAACAAGATAAGTATAAGGCTAAATATCAAAAATAGGATTGCACAACACCATATCAATGGATTGGTCCGTCGAGGATGAGGCTGTCGTAGGATTGATTTTCTAACTTCTCTTGAGTAGTTCTGAGTACTGTCAGGATGTGTTTTTTGTGAAGCCGGAGTTTGTTGGCTTATAACTGGCTTTGATATTACAATTTGGTCGAGAGGGACAGGAATGGTTCGCTTTAGTGGTGGCGGAGATAGTGACGGTGCTGGGGGTGGAGGTGGAGGGAAAAGCATGTTTTAACAAATGCTAGCTAATGGATTAAAAAAGAAAAAACTTGTGAATGAAGAAAAAGAGAGCAGATAAGAGTTTAAAGTCAGATGTTTCCTTAAATAATAAATAGAGAAGTTGGTTAAAGAAAGCAAAGAGGAAAAGAAGCTTTTGATTGTGCTCTAGTGTTTTGAGATTGGGAAAAGGCAGTAGATTAGATTTAAAGATACAGAACAGCAGGGGTTTTGTTTGTGTTTGAATTGCTTTTGCTTTTGTTTTTGCTTTTGAAGTAATGCTGAAATATATATATATATATATAATAAAAAAAAATTGTTGTGCTTAGACTTAGTGCTTAAGCTTGCTACTTGTTTCCGTTACTATGGAGCCTGGCAACTGGAAAGGAGTGAGTCAATGATATGATTGTCTAGAATTTTACCCTACAGCAAAGCACAGGAGATGAAAAAAGCTTTAGTGGCCATTTTCTTTTTCTTTTTCTTTTTCTCGTGTGTCGGATTCAGTTTGATTAATTTGTGAGTAAGATTGAGTGTGATGAACCTTTTAACATTCTGAGGCTCTTATTGCTAGGTTTAGATTGAGAAAAGGGAGAAAAATGAATCATCAAATGCTTCTTGACTTGTTGGGGGAGGAGAGGAAGACTTAATTTTCCTTCTTCTGTTTATCCAATTCCAAAATCCAAATCCTTTGGAAATGCCTCTAAAACTCTACATCTGTGACTGTTATGTTCACAACAACCGGTTTTCTTTTCTCTTATCTAATTTTCTTTTTGAACAATAAAAAGAAACGAAAAGAATTAAGTGAAGAAGCCTTTAATTACCATGGGATTTTCTTTTCTCTTATATATATATATATATATATATATATATATATATCTATCTTAGTTAAATTGTGATTTGAAAATGCAACAATTAATCCCAACACCTCTCACAAGTCCACAGGTAGTCTAAGATAATATTGGGTTATAGAGGCAAATGCAAGTCTAGCTTTAAGTCACACAAACTCTAGCTTTAAATTACATCAAAATGCATTGATATTGTGGAAGAGAACAGCCAGGATTCTGCATATGTCTTGCCTGTTAACTCAATGGATTTAAATTGTAGTCCTGCACGTATTTTCGATTATTTTTTTATCGCGATTGCCACTCAGACATAATACATGGTATCATGATCAATTGCGATAAATATCGATTATAAAAAAAGTTGAAACCATATTGATGCAGAAATAACAACTTATGATAATTTAAAAAAAAAAAAAATGAAAAGCACAGGTGAGAACAATTCTTAACTCAAAAACTTCTTAATTATCATCAAAATAGAATATATATATATATATATATTGCACAATTTCCACCTTGCTGAACTAAAAAAGATGGATAAATTAAGGAGGTGTAGGTGGATAAAATATGAGGATGATATTTTAATTTACTTGTATTGGATATTAAATTATTAATATTAATATATTTTTCCAATAATTTTCTAAAGAAATTCAAAACTTAATTTTACTTTCCCTTTCCTTTCATCTTTTATCGGGCATTTGGTATAATGAAAAGTACATAATTTGTTAAAAATTTTAATTGGTGAAAATCTAATTTTTATGTTTAGTATATTGAAAAATATTCACTTTTTGAAAATGTAACTTTCCTTTGAAAATTACTTTTCCATAAATATTGAGAATGTGATTTCATGAGAAGAGGTGAGAAACTAAATTTTTTCATGTAATTGAAAAGTAAAAATAAAAAATAAAAAATTAAGACAAATTACTTTTCTTTCTTTTTGATTCAAGATTTAATACATGATTGCCTCTTATGATTTTACATTCGATAAATTGCTTTACTTTAATTTTAATTTTAATTATTTGTGAGGGTGAATTAATTGTAACTATCACGACTATATATTTTTTTTTATATAAACTTTAAATTCTTGCTTCTAATGAAAGTTTAATTTTAATAATTTGTTCTGATTTGCTTCATATCTTAAATATTTGTTGTGAATCTCTATGAAAATAAATATTTGTTGTGAATCTCTATGAAAAGACTTATGTGTTTGTTGTGAATCTGTAATATGCAATATCATGTATCAATATCATTTAAATTGAACAATCTTTTAAATTTAGCAAATTATCATTTTAAACTAGGACCTAGTCAGGTGTTTTGTCAAATTATCCTTCATTCAATTGATAGACATAATTTTAAAAATTATTAATTGATATATTATTTTTAAAAATTTAGTACAAATGTTTGTTAAAAATAAATGTCACTAAAAAATGTTAAAATTAATAAAATTTGTATTTTATTTGATAAAAATAATTTTAAAAATTATCATCATATTTTTAGTAAAGTATTTAGTGAATTAAATATGTGAATATAACTGTATGAAAATTTTAATCAATTTTATTTTTTACGTATACCAAACGTTATAAGCCTCAAAACCAGGAAACACGACCTTAGAACTTAGTAACTTACAGGGTAAGTTGAAGAGTCAAGGCAAAGTCTTTTTCTGTTTCTGAAATTGAAAAAGAGCAGCCTTTGAAGTTTGATGGGAGAGCCGAGAAACGAAATGGGTGATGAAAATGGAGAAACAGATGGAGAAGAGAAGTGGATCACTCACTATTCATCAAACCATCAAATACTGTTAGTTGGTGAAGGAGATTTCTCTTTCTCTTTGAGCTTGGCCAATGCTTTTGCCTCTGCTTCCAAGATTTATGCTTCTTCTTTGGACTCCTATGGTATAAACTAAAACAACTATCCTTTCTCTTTATAAATAGTTTTATTGCTTGAATTATTTATACCTAAGTTTTGTTTTTGACTTGTTTAACAGTCTTGTTGTTCTCCATAACCTTTTTTTTTTTTTTTTTTTTTACTTGGTTGTCATGGCAATTTACAGAATTGACTTTATGTTTGACAAGGATCAATCTGGTTTATTTCTTACTTGTATTTGGTTACGAGAATACAATTTTACTTGTATTTTTGTGTGAACATGGAATGGCCTTTGTATTTACCCCGATTTTAACAGGAAATGAAATATGGAATAGTCAGACGGCCATGCCTTGCATTTTTCTCATCTGACTGACTGGGTCCTATGTCTCAAATTTGTGGTTTTAGTTTCTCAGATTCTTCTCTCTCTCTTTTTCTTCTAACCTTTTCTTAAGGCCTTGTGGAAAATATGGGGTCTTGCTCCCTGGGGCCTAGCTTTGTGGAAAACCATAATAATAATAAAAAAAAAAAAAAAAAAAGAGTTATAGCAAGTGGAAAATATGGGATTATTGCCAAGGAGAAGAAAATTACTGTATTATTAAAGCCTGCAGGTTCTTCCTGAAGCAGGATAAAGAAGGACCAAATATGGCAGAGGCAGCCGTTACAGCAGCAATCTTTCTGATCGAGAAGGTATCAAGCATGCTTGATAAAGAAGTAAAGCTTAAAAAAAAATTGCAGGATGGTATTCAAGATGTCCGAGAATGGCTGAGGACTATAGATGCCTACATAAAGGATATGGATGGTAAACAAGGCAGTGCAGTGCAGATACAACGATTGAACCAACTACGAGATATAGCCTATGACATTGAGGATGTTCTTGACGAGTTCCTGCTTCATGTGCCAGTGCCAGTGCCAGTGCCACATCAATCTGATCGGCGTACACTCTCAGACTCAAAGATGGCTCATGATGTCAAGCATCACCATGCCCTCCGTCAGTTGTCCTCCAAAATTACGGACATCAGGAAGAAGAAGGAGAACTTTATGAACTTTGATCCTCGTCTTCAACTAGAGGAAGGCTGAAGCTCTGGTTCAAGGGTGGAGGATCATCATGCGGTGACCACCCAGATTCCTGAAGAAGCTGAAATTGTAGGCTTTGAGGAGCACAAAGCAAAACTCATCCAGCAGTTACTAGAATTAGGAGGAGAAGCAAGGCGCAAGACAATTTCAGTGGTCGGTTCTGCTGGCTCGGGAAAATCCATTCTTGTAAAGAGTGTCTATGAAGACAAAAGGGTTGTAAAACGATATGACTGTGGAGCTTGGATTCATGTGTCTCGTTCCTTCAAAATTGATGAACTTTTAAGGAGAATGTTGGGGCAGTTTTGCGAGGGGCGAGAGGAGCTCTATCCCCCTGGGAGAGATGTTGAAGAAAAATTGAAAAAACATGTACAGCAGAGGCAGAGAAGGTATCTCGTCGTTTTAGATGATCTGTGGAGTAAAGACGATTGGGAAAGAATTGTGAATGCATTGCCCTCTGGTTTTGGTGGCAGTACAAGAAACTCTAATGTGGCCTCTTCTTGTGTACACTACCCAGAGCTTCATGTTCACGTATTAAAAGCTCTATCATCGCCATACGATTGGCACCTATTCTGTAAGAAGGCTTTCAGTACCTGCAATATTGGACAGTGTCCTAAGGAGTTGGTGAAGTTGTCTCAAAATATTCTGGCAAAATGTGAAGGTTTACCATTTGCAATTGTGGCTGTCGGTAGCCTTCTATCAACCAGAGAAAAAACACCTATTGAATTCAAGAAATTGTATGATAGCCTTGGCTCGGAAATTGAAGCTGGCTCTAATCTTTCAAAAATTGGAAAAATATTGCTGCCAAGTTACAAGGATTTGTTAGTCAAAGACAATCTAAAGAGTTGTTTGTTGTATTTTAGTATCTTTCCAGAGGATTATTCAATTAAGCGTGGAAGGCTGATTCAGTTGTGGATAGCTGAAGGATTTATCCCGGAAAAAAGAGGCAAAACTATGGAGATGGTTGCAGATAGGAGTACCTCAATGAGCTTATTGGAAGGAATCTGGTTCATGTAAGCTTAAGGGATTTTGATGGACGTGTAAGCAGTTGTAGATTGCTTAATCTAGTTCGAGAGTTCCTCATTCAGAAATCAGAGGAGGAAAATTTTGTCACAATCCTTGCTGATGAACCAAGCACAGGACCGAGTAAGAGAGTTCGTCGCCTCTCTGTTCAGTCTAAATTGTCTCCGAACAAAGGTTTGGATTTGAGTTGTGTTCGAACTTTGTTCATGTTTGATTGGTATAATTCCTTTAGCTCCAAGATTGGAAATTTTCTTCATCAGTTTAGTTTGTTGAAGGTCTTAGATTTGGAGCGTGCACCATTAGAAACTTTTCCTAAAGAAATTGCTAAGCTCGCCCTTTTAAAGTACCTGTCTTTGAGGGAAAAACAGATAGAGACAGTTCCGAAGTTTATAAAGGAACAAGCATACCTTGAAACCTTAAACCTCAAACATACTTATGTGACTAAGTTGCCAAAGGAGATACTTGAACTCTTGTTTTTGCGCCATCTCCTTGTTTATCGTTACAATGTACAGAACTATGTAACCTTTGATTCTATACAAGGAGTGGAGGTCCCTGCAGGAATTGGGAGTTTGTCCAAGCTTCAGAAATTGTCACTTATAAGGATCAACAAGGAAGTAATTATAGAAGAGTTGGGAGCTTTAATTAATCCATCTGAATAAGCAAGAAAGAAGATGGAGAGAAATTGTGTGCATCCATTATGAAGATGCAAGGCCTTTTGTCTCTTGATGTAAGCTCAAATGGTCCGGGGGAGTATCTGGAACTGGATGGTATGGTTATTGGTTAATCACCCTCGCTTTCTGCAACGTGTACTTTTAAAAGGACGCCTAGCGAAGTTACCTGGATGGATTTCCTCACAGTACTCCCTTGACAGCCTAGTCAGGATTTATTTGAAGTGGTCAAGATTGAACAGTAGTACTAATCATGATAACCCACTTAGGGCACTTGGAGCTTTGCCAAACCTTGTAGAGCTTCAGATGGTTGATTCATATATGGGGGAAACCTTGGAGTTCATGGCTAATTCGTTCAAGAAACTAAAAATTTTGCATCTTGAAGATTTTTAATGCCTGAATATGGTGGTCGTAGAGGAAAAGGCAATGCCTAAACTTGAAAAGCTGACAATTTGCAAGTGTAAGAAATTGCTAGAGATGCTTCCATTAGGTATCTCCAATCTTACTCACCTTAAGCAGCTACTTGTATATGATATGAACGAATGCTTCCTCAGCTGTCTCAACAAGGATTGCGAGCGAAGATCGTTCGATGGTCGATCACATTAAGATAATCCACTCTTTCGCGCTTGACAGCAACCAATCATGGTCCTTCCACAATCTTTCTTCATTTTATTTGCATTAGGGATGGATCCTGGTAACCATTTTCTGTTTTCAATTATTTCCTTGTTAAATAAATATTGTGCTTTTCTCTAAACTAGGTAGCGTTGCACATGAATGATAAATCATATAATTAATATATATCAAAATAATAATATATAATTAATGTTAATAATAATATAATTATTAGCTTTCTAAAAAAATTAAAATTAAATTAAATTTTATAAAATATATTAATGATATCTTATTTGAAAATTTAAAAAAATAAAATAAATTGAAACCTATGTTTTTTTACTTTGATTTTTTTACCCACCAATTTGTTTAATTATAAATCGTTCTCTTCATCTTCTTTCTTTTGTATTTTCTTTTTTAAAATCTAAGATTTAATAAGTTGCAAAGTAAAAGAATCACCTCACTTAGCTTTAGCAATTGGCATATGATTATGCATAGGAGGAAATTGACATAATAAGCAATGATTTATGGATTATATAATCAAATTAATACCTTATATTTTGAATTTTTTTATCGAATAGCTTGAAGAATGCTCAACAATAATTCATGATTGTGCTTATTCCACACCTTTTCTAATGAAACTATTCATATAATAATTAACCACTACCTTAGGATCCAATTTTCATAGTAAAATTGGCAATTGATAATATTTCTTTTTAATAACACTAAATTTAAACCTTGCCTAATTCTCCAATAGAAACTTTACTGAATATGTGTTAATCGAGAAAAAAATGCCGCACCAACCAATGTAATGCTCCCACAATTAGCTAATTTATAAGTTCGTGAAGTTATATCCTAAGCCTTAACATGATATGATCACTATAGGTAGCATTTCCTCCCTTACTCGTAAAAATATGTCATCATTTTTTTCCAATGTATCTATTCTGTTAGTTTCTAAATTTCACCAGAGCAAAAAAATTTGGCACGTCATCATTTTTTCCAAGTCATCTATTCTGTCAGTTTCACATGTCCACGTCAGCATTTAGATGGTTTTCCATTAACAGTGTTACTAATTTTATTTCTTTGCACTAATTTCAAACGTAAAAAGATTAAATTACTCACTTATATAGTACATGAATTAAAATATACTTTTGACTATAGTACAAGGATTGTCTAAGTACTTTAATCCTTAATTGTGAGTTAAATTGCTAAGTTTATATAATTTTTAAACTTAAATGTATAGTTATAGCAATAATACCAAAACCAAAAATACTACATTTAACCTATTAGCTCTCATTACAGAATTTAAATTTCCGATCAATTCTATCAAATTAGAAAATTATAAGCTTTACACGTTACCTCTAATCATACATATATAACATAAATCATGGGTATCGAGATATAATATGAATTTAATTGAAAAAAAATAAAAGAAAACAAAATACTTTAATGCACAAAAGGAGATTGATACTTTAATTTCTTAAGCTAGCTATCCATGAAATTTATTACTTTTCTCTCAAAAGTGTATTATTTTTGTGATTTTGTTATAATTTTTTCAACTCGTTTTTTCTTTTGACATATATAATCTCTTTCAATATATCAAAACGTGTTAACAGTATCTTGAATAAATATGCTAATCTATGTAATAAACTAATAAGTTATATTCTATTTTATTTTATAAAAAACAATCAATTATTAAGATGCTTAAAAAATTATTTTTACCTATTTGAATCAACTTTCCAATATATTCAGTCATTTGAAGATATATGCTTGGTATTATTTTTTCTAAAATATTGATTAAAGACTGATGAATAATTTAATAACAAAAATACATGAATGAAGCTTAAAATAATAAAAAAATTTATTAAGAAAAATTATATATTTATTTAGTTTTATCAAGATATGTATGTCATGAAACATGTCTTATTTGGCAATATCAAATGTATAGTATTCTCGAAAAAAACTTTAATTTCATTATAAATTACCCAATCATTCCTTTCTTTTTTCTTTTTTTCCTTTCATTTTTTTTTTTTGTGCATGATCCTTCACAAAATCATGATAAAGTAGCAGCACACTTGTCCAACATATGCAAAGGACCTTGTGATTATTCATTTAGTCATTTAGAAGGATATATATATATATATATATATATATATATATATATATATAAGGATAAATAAAAGGCAAGGGGAGCGAAATTCGGATTATCTAAATTTTATTAACAATAATTTATTTATACATCAATGTAAATAAAAAAAAATAGAAAAAGTAGTTAATATTTAATTTAGTAAAAGATAATCAATTAAAGAATTGTACTTTAATAAGGACTTTAGTATTAATGATAATAAATAGATAAATAAATAATAAATAATAATTTATTTAATTAAGGATATAATAGTTAATTTAATAAATTATCAAGGATATTTCTGTCATTCACTAATTGCACTTTTGGAGTTGGTACTTATATATATATATATATATATATATATATATATATATATCTCCTTGGAAATTAATTTTCACACTTCACAGGCAGCGAGTAGCACTAGATTTTGTGGCAATACAGCCAATACGTTGCACGTCTCTCTCACCTTAATAATTTGTAAAATAATTTTCCTTTTCTTCTGGTAGGTGAATCAGGAAAAAGAAGATTTGAAAATAAAGTTGGTGAACAAGCTGAAAAATAGCTGTGGAGATCACAAATGCCATCATTAAATTAATAATATAAGATTCATTTTATGCATATATACAACTTAATACACAAATGCCATCATTAAATTAATAATATAAGATTCATTTTATGCAATTATTATTTTTTCTTTCAAATCTTTAATTTCTTCATTTCTATTTACAAATTTTATAATTAACCAAGTTTTAAATTACTTGTAATTATGTCGTTTCGATTTTTTTTCATTTAAAAATGTCAATTTATGAATTTATATATTATAATTTGTATTATGAGTTAATTAGTTAATATATCCTTGAAAATAATCAAATGCATGCATATTTCATTTTTAAAAAGAAAAGGATAAACAATATATTAGATTAAGTTTGTGGTTAAGGAGTATTCTATTTTATTGTTAAATAAATCAAAAAATAAAAATTGAATTAATATCCAATAAATTATTACAAAGACATATATATTTATTTATAAATATATTTTTGATCATTTAATTTATATATTAAAATAAAAATAAAAAATCCAATTAAGCACGAGATGCATTCTAATAGTCCTGAAACGATTCTCTAGCTTTTATTTTTGATCCCTACAATTGTTTTCATTGATGTTGGTCCCTAGAATCAGCATGCATGGTGAGATAGACAACAAAAACTGACATGCATATCTAAAATCCTGAGTCTATTACAGGCTCAGCAATGAACTATATAAGACTATAATTCCTGAGTCTCATCTGCCTGTTTTCTTAATTTGTTTATATATATGGATCAGTGTATTTAAAAAAATTTAATATTTGATACACTATCTGTATAGAATTATACACTAACAGTTTATCCTACAATACCACTTGTTGGGTTAGGAATTAGGGATCAGCTTTTTAATTAGGTGTCAATATAAAATTTACTGTTAGTGTATGGAGTTTATACATTGACAGTATATAAAAGCGAATTCTTAAAAAAATAATATAAAAATTAGCAGCAGTTTTGAGAAACCGGGTATGGAAATGGAACTGAGCTGACTAGGTCTGCAAAGCTGCGGTTTTGGTGTTGACTTTAAATTAATCAACTAATAAGCTTGAAGTCTTCCAATGCTAATAATTATTTTAGGTGTGCCAACTCTCCCTCAAACAGACAAGAAGGGCTAGGCTAGCTCCCCTTCTCCTATATAAGTAGATATTCATACCACTTAATTTTTACTTCATAAACTTCTATTTCATCGACCGAGTAATTCTTTAAGAAAAGCAGTCTTTAATTTCTACACTGCTTACGTACTCTAATCTAAACCCATGAAGGTAAGCCTTTTTCTTTTACATTATGATGATGATCTGGGTATTCCCTAGCTATAATAACGGGGAAAACTTATTTAATTTGTCACTGAAACTAATCCACCTTGATTAATTTGTTGCAGCAAAAGATAGTTATCAAGGTGCAAATGCATTGTGACAAATGCAGAACCAAGGCTATGAAGATTGCTGCAGTAGCAAATGGTAAATATTATATTGTATGGTTTGAGCCAACTTATGAAAAAACTCATTAAATATATATATATATATATATGTATATATGTTGTTGATCTTAATTTGTCTGACAGGTGTGAGCTCGGTGGCAATAGCAGGGAAAGACAGAGATCAGGTTGTGGTGATTGGAGAAGGAATTGATTCAGCATACTTGACCTGTTTACTCAGGAAAAAGCTTGGGCATGCAGCCATAGTCAGTGTGGGAGAAGCCAAAGGAAAAGATGAGGATAAAGAGAAAAAACCAGAAATCTGCAAATTCACTTCATCAAGTTGTTGTCGATGTCCCCAGTGTACCTTATACTATGGAGTGGTTTATGATCCAAACCCAACTATCTGTTCCATCATGTGATACTAATTATATATAGGCATTTTATGATTAATTAATAATGCACTTCATGAATCAATTAGAGAGACCATAAATATTTCAGTTTCTTTTCTGTCTGCCTTCAGTTTTAGTTGAAAATTTGTTCCAGCTTCAATTCCTCCGTCCACTCGATTGCGCTGATCAGTTCAGTCTTGTTATTGCAAATCTTAGGTGTGCTAGATTTCCTTTTTTTTTTTTTTTTTTAAATCCTGATCGTTGTAACTAATTAAGAACAAGGCACACGATTCTTGGTTATATTTGATTGTTAAAAAAAAGATACCATATTTTTTACAGTAATTAACTAGCCATATATATATGCATTTATTATGGGCAATGAAAATGTATGGCATGCATCTTTTGCATTTGTTTTTTCTTCTTCATCTTAATTTTTCTATCTTTTGTTTTACTTTTACTAGGCCATTTAAGGGGGGGGATTCCTTTGTAAATTAAGGTACATGAGGAACTCAAGCCAAAAAGCAGTCTCGTGATGATCAGATGAACATTATAATTAGACTAATTAGTTACTTTGGTAGTTAGTGTATGGTTACCTACTTAATTATATGTACCTTAGCCTAAGAATAAGTTCTAATTATTATAATACACACACGATTCACAAAGTAATAGAAAGAGTGAACTATGTCACTCGTTTGCTTTACATCTTATTTATGGTTAAATTTGAACTAAAACTTGAACCCTAAACCTAAAGCACTCCAAATTTATCCTCATATATATGATCATGTGAAAGAATATATAGCTCAATGTAACTAAAATCTAAACTACTAGCTAGGTAATTAATTAGAGCCTAATTAAGAACAAGTTGTAGGCTCTAACTAGCTTTAATTTTGATTCTTTTTTTCTTTTTAAATTTCCCATTTCCCATTTGCTTCTTGCCAATGTTTGATAAAAATGTTGTTTATTTCTGTTCCACCAAAGACTTTGCAAACCCATTGTAAGTTGATTGAGTGGAAGACTTTCATGCTTGCTTTTAGAAGACTTCAATCAACTCTACCGGCTGCTCAACAGTCTTCTTTTTTTTTTCTTTCTTTCTTTTCGTATTTGAGTTTCTTAATTATCGAAACAGTACTCTATTAACAGATCACATGATTGTTGATTGCTCAATAATCTTAAAACATATGCAGTAGGATTTAAAATATATTCATTATTTATATTTACTTCTTCTACTTTCCATTAAAATCATATATATATATATATCAATTAATGTTCTTGGGATGCTATATCCGTGGATTTTACTTGAAAAAAGAAAATCGCAAAAAGGTAGAGTAAGCCAGTGCTTAACAATGATGCTAAATGCTTAATTAATTATTAAAATTACAAGTTGTGGTATACATTGACCATGAATAAGTAAATTCATAATCAAATATATATAGGAGATGACATATATAATCACAAAAGTCGTTGCTAGCTCTAGTTTGTTTTTGGTATAACCACATTATTTGTTTCTTTATTACCCAACTTTGCTTTGTGTTTGGCTTAGAGAAGTTGATTTTCATGTAACTTAATATTGTTTCAAGTTTATTGAGTTATCGTTCCATTAATCAAACACCTCACCTCCTGAATACTTTAGACAAGTTGGGTTTTAATTTAATTTGAGTATATAAATTGAAATTTCCTCCATATATATATATATATATATATATATATATATTTCCAATCTCACCTAAGGCCGTACTTATATATACTTAGTCATGGTTGCAACTAAATATAAAATATAGTCAAATTTTATTATAATATGATGATGACCAAAATGAAAAATTAAATAAATATAATAAAATAGTCAAATAGAAGAGGGCAAAGAACTAAAATTAAGAACTCATGGCATCGGCTTTTGGAATAGACCTGCTCATGGGTCGAGTCGGGTCGCGACACCAATTTTTTGTAACTTCTTTGTTCAGGTCCGGTCCTGGACATATTCGAAAACACTTTTCATCCTATATAAAAAAATATATTTTTTTATATTTTTATTATTAAATTTAAATAAAATAATTTTATTTTAATATATAAACAATTATCCGGGCCGGATCACGAAAATGCCTGCAGGCCGGACGGGCTGTCCGATCCTTGAACAGATCTATTTTGGAACATAGTCTAAATAAAAATAAAATTCTAAAAGATGTGATTATATATTGTACGAAACCTTAATTAATTTGTTGTAATATTATTAATTAGGTAGTCTTTGTCTATGACTATAGCCTAAGTTGATGAGATTGATGGTAAATAAATAAGTTTCATTTCATGATAATGTTGGAGAGTTTCTAGTTCAAATTTGCAGACTCTGGGGTGGGCTACTTGCAATCAAGTAATAGTTATAAGTATCCTTTTCTCGTTGAAAATGATTTCTTAGCTTAATTATAATTAATTAAATAAGAATTTTGGACCTGATCCTTGGATTCATTTGCGAGCTCTTTACCCCAAAACAAAGCAGCAAAATGTCGAGCCTCTTCAATAATCATTTCAGCAAGTGAGCTAGCCGTACTATAGTCTATAGTCCTGCAAATCAGAATTTGAAATTGTCCTCAGACCATTTGGATTCATTGATGCCATTGGTCAATAATAATATAAAAATAAAAAAATGAATTGAAATAATTGAGACTGAGGAGTCTTAAATTCTTAAATACTAAAGGAATAACAGCTACCGTGCTTGGTCTTTGGGACTTTGCCCCCCTTAACTCCACGAATATGGCCTTTGAAAAGAATATAGATATATATATATATATATATTTATAATTGAGGCTGTCAGCTCAGGTATTATTAAACTATACCCTTTGACCTTGTGCATGCCAAACACTGAATTGCGTAAATGAACCGACCAAGTCGTAGGTAGGACTAATGGGATGAACAATGGAGGACACTGAAGCATCTAATTATATATGAAAAGTTTAATTGGAAATATGAATCACGAAAAAACGAGGAGGTTAGGTTTGAACTTTGAATGCATTAATGCTATGTTTAGAAACATAAATTTCAAAATTTGGATTTAGATTTGGATTTCATTTGCTATATAAATTGTGAAAATGAAATTCATACATTATGTATAAATTAGTTAAGATTTAATATAATTATATATTTGAAAGGTATAAAAACATAAATTTTAAATTCATAAATAGTTATAGGTTTTTCAAATTCACCACTAAAAAAGCATCCAACAAATCCATGCATTTGAAAAATCATCATCAATGTTACATTTACATGTGTTTTAATATACAATTTACACTATTTTTGAAATTCAAATTCATCTTTTAAAATTCAAGTTGCCAAATGCAACCTAATATTATTCAATGAGAGGATATTGAAGAGGCTGGCACTGGCAGGGCTATTAATTCTTATATACGCACAAACAAATGGGATTGAAATAATTGGAAACAAGAAAAAAAGAAATGGAAATGGTTACTTTAGAGTATAAAAAAAGGGAGAAAAATGGATAAAACATTGTAGCAGCAGCCATAGAATACTGCTGGTGTGGGTGAGGGTAATTTCTCTTTTGCTGCATGGATGCATGCATGCTATGCAGAGCATTTATCTCTGCTGCCAACATGGTGAACGAACTTCACTTGGATTCAAGAGGTCTACATCTTGTTTTCTTGTTATAACAGGTTGCTTTATCTATATGAAATTAAATTATTTCTGCTATATATGTATAAAACTTGCGTAACTTCAGTACTCATCTTGTCAACAAACAGATTACAGGAAAAATAATTCTGAAAAACTAAGTTTCTTGGGGATTATCTTACAATGGTGGGATCAAATTTAATTTTACTGTTTTGTTTGAAATAATATATATATATTATTAATGTTCAATGTTTTCCTAATTGTATCTTTTCTTTTGAGTCTGTACGAATCATATGGAGATGTTAAAGGGAAAGTATACTCGGGAGCAATGACAAACTTGAAAGAACTCAATTATGCAAGAGCCAACATGCCCTCCTCAAATCCAGCTAGCTTATTCGACCGGATACTATAGTCGTCTTCAACTTTCCACATGCTGGTTTCTTCCGTCGTGAACATACTACTTCCATAATTGAGTAAGCTTAATTAACCTAGAACATTTCAGACTTCCCAAGACTATTAAAAAAAAACATTTACTAAATGATGTTATTTTTAGGCTCCACATTCCACAAAAGTGTGGTGAAGGGCTTCCTGAGGAATGCACATGACATGCTGACAGAGAATGGAGTAGTTCACATAACGCATAAAACTACTAATTATCCATTCAATAATAAGTGGGAAATAAAGAAGCTAGCAAAAGAAGTTGGATTAGGCTTGTTCAATAAAGTTCCATTTTCGATATATATATGGGACTATCCAGGATATAAGAACAAGAAGGGAGAAGGAAAAAGATGCATGCAATGACAGCTTTCTTGTTGGACAATGAACTACTTTCGAGTTTGAAAGTTTCTAAAGCCAACTTTCCAGTATAATTAGGAAAAGTAACTTAATTGAATATTAATCCAATCAATTTTAATAATTATTGACTGCATGAACGTGATCATGATTAATGGGAAGACTTGAGAATTCAAAATTTTAAAGGAAAGCAAGAGAATTCAACGCAGTTGGCTTTAGCTATGAATTTATACAAATTTCAGAAGACTTCTGCAACTCATTAGAATTCGATTATAATACTAATGCAGCTGTTAGAACATGTGAACCGAAAATAATGAGAAATTAAGAAAGGTTTTAAGGTGTGTAACAATGCCATTTTCTTTAATATTTTATTCGCTCTACCACTTAATAATTTGGTATACAAAAGAGTTACCGGCGTATAAATTTTGAAGATACAATGAAACCCAATGATTGATTGGGTTTTGCATTTATGAAATCAATCCATGTCTGAGCATTCACCGGTGTAAGAACATAACCATCAAATTTGGAATATTGAAAGAACTTGTGAGGATTTTATAGTTTTTGTTCATGTATAGGACAAATATCCAACCTTTGTTGTTTTCAATGTCTTCCAACAATCAGAGTAGTTCTATTTATAATCAAATAGATGTCTCTTTGTACAACATAATTGTCCAAAAAGATGTATGTTTGTATATGTTGGATATTAATATTTTTTGAATGGCTTGTCTGTCGGATTAGACATGCTGGTTCGGTTTCTTTCTATTGGTTTTTTGACCGAATCGATTCTTGTCATTTGGTATGTCTGTTCGAACAGACTTATGATTTTCTATAAATAACCTAGACTACTGCCTATTTTAAAAAATATATAATTTTCTCTTCTTCCTCTCGACTTTTTCAAGTTTCTTCCATGAGAGAGACCGACATCGTTTTTGGTTAGCTGTGTTGCCTTCGAGTGTGCTCTCAACTGCAACGTAATCGAGGAGGCCTAGGAGACAAATTGCAATATACTGTAAGCATCTATGAGAGATGCAATAATCGTCTTAAGATCAGAGGTGAAACCTTGACTCGATTATCTTTTTCTGTATTCGGATTAATCTGTAAGTGTTCGTATTTTCAATATTCTGTTCGTAATATGTTTATATATTTCAGTATGCAGTAATGAAATTTGTTAAATGCTTACAAGATTGCCAACAGTATAAACATAATTGTCCAAATAGATATCTATTTGGATAGTTACAAAACTTAATAAATAACCAAGAGACACGACCTTTTAATTGTTGAAGACATAACCATTCACTTATCATATGCTAGTTATTTTGAAAATGTTTCAACAGCAGCTAGCCTTAAAAGTTCTTTGTTTAGTTTATCCATTTATGATTTTTTTTTTCTTTCTGGTTTCCCCTATATTTGACAAGAAGTTTAAGGGTGAGAGAACATTCAAATCTTAGAGCTCAACCTTCTAAAATAAATGCAGCAGTCAGTTAAAGGAAAATCATAACTTCAATATGGAATATATATGTGGTCATGTATGATGCATGCACCATCATCCCATTCTCTCAAAGGAACATGAGGAACCATCAGCCTCAGCACTGATCATATTCTAATTAAAGAGAAATTAACTTAATTGCCATCTATATGATTTAAATGACGTACATCAAAAGAGTTCATCACAACTAGTCCTTTGAATATACTTTGAAAATAAAAAACAGCTCTCATTTGCAGAACTCTTCCTTTACAATATTTTTGTTCCATTGATCAACATAATAAGGCCTGCTATCTGTAAATCAATGATGAAATAATTATCTGTAAATTTCCTAATTGAAAGATACCGTAATTTATCTGCAACTAATTTCCTTGAAGGATGTCCTACTCCAACTCCAACTGTAATCATCCAGATGTCTCAACTTTTCATCTCAATAGTCTTCAATGTCATGAAATTGGATATATATATATATATATGTGTGTGTGTGTGTTGACTTCCCTTTTTCTATTTCTGTCCTTCATTTTCTTCAATAAACATTTCAAATCTGATGATATACTGGTCTAATCTGTTATAAAATTTGTTTTTTGACACCCATTTTCAGATATATATATATATATATAAAATCATGAATATTCAAATTAACGTCCACAAGTAATTAAAAGTGTTTGTATATACATAGACGAAATACAAAAATACTTTCAGAACATTAATTATTGCAAGGTATATATTAATTAATATTAATGAGAGGAAAAATATGCAAAGCCAAGATGGAGCATCAGACAACTGACCCTTGTTGGGTAGAAATGGGAACTCATCTGGTGGAGGCATGCATGACACATTCATCTCCATTGAAAGAAATCCTTCTAGGCAAACCCTAAACCCTAAAGGTGAGTCTTTGGGCAGTAGCAATTCAGTTTGCATATTCCCATTCTTACCTGATTGCAGCAAATATCATTTTAATACTGAATCCCCCCAAAATCCCAGTATCATCATCTTAAAAAAAAAAAGTTAAAATGCTTGAATTGAATCTTTTGCTATTGTAACTATACCACAATAATGCAGCAGCAGCAGCAGCCCAATTAAGGTAACAATCCACACTGAAGATGGAAATAATTTATGCTTTCCAAATTTGGTTCAAAGAAAGAAAGAATTATATATGAAACAAAACATCACCAAAGTAATACAACCTAATTGAGAGTATTCATTGGGCTAAAGATAGGGTTTAACTTTTAAGCTAATCCAGCCCACTTAACACCTGACTAAACTGGTCAGTCCAAACTGCAAATCAAGGATGATATGTATAGTTTTCTTATACATAACACTAACAGCGGATTAAGCGCTTTAGTCAACAATAGTCCCAAGACCTAGCTATAGGTCTTCCTGCCGACGTCGAACTAACTCACCAGGGATGAAGCAGTTTAGTTACCTCAAATAAAATATCAAGATGATATATATATATATATATTATAGTTGATGTTATGGAAAACAACAACCAGAGAAGATCGAACAAAAAGAAGTTCGCGAGAAATCTCAAACATCAATTTTTCACTAAATTTCATCCCGTTTTGTTAATGTAAGCAATTATCCGAAAATATCAAACTCCTACTTTATCAATTTTTTTGTTCTTGTTTGATGTTGAAAATGTTCTGTATCAGGGATCACAAACAAAATAATTGGAAGAATTACTTAGTTCAAAATGCAACGAAAGCACACCAATTTAATAGTCAGCAAGTGTAACATTGTCCAGAAAACAGGTAGAAATTGCATTTTATATGGTTAATTTCTAGAAAACCAACGCTTTCGAGCATTAAAGAAATCAACTTAACCAACCATGTGACAAACAAAGAAAATGATTCTGATAGGTGAAGACTGTTGCGTGCTTAATCTAAATAGATTAACCAAAAGTTAGAGCAGAAGAGAAGCCACTCCTAATTATCAAAACTAATTCGTCATTTGAGCTAAGAATTAATTAAGCAGACTACTCATGAGTGCCACATGTCACATTGACTATCTAACTACACCCACCCACCCTTCTTACTTTGAAGGGCAAGTGTTTTATCTAATGTAATGTCATTTTCACATACTATTGTCTTATTGTTAGGTGATAATATAAGATCCAAGAGTATGGTCTTTTCTTCTTCTTCTTCTTCTTCTTCTTCTTTTTTTATTTTAAATTTAGTGAGAAGATATTTAGGAAACCATCTAAGATTGGTAGAGAATATTATGAGTTTAATATATATATATATATATATATATATATATATATATATGGAAGAGACTAATTATGAGCTTAAGACAAGAGATTATATATAAGCAAATCTTAGCCATTAAACTTGGAGCCTTAATTTATTTACCATGAATAGTTTTATATCCAATAAATTATTTGATAGAATATTGTATATAAAGTTGTGTATTTGCAGAAAACCCATATAAATATATATTTCTGAGAGTGACATCCATATAAAAATTAAAATAACCATACTTTACTCCACCATTATATATGTAATTAAATTAAACCAAATTTAGTCATTGATTAGGCACAAATAATTTATAGTGCAGTAGTGATTAGATTGACACACAAATAAAATCCAACATTGTTGGAAAGCCCTTAGACTCTCCCTCTCCCTCTCCCTCTCCCTCTCCCTCTCCCTCTCCCCAATAAGTATCATACTATACACTCAAATAGTGTTTAGCATAATTAAGATACATAGGAGAGGAGAGGAGAGGAGAGAGCATTTAATAGCTAGTGGACTATACATGTATTTGGCGGGCAAAGTGTATGGGTGTGATCATTTTAGATGTCTTTGTTCAGATTTCTTGCAAGATTGGGATGCCTACAAGATTCTAAATCTCATGTGTGTCCCACAAATTAGATACCTTTCTTGTCTCCCCAATCAATAATGAGATGTTGTGTTACTGTTACACTACCAAACAATACATTAATTAAGAATAAACAAAGGAATCAAAGATTCCAACCCTTAATTAATTAGTGTTACTCAATGTTACAAAAATTGCCTACTTGCCTTCTCTCTTGTTTGTCCAAACCTTCTTTATAAAACTAATTAATTTTATCCAAACACTTGTATCTCTTCCCCCTAATTAAGTTTATAATTAATGTTAATGTTTTTATTCATTTATATATATATATATATATATATGAGGATTCTAATTGATATATCTCTTTCTGTTTTCATTCATACTCATAAATTTTAGCTAAAATTAACTCTGGTTATATAATCTTACTTAAACGGATGGTGACTTGATCTGAGTCTTAGAAACTCTTTGATTAATAATAAGACGAAAGTTGAAAGATAAGCATAGGAATCTTTGGTGAGCTAAAGCTAAAGGCTTTATTAGTTTACTTGTCCTTTTCTTCTTCTTTTGGGCAATGAGATGTGCATAGGCTGATGGCTTCATTAAAAGGATTACGTATTATCTCCAAACCTCCCTCAAGAAAAGCCCAAAATTAATAGATGAGTTTTTCGAAAGCCATTCTTAAGATGCAATAAAAGCTTGCTACTATGTTCTGTCCTTTTAAGAATTCAGATTACAGTTAAAAACACTAAATTAAATTAAATTCCAGCAGGTTTAGGTCTCATTAATTTCTACATGTTGGTAACATAATAAATCCATAAGTAACTCATTTACTAACATGAACGGTTTCCTTTGAAGAACCCAAAACACTTGATAAAAAATTTAATAATATTATAATTTCTTTTCTTTTTCGATAATACGATCAGTGAATTTTTAGGTTTTAAATCTAATTTCGTTCAAAAACGATCTTAAAACACAGTCTTCCACCCAATAAACTATAAGTTGTAAAAATCTATAATAGGAATTAGTTAATGACTATTAGCCTAGTAATATTCATAATTACCACCAAAAAAAAAAGTGTACTTTGGATATCTAGCATTAAAAATTACTACTACTATTAAGAAGACCCTCATTGCATATTTGCATTGCAGGTTTAGTACTTTCTCCCTTTCGGTTTATGTTTTGGACAAAATTCTGGTGCTTGGGAAATTTATTGACATAAAACAAAAAGGAAGAGTGAACAATGAACATGAAACAGAACAAACCTTGTTGAATTGGGTGCACGCAATGGCCTAGAAATGTGTGTGAAAGAGGATAAAGAATGAGTTGCAACTTTTAAACAAATTAAAGATAGTATTTACACAAAGCATTGCATTAGATTACTTACTTTGCTTCAAAGCACCAAACATTTAGTCCAACAAACATAAAAGCATCCCCCTAATGAAATGCTACTATTAAAAAATACTTTCTAAAAGCTCTATTATAGTGAGAAACAAAAACAAAAACAATATTCCAATTGACTCGACGACCCTCCAATAAATGAGTATAACCCCCTTCCTTCCACCTGATTTTCAGAGTTCAAAGTCCAACCAACATTTTACCAAATCTTCCTCTTTCTCTGCCAATACGATCTTACTTCACCGTCACTGGCGTAAAGCAACACCAACATCCTTGCGTACCTGAAACCTTTGAAACAACAAAATTAACAGCAAGCAACAACCCCTTTAAACTTTGACATAAACTGCACCAGTTCTCTCCTCTCTGTAATCTTTCCAGACAACAACACCAGTGTTTTACTTTTACATACAGAAGAGAGAACTGGGTGTTGTGTTTTTCTGTTTTTTTTGTTTAGATTTTTCTGGATTCAAGTATTTATGTGGAGAGACATATATTGTAACAGTAAACCTGGGAAAGTCAGGGGAGTATTTTTTCGAGGGTATATTTGATTGCATCCATGAGATCACTGCGGCCCTCGCTTTGTCTAGGATGAGCGAGTCTGCTTATAGAGTCGAAACCACTGCTCGTCTTGCTCAATGGAGGATAGACAATCTTGCCTCTTGCACTTACCGCAAATCCGATCCTTTCAAGATCGGCAAGTGGAATTGGTCTGATTCTTTATTTTTATTTTTTGCCTTCTTCTTTCTTTTCCATCCATGTGAAGAGTTCTGTTCAGCTTTTCGTTTCAAAGATTCAAGAGTGAAAAAACTACGATGTTTTGATCATGCATTAGTTTGGTTTCTTATCCTTGGAATTTGGATACAAGACCATGTATTGAGATAGCCCTTCAGGTTAATCCCTTATTGGGCTTAGATTTTGGTTTGTTTCTGTTTTTCTGAGTTCCTAGAATTTTTTTTTATTATGAAAAATATTGATGAATCTGAATTTTAATAAGCATGCACAAAATTTTTTTTTTTTATTCTTGCTGATCATTTAACCCTGGTTTGTGCCCCCTGACAAAATCCTGGGTTTGCAGATTGATGAAACGAAACTATTGAAAAGTTTAAAGTTTGATGTTTTGTTTGGTAGCTGAAAAAAATAGGTGTTTTTTTGTTTGTTTGTAGTATTGCAAGTTTTAATGGGTTTTGTTATGAGGACAAAGAAGTTTTTTGAACCCTGTTCTTATCTCTTGCTTTATCTGGATTGAAGGCATTTGTCGGTGGAGAAGAACAGGGTATTATATGTTAAGTTATACCCAGAAATTTCAAATCTAACAAGAGATAATCCTCCAATTGCATCCTTCATAATACGCGTTGTCTGCTCAGCAGGAGATCGAAAGGCTTTGACTCATCCAGGTAGATGCTGCTTCTGCAATCTGAAAACAGAACAATCGTCATTTATTTTGATTCACTAACTAGTTAGTATTTTGATTAAGGCTGGATTGAGCATGATTCGTAGTTTTTCATTAATTTGAGTTTTTTAATGCTTTACGTATTGATTTTGATTTCTGGTGCTGCTGTAAAGTCATGTCCCGTAAGCTAAGACAAGAATTTAAACTTTAAGGTAAAGAACATAGTTTGTATGATGAATTAATTTTTTCCAATTCTTTTGTCTGTGCTAACAGAAATAACAGACAAACAGCTGAAGAACAACGACGATTTTGTCTGGCCGATTGAGGTTCCTTTGACAGGGAAATTCATCATTGACGTTGAATTTCTTGATCTGAAGACTGCATCTCCGAACGTAAGACTCTACCATAACGAATAACTGAGTAATAGTATACTCTACTTATGATCTAAAATAATGCTGATGGAGAAAAAAGAAGATAATTATTATAAGAGTTAATAATATCATACCTAAATTAACAATTATAGTATGCTGTTGATTTACAGGGTGGGGAAGCTTGCTCCATTTGGGCTGAAGGATTCACACAAAAGCAATCAAATGCAACAGCTCTTGCATGCCTTGGTCGAATGTTAACAGAAGGCATCCACACAGACATCATTATTAATGCTTCTGATGGAAGCATTGGAGCCCATCGTGCTGTTCTTGCTGCAAGATCACCTGTTTTCCGCAGCATGTTTTCACATAACCTGCAAGAAAAAGAACTCTCAACCATAAACATATCTGACATGTCCATTGAAGCTTGTCAGGCTTTCCTAAGTTACATTTATGGAAACATCAAACACCAAGAATTTCTGACCGGCCGACTGGCACTTCTCCGGGCAGCTGATAAGTATGATATCTCGGACTTGAAAGAGGCGTGCCACGAGAGTCTCCTAGAAGATATTGATACAAAGAATGTCCTTGAGAGACTCCAAAATGCAGCTCTATATCAATTGCCAAAACTGAAGTCCAGTTGCATGAGATATCTTGTGAGATTTGGTAAGATATATGATATTCGAGATGATTTTAATGCTTTCCTGCAATGTGCAGACAGGGAGGTGATAGCTGATATATTTCATGAACTTCTAAACACCTGGAAAGGATTCTAAGGTTCCACCAATGGTAAAGAACAAAGGAAAAAAGTGTGTTTAAGTCTGTGGTACTTACTTATAGCATCAATGAAGATTGTAGTGTGCAGGATACTTGTAAAGATGATTCTTTTGTTCAGATGGAATTCATGTCTCCATGTACATATATATATATATATATATATATATATATATGTATTGGTTTCCTTTTGACATGAACATATTATCCTTGGTAAAACAGAATTTCAGGAATGCAACATGACTTGGCTGAAAATGAAATTGTTTGATTTATATTGTGATTTAGATTTTAAGAGGAGTTTCACTCAATCAGTTCTGTAATTTGGGATGAGGACAGAACTATATATGCATGTTGTCACACACAAGAAATAAAAAAGCATCACAAAAAACACTCAAAATCATATCGGTATGGATATAGGATAGGGTCAATCTGCTTTTGATTGCAAATGCTCCTAGTTGGCACTGGAGGTTGAAATTTAACCATTGGTTTTTTATTTTCTAGAGTGCTGCTTTCAAGCTTCACTCTCCACTATCTAATCAAGAACCAACTAAACTATTGTAACGGCTGATTAAACCAACTCGGTTGACTAAATTTGCCATTAATTTGAGAGCTTGAACCAAGGCAAATAAGAGACAACCTCATATTAGAAGAAAAAATAGGCTGACAAAGCATGGCATTACACATCATGACATGAGCACTTTGCAATGAATGCAGCCATGACTTTCCAGTCTCCACATTGAGAAGTCATTGACACAATAAACCCACAAACTCTTTCGTGGATTTTGGTGTAAATAGTAGTACTAATTATCACCAAGTTAATTACCTTAATTTTATTTTGGCATAAATAAACCCACATGCTGTCACCAAGTAAACAAGCCCACCATGTTGCCATAAATGACAAAGTAAAAGGAGGATGGTTTTTGAAATTTTAGCAATGGGAATAAAATATATATATATATATATATATATATATATATATATATATATATATATATAAGAATCAAATGGAAAACCTGGCCATGTGGGCCTAGTGGTGCACCTCCAAGCCTTAAGAAGCGGGTTTTCTTCCTCTCAAGTGCTGGGTTCAGCCCAGGACAGAGCAAAACATATAATGCGATCAAATCTTCATTTTGTTTCTTAAAAAGTTTGTAGCCAAGAATAAGATTATGAGCAGATGGCAGATGGATAGAGAAAATGTCTTTGACATGTGTCTTACCATTAGCTTGTCAAGTTCTCAGTGTTAACTGGTACCACTCTAGTACTAAAGTATGCCAGCAGGTTACGTAGGACTGTTTGAGGAATCACTGTCCTAAGATCGTCTCTACCTGTCGTACAACAGTACATATGTAACAGCTAGATGAAACAAACCATCCTTAATACTATAGAAGGCAATAAGGCCTAGTCCTAAACCATCAAATCCATACCAGCTTCAACAGAGAAAAGGGATTCTCTGTAAACTTAATAGAAGGATTTATAAGCTATAGCTCTCAATATAAATGTCATGTCATGTTTCTTTTTGTTAATAACAAAGTTTTTTTTTTTTTTTGGGAAAAAGATCAAGAGTTACAACAAATTTAACAGAGCTGAAAACAATGAGGTTTCAATAAAAAGAAATGCACATGTACTGATATAACAAACAAAGTACCATAAGTCAATACAAAATAGTAAATAACTGACAAACCAACTCAGAGAAGTCAATAAGAGGACTTCATATATCAAGAAATGCGTATGAAGAGCAAATCAACAGCTTAAAACTCAGCATTTATAATTGATCACATGCAAAAGAGTGCTCTGATCTTTAGAAGCAGAAAGTACAGTTTCTATTGTTAAGGATTGTAAATTTCACCTTCAACAGTAGGTGTATATCTACTCACTTGCGGTGACAATCGAATATTCTACCTATCATTACTGAGAAGTGAGAACCTCTGAAGATAGAGAGGAAGAGAGAGTGGAGCCGTGGAGGGAACAGGAATAAGTTTGAGGAACTGGGAATATGGAGGGAATATTATTAGGATCTTTTTTTTTTTTTTTTTTTTTGAGACTCTTTTATGTCGTTGATAATTAATTAATTACCAAGTGGCAACAGGCCAACCCTTGACTCAATCTGAGACTCAAAAGCCCATACTATATGAACCTCAATGTGGATGGCAGAGAGCAAAAGATTTTTCATAAGGCCCATATTTCTACATCATATTGAGTAATTCAAGTAATATTCACGATTAGAATTTTTTTTAGTTCATGCCAAATTTCATGAACTCAAGTGGGATTTGAATTGGATCACATAATGTTGCTTATTGAAAAACTCATTGGTATTCAAATAATGTTTAAAAAAGAAAAAGAAAAAGAGGTCACTTTAAAGGTTAAAACAGAAACCTTAAAACCCAAAATCTTTCAGGTATTGGACCCCAAATATCCATTTGCAAAGAAAAATAAGGACTCCCAGCAGATGAAGAAAAATGGACTTTCATTCACTAAAGCATCAAAGAGATGGAAAACGATCAACTCTATATTCAGTTGTCAGATGTTTCATTGACCTAACTGCTCTCTGCTTCACCAACAACCTTCTTTTCGTCTCCTTCCGCTGCATCTCCATTTGAGCAATGATTCTTCAAAACCGTAGAAATGTCAGCTTCAGAAGCTCCAGCAAGCTTGAAGCGCTCAACAGCAGTATCAAGATTTCCTTTCCAACCATCCATTCCTAATTTGCATTCAACTTGGGATCGTTCAAAGAGCATGTTGCCCCAGAAAAGATGTATTTGTGATCTCATCACAGCTGCTTGTTCAGCTGCTTCCTCAGCTGAAAGCTCACCTTGACTACCAGTTCCTGGGAGCTCACTTTCTGCACCACTTCCTGGTTTCTTCCTCCTCTTCAACAAATCTTCCTTCTTGCTTGAATTTGGATCTTTCAACTCATTTGCTCTCTGCTCCTCCAACTTCTCCCACATTTCAGTTGCAGCTTTCATCTTCTCCTCGGCACTGTCAAAAAGTTGAAGTGTCTCTGCAGGATCCCAGCTTGAGAGATCTATTTTCTTTGCAAGTGCAAAAGACCAATTAAGTTTGGCCATTTCAAATTGCTGCTGTCCCAGTGCCAGCAGCCCTTCATAAAAGTCCGGCTTGATTAAGAGTGCTTCGGCATACTTCTCCCTGGCCAAAGAATACTTGTCTCTAACCCAGTCATAAGCCACCTGAAGTTGTGCTGACACTACCTCCTTGCCAGCAGACTCATCTAGGGGAATACGTTTCCTTGCAGCACACATATGAACATTTCCCCAATTAAAGAAAGCCAACGCAGCCACCTCTTGGAATTTGGCAGCAGCTTTGTCAAAGAGGATTTGAGCTTCATCACTAGTAACTGTCTCCTCAAGAGCCTCTGAACAGAGCTCCATTCCAAGCTCATGCAAGTCAATATGAGCATCAGGGTCAATACCCACATGGGTGCGGAAAAGCTGAGCAAACTCAAACAGCCAATCATCCATCTCCACTTCCTTGCACTCTGGATCTTCTGAAGCCCCTACTTTTTCCTTTGAAACTTCTTTCTCTGTCTTTTCAATCTCAGTATCAACACCTTCCGACACAGTATCACCAAGAGATGAGTGAGACCCACTTTCATCTGCCTTGGCTTCCTCACTCTCCAAAGGCTTCTCCTCCTCCTCTTCTTCTGGTAATGGTGGCTCCTGCTCTGGACTCACCTCAACAATGTGCAATCTCAACATCCCAAATCCACTGGTTTTATCTGCTTCTACCTCTATTGGAATAAGAGCATCTACAGAAGACTCTGCCAACCTGAGTTCTGTCGTACAGGTAATAGTAACGAAATCTCCATCGTTATCCTTATATTTGATCAACACTGACTTGGATGAAGGAAAACGTTTGCTCACTATCTCTCTTAACACTTTGAAGCTGCAATTAACTGGCATTTGGGAAAGCCTTATGTCATGATCGTAAACAAGTTTCAAAGGCCTCCATTGAATTGTCACCTGCGGAACCTGCCCACGAATAGAAGCAGAAAACGACTGTTCTCTCTGGCCACCCTTATTCAGATTATCAGTTGCTTTCAAAGAACCACTTGAGGGCTTCAGCACGAGTCTTGGCAACTGGGCCTTGTTCTCAGGACCATTTTCAGCTGCCACATTCATTTGGAGCTTCTCCAGCTTATTACTTGGTGATACAACTGATCCTCCAGGAGGTGATGCTGCTGTCTTCTTAGGCACCGGGCGAGCAGGTAAGCAAGGCCCAAGGCCGGCAATTGGGGCACCACGAACAGCAGAAGCCCCAAGTGCAGCTGGGGAGGGCCGTCTCTGGAGGTCTTGTTGAGCCTCCTGGCGAGGACCCAATGCAGTCCTTAATCTCCTTGCAATCTCCAAAGCATCCTTGTGATTGGGGTCAGCCCCCAACAAAAGCTGCACATCCTGCATCGCCATTTCAAACTTTCTGATAGCCTCAAAAGCCCGAGCCCTCCTAAGAAGAGCTCGGACAAAGCGAGGCTGAACCTGAAGCGCCAAAGTACACTCAGCAATGACAGTGTCATAATCAATGGGTTTCATTTGCATCAAACAAGCAGCTCTATTGCTGTGAAAGACGGCTCGGTCAGGGTGGGTTTTGGGGATAAGCCTAAGAGCATCATCATAGTGTTGAAGGGCAGCTACATAATCCTTATTCTGAAACTTGTTATTGCCTTCTTCTTTGAGCTCATGGGCTCTCTTCAAAAATATAGAAGAGTCTAAATCAACACCACCATTAGCATGTGCAGTTGTATTAGGGGAATTATTATTATCAACGGAAACCTGGTTTGAACCACCCTTCTTTTTTCTACCTCCTGATTTCCCCATCTAATGAAAAAGACTGAAGAATTGTATTCTTATTCTTATACAATACAAAGTAGAAATCTTTGAAACTATAACTTGAGTTTACAGCTAATGAGAACCTTGAGTTATGAGATAGAAACAGAGAGAGAGAGAGAGAGAGAGAGACGATACTTACAGAAAATACTTAATAAAGCTGAGAGCTTTGTTGCTTGTTGCTTTGGATAATTGAATGGGAGAAGTGGGATTTGCTTGCTTTAAGTGCCAGAGAGTGGAGGAAAGGAAAGGCTTTGATTGAGATTAAGAGAAGGAGAAAAGAAATGCAAAAATGGGGGGTTTGGGATGTTGAAACCCTAGAGCTAGAGCTAGAGGTAGAAGATACTCCTCCTAGACCTAGTCAGTCCTACTAGGATCACTTCTTTCCTAGCCGTTTGATTAGTCTACTCTTTGTATTGTCAACCTTCTAAATGGACCTGCATACCTAGAGCCCATTTAAAGCCTGTTGGGCCAATACCCATGCCCCCCTAACTCTACTAATTTCTCATTTAAACCAAAGGAAATGATTAATGCTGAGTTTATTTATTTTGATAAATTATTATTATTCTAAAGTTTAAAGGCAAACAAACAATTGACTGCTTTTGCTTTTTAAAGGGTTTTGAAGAAGATGGTTCAGTGCTACTCCAAACTCTATTTAATAATTTTGATTTTCACAATGTATAATTTTCTTATCATTTTATACTATACTATACTAAATAAAATTGCTTTCACTAACAAATTCCCATTTCCATAATTGGTTGGATTTCATCTCTCTCTAAACTACTTGTCACATAGAATCCTTATTATTAACTTGATTCACCATGCTAGTGCTAATTTCTTATACTACTTCATCTCCTTATATGAATTTATTATTAATAAATGATGATGATGATGATAATAATAATGGTCTAATTATCATAGCTAACTTTAATTATTATTATTATTATTATTATAATTACTATTTTTATAGTAGTAGTAGTTGTACTTACCTAGCCTACATGTAATTCTACCTATACATTATCACTTCTTTTACCAATATATCAAATCTAAAACTCTCACTATTTAAAAATATTTTCAGCCAATAAAATAATGTACTCACAAATTTTATCCTTTTTTGGTATAAAAAAAAAAATTCAGCAAATATTCGGTGCATTTCCCAAATTTTATAAATGACTAAAGATACAATTAAAAGAGAAAGAAGTGAAATAATAAATAGTGTGTTTTAATTAGTTATTCCTAATTAATTTGATTGTTTTCTTTTCTTGCAAATTATTTTCCTTATATATATATATATATATCTATATATATATATATATATATCTTTTAATAATAAAATCTCCTTAAATCTCTCCTGATCAAAACTCCCCTAATTCATTTCTACTACTTAAATTCCAATCAAGTTAGTAATTATCTTTCATTTACTAGCATTCCTAAAGGATTTTGTATTTACTTTCCACACTACTTTCAACTTTCAAAGGCTTTTCATGGAATTTTTATATACCCAAAAAAAAAATCTCATTTTCATTAAAGAGAGTCTAGGATCTATTTAGTAGTATGCTCAATTACCCAATTGAGGCTACTGACTAATTTGGATTTTCATTAAAATACAGAAAATGGTTTCCAACTAAATCTTTTTCATTAAAAATAAATAAAAAAAATCCTTGCTCTTAAATCAAATAAAAATGTAATCTCAATGAATAATTTTAAAATTCTTGCTCTTAAATCAATCCAAATTCCAATCCCTAAAAAGTTGGTTGCAAAGTGGGAGATTTCCATTGCTATCCGTTATCAAAGGGAAGAAGCAAATTTTTTTCCAAAAACAAGCAAAAACAGAGTTTAAAAACAGGGGAAAGCAGAGTCCCTTTTACACTTCTCTTCACAAAGAGAGTTTAGTTTAGCAGAGGAAGAGGAGAGATATTTTTCTAAAGCAAAGCAATGAGGCTTTCAATTCTTTCTTATTTTCTTTTACCAGTCTTTCTTTTCTCTCTTTTGCAGATTCCCACTTTTGCTATCAAAAAGGCATGCATCTTCCATTATTAGTTTAGTTTTCACTTAAAAATGCCATTGAAAATTTTAGTATGATTGCTCAAGTTTCATTGATTCTTACTACCAAGATTAATTCTGGGTTTATCTTAAAACTTCTGAGAAATTATATATCTTTTCCTTTTTTGTTGAAATGTACATTTTTGTTTGATTGAAATCTCTTTCTCTTCCTTGCTGCAGTCTTATATAGTGTACTTAGGAGGACATACTCATGGTCTAAAGCCCACATCGGTTGACCTTAATCATGCGACAAATTCTCATTATGAATTGCTGGCTTCATTGGTGGGAAGGTATAGAATCTGATGCTAACATGAAAAGATTCTCTGTTTTTCCATTTAAATGAAGAATAAACTGCAATTGAATGCTTTTTTTTTTTTTTCAATATATTTATGCAGCTCTGAAATAGCTAAGGAGAAAATATTTTACTCATATACTCGAAACATCAATGGTTTTGCTGCTATCCTGGATGAGGAAGAAGCAGCAGAGATTGCTAGTAAGAAGTTCAATTTCATGTAGTATATTTCTTAGTTCTCACTTCTTGCAGTCTTTTTTTCTGGCTCTGTTTTCGTTTGTTCTGGTCCTTCTAATCTCTGAATGATTGTTCTTGATCAATGCAGAGCATCCGAATGTTGTGTCGGTTTTCTTGAACAAAGGAAGAAAACTGCATACGACACGATCATGGGATTTCCTCAGATTAGAGAGGGATGGAGTTGTCCCTTCTGCCTCTCTTTGGAAGAAGTCAAGGTTTGGTGAAGATACAATTATTGGAAACCTTGACACAGGTATCTGTCTTTCAGTTTTTGCAAGAATTTTTGTTAATTTTTAAACAGTTTTCTCTACTTGGAAATTGAATGACCCCTTATCATTTTTTTTGTATGGGATTTGATTTGATGTGTACACGTTTAAACACAACTCATTTCATCAAAATGACACTTGAAGTTGACTATGATATTCTGCTTGTTTGTGTATTATTGTTTTGACTTAATCATTAGTAAAGAATTTTCTATATTCTATATAAACAAATATACGATTTTTCAATGATTTTAATTTCCTGAAGTCATGGTTATTTTAATGTTAAAAATAAAATAGATTGATCAAAAACAGCTTTTGCAAAATCTCTCTGCTTGAAAGACCAGCTTTTGTTAATCTGCAGAAATGTAATTATATGTTGAACATATATCAATCTGACAGTGGTAGGTAGGGTGAGGGTCAATAGCAAATAATTTTGACTATACATTCATGCTTTTGGCTCCTTTTTTCGCTTTTGATATTAATATGTGGTGCCACTGTTTGCTTGTCAATTTCTATCGTGTTTTGACATATTTTGGTGTAATGTAATGGCTTTTTTGTTTGTTTGTTTTTGTGATGGGATTTGTGGTATAGGTGTTTGGCCGGAATCGAAGAGCTTTAGCGATGAAGGGATGGGACCAATCCCATCAAGGTGGCGAGGATCCTGTCAGCATGACACAGATGATGGAGTTCGTTGCAACAGGTTCATTCCTTGCTGCCAATTTTCTTCATCAAAATAACTTATATGATTAATCATTAATGGTAG
The DNA here is from genome assembly GCA_030761205.1 of Fremontodendron californicum. NCBI lineage: Eukaryota > Viridiplantae > Streptophyta > Magnoliopsida > Malvales > Malvaceae > Fremontodendron > Fremontodendron californicum. The sequence continues at coordinate 21,806,051 of JAULJL010000033.1, forward strand.
TCTACTTGGCTTTTGTTGAAAGAATCTTTTTTTTTTTTTTCTTGGAAAAACTTACCTTTTGCACTGTACTACGGAGTTGATATTCTGTAAAAAGCTGCCAAATCATTTTTACTTCAAAATGCTTGTGTTGGACAAATGAGCTGTCTCCTTGCCAAATTAGGAAACTAAGTTTTGACTGGAATCAGTTTCTAAAACAATAGTCCTACTCCTATCCTATCCTATGCATAACATAAATTTCTTCTCTTCTCTTCTCTTCTCTTCTGTATAATGTATTTTCATCAATACCACTTTCATATATGCAATAGCAGCAACCTCAATTATGAGGTAAAGTTTGAAAGAAAAAGGGCCCCCATTCCTTTAAAAGTTTTTCTTAAGTTGTGTAACTGACCCTCCTTTTTAGGATATGGACTATGGAGTGATACTGGAATTCATATGTGAATCTCACATTCTTGGAATTTCTGAAAAATAAATAAATAAAAGAAAATACACAAAATTTGCCTCCAAATTCTTTTGACCATCATTGCAGTGCACATGACATGACATGAGGCTTATTTTTTATTTTTGGTTCTTGATTATATCTTAATTGTCCGTCTCTAAAGGATAAAATCATGTTAAATGCTTGTTTAATGTTTCAGAAGATTCCTTTGGACATGATGTCTCTTCATTTTATTTGTGTTGACAATTAAGTCAATAAGCTTATAATTTGTTATCTTAGATCTGGGTGCATTAACTCCAGCAGCTTGAATTCTTTCTTCTCCACCATCCACTAATAGTTAATTACTAGCTAGGATCAGACACCAGGTACTTGAAAATCACATATTTTCTTAGAATAGAATACAGTACAATACAATATAAGTAATCTCTGCTATATATCTTCTGCATCAATGATGTGCATTGATTATATGTTTGTAAAAACTAAAAACATTGCTTCCTAAAGGGTTTAAAACAAGTTAGACCATTTATCATGTACATCATTTTTTTCTTCAGCTCTCTCTTGGGCTTGGCTCTGCGAATTTAATTACAAGTGAAGTTATGGCATTTTTATTTTTATTTTTACTACAAGAGAAGAACACAGACTCAAATCTAGGATCATCCCAGCTGCCTAAATCTCACCATCCTTGTTAAATAAAGTTGAGGTGATAACAAATTAAGTGATAAAAGTTTTTTTAATCATTGATTGTTGTAGGGATGAAGTGATGGCCAAAATTTTCCTTTTTCTATAATAAATTGATAAAAAGTAACAATAAGGAAAAGAAAAAGGCATTCCCTTAAATATTGAGAACAGAAAGATTATTAAAAAAGAAAAGGCAAAAGGGAATAAGGACATTTCTTTTTTACTATGGTTTTCTAATATCCATTTGAAGCAGCAGTCCCCCTTTATTTTCCTACTGATTCTCTCCACCATCCTTCTTGATGTTGACCACAGAAAGCAAAAGGTGAAGTGTCTACTGTGCCACCCTTTAACCTCTTATTTATGCAAAACAAGGTTTTCTCTATTTAGAAGTTAAACATTATCTTAGTTAACTTCCGCGGCTGCTGGGGTATAGTATTGTTGGTGTAGAGAGAGTAAAGCAATTTCTAACATTACCTCGTCTGAGTGTCATCATCATCAATGGAGCTGAGAACTTCACTATGTGAAGTAGTTGATATCAGTAGAGCTACAACTGGTAAACAGCATCCAAGTACTGCAGTGAAGTTGATGTTATTTATTGTTCATTTATGATTAGGGAAGGCTTTGCTAAACAGCATTTAACATGTTCTCTAGCGCTAGCTATGTATTATGCCCTTATGGCAGAAAAAGTGCATGGTTAGCTGTTCTTCTCAGTGCAATTCTTATGCTAAATGCAGAAAGCTGATCGGAGCTAAGTACTTTAACAAAGGTTATGCAGCTTTCCTTGGGGGTAAACTCAATGACACCTTCAAGACTGCAAGAGACCACGAGGGCCATGGTTCTCATACCCTATCAACAGCTGGTGGCAACTTTGTTCCTGGAGCTAGTGTATTTGGTTATGGTAATGGGACTGCAAAAGGAGGATCACCAAAAGCCCGTGTGGCAGCTTACAAAATATGCTGGCCCCCCATCAATGGCAACCAGTGTTTTGATGCAGACATCATGGCTGCCTTTGATGCTGCGATAAGCGATGGTGTTGACGTGCTTTCTGTGTCAGTGGGTGGTGAACCATCTGAATATTTTGAAGATGGGCTTTCAATTGGATCCTTCCATGCTGTCAAGAATGGCATTTCTGTGGTTTTATCTGCCGGCAACTCCGGACCAACTCCAGGAACTGTATCAAATTTGTCACCCTGGATGTTTACCATTGCTGCTAGCACACTTGACAGGGAGTTCACAAGTTATGTTGAACTTGGCAACAAGAAGCACCTCAAGGTATTCATTTTCGATTAGACTTAATTAAGACCATATATTTAAGAATTTAACACGTTGATCACCAAATAAACCTACCTCTGCATGATTTATAATATGTTCTTATTGTATCTGCTGCCTGCCAGGGAGCAAGCCTGGCTTCTGCAACCTTGCCATCTACTATTTCCTATCCTTTGATCAGTGCTGAAAAGGCTAAAGCACCCAACGCATCAGCTGCAGACGCGTAAGCTTCACACTCATAATAACTCTACTACCTCATTAAAATATTACTAGATAAGTTGCGTTGGTTTCACTTGTAGACTAGTAGTGTATATCTATGATTTTTAACAAAAGAATATATACTGATTGCTTGTGCTTTTGTGCAGTATCCTCTGTCAGCCTGGAACACTTGATCCCAACAAGGCTAAGGGGAAGATTTTAGTCTGTCTTCGAGGAATCAACGCAAGAACAGACAAGGGAAAGCAGGCTCTTCTTGCAGGCGCGGTAGGAATGATTCTTGCAAATGATGAGATTAGTGGAAATGAAGTTATAGCAGATCCTCACTTGCTCCCAGCTACACACATAAATTTCACTGATGGTGCAACTGTTTTTGCATACATAAACTCAACCAAGTAACTCTCTTACTCTCTACTTGGAAGTTATTATTGCTTCTTCTCCATAACATTTTTTTAATGCTTCACTAGCAATTCATTCGTTCTGTTTATGAACATATATATACCAGAAACCCCACAGCATATATTACTCCCGTGAAGACAGAATTGGGTACAAAGCCTGCTCCATTTATGGCTTCTTTCTCTTCTAGGGGACCCAATTTGATTGATCCATCCATCCTCAAGGTGGTTAATTTGCAATGACATTAACTCATCAATTCAACCCTTTGGTTTTGCAATTGCAAGTATGTCTTAATTTTATTTTTCTAATATCGGCTTCAGCCTGATATAACTGCACCAGGAGTGAGCATCATTGCTGCCTTCACCGAATCGGTTGGGCCAACTATGGATAAATCTGACAAGCGTAGGATTCCTTTCACCTCACAGTCTGGAACTTCCATGTCATGTCCACATGTCTCTGGTATCGTTGGCCTTCTCAAGAGCCTACACCCCGATTGGAGCCCCGCAGCTATAAAATCAGCAATCATGACCAGCGGTTCAAGCTTTTTTTTCTTGTTTCAAGTTATAATTCAATCATTTGTTGTAATTCTTCCTAACTAACTTTTCAACTCAAATCTCCTCCTGATTTGCAGCAAGAACAAGAGATAACAGTGCAAACCCAATGCTTGATTCAAGCAACAAGAAGGCAACTCCATTTGCTTATGGTGCAGGACATGTGAGACCAAACCGTGCAATGGATCCTGGTCTTGTTTATGACTTAACGGTTGATGATTACTTGAACTTGTTGTGTGGGCGAGGCTACAATCAAAGTATGATAAGACTATTCTCAGACGAGCCATACACTTGTGCAGAGTCATTCAGTGTAGCAGACTTCAACTACCCTTCCATTTCAGTTCCTCAGCTCAGTGCCAGTGGCTCAACAATGGTTACCAGAAAGGTGAAGAATGTGGGTTCACCGGGAACATATAAAGCCCGTGTTAGATCCCCGGCTGGAGTTACAGTTTCAGTTAATCCTTCAACATTAAGATTTGAGAAGAGTGGTGAAGAGAAGAAATTTCAAGTGACATTTAAGTCAAAGAGTAATGTTAATGTAGAGGCTGCAGCAGGAGCAGGGTATGTATTTGGGCAGTTGATTTGGTCCGATGGTCGTCACTATGTTAGGAGCCCTCTTGTGGTGAAGCTCAAGTAGAATTTCTTCGTTTTGGGGTTTATTAGTTGAAGTTATCATTATTCCTCGTTCCATTCTTTGGGAAAATTTAAACAAGACAAATGCAAATTTTAATCTCTTTTCTAGTAGCAAATAAGAAATTATATACAAGGATTTTTCCTATTTTTGCTTGAGCTTTTCTTTTTCTTCTTAATCTATTAAATCAATTTTTTAACTAAAATAAAAATAAAAAATCAAATAAAAATTAATTTAATCCTATTAATAACAAACAATCTAATATAAAAACTTAGATGATAAAAATGTGTAACAATCATAAATTAATCATTTATATTTTACAATCGAATTTGAATATTCGACAATATTCATTTAAATAAAACGGATCCGTCATGAATAGTAAATCTCTTATCTAAATTCAAAAATTATCCAATAAAAGAATATTCAAATCCAAAAAAATCGAAATCGAATAATGTAAGATATCATATTTTTTACAATCTACTGTCATCCTTAGGTGGAGATGACAGCGGATCAAATATTTATAATTTTAGAAATATTTGAATTCAAATCCGCTTAATTTACATGATATTTGAATCTATTTATTATTCGTTTAGTATCCGAATTTGCATCTGATTTAGATAACAATATCCGTCGGATATCCGAATCCACTAAATATTTAAATTCATTAAATCATTTTTTAAAAGATAAAAATATAAAATTAAATATGTAAAAATATATCGAATTCAGATATCGGACTTTGTTATTTGTATAAGTAAAGCAGATTAGGATAACGAATTCGGATATTCGATATTATTCGAATCAAAACTAAAGAGGTTTTTAATATCAGATATAAAAGACTTCCGTTATAGATAATAAATATAATATTCGAATCCAAAAATTATTCGAGTATGCAAAAATCGAATAAAAAAAATATTGGATATCCGATTTTTTTTTTAATCTATTGCCATCCCTATGATATTGTATACTGGCTACTGAGGAGTTTTATCTATTTTGATTATATGGGCCTAGGAAAGTTAGAATTACCGCATATTATTTCAATCAGGGTCAGGGTCTCAGGGGTTACCTTACATCCTTAGCCTGGGCCTTAACCGATTTCCAGCGGAAGGGTGTTTATTTAGGTTATAAAGGTGTCGACGCCTCCCTTTTTCTTCCTCTCTCCTTTGTTGCCGCTACTTCTCGGCAACTGTGATTCCAGGCTCCAGCCAGGGTCGATTGTGGCTTCTTTCCTTAACAAAAGAAACTACTTTTCAGTGTACCCAACTGCCCTTATTCTCTTCTAAAGGAAGACGTTAGCCTTTGAAATCCAGTCCAGCTGCCACCCATCTCTTCTAACTACTTTTCCAGGTCTGTTCAACCTTTTATTTCTTCTATCTCTCCTTTTTCAAGTCGAATGATTTCAGATTCATGTATATATAATTATGATTCGAAAAAAATGTTTTTTTTTTTTTTTTTTTTCTATACAAATTCTGTTGTTTTGGGTACTAGAGCTGTGATGGTTATGTCTAGTTCATGCTTGAATTTCGTTGGTTTTTTTTTATTTATTATTATTATTATTATTTTTCACTTGTGTCGGTATAATAAGATTTGCTTCTACATTTTTTAAAGATGTAAAACTAAATCCAAGTAACAAAATTTGATGCCATTAACATTATTCTTGTAGATGTAATAGTGTTTTCATTTCTAGTATAATATATGTTGGTGGTATGTTTTTATCATTTGATGCTGCAATTCTTTTTTCTTTTGTTTTTTGTTGTCCCATGAATAACTCCACTTTGAACTTCAATCATGACTTGAAACTTGTTGTAACTTACTTTCATTCAGACTCCAACTAGCTTTATTGAAATAGCAGAAAGATGACCATGGAGATTGAAACGGTGCCTTCTGAACCCAATTCATTGCCCCCAAAGCCAAAATTTGAGGCTCTGAAGGCTCATGAGATGACAGACGGTCGAGTCCAGTTTAGAAAGGTCTCAGTTCCACCTCATAGGTATTCACCTCTCAAGAAATACTGGATGGATATCTATACTCCAATTTATGAACAGATGCAGATTGACATCCGTATGAATCTCAAAGCTCGGAAGGTTGAACTGAAAACTAGGGCAGACACACCTGACATTAGTAACCTACAGAAGTGTGCAGACTTTGTCCAGGCTTTCATGTTGGGCTTTGATGTTGCGGATGCCATTGCTCTTCTGAGGTTGGATGAGCTATATGTGGAGTCCTTTGAAATCAAGGATGTCAAGACACTTAGAGGAGAGCACTTGTCTCGTGCCATAGGAAGGCTGTCTGGGAAAGGTGGTAAAACAAAGTTTGCTATTGAGAATGCTACAAAGACTAGGATTGTCATAGCTGACACCAAGATTCATATGCTGGGATCTTTTGCCAACATCAAGATTGCAAGGGATTCTCTTTGCAGCCTCATTCTAGGTTCCCCCGCTGGGAAGGTTTACTCAAAACTTAGACAAGTTACTGCCAGATTGGCTGAAAGGTTTTGATTGTTTTTATTTGAGATTTTGTTCTCTTCAGTTATGGATTGTTATGGATCATCCACAGTGAACCCTTGAAAAAACAAAACAAAACAAAAATGCAAGACAAGATCATCAAACAGGATAGAGTATTCTTGAAAGAAAAAAAATCGAAAAAAGTAGAGTAATAAATAATTAAAATAATAATAGTATACCATTAATTATTGATTTTGATAACCGTGTAAAAAAATACATTACAGTTAATGAAAACCATTTTTTTGAATATAAAATCTGTTTTGAGAGAACGTGCCATTTTTTTAGTAACCATGTAGAAAAACTCATTAATCTGTTTTTGTAGAATATATTGAGTTTTGCAAACTCAGTTAAATAGCACGATTTGCAAACTCAATTAAATTTAATAGAATCCACCGAGTTGGAGTGACACCAAGATTCAGTCATTCTCTTTAAATATATTAAAATTTTTTGACACTCAATGAAAAGTAGACAGTTTTTATAATTAAGTAGTTTTTATAGAGGAAATTGGGTAATTTTTGTGGAGAAAAAAATGAGTGAGTAATTGTGTGAGAGAGTGATGGATTTTTAATTACGGGAGTGATTATGTGAGTCTATGTTTTTAAAAAAAAATAAAATTTAAATTACTTTTTTAATTCAAGTTCATTTGTTTTTAAATTTTTTAATTTGATTTTTGGGATATTTCTTCTGCTGAGTTGATGTCTTTTAACTCGTGACATCAACTTAAGAATTTATTTTAAGAATATGATAGATTATAAATTATAGATATCAATTTTTTCAGAAAAATAAATTCATTTTGTAAAGATCATTTTTCAAAAATTATTTTTGGAGAAACAAAACGAACCGTTAGATGGTATCACTAGAAACTAGTCATGTATATGGGTTTGGAAACCAACACTAATAATTACTGCTGAAATAACAAAAAACAGTTATTTTCAGTGGACTAAAATATCAGGAACTTATATTTGCAGTTAAAACAAAAAGAAAATGTGAAAATTTCAATTGAGGAAATCGGAGTTGTTGTTCCAGGTTACTTTTGAATGGCAACACTTGGTGAGTTGTGTATAAACAGTTCAAATGAAATGGATAAAAAGAAGAGAATTTATCAATGTGTAAAAGTCTTGTCATTGAATAACTGAAATGAAAATTGCAAGTCTCAGCCTCCAAAGAGAATCCCAGCAGCCTGCTCTTCATTGCCATCACATAATTTAAGAGCTTGTATCACCATTTCTCTTGCAAAACCCAGCTCGACAAGCTTTGCAACTTTGGCTTCAAAATCAGGTCTCTGCAGAAAAATAATAATGAATTCTCAAATTCTACTTACAGTAGTGATCAACTTGAAGATGTATAGGAACATAACCAACTTCCTCAGGTTATCAAATATAGCCTAGCTTAGAGAAGTATTCTGGAAAGAAGCTAGCAAGTAGTTAAAGAATTGTTCAGAGGAGAAGTACCAGTGCCAAATCACCACCTGGGAGCAAAGAAGAAGAAGAAATTCAGAATCAGAATAAGAATCACTTACTGATGGCTTTCATAACAACTCTTTGAAGCGATAAAAGCTTGCTTAAGGGGAAAAAAACAAACCAGTTACTCAAAAAATATACTTGTATTTAGATGAATTTCTGGAACATCTAACACAAGAAGCATGCCAATTACTAACCAGAAGAAGATTGACCTCCAGATTGCACATTACCATTCTTCTCTGTTGTTCCAGTTGTTACCTGTTGTAGATCACAAAACATCAGTCCAAAAATGCATCTCCACTAGTCGCAAACAATGAAAAACTTGGAACCACAGCCATATTCCCCACAACTATGGGAATTTGTGGAAGCCACGTAATTATTTTGCGAGACATAATTTCAAGGTAGCAGAGACTCAGAAAACACATAAAAATTTGCAGACTGGGTTAGCTCGGTAGTTGTAGAAATGCAACTTATTTCAGCAAACTATACAAATACAGCAATCCATTTTGAGGGGAACACATGCCCTGCAGCTGATAAGGTGAAAGTGAAACAACTAATTGATTTATAGTACTGGTGTTTGTACACAATAGTCTATAGAACGGAATATATATGTATATACATATATACATATATAGATATAGATATATATTGTCATTTATTAGAAACCATGCACAATTGAATCAAGTTAAGCTCTGTCGTAGCAGATAGATAAAAGACTTACAGCAGCTCCTGAGCTGGATGCTTGCTTCGAATACCTTTCTTCATCAAGGAAGTGAGAAGGGATGTCCTTTTCTGAGAAGAGTAAATACTTGGTTAACTTCCATTATAAGAAAAGAAATTCAGTAGCACAAAGTCAGGAAAAAGATAGACATCAATGACCAAAAGGTAATTGGTAACTCTGGAACACTTGCATAATATACTGATTAAAGTCACCAACCTTGCAAAAATGGTACAGAAACTTCTCCTCCTCCAACTCTAAGAACATTCTCCTTCAAATCAATTATACACTGGACAAATTGCCCAAGTCAGGGTTATGCAAACTTAAGGAACATAAAAACTAAAATGGATGGATATGTAAGGATATTAACTAGACATAAAGCTACCTGGTGTTTACGAAGCATATCCAATCCAAAGAGAAACTCCATATTGGGAGCGTCCAGAACCAAGAAGGAGCAAGGATAAAATATATTTCCAATCTACGATAACATGATACAAACCAAGAAGTTAGATGCAGCATTAAGCATAACAAATAAGTGTATGTTCATATTATCAATTATAAGTATGTTACGTAGGTGACAGTTATAGGCTAATAAACAAGACATAGGATAAGGACTATTTATCAGACAAATTTCATAAAAAAAAAAAGCAACCAAAAAGGAAAAAGAAAATTACACATAATGTTATACTAGAAAACCAGTATGCATCCTACCTTGATTGGAGCAACATGTATTCGTCCCAGTATCTCCGATTGGCCAACCCCATGAGCAATACCTTTATATCTTTGATCTAAAAGCCTCAACAATCTGGAGGGTCAACACCAACAGAGCAAGATAAACGCCTTTAAAGTCTTATGAAGAGACAAATATAATTGCATGACTAATTAAAGAACGGAAAGGAAACATTCAGTCAACATCTTCGCCCATTTTCAAGAAGCCAGAGAATAATGCCAATTTACAACCCCCCCACACTTTTCTCCCACATAAGAAATGAGGGAGAGGAATATTTCAAGGATTAATTCAATTGTGCTACGATGACTTATATAGCAAAGGGATTTTCTAGATATGCAAAAAAGAAAAATGTTTTAGCACATACCCACATCGCTCAGCACAGCTTTTTGAAATTATTGTTGACTGTGCACCACTATCAACAAATGCCTGAAAAAAAATGATAAAAGTAACAAATTTAATAAACTTCTCAGAGTCCAATATTCAACATCAAGGTATACGTAATAGAATAATATTATGATAATGCAGAATCTCTACTAAAACATTATAATAAACAACTGCAACATAGTTTCTTCAAAGGTGCAAAAGAAAGGAAAGGATAGTGCCATGATGTACATTGTTCTGAGAAGTTAAAGAGAATGTAATGCAAAGGCTATGAATTATGATAGAACCTATAGGCTACAGTCAGATAATGATGACCCTTGTGCAAAATATACACAGGACCAGCCATCGGCTTTACCTTTAATGGGACACCATTTACCTCCATGTCCACGTACAACATAACCTGATTAGTATGACAATAAATATTAAATTCTTAAGGGGAAGAAAGTAATAAAAATATAATAGCTACACTTCACAAGGGAAACAAGCCTACATACCACCCTTGCAAAACCTTCAGGATTATGTTCCAAGGCAGCAGCCCAGTTCTCATCAATACCTTTCTGCATCACAATATTGTAAAAGGTCAAATAGCCCAAAGATAATATTGATCAGAAAAATGAGTGACAAGTTTGGAGATACAACCACCTTTGTCAAACCAAAAATTAACATATGACACATTTCAAATGCAAATAGGTTCCAATTAAGTTAGATTAGTAGAATGTTGCAGAAAAATAACCTGCCGAATGGCAGCTTCAATTTTCTTTTGTGCTTCAACATCAAAAGGATCAGCCTGAAGAAGAGCCTATAGAGCAAAATCGAATAAATGCGTATTAATCACAGAGATGATCAGGAAATATAATTTTATCATAAGTATGATTATGCTCTTTTAGAATTTAACAATTTCTCGATAATTCTATCAAATCGTGATATAATAAAGCAAAACACAAAAAAGTAGTGTGGTACATTTGACCACTGATACACAACCAACTATAGGTACAGACTACTAGGAGAAGCTACTCACAAGCTCCTCCTCCTCTCGTCGTCGAAATTCAGATCTTTGCTGATGACGTGCTCGCAGAAGATCCTGCAGTTTGTTGAGATCATTCCCAACAACTGCTTGTGCAAGTTCAGGATCAGTCTGAAATAGTTGTCCAGTTAGATTAGAATCACATCGAACATGTTGCTGGAAAGCTCCAGGGTTCACAGCAGATCCATCAGGATTGAAGCTCAAATCATTGGCAGATGTACTGCAATGATTCGTATTTTTATCAATTAACAAAAAAAGAAAAGAAAAAGAGAGGGTTTCTTTTCAGGAAACAAAAATACAGGAAAAACAGCCACGTTAAAATCTCATAATAAGCATCCAGGGAGGTCAGTGACATTTCAAAAGATCAGAATAAAAAGAAGCAATTCAATAACCAATGCATTTACCTAGAAGCAGTACCGGAGACCATCATAACTAAATCATCATCCTTAACACCCAATGCATTCAATTTCTCAAAGTTCTTCATTTCCCTCCCATTATAGAGCAGTTGCTGCTGCTGTAGTGGCACATTAGTCTGCTCATAAACCCAAACAAGCTCTAACCAATCAGCACAAGCTTCGCTCCACAGTCAACTCTCAAAACTCCAAAATTTATAAAGAAAATTCTTTTTTGGGAAAGAACAGGAAAAAATTGAATCTTTTATCAACTAACATAAGCTAATGAATCTCAATAATTAGCTTTCAGAAACCCTAAAGCGTCGGAAGAAAACCAAAGAAAGGAAAACAAAACGCTCCCAGTTAATCCCAAAAGGATTAGCTTATTTAAAAACGAAGCATATATAAGGAAAGGGTACTTATTATCTCTTACCTCCACTTCCAGCAAAGCTTTCAAATTTTCAACCTATTAGAAACAAGGGAAAAAAATCAGCAAAGAAATAGAAATTTAGAAAAAAAGTATAAAGAAGGGAGAAAAGGGAACTTAACATTTTCTTGAGGATCAACATCTAAGCTAAGGATCTGTTCATCTGCCGTCATTACAGTAATTCTCATCCTGGCCTTGGCTTTGGATTGTGTTTTCTCTTGTTGCCGGTTGGGTTTAATTTAATGTAAGTAGTAGTGGTGGTAATATAAAGGGAAAAAGAGGACTTTACAGTTTACCTCGTTTCGTTTTAACTTGGACTGATATTAGTAATGTTGTTTGTTTCTTAATCTTATCAAAGAGTTACTGTTCTGTTTTTTAGTTTGGGGGGAAGAAGAGAAACAGGTGCACATGATTGCCTACACTGCGGAGTAGATTTCAGTTAAGAGCATGGCATTTTTGTGATTGCTGGTCTTTGACTTTGTTCAGTAATACTGAGAGTACTATTTTCTTGGCTTGGGTTTGACTGTGAGGTAGGATTAGGAATGGGGTAGCTTCTTTTTTACTATTTTAATTTTTAAACTCAAGTTCTAACCTTTCCACAATGTTTGGATTTTGTTGTTGTAGGTGCTTTTGGTTGCTCTTTAAGGTTGTGTTGTGTTTGGTAACTTTATTTAAAAATGATATTTGGACTTTAAATTTAAATTTAATATAAATTATATGATAAAATACATGTACATAATATTTTCATAATTATTTTAAATTTATAATTATGTGTATTTCATTTTCACAAATTTATATAATAAAATCCATGGTCTCAGATTCATCTTTCCAAATATAATAATAATCACCATCATCTCATATTTTGGTTCAAAAAAGTTATTAAATACAGTTGAAAAATTCATATAATTGTAATATTTAATATGGTAATGGGATATTCAATTGAGGGAGGCCCTATCTATAACTCCTTTCAGAATATTGTTGGGCGTGGGTCCCTTCCATGTGGAGGAAAGACTACTTTGCCCTTTGTCCTTTTTTAATTGAGGGAGCTGTTGTATTTTGGCTAAGAGAGAGTCAGAAGCAAAATAAGAAAAAGAAAGAGAGTGGCGGCAGAGAAGAGAAGAAAGAGTGAGCTTTCACAGTTTTGATCAAGTCGTCGATTGGAGGTTCATCCGTGGTCCGATCTTCTTGATTTTCTGGCAGTGGCTATAGGATACGTAGATGCTGATTGTGTACGGTGAGAATTTCCATCTGAACACTATAACGTTCTGCTTTGTGTCCGAACAGTAGTCACGTTTTTTGGGTGATTTTTCAACTTTCTCTCTTTGATTTTAATATCACTTGTTGATAACTAAGTTAGAGTTGTGTACTCATTGTGTTAGCTGAATTATTGTGATATTGTAAACACACTCTCATTATAGTGGAGATTTTTTACTGGACTCTTAAGTCCCGTGGTTTTTACCCTTTGATTTAAAGGGGTTTTCCACGTAAAAATTGTGTGTCTCGTGTGATTGGTTGTTTGTGATTATCCTTGGTTGAATTTGTGTTGCTTGAGTATATATATATATATATATATATATATATATATATATATATATCTTGTGCAATTTAGTACCATATTTACAGATCCTGTTAATTGGAAGAGAAAGAACTACCGCTTGTGTTTTCCCGATTTTTCGGTAAGTTCGGTTTCTGCCCATCACACTGGTATCAGAGCTTTGATTGTGTTGTTGTGTAATTATGGAGGTTGGCACAAGTAGAATGATTGTTTTGAATGGCACAAATTATCAATTGTGGCGGAATAAAATGAAAGACCTGTTATTTGTGAAGTCTTTGCATCTTCTTGTCTTTGCTACTCAAAAACCCGAATCTAAAAGTGATGAGGAATGAGAATTTGAGCATCAGCAGGTGTGTGCTTTTATTCGCCAATTTATTGAGGAAAATGTTTACAATCACATTGATCAAGAGACACATGCACGCACATTGTGGAACAAGCTTGAAAACTTGTATGCTTTAAAGTCTGGCAATAACAAGTTGTTCATGCTTAAAAAGATGATGGAACTGGAGTATAAAGAAGGAACAACTGTGGTTGATCACTTGAATGAGTTTCAAGGAGTTATGAATCAGTTAATTGGTATGGGCATCAAATTTGAGGATGAAGTAGTAGGGCTTTGGTTGCTTGCTACTCTACCGGATTCCTGGGAAACATTTCGGTTTTCACTTATTAATTCTACTCCTAATGGTGTAGTAACTTTGGAACTTGCCAAGAATGGTGTTTTGAATAAAGAAGTGAGAAGAAAGTCTCAGGACTTTTCATCACAGTCTGAGGTTCTAGTTACTGAAAATAGGGGGAGAAGTAGGAGCAAAAATGAAACGGGTAGAGATAAAAGCCGAAGCAAGTCAAGATCAAGATTTAAAAATGTTGAGTGCCATCATTGTGGCAAGATGGGCCATATCAAGAAATATTGCTACAAGTGGAGGAAAGAGAACAAAGGTGGTAGTGATAAACAAGAGAAGAGGGATCATGGAAAGAATGATCGTGTTACTACTGCTACCTCTGATGATCTGTTGGTTACTTGTGATGAGAATGTGATCAACTTAGCATGCGACGAGACAAGTTGGGTGATAGACACTGGTGCTTCACTTCATGTCACGTCTAGGAAGGAATTCTTCACATCTTATACGCCTGGTAATTTTGGGGTATTGAAGATGGGTAATGATGGCTTGGCACATGTTGTTGGCATGGGAGATGTCTGTTTGGAAACTAACAATGGAACAAAGTTGACGCTAAAAAATGTCAGACATGCACCGGATATCCGTTTGAATTTGATTTCAGCGGGAAAGCTAGATAATGAGGGATTTTGTAACACCTTCAGTGATGGTCAGTGGAAATTGACTAGAGGCTCATTCGTTGTGGCTCGAGGAAAGAAGTGTTCAAATTTATATTTGATGCAGTCTTCAATTTCCAGAGGCATTGTTAATGTGACGGAAAATGATAGTTCAACTGTGCTATGGCATAAACGGCTTAGTCACAGAGTGAAAAGGGGCTTAATTGTCTGGCCAAGAAGAATCAACTTTCTGGGTTGAAGAATGCTACACTGAAGAATTGTGCTCATTGTTTGGCTGGAAAACAAAGAAGAGTTTCATTTAAGAGTCATCCTCCTTCAAGAAAATCAGATTTGCTAGAGTTGATACATTCCGATGTTTGTGGTCCTTTGAAAGTAAGGTCGTATGGTGGTGCACTTTATTTCGTGACTTTTATTGATGACCATTCAAGAAAACTTTGGGTCTATACTTTGAAAACAAAAGACCAAGTGCTTGATGTGTTCAAACAGTTTCAGGCTTCAGTTGAAAGGCAAACTGGGAAGAAGTTGAAGTGCATCCGTTCTGATAACGGCGGCGAATATAGTGGACCATTTGATGATTATTGTCGTGCACAGGGAATCAGACATCAAAAGACACCTCCTAAGACACCACAGTTGAATGGCTTAGCCGAAAGAATGAACAGAACATTGATTGAGAGAGTCAGATGTTTGCTTTTAGATGCAAAGTTACCTAGATCTTTTTGGGGTGAAGCTTTGTATACAGTGGCACATGTGATTAATTTGTCTCCAAGTGTTCTTTTGCAAGGTGATGTTCCAGACAAAGTTTGGTTTGGTAAGGATATGTCATATGATCACCTGCGTGTGTTCGGTTGCAAGGCTTTTGTACATGTTCCAAAGGATGAGAGGTCAAAGTTAGATGCCAAGACTCGTCAATGTATCTTTGTTGGTTATGGTCAAGATGAATTTGGGTACAGGTTATATGACCCAGTTGAAAAGAAGCTTGTTAGAAGCAGAGATGTTGTTTTCATTGAGGATCATACCATTGATGACATTGACAAGGCGGAGAAAACCGATCCACAGAATAGTGATGACTTGAACGCCATGGATCCAATTCCTCTAACCCCTCCGCCAAATCCAGTTGAGGATGGCATGCTAGAAGATGTCCATGATGACCAGCAGGGTATAGGTGATTTTGATGCTCCCATGGATAGTGTTGTGAATGATCAACACCAAGGACCTATATCTCCACCAGCAGTTCCACTTCGGAGGTCTACTAGAGATCGACAGCCTTCTGTGAGGTATTCTTCTGACCAGTATGTTCTTTTAACTGATGGAGAAGAACCGGAGTGTTATGAAAAGGCTATGGAGAGTGAATGCAAAGATCAGTGGGTTGATACTATGAAAGATGAGCTTAAATCTTTACATGACAACCATACGTTTGAGCTGGTGAAATTGCCTAAGGGTAAAAGAGCTTTGAAAAATCGGTGGGTTTACAGGTTGAAGCAAGAAGAGAATTCTTCAACTCCACGATACAAAGCTAGATTGGTCGTCAAGGGTTTCAGTCAGAAAAAGGGGATTGATTTTGAGGAAATATTCTCTCCAGTTGTAAAAATGTCCTCTATCAGATCTATATTGAGTTTGACATCCTATTATGACTTGGAAGTCGAGCAAATGGATGTGAAAACTGCTTTTATTCATGGTGATTTAGAAGAAGAGCTTTACATGGAGCAACCAGAGGGTTTCATTGCACAAGGAAAATAGGACTATGTGTGCAAATTAAAGAAGAGCTTGTATGGTTTGAAGCAAGCTCCGAGGCAATGGTACAAGAAGTTTGAGTCTGTTATGGGGGAGCATGGCTACAAGAAGACTACTTCTGATCATTGTGTTTTTGTCAAGAAATTCTCTGGTGATGATTTTATTATTTTGTTGCTCTATGTTGATGATATGCTTATTGTTGGTCGTAATGCTTCTAAGATTAATATGTTGAAGCAAGAGTTGAGTAAATCCTTTGCGATGAAGGACTTGGGGCCAGCAAAGCAAATTCTTGGCATAAGGATCACACGTGATAGAAATGCCAAGAAATTGTGGTTATCACAAGAGAAGTACATTGAAAAAGTACTTCAAAGGTTTAGTATGGACAAAGCTAAAGTGGTGAGCACTCCTCTTGCTACACACTTTAGATTGAGTGTCAAGCAGAGTCCTTCCACAAAAAAAGAGAAGGAAGACATGCAGAAGGTTCCTTATGCTTCAGCCGTGGGTAGTTTGATGTATGCAATGGTATGCACAAGACCTGACTTAGCTCATTCTGTTGGCACCGTCAGTCAATTTCTTTCTAATCCAGGCAGAGAGCATTGGAATGCAGTGAAGTGGATTATGAGATATCTTCGGGGTACTTCCAACTTGAAACTTTGCTTCGACAATGAGAAACCTGTTCTAGTTGGTTATACAGATTCTGATATGGCTGGAGATATTGACTCCAGAAAGTCCACTTCGGGTTACTTAATTACTTCTGCAGGGGGAGCTGTGGCTTGGCAATCCAGATTGCAAAAATGTGTTGCATTGTCCACTACTGAGTCAGAGTTCATTGCAGTGACCGAAGCGTGCAAGGAGTTGCTTTGGATGAAGAGATTTATGCAAGAACTTGGCTTTACCCAAGAGAGGTATGTTTTATTTTGTGATAGCCAAAGCGCTATTCATCTTGGTAAGAATTCAACCTTTCATGCTAGGTCTAAACATATCGATGTAAGGTATCATTGGATACGAGATGTTCTCGATGCTAAATTGTTAGAACTTGAGAAAATTCATACTGATGATAATGGCGCTGATATGTTGACTAAAGCCTTACCAAGAGAAAAGTTTGAAATATGTTGTTTGATCGCCGGGATGGCGAACACCTCCACATAGTCGGGAGGGGGAGATTTGTTGGGCGTGGGTCCCTCCCATGTGGAGGAAAGACCACTTTGCCCTTTGCCCTTTTTTAATTGAGGGGGCTGTTGTATTTTGGCTAAGAGAGAGTCAGAAGCAAAATAAGAAAAAGAAAGAGAGTGGCGGCAGAGAAGAGAAGAAAGAGTGAGCTTTGCACAGTTTTGATCAAGTCGTCGATCGGAGGTTCATCCGTGGTCCGATCTTCTTGATTTTCTGGCAGTGGCTATATGATACGTAGATGCTGATTGTGTACGGTGAGAATTTCCATCTGAACACTATAACGTTCTGCTTTGTGTCCGAACAGTAGTCACGTTTTTTGGGTGATTTCTCAACTTTCTCTCTTTGATTTTAATATCACTTGTTGATAGCTAAGTTAGAGTTGTGTACTCATTGTGTTAGCTGAATTATTGTGATATTGTAAACACACTCTCATTATAGTGGAGATTTTTTACTGGACTCTTAAGTCCCGTGGTTTTTACCCTTTGATTTAAATGGGTTTTCCACGTAAAAATTGTGTGTCTCGTGTGATTGGTTGTTTGTGATTATCCTTGGTTGAATTTGTGTTGCTGGAGTATATATATATATATATCTTGTGCAATTTAGTACCATATTTACAGATCCTGTTAATTGGGAGAGAAAAAACTACCGGTTGTGCTTTCCCGATTTTTCGGTAAGTTCGATTTCTGCCCATCAAATACAACCCTTCCTTCAAAGTTGAAATTAGACAGATAGAGTGAAGTCTATATATAGAGGAATTGAAGATCACACATGAATCTCAAGCCAATGCAATGCAATTGTCTCACTAGCTAATTTTGTTTTATTCTTGTACATAACAATTCAATTAACACGTATGTATAACAAACATCCTTCTATCCTTAGCACCTTTTTTCTTTTCCCTTTCCCTTTCCCTTTCCCTCATCAACTTTAATCTTCTTTAAAGAAAAACAAAGATAGATTGAGTATAATTTTCACAGTTTAGACCATATTTCAATGATTCAGTTTGGTGGTGTTGTCTTTTTTTTTTTTTTTTGTTTTGTTGAGATGGTGGGACTATGGTACACGCATCAATGGTTTGATGAAAAAAGTTGAAACCTTAGATTCATTTGTTGGCAATGGTGGCGTCAAGTCAAGGCCAACCAATCTTTAATCTTTGTTTGTAAAGACTAAGATGATTCGAATTTAGTACACAAAAACTCCTTTCCTAGAAAAAAAAAAAACAATGAAAACAAGGTTTGATAGTTGAAAAAAATTACATCTTTAAATTAAATTAAACAACATAATTCAAGCAACTAATATAAAAATCATACCACATTATAAACAAACAAATACCAATAGAATTAAACTTCATAAATCCCAACAAAGAAACAAACAATCCCAATTGCCAATTAAAATATGAAATTAAAAACAGCTTAAAGAAGTTTTTTTTTAAAGTCCTAGAAGTTACAAAGGAGGAGGAGCTGCATAACCCAAGAAAGGCCTTCCACAAGAAGAGAATTTAGGATCACATGGGGGGTAATAGTCCTCATGCAATGTATCATTGAGCTTGTGAAACCCATTCTTGAAAACCCCAAACCCGAACAAAAACCCAATCAACAGCACCACCAGAATCAGGCATGTGCACAGCATGCACACTCTGCTCCCACAACACATCTTTGTACAAAAAGAAGAAAACTTTCTGCTTTTTTCTGGGGATTTTTTTATCGGGGGTTTTTTGGTTTTATTAGAGCCTCCCTTAATAAAGAGAAAGAAAGAGATATGTGATGAAAGGAGTGGGAAAGGGGCGGCGGTCTTTGGATCTGAGAGAAAAACGTGAAGGGGAAAGTGGGGGATTTGGACTGCTTGAAACTCTACTTGGACGTTAGGGAGGGGGATTGAAATTGAATTTGTTGGCCGGCCGGCTGGCTGGCTGGCTTAAAAGGTAAGCAATAAATGGGGAATTTTAAAGATTGGGAGCGAGATTCTTTCTTGCTTCTTTATTTCTTTTACTCTTTATTATAATAAGTTTTAACTACAAATCTCATCCAACCAACAAATACAAAACCCATTTCAATTTGACATCATAATAATAATCCATAAAAAGCTTAGATTGGGGTTTTGGATTTTAGGATGGATGTTGCTCAGCTGATGCGGTTGAGATGGTGGTTGTGTTAGATTGGGCTTATTTTATGGAGTCGGCCTTTGTGACATGGGCTTTTAGCCTATTAGAGAAAACATTTTCAGGTTCAAAGTACCCCAACAATAATAGGCTTTCACAGTCTAATAGTACTCTAATCTTAATCATGTTTCACATAGAAAATAAGGCGAAACCATCCTTTCTACCTTGCTTTTACAGTAATTCTTAATAAAGAGTCCAATTTTTATAAGTACTCAAGTTTTTAAGTTTCATTAGAGTTTTTATTTTAAAGCTGTAGCGAGAATTTACAATCAGAATAATTTAGCTAGCCTTACTTGAGAGAGACAGGGAGGAGTGATCTGGTAATATTGAAGATTCAGGGGACTCTCAAAATTTCCCTCCTTTGTTTACTCAGATCCTTCACTTCTGCAACAAATACAAGTACCCCATCTTTTTACTTGTACAAAGAATCACATTCTTTCTCTCAAACAACCAAAAAGATCCTTTATTTTTTCTTTTCTTTTTGGCTTCAACAGGAAACCCAAATTTGACATGCAGAAGAACTTCTTCAAACCCCCCAACCACAAAATCCCTCCTCTCCTTATCCAACACCTCCTTCGTCTTATCCTCCACCCTCTCCCCCTTTCTTTAGCCCCCAGTATCACCAATTCTACATGCCTCCTTCCTCTACTACCCATCCTAATTACCAAAACGCCCCACAAGATGCTAAATCCCTCTCCTTTCCTTCCCCTCCTCTTAGCCCGTACAATGCTGGCCCTCGAATCCTTGCCCTTATCAACTCCTCCCCTCATAACTCAGATTTCCCTCCTGAAAATCATCTTCCTCAACACCAGCAACCACCGCCTTCAGAGTGTTTCGGCTCCAGTGGTCCTAATATGGGTCCTTTAAGGGTGCCAAGTTGCAAACTGCCCAAGGGCAGGCGGTTATCAGGCGCTCAGGTGGCTTATGATATTGATATGAGGCTGTCCGGGGAAGTTCAGCCGCAGCTTGAGGTCACTCCCATAACAAAGTATGGCTCTGACCCTCAACTGGTACTGGGCAGGCAGATTCTTACATTTGTTATGGGCTGAAAGGAGGTAGTATTTAAAATGCACATGTACATTTTATAAGATGTATTTAATTCAGGTATAAAATGTACATTTGCATTTTATAAGATGTACATTTTATGAAATACAAGGAGGTAGTATTTATTAAAATGCAAATGTACATTTTATAAGATATATTGGGACTATGGGTGTTAAGATTTTCACATCGACAAACTACTTTGGTGATTTCTTGAGAGCTGCTACCAGTGGAGCTAAAAAACAGTTTGGTTAGACTTTTTTTTTTTTTGTTGGCTTATTGTCTATTCATCCAACTATTTTTTTCTTTTCTCTTAGAGGGTCACAGACATGGCTTTCTTTGCTGAGGACGTTCAGCTTTTGGCTAGGTATTTTTATTTCTTTAATTGGTAATTACTTTTTTTTTTGGCATCTTGGTGATACACTTTTATGCAGTGCGAGTCTAGAGGGACGGGTATTTGTGTGGAAGATATCTGAAGGTCCAGATGGAGAAGATAAGCCACAGATTAGAGGAAAGATATTTTATTTCTGTTCAAATATTAGGCGATGAGGAATATGTACATCCACGTGTTTGTTGGCACCGGCACAAACAAGTAATGCAACTTTTTAATTCTCATCCTTAATTTACTGTTTTGTTTCCAACGAGTATTGCAATCTCACTTTGCGGGAAGTTTTGGTGGCTGGGATTGAAAAACACATTCTGAGAATTGATACTATAAAAGTTGGGAAGAGTGAAGTCTATTCAGCTGATGCGCCTTCACCTCTCCAATGTCCTATTGACAAGTTGATTGATGGGATTCAGTTGGTTGGTAAACATGATGGAGAAGTTACTGATGTGTCAATCTGTCAATGGATGATTACCCGATTGGTTTCTGCTTCTATAGATGGCACGGTTTGTACTTTTGCTTATCATTTTGTTATATTGATTTGTGGATATCTGTATGGTCTCTCTGTATGGTAGAGTCAGGGAACTAAGAGCTTGGATTCTTGTTGTCTAGTGCTGAAATTTCATGTTGAATACATGAGTAAATGCAGTTATGTCTGGAATGCATTACTTACAAGCTTATGTTATGCAACAGATAAAGATATGGGATGACCTCAAGGCAGTGCCACTAACAGTGTTGAGACCACATGATGGCCAACCTGTTTATTCAGCTACATTCTTGAATGCGCCTCACCGGCCCGATCACATTGTACTCATCACAGGGGTAATAATTGCCGTGTTCTCTCTCTTTTGCTTTATCACTGTGTCTGTAGCGTTCTTCTGCCTATTTTTTATGCACTGACTTGTTGATATAAAGTTGTGCAAATTCTTATTGATCTGGTTGGTATGGCGTAGGAGCCTATGTATTTACCTTTTGACTTCTGTCTATCTTAAATGAGGGTTCATTTTTTTTTCTAACTTTAAATTCCAGGATTGTATTTCTCATTTACTTTTCCATGTGACAGTCTTGTTATTCTGATAAATATCCATTTATCTGATTTATCTTAGTTGAATTTTTTGACAATTTTTCCAGGGGCCTCTAAATCAAGAAATTAAAATTTGGACTTCAGCAAGTGAAGAGGGTTGGCTACTTCCAAGCAATACTGAAAAATGGACTTGCACCTAGACATTAGACTTGAAGAGTTCTTCTGAACCTCAAATTGAAGAAGCATTCTTCAATTAAGTTGTTGCATTATCTCAAGCTGGCCTTTTTTTAATTGCAAATGCTAAGAGAAATGCTATATACGCTGTACACTTAGAATATGGTTCTTGTCCAGCCGCAACACACATGGATTACATAGCAGAGTTCACTGTCTCTATGCCCATATTAAGTTTAACTGGGGCAAGTGATCCTCCTGATGAACATATTGTTAAAATATATTGTGTTCAGATACAGGCTATCCAGCAGTATGCTTTGGAGTTATGCCAGTGCATCCCACCACCACTGGAAACTACTGGCTTAGAGAAGTTGGATTCAAGTGTTTCACGTGATGCAACTAATACTGAAGGCTTTGATGCTTTCGATCCATATGGAAATAAAAACCTTCTGAGTTACCCCTTTATGGTTCAGTCCCCAAACCAAGTACACAAGAAAGTATCTCTGAAAATTCAAATGCAGCGAGGTATCCTTCAAGCCCCCATTCCATTGAGGCAAACACTGCTCAAGAGTTTTATACTTCGAATATTGATTCTAAATCTGCTCCTGCTGCTTTGGCATCAACAGCAAGTGATGCTGATATTGTTTGTGTTGCATCACCACCACTACTTCCTCCTAGTCCTAGGTTGTCTAGAAAGCCCTCTGGCTTTCATAGTCCAGCAAGTAGCTTTGAGCCAACTTCCCAGCTTGGTGACCATGTTGGAAACCAAATGGTTGCAGATTATCCAATCGACAGACAAATGGACACTGTTCAAGCTGATATGCATACATCAGAAGACGGTTCGAGGAATGATGAGAAGAAAATAGTATCAGATAAGAAATCTAGTGCATGTAATCCGCCTATCATTTTCAAGCATCCAACTCATCTTGCGACTCCTTCTGAGATATTGATGGCTGCATCATCGTCTGAAACAACTAATGTCTCTGAGGGAAAGAGTGAGGGCAAGGTGAACATTCAAGATGTGGTTGTCAACAATGATGTGCGCAATGCTGAAGTGGAGGTAAAAGTGGTCGGTGAAACAAGATTTTCTCAGAAAAATGAATTTGGTTCCCATGGAGACTCCCAAAATCGAAATGTGAAAATAAAGAAAGATTCTTTTGCTCTCAGGCTTCAGATCTTGGCATTCAGATGGCGAGGGAGTGCTGTGCAATATCAACTATGCTTACATTGTCGACGAATCTCAGCAAGCAGATGGTGTTGCTGCATCAGGGCCACTTGTGCAACCTAATGTTGGTGAGGAAGAAATCCATGATTACAGAAAGATCTGTCGGAAAGGTTTTGGAATCAGTCATGCCTTCTTCATATCCGCAATCACCAGCACCAGGTATGAAAGGCAAGAAGCATAAGGGGAAAAGTTCTCAAGCACCTGGTCACTCTTCTTCTTCAAGTGCTTTCAATTCTGCAGATTCTTCCACCGAACCTGGAGGGAATGCCAATCTCCCTTCAACGGGTGCCGCATTTCCTCAAATGGTGGCTATGCAGGAGATGCTTAATCAGGTGATTACCTATAGGCAGAAAATTGGGGGGAAGAATGATTACACCTGTATGCATCTGTTGTATGTGCATTTTTTTCTGCGTGTTAATAGTTAAATATGCTGGGGAGAGTGGTATAAATATAACAAATTACTACACTTGAATATCGTCAAATAGTCTTTAAGAGTTTTCAATTGGGTTCATGATCATTTTTTTTTTGGTAATTGAGGTTCACAGGAAATGAACCCTAGTCACTAGAACTAAAAGTCCAGCACTTTACCAACAAATCACGTAGCTGTTAGCTGGTTCATGATCATTGATGGTTTCATAATTTTGGTAATTTTAATTTATCCCCTATATAAAAATTGACCCAGGTGCCTTCATTCATTTAATGAAAAACTGACCCAGGTGCCCTATATAATTATGATATTTTCCCCTATGCTAGCATACTGTTGCAAACAACTGTAGTTTAAAACTATTTGCTGCACCGTAAATGGTATCTTGACTGTGATTTCAATCATTCTTGCAGCTAATTACTACACAAAAGGAAATGCAGAACCAAATGTTAAATATTGTCAACCTCCCTGTTACAAAAGAAGGCAGAAGACTAGAGGCTGCTCTAGGACGGAGCATTGAGAAAGCAATTAATACCAACACTGATGCTCTATGGGCTCGTTTTCAAGAAGAGAATGCAAAAAATGAGAAGTTGTTGTGAGATCGTACGCATCAAATAACGAGTTTGATCACTAATTTTATAAACAAGGACTTGGCGATTATGTTAGACAAAGCAGTCAAGAAGGAATTAGCTGGGGTTGGACCAACTATAATTCGTACCATTACTCCAGCAATAGAGAAACAGTAACTTCAGTAATCAGCGAGTCCTTCCAGGTTAAACTTCTAAAGATCTAGTTTTTTTGCTAAAAAGCTGTCTTAGTGTAATCTAACTGGTCCTTTGTGTGTCAGAGAGGGGTTGGAGATAAGGCAGTGAATCTACTAGAAAAATCTGTTAATTTGAAACTTGAAGCTATAATTGCCAGGCAAATTCAAGCACAGTTTCAAACTTCTGGCAGGCAAGCACTCCAGGTATGCACATGTTCAACTCCACTCGGTTGAATAGCTGAAGAGGGATATTTTTCAGTCTTTTTTATAAGATAAAATTATTGTCATTTTGTATGTTCCAGGCAATTTCTGGTCAATTTATTATTATTGTTTTTTTAGGAGGCTCTGTGGAATAATGTGGAAGCTTTAGTGATCCCTGCCTTTGAGATGTCATGCAAAGCCATGTTTGAGCAAGTAGATGCTGCATTTCAGAAAGGGATGGTTGAACATACCAATGCTGCTCATCAACAATTAGAGTCTGCAAGTTCTTTGGCAATTGCTTTAAGGGTATATTTCCTGTGTCACATCTACCATTTCAACTGGATAGCTGGTCAATTTTGTTCTTTTTCCAAGATTTATAACTTTTTCAGCTTTAGATGTTCGAATAACTTAATGATAACAATATTGGTGTGATGGTTGTTTTTGGCCATTTGAGGTAATTTGATTTTCAAGCATGTTATTTGCTTCTTTTTGGGCATTCAACGTGTATGTGTTTGTTAGTTAACTGTTGTTTTTCAAAAGTATTTTTGTATAAGTTTCTCCTTTGAAATTTCTTTTAATTGCAGGATGCCATAAATTCTGCATCATTGATTGCTCAAACCCTAAGTGGAGACGTTACTGATGGACAACGAAAACTTTTAGCAATTGCAGCTGCTGGAGCTAACTCAAATGCAGCAAGTCGGTTGACTTCCCAACTCAGCTATGGACCTTTAGGTGCTCTCAATGAGAATGTATGTTTGTTTAGCCCATTTACTTTGGTTTCTCTTCAAGCAGTTAATACTCAATAAACCTGGACTGCCGAAGTCAAATCTGGCTGTTCAGTATCACTTTTTTTTTTTTGGGTCATAAATGTTTCAGTTGGCTACTAACTACTTTAATCTTAAAGGACTTTGTATCTATGCCTCAGGTTGAGGTGCCCATGGATCCAAGAAAAGAGCTATCAAAATTGTTATCTGAATGCAAATATGATGAAGCTTTCACTATTGCCTTGCAAAGAAGTGACCTCTCTATTGTTGCTTGGTTATGTTCGCAGGTTGCCTGCAACTTTTAACTGTAAAGATTATTATGAAGTATAAATCATCAAATTTTAGCTAGAGTAATCTTCATGATTTACAATTCATATTGATTTTAGGTGTCAAGTAGGCTATTATGTGATATACTCCTCTTCTTTTGTTCACCAGTGATTCTTGTGTCAAATTTTGACTTGGAACTACTTTTGGTTAAAAAGACACTGCACTCTGCAGTAGGTGTTGAAATCTTATATTGTTTTGGCTTTTGCTATTGCTATTGCTTGCTAGGTTGATCTACGAAGCATTCTGTCAACAGCCCCTTTTCCTTTGAGCCAAGGAGTGCTGCTCTCCCTCTTGCAGCAATTGGCCTGTGACATCAACAAAGAAACACCACGAAAAGTGACATGGATGCTAGACGTGGCTACTGCTATAAACCCAGGCGACCAAATGATTGCACTGCATGTGCGCCCTCTTTTTCAGCAAGTCTATAAGTAGCTCACCTCTGCTTACGGCTGCTGAACATGCCAGTAGTATACGTGCTCTCTTTTATGTCATCAACTATGTTCTAATGACTTGTAAATGATGATAGAACATGACAAAAGTTAAAGTTGTACAAGTTTCTGCTTGTTTTCTTCATGTAAGCCTACTCTGCTTTGGTTGGGGTATAGGAAAATTGGGTCCTGATTTTGTAATTGATAGAGAATTTGGACACTATTATACGAACTAATAAGAGTATTTCACATTTGTTTTTTCTTATATTCTGCAGCTCCCTGCTGCTGACATTTATCTTCTAACCTACATCTTTAACTTTGATTCTTTTAACTTATTTTTTATCTTTAATTTAATTGGATGATCTGAGATTGTCCAAGATCGAATTCTGATCAATGAACAGCGCATTATTCACGTATAAAATCAGATGATTTATTTATTTATTTTAATTATTACTTCTTTTTTTCTTCTGTTCTTTTCTTTTAGGAAGAAAGAAAAAGAAACGTTTGGCATGGCTATGGATTACGTACATACACAGTCACAATGTAAATGAAGTAAAAAAAAAAAAATAGGTGGTGGAGAAAAACTTAAAGGAAGAGACGGTGCGTTTCAGTCTAATTTATAAAAGGATGAAATTTGGGTTGGTTAAATCCCTCTGTATCTCGAATCCGCTGCTTCAAAACATAAAAAATGTCGTCATTTTCCTTCTCTTCTGCTCGGTTTTTCACTTCCAAATTCCAAATCTGTTTCCACTTAGCAAAGCCTTTCCTTTCCCCTTCTAAACCCTCCAGTTTTTCCTTCTTCTACGACAGATCCATCTCTTTCCAAAAGATCCCAACTAAATCACCACCTCCGCTCCGATCATCCTCATCAAGCTCCACCCAACTCCAATCCATGGAAGAAGTCCCTCCTAAGCTCCAAGAAATCATCAAACTTTTCCAGTCTGTTGAAGAACCCAAGGCCAAGTACGAGCAGCTCATGTTTTATGGCAAAAACTTGAAACCCCTCGATTCCCAATTCAAAACTAAGGACAACAAAGTTGAGGGTTGTGTTTCTCAGGTTTGGGTCAGGGCTTATCTTGATAAAGACAAGAATGTTGTCTATGAAGCTGATTCCGATTCTGTTTTAACCAAAGGACTTGCCGCTTTGCTTGTTAATGGATTGTCTGGAAGGCCTGTCCAGGAAGTTTTGAGGGTTTCTCCTGATTTTGCTGTGCTTCTTGGGCTGCAACAGAGCTTGACACCTTCTAGGAACAATGGGTTTTTGAACATGATGAAATTGATGCAAAGAAAGGCACTTGAACTGCTTATTGAAGCTGACAAGGGTAGTTGGTCTTCAGGTAATGGTCAGGTTGTGAATGATGGATTGCGTTCTCAAGTGGGTAGCACTGAAAAACCTGTTGAGAACTCAATATTGGATTCAAAAGTTGATGAGAATTCAGGTGTTGGATCGAGTTCTCAAAAAGGTAGTGAGGAAAGTTCAAGTGGTTTGGGAAGTAGAGGAATGAGGATCAAGGAGAAGCTGGAGAGGGAGCTTAGTCCTGTTGTATTGGAAGTGGAGGATGTTTCTTATCAGCATGCTGGACATGCTGGTGTGAGGGGTAGTGATGGGGAAACACATTTTAATCTGAGAATTGTGTCAAAGGAATTCGAAGGGAAGAGTTTGGTTAAAAGGCATAGGTTAATTTATGGTTTGTTGGATGAGGAATTGCAGACTGGGTTGCACGCCTTGTCTATCGTGGCAAACACACCATCTGAAGTTGAAGCAAAATGAAGAGAAACAATAGGTTCCTTTTTTTTTTTTTTAATATCATTTGATGCTTTAAATTTGAGATGAGGAGCTGTCCTTTGTAGGTTTTGAAAAGGTGTTTAATTGAGAAATGGGAATATTGTTTGTACCTTGGATTTTAGACAGTGCATAAATCAGATACTTGTTAGTCAAATTTTTAAATAACAACTAACTGCCAATGTGGTTGTTTTGTTTGTATATTTTTCACATTATTTGTTGCTGAGGCTTTCAGTCATGTTCTTTTAATTTCCTTGCTTTGGTTTGAGCCTTTCATTGGAAAGTTTAGGAATTTGATTTGAAGTAAAATGTTCAGTTGTGAGTGAGTTGTGTGGACTTTAAGGCCTAATCCTACATGAGGGACTGTCACTAACATGGATAAGATAATTACTACAGGCTACAGCAGTTTGTTGATTCTTTCCTGCTATTGAGCTCTTTGTGCATTCCTAGCTAGATATTTAAGGCTGTTAAAACATGGGTGTTCATTTCTATTCTATCATTAAATTTAGTTTTTAAGGTCGTTTAAACATAGTTCATAGTTGTTCATCTATATTTAATATCATTTCAGAATATGGCATTTGAGCTAAATATTTGACAATTTTCCATTTTCTTTCTTTTGGGACTAGTACATAGATTATGAGATGTAAAGAAGGGGATTATTGGTTGTAATGAAAGTCAGATAGATTGAAGGAAGGGGGGGGGAATTAAAACAGTAAGAATTTCATGATAAGAGAATGGTGCGATGAAAATTGATGTGTTTATTAGATATATATAAGATCTAGTTGGTTGTCTTGTCTATGTCCCAATGGATGACCACCCAGTTGGTTTCTGCTACTGCAGACACCACATCTTGTATTTGATCCTTATTATATTTGATTCTCAATAATTGTTATACTGGTTACTTGTGTGAATATTTATCAGTTCTCTCATCATATATATATATATATATATATATATATATATGTAAGATGGTTAGCTTCGGCAATTTGATTTCCAGTAAGTACAATGGGCTAGAATATTATTGCTTGAACTTGCAGGATGTCTTTGTCTTTGTTGTGTGATACCCAACCCAAGCATTACTTATTCATCATGATAAATCACAGGTTCCTTTTAACACATTGGATTCTCTCTAGTGGACTGTTTATCTAAAACAATCTAATCTATTGATACCCCAATTACCGTTAAGATTAAGTCTGAGCCCTTTGTTTGGCTGTTTTAACCTAATCTTTCCAGGACCTTTGCTGTGCATCTAAACTCTTTGTTTTGAACTGAAAGCTATCATTGCTTGTTGTATGAGCATTGAGAGACTGCAAAATGGCTTGTATTGTATTGTATTGTATGTAAGATGATGGTTTCATATAGAAGAAGGTTATGACCTTATATATGATACAAATTCGTGTAATTCTAAGATGATGTGATATAACTGGGTTTGTTTGTTTGTTTCGTACTAGTTTTCTTTCAAAGATTGTAATTAATAATAATAATATATAACAAATCAGAATTGTATATAAATATTAGAAATATTTTTGGATGCAAATAGGAATAGGACAAGTAAATTATAAAGAAAACAAAGTAGAGATTGGCCATTAAGAGGAGATTAGAGGTGCATTAGGAATGGGAGCTGACTGTAGTATGACAGAAAGGTTGGGTGAGTTTGGTAAGAGAGTGAAGGAGCATGGGCTGGGCTCAGTATTTGTAGCAAAAGCTGCAGGAGATGAGATGTGTTGGTATATGTTTCTTACTTTATCTGTATGATGATGTCATGTGTCATGTTTGTTGTGTTAGAACCGAAACAGAAACAGAATAGAAACAGAATATACTAAGAAAACTGAACAGAAACAGCAAATGCCAAGAGAGAAATTGGAAAAGTGTGTTGACTGTCAGCCCCCCCTTCCCTTCTTATACATCTATGTATTCTATACATGGAAAGCTCATCAATTACTCTACACTGTAATCCCTATCATTGTGCCTAAATATCTGGTATCTAATCCCTATCATTGTGCCTAAATACATGGGAATTAGTCCCTAATGTTCAGCCTATATACATGGGAATTAGTCCCTAATGTTCAGCCTATATACATGGGAATTAGTCCCTAATGTTCAGCCTATATACATGGGAATTAATCCCTATTATTCAGCTTATATAGACAGCTAATAGTCCTAAAATAGATATGGTAACATCCCCCCTCAAATTGATGCTGGTAAGTCAACCAGCAACAATTTGTCAACAAGAAATTGATGCCGCTGTCGAGTCATAGCTTTGGTGAAGACATCAGCCACTTGGAGATCAGAAGAGATGTGAGGAAGAGATATCACCCGATTTTCCAAGGTATCTCGAATAGAATGACAATCAACTTCAATGTGCTTGGTGCGTTCATGGAAAACAGGATTGGTGGCAATCTGAATAGCACTAGTGTTATCAGCATGTAGATGAGTAGAAGTAGTCTGAGGAAACCCAAGCTCTTCAAGAAGACCACGTAACCATACAATTTCAGAACAAGCAGTAGACATTGCACGATACTCGGCTTCAGTAGATGATTTAGAAACACGATCTTGTTTCTTACACCTCCAAGAAATTAAAGCATCACCTAAAAACATACACCATCCCGTAGTAGATCGACGTGTATCTGGACACCCAGCCCAATCAGCATCACTATAGGCAACAAGTTGAAGAGAGGAGCCAGTAGGGAAGAACAACCCACGAGTAGGTGAACCTCGAAGATAGCGAATGATGCGTCGAACTGCAGCAAGATGTAGATGCCGAGGAGAAGACATAAACTGACTGACCTGATGAACAGCATAGGAGATATCAGGTCGCGTAGTGGTCAAGTAGATAAGACTCCCAACCAGGCGCCGATAGAGAGTAGGATCATCGAGAATATTCCCTTCATCTTTCCTGTATTTGACATTTACCTCCATAGGAGTATCAACAGAAGAAGTGTCCTCCAAACCAGCTAAAGTAATAAGATCTTGAATATACTTATGCTGGTTTACAAAAATACCATTGGCCCGATGATGGACTTCTAATCCTAAGAAGTATGTAAGCTGGCCAAGATCTTTCATATGAAAAGTGGCATGTAACATCTGCTGAAGCTTAGTAATCAAATTGCCGTCAGTACCAGTAATAATAATATCATCCACATAAACCAAGAGAAGGACTATACCCGATGCAGACGTATGGAAGAAGAGAGAAGAATCATACTGACTTTGTGTAAAACTGAAGGAAATAAGTGTACTGCGAAACTTCTCAAACCAAGCCCGGGGTGCTTGCTTGAGTCCATACAAAGAACGCCTTAGCTTACAGACATCATGAGGAGAAGAAGTAGTCATGCCAGAGGGAAGCTTCATGTAAATCTCTTCCTGGAGATCACCATGAAGAAAGGCATTCTTCACATCCATTTGATGCAGTTGCCACGACTGTGAAGCAGCAACAGCTAAGATGGTTCGAACCGTGGTCATTTTGGCAACAGGAGCAAATGTCTCCTCATAATCAATCCCATATTCCTGTTTGTTACCGAGAGCTACAAGGCGAGCTTTGTACCTGTCCAAAGAGCCATCAGAACGAAGTTTTACAGAGAAAACCCATTTACTCCCAATAGGTTTGACTGTAGGAGGACAAGGAACAATATCCCAAGTGTGATTCTCCTCAAGTGCTTGAAGTTCTACTCGCATTGCATTTTGCCAACACTCATGTTCCATGGCCTGTTTGTAGCAAGAGGGAATGGAAATAGTAGATAAAGTAGTGACAAGAGAAACAGGAGAGAAGAAACCATACCGATCAGGGGGTCGAGAAAGACGAGTAGACCGACGAAGAGTGGTGGAAGCAGGAGCAGGATCAGGTGCCGAGGCAAGATCGGAAGGAGGCACAGAGGAAGTGGAACCAGACTCATGTCTTCTCCGTCGTCCATAGACAAAACCAGGTTTAAACCTTTCTACAAGTGTTGGGGAATCAGAAAAACTAGGCAGAAGGGATAAAGATGCAGATGGCAGCTCAACATGAGATGGAAAAAAATATTGATTTTCAAAGAAAATCACATTCCTAGAAACTCTTATACGACGAGCCTGAGGATCATAACAAACATATCCCTTTTGAGAGATAGCATAACCAAGAAAAACACACTTAACAGACTGAGCAGTAAGTTTATGACGTTCATGAGTAGGGAGATGCACAAAACAAACACAACCAAAGGTACGTAGATCGGAATAGGAAGGAGAATGACCAAACAACTTAAAGAAAGGAGAAACATGATTTAACGTAGGAGAGGGTAAGCGATTGATCAAATGAACAGCAGTAGAAAGTGCTTCACACCAAAAACGAGGAGGAACAGATGATTCAAGTAAAATAGTTCTTACCACATCAAGAAGATGTCGATTTTTCCTCTCAGCAACACCGTTTTGTTGTGGTGTCGAAGGACAAGAACGCTGAGAGAAGATCCCTTTGCTTTGAAGAAAATTTTGAAACTCATTAGACATGTATTCACCGCCCGAATCAGAGCGTAATACTTTGATGCTGGTAGAAAATTGAGTTTCAATAAGTGCAAGAAAGCGCTTAAAGACTAAAAAAACTTCGGCCTTAGCCCGAAGGAAGTAAACCCAAGTAAACCGACTAAAATCATCAATGAAGGTAACAAAATACTTGTAATGCGCATGAGAAACAATAGGTGCAATCCCCCAAACATCACTATGAATAACATCAAAACATTGTGATGCACGAGATGCATGATGAGGAAAGGGTAGAATTTGACTTTTGCCAAGTTTGCATGATGGACAATCAAAAGAGAGATCAAGAGAAGAACATGCTTTATTTCCCAATAATCCTGAATGTGACAAAGTACGAAGTACATCAGAGTTTGGGTGACCTAGACGTCTATGCCACAGATTATTTCTAGAACCAACAATATTACATGCAAATGAAAGTAAAGGAGAACTAGGGATAATAGTGGAAGGAGAAACATGAAGAGGAAAGAGTCGGCCCACTTTAGGCCCCTTCGCGATCATCTTCCCTGACACTTGATCCTGCACAACACAACCAGAACGAGAGAAATGGACATTACAATTATTATCAACCAATTGACCAACAGAAATAAGATTTGTGGAGAGGGCAGGAGACACAAAAACATCAGTTAAGGAAGAGGAAAGATCACCAACAGCACTGATAGGCAGAGAACTGCCATCAGCGGTGTTAATTGTCAGATTTCCATCGTAATTTCTGACATTGGAAAGAGGGACAACAGTATTGGTCATATGATTGAGGCACCAGAGTCAAAATACCATGGCTTAGAAGAAACTTTATGATTACCTGAGAGTCCAAAAGTAGAAAAAGCAGAAATGATCATCTGTTGTACCATTTCGGGAGTGAGTGTGTTCGGGTTTGCTAAGGTTGTAGAAGAAGGAATAGGAACAACCAGCGAGGCAACAGGCAATGCAGTAGAACAAGAAGCACCAGTGGAGGCATGATAGGCAGTACCCGGCTTCCGTTCAGGTCGAATGGGACAAGCAGAGATGATATGACCCTGTTTCTTGCAGTAGTTACAGAACTTCTTGGGACAATCCCGAGCAATATGACCAAAAGCTTTACAACTAAAGCACTGGACAGCACGCATATCTCTACCCTTATTCCTTCCCTGTGCTGCATAAGCCATAGAGACAGGTACACTAATATTAGCCCGATGTTCCATGGCAGCCTGAGTTACCAAACGCTGCTCCTCTCGAAGAAGTTCACTCAAACAGGCATCCAGAGATGGTACAGGATGACGATTCATCAGATTAGACCGAGCAATTTCAAAATCAGGTCGTAGCTTCATCAAGAATTGATCGCGCTTGCTAGTTGCATGCACGGCCTGGACAGCAGAGAGAGCTGCAACAGGAACATTAGCATAAACAATATCCGAATAATCAGCCCAAAGGGTTTGAAAACCAGAAAAATATTCCTCAATTGAGAGACTTCCCTGTGTGAAATTAGCCATCTCATATTCCAGTTGAAATCTCCTAGCGGAGTTGTCTTGATTGTAAACTGTGTTGAGATAATTCCACATAGTAGCAGCGGTTTTATAAGGTTTCAGGTTGAGAACAAGATGAGGCTCAACCGAGCTAAGGATCCAAGTCATAACCCTAGCATCTTTAATTTCCCACTTAGACAAAGCCTCCGCATCTAGAGGTGCGGGAGCACTCCCATCAATATGACCCCACAATTCTTTTTCTTTCACAAATAATCGAAATTGAAACTCCCAAGCAGAATAATTTTTGCCAGTAAACCTAATAGGAAACGATTCCAACTTATCCGATGACATGATGCAACCAAGATGCAGAAAAAATATCCCACCAAAAAAAAACACCTCTAGAAAAAATACCCAAGAAAAAATAGCCACAAAATCGAATCAACACCCACTGTTGATGTCGACAGAAACCCAAAAAATACCCACTGACCGAATCTGAAACCCAAGAAGAACTGAAACCTAAGAAAAAAATTCCCAAGAAGAACTGAAACCCAAGAAAAAAAATACCCAAGAAGAACTGAAACCCAAGAAAAAAATATGCTCACTGACTGAAACTGAACAGAAGAACAGAAACCAAGAAAAAAAATGCCCACTGACCGAAACTAAACCCAAGAAAAAATCGAACCTGCTCTTGATACCATGTTAGAACCGAAACAGAAACAGAATAGAAACAGAATATACTAAGAAAACTGAACAGAAACAGAAAATGCCAAGAGAGAAATTGGAAAAGTGTGTTGACTGTCAGCCCCCCCTTCCCTTCTTATACATCTATGTATTCTATACATGGAAAGCTCATCAATTACTCTACACTGTAATCCCTATCATTGTGCCTAAATATCTGGTATCTAATCCCTATCATTGTGCCTAAATACATGGGAATTAGTCCCTAATGTTCAGCCTATATACATGGGAATTAGTCCCTAATGTTCAGCCTATATACATGGGAATTAGTCCCTAATGTTCAGCCTATATACATGGGAATTAATCCCTATTATTCAGCTTATATAGACAGCTAATAGTCCTAAAATAGATATGGTAACATGTTGGATTAGAAGTAGAGCTACAAATTTGTTTACAAAATATAAAGCATTGGATTGGATGACTAAACTTTATCTGCCTGCTTCCTCTTGGATGAATAAATTAGCCTTTTTTTTTTATAAAATTAAAAAAAGAAAAAGAAAAAGCAACTGTTGAAGTTGCCGTACCCCTTATTTTTCAAGTGGGCTTAATTTCATGCATTTGCTTGGATTAAATCCCGATCCTGCCTTCTGCAACTGCAAGTGCAAGGGGATAGTGGATACGTTCTTATTTGACCAAGAGAGAGAGGGGGGGGGGGGGGGCGGAAAAACAAAACAAAACAATTAGTTTCGTAAAGACCAGCCCTCATAGATAGATAGATAGGCCGGCAAGCAGTTTTGAACACACAACAGAACAGAAGAGGCCCCACTCCCCGAACCCTTTCTGACTTGTATAAATCAACTCGAAATCTACCAAAAAAATATATATATGTTAGGTAGAAAGTTTCATTCAATGGTAATAAATAAATAAATAAATATCTAACTTTTCTTTTGGTCAATTATGTAGTACTAATTCATTTGACGCTCACTCTGATTGTCACTATCCACGTCAACTTGAAAGATGTTATTCGTTTTAGCTAATTTTATGGTTTTGTCCATAAAAAGTGATTTACAAATTAAAGATGGTGTAAATATTTATATATCCAGTTGAATTTTAGTACTGAGATTCATGATTTTTCTTTAAGATCATGACATCCTCCCTCACTCCAATGAGGGCTCACTGTCCTCAGTGGCACATCGCTAGTACCCCTAGAATCGGCTCTGATATCAAATATCACGGTTCACATCAACTTGAAAGATATTGTCCGCTTCGGCCCATTGGACCTCACGGTTTTGTCCACAAAAGGCGTCTCACAGGTTGAAAATAGTGTGAATACTTATATACCCAATTGAACTCTAGTACATAATCGATGTGAGATTCATGACTCTTTTCTAAGATGATAACACTGATGCTGTGATGCAAGAAGAAACCAAACCAAACCAATGTGCACCTACAAATTACAACATTTAATTTCCCATATGGATATATGATGTTTCCCGGATAAAAAGTAAGTTTTATCACTACTACTGATAGAAAGTTCCGTATTCACCTTTTTCTCAGCTTTTCCTTTTTTGGGTCCCATTATACGTACTCTTAAAACTGCAACCATATTAATCATGCTGTGCCTCCAACTCAAGAATCAAGATTTCTTCCGCCAATTATCAATTTTATTCTAATTTTATTATTAATTTTTTAAAATAATAATTAATATATACATATTAAAATAATAATTTTATCAAAATATTATATTTTTTACTTGTAATTTTAACTTCTCATATCTTGACGAATTCATAATCTAATTATTATCTAATTATCAATAATTAATTTAAAAATTAAACTCGATAATAATATAAAAAAATTAATTTATGTGTAGATAATTGACTTGTGAACAAAAGATAAATATTTTTCTTAAATTTGTAAATAATAAAATGGTGATTATTTTTTAAAAATCATCTAATAGGAATTTTTTAGGATAAAGTTGAAAGTATTTAAAATGATTATTTTTTTATATATTTCATTCTTCTTAAATTTTAATGTAACGTTTTTATTTATTTATTTATTCATTTATTTCATATATTTACACATGTGATATGTTTAAAGGTGTTTAAAATAAGAATTATTATTTCATACATTGAAAGTGGCAAGAGAATTAGTAAAGTGACATATACCCTTAAGGTATATTTAAAAATAAAAAATAAAAAATTTATAAAATAAATGAGACATGTAACCGTTTTTTAACTCTCTTTGTGTAGAAAAAACTTCATTATCAATGTATCAAAGACGAACTATTAAAATAATATATTAAAAGTTATACTATTAACTAATGACTTACAAGCTCATAAACAATCATACTAAATACTACTAATTTTATATAAGATAATGAAATAAATACATAAAAATTAGAAATCAAAAACTCAATTAGTATGAGATCTAAAACATGATACTTATATAGTTATATTACTAATTGTTTGCTTTTCTTTTATGCCTAGACTTAATTAGTTTATTCATACTCCGTATTTTTTTAGAATTCAAAATTTTCTTTTTGAAATAATTATTTTTTCTTTAATTACAACCTAATTAATTAATAAGATCATGATATTATCTTATATATCCCGTGTCATTCACGTGTCATATAATCGTATCGTGTCTAAAATTATCATATTTACAAATCATTATATCATCTCATTTTTATTGATCATTACTATTTAATATATATTTACTATTTAAATGATAAATTTTTAAAATATTAAAATATATACTATATATATCAAGTAATTTTTAATCATAATTTCTGAAAAAATTTAGTTTTAAATTAAGATTAGATCATTAAGACAAATAACTAAGTAATAACTACTAATAGTATTTTTTTGCATTGCCTTACTAGCTCTTAAACCTTAATCTTATGTCTTCTTCCAATATAATCATTTGTCCATTTTGATTTAATTATTAGTGTGTATAATTATATTAATATGTATGCATGATATAAATCATAATGTATGTTGAATATTCGATTTCATCGAATCAATTGTTTTAAATATGAATATGATAACATATTGTCTATAATCAATTATGTAACAAATTGATTTTACAAAATAAATTAATTTTATATTTTTTTGGTATTAAAAAATATTGATATTAATATATAAATATAATTAAAAATATTATATTATACAAAAGTTACTTAAAAAAATGATTTATTTTTGAATTTAAACATTTAAATTATATAATAATTATTACATTAACAGGAAAAAAAAAGTAAAATTGGAATCTGAAAAGTTCAAATTCGGAAAATATCCGAATCTGAAAAAATTCAGACTCAAAATGACCCAACCCGAAATCACTCAATTTCCACCTCTATTTAAGACATCTCATTCTCTCATATCTGAAGAAAAAAGCAATTGCTTAGACGAGCCACCTTGAACCCTGGAGTCCTGGACACTCAAGAGGGAGAATTAGCTATATATACGCTCCATGACCATGCTGCAAGCAAGCTATTCTAATTGAAATGTTGGGACAGAAAAATTTTATATGTGTTTAGTCCAATATATATCCTCAAGGTGTTTCTGTTCCAGCAGAAGGGTGTACGTGGGACTGGGAGAGGAGCTAGAGCCATCATTCCTTTACTGTGGCATACTCGACAAAGGTTGATTTCATCTTTCATGTGGCATATATATATATATATATACATATACTTGATTCATGTGTTGCATTGCATGCATATATATAGTTGGGCTGTGGATGTTGCTGACTGGAAACTACACTATGTAACTATATATGGTACTCTATTAATTCATCCATAATTTTGTTCCCCAATATGCCTTTTGATGGGTTGAATAAGTCAGCAAGGTAACGGTAACGGGTGGATATTTTAGGGAGTTTAAGTAGGAGTGATATTAGGAAACATGTGGCTTGCAATTTTGTCCACTTGAAACTGTAAAAAAAATGATAGACAAAAAAAAAAAAAAGCTTTTACTGCGTTTTTCCGAGTATTTGCTTTTACATGCATGCTTTTGATTATTGTTGTTCAGTTAATTTATTCCCTTCAGATTGACTGCATTTCGAGATCCTAATTTTTGTGGATTGATTTGATGCTTTGTTAAATAAAGTTTAATTGAGGAATTAGTAACTATAGTTCCGATTCTGAAGCTTAGTTTTGATTACTTTGGTAGATTTATAAACACTTAATTATACTAGTTGAATTAGGACTGATGATATCGATCGGATGTTGATTTGAAGTTAATATCTTATTGTTAAATTTTTTGGATTATATATATATATATATATATCTTCAGCATACTTGCTATATTTTTGGTTATGTTGGATAAATTTCTTTTGCAAGTTAAGTTGATGATCTGAGTAAGACAGGGAGTCTAGCTTATTCGAAAATGAAAAAGTTGGACATATATATATATATATATATATATATATATATATATATTGATGAGAACTAAGAAATCAATAAACTGAACTGAAATAAGGATATGCTCTTTCTGTCAATGGGGATTGAGAACTAATTACTGGTATTAAATTTAAATACAAGAAGATGGATTACAAGCTGCAAATATTAGGGGTCAAGTCCCATCTTGAAGTAAGTTATTTTCTTTTACTACTCATGAATCCACAATTCATCGTAATTGCATTAATCGCAATGCAGACTTACTATGCATTTTGAGTGGTTTCGAATATTTCTAATGTTTTGATGCAGATGGAATCAGTAGATGATAGGTCCATTCATGTGGTTGATGAGAACCCAGAAATAAGGGATGCTCAACAGCGACAAGCATTTTCTGTTAGTTTGCCAGATGGTACTCATCATAGGAAAACAATAGGGAATGTCATATATAAGAGTATAAAGACTCTACTTTTATCAAAGAAATTCAACTTGCTAATTCCCTTTGGGCCTCTAGCAATCCTTGTCCAGAAAAGGACAGATCAAAGCGTGAGTTTTATTTGTCTTTCTACTTAATTTCTAGTTATATATAAGAGTAGTACTACTACTGTGTTGTAAAATGTGTATATATATATATATATATATATATACATGTCATTGATTTGCTGAGTTGGATCACAGGGTTGGGTCTTTATTCTTGGCTTATTGGGTATAATGCCTTTGGCTGAGCGGTTGGGTTATACTACAGAGTAAGGACTGATATAATCTTCCCTGTAAATTACTCTTTTCAATCTCAGAAAGATTGTTAATTAGTTCAGCACCTAACATCGCATTTTCGTTGCTCTCATTTTAGGCAGTTGGCTTTTTACAGTGGACCTACAGGTATATCTATCTATATATATTGTTTTTATAGCTAGGATCTCTTTTTGAAGGAAGGAATTTTCATGATTATCTGGGTTATGCAAGTATTTTGTTAGTTTAAAATGCTTCAAGTAGTCTTTTCTGTATATAAACAGTCTTGTTTGTTGGAAATGTAATGTTCCCTTCCTTTAAACATATATATATATAAGTTGTCTGACTGTCCAATCCCTGGCCTTCTCCTAAAATATTATATAAATTATATATCAAGTTTAATATTGAAATGAAATTTGAATGCAGTTGGGGGTCTTCTAAATGCTACATTCGGAAATGCAACAGAACTTATTATATCAATTTATGCACTAAGAACTGGAAAGATACGTGTTGTTCAGCTGTCATTGCTTGGCTCACTGTTGTCAAACCTGTTGTTTGTTCTGGGATGTGCATTCTTGTTTGGTGGGATTGTTAGAAAGGAGCAGGTTTTCGACAAGGTTAATTAATATATATATATATATATATCTCGATCATCCTTGTGATTTAATTTGTTTTACTTTTTACATTTTTGTTAATCCCAAATGCAGGCAACAGCTGTTGTGAATTCAGGACTGCTGTTGATGGCAGTGATGGGACTACTATTCCCAGCATTCCTCCATAGCACAGAGAGTGAAGTGCATTTAGGGATATCAGAGTTGGCTCTTTCAAGATTTACTAGTTGTGTTCTGCTTCCAGCCTATGTTGCCTATATCATTTTCCAGTTAAAGAATCTAAATGATCTGGTCATCCATCCATCCATCCATCATTCCCAACC
This sequence comes from Fremontodendron californicum, assembly GCA_030761205.1. NCBI lineage: Eukaryota > Viridiplantae > Streptophyta > Magnoliopsida > Malvales > Malvaceae > Fremontodendron > Fremontodendron californicum. The sequence continues at coordinate 21,846,969 of JAULJL010000033.1, forward strand.
CACTACTCTTAATTTTCATCTCTTTTCCCTTCCCTTCCATTCCATTTCTTTTGACTGGTTTGACAAATGGTATGAAATCAGGAAGGAAGTCACAATGGAGATCAGGAAGGAAGTCACAATGGAGATCAGAACTCAGAAGAAGAAGAAGAAGCTCCCGAGATATCTAAATGGGAATCAGTGATCTGGCTTGCAATTACAGCAGCTGCGATCTCTATCCTTTCAGAGTATCTGGTTGATGCCATTGAGGTAATTCCTCTTCCTCTTCCTCCTCTTGGGTTTGATTTGATTAGATTAGATGGGCGCCTAAACATGTGTGAGTCTTTGAGATCTTGTAATTGGTCTCTTCTCTTCTCTTATCCTCCAAGTAATTTCTCTTATTGGCTATGTTTTAATTATATTTGCAGGGAACATCTCTTGCTTGGGGTGTACCAGTTGCTTTCATTAGTGTTATCTTGCTTCCAATAGGTGGAAACACAGCAGCAGTTACCACTTCAGTCATGTTTGCCATGAAAAACAAACTTGTAAGGGAGGGATTAATTTACATACTTACTTTCCCATTATTAATTTCTAAAGCTTGATTAATATCATTTCCTGCTGTTTAATTAAATTTTTTCTGCAGGATGTGTCTTTGGGAGTGGCAATAGGGTCATCGACGCAGATTTCTATGTTTTTGGTAGATGTTTTTATTTTTTTTTTTATTTTTTTTTTTATTTGATACCTTCCTTTTCGTATTGATATATATATATGGTATATGATGCATAATTCCTACATCTTAAAACATTTGTTGAGCTTAGTTAATTTGGTTTTATAATTACATTTAATGCATTAGCACTGACTTCTCTTCTATAGCGCGCCTGCACACATAATTATATGTATTCTAACATTTGTATTAATTGTTATTATCGATTTACCATTACAGATTCCCTTTTGTGTGGTAATTGGGTGGATGATTGGGCGCCCAGTGGACTTAAACTTTCAACTTTTTGAGACAGCAACTCTGTTCATGACTGTTTTATATGTAGCTTTCATGTTGCAGGTATGTATGTATGTATGTATATCAAGAAGTAAATGGGAAAAAAGATGCAACTTTTTTTGAAGAGTGAAGACTAAAGTTGTGGGCTAGAATATGGTAAATTGATTAATAGAACATACATGGTGTTAACTGTGCAGGAAGGAACTTCAAATTACTTCAAAGGACTAATGCTTCTTTTCTGCTATCTCATAGTGGCTGCAAGCTATTTTGTACATGAAGACCCTTTCTCCAGTTGGTTAGTTATTACTACTTATTAGAATTATCCAACCCATGCTTTTAACTGATTTTAAGTAACTGACTAATTAATTATTAAATTTTGCAGATGCATATATACTAGTAAGCAAGCAAGCAAGCAACAATTGAAGCAATTAGGAGTAGAATTTTAAACCTACAAAATAAAAGAAGAAGTGAAGGGTTCATTTGTGAGCAATGGTGTACATGCTAGCTAGCTGATGCAACTATATATCATTTCATCACAGCTTACTTTGCTTCTTCTTGTTGGTTAATATATATATATATATATAATTAAACAGGCCTTTCTTAATTAATTTTACTCCTCTCTTAACTTAAGAGGGTTGAGCTCTAATAATGAAATTAAATTAATAAACAATTATTCTGTGTCAATGTTTAATAGTTTCTGCATGTTAAGTTTATATAAAAAACAAGATGCTTGTTTTTTTTTTCCGAGTACCTGCCTCCATCCTTTACTACAGTAGCCGCCCATGCCAGCTAGAGCCTTCCTTGTTGGTACAACAAATTTCGGATAATTATATAGTTTGTTGGTAAAATGTTAGATTTATAATTTCAAATCATAAAAATTTAATCTTTGGCAATCTCAAATATATATAGAAAAGCAAAGTTTGAATTAGAAGCCTACCTCCTTTTCCACATGTTAAATATATATTTTTTTTCTTTCAGAAATGAGAAGAAATTTCATTAATGTTTGTAATATATATGGGATATGTAAGGATGTAAATTTTGTTAGCTTATGAACAGTTCAAACGAGAAGTATAAACATGAGCAAAGGCGGGTTAAGAATGTATAATATAATATGTATATATATATATATATATATATGTATTAAATTTGATTAATGTAAATAATTGTGGCGTCCACGATGCTAACACATGCCGTGGGCGTGCGAAACTTCCTGGTTAGGAAGTGGAAACATATTTTTAAAACTAAATTAGTGAAAGCTCGCGCTTCGTCGCGGGTGATAAACATTTTAAATTTGATTTTTGTATTTATTTATTATTATATATTAAGATATATGTCTATATGTATACATACATAATATGTACAAATGCTCAATAAATAAATTATAGAGTTTTTGACAAGATTCTAAATAATTAGATGGAGGTCAGGTTTAAAAAAAAAAAATTACATGCATCCTTAATTTTGAGTTGATTGTTTAAACAAATATTTTTTATGCTTCAAAAAACACTTTGTTGCATTCACTGTAATATTTGATTAGCCATTGATAATGCGTTGAGGTAGGGAGAGAGTCAGTTTAGCTTGCATTAAGGGAGGAAAAGAGTCAGCTTTCACGATGAGTAGGTATCGCATTGCAAAAAAAATACTGCATTAAGCAATCAAATTCATTAATAGCCATATATAGAAAAAATAATAATTAAATTGTGTTGTAAAAAACGTCACTATTAACTTTAAAAAAGGACCAAATTATAAATGATAATCAAGTAATCGAGATTAGAAATGCAAGAATTGACAGAGTAGAATTTGCACAAGAATATGGACATTACAAATTTTATTTAACTTTGCTTGATGAACTGTGCAGAGAAAACGCGGTTTAACATATTGCTACATCCTTATATCCCATGGGTAGTATGGCCTCCAAATATCTTTTTAACCATTGATTTCTGTGACTTTTTTTTGTCCTATTAATGAGTAACCTTTTTTCTTAGGTATTAGAGAAAAAAACGTTAAAACTTTGAATTAAATGTTAAGAGAATTTTGAGTAATCACCATCAAAACTATTAAGTCCCTCAATAAGTGGGTAGAAAAAAAGACTATTTGCAGATTTGATACTATATTTTTGTATTTTTATTTTTTGTTTAATTTACTAAAAAGATTATTTCGATTTTTATAAACACCTAGAATCTCGACCAGTACTAAAGTTATAGAGTTAAAACTTAAAAGAAAAGGTACTTAGGTTGGTTTATGAAAAATTTCAAAAAGCTCCAGTCCAACAAAAATATTTATATACTTGGTAACCATGACAATATCTTAATTATTGAAAAGAAAATATGAATTTATAAAATTAGTAAAAAGATGATCAAAATTACTTTTATGAAGTATCAATAATTACATTTATATATAGTCAAATTATATGTACAATTATTTTATTTTATTTTTTTTGGAATTTTTAATTTACTTTTAATCTTTCAACCACTACTTATTTAACTTATTTAAAAAGGACATTACATGTTTAAATCCTTTCAAATATGCAATCTTTAAAAATATGACCAACATACATATTATATGATTTAATTCTCAATTGATAATTATTTTATAATATATGTATATATGTTATTGTAAGAAACAAAGTTAATTGTGCATTAAAACATTATGTTTGATAGTTTATTTTAACATTACCTTATATCTATATTATTATAAAACTTCTGACTGTTTTTTTTTTCTTTTCAATTCAAGTTTGACAAACTCGTGATAGGATAAACGCGGTAAAAAGGATGTAAAGATCCGATGGTTAAAAGGGTGTAGACATCTGTATAAACACGCAAAATTAAATGCACACATTAATTCCTAAAGAGATGTGACATCTGTTTTACGCGTGAACATTTAATGCATCAATGTGTAAATATTTAACACAGAGTAAGACCGAGAGTAATGAAAGCAAGGATTATTGATGAAAAACAAAATAAAATTATTTTAATAAATACAAAATTAACATTATTTGTGTCTTTTTACTTAAAAAGTAATTAACTATCCACTAAAAAAAAAAACTACCCACTCTTTTACTTTAAAAAAATTACTCATTTTTTTACTTAAAAAAAACTATCCACCTTTTTTAATGCATTACAAATTAAAAAGAAATTCACCCATATAATAGATGTGTCAAATTCTAATTTTTTTTTTTTAAAAATGATCTTAAATACTAAACCTTAAACTTAAATACCCCTCAAATAATAAACTAACAATAAAACTTTGAAATGTTCATAAATTGATAATATATGTGCATTTAAAAAGAAAGATTGTATACAAATAATCTTAAACTATACGTACATTAGTAAAATTTATATTCTCAATTTTAAAATGATATTGTTCATAATCTTTTGTCTAAAATCCTATTATTATTTTTATAATTCTATATACTTCAATATTTTTTTTTTCTTTTTTTTTTTTCTAAATTCAATTTGATAACAGTTTTATGATGAGAAAGATATGTTGATCTAAGAAACAAACACATAAGCTTGGATTGTTCAACTTAGGTTATGTTCTACTTTGCAATTAGCGAAAATTCTAACATAATCATTAATCACAAATTGCTACTTATAAATAGAAAATCAAGACAATTACACGGATCAAGACTCCTAAACTAGCAATAAATAATTATTAAGATCTATCTAGTTGTACACCTAAACAAATCAAGACAAAGATCATAAACAATTCTTATAGAAGAACATAAGCAACTTTGATAGAAAATTAATGATAGATAAAATCTAAAAATCAATTACAAAACATGTCTAGGGCTTTGAAATCACCTTTAACCAAAGAAAATTTTAGCCTAGCATAGGTATAGTTAATATAAACATAAAAGAAACTAAGAAGAAAAACTAAAAGAAAACTAAGAGAATGGAGAAGAAGAATAATGATGATCCTTGAGTCTCCTCAAAAGATGTCTAGTTTGTGGCTCAAAAGATGGTATTTATAGAGTTTTAAAACCCTGAGAACAAGTTCTTGCCGCATAAGTAAGTTAGGAGGCAGGAAATTGCATTTTTTATGGCAAGTTTTGGACTTTTTTGTGGTTTTTGGGCGCCGCGGCGCCGAGCTTTCTGTCTTCCATTTTTCTGCTGCATCTTCCTTCACTTCGTCGGCTGATTTGGATAACTATTTCTTGTATGATTTGGGCGTGTAAACTACCGTTGGAAAGGTATTCAAGTCAGTTTCAAAAGTCAAATAGGAAGTTTCTTCAAATAAGAATTTTAACATCATGTTTTCCTTGTAACAAGCTCCGGAGGTCAAATCTGCCTTCTTGCTTTGCAACCAGAAATTGATCTTTTTGACTCCCAAGTCTTCTTCCATCTTGTGATTATGATTTTGTAAGCTCTTTAACATCATAATTGACATATTTTCTCTTCATTCTTCTAAATATACCTAGAATTAAAAAATATAACATAAATAATCAAGATAAATATTGAAAACATAACTAAAACTAAGAATAGAAAGGGCATAAAATGTATATTTTATGAGCTTATCAAATACCCTCACACTTAGCTTTTTACTAGTCCTAAAAAAAAAAAAAAAAAAAAAACTAATCTAATCTACTTTCATTGGAAATCACGGTGGCACTTAGCATGTGACACAAGCCTTTAAACCCCTAGGTGTCCCTAGTGGACGAGTTTAGTCTCGTGAGGGTTTACTAGAACGATACCCACAAACATTGAAAAACTAAAATAAAAATAAACTAACATGCACTAAAAATAGTTACTTCTAATCCTTTCAATATAAATTAGAGACAATCTTTGAACAAGTCTTATAAACTAATCAATAGCTTAAAGAATTTCACAAAAAATCATGCTTGAATATAAATAGTTTGAGTTAAGCCAATATTATCATAACATATTTCAATCAAAATAGTGCATATTCAAACTTAATCTCAACTTATCACATGGGATACTCTCATGATTTTCACTCTTTAAAGTTGTGGTAAAGTGTTTACTCTCAATCAATCTCATGAAAACAGTTCTACCATATGCTTGCTTGTCTACCTATTCTCCACTATTTAGATCATGCAACTTTATAAATCAAGAGGTCTTTATTCAAAGTTGTAATGGGGTCAAGAGATTGTAATGTGGTTAAAGAATAAAAGGATAAAGATATCACAAAAGTTTCAAAGACTTCATAGAATTTAGAGACATAATAAGATTATACAAAGAAAACTTCTCAAAACTCTTCTAAAGCACATAATAACATAGGCTAAATATCATGTTGAGTCTTTACTTCATTCTAATCAACTTTGTAACATCTTTCTTTAACCAAAAGTTCAAGAGATGATTCATTTTTTTTATTTTTTTATATGGAAAAGTATTTTTACAATGTTCAATTTTTTTTTCTCTTGACTTTTGCCTTTCTCATCCTCCATACTTATTTCTTGTTTATAATCCAAATATTCAATAAATATCCCTTATTTTTGCAATATGTCTCAAATATTCAATCCATCTTTAGAACAAAGGGTAAAGATATAAATGTGTTTAGGCTAAGTGTAAGTTGTGGTTTTTAAAGAAATAGCTTATTCAATGTAGGCTTAAATTGGCTCACTAGGGGGTTCTCTTGGAACACCAATAGGGGATGACTGATTTGGCTTTGGTTATAAATCCTAATGCCTCTATCATATCCATGTTATCATATGTATCAGTATAGTCTTAAATGGTTTAAAGCAAGTTCTAGAGAAACATGTAATCATAAGAGCATACAAGAAAGAAATTGAATTGATATGTATAATGCATCAATCATATAGGCTCAAAAACTCACAAGGATGTTTATACAAGTTAATATCAAGTCTAAACATGCTTCTTTCTCAATCAACATATCATATTAACATTGGCTCATTAAAAAAAATAAATGATATCAAGCTCAATTCTTATGAAAATTCTTCTCACTAATAAACCAGTTTTAGACCTACACAATTCATATCTCATCATTGTATTGAAAAAAACTAAAAACAAAGAAATAATATTAAGGACTCAAAATAAAATAAAACAAAACACAAAAAAAAATTAACAACCTAAAATAAAAGAAATCCTAAATTCTTCCCCCCACACTTAATTTTTACATTGTCCTCAATGTAATACTATCACCCCACATGCAAGAATTATGTGTAAGAGAAAAGAACTAATAATATATATATATATATATATATTAACAACTCAAAACAAACTAACAAAACCTAAACAATCTTAAAACACTACATAAACAATAAAAATAATAAAAGAAAAAAGAAAAGAAAGCAAATCTGAATATGACATGTTAACAATTTTTTCATTAATTGGACTGCCTTCTCAATTAATATTTGAGTTAGTGTTTTGAACTTAACCAATATTTTTTTTAGTTTTACAACGATTCAACGTCTTGGATGTTCTTGCTTGGGGTCCATTGGCCATATTTTTGCTTACTACATCTTGGCCACCTCCAGCAATGGCTATGATCCCAACTTCTTCTTCTAAAATCAAAATCCGCGTTGTAAACTCCTCCTATTATATATGACCTATCCTAAGGAGTATATTTTTATTATCCAGATGACAGGGGCTGCTGAATTTTCTCTGCATTCCATTTAATGACAGAACTAACCAGAAACATATACACAATTCTGTCTGGTCCATAATACAGAAACTTTGGGTGATTAGACCAGCAGCAGCTTCTGGTCTTTTCTTCAATGGATTGGAGACTCAAGTGTTAAAGACTTGAAGTCTCGAAACTTTAATGCCTCTAGACCTAGATAGAACCTAAACCCTTCATCTCCAAATTATGAAGTTGATAGTAAAGGCAATAAATCTTTCTCAAGCAGAACATAATCTCAGACTTTAATTTTTTTCCAGGTTTTCAGATAGATAGATAGATAGACTACTCAAAGCCATAAATTCTCAAGCTAAGATACACCAACAAATTGAAGTGATAAAACATATAGTTTCGATTTGCCATTATACATACTTCACAGAAAAAACAACCTTGTAGCCTAGGTAAGAATTGCTATTGAGAGGAGCTCTAATCAAGACTGAAAATGTTTCCACTTTTAACCAAACTTGTGGTATTAACATTAGAATACACATAAAAAAAAAAAAAGGCTCTAATTGTAATAACAATGAAATCTTACATTTGGATCATTGCCTAGAAACATTAGAATACACCCAAAAAAAATAAAAATAAATAATTAACTCAGGTGGGAACAACCACCCCTGAATGAGTAGGTGACAAGTGCAAGACTAGGAACAAAAACACTAAAAGCAGTAATACCAGCTGTGTAAAAAAACATGACGTAACCTTACATATTCTCCTCTGCGTCTTCAAAACCTCTTCAGTACCTAAGACATCTCCACAATACTCTTCCAACTCCTCAGCTTGTTTCTTTAGCATTGCAGCCTTGCTTTCTGCCTCTCCCAGCTTATTCAACATCTGTGCTTGCACCTCAGCCAATGATGTTTGTTCTTCAAATAGTGTGATTTGATTGCCCACACAAACTCTCAACTTCTGTACTGCCCTGCTTAGAGCTACAAACTCAATTTCAGCCTCCATTTTCTGTTGAAAGAGTCCCTCAAGCTCAAATTCCATTTCTCTATTTATATCTGATTCTTCCTTCCTTGACCTGCTACTGTTTACACTAGTTTCCAGTTCACAAATCCTTAATTCCTTCGCCTGCAGTACGGCCCTTGCTTCCTCCAGTTTGCTCTCCAAATATCTTACTTTCTGGGTTAAGGTGAATACCTGAGTTTCCAAGGAGCCTGAATTACCTTTTATTACCTTTTCAGAAGCTAATTGGTCCGATGAGCTGGTTTCATGGATTTCCTGATCAGCAAAAGTAGAATCCATATGAACACTTTTAATGTGAACTGAATCATCATGTAGAGATGTAGGTTCCTTTCCTATCTCCCCTAATTTCTGTACTTCTGCAAGGAAAAATTGCTCCATTAAACTTAACAAAAAGCATGAAACAGTCAGCAATTATGCTAAGCATGAAACGACCGGTATTTAGTAAAATACACTATCAACGTTAACTTCACCAAGAATGAAAACATGTATGTTGTAGTCCTAGACTCTTCCATATGATTAAACATTAACCATTAATCTCCATTATGCATTAGAGACTACCCAAACAAATGTGACAATGTCATTGTAACTCCCATTCCTCTCTCACTTCCTACAACTCATTTTCTGTGCACCTTCCCTTCTCGCAACCCTAAGTTAACATTGACCAAAAACCAGAAAGAAAAAAAAAATCATTAGTGTGATTCTCCAATGAACTGAATTTAATTACTGCTTCTCTGATGATCATTTATTGCCAAATGTCAAATGTCCCATTTAAGGTTGATCTTATTCATGATGATATTAGGACTTCACCAGATACTTACCATTACTATCAATAGTTAATTATTACAACATGGTTCACTAACTTAACATAATATAGTCTGAAGTTCCCTTCTGCTATTCGCATTAGCTTTTACAGCCTACATTGACTGCAGCACTACTTGCACAGTAAGATGCTTGTTCTAAACTTACCTAAGCCTACCTGAAGCCAGTTCAACCTGGAACATGCACGGAGACAGGTATAGAAATTTTCAAAGTTGGCCTCAACGAGGCTTTATGAACAACAACTATTTTCAATCTTTGTCCCAACTCTGAAACAAAGGAGTACATAGTTATCAACTGCTTTGAGTAAATACTTACGGAAATCTTTATGAGGATTGTCAAATAAATAAGCTAACTAAAATATGAACAAATTAAGAGGTGCAATATGATGACCAAGCTGGATTTGCAGGACATATAATGCAGTACATATGAGATTGAGTAGTAAGAATCTATAAAATAAACAATGAGAAATGTTTATCAAAGTTATGAGAAGGATATCACACCCACCATTTTCAAGGGCTTCCTGAACAGACTGGAGGACAAGAACAGAGTCGAACAATGGGTCTTGATCTGGTGAAGGCCAGTGATTCTCAAAATTTTCTTCCTTAGCCTCCCAAGATACGTGTGCAGCTAAATCATCAATTTCGCCTGAATTTTCTTTCATATAAGCAGTTTGAATTTCCTCACTGATCTGGTGTTCGCCTTCATGAGCTTCATCACTATTTTCCCCATCATAATTAATGGAGTTTCCACTTTGCTTTCCGTTACTTGTCATTGAGAATGGACCCTCCTGCATAAAGACAAAGTTGGAGCTTCTTGAGTCAGATTCCATGCTGGAATGAGAGTTTTCCTTGTCGATTTTGACCCTTTCTCCTCTGGCCTTCTTACTGCTTTCAACACGACCCTTTCCCTGCTGAACTCTTTGACTTGAATTACCCTTCCCACTCAAATTCTTCATCTGATTTTTCTCGTAAACTGCAGGCAGGTCCTTTGGCATACTGGCTGGCGTAGATGACTTGCTACTTGGATCAACTGCAGACCTGGAATCTGAACTGGGGCTACGCATCATGAACCCATGAGCATGAGCATGAGCATGAGCAGCACTTGCGTTCTTCAACATATTCACTGCCACAGGAGCCTCACTATTCTGCTTCATCTCAGGTTTAGCTGGATTTCCAGAACCGGACAAACCTCGCTTCATTGTTTTACTGCTGTCCATAGAGGCGGTGGGATCCTTAACGAAGTCAAAGTCTCTCTTGATACGCCTCCATTTCTTCAACCCATACCCTTTGGCTTTGGCTTTGGCTTTGGCTTTGGTGGTAGCTGGTAGAGGAGGTGGTGAATGCATTGGATGCACAATCTGAGCACCACCCTTTACATCGGAATTGACACTATGATCAGTGGCCAACAACCTCTGAGTCTTGTTCCACCCATTATCCTTACTCTTGTAATCATCAACCTTATCCTTGATTTTGTTATCATCAACTTGAGTGCCTTCATTATCCTCCACAAATTCAACCGCACAACATTCACTCTCCAAATCCATAACTATTAATATGGGTTTCGCTCAATATTTACTCAGATCAAGATCAATAACTATCATTCCAGCCAAATCAACCAAAATCTGGAAATAAAATAAAATTTCAACCCAACTATTCTCTTCAATAATCTTGCATCAAAATTCAATGAAATGAATAAAATTTAATTACACCCATCATTGGATTCTCTATTGTCATCAATTTTGAATACAAATTAAGGAATTCAAAGAGAAGAGGACAATTCAGCTTGATTTTCCTATACATAATAATATATTAATTAATATCATGAAAGCTCACCAAAGATTGAATTATAATAAGTAAAAAGATGAACTGGGAAATAGAAAAAAGAAGAAGAGGAATTTAGGATGAAATACATATGTCATGTACCTTTTTACGTTGTCATGGAATGGAAATGGAATTGAAGATGAATAATACATGAATATGGTGATGATTATGACTATGATAATGATAAATTGAAGGAAAAGGAAGATTTGCAGGCCATGAAATAATTGGGAGAGAAATTATTATGGTATAAATAAATATTAGTAAATAATTAAAATCAGTGTAAGAAAAAGAAGAATAAGAAAGAATAGAGTATATTAAATACTAAATAAAAAGGAACTACAAATTAAAAAATAAAAAAAAGGGGTGGGTGGGTCACATGGTGGGAGGGCCCACACTGAAACCGACACAAGTGGCAGTGATGACCATTTGATTTGATCTGATCTGATCTGATCTGGATTTTGGAAATGACAGAAGGAAAGTGTTTAGGAATTACGACATAAATATTATTATTCCTTCTTTTATCGCTTCTGCTTCTGCTTCTCTTCGGCCATCAATTACTTTTCGGTTTTGAGTTTAAATCAAAGTAATCAGTACGATATAAAAAGATGTATCGTTTTTATTTTAGTATTGATATATATTAATATCAGTATATTTTGACATATCATTTTAAATTTATTGATATTTTTTTAAATAATTTTTCATATATATAAAATTTATTTTTAAATTTTATAATAAAATATATATCATATACATATGCAAATATACCTAAATTATTTATATAAAATATATAGTTATATTTATATATAAATATAAATTTTAAATATTTAATATCTAAAATTTTTAAATATCAAATAAATAAAATAAATATAAAAATATATAATAAATTATTATTAATTAAGTGCAATAGATTAATTTAATAAATATATTTATTTTTAAATGTAATTATGAAAATAAAAATAAAAATGATCATGATAGAGAAAACATTAGAAATTAATTTAAGACAATCAAATAAGTGAAATTTTTAATAAAAAAAATTAAAATCTTGTACCAAACGGTACGTTTTGGTATTGATCGGTACAAACCAATACGATCGATACAAAAATCAAAACGATATACTACTGATACCGTTTTATTTTACTTTAAAATCGATACGATCAATATCGGTACAGTACCGACTACTTTAATTTAAATAAATTGTTGTGTTAACTTATATATTAGCTAAACAATTTATTGGGCTTGAACTCAGCCCACATACACTTTTATATACATCATAATTGCAAATATATGTACTTTTTTCTTAGGGATAATGACTCCAATAGTTTCTAATGTTTAACAAATCTTTTAATATGGTCATTGTATTTTAAAAATGTATATTTAAATACTTAAATTTTCATTGTGTTTATTAATATAGTATCCGTCAATAATATCTTGAAAAATTTTAAATTACGTGACTTCTGTCCAATCTCGACGTGACACGTTGCATATTAATTCCATGATGCATAAATGGGGTTCCTGGCATTGGAAAGATCGAGCTTGCTCTTGAATTTGCTTACAGGTATGCTCAGAGATATAAGATGGTTGTTTGGGTTGGTGGAGAAGCCCGATATTTCCAGCAGAATATATTGAATTTATCACTCAATTTGGGATTGGATATGAGTGCTGAAGATGAGAAGGAAAGGGTTGAGGAGCAGGAATTTGAAGCATTTAAGTGAGTGACTTGATTCCTAGGGTCGCCGGAGGATCTCATGTGATTATCACAACTAGGCTATCAAAGGTGATAAATTTTGACACAATGCAGCTAACTTCCTCCTTTGCCTTCATCTAATGCAATGATTTTAGTAAGAGGAAGAAGGAAAAAAGACTATCCATCCGACTGAGGAGTTGGAGTTGTTGAGAAAATTTGATGAGAAATTGGGAAGATTGAGCTTTGGTTTGTGGATTATTGGTTCACAGCTTTCCGAACTTGCCATTTCTCCATCTGCACTCTTTGAAGTTGTGAACGAGGTCTCACTTGAAGATGGTTCTGGTTCTACTTCATCATATATATATATATATATATGAGCACTAGTGGTGAGCAATACTGCAAAAAACAACCATTTCCTGATGAAAATTCTATGTTTTTGCTTCACTATCTTGCAGCAAGTTAATGGGAGAAGGAACATTCTCGCCTCACGAATGCTTCTTGTTGGTGCTTGTTTTCTGCAAATCTGCTAGCTACTGCAGCTAAGTACGTATATGCCTGTTGTAGAAAACCGATTCAGAAGGTGGACTAAGTGTTGGAAACGGCACCCATAATGGGCAACCGTTCCAACATATATAACTTCCCTTGGGAAGTTATACTTCTTAGCAAATAAAAACTGCCATGGGCAGTTAATAGAATAAGATAAAAAAAAAAAAAAAAAAAAGGAAGAAATAACTTCCTTTAATAGATTATTATTCTTCATTCTGTCGTGGGCAAGAAAACCAAAAGAGAAAAGAAAGAAAACTTTCTTTTAACATGGCATTCGGCCATTTAGTCATGAAAAGTTATTCATATAGACTCGGCAAGAGACAAAAAAAAAAAAAGATGAACGAAATGCCATTCATTCGGCCATAAGAATAGAATGCAATTCATTCGGCATGACTAAAGAGAAATAATTTTCTTTGAAGATCAATAAATACAATACTCTGAAGATTAATCTCTCTGCATTCTTGAAGAATTTAGTGTTGTGGTAAACAGACAATTTTCGATTACGTGATCTTGTCTCCGACCAGTGAATCAAAACCGGGTTCATCATCAAACGATCCTGTAAGTTGTTTATTTCCGCATTTATTGTTAATAGATTATATACGTGATAATCTACATTGGTATCAGAGCTATACGTTTTGATTTCTGGTATGTTTGTTTAAGAACAAGAACATGTCTTAAACTGAAAAAAAAAATTGATTTTTCTGGTGAAATGCTAAAATCCACAGAATATGTCTGGGTTCCATGGATTATTATACAAACGTGTATAAGATCGTAGAACTTGCGTAATATAAAAGTTTTGGATTTGTTGGATCCTAAGTTCGATTTTAGAAATTATGAATTTTGATGAAAACCGGGATTGAAAGCGTAATTTTTTTAATAAAAAAAATGGGATTTGAATGCCCTATGATTTTTAAAAGAACTGCAATTTTTTGTTAAGAAATTCGAATGCCCAATGAAAATTTCAAAACTACAGTGTTTTAATGAAGCATTCGTATACCCTCTCGAGGGCATTCGGATGCCTAAGGTAAAATTTAAAACAAATTATTTTTTTAAATGCCAAAGATCAAATTTTGCCTGGTTTGTTTGATCTCAAATATTTTATTCAAATTATAGGAGTTCTGATAACACAAGATTGATTAAATTTTATTTTTTTAATCATTATGAATTTTGTGTTATAAATATGTTTTATGAAACATATTTTTCTGCATTTGTTACAGAAGACAATATTGAAAATTGTCTTACTCCAATGGTTATAAGGACCATGACACAATTTCTAAGAGTTAGTAGTTTGCTATGAGAACTAGATAACTACCGAATGGATCCAAATTATGATGTTATCGAACGCATCATTTACTGTTAATGAGAAAATCCAAAAGTTAATTTGTAGTGGCAATATGCTAATAAGAAGTGGTCATAACAAATATATGGTGTTAAAAAAAACACTTCTTAGTCCGAGACAAAAAGATTTTCTTAACTATCTTTGGATGTCTAAAACGGAGAACGGCGACATCGAGGATTGCGAAACCTTGATTAAAACTTTTGTGAAAGTGCATGTGAAGATGGAGGCAAAGAGGACTGCGACCTTTTTAATCGGCCTTAATCTTCGCAATGAAAAACGCAATGTTGTGGTAAATCCATGGATGGCTAACTTGGATTTTAAGCTATCAAAGGAATTTTTGGTAACTAAACATATTGTTATGGAATTTGAAATAAATTTAACTTGTGTTAAAATAGAAATTTCGCACAATGAAATAAATTAGTGGTAACTAAACATATTGTTATGGAATTTGATTGTGAAACTTAGTGAGCTTTTGGTTCCATACTATATGAATGATTGTCATTGATTTTATTTCGGATTATGACAAAATAAATATGTGTATGCTAAGCATTAATTAGTGCATGTATGTCTTATAATAGAATATCCTGTTAAGCTTAACAATTATTTTCAAGTAATGCAAATATTAATGTGGATATTTGGCATGCTAGACTAGGCTATATCGGGCAATAAAGGACGAATAGATTAACTAAAAAGGGATTACTAAGCCCTATTGAAAAAGTTAATCTATCAACGTGTAAAAGAAAATGTCTAGTGGAAAAAATAGCAAGAAAACCATTTGGTAAAGGGACTAGAGTCGAATTTTCATTGCAACTTGTACATTCCGATATTTGTGACCCAATGAATGTAAGGGCACAAAGTGGAGGAGTATATTTAATCACATTCATCAATGATTACACACGTTACGGTTTGTCTATTTGATTTTCCACAAATTTGAAGCTTTAGAGTGCTTCAGAAAATATATGATTTTTGTGGAAAAACAATTAAATAAAAAATGTTAAGGCATTAAAAACGGACCGAGGACGTGAGTATTTGTCTAATCAATTTAGACATTTATGTGATAAAAAAAATTTGAATAGATAGGCAGCTAACCATTCCGAGAACTCCATAATAAAATGGTGTTGCGGAGAGAAGAAATAAAACTTTTCTGGAAATGGTTAGGTTTATGATGACCCAGGCAAATTTGCCTATCATCTTTTGGAGTGATGCCTTATTAACAGTTGCTTATTTATTGAATAGAGTACCCTCCAAGTCAGTTGCATCCATCCCATATGAATCATGGACCGATAAAAAAAAAGGATCTTAGTAATCTGAGACCTTGGGGTTGCTTTGTCTACGTTTATGAGCCTTCTCATCAACATGGCAAGTTAAGTCCAAGAGGCAAAAAAAAAAAGAAAGTATATTTGTAAGATACTTTGAATATTCAAAGGGATGTGTATTCATTGGTGAACAAGCAAGTGGAAGTGTAACTGAATTTGAATATCGAGATGCCACTTTATGGAAAATGATTTTATAAGTAGGGGTGAGATTAATCAGGATATATCTCTTTATGAGATAAAATATCTTGACGATTTGATTGTTTCAAATTGACTGATGCATATTCCTAATAATGCACCAATAATATGTCATCCAAGTGGAAGCATGACAAAAGATGATGAATTTGTTTCACAAGAATCACAAGTCATGCGTAGTAATCGCGAAAATGTTTCTCGATGTCATTTTTGACATAGAGGGAGAAGCATTCATGATTATCCCACAAGATGAAGAAGAGCCTAGAAATGTTAAAAAAACTCTTTCTTCTAATGCAAAAGAAAAGTGGACAATGGAAGAAGAGATGGAGTCAATGAGATCAAACAATGTTTGAGAATTGGTTGATCTACCAAAAGGACGCAAACAATAGGGAACAAATGGGTTCTCAAGATTAAGCGTAAGTCTGATGGGACTATTGAAAGATGCAAGAAATATCTGTAGCTAAGGGGTATACTCAGCAAGTATATCATCGAGGGGAATGTGTCTTAAGCCTATAATTTAAAGTTACATAGTGGCATCCCAACCTAGCTGACTGGAGATCCCAAGATCTAAGTTCAAAAGGAACAACTGAATTATGTTAACTGAGTGTGAGCACTAAAATAGTTAAACACTCTTATCCATTCCTATGATGATTTAGTGCTGCCTGCAAAGGAGTTAGGATAAGCTATGCTTTTAATGATTCTTACAGCTTGATAAAATCAAGTGGGATATTGCAGGATACTCTTAATGAGCAATCACCTATTATGAGTAAGAAACGTGACCATTTCTATGAGAATTGATCAGGCTAAATTTTTTATAATACTCATAAGAAACCAGGCAGTGTTCGGGGCCAAAATGGAGACAACCGTGAGAACCAAAGATGTTCGAAGAGGTATTGTGTGATTCCTATTGTCTTGGTTTGCACGAATTGTTGGGTTTGTTATTGGCTTGCTGTTGAACCAAATATTAAATTGGCAACCGCCAATATTGGGTTTGTATAACGATCTGGGTGTCCGAAAAATTAAATCTCTAGATATAAAACAAAATGGAAGAAACAGGTAGTGAGAAATGAAGAGCAAGGGTTATCTAAATAGTCAACTTGTTAAGCGGAAAAGGAGAAAGGTTTGTATTGTATTGCATTGTAGGGGGAATCAATGAACTGGAGATATGATAGTCAAAGGTGCAATTTTGGTTGATTGAAACAGCGAAGATCTAACCTTTCTATTGAATGATGTGAGTGTTTGAAAGAAAAAGTATTAGTAACTTTGGTTTCAGGGTTTCAGATCCAACAAATATTAGTATCTTGTTTTGCTTTTGTTTTTGGTAGACAAAGAAAGAAGATCTTAGATAAGACTTAGGATTTAAGAGGAGAGGTACAAAATACGCATACAAATGCAAATACACTGTCAATAATATTAGTAATATATATTCCACAATCCATATACATACATATGTCACGGCCCGCGCGAGCCCGCTCTGGTCCATTACACGCATAGCAGGTCTAGACCAGAATCTGAGTTACATGGAGCATCCTGACCCACATGACCAGGCCCAATCCTTGAAGCATCCAGACCAGACCCAATTCTTGGAGCATTCTAGAAGGCTCTGGAAGACAGATTTTACCTGGAGGTTCTAGAAGCAGTAAAAGATAGTTACTGCCCAACAGTTCCAGCTTATCTAGAAGTCTAAGAGATAGAGTTTAAATTCCTTTAGGCCTCTAGATAATGTAATCTTAGCCTTTCATTTGTTTAAATCCGAACCGTTGATGTAAGAGAACTCAACTATAAATAGAGGCCTCCCTAGTCTCATTTGTATCTTTTGTTCTATTTTTCTGCTTAGCCTTAGTAACTTTTAATTACCAGTACCTTTCTTAAGTATTGCTGACTTAGGCTTCCTAATAGGTTGACTTAGGCATCCAAGGAAGCGACTTCCAACCTAAGACCGCACGTTTTGCAAGGCTAAAGTTCCGAGTCCGTGACACATACGCGTACATACTTACTGCTTTTTTGTTTCTACTTTGTATAGTACTAGTATTATGCACTTTTAATTTTAATTATTATTTATTTATTCCAATTTCCAAATGCAATGCTCATTTTTATTTTATTTATCCTTCCAATTCCAATTCCATTTTCATTTTTTCTTCTTGAAATGTAATTTTTAATTTTAATTATTATTTATTTATTCCAATTTCCAAATGCAATGCTCATTTTTATTTTATTTATCCTTCCAATTCCATTTTCATTTTTTTCTTCTTGAAATGTAATTTTTAATTTTAAGTACTATTTATTTATTCCAATTTCCAAATGCAATGCTCATTTTTATTTTATTTATCCTTCCAATTCCCATTCCATTTTGGTTTTTTTATATAAATATAGCTAAAAAAAAAAAAAAATCCCAAAATACCTATCCTTTTAGATTATTTCCCAAAATACGCTGGTTTTAAAATTAGCTGGGAAATCGCCACCCCCCATGGCGATTTCCCAGCATCAAAATATTGATTTTGGCTAAAAATACCAAGGGAAATCGCCATGGGGGGTGGCGATTTTCCTTGGTGTTTTTTTCAAAATTTGCTAAAAATACCAAGGGAAATCGCCACCCCCCATGGCGATTTCCCTTGGTATTTTTAACCAAATTTGTAAAAAGGATGAAGGGAAATCGCCATGGGAGGTGGCGATTTCCCTTCATGTAATTTTTATTTATTTATTTATAAACAAATTTTAAATTTTTTTTTAATTTGTAAATTTTATTTTTTAAATTTAAAAATTATAAATTAAATTTCTTATTAAATTTAAATATGGAAAATTTTGTTTCTTATAAAAATTAAAAAAACAAAATAATATTTCTTCTTAAATTTGTATATCAAAAATTATATTTGTAAGTTTTGTTTTAATTTTAAAAATTTGTAAGTTTAGTTTTTTAATTTTAAAATTTATAAATTAAATTAAAATAATTTTTTTATAATTTTAAAAATAAAGAAATTTCGTAAGGTATATTTTATTATTTAAAATTTATGAACAATTTTTTTTAAATTTTGTTAATTGATTTGTATTAGATAAAAACAAAAAACAAACAAAAAAACTTGCATTACATTTTCCCTTATAATCCAAAGTACATAATAAGTTATAAATTTTAAAACTAAAAAACTAAACTTACAAATTTTTAAAATTAAAACAAAACTTACAAATATAATTTTTGATATACAAATTTAAGAAGAAATATTATTTTGTTTTTTTAATTTTTATAAGAAACAAAATTTTCCATATTTAAATTTAATAAGAAATTTAATTTAATTTATAATTTTTAAATTTAAAAAATAAAATTTACAAATTAAAAAAAAAATTAAAATTTGTTTATAAATTAAAAAAAAAATTACATGAAGGGAAATCGCCACCCCCCATGGCGATTTCCCTTCATCCTTTTTACAAATTTGGTTAAAAATACCAAGGGAAATCGCCATGGGGGGTGGCGATTTCCCTTGGTATTTTTAGCAAATTTTGAAAAAAACACCAAGGGAAATCGCCACGGGGGGGTGGCGATTTCCCAGCTAATTTTAAAACCAGCGTATTTTGGGAAATAATCTAAAAGGATAGGTATTTTGGAATTTTTTTTTAGCTATATTTATATAAAAAAACCTTACATTTTCATTTTTTTCTTCTTGAAATGTACTACTAGAGACGTTTTGCTAGTATTTACAAATTGGGTCTGGTCTGATCGGATCTGAGATATTATATGAATGAAATATGTTTAGTCGCGAGCGAGCGAGTGGGAGCCAAACGGCGCGCGTTTTGATGGTTGGAAGTTGGAAGAAGAATTCCAATAAAAACTCTGCCTTTCCATATTGAATTGTGATCTATCTCATTCTGAGCCAACACAAATTTTGGGGAAAAAGTAATTTATTTAAAGAGTAGGGTTGGGAATTGGATGGGAAATACTACTTGTACTTAGAAATACAAACACAAAGATAAAGAATTGAGGAAATGACGGGAGGAGGAGAATACAGCGATCAAAAGCATCTGCTGAGATCCAACACCCATAAAGATGAAGATGACGAAGAAAAACATGAGCATGACATGGAATCTCAGATGACCACCAGCAGTAGCAGCAACAACAACAACAACGCCTTCAAAGATCTGTTCAAGCATTTGGATAGGGGGTTCTCCGCCGGCCGCCTTAGCTTCACACGATTCGATACTGACAGAGACAGAGACCGCTCCTCCCCGCCTTCCCTAGATCATCACCATCACCACCATGATTACGTGGTGGATGCCGCTGATGCGCTGGGAGATAGCGCCCCTCCCGAATGGGCCCTGCTGCTTATCGGTTGCTTGCTTGGGGTCCATTTCATTATTGTTGATGCGAAGTCTCCCCCAATGTGTCAAATCGATGCGGACAATTTCGACGGTTATGACCTTCGTTTCTGCATAATCCACAACGTTTTGGTTGGCCTTTCTCTCTGAGGTCCATTTCATTACGAATACGACTTGATTTTGGCCGACCATGTGGATTTCTCCGCATTTCTTGATTGTGACACACTTCTGGACCATCATATTGAGGCCAGTAACCTTCATTTCCAACAGTTTCGAACTCATGTCTATAAACATTCAATATAGTTTCCAGTCTATAGACTTTGTCCACATATTGCATGCAATCTACATGGACATGTGCACAGGCAGCAACTACATGTGAACAAGGGAACCTTTGTGCTTGAAACTTTCCACAATCACACCACATGTCACTGAGGTTGACTTTGTACTTCATTGCAGAAACACCCTCTTGTGGGGCAACTAACTCTTCAACCAGAAAAGATTGATTTGTTCGCGTAAAATTACGAACAATGTGGGAGTTAGCTTTCCTGCGATTTTCTTGCATAGCTTGTGTGACTGTTTCACAATATGTGTGCCCTCCCTCCATCATGGCAATTTGCTTGTTCCCCATCTTAACAAAAAGTGCAGCCAACCTATAATATGTTGATTGCACTAAAGCAGTAATGGGAAGATGACGCGTTCCCTTCAACACCGAATTGATAGATTCAGCTAGGTTGGTTGTCATATGGCCATAACGCCTTCCTTGATCATATGACTGCGCCCACTTCTCCTTGGGGATCCTATCAAGCCAATTAGCCGCCTCTGCATTTTCTCCACGAAGATTGTCATACATGAAATGAAAATTCGGTCGCCTCAACTCGTATCCTAATAAATTTTAAAACAAAAAACTTGTGAATTTCAATATTATTTTATATGCTAAACGAAATATAAGAGATAAAATAACTATGATTTGATTCCATACCCATGTTAACAATTTGTCGACGCAATTCCTTATTGTTAAACTTTTTCATAAAGTTCGCTGCAATGTGTCGAATGCAGTACACTGAATATGCATGTGGAGGATTCCATCCACCATCGCGTCTAATCGCAGCTTTGATGGCTTCATGTCGATCAGACATCAAGCAAATGCCAGGCTGTTTTGTCACGTGTCTGCGCAAGTTACTGAAAAAGAATGACCAAGCCTCTGTTGTCTCACCCTCCACAATGGCAAAGGCAATTGGCAGTATGTTTCGGTTGCCATCTTGTGCAATAGCTAACAATAATGTGCCTTTGTATTTTCCATATAAGAAAGTACCATCTATTTGCACAATAGGTTTACAATACGGATACCCTTCAATGCACGACTTAAATGTCCAAAATAGTCGATGGAATATTCTCTTACCCTGGACCAGTCGATCACCGTGATATGCAGGTACCGTTTGCAATTCCACAATTGTACCAGGCACGAAATGTTGCATTGCACCTAACCATTTAGGTAGCTCATTGTACGATCTTTCCCAATCGCCAAATACTCGAACAATTGCCTTTTGCTTTGCTTGCCATGTTTTCTTGTAGGAGGTGATGTATCCATACCGGATTCGCATCTCAGCGATCAAAACTGAAACGAAAATCTCCGGATTTGCTTGGACCAATGACAAAATGCATGAACAGATCATGTTACAATCTAACTTGCAATGATCTTGTGAAATCCTCCCGATGTGCAAGTATGAGGCCCTTCATATTTTCTAATCTCCCATAGATGTTTCTTCTTCATAAAAGTTGCCCTTATTCTCCAATTACACCCATTCCCATACATTACGCACTTGGCATAATATTTCGTCGGCTCAGATTCAATTACTCTGTAATCTACAGAGTTTTTGATGTTATAGTGCTTGATAGCTGAAAGCACAGCCTCTTTCGTTGGGAATTGTAACCCAACACACAGATCAACTGCAGATGGATCAAATGTCAGAGGCATAGCTAATGTATGAGCATACTCTGGAAATTCCGGCACATGCATTGCCTCCAAATCCAGTGTATGCATATGGGATGCAGCCTGATATGGGGGAATATCTCGATGAGTGTTGATATCTCCATGAGTGTTGATATCTCCATGACTGTTGATCTCAGCAGGGACGACGTCTGGGTCAGAATCAGTATTGTCATCACTTGCGAATTCAGCATCCTCTTCCTGCTCACTAAATTCACCAACATCTTCACCATGGACTCCACGTGGACGAACAGGATCAACACCAGCTGGCTCATCTTCGAGGGTAGTAGGAATTAGGGTTTGTGAGACTAATGAAGTCTGAAAAGTTGTAGCTTGAGATAAGGGCACGACTTCTTCTGTGGGAACGTCGTATGTAGTGTGAACATAGAACGACCCAGAATCATAATCTTCTATGGGAAAGTTTTCTGTTGTGCGAACATTTGAAGGGCCGCAATCATCGTCAACATCATCTATGTCAGCATATAACTCAAGGACACCAACATATGCAAATGTCTCATGAGCATAAAACATGCATCTGACATCATCATCATCTTCAAGTGGAAATGTTCTATATCGGACACATCCTTCACCAATAGAAAGATGATGCCTGTACTTAACCTCTGAAACTCTTTTTCTAGTTCCAGCTTTAATTTTTGTATGAATTTGCAGCTTCAGTTCCTCTAATGTGACGTCGTCTTCAAGACGAAAACTTTTTGGACGTTCACAATCAAAGGTAGCACCTTCGTCAGTATTATGAATTTGGCCATTATAGTAGACCAATGCGATCACTCTATTACTCATGTTGTGTAGCAAAAGAAAGAAGAAATATAGAAGGATGAGAATGAGAATGAGAATGAGAATGAGGAGGTTTTAGCACTCAGGAAAAATCTGATTGAAAAACTGTTGTAGGGGGTATTGTAAACCTTCATAAGTATTATGAATTTATAATGGTTCATTATGTTGTACCAGATGACAAATCCCATCCTTTGTATAGGATGAAATCTGATTATGATATTCTGCCTAGGACTATTTGACTGAAAAAGTTATAACTTATTCAATGCAAAATGTGATTGATAAATCCCATCATTTGTCTCATCCATTGCAGAAAGAATCAAGTTCCAATATTTTCTGCAGCATTTGATTGACTGGAAAATAGCTGAAACCTGTCTAAAAACCTATATCATCAGTCTTATCCATTGCAGAAAGAATCAAGTTCCAATATTTTCTGCAGCATTTGATGGACTGGAAAATAGCTGAAACCTGTCTAAAAACCTATATCATCAGTCTTATCCATTGCAGAAAAAATCAAGTTCCAATATTTTCTGCAGCATTTGATGATCTGGAAAATAGCTGAAACTTGTCTAAAAACCTATATCATCAGTCTTATCTATTGCAGAAAGAATCAAGTTCCAATATTTTCTGCACCATTTGATGGACTGGAAATATAGCTGAAACCTGTCTAAAAACCTATATCATCAGTCTTATCCATTGCAGAAAGAATCAAGTTCCAATATTTTCTGCACCATTTGATGGACTGGAAATATAGCTGAAACCTGTCTAAAAACCTATATTATCAGTCTTATCCATTGCAGAAAAAATCAAGTTCCAATATTTTCTGCAGCATTTGATGGACTGGAAAATAGCTGAAACTTGTCTAAAAACCTATATCATCAGTCTTATCCATTGCAAAAAAAATCAAGTTCCAATATTTTCTGCACCATTTGATGGACTGGAAATATAGCTTAAACCTGTCTAAAAACCTATATCATCAGTCTTATCCATTGCAGAAAGAATCAAGTTCCAATATTTTCTGCAGCATTTGATGGACTGGAAATATAGCTGAAACCTGTCTAAAAACCTATATCATCAGTCTTATCCATTGCAGAAAAAATCAAGTTCCAATATTTTCTGCACCATTTGATGGACTGGAAATATAGATGAAACCTGTCTAAAAACCTATATCATCAGTCTTATCCATTGCAGAAAGAATCAAGTTCCAATATTTTCTGCACCATTTGATGGACTGGAAATATAGCTGAAACCTGTCTAAAAACCTATATCATCAGTCTTATCCAGAATTTTTTTTTCTGTTTTCCAGAATTTCACTTGTTTGCTTATGAAAATGTAATGCAAGTTTTATTGTTTGTTTTTTATTTTTATCTAATACAAATCAATTAACAAAATTTAAAAAAATTTGTTCATAAATTTTAAATAATAAAATATACCTTACGAAATTTCTTTATTTTTAAAATTATAAAAAAATTATTTTAATTTAATTTATAAATTTTAAAATTAAAAAACTAAACTTACAAATTTTTAAAATTAAAACAAAACTTACAAATATAATTTTTGATATACAAATTTAAGAAGAAATATTATTTTGTTTTTTTAATTTTTATAAGAAACAAAATTTTCCATATTTAAATTTAATAAGAAATTTAATTTAATTTATAATTTTTAAATTTAAAAAATAAAATTTACAAATTAAAAAAAAAATTAAAATCTGTTTATAAATTAAAAAAAAGAAAATTACATGAAGGGAAATCGCCACCCCCCATGGCGATTTCCCTTCATCCTTTTTACAAATTTGGTTAAAAATACCAAGGGAAATCGCCATGGGGGTGGCGATTTCCCTTGGTATTTTTAGCAAATTTTGAAAAAAACACCAAGGGAAATCGTCACAGGGGGGTGGCGATTTTCCAACTAATTTTAAAACCAGCGTATTTTGGGAAATAATCTAAAAGGATAGGTATTTTGGATTTTTTTTTTTTTTAGCTATATTTATATAAAAAAACCTTCCATTTTCATTTTTTTCTTCTTGAAATGTACTACTAGAGACGTTTTGCTAGTATTTACAAATTGGGTCTGGTCTGATCGGATCTGAGATATTATATGAATGAAATATGTTTAGTCGCGAGCGAGCGAGTGGGAGCCAAACGGCGCGCGTTTTGATGGTTGGAAGTTGGAAGAAGAATTCCAATAAAAACTCTGCCTTTCCATATTGAATTGTGATCTATCTCATTCTGAGCCAACACAAATTTTGGGGAAAAAGTAATTTATTTAAAGAGTAGGGTTGGGAATTGGATGGGAAATACTACTTGTACTTAGAAATACAAACACAAAGATAAAGAATTGAGGAAATGACGGGAGGAGGAGAATACAGCGATCAAAAGCATCTGCTGAGATCCAACACCCATAAAGATGAAGATGACGAAGAAGAACATGAGCATGACATGGAATCTCAGATGACCACCAGCAGCAGCAGCAACAACAACAACAACGCCTTCAAAGATCTGTTCAAGCATTTGGATAGGGGGTTCTCCGCCGGCCGCCTTAGCTTCACACGATTCGATACTGACAGAGACAGAGACCGCTCCTCCCCGCCTTCCCTAGATCATCACCATGATTACGTGGTGGATGCCGCTGATGCGCTGGGAGATAGCGCCCCTCCCGAATGGGCCCTGCTGCTTATCGGTTGCTTGCTTGGGGTCGCCTCCGGTCTCTTTGTGGCCGCCTTCAATAAAGGAGTACGTTTTTGCATTTCTTTTTCTTTAATTATATCCATAGCCATATCCATATCCATTTCATACTCAGATCTCTCAATTCTTCAATCAATGACATGAATTTGCTATCCCAAAGGGCTTAATTAATTTGCCTTTTTTTTTTAAACCATATCATCATCCTACAAATACGATTCCTTCTGCTGCTACAAGATGCAGCTTCTGTAAGCTTCTCTCTCTTTAAAACCTTAATAGATGTTTCTATTTGTCTCAAACACCCAATCGTGCCACAAATTTGCAACTTTTGCTAAAAATACTATGTCCCCATAAAACTTTGATATTCATGCACTTCTGTTTAAAAATTATTCAAGTCATTGTATATATATATATATATATAATCCATCCTCTCACACTTATATTCCTCTTATTATCGTCGCATCTTTTCTTCTGCAATTGCAAATGTAGTTTTCTTTCTTTCTTTTTATTTTTTCCTTTTTGAACGCAGCTTACTAAAAACCATACTAGTTTTTTTTTTTTTTTTTTTTTCCCCCAATATTGATAACACAAAAATTTCAACCATACATGTTGTTTCTGGAATCAAAACTTTGTTCCACTTTTTCCTTAACCAATGTTGACTCCCTTGTTACTTCTCTCCTTGCTGTGCAGTGTAAACCGCTTCCACTACAGGTTTTTATTGTAGCTTAAATAGTATAGTATGTGGCAAAGTAGCCTAGTCCATACATGATCAATGTTTCTCTTGTTCAATATTGCTTCAGTTTTTTGTGCTCAAATTGCTTTTTATTGATGTTTGCTGGTACTCATCCAGGTTCACGTCATACATGAATGGGCATGGGCTGGGACTCCAAATGAGGGTGCTGCATGGCTTCGTTCACAGAGACTGGCTGACACTTGGCATCGAATTCTTTTGATACCTGTCACTGGAGGGGTCATTGTTGGAATGATGCATGGTTTACTTGAGATATTGATCCAAATAAGGCAATCCAGTTCTTCCCAACAACAAGGTGTCGATTTGGTTGCTGTGGTCTTCCCCACAATAAAGGCTATCCAGGCTGCCGTAACTTTAGGTACTGGTTGTTCTTTGGGTCCTGAAGGCCCCAGTGTAGACATTGGAAAGTCGTGTGCCAATGGATTCTCATTAATGATGGAAAACAACAGAGAAAGGAAGATTGCTCTTGTGGCAGCTGGAGCAGCATCTGGGATTGCTTCAGGTATACTGGTTGTGTTATTACAAGTTTGCAATTTCTAGTTAAGGTTTATTTTGCTCAAAGTTTTTCTGGTATACAATGCCTTATCACTTTGGCTGTTCACATTAGTCCATGGGCAAATGCTGGCTTTCCTTTTTTCTTTTTCCTTTTATTGAACACCGTTTTCAAGTTTAACAGATTAGCTCAAAGTTACGCTACATGCGCAGTCAAATTCATTTGACTGGTGATTTACATATCTTATTTATAAGGTGAACAGACAAGAAATCTCCACAAAAACTGAAATCTGTACACATCCATGTGATTTTGATATTGTTAGTGCGGGTACTTCATTTCTCTAGTTTATTTTCTGGACTAGTTTGGTCTTAGGGGTATTTAATTACATATGGCCATGCTTGGGGAGCCAATCAAACAGGAATTAGTTTCTTAATAGTCCGGGGTATCATGTTATTTGAAGGATGATATCACTGAATGATAATGTGCTAGCTTGTGATATACTGAGCTACTGAATTTTCTTATAGATTACTGCAATTACTGCAAAGGAACTTTTCTTCTCTAATAATGCTTTGTATGTAATATCAATCAAAGCTGGATTTGATGACTTGTGTATTGGCCAAGTTCATTTATTAAAGCAAAAGAATCTCTAGTTTGTCGCCTTCCACCCACCCCCAAAAAATGAATACAGGACCCTCATGAGCATG
Organism: Fremontodendron californicum; assembly: GCA_030761205.1. Classification (NCBI taxonomy): domain Eukaryota; kingdom Viridiplantae; phylum Streptophyta; class Magnoliopsida; order Malvales; family Malvaceae; genus Fremontodendron; species Fremontodendron californicum. Next base: position 21,874,937 of record JAULJL010000033.1, read on the forward strand.
CTAATCCAAACATTTGTAAACTTACTTCCATTTGTAGTTGTGGCTTTGATTGGCATAAGCTTTTAAATTTCCTTCCTGATCTATTTATTTCATTGAGGGGCTATATATTTATCATTTTTAAATTGATTGATGGAATGGTTGATTTTTATCTTTCAATTTTTCTCCCATCTTTTCAGGTTTTAATGCTGCTGTCGCTGGCTGCTTCTTTGCTATTGAAACTGTATTAAGACCTCTCCGTGCTGAAAACTCACCTCCATTTACAACTGCGATGATAATTTTGGCCTCCGTTGTCTCATCTACTGTATCAAATGCTTTGCTTGGGACAGAATCAACTTTCACCGTGCCATCATATGATTTGAAATCTGCCGCTGGTATTTCACCTTCCTGAAATGCATTTCTTTTTGTTTCGGGATTGCAATTTTTTGTGCTTGTATGTATTTGTGTAAGTTTCCCAATGTGATCACATCTTCTGATATTCCTTTCAAAAGTAATTTGTTGTTTAATGGAGGAGATTGATGAATGTGCTGTTCCATTTATCAAGAATTAAATTGTGCTTCTTGTATGCGAATTAGCAATTTCAGCAACTTTATCTTTTCATTTCATGCCCCATTGCTATTCAAAAATTAAAGCACTCGAAGGGCATATTTATTTGCCTTTCAAATATTTGACAGTGAGCGGCCAGAATAGTATGTGATTTCAGTATGCTTTATCATTTCCAAAGGCATATACTCCTGGCTGTTTGGCTTTTCTACCTGAATATGTGCAACGAGCTTCATGTGTCATTCTTCATGCTTCGTGCTTCATGTTATGGAAAGATACGATTGGAAATGACTGCATATAAGGGAAAAAGTGACCATACTTACAATATTTATTTTATTTTACCTTTCAGAGCTACCTTTGTACCTGATTTTGGGAATGCTATGTGGTGTTGTAAGTGTAGTCTTTACTCGCTTGGTTTCTTGGTTCACAAAGGCATTTGAGTTTATCAAGGAGAAATTTGGACTTCCTGCTGTAATCTGTCCTGCTTTAGGTGGTTTAGGAGCTGGAATAATAGCTCTTAAGTATCCTGGAATACTATACTGGGGCTTTACTAATGTCAATGAAATCCTACATACTGGGAAGACCGCATCAGCTCCTGGAATCTGGTTGCTAACACAACTAGCAGCAGCCAAAGTTGTTGCCACTGCTTTGTGTAAGGGGTCTGGGCTTGTAGGTGGCCTTTATGCACCAAGTCTGATGATTGGTGCTGCCGTTGGTGCTGTATTTGGGGGTTCAGCTGCTGAACTTATTAATTCAGCTATTCCAGGAAATGCTGCCGTTGCACAGCCACAAGCATATGCACTGGTAAATTTTTCATGGGGAGTTACTGCACAAAAATATATCTTGAACTTGGCAAAATACTATTCAATTTTATGTAAGCTGATTTTAATACATTCAAGCTTCTACTTTAGGTTGGAATGGCTGCCACATTAGCTTCAGTATGTTCAGTACCCCTAACTTCAGTTCTGCTTCTCTTTGAGCTGACAAAAGATTACAGGATTTTACTTCCTCTCATGGTAATGTTTTATGTGATCCTGTTTGCTTTTTATATTTTCCTGGAAAGTAATATAGGGAACAGGGGAGTCTGTGTGAATATACTCTTTTTACTATTTTTTAATAGTCGGCGATTGAGCTATGTTCAGTTTAGTGACTAACCAAGAATGGAAACATATTATGCACCACAGCAGTGGTTTGAAACTGAATGGCTTTCTTTGTTATTATATTGTTGTATTACAAGGTTTCATTGTATTTCCCATTTTCGTTGAGATTAACTATTAAGGCTTTAGGGATTTTTTTTTTTCGGTTTCAAGGCTTTAGGGCTTTGCTTTATTCTTGAGTAATTTCTTTGGATGCCATGTTATGGGACATTGTCTAAATATTTCCACTTTCTTAATTTTTCTTTGTCAATTTGGGCATATAGGGGGCTGTTGGATTGGCGATATGGGTTCCTTCTGTGACTAACCAGAACAAGGAGACTGAAGTATCTGATACAAGGAATTTAGCAAGAGGATATTCTTCCCTTTATGCTGCTGAGGAACTCTCTGTCATAGAAAAGGCTGCTGACCAAGAAGCAATAGATGAAGATACGCTTCTTGAAGATCTTAGGGTATAATTTTCTCCTTTTGGTTTAGAAAAGATTTTCAAAACGGTCAAGTTTCTTGTGTTAACTGGTTGTTTGAGCTCCTCATTAATAGTTCCCTTATTCGAAGTTTCTTTCCTGATTTGATGAATCCGCATCCTTGCTTGTTGTCAGGTTTCTAGGGCCATGTCAAACAAATATTTAAAGGTGTCAATGGCTGTTACTGTAAAAGAAGCAATGAAATGCATGCATGACAGCCATCAGAATTGTGTTCTTCTTGTTGATGAAGATGATTTTCTGGAGGGGATTCTCACATACGGTGATATTAGACGACGTCTGTCCAAGAAGCCTAGTGATGTTTCCAAGGGTGATTCAACAGCTCTGGATGTATGTGATGCCAACTATCTCTTTCTCTCTCTCTCTCTCTCTCTCTCTCTGTCTCTCATGTTTTGAATAAGAAATTAAGAAATCTATACAGGTGAATACATGTCTTGTTTCCTCTGTCTGCACTCGAGGGATAAGCTACCGTGGGCAAGAGCGTGGACTTTTAACCTGCTATCCAGACACAGATTTGGCAATTGCCAAGGAGTTGATGGAGGCCAAGGGAATAAAGCAATTGCCGGTGGTGAAACGTGGTGGAGAACCCCACAAAGGAAGGAAGCGAAGAATTATCGCTCTTCTTCATTACGAATCAATCTGGAACTGTCTCAGGTTCATATTGTGTTCAATTTGTTGTTATATGATCTTATATCCCTCTTTCATTTCCTGTAGATGATATCCTTATTAGAGCTGTTATCTAGATTCTACTGGGGGTTTGTGATTTTGGTGTCTGATAGATTTTATATTATCAATTTATTAGCTATGATTTGATGTTTATTATTGTCGATGCAGAGAGGAGATAAATCACAGGAAACCCATCTATCAGCATAGGAAGGAGAATAATCTGGAGGAGATGGCGAATGGCCATTAATGCAACGATGCAGCTGATTGTCAAATTTTAAGCTTCTCGGCCTGCCACTGCATACAGCAATAGAAGAGAGACCTAGTAAGTTTGTTATACCTACTTTAAAATTGGGTCTCCAAATCACGCATTCAGTCGGGATTACTCCATACAGGATTACCATAGCTTTTGCTGTGCTGTTATACCTGAGGATCCATCATGTAATTTAGAGAAAAATGCCTTGTAAATGAACTTTTACGGTTAATAGTTCAATATTAGAGGAAAAAGAAAGTGCAAATCAGTAGGCAAATCAATTTATTTTTTATTTTTAAAAGAAAAAGAGAAGCAAATGGTGTATTCATTGATGCTTTATGGTGAGGCGGGGGTCAGATGGATAGTTCTTGGCTCAATTATACTTATCATCTGATTGTAAGAACTTTTTTGGTACATTTAATTAGTAAGATGTAACGGAGAGATTGAAGCCATGTTTGAACTGAAAGGTTCATGCCACATCTTTGATTTCATAAACGTTGGTCTTGGAGTATTTTGATTTTCATTAATGCATGCACTGTTCTCCGCGAAGAGCTTATTCTGATTCAATTGTTCGATTCGAGGAGATTGATTCAATTGCTAACTTTATTCCGAAAGATCTAGGGAAATTTCTATTCTCGTACTATGTCCGAGGACATTAACCTTGCAGAAAGCTCCCGAAGAGTGTCCTTGTCCTTTCTTGGATTTCCCTTTGGATTAACCCTTCCGAAAGCCCTTATTCTTGCGGTATATAGGGCTAGGTTTGTTTAGGCTTTCCCCGGAAATGGCGTATCGTATGCTAAGAGCTCTTATTCCGACAAAGGCAAAACCCTCTTATTTCAGTCAACTCTGTCCCCTCTTGAAGGCAAGGCAGATCTTTGGACATTAACTAAAAGAAGATTTGAAGCCGTTGGCATTCTCCTATTTGAGACAGTAGACCTTTTCGTGCAACCTCTTCTAGCAGCATATATTCCCCTAAGAGCAAGAGGGGATTCGAAAAGAGTAAAAAAGGGCGTAGCGGAGCCTATTCTATTCCTTATGGTTTACAAGTTACAACTTAGAACAATGGTTTCCGACTGGTCTCTTCTCTCCTTTACTGGAATTACAAAGGGATCCAAAATTAGCTGAAAGCCTCAATACGTTGGCAACAAAAGGGCAACTGATCATTTTGGTGGAAAATATAGATGCTATATGCTGTAAAATATAAACAGAGAAGAAGAAGAAAATTGGATATATATATTATATATACGAACAGATTACAACCAATATGCATAATCAAATTTAAAGACACTTACAGTATTGATTTGAAAAAATCAATACCGAGTCAAGGTTGTACCTCTAACCTAAAGACGTTTTTTGCCTATCTAAGGTGCTTACAGTATCGATGCAAATCGTCTCTCAAGTTTTCTCGATATACGTTGCAAATGAGAGCACACTCGGATGCAATACAACGAACAGAAGAATGCTAAAGTCTCTCTCTCAGAAGACATAAATATTTCGGTGAATTAAGGAATTGAAACTGATACAGAACACTCCTATTTATAGAGAAAAAAAAAGTCTGTCCGGTCAGACACATCTATTGGACAGGAACCGATTCGGTCAACAGAGAAGTATGTAGCAAGGAACCGGTTCAACCAACAGGCAAAGGACGCAACTGAAATGAACAGATATAACTAAAGGAAAAGACCGAACAGACACATTCTAGAAGAAGAATTATTCGGACAAACATAAAGCTGGTTGGTGTTGAGCTGGTTGGTTTGGACAAAAAAATTAAGCCAGTTGGGCAATAAAAAATTAATTACTGACCCAAACCTAACCCGACTCGAAGACAACAACACGCATGTGGTCCAGCTCAAGTTGTGTAGTCCTCATCCTCTACAAAAACTTGGGTGCCTCTTGGGACCAACCCATCATGACACTCTAGCTTATATAAACTATAAGCTAAAGCTATTCTTAGTCCTATGTGGGATTGACTACCACAAATACCTTCAACCAATTTTCCTTCCTCTTCAAGTGGGTATATAATGAGACTAATTTCTCATTCACTTTGATATCATTTGTGTACGCTAATGTACACCGTGTATCTAGCTACGAAAACCTACGTATTAGAATACGTATTTCGTATGTATACACTTTATATATACTATGATATCCAACACCGCAGATGTGTTTTTTTATTTTTAACAATTTATTTATTTATTTATCTTGGCCAATGATCACTGACAGATGTTAATCAGTGTTTTAAGGATAACTTCGAATTTCACATTCAATACAGTAATTCACCTTTCTGTGCTAAAATCTAAATTTCTTCATCTTTTGGGATACTTACTGATAAACTAAATAGTATCTGTATTAACATCTTTGTGGATACTGATTGAATGCAATGCTTATGCTCTTTTGCATATGCGGAAAGGAAACTTAATATATAGCGAACATCGCAGATGGGATGGTCAGTTGTATTGCCTATAGGCACTGGTTGATCAACTAAATCCACTTTCAGTTTTTATACAGAATTTTTTTTTTGGCTTTCTAGTGGTGTCTCACCTCAACGACAGCCATTCTAACATTCTTCAGTCTTCACTATCATCTGTCACTTTGTCAGTTGCTACTGCACTCCGCATCTGTCATAATAATAATCACCAAAACAGCAACTCTCTAATGTAACAATTTACTAGAGCATCCTTTTCACCATCCCCGACTCAAGTTCCAACCATCTAGTGTTGCACTTCCAATTTTGGTACTATAAATAATACTCTTCTATGTTCTCGGTGCAAGTTGAAATCACAAAAAATACATCTCATTACATATATTACAATTACATAGATATAATTATAATATATCTATATAATATTATAATTACTAAATATTTTTAGTAATTTATCTAATGTTTACAGTAATTGTAATATATCTATGTAATTGTAATATATTTGTGTATACATTAGATAAGTAATATATACATTAGAATTACCGAAAATAATAGATATTACATGTATACGTTAGAATTACTGAAAACATTAGATATTACATGTATACATATCTATGTAATTGTAATATGTCTAATATATACATGTAATATCTAATGTTTTCAGTAATTCTAACGTATACATGTAATATCTAATGTTTTCAGTAATTGTAATATATCTATGTAAGTCTAATGTATACATGTAATATCTAATGTTTTCAGTAATTGTAATATCTCAATATTATAATTACATATATATATATATATAATACAATTACATAGATATATTACAATTACATAGTACATTAGATATTACATGTATACATTAGAATTACTAAAAACATTATGTAAATTATACAAATATATCTATTATATCTATGTATACATGTAATTGTTATATATCTATATAATTGTGTAAAATTACTGAAAACACTAGATAATTGATAAATATATTACAATTACATAGATAATAAATAAATTACACAAATATATTATAATTACATAGATAAATTACAATTAGATATTACATGTAATATACATAGACACATTATAATTACACAAATATATTACAATTACATAGATATATTATAATTACTGAAAACATTAGATATTACGTAAATTACACAAATATATTACAATTACTGAAAACATTATATATTACATGTATACATTATCAATTACCTAAAACATTAGATATTACATGTATACATTAGAATTACAGTAAATTACACAATTATAAAATGTTTTCAGTAATTCCAATGTATACATGAGATACCTAATGTTTTCAGTAATTGTAATGTATACATGTAATATCTAATATTCTATGTAATTATAATATATTCTATGTAATTGTAATATATTTGTAATATATCTACATAATTGTAATATATTTATGTAATTGTAATATATTTGTGTAATTTATGTAATATTAAGTAGTAATTCTAATGTATACATGTAATATCTAATTTTTTCAGTAATTTAGAATTACCACTTAACATTACGTAAATTACACAAATATATTACAATTACATAAATATATTAAAATTACATAGATATATTACGATTACTGAAAACATTAGATATTACATGTATACATTACAATTACTGAAAACATTAGATATCACATGTATACATTAGAATTACTGAAAAATTAGATAATTGTAATATATCTATGTAAAAACATTAGATAATAATATCTATGTAATTGTAATATATCTATGTAATTGTAATATATCTACATTAGATAACTGACATTACATAGATATATTACATGTATACATTAGATATTACTAAAAACATTAGATATTACATGTAATATATCTATGTAATGTCAGTTATCTAATGTTTTCAGTAATTGTAATATATTTATGTAATTGTAATGTATACATGTAATATCTAATGTATATATGTAATTCTAATGTATACATGTAATATATCAATCATCTAATGTATACATGTAATATCTAATATATTTCAGTATTTGTAATATTATCTATGTAATTGTAATATATTTGTGTAATTGTAATACATGTATAATTAAAATTGCTGAAAATATTAGATATTACATTTATACATTAGAATTAATGAAAACATTATACATTAGATATATTATAATTACTGAAAATATTAGATATTGCATGTATACATTATCAATCATCTATCTATGTAATTGTAATATATCTATGTAATTACAATTACACAAAAATATTACAATTACATAGATAGATGATTGATAATGTATACATGCAATATCTAATGTCCAAAGCGTCCGGACCGACCAGCTAGGCTAGGCTTGGCTAAACTTGTCTAACCTTGGTGTCTCAACTTTAAAAGCCTATAGGCTATAGGCTACGCTTGGCTTGTTCGCTCGGACAGCCCGAATGGCCCGGACTGATCGGACGGTCCGGACCGCCCGCACCCTCCGGACCGACCGGACCGTCCAGATCGACCGGCTAGGCTAAGCTTGGCTTGGGTAAACTTGACTAGCCTTGGTGTTTAAACTTTGAAATTCTATAGGCTAGAGGCTAGGTTTGGCTAGACCGGACCGACCGGAACGTCCTGACCACCCGGACCGATCGGAACGTTCGAACCGCCCGGACCGTCAGGATCGGTTGGACCGATCGGACCTCTTGGACTGATCGGATCGCCTGGTTCGACCGTACCATCCTAACTGTCTTGATCGATTGGACCGACCGGACCTCCGAGATTACCTAGATCGCCCGTACAAGCCTTGGTGTCTCAACTTTGAAAGGCTATAGGCTTTAGGCTAGGCTTGGCTAGACCGAACCGATCGGACAATTCGGACAGACGGGACCAATTGGACGTTTCGGACAGCACGGACCGTCTTGACCGTCCGAAAAGCTCGGACCGACCGGACAGCACGGACCGCCCGACCGGACTATCCGGACCGACCGGATTGATCGAACCGTCCTAACCGATCTGATCGACCGGACCGTCGAGACCACCTAGACCGCCAGGACAAGCCTCTCAACTTTGAAAGGCTATAGGCTAGGCTTGACTCAGCCGACCTGACCAACCAGACCGTCCAAACCGCCCCGATCGTTCGTACTGAGCGGACCAGTCGGACTGTCCGTACCGCCAGGACCGACCGAATCGTCAGTGTCGCAACCTAAAAAATAACGAGTCTCATCGCAAGACTTTATTATTCGTTAAGCGTGACATTTAAAAAAACCGAGGAAAAGTCAACTTAATTCCTCTAGAAAAATGAAGGTTTTGAAAATGACCTTAAAAAAAAAGACATGAAGTCGCCACCAATCTTTTTTAGCTAGGTGTGATCGGCCACCTATTAAAACCGGTTTTATAAAATATTTTAAAATTAATTAAAACATTTTTAAAACCAATTTCAAGTCTGTGTTATAAACCAGAGAAATCAAAGAAGCGGGTTCGGGAGTCGGTTACGTGCGGGGAAGGATTAGCACCCCCACAACGCCCGTATAAATCGGTACCTTATTAATCGTGTGTTATCTCAAATCTCGGTAAAAAAGTTGGTTTTAAATTTAGTATTTCAAGTTAATTCCCAATTTAAAGAAAAATAATTCCATTTTTTAATTGAAAATGATCCGGAATTATAAATTCAAAATTTTCCTATATTCCCCAACAAACGTGGCAAAATATAGAAATTTTTATTATTTTTGAAAATTTTTTCGAATCATTCTCTTTTTTTGAAAGAAAGATATTCCTTTATTAATGATAATTGATGATATTCCCTCCAGCAAACCCGGTAGAGAACTCATGAATTATTTTAACTCGGGAATATCTTTAATTTTTATTGAAAACCATTATCTTTTTTGAAAACATTAAAAGAAATGAATATGTATATGCATGACATAAATAAAATGACATAGCAAAATCTAAATAAGATAATGCAACCTAAATGACATGACATGATTTGAATGCCTTAGCATATTCTAAATGAAATGAAATATCCTAAGTTATATGATATATTCTAAATGAAATTAAATGACCTATGTAACACAATACATTCTATATGAAATGCAATATCCTAAGTCATATGATATAATCTAAATGAAATAAAATATTCTAGATGACACAATATATCCTAAATGAAATGAAATGATTTAAATGACATGACAAATATGAATGATATGGCATATAATTTAAATGACATGGAATAAGATAATGCTATCATATAATATGCATGAAAATAAAAATAATAATGCATGAACATAGTATATGCTAAATAAAAATAACTAAATAAAAGCATAGGATATCATGAAATATTCAAAGCCATATAATAAATCATATAACATCAAAAAAATATAAATCAAAATAATAACAATATCATAGAAATTATTATAGCAAGAATCACATATTATATAAAATGCATGAATATGAAAAATGCAATGCATGAAATGTATTTTTTCCTTTAATTAAGGAAATCCGTATATCTAAAAAGATATCCGGCTACCTTAGGAAAATATGTCAAATTAAATATTCTAAAACCGAAATACTTTTTGATTGTTTGAAAACAATTTTGAAAAGCTTGAATTAAAAGTAAAAACTGGGCTAAATCTTTTTTAAATGGCTCTAATTTCCTAAGTTTAAAAATCCGGACTTGACTACCCTTAACCCGGGACTTGAAAAACCATTTTTAGAGTTTAAAAAGGCTTAGAAACTACCCTAAGTCAGTAGCTAACCCTCATAATCAGTCCACTCTAAGTAATTTAACCAAAACAGGAAAATGATTTTTCTTTAAATTCAATTCCGACTCCACTGTCCAGTTTTAAGCCACGAGTTTTTTACCCTATTTTTTAAAAATTCAAAAAATTCTGAAAAAAATACTGGAGACTCAAGACATGTAAAAATACACGGTAAAAAATCGGCTTAATTTTCTAATTAAAGATGAATTCCCAGAAAATCGGAAATGTACGAGTACTGGGTAAAAAAAAAAGTGTTTTGTCAAAACACATTTTTTTGCCTTTGATAAAATCATTTAAAAATCAATGTAAAAATATTTGAAACTCATAAAATGGCTCACAAATAGTAGCTAGGACTTTTTGTAAGTTAGATAAAAATTGACTATGTAAAAGAAAATCATAAAGGTAGAATAATCAATTTGACAAAACTTAATTTTCCACAAGTGTGCTCAAGAGAGCATGACTTTGAACCATTAATTGGCCTAAGTCATTATTCAAGTGGCATGAACATGAAATGCATGAAACAATACAGCAAACATAATGCATGAAATGCATGAGTTTAAACCTAAATATCATGAAAAATGCATGGCATTGATATAGTGACCAAGACCTAAATGAACTTGCATGGCATTTAATGCAACCTAGACCTAAAATGCATGAACATGCATGGCAAATAAACCAAACCTAACAACTAAAATATGCATGGCATTTTCACAAACATAAAGCATGCTTAAACCAAAAACTCAACCAAATATCATGCAAATGCTAACCTATCAACTAACATAGCAAAAATGCACATACAATGCAAAGATTCCAAGAGTGGCCGAATGGAATAATGTAACTAGCAAACATGGCATTTTCACAAACACTTGGTATACTAGCATGCAAAACTAAATCAAATGTCATGCAAATACAAAAACCTACCAACTAACATGGAAAAAATACAACACACAATGCAAAACACATGGAGTAGCCAAATGGCCTCAAGCTCCAACAAGCATGGCATTTTCACAAACACTTGGTATACTAACATGCTCAACTAAAATATAACACTCAAATCATGCAAAAACCACACAAGCATTTTCACAAACACTTAATATACTAAATCTAAAACATGCTCAACTAAGATATAAAACTCAAATCATGCAAAATCCACACAAGCATTTTCACAAACACTTGATATACTAAATCTAAAACATGCTCAAATTTAAACATCACGAAAACAGAAAATTAAAAATGCAAAAACATGATATTTAAAACATAAATGGCAACAAACAAAGCAACCAAATTAAAATATAACTCAAGTATATGAAATAACATAACATTTAAAACATCAAGATCAAAGAAAATAACATCAATAACATGATAAAATAAATCAAAACAGTAACTTAACAAAAACTGTAGGCCATTCGGCCATGGTGAGTATATTGTAAAAAAAATTGTAAAAAAAATATATTTAAGAAAAAAATGAAGGAGGAACTTAAGAAGAACAATAAAAAACATTTATTTAAAATGGAAACTCACCAAATAGTAATCAAAACAGCAAAAAAAAGAATGAAAAATCAAGAAAGTGCAAGATTTGGTGCTCAAGAGCAACCTCAAGAAGCTATATTTCAAGCTTTATCTCTTCAAACTTTCATTTCTTTTCTAAACTTTTTTTTTTTTTTGCTTTCAACCAAGGAGAGAACAACCAAGTAAAAACCAAAAGAACTCAGCAAAATGAAATGTCAAAATAAAATTTATGAACCCTCCAATAGAGCTGGCCGAATGGTCCTTAAAAAGAGCAAGGATTTTGTCATTTTTTTTAACCAATTTTCCATCAAATGGCTAATAATTCAAGGTGAAAAAAATCATGAAATTACCACCTTTAGATTAGCATATCAGCTGTCTCAAATTACAGCTGTTCAAGAATAATGTTGATATCTCTCGTGGCCTATGTGGCTTAATCACCATGGCTTGATCAAAGAGAATCTCTAACTAACTCTTGATTTTTAGCCATTTGATTGAAAAATCAGAAGCTTCCTCCTTCCTTTGGGCCTGGGCAGGCCAGCACTTCTCTTTTCCAGCCCAACTCTGATTTTTTGAAAGGCCCAAAGTAGCCCTTTCCGATTGCTTGGGTGAAATGACCTTTTGCCCACCGGATGAAAATAAATATCAAATGGACTCCAAATTCAATTTTTATTTTTTAATACTTCCAAAATAATAAAATATTGAGTTCTGGAAGTTTTCAAAGTTATCCGAGTCCGTCTGCTATTTATTTGGATTTTTTCTTCCAAAAATGCCCTTTTATGCCCCCACATTTTACCATTTTTTAAACAAGCTCCAAATCAGGATTTTTCTTCACCAATATCTTCAAAATAATTCAAAAGTGTGATCTGGAAGTTTTCATAATTTTTGGAGCTCATTTGGTATTTTTTCGGGATTTATCGACTTGAATTACTGTATAGGAGCTCGGGATTTGGCCATTTTGCAAAAGAACTCTGAATCAAGATTTTATTTCGCCAATATATTCCAAATAATTTAAAAATGATATTTGCAAAACTTCAGAATTTTTGGAGCTCATTTGCTATTTTTCGGGATTTATCTTCTTGAATTATTGCATAGGAGGCTCGGGATTTGACCATTTTGCAAACGAACTCCGAATCAAGATTTTCTTTCGCAAATCTCTTCAAAATAATTTTAAAATTAGATTTGCAAAATTTTAGAAGATTTTGAGCTCATTTGTTATTTTTTCGGGATTTTCCTTTTTGAATTACTCCATAAGAAGCTTGGGATTTGGCCATTTTGCAAACGAACTCCGAATCAAGATTTTATTTTGCCAATCTCTTTCAAATGATTTAAGAATGAGATTGAAAAATTTTCAGAATTTTTGGAGTCTATTTGTTATTTTTCCCAAATTTTCCAATTTTGCCCTTTTGCCTCCGAAACCCGGTTGGCTCAAAACAAGTCTGATATTCAGATTTTCTTCAAGCTGAGCCTTGGGCTATCCCTTTTTAATCATTCCTCATCCATTGGGGGCTTTGGTCTTACCAAGTCGGGCCATTTTCGTGATTCTTCTCGATTTCACCGAAATCCACTAAAAACCCTAATTCTCGGTTTTCTCCCGGATTGACTTTTCTTTTGTTTTTTCTTGCAAGTGACTTCTCCATTACCCGTAGTTAGTGCTTATCTTTCATTTGGAACCTTCAATTTCGACCAATTTGATCGTTTAAGCACTTTTCCCCAAATTTCTCGGATTAGGGTTTTCTTTCTACTGAATCTCCAAATGCCAACTTCTGAACTCCATATCTTTCAATGTAGACCTCGGATTATCAAAATTCTTTCGCCATTTTTCAATTGAACTTAAAATCTTGATTTTGAAAGTGGGTTGACTTTTTTAGTAGTTGACTTTTTGGGGTTGACTTTTTTGGGGTTGACTTCTTCCGGGGTTGACTTTTTTCAAGTTTGACTTTTTATGCTCGCCCTCTTAAACTAAGTCTCGGAGTACCACCTGCAGGATGAAAACAGTCTTTTTACACTCGGAAACATCAATTTAGGAAGAAAACATACCTGTTTTAGTGGTCTAGACAAAATTAGGTGTCTACAGCTGCCCCTCTTTGGCTATTGTTGAGAATCAGGAATCAGGCAAACATAAACCGACACTAATTTTGTACGGTTAGTGAAATAACATGTGAAGGAAAGGGAAATGGGTTTTCTTCTTCATTCTTCTATCATTTTTCACATTTTTTTTTTTGTTTTTGAAAAAGCTGTAAATTGAAGATTTATCCTTAAATTGAATTCCCTGACTAATCAAGGCTCGATCCGTCTTAAGAAAACGAATTCGATTTTCAAAAAAAATTGTAAATTGAATATTTGTCCTTAAATTAAATTCCCTGACTAATCAAGGCTCGACCCGTCTTAAGGAAACGAAATCGATTTTCAAAAAGAAAAATTGGGCCTGAAGGTCTTAAGAATAGTGCCTAAAGGTCTTACAAAACTGGTGCCCGAAGGTCTTTAAAATGGCGCCCGGAGGTCTTAAAAACTGGTGCCCGAAGGTTTTTAAAATGGTGCCCGAAGGTCTTAAAAAATTGGTGCCCGGAGGTCTTTAAAATGGTGCCTGGAGGTCTTAAAAAACTGGTGCCCGAAGGTCTTTAAAATGATGCCCGGAGGTCTTAAAAAACTGGTGCCCGGAGGTCTTTAAAATGGTGCCCGGAGGTCTTAAAAAACTGGTGCCCGAAGGTCTTTAAAATTGGTGCCCGGAGGTCTTAAAAAAAATGGTGCCTGAAGGTCTTTAAAATGGTGCCCGGAGGTCTTAAAAAACTGGTGCCCGAAGGTCTTTAAAATGGTGCCGGAGGTCTTAAAAAACTGGTGCCCGGAGGTCTTTAAAATGGTGCCCGGAGGTCTTAAAAACCGGTGCCCGAAGATCTTTAAAATGGTGCCCGGAGGTCTTAAAAAACTGGTGCCTGGAGGTCTAAATGGTGCCCGGAGGTCTTAAAAAACTAGTGCCCGAAGGTCTTTAAAATGGTGCCCGGAGGTCTTAAAAAACTGGTGCCCGGAGGTCTTTAAAATGGTGCCCGAAGGTCTTAAAAACTGGTGCCCGAAGGTCTTCAAAATGGTGCCCGGAGGTCTTAAAAAACTGGTGCCGGAAGGTCTTTAAAATAGTGCCCGAAGGTCTTAAAAAACTGGTGCTCGGAGGTCTTTAAAAAGGTGCCCGGAGGGCTTAAAAACTGGTGCCCGAAGGTCTTTAAAATGGTGCCCGGAGGTCTTAAAAACTAGTACCCGGAGGTCTTTAAAAAACTGGTGGCCGGAGGTCTTTAAAATGGGTTTTGAAAATACCTTGACGACAGTCTCAAGGTTCAACTTGTCTGATAAACAAAATGAATTTGATTTAAAACAAAAGGAAATACCTCGATGGCGGTCTCGGAGTCTGAATCTTTTGAGAAGCAAAACGAGTTCTCTTCGAGAAAGTCCAAGTTTCCCTGATTTCTGCACTGTTAGCTAGATGCAATGATGAGAATGTCATGCTTTGCAAATGCTTGTATGTTTTCCTAAAATAAATGCAATCAAATGATTGTGCCATAATTTCTAATCCATGGTTTCTTTGAGGTTCACAGATTATATGACTTCAATGACAGAGTCTTCAATTGTTCATTGATGCCCCACTTAAAGAATTCTTCACTCAAGATATCTTATCAAACAGTTTCAACTTCTGTCTCTCACTGAAGTTCACAGATTTTCTGACTTCGTGACGGAGTTTCCCACACGTTCACTGTTTCCTTTTCTTTGGTGATCTCTCCAAACCTTTCCCAAGATTTAAATCTACTCCTTAGTAATACTTTGAAATCTTTTTTATTTAAAGATTTTTATTAGTAATCATCATTCAATTTAATAACAAACATAATGCATCTCAAAAATATATGAAAGAAAGTATGAATCAGGAAAAAATTGTCATGAAAAGGATAACAAGAATTTATTGCAAGAAATGTTTTAAAATAGTAAACATAAATGTCAAGGATATAAAAAACAAATGTATGGTTATAGGTTGTAGATGCCCCGGATGCGGAATATCTTGGACCCTTTCTTTTTCAAATCATCTGAAATTTCTCTTGAACGAGCAATTCACTTGGGTAATCTCTTAGCTTCTGTAGTTACATCAGACTGAGTTGTTCCCCTTTCCTCTGATTATCAAATACTTTCTCCCCCTTTACACGGAGCATTGATTCAAACTTTGATTAGTACTTGAGCCGCCTTTTGTAGGTTTTCAACTCAAGTGTCCTCCGTTCGGTATTAAGTCGCCCTTTGCGGGTTTTCGGCTTAAACCTCTCCTTTTTCATTCTTTTTTATTTCCATTTTTTTGTATTCTACCATGCATATGAGAATTCTAAATGCTTCCAAGGTAAAAATATCAATTCAAAAGATGGGATAAATTTTGAGAATAACCTTTCAAATTACATATCCATGCTTGATCAAAATGGGCTTTTAAAGCATGTAATGTAGGCCAAGGTTTAGGTTTAGAAAGAAAGGATAAAATAGGTCCAAAGTGTGTTTAAGGGTGATTGGATCAAGGATCACTTCTTGAGGAGAACTCAATCTTGAAACATTTGTCCCTTTTTGGACTTTTTTCTTTTTTTTTTTTTGCTTTGTTGGCTTTCATTTGCCACATTTCTTGATGGCTTTCTTTTTTTGCCATGATTTTTGATTATCTTTCCTCTTATTTTCCCTCCAGTGTAGAGTGTGATCCTTGATCAAGGTTTTAAAGAAAGAAAAAATTCCTAAGGCTCAAAAGGGTGACTAAGGATAATTTCTTCTTAGTGAAAGGAATATGAAAGATGGCCATTCATCATATCAAGCATAAATATTCTCTTTGAAAAGCAATTCTCAGGGGAAATAGATATATAGAATTTCTATTTTTACACTTGGAATCGTTCGAATTTTCATGTGCACAACATCACACATTTTTTTTAAGCATAATACTTCTTCAGTTCATCAGTATTCACGGGATGTCTAAAATCATCTCCGTCCATTCTAGTTAGAATCAATGCTCCTCCAGAAAAAGCTCTCTTTACCATATAGGGTCCTTCCCAATTTGGAGCCCATTTTCCTCTTGGGTCATTTACTATAGGGAGAATTTTTCTCAATACCAACTCCCCCTCTCGGAACTGTTTGGGACGAACTTTCTTGTTGTGGGCTTGAATCATCCTTTTCTGATACAACTGCCCATGACAAATTGCTTTCAGTCTTTTCTCCTCAATGAGATTCAACTGTTCATAACGAGCTCTAACCCGTTCTGCTTCCTCTAGGCCAATTTCCATCAAAACCCGAAGTGAAGGGATCTCAACTTCAATAGGTAGCACTGCTTCCATCCCATATACCAAAGAAAACGATGTTGCCCCTGTAGATGTGCGGACCGAAGTGCGATATGCATGAAGAGCAAAAGGCAAGATCTCATGCCAATCTTTGTATACATTGGTCATCTTCTCGACAATCTTCTTGATGTTCTTGTTAGCTGCTTCTACTACGCCATTCATCTTCAGATGGTAAGGTGCCGAATTATGATGTGTGATCTTAAATTGAGTACACACTTCTCTCATCATCTTATTATTCAAATTGAGAGCATTATCCGAAATAATTCTTGCTGGCAACCCGTAACGGCATATGATTTCTTTCTTGACGAATCTGCATACCACCGACTTTGTTACATTTGCATAGGACGCAGCTTCTACCCACTTTGTGAAATAATCTATGGCCACCAAGATGAAACGATGTCCATTTGAAGCTTTCGGGGTAACAGGCCCTATCATATCCATTCCCCACATTGAAAAGGGCCATAGTGTAGTCATGACATGTAATGGCGATGGTGACACATGAATCTTATCTGCATAAATCTGGAATTTATGGCACTTCCGGGAATAACTGATACAATCTCCTTCCATCGTCAGCCAATAGTACCCTGCCCTCATAATCTGTTTAGCAAGCATGTGACCATTAGCATGGGTGCCACATATCCCTTCATGTACCTATTCTATGATTCTTCGAGCTTCGACACACCCGACACATCTCAACAAGACTTGATCTTTCTCTTTCTTGTAGAGAATCTCACTGTCTAGAACAAAACCCATTGCTAGTCTTCTCAGAGTCCTTTTGTCGTTCTCTGTCGTTTGTTCTGGATACTGTTGACTCTTGATGTATTGTAAGATGTCGTTATACCAAGGGAGACTATCTGCTTCTTCTTCGATACTCAAACAGTGGGCAGGAGACTCATATATGCTCATTTTAATCGGCACAACTTCCGCCCCTTCATTCACTTTAAACATTGATGACAAAGTAGCCAGAGCATCCGCCATTCGGTTTCCTTCTCGAGGAAAGTAATTGAAATTCACTTCTTCAAACTCCTCTAATAAACTCAGTATGAGTTCTCGATATCAGATTAGCTTTGTATCTCGGGTTTCCCATTCTCCTCGTAGCTGGTAAATCACCAAGGTTGAGTCTCCGTAAACCTCCAATACTTTGATCTTTCTGTCCACTGCAGCACGAAGGCCCATTGTACATGCTTCATACTCGACAGTATTGTTTGTACAATCAAAATCCAATCTACCAGTGAAAGGATAATAATCTTCTTCTGGGGATATAAGCACTGCCCCAATTCCATGCCCCATGGCATTAGATGCGCCATCAAAGTACATTTTCCATACTTTCTTCTTCAAGGGAATCTCATCTGCTTGCGACACATACATCAAATCCTCATCTGGGAAGTCAAAGTTCAATGGCTCATAATCTTCCACTGCCCGACTTGCTAAGAATTCAGCTACTGCACTGCCCTTGATAGCTTTTTGACTTACATATACAATGTTGTATTCTGACAATAAAACCTGCCATCTTGCTGTCCTCACTGACAAAGAAGGTGCTTCCAACATGTACTTGACTGGATCTAGCTTGGCAATCAGTCACGTTGTGTGATACAACATATACTGTCTAAGTCTTCGAGCAGTCCAAGCTAAGGCGCAACACAACTTCTCTACCGACGAGTATTTCAACTCATAATCTGTGAACTTCTTGCTGAGGTAGTAAACTGCCTGTTCTTTCTTTCCAGTTTCATCAAGCTGCCCCAAAACACAACCCATGGATCTTTCAAATACTGATAAATACAGTATCATTGGTTTATCCGGAATAGGTGGCATTAATACTGGTGGGTTTGATAGATAATGCTTAACCTTTTAAAAAGCAATCTGACACCCTTCATCCTATTCTCCTGGATCACGTTTTCGAAGTAACTTAAATATTGGATCACATTTGTCAGTTAACTGTGAAATAAACCGAGCAATGTAATTCAATATCCCCAGAAAGCCTCTTACTTCCTTTTGAGTGCGAGGTGGTGGCAAATTTTGAATGGCCTTCACTTTATCTGGGTCAATCTCAATTCCTCTTTTGCTGACGACAAAACCCAACAACTTCCCCGAGGTGACTCCAAAAGTGCATTTTGCCGGATTTAGCTTGAGTCTAAATTTCCTTAATCGTTCAAAGAGCTTCTTAAGATTCGCAATATGCTCCTCTTCTCCTTGTGACTTTGCGATCATATCATCAACATAGACCTCAATTCCCTTATGCATCATATCATGAAACAAGGTCACCATGGCTCTCTGGTATGTTGCCCCAGCATTCTTCAATCCAAATGGCATTACTTTGTAGTAGAAGGTTCCCCACATTGTAACAAATGTGGTTTTCTCCATATCTTCCGGTGCCATCTTGATCTGATTGTATCATGAGAATCCGTCCATGAAAGAAAATAAAGAACTCTTCGCTGTATTATCCACCAAAGTATCAATATGGGGCAAAGGGAAATTATCTTTAGGGCTGGCCTTGTTCAAATCTCGGTAATCAACGCACATTCGCACCTTGCCATCCTTCTTTGGTACCAGAATAATATTTGCCACCCATTCTGGATATTTTGCCACCTCTAGGAATCCAGCATCAAATTGCTTCTTTACCTCATCCTTTATCTTTAATAGCATATCAGGCCTCATTCTTCTCAACTTTTGCTGAATTGGCTTGTATTATGGCTTTAAAGGGAGCTTATGAACCACGATATCCGGATCCAACCCTGGCATATCTTGGTAGGACCATGCAAATACATCCACATACTCCTGGAGCAAAGCTATCAATTCACCTTTTATTGATGGTGACAATGAAGTTCCAATTTTGACTTCTTTTATCTCTTCACCATTTCCGAGATTTATTGTTTCCAATAATTCCTTATGAGGAAGTACTTGTTTCTCCTCTTGTTCTATTTTCCTCAATAGATCCGGAGGTAGACCATAATCCTCAGTATCTTCATTAGCCTCAAAATCACCCGTGCAAATGGGTTTTTCAAAATCAATTTCAGAATAACTGACAGGAAGGTCCTCATATTCCGCATCCGTACACCTGTAAATAGGTGGAGAAAAACAATATAGGAAAATATATAATGAAAACAAAATAAATAACAAAAATGAAATAATATGGACACATCAATATGGATAATGCATTGTGCTTGTTATTTATTAAATGAAAATAGTTAAAAAAGCCCATTATAGAAAAAAACTCTTAATATCTCTGGGTAAAGATAATTAAGATTGCTTTTTTAAAAAGTATTACTTTGGAATAGACTTAAAAACTATGGGCAACTCAGTCGCACTCCAGTTGGTTAGTCTATATCCTGGTGGACAAGGTCGCACCATCCAGCTAGCACTTCCTCTTTCAATTCTGTCTTTCTCAGTCGTGCAGATCTCCACGTCATACATCTGTTCATCCCTATTTACCTGGAATCTCTCGAACGCTTTCTCTATCATTATGAGCACATCATCAGAATTCTTTTCTCCGAACAGAGAACCGACTAAGCGAAAGCTGTGAAGGATAGGTGGGAATGTTATAGGCTCCCACTCAATATCCATACCCGTAAGACGGGCCATCCTCCTTTGTCGGTTCTTTTCAACTTGTCTCCTTTTCTCATGGGCCTTCAAAAGATATCCTAGGCCAAACCGGTCCTTCTTTCCTTTTACTTCTATGGCTGGAGCCATCCCCTGAAGATATTTCCCGAGTCTTTTTCCAGCCCTCCAGCCTTTTCCTACGGTGGTCCTTACCCCCAACCTTGTGTTCTTGGACAGCCTCGGTTTCGGAATTTTCTGTCCTTCAGCGACAAAAACTGCATTTACAAATTCCAAAGACCGGAAAGAACACTCCACGGTCTCTTCATTGGGCTCCACATAAGGAGATTCAGTGGATGCGGAGGCTATTATGTCTTCCTCCCCTGATACTGTGATCAATCGGCCCTCCATCACACATTTTAGTTTCTGGTGAAGAGATGAGGGTACAGCCCCAGCTGAATGTATCCATGGCCTTCCCAACAAGCAGTTATAAGATGGATTGATATCCATGACCTGGAAATTCACTGTATATGTGCACTGGCCTATTTCCAGAGGAACTTCAATGGTTCCCATAACCTCTCTCCTTGTTCCATCAAAAGCTCTGACCACCGTGCAACTTGGTATCATATAGGATAAATCCACCGGCAATTTGGATAAGGTTGCTAAAGGCATCACATTTAGTGAAGAACCATTATCCAAAAGGACCCTTGGTAATATATGTCCCTTACAAGTGGTGGTTATATGGAGAGCTTTTGTTGATCCAATACCATTGGGTGGTATCTCCTCATAGCTGAAAAAATATGTAGTCATCAGCTGTGATGTTTCCCACCAAACTATGCAGCTTTTCCACTGATATATATTATTAGCCACGTATGCTTAATTTAATACTCTTAACAGAGCATTTCTGTGTGGTTCTGAATTTAAAAGCAAGGATAAGATTGAGATCCTAGCTGGTTGACGTTGCAGTTGTTCAACCACGCTATACTCACTATGCTTTATAAATTTCAAGAACTCACAAGCTTCCTTCTCACATACTGGTTCTTTGATTCTATTAGCCGGGGCTGATCCCCTCTCTGTTTCCTCTGGCAAATCCATCTCAATATGGATTGGCTCGACGACCTTTTTCCCTTTATCAATTCCTCTGTCTTTCCCTGCTACCCCTTGTTCAACGGCCTTCGGAGCATAACACCTCTCGCTTCGGGCTAAATGCCCCACACCTGTAATATCCTGTTGGCCTGAAGACCCGGGCATAACCATGCTGCAGTCATATTTCCATGGTGTAGCCTTGTTTTCCTTGTATGGAAAAGAAACAGGTAAATCAATGATTAATTTTGGCACATTTTCTTCCATGGGTGGCATAACGTTTTCCTCCGGTTCATCATAGTAGATGATTAGGGGTCTTCCTATCCCATAGCCACCTGTATTTTCAATGACTTCTATTTCCCCTTCTATCTCCTCATAAAATTGGGCTACCCCACTATCCATCGTCTTTTGGACTTTAACCCGAAAGTCCCCGCAGTTCTGTATGTCATGACCTTCACCCTCATGGAATGGGCACCAATTATGCACCCTTCTTGCAACCATTTTCAAACCTTCCGTACCTTCCACCAATCCTGCCTTGACCATTTCAAACCATACTGTCATCATCGGAGTCTTAACCTCCCCAATATCCCTTTTGAATCTTCTGCCCTCTCCGGTCAATATTGTATTTACTTGATTCCCAGCATGATTGGGCAATGGGTTTCCAGCTACGTTTGGCCCATTTTTTGATCCAAACTTCACTACCCCAGCATTAATCAGGCTTTGAACTTTCTTTTTGAAGGCTAGACAATCTTCAATTGAATGTCCTTGGATTCCCGCATGGTATGCACAATTGGTGTTTGCATTGTACCATCTTGGATATGGAGGTGTCAAAGTTTTAGGTACACAGGTGTAACAAGTTGACCCTGCAACAGTTTTGGATATAGCTCACCGTAGGTAGTGGGAATCGGATCAAATTGGGCATTTTGATCGTTCCTTGGTGAACGTTGGTCATTACGCGCAGGCCCTTGTGTGTTTGGAACAACATTTCTAGGAAGGGTGATTTGAGGGGATATGCCAGTTGGGAATGGCTGTTGTGGTATATTGGTGTAGGGGAACGGGTTTTGGGTAAGGTGGTTGATATTGGGGTAATAAGGATTATACCCCGGGTATGGTGTGTAAGGTGTCGGAGGTGCATAAGGTGTGGTAGGGGTATAAGGCCTCGGTGGTGTGTATGGTGTAGGAGGTGTATAAGGGTATTGGTTGAAGCTTACTGCATGAGTTTCCTCCTTTTTCTTTGTAGGAAAAGCTCTCTTCGGGGTAGCAGACTCACCCCCTTCCATCTTTCCATTCTTAATAGCTGACTCAATCATTTCTCCAGATATTACCATATCCGCAAAATCTTTGGTAGCATTTCCCACCAATCTGTCATAATAGGGCGCTTTCAATGTGTTGATGAAAAGCACCGTTGTTTTTTTGTTGCTTAAAGGGGGTTGCACTTGTGTGGCCAGATCCCTCCACCTCTGCGAATACTCTTTGAAGGTCTCATTGGACCTCTTTTCCATATTCTGTAGCGACAGCCTATCCGGTACCATGTCAGAAACGTGCTTATAATACTCCATAAAAGCCCTGACCAAATCCGTCCATGAACGAATCTTGGTAGGACTGAGTTGATTGTACCATCGGGTGGCTGACCCTGTTAAGCTGTCCTGGAAGCAATGAATAAGCAATTTGTCATTATCCTTATGCCCTGTCATCCTTCTACAGTACATAGTCAGATGAGCCGACGGGTTGGTGGTCCTATTATACTTTTCAAAGTCTGGTACTTTGAACTTCGGTGGAATTATTAAATCATGTACCAAGCTCATCTCTTTGGTATCTAGACTGCCAAACAACTCTGCTCCTTCCACTGCTCTTAGCCTTTCTTCCAACAACTGATATTTCTTCTCAGATTCAACAGTTCAGTCATTTTCGCCCTTTCCTTCTCTGCCATTTCTTCGAAGTTTGGAACCACAACCTCAATTGCATCAACTCCGATGTTACCCCTTTTTGGACCGAAATTTTGTGCTTTGGCCGCCGGCCAGATGTAGATGTAGGATGCTGCCCCAGTTGGGATTTCATTTCCCACAGGTTGGGATGTCTGGCTATTTCTTGTACCACTTCTGGTCTATCCTCTTGATTCACTGCCCCCATTCCAGCAACTGAATTCTCTCCGGGCCACTTCTACTTCATCATAGTGCTCATCATCTCCATGAGCTTTGTCATATGTTCTCGTGTCTCCTCTTGAGACTTAGTCAACTGTTCTTGTAGTTTGATGGAGACTCAATTAAGAGTTATAAACCCAAGTGCAGGTTATGTTCAAGTAATAAATTCTCGGGTGTCCGAGGTCGAACCACAGGGAAGCGTACTAGTAAGTATAAGTTTATAAATATATATGAAAAAGAAAATAAACAAGATATTAGGGAATCAATAACAAAGAAAGTAAACAAGATATTAGAGAACAAAATAAACAAAATAACATAAAAGCAATTAAACAAGATATAAAAAACAATAAGAAAGGATGTTGAGGTTAGAGAATCCACTCTTGGTGTTATGCTAAGATTAATCTTGTTTTATTACACAATTGAAATCCACACATAAGGGAGGTTCCAATCGGAAGGTTTAGCAATTCAGTCCAAATTGTCCAACGTCCATAGCATATGATATTATGTTCATTTGGTGTCCTCAAAACTCATAAAAAGAGTCCAAGCATTCCTTATGCCAAGGTATATGTCTACAACAAATCAAGGTTATGAAACCAAGCATTTACTGTGCCATTTTCATTGTCAATAATGAATCAAGATCTCTACTTTGCAAGTATGATTTTAAACCAAAAGAAAATATTATCTATACTAGTGTTTATAAATGATGATTCATTTTAGCTCATGTTTAAGAGACTAACCTTAGCATTTACCAAGAGCTTCACCTCATCACCTCAACAATATGATTAGCAACACATACTAAAAATGAAAAGAAATGTAAGAAGCATAAGTAAATAAAGAAAAAGAAAACTAGAGAAAGGAAAAAAGAAGAAAACTTAGAGAATTTTATTACAATGGCTAATATCCTACCAATCTATAATGTATCCTAATACTCATCCAAGGCCCTCTATTTATACACATTTTGGAGAGCTAAATGACAAGAGACAAGCTTTATAAATTTCAAAGGTAGGTATAATAGGTGGGTGCATTTTTCTAACAATTTTCGTCATGTTGTATGACAATTCTGATCAGCCAGCTTGATGGTCGATTTTGTCAATGTTGGAGGCTCTATCTGATCAAATGGTATTCTAGAAAAATATGCCCCTATCAGTTACTGATCCATAGCCGTTGGAATCAGATCATTTTCTCATGTGGATCGGAAGATATGGTCAAAATACCAAAACGGTGCAGAACAGACGTCATTGCACATCAGCCAACTTGATGGTTGATTTCGGTAGGGAAAACGACTCCGTTTCAAGAAGTGTAAAACATGAAAAAGATAGATATGCCTCTTAACTTTTCACTGTCAAAATTTCAGCCTTAATGCTTTGGTGAAACTCCAGATATAGCTGATATGGCAAAAGGTGTCGGAACTGGAACTGAATTGGATTTGCCCTTAATTCTTGATTTAACCTAGTAATCTGAAATCACTCAAAGAAACTCATGAAAAATACC
This sequence comes from Fremontodendron californicum, assembly GCA_030761205.1. NCBI lineage: Eukaryota > Viridiplantae > Streptophyta > Magnoliopsida > Malvales > Malvaceae > Fremontodendron > Fremontodendron californicum. The sequence continues at coordinate 21,900,260 of JAULJL010000033.1, forward strand.
AAATTATATAAAAATATAAAAGATCATAAACACAAGTAGACTAAGCAATAATAACTCGTATTTGACACAAAACAATAATAAAACATAACTAAAAACTATATAATTATACGAGTTATCATAGTTTTTTCTAGATTCTTTCCATTCTCTCAATTCTGGCAAGCTGATCATTTTCCATGGCTTTTGTTCGAGACCGAGTATTGTAAGAGTGTTGGAAATCTGGTTCTTTCTGAGTGCGACCAATTGTACCTTTATTTTTTAAAAATCATGGATTAGAAATTATTGACACATTTCTTATTTTATTTTATAAAAAATTAATAAATGAATAAATGAATGAATGTAGGAATGAATCGGTGTTAATGAATGAACAACTAAGTAAATGACTAAGTGTATGAACATATAATGAATAAATGAATGGACCAATAAATAACTAAGTGTATGAACAATTTATAAAGAATAAATGAATGAATGATTATGAACAAATAAAATATAACAGAAAGAATGAGTGAATAATGAATGCATTTAAAGTATTGGCCCCGTGATAATTCCAACCAAACGGTCTTTCATTGATTTCCTAGAACTAAATACATCAAAGAAAAGATCTCTGCTTTAGACAACATGATAACCTATCTCTCCTAAAAACTATTACAAAACACTGGTAATTCCCTCAGATTTTGGACCTTCTTCACTGTCCTCTTTTGATTGCCTTGCTCTTCCATCTGATCCCTACTTGTTCACGACCCTTTGACGTGTCAGCAGAAGCATCGCCGTGTAAGCTTTCCTAGCTTGTTTCTCCAGTTGATTTGCTCGGGCTTCCTCGTGTTTTGCTTTATCCTTCCAGTAGTTATTCTCCTTCTTGAGGTTTTTGACCTCATGTTCCCACTCCCCGGAAGTTTTGAGAGTCCCCTCAAATTTGAGCTCAAAGCGATATCTCTTGTTCTCCAAATGTAATTCCCGAAGATCGCCCTTAACGGTGTCCCTTTCTCTCTTAATCTGTTCCTTTTCTTTTTCCTAAGCTGATTCCCTATCTTTCATGTCCTCAAGCTCTTCTTGCAGTCGGGCAATCTCCTTGCTCATCCATTCCTGTGATCCTAGCCACTTTCTTCTTCAAACCTGAAGGTTTCATCTCCTTCAAATATACCCGATCAGGATTAGGACATTCAATACGTAACAGTGTTGAATATTCTTCGATCAGTGGTGTCATATCCTCCTTGTTAAAAGTGAAACATCTATAAGCAGGATTCCAAAATTGTACCATAGCTTGAATCAACCCACTATTGACCTGAATCGGAATTAAGAGTGCTATGTCTCCATATTTCTGAGTGAAGGCTTCTTTCGCTGATACATTCCACTGATTCCAAATGTCGGCTAACCCTCAGAGATTATTCTGTCTAGGATCCACTTTGACTCTTTCCGGCAATACTGACACATAATTTTTCTTGAGGCAATCACCATCCTCCCTCTGATCTTTTTTCGACCATGCCCTGACTACTGCATGATCTTCTATCACTAAAATAACCTGACACTCCATGAAAGTCCTTTGGGTTGATAACTATCCCGAGGCCAATAAACTTCAAGTGTATGATGATGTCTATGACGCATGTCAAAGAAAAGAAAACAGAAAGAAATAGATTAGTAAGGAAATGAATTCACAAATATAACATAAAAAACAACATGCTTTTTCTAAAAAAAAATGTCCCAAAAATTTAAACAGAGCTTCGGCATTACGACGCCTTTGAGAGAAAATAATAAATAAAAAAAATACGAGCGGTATTATGTTCGTTCATCATCACCCAATTTGTATTTAACATATAGAAAGATGATAAAAGGTTGGAAATGTTCCTCCATGTGTTCTTAAACTTCAGGTATCTAACAGAAATCCGGCATGGCTTCGCCTAGGTTCACTATATGAAGGTGAATTGGTTCTAAGGCCCCGAATTGTTCCTCACTGTCGCCGGTGAAGGCTAGTAAGGCACCCCGATAAAAGCGGGTTCAATTCGTTAGAGTATATTTTCCTATGCCCGTAGGGAGGATTATCACGAAGGCATTAGGTACTTTATACTTCGGAAGTGTTTCACTAGCCCATACGGAGGATCAATCACGAAGGCTTAGTTACTTTACTTCCACTTAAAAGGATGGAACCCGGGTAGATGATTCATGTTATGAAAATGCAAATACAGTGTGTGCGGAGGAACAAAACAAACCTGTCACCACCTATTCTACAACCCTTATTCTAAATACCCCACTAAAATCAAACAATGTAAAGCATCAGTCAAGCAAACATATAAATATACGCAACAAAATAACCAGAGAACAAATAATAATATGAATGCACATGAATATGGACATATTAAAGCATCTTTTTATTTTCAAAATTCTCTTTATTATTTTTAAAAATATGGGAATTAAAATTAAATACCAATTAAACCAGCAAAACCGAGACTTAGATAACACACGAATAATTCTAGGCCTGACTCTCTAAAAAGGTCCCCAGTGGAGTCGCCAAGCTGCCGCAACCTAAAAAATAACGAGTCTCATCGCAAGACTTTATTATTCGTTAAGCGTGACATTTAAAAAAACCGAGGAAAAGTCAACTTAATTCCTCTAGAAAAATGAAGGTTTTGAAAATGACCTTAAAAAAAAAGACATGGAGTCGCCACCAATCTTTTTTAGCTAGGTGTGATCGGCCACCTATTAAAACCGGTTTTATAAAATATTTTAAAATTAATTAAAACATTTTTAAAACCAATTTCAAGTCTGCGTTATAAACCAGAGAAATCAAAGAAGCGGGTTCGGGAGTCGGTTACGTGCGGGAAAGGATTAGCACCCCCACAACGCCCGTATAAATCGGTACCTTATTAATCGTGTGTTATCTCAAATCTCGGTAAAAAAGTTGGTTTTAAATTTAGTATTTCAAGTTAATTCCCAATTTAAAGAAAAATAATTCCATTTTTTAATTGAAAATGATCCGAAATTTATAAATTCAAAATTTTCCTATATTCCCCAACAAACGTGCTAAAATATAGAAATTTTTATTATTTTTGGAAAACTTTCCGAATCATTCTCTTTTTTTGAAAGAAAGATATTCCTTTATTAATGATAATTGATGATATTCCCTCCAGCAAACCCGTTAGAGAACTCATGAATTATTTTAACTCGGGAATATCTTTAATTTTTATTGAAAACCATTATCTTTTTTGAAAACATTTAAAAGAAATGAATATGTATATGCATGACATAAATAAAATGACATAGCAAAATCTAAATAATATAATGCAACCTAAATGACATGACATGATTTGAATGCCTTAGCATATTCTAAATGAAATGAAATATCCTAAGTTATATGATATATTCTAAATGAAATTAAATGACCTATGTAACATAATACATTCTATATGAAATGCAATATCCTAAGTCATATGATATAATCTAAATGAAATAAAATATTCTAGATGACACAATATATCCTAAAAGAAATGAAATGATTTAAATGACAAGACATATATGAATGATATGGCATATAATTTAAATGACATGGAATAAGATAATGCTATCATATAATATGCATGAAAATAAAAATAATAATGCATGAACATAGTATATGCTAAATAAAAATAACTAAATAAAAGCATAGGATATCATGAAATATTCAAAGCCATATAATAAACCATATAACATCAAAAAAAATATAAATCAAAATAATAACAATATCATAGAAATTATTATAGCAAGAATCACATATTATATAAAATGCATGAATATGAAAAATGCAATGCATGAAACGTATTTTTTTCCTTTAATTAAGGAAATCCGTATATCTAAAAAGATATCCGGCTACCTTAGGAAAATATGTCAAATTAAATATTCTAAAACCGAAATACTTTGTGATTGTTTGAAAACAATTTTGAAAAGCTTGAAATAAAAGTAAAAACTGGGCTAAATCTTTTTTAAACGGCTCTAATTTCCTAAGTTTAAAAATCCGGACTTGACTACCCTTAACCCGTGACTTGAAAATCCATTTTTCGAGTTTAAAAAGGCTTAGAAACTACCCTAAGTCAGTAGCTAACCCTCCTAATCAGTCCACTCTAAGTAACTTAACCAAAACAGAAAAAATGATTTTTCTTTAAATTCAATTCTGACTCCACTGTCCAATTTCAAGCCACGATTTTTACCCTATTTTTTTAAAAATTCAAAAAATTCTGAAAAAAATGCTGGAGACTCAGGACATGTAAAACTACACGGTAAGAAATCGGCTTAATTTTCTGATTAAAGATGAATTCCCAGAAAAATCGGAAATGTACGAGTACTGGGTAAAAAATAAACTGTTTTGTGAAAACACATTTTTTTGCCTTTGATAAAATCATTTAAAAATCAAAGTAAATATATTTGAAACTCATAAAATGGCTCACAAACAGTAGCTAGGACTTTTTGAAAGTTAGATAAAAATTGACTATGTAAAAAAAATCACAAAGGTAGAATAATCAATTTGACAAAACTTAATTTTCCACAAGTGTGCTCAAGAGAGTATGACTTTGAACCATTAATTGGCCTAAGTCATTATTAAAGTGGCATGAACATGAAATGCATGAAACAATACAGCAAACATAATGCATGAAATGCATGAGTTTAAACCTAAATGTCATGAAAAATGCATGGCATTCATATAGTGACCTAGACCTAAATGAACTTGCATGGCATTTAATGCAACCTAGACCTAAAATGCATGAACATGCATGGCAAATAAACCAAACTCCGAATCCTTTTGAGCTCATTTGCTATTTTTTCGAGATTTTCCTTTTTGAATTACTGCATAAGAAGCCCGGGATTTGGCCATTTTGCAAACGAACTCCGAATCAAGATTTTCTTTCGCCAATCTCTTTCAAATGATTTAAGAATGAGATTGACAAATTTTCAGAATTTTTGGAGTTTATTTGCTATTTTTCCCAAATTTTCCAATTTTGCCCTTTTGCCTCCGAAATCCGGTTTTGCTCAAAACAAGTCTGATATTCAGATTTTCTTCAAGCTGAGCCTTGGGCTATCTCTTTTTAATCATTCCTCATCCATTGGGGGCTTTGGTCTTACCAAGTCGGGCCATTTCCGTGATTCTACCTGATTTCACCGAAATCCACTAAAAATCCTAATTCTCGGTTTTCTCCCGGATTGACTTTTTTTTCGGTTTTTCTTGCAAGTAACTTCTCCATTACCCGTAGTCAGTGCTTATCTTTCATTTGGAACCTTCAATTTCGACCAATTTGATCGTTTAAGCACTTTTTCCCAAATTTCTCGGATTAGGGTTTCCTTTCTACTGAATCTCCAAATGCCAACTTCCGAACTCTATATCTTTCAATGTAGACCTCGGATTATCAAAATTCTTTCACCATTTTTCAATTGAACTTAAAATCTTGATTTTGTAAGTAGTTGACTTTTTGGGGTTGACTTTTTCGGGGTTTACTTCTTTTAGGGTTGACTTTTTTCAAGTTTGACTTTTTATGCTCGCCTTCTTAAACTAAGTCTCGGAGTACCACCTGCAGTATGAAAATAGTCTTTTTACACCCGGAAACATCAATTTAGGAAAAAAACATACCTGTTTTAGTGGTCCGGACAAAATTAGGTGTCTACAGTCAGGATCATCCGTACCTACGGGACCAACCGGACAGACCGAACTGTTCGGACCGACCAGACCGCCAGGATCGACCAGACCGTCTGGATCGTCCGGACCGCTCAGACTGATAGGACCTTCCGGACCGCTCAAACCGATCAGATCGACCAGACCGTCAGGACCGACCGGACCGTCCGAACTACCGAGACATTTCGGACCGATCGGATAATCAGTACTATACTTTGAAAGGCTATAACCTTGCGCTCAGTTGTCCGTTTGAGATGATTTTTTTTGAATCCATATAACCTTTTTTGATCTAGGCGCTGGCAAACTGCCGAAGGAGGTTTATCACTCATTTCGTCTGAAAAAATATCGTTTTGGCTATAGATTCTAAACCGACCGAACACCCTATACTTTGAAAGGCTATAACCTTACGCTCGGTTGTCGCTTTGAGTCGATTTTTATAATCCATATAACTTTTTGTGATCTACACGCTGGCAAACTGCCGAAGGTGGTTTGTCATCGATTTCGTCTGAAAAAACATCGTTTTAGCTATCAATTCTAAACCGACCTGAGCACCCTCTACTTTGAAAGGCTATAACCTTACGCTCGGTTGTCCGTTTGAAACGATTTTTTTTGAATCCATATAACTTTTTGTGATCTACGTGATAGCAATCTGCCAAAGGCAGTTTATCATCGATTTCGTATGAAAGAACATTGTTTTGGCTAGCAATTCAAAATCGACAAATATATTAGATAGATATATTACAATTACATAGATATATTACATAATTGTAATATATCTATCTATATGTAATATATTTATGTAATTGAAATGCACTTACACATTAGATATATAACAATACAAGTAATTACATATATATTACATAGATATATTACAATTACTAAAAACATTAAATATTACATATAGGACGGGTTTGGTTCTGTGAATCTTTCATTGCGGTTGGTACTAGGATTCCCCCTTACAAGATGATGAATCTTACATGCATGCGTTTGGTTGACCATCCCTTCATTTAAGATGATCATGTTTGGTTGACAGGAATGTAATATTCCGAAATTCTCACATTACTAAAATACCCTAGCCTTTCTACAAGCCAGTAGTACCTGCAGTGATCCAAAGCCCTCCCTTTGTCCCTCCATGATAATCAGGACAAACTAGTGTGGGCTTTAAAATTTTCAGTTTCATCAATTCATAATCTACTATTTAAGTATTAACAAAAAGAAAACTACTATTTAAGTCTCAAAATAATGCTACAATTCTTAAATTATCAAGCATACACAAAAAAAATTATACGCAAATACATTGATCAACAACAAAATTTACCCTACATAAGTTGTCCAAATTTACAAGGAAATTAAAATCATTTGCCAATATACAAAATAAGCAAAGTTGTGCAAACTCCAATAAAAAATCCCATAATTAATCCTTTATTATAATGAGAAGAATGAGATGCATAATTGCTACTGCACATATCATTTGAATTTTTTTTAAGTATTTCTTCATGTTGTTCCGTCACATTTAAGTTCCAATACTCTACAAATGCAGTTTCTGCATCCTTTCGATCCTTATACATCTTGTGATGGGCACCCTGATAACCCAAAACTTGCACTTTAGCTTCATCCCAAGTATTATAAATACCTGGTATACTTCCGTCGAAAACAACATAATACTTTCCAATCATTTTTAAAAAACCTAAAAACATAAAGTAATTATCAACATAATTTTTAAAACATCTAAAAACAACAACAATTATGTGCTACATTCCATGCATATTTATAGTATAGAAAATATGAAATTCAAAAGCTACAACAAGGCTTATATGTTTGATATGCTCAAATGAAGTTGACTTTGGCACATCAGGCCAAAGCAGAGATTAGACCAAAACTATATGAGAAAAAGAAAGATGCAGTGTATGAACCAAATTGTCACATCCCAACTCTGAGAGTGTGACCAACCAGAGACAAGTATATACCCTTGCCTCCGAAGCCTTAACCATTCATCTACCTAACGAAACTTCGGCATGACCTCGCCCAATAAGGGGGCTTTACCAAACCTGTAAAACATGCAACACAATAATAATAACACATGATATCCTGGTCAGGACACCTCCTCCAACTAGGGAGTAACCGAGATGCCCCGCAGTAGATGCAAAAAGTGAACCACGATGCATATATTTATATACAATACCAAAAATATACACAACAATCTTGATCTCCGATCGTATAACTGCATGACACATAATACAACATACTTAGACAAAATAACATATAACATTTCTAGGTGACAGTGCATGGCTCCTGCATCAAGTAACGGATCACCTCGTCAAAACGACATGTCATGCTCACCGAGTAGCGTCACGAACTAAGCCGGCAGGGTGGATGAGGGATCGGGTCGGTCAATATCTGAAAAAGAAAAATGACTAAAGAGTGAGTCATGAGGACCCAGTGAGCAAACACAAGTTATATTAACTAATATCACCTGGATGTTTCTATCCAACATCACAAACAACTATAACATCTGGTAGGGTCCGTAGACTCCTACAAACCGGTAGGGCTCGAAAGCTCCTACAAAACCGGTAGGGCACAATGGCAGCCTACAAATTCGGTAGGGCACAATGGCAGCCTAAAAATCCGGTATAACATAACATTACAATAAACTTGCATCACATAGCAATTAAATAAGCATACTTGCAAAGAACAATGTGGCGCCATACGGTCGACCACTTATACGACAATCCCGGATTATTACATAATCATCACTTGTCCATTCCTTGGACCTTTTTCTCACGTCTTTACTGGAACATGATAGCATAAGATAATTCTTCGTCATACATTCATACAATCACAGTCAGTATGTCATAACATAATCTAACGATCCTACATCTATCGCTACACATTTACTCACAGTGCACTAAGCGAAAGAAATTGGATTCTCATGCTCCGGGGCTCTTCCAACCACGGACTTAGCTAATCCGCGCTCCTAGTACATATACAATAATTTCATAAATATTTTATAAATTTGGAAACATTCACAATATCCAAATTGTAACTAATTCGCTACTATCCTAAAATCTACAACTTAGCTATTTAAACTTTATAATTTGTACACCTAGCTCAGATGGAAATCCGGAGCAACAATCAACTAGAAAGTTTCTCCCCCAAGCCTAGCAAAGCTAACGGTGGCCTCAGATGGTGGTGGAAATGGTGGCACAAGGTGGTTGGCCAACATGGTTAATTCGGCCAAGCTTAGAGTTCCAACTCCAAGCCACTTTTTCACTCAATCAACCCCAAATAATGGATGTAGAGGTTGATTTAGGACTACCCATGGTGGTGGTTTAAGGTGGTGACTATGCTGGAAACCACCTAAGACAAAAATGGTCATAAAGAGAAACACATAGTTTCTCATGATTTCTTGAAAAACTAACACCAAATAAGTAATCCTTACCTTCTAGATAGTAGAAATATGTGTTTTGTTGGCTTGGTGATGAGTAAAAATAAAAAGATCAAGCTTACAAGCTTTTGGTTATGGAGTTTTCTTCACTTTGGTTAGGTTTCTCTAGGTTGAAGAAGAAGCAACTCCTAAGACATGAAAAATGAAGGTCACCGCAGATTAAGGGATTTCTTGGCTGATTTTTATGGCCATTTACAAATAACAAAAATACCCCTTTAGCCCATTTTTTGTCTTTTAGTACTTAAATGGGGCCCACATGAAATTTTTACGTTCGGAAGCTCTTTTTTCACTTGTCTCAGCACGGATGTGTTTAAAATATCATTTTACACTAGTACGCAAGTTTTCATAATTTTTCGATACACCGAACATATATATATATATATACATTACATAGATACAGTTACATAGATAATGTATCTATGTAATTGTAATATATCTATGTAATTGTAATATATGTATGTAATTCTAATGTATCTATGTAATTGTAATATATCTATGTAGTTCTAATGTTTAGATTATATATATCTATTACAATTACATAGATATATTAGAATTGCATAGATACATTACAATTACATAGGTATATTATAATTATACAAATATATTACAGTTACATAGATATATACATAGATATATTACCATTATAGAGATATATGTATTAGAATAAATTAGAATTATATCTCTAATTGTAATCATGTAATATATTTGTGTATTACATATATATGTAATTGTAATATATCTATATAATTATAATATATTTGTGTAATTGTAATACATCTATGTGATTGAAATATATCTATATAATTGTAATATATCTATGTAATTGTAAATGTAATTCTAATGTATCTACGTAATACATTGTAATTCTATTGTATCTATGTAATTTTAATATATCTATGTAATTGTAATGTATTAGAATATATTTATGTAATTGTAATATATCTATGTAATTGTTATATACCTATGTAACTGTAATATATCTATGTAATTCTAATATATCTATGTAATATTTATATATCTACGTAATTGCCACATATCTATGTAATGTATCTATGTAATTGTAATATATCTATATAATTGTAATGTATCTATGTAATTGAAATATATCTACGTAATTCTAATATATCTATGTAATTCTAATGTATCTATGTAATTCTAATGTATCTATGTAACTGCAATATATTACAACTACAATTAGATATATTACAATTACATATATATTACAATCACATACATATTACATAGATATATTACAATTACATAGATATATTACAATTATATAGATATATATCAATACATGTAATATTTATGTAATATTAGATTAATATATTACAACTACATAGATTTACAATTAAATAGATATATTACAATTACGTAAACATATTACTTAAAACATTAGAATTACATATTATAATTGTAATATATCTATGTAACTGTAATATATGTATATAATTGTAATTCTATGAAGTTGTAATATATCTATGTAATTGTAATGTATCTATGATAATATTTTAATATATTACATAGAGTTATATCTAATATTACTTAGATATTAGAAATACTATCTATGTCAAATATTACATAAATATATCTATGTATCTATGTAATTGTAATATATCTATATAATTACACAAATATATTATAATTACATAGATTACAATTACAATTACAATTACATAGATATAATACAATTACATAGATATATTACAATTACTTAGAACATTAGAATTACATAGATATATTAGAATTATTGTATTGTATTGTATTACATTACAATTATATAGATATATTACAATTACTTAAATATATTACAATTACATAGATATATCTATGTAATTGTAATTAATTGAATTCTAATATATTTACATAGATATATTACAATTACAAAGATATTTTAAAATACATTAGAATTACATATCTATGTTGTAATGTATACATAAATATATTATAGTTACATATTTAATACAATTACATATATATATATATATAATTGTAATATCTTTGTAATTGTAATGTATCTATGTAATTTAAATATAAAGATGTAATTGTAATATATCTATGTAATTTTAATATATCTATGTAATTGTAATATATCTCTGTGTAATTCTAATATATCTATGTAATTGTATTGTATCTACGTAATTAGATATCTATGTAATTGTAATATATCTGTGTAATTGTAATATATCTATGTAATTGTAATGGTAATATATTTATGTAATTGTGATGTATCTATGTAATTGTAATTGTAATATATTACAATTACATAGATATATGTATAAATATCTATGTGATTATAATATATCTATGTAATTGTAATATAATGTATCCATGTAACTGTAATATATCTGTGTAATTGTAATATATTTATATAATTGTAATATATATCTATGTAATACGTAGTAATATATCTATGTAATTCTAATGTTTTAAGTAATTGTAATATATCTATGTAATTGTAATTGTAATATATTATAATTACACATTAGATATATTACAACCACACAAATATATTACAATTACATAGATATATAATAATTACATAGATATATTTTTGTAATTGTAATATATGTACGTAATTGTAATATATTTATGTAACTGAAAACATTAGAATCACATAAATATATTACAATTACATAGATATATTACAATTACATAGATACATATCTAATGTGTAATTGTAATATATTACAATTACATAGATATATTAAAACTACGTAAATATTTTATAATTACATAGATAAATATATTACATAGATATATTCAATTACAAAAATATAATACAATTACATAGATATATTACAATTACTTAAAACATTAGAATTACATAGATATAACTATGTAATTGTATTATATCTATGTAATTCTAATGTATCTACGTCATACAAAAAATATATTACAATTGTAATATCTATTGTAATGTATCTATGTAATGTGTAATATATCTATAGATATATTACACATTACATAGATACATTACAATTACACAAAATTATTACAATTACATAGATATATTACAGTGACGTAATTCTATTAGAATTACATACAAATATAACAATTACACAAATATATTACAATTATAAAAATATATTACAATTACATAAATATATTACAATTACATAGATACATTATCATTACAACAAATATATCTATGTAGTATGAATTGTTATATATTACAATTACATAGATAAATAATATATCTATATAATTCTATTGTTTTCAGTAATTGTAATATATTTATGTAATTGTAATATATCTATGTAATTGTAATATGTTTAAGTAATTGTAATGTATCTATGTAATTGTAATTTATCTATGTAATTATAATATATCTATGTAATTGTAATGTATCTATGTAATTGTAATATATTTGTGTACCTATTGTAATATATCTATTAAATTCTAATAGATATTTGTGTATTGTAATATATTACAGTTATATAGATATATTACACATTATAATAGATACACAAATATATTACAATTACATAGATATATTACAATTACATGTAATATTTTACAACTAAATAGATACATTATAATTACACATTAGAAATATTACAATTACAATTACATAAATATATTACAATTAATAATGTATGTATGTAATATTACATAGATATATTACATAAATATATTTATTACAATTACACATTAGGTATATAAAAATACATGACAATTACATAGATATATTACAGTTACATAGATATATTAAACAGATATATTACAATTGTAGAAAACAATGTGTAATTGTAATATATTACAGTTACATAGATATATTACAATTACTTAAAACATTAGAATTCCATAGATATATTACAATTACATAGATACATTAGAATTCCAAAGATATATTACAATTACAGAGATATATTACAATTACTTAAATACATTACAATTATATATCTAATGTTTTCAGTAACATAGATACATTACAATTACACATTAGATATATTAAAATTACACATTAGATATGTTAAAATACATGTAATATATAATGTTTTCCAATTACATTGATATATTACAATTACATAGTTACATTGGTTATACATATATATTACTATTATATAGATATACTACAGTTACATAGATATATTACAATTACACAAATATATTACAATTACATAGATATATTACAATAACATAGATATATTACAATTACATAAATATATTACAATTACATAGATATATTACAATTATTGAAAACATTAGAATTACATAGATATATTAATATTACTGAAAACATTAGAATTACATATCTATTGTAATATATTACAATTACAATTACAATTGCACTTACAACTACATAGATATATTACAATGTATTACACAAATATATTACAATTACTTAAATATATTACAATTACATAGATACATTACAATTACACATTAGATATATTACAATTATTAATATATCTTTGTAGTTGTAATATATCTATGTAATTGTAATATATTTATGTAATTGTAATATATCTATGTATCTATGTAATTGTAATATATCCTTGTAATATCTAATGTTTTCAGTAAGTGTATTATATCTACATAGATATATTATAATTACATAGATATATTACATTAGATATCTATGTAGTTTTAATGTATACATTATCAAACATAATGTTTTAAGTAATTGTAATATATCTATGTAATTCTAATGTTTACATAGATACAATTACATAAAACATTCAAATTACATAGATATATTAGATATGAATATACATAGATATAATTACATAGATATATTACAATTACATAGATACATTACAATTACATAGATATATTACAATTGTATAGATATATTACAATTACATAGATACATCACAATTATCAATCTATGTAATCGTATAATATTACAATTTCATAGATATATTACAATTACTTAGATATATTACAATTACATAGATACATTAGAATTACATGGATATATCACATGTAATATATAATTACATAGATATATACATTACAACTACATAGATATATTTCTGAAAATTTTAAAATTACAAATATATTTTTCGAATATATCTATGTAATTGTAATATATTTGTGTAATTGTAATATATCTATGTAATTGTAATGTATCTATGTATATATTAGATATATGTATTACATAAATATATTACAATTACATAGATATAATACAATTAATATATTACAATTACATAGATATATTACAATTACACAAATATATTACAATTATTTAGATCTAATACAATAACATAGATATAATACACAAATATATTTGTACACATTAGATATATTACAGTATGTATATTTGTGTAACATAGATATAATATTTGATAATGTAATTGTAATATATCTGTGCAATTGAATTACATAAATGTATTACAATTACATAGCTATATTATAATTACGTAGATACATGTAATATATTGTAATTACATAGATATGTATGCAATTATAATATATCTATGTAATTGTAATACATCTATGTAATTCTAACGTTTTAATATATTGTAATGTATCTATGTAATTGTAATATATATTAATATATCTATGTAATTGTATTATATGTATGTAATTGTAATATATCTAAGTAATAGTATATATCTATGTAATTGTAATTGTATCTATGTAATTCTAATATATCTATGTAATTGTAATATATGAATATAATTGTAATATATCTATGTAGTTGTAACATATCTAATATATTTATGTACTTGTAATTCTAATATATTTATGTACTTGTAATTTAATAGCCTATAGCTTTTCAAAGTTGAGACACCAAGGTTAGTCAATTTTAGCCAAGCCAAGCCTAGCCGAACGGTCCGAGTGTTCAGGTCGGTTTAGAATTGATAGCCAAAATGATATTTTTTCTGACGAAATCGGTGACAATCCGCCTTCGGCCGTTTGCCAGCGCGTAGATCTCAAAAAGTTATATGGATTAATAAAATCATCCCAAAGGACAACCAAGCGCAAAGTTATAGCTTTTCAAAGTTGAGACACCAAGGCTAGTGAAGTTCAGCTAAGCCAAGCCAAGCCTAGCCAGTCGATCCGGTCAATCTTGGCGGTCTGGTTGGTGCGAGAGGTCCGGGTGGTCCGTCAGTCCGGGCGATCCGGTCAGTCTGGTCGGTCAAGCCAAGCCTAGTCTATAGCCTATAGCCTTTCAAAGTTGTGACACCAAGGCTAGTCAAGTTTAGCCAAGTCAAGCCAAGCCTAGCCTAGCAAGTTGGTCCGGGCGGTCAGGACGGTCTAATCGGTTTGGGTGGTCCGAGCAGTCTGGGCGGTCCGGTCGGTCTGTGCGGTCCTGGTTGTCCAGTCAATTCGGGCGATCCGATCAATCCGGTTAGTTCGATCGATCCAGTCGGTCAACCCAATCCTAGCCAATAGCTTATAGCCTATCAAAGTTGAGACACCAAGGCTACTCAAGTTTAGCCTAGCCTAGCAGGTCGGTCCGGGCGGTCCAGATGGTCCGAGCGGTCCGGTCGGTACGAAAAGTTCAGGCAGTCCAGACGTTTCGGTCGATTTGGACGGTCTAGGCGGTCCGGTCGGTCCAGGTGGTCTGGACGGTCCGATTGGTCTGAGCGATCCAGTTAGTCCGTCATTCCGATGAGTCCGGGCGGTCCGGTTAGTCTGGGTTATAGCCTTTCAAAGTAGAAGATGTTCAGGTCGGTTTAGAATTGTTAGCCAAAATGATTTTTTGTTCAGAAAAAATCGATGACAAACCACCTTCGGCAGTTTGCCAACGTGTAGATCATGAAAAGTTATATGTATTCAAAATAAATCGTCTAAAACAGACAACCGAGCGCAAGGTTATAGCCTTTCAAAGTAGTGGGTGTTCAGATCAATTTAGAATTGATAGCCGAAACGATTTTTTTCAAACAAAATTGGTGACAAACCGGTCGACAGTTTTTCAGTGTGTATATCTGAAAAAAATTATATGGATTAAAAAAAAATCATCTCAAACGGACAACCGAGCACAATGTTATGGCCTTTCAAAGTAGAGTGTGTTCTGGTCGATTTAGAATTGATAGCCAAAATGAGGTTTTTCTGACGAAATCAGTGACAAACCGCCTTCGACATTTTTCCAACGCATAGATCATAAAAATTTATATGGATTGAAAAGAAAAGTCTTCTCAAACGGACAATCGAGCGCAAGGTTATAGCCTTTCAAAGTAGAGGGTGTTCAAATTGGTTTAGAATTGAAAGCCAAAATGATGTATTTTCAGATGAAATCGATGACAAACTGCCTTTAGCAGTTTCCCAGCGCGTAGATCTCAAAAAGTTATATGGATTCCAAAAAAAAAATCATCTCAAATGGATAACTGAGCGCAAGGTTATAGCCTTTCAAAGTAGAAGGTGTTCAGGTCGGTTTTGAATTGCTAACCAAAACGATGTTTTTTCAGACGAAATTGGTGACAAACCGCCTTTGGCTGTTTGCCAGCACGTAGATCACAAAAAGTTTTATCGATTAAAAAAAAAATTGTCTCAAATGGACAACCAAGCGCAAGGTTATAGCCTTTCAAAGTAGAGGGTGTTCAGATCGGTTTAGAATTGATAGCCAAAACGACATTTTTCTAGAAGAAATCATTGAAAAACCTCTTTCAAAAGTTCGTCAGCTCGTAGATCACAAAAAGTTATATGGGTTAAAAAAAATCGTCTCAAACGGACAGCCGAGCGTAAGGTTATAGCTTTTCAAAGTAGAAGGTGTTCAGGTTGGTTTAGAATTGATAGCCAAAGCGATGTTTTTTCAGACGAAATCGGTGACAAACCATCTTCTGCAGTTTGCTAGCCCGTAGATCACAAAAAGTTGTATGGATTCAAAAAAAAAATCCGTTTGAGTTGATTTTTTTTGAGTCGATATAATTTTTTGTGATCTAGGCCCTAGCAAACTGTCGAAGGCGGTTTGTCACCGATTTTGACTGAAAAAACACCATTTTGGCTAGCAATTCTAAATTGACCTAAACACCCTCTACTTTGAAAGGCTATAACCTTACGCTCGGTTGTCCGTTTGAGATGATTTTTTGTTGAATCATTATAACTTTTTGTGATCTACATACTGGAAAATTGCCGAATGCAGTTTGTCTCCAATTTAATCTGAAAAAGCATCGTTTTTTCTATCAATTCTAAACTGACCTGAACACCTTCTACTTTGAAAGGCTATAACCTTGCGCTCAGTTGTCCGTTTGAGATGATTTCTTTTTAAATCCACATAACTTGTTAGGATCTACGCGCTGGCAAACTGCCGAAGATGGTTTGTCATCGATTTCGTCTCAAAAAACATCGCTTTGGCTATCAATTCTAAACAGACCTGAACACCTCCTACTTTGAAAGGCTATAACCTTACGCTCGGCTGTCCGTTTGAGATGATTTTTTTTGAGTCTATATAACCTTTTGTGATCTAAGCATTGGCAAAATTTCGAAGGAGGGTTGTCAACGATTTTGTAAGAAAAAAACGTCATTTTGGCTATCAATTCTAAACCGATCTGAACACCCTCTACTTTGAAAAGTTATAACCTGGCGCTCGGTTGTCCGTTCGAGATGATTTTTTTCTGAATCCATATTACTTTTTATGATCTACATGCTGGCAAACTGCCAAAGGCAGTTGGTCACCGATTTTGTCTGAAAAAACATCATTTTGGCTTTCAATTCTCAACCGACTTGAACATCCTCTACTTTGAAAGGCAATAACCTTGCGCTCGGTTGTCCATTTGAGATGACTTTTTTTTTTCAATCCATATAAATTTTTGTGATCTACGCATTGGCAAACAGCCGAAGGCGGTTTGTCACCAATTTTGCCTAAAAAAACATCGTTTTGGCTATCAATTCTAAACCGACATGAACACCTTCTACTTTGAAAGGCCATAACCTTGCGCTCGGTTGTCCGTTTGAGACAATTTTTTTTTGAATCCATATAACTTTGGGGTCTATGTGCTGGCAAACTGCTAAAGGTGGTTTATCGCCAATTTCTTCTGAAGAAACATCGTTTTGGCTAGCAATTCAAAACTGACCTAAACACCCTATATTTCGAAAGGCTATAACCTTGCGCTCGGTTGTCCGTTTGAGATGATTTTTTTTAATCCGTAAAAGTTTTTGAGATCTATGTGCTAGCAAAGAGCTGAAGGCGGTTTGTCACCAATTTTTCCTGGAAAAGCATCATTTTGGCTATCAATTGTAAACCGACATGAACACCCTCTACTTTGAAAGGCTATAACCTTGCACTCGATTGTCCATTTGAGATGTCTTTTTTTTCAATCTATATAACTTTTTTTGATCTACGCATTGGCAAACTGTCGAAGGCGGTTTGTCACCGATTTCGTCTGAAAAAACATCGTTTTGACTATCAATTCTAAACTGACCTGAACACCTTCTACTTTGAAAGGCTAACTATAACAACCGAGGTTACGTATAATCATGTAAAGTTAAATCCCAAAAATTTTCAGGACAAACTTTGAAATTGGTAAGAAGTTATAAGTGAAGGAAATAAAAGAAGAAAGGATCAAATTGAACAAATTAAAAATTTTAGGGGCTTAATGGTTATTTATAAAAAGTTGAGGGATAATGTGCAATTATACCAAAAATTTAAAAATATCTCTTAAGAGTATTTTATCTCTTGAAAACTCTAGAAAATTTCTTCCTCTCCCAAGTAGCAGCCGACTCTCCTATCCTCCCTCTCTCTCAAAATTCTCTTCAAACAATTCCACCAAAATCTCAACAACAATCACATCCAAGGTTAGTTTCTTGATAAATTCTTCATTTTCTTTAGATATTCTACTTGAGCATGCTAAGATCTTAGCTCCATAAACATGTTAAGGCTATAACCTTGCGCTCGGTTGTCCGTTTGAGACGATTTTTTTTGGAATCCATATAAAATTTTTAGATCTACATGCTAGCAAACTGTTGAAGGCGGTTTGTCACCGATTTTGTTTGAAGATACATTATTTTGGCTTTTAATTCCAAACCGACTTGAACACCCTCTACTTTAAAAGGCTATAACTTTGCGCTCAGTTGTCCGTTTGAGATGACATTTTTTTTCAATCTTATAACTTTTAGTGATTTACGCGTTGGCAAACTGTCGAATGTGGTTTGTGTAATAACCGAGGTTACGTATAATTATGTAAAGTTAAATCCCGAAAATTTTAAGGACAAACTTGGAAATTGGTAAGAAGTTATAAGTGAAGGAAATAAAAGAAGAAAGGATCAAATTGAATATATTAAAAAAGTTTAGGGGCTTCATGGTTATTTATAAAGAGTTGAGGGACTAATATGCAATTATCCCAAAAACAAAACAAAATATCTCTTATATTCAATTGATCTCCCGAAAACACATTCTTCTCTTCTTCAAGTGGCAGCCGGCAGCCTCCCCTCTCAAATTTCTTCATCTCCTCCAACATTTCTCTTCAAGAACTCAACCAAAATCTCAACAACCATTTCATCCAAGGTTAGTTTCTTGATAAATTCTTCATTTTCTTTAGATATTCTACTTGAGCATGCTAAGATCTTTGCTCCATAAACATGTTAAGGTCTGAAATCCATCTATTAAGTATGAATTTTACTCATTTTTGGTAAGAATTAAAAGGATTTGAAAGCATGAACAAGAAAATGGGAAGAAAAAGCAAAACAGGGGAAACTGAGCATGCTTGCTGTTCGGATTTTCTGGGTTCGGCACATTAGGGTTTGTAATTTTTTGATATTTTTCCTAGAAACTAGACTTCAATACGAGAATTTTGGTCTTTGAATCAACCAAAACCGATAAGTGGTTAAAAAGATAAAATTCGGTGAAGTTGGCTGTTCAGTGTGACCCCTGTTTTCTGAACATGCTTGCTGTTCGGATTTTCTGGGTTCGGCACAGTTGGGTTTATATTTGTTTGATATTTTTCCCAGCAACTAGACTTCAATACGAGAATTTTGGTCTTTGAATCACCCAAAACCGATAAGCGGTTAAAAAGATAAAATTCGGTGAAGTTGGCTGTTCAGTGTGACCCCTGTTTCAGCATAGTTTCGGGTTTTATCAAATTTGATCAAGATTTTGTTCTAATTGTCTAAGTTAGTTATTTTCTTCATAAATTAGACTTATTGGTACCAAACTCAAGTTATGATTTTCTAATTTAACTTGATATTAAGGAATTTATTGCTTAAGAGAAATATAGTACTATTGATGGTTATGGATTATGAAAATCTCTAAGGCATGGAGTACTAGAAAGGAATTTGCTAAGGACATGAATATGGAGTTGAATTTTGGAGAAAATGATTATGGAAATGATATTAAAATTTTGGATATGTTGTTTTGAGTATGAAAAATTAGTATTGACCTTGAGGAAAGATTATGAGATTTAAGTTGCATTCATAAGTGTGTAATGCTTTGAGTATGTATAGATACTAATTATCGTTAATCTCTAGGCCACGTAGATCCGACGTCACCTGTGGATCCCGAAGTTTCAGGTCGAGGTGTACAGTGAGATCATCCAAAGGATAGTGAGTAGACAACAACTATAGTTATTTGAAATATTTTTAATTATAATTATATATTTTTTTACATAATATTTATTTTACGTATTAAAGGTATATATAATATTTAATCATATGAATTGATTTGTTATTAAAGTATTTTTATTTCAAGAAATATTATATCGAGTAAGTTGGTTGATTTATGAAATATGATTTTACATAGAATTTGACGTACATGGTTTTGGCTCCACCTGACTTAATGTATGAGATTATTTCCTTGACCGGAATACGGGAGCTGCGTGCTACGCCTTTGTGGCGGGAGCCACCTCCAGAGTCTCCATTCCGTGATATTAGACCGGAATACGGGAGCTGCGTGCTACGCCTTTGTGGCGGGAGCCACCTCCAGAGTCCCTATTCCGTGATATTATACTGGGGTATGGGAGCTGCGTGCTACGCCTTTGTGGTGGGAGCCACCTCCAGAGTCCCTATCCCATTATATTTGCCTTTTGGGGGCACATCATAGTGACACATATGCCTTTGGGGCGTCCTATGGTGGTATTGGCCTTTGGGGCCGGCTACTAGTATGCCTACATGGATATTGCCTGGTTATTTCATGGATGTACTCTTGTGCACGACAGAAAGTTGGAGCCCAATTATACGTAACTTGATTTACTTCACAGATTTTATACATTGATTTAATATTAGAATATTGTTATGCAATTGAAAACTTTGCTACGTCTTTGAATTACTCATTATGATTTTATTATGATTTATTTTGAAAATGTCTATTATGTTTTAAAGGATTATAATCATAGTTTTCAAATGTTTTAAAAGTTGTTTACTCACTGAGATATTCATATATCTCACCATTTCATATTCTCATTTTCAGGTGATAGTTAAGTGTTGGGATTGCAATCTTCCTCTATTCTCTGCTTCAAATAGTATTGTGACGTGGTGGGCATCATAGTAAAAATTTATTGAAGTCTTGATCTTTTGATGTTTTTATCTAGTAAACCTTGCTGAGATAGGTTTACTTTTGGATATATTGTATATATTTGAAGATATGAGACAATAGATCAATATGTTTTGATTTGAGCATAAATTGATCATGGAAATTTTTTTGAATATATATGGATATATGTGATAATAGTATTGAGGAATATTGCTGGTTGAGGATATGAATTGAGTGTTATTTGCAGGAGGATTATCGTTGAGATAGAAAGGAAACTCTGCCGGATTTTAGGTAGATTATCCGGACAGGGTGTTACAGTTTGTCACCATTTTCGTCTGAAAAAACATCATTTTGGCTATCAATTCTAAACCGACCTAAACACCCTCTACTTTGAAAGGCTATAACCTTGCGCTCGATTGTCCGTTTGAGACGATTTTTTTTAATCCATATATATTTTTGTGATCTAAGTGCTAGAAAACTGCCAAAGGTGGTTTTTCACCAATTTCATCTGAAGAAACATCGGTTTGGCTAGCAATTCTAAACTGACCTAAACACCCTCTATTTCGAAAGGCTATAACCTTGCGCTCTGTTGTCCGTTTGAGATGATTTTTTTTTCAATCCGTAAAACTTTTTGAGATCTATGCGCTAGCAAACTGCTGAAGGTGGTTTGTCATCGATTTCATCTGAAAAAATGTTTTTTTGGCTATCAATTATAAACTGACTTGAACACCCTCTACTTTGAAAGGCTATAAGCTTATGCTCGGTTGTCCGTTTGAGATGATTTTTTCAATCCATTTAACTTTCTGTGATCTATGCATGGGAAAACTGCCGAAGGTGGTTTGTCTATGATTTAATCTAAAAAATATCAATTTGGCTAGCAATTCTAAATCGAGCTGAATACCCTCTACTTTGAAAGGCTATAACCTTGCGCTCGATTGTCCATTTGAGATGATTGTTTTCTTGAATCCATATAACCTTTTATGATCTATGCGCTGGAAAACAGCCGAAGGCAGTTTGTCACCAATTTCGTCTAGAAAAACATCATTTTGGCTATCAATTCTAAATCGACCTAAACACCCTCTACTTTGAAAGGCTATAACCTTGCGCTCGGTTGTCTGTTTGAGTTAATTTTTTTTTGAATCCATATAACTTTTTGTGATTTACACCATGGCAAACTGCCAAAGGCAATTTGCCACCGATTTCGTTTGAAAAAAATGTCGTGTTGCATATCAATTCTAAACTGACCTAAGCACCCTATAATTTGAAAGGCTATAAGCTTACGCTCGATTGTCCGTTTGAGTTGATTTTTTTTTAGTCTATATAACTTTTTGTGATCTACGCCCTAGGAAACTGTCGAAGGCAGTTTGTCACCGATTTCGTCTGAAAAAACATCGTCTTGGCTAGCAATTCTAAACTAACCTAAACACCCTCTACTTTGAAAGGCTATAATCTAACGCTCGGTTATCCGTTTGAGATGATTTTTTGTTAACTCCATATAACTTTTTGTGATCTACACATTGGCAAACTGTCGAATGCATTTTGTCTCCAATTTCATCTGAAAAAACATCATTTTTTCTATCAAATCTAAACTGACCTGAACACCTTCTACTTGAAAGGCTATAACCTTGCACTCGGTTGTCCGTTTAAGATGATTTCTTTTTAAATCCATATAACTTGTTAGGATATACACGCTGGCAAACTGCCGAAGCTGGTTTGTCATCGATTTTGTCTCAAAAAACTTCACTTTCGCTATCAATTCTAAACTGACCTGAACACCTCCTACTTTGAAAGGCTATAACCTTACGCTCGGCTATCCGTTTGAGATGATTTTTTTTTTGAGTCTATATAACCTTTTGTGATCTAAGCACTAGCAAACTTTCGAAGGAGGGTTGTCAACGATTTTGTAAGAAAAAACGTCATTTTGGCTATCAATTCTAAACCGATCTGAACACCCTCTATTTTGAAAGGCTATAACCTTGCGCTCGGTTGTCCGTTTGAGATGATTTTTTTCTGAATCCATATGACTTTTTGTGATCTACATGCTGGCAAACTGCCAAAGGCAGTTTGTCACCGATTTTGTCTGAAAAAACATCATTTTGGCTAGCAATTCTAAACTGGCCTGAACACCTTCTACTTTGAAAGGCATAACCTTGCGCTCAGTTGTCCATTTGAGATGTTTTTTTTAGGAATCCATTTAACTTTTTGAGATCTACGCGCTGGCACACTGCTGAAGGTGGTTTGTCACCAATTTTGTCTAAAAATACATCATTTTGGCTTCCAATTCTCAACCGACTTAAACATCCTCTACTTTGAAAGGCTATAACCTTGCTCTCGGTTGTCCATTTGAGAAGAGTTTTTTTTTTATTTCAATCCATATAACTTTTTGTGATCTACGCGCTGGCAAATAGCCGAAGGCGGTTTGTCACCAATTTTTCCTGAAAAAACATCGTTTTGGCTATCAATTCTAAACCGACTTGAACACATTCTACTTTGAAAGGCTATAACCTTGCGCTCGGTTGTCAGTTTGAGACTATTTTTTTTTGAATCCATATAACGTTTTGTGATCTATGTGCTGGCGAACTGCCAAAGGTGGTTTGTCGCCAATTTCGTCTGAAGAAAAATCGTTTTGGCTAGCAATTCAAAACTGACCTAAACACCCTTTATTTCGAAAGGCTATAACCTTGCGCTCGGTTGTCCGTTTGAGATGATTTTTTTTTTGAATCCGTAAATTTTTTTGAGATCTATGCGCTAGCAAACTGCTGAAGGCGGTTAGTCACCAATTTTGCCTAGAAAAACATCATTTTGGCTGTCAATTATAAACCGACCTGAACACCCTCTACTTTGAAAGGCTATAACCTTGCACTCAATTGTCCATTTGAGATGTCTTTTTTTTCAATCTATATAACTTTTTGTAATTATGTGTTGGCAAACTGTCGAAGGAGGTTTGTCATCGATTTTTTCTGAAAAAAATTGTTTTGGCTATCAATTCCAAACTGACCTGAACACCCTCTACTATGAAAGGCTAACGTTGCGCTCGGTTGTCCGTTGGAGATGATTTTTTTTGAATCCATATAAATTTTTGTGATCTACATGCTAGCAAACTGCCAAAGGCAATTTGTCACCGAGTTCATCTAAAAAACTATCATTTTGGCTAGCAATTCAAAACTGACTTCAACACCCTCTACTTTGAATGACCTTAACCTTGCACTCGATTGTCCCTCTGAGATGATTTTGTTTTGAATCCATAAAACGTTTTGAGATCTATGTGCTGGCAAACTGCTGAAGGTGGTTTGTCACTGAGTTCATCTAAAAAAAATCATTTTCACTATCAATTCTAAACCGACCTGAACACGCTCTACTTTGAAAGGCTATAACCTTGCGCTCAGTTGTCCGTTTGAGATGACTTTTTTTCAATCGATATAACTTTTTGTGATCTATGCACTGGCAAACTACTGAATGTTGTTTGTCACCGATTTCGTTTGAAAAAACATCATTTTGGCTATCAATTCTAAATCGACCTAAATACCTTCTACTTTGAAAAGCTATAACATTGCACTCGGTTATGCGTTTGTGATGATTTTTTTTAAACCATATAACTTTTTATGATCTACACACTGGAAAACTGTCGAAGACGGTTTGTCACCAATTTCGTCTAAAAAAAGTATCATTTTGGCTATCAATTCTAATTAGACATGAACACCCTTTACTTCGAAAAACTATAACCTTGCGCTCGGTTGTTCGTTTGAGATTACTTTTTTTTTTCAATCCATATAACTTTTTGTGATCTATGTGCTAGAAAATTGCCATAGGTAGTTTGTCACCAATTTTGTCTGAAAAAACATCGTTTTGGCTATCAATTCTAAATCGACCTGAACACTTTCTACTTTCAAAGGCTATAACGTTGCGCTCGGTTGTCCGTTTGAGATGCTTTTTTTTTTTGAATCCATATAACTTTTTATGATCAATGCCCTGGCAAACTACCGAAGGCGGTTTTTCTCACCAATTTTGTCTGAAAAAACATCGTTTTGGCTATAACCTTGTGCTCGGTTGTCCGTTTGAGATTTTTTTATTTGAATCCAAATAACTTTTTGTGATCAACACACTGGCAAACTGCCGAATGTACTTTGTCTTTGATTTCATCTGAAAAAACATCATTTTGGCTATCAATTATAAACCGACCTGAACCCTCTCTACTTTGAAAGGCTATAACCTTGTGCTCGGTTGTCCATTTAAGATGATTTTTTTTTTAAATCCATATAACTTTTTATGATCTACGCGTTGGAAAACTTTTGAAGATGGTTTGTCACTGATTTCGTCTGAAGAAACATCACTTTGGCTATCAATTCTAAACCGACCTGAACACCTCTTACTTTGAAAGGTTATAACCTTGAGCTCGGCTGTCCGTTTGAGATGATTTTTTTTAATCCATATAACTTTTTATGATCTACGCGCTGGAAAACGTTCGAATGAGGTTTGTCAACGATTTCGTCTGAAAAAACGTCATTTTGGCTATCAATTCTAAACCGACCTGAACACCCTCTACTTTGAAAGGCTATAGCCTTGCGCTCGGTTGTTCGTTTGAGATGATTTTTTTTAATCCATATAAATTTTTGTGATGTACGTGCTGGTAAACTGCCAAAGGCGGTTTGTCACCAATTTCGTTTGAAAAACATCATTTGGCTAGCAATTCAAAACTGACCTGAACACCCTCTACTTTGAAAGGCTATAACCCTGCGCTCGGTTGTCCGTTTGAGATGATTTTTTTGGAATCCATATAACTTTTTTAGATCTACGTGCTAACAAACTGTTGAAGGCGGTTTATCACCGATTTTGTCTGAAAATACATCATTTTGGCTTTCAATTCTAAACCGACTTGAACACCTTCTACTTTGAAAGGTTATAACTTTGCGCTCGGTTGTCTGTTTGAGATGACATTTTTTTTTCAATCCATATAACTTTTAGTGATCTACGTGTTGGCAAACTGCCAAAGGTGGTTTGTCACCATTTTCGTCTGAAAAAACATTGTTTTGGCTATCAATTCTAAACCGATCTAAACACCCTCTACTTTGAAAGGCTATAACCTTGCGCTCAGTTGTCCATTTGAGACGATTTTTTTTTGAATCCATATAACTTTTTATGATCTATGTGCTGGTAAACTGCCAAAGGCGGTTTGTCACCATTTTCATCTGAAAAAACATTATTTTAGCTAGCAATTCAAAATTGACCTGAACACCCTCTACTTTGAAAGGCTATAACCTTATGCTCGGTTCTCTGTTTGAGATGATTTTTTTTTGAATCCATAAAACTTTTTGTTATCTATGCGCTGGCAAACTGTTGAAGGTGGTTTGTCATCAAGTTCGTCTAAAAAAACCTCATTTTGGCTATCAATTCTAAACCGACTTGAACACCCTACTTTGAAAGGCTATAACCTTGCGCTCCGTTATCCGTTTGAGATGACTTTTTTTTCAACACATATAAATCTTTATGATCTACACACTGGAAAACTACTGAAGGCGGTTTGTCATCCATTTCTTCTGAAAAAACATCGTTTTGTCTATCAATTATAAATCGACCTAAACACCCTCAATTTGGAAGGCTATAACATTACGCTCGATTGTTCGTTTGTGATGAATTTTTTTTTTTTGAATCCATATAACTTTTCCTGATCTACACACTAGAAAACTACCGAAGGCGGTTTGCCACCGATTTCATCTGAAAAAATATCATTTTGGCTATCAATTCTAAACCGACATGAACACCCTCTACATTGAAATACTATAACCTTGCGCTCGGTTGTCCGTTTTAGATGATTTTTTTTCAATCCATATAAATTTTTGTGATCTACGTGCTGCCAAACTGTCGTAGGTGGTTTGTCACCCATTTTGTCTAAAAAAACATAATTTTGGCTATTAATTCTAAATCGACCTAAACACCCTCTACTTTGAAAGGCTATAACATTGCGCTCGGTTGTTCGTTTGAGATGATTTTTTTTAATCCATATAAATTTTTCTGATATACACACTAGAAAACTATCGTAGGCGGTTTGTCCTTGATTTCGTATGAAAAAACATCGTTTTGGCTATCAATTCTAAATTGACCTGAACACCCTCTACTTTGAATGGCTATAACCTTGCGCTCGGTTGTCCATTTGAGATGAATTCTCTTTTGAATCCATATAACTTTTTGTGATCTAAGTGCTGCCAAAATGCCGAAGGTGATTTGTCACCAATTTCGTCTGAAAAAACATTGTTTTGGTTGGCAATTCTAAACCGACCTGAACACCCTCTACTTTGAAAGGCTATAACCTTGCGCTCTTTTGTCCATTTGAGATGATTTTTCTTTTGAATCCATATAAATTTTTGTGATCTATGAGCTGGAAAACTGTTGAAGGTGGTTTGTCACCGATTTCATCTGAAAAAATCATTTTAGCTAGGAATTCTAAACCGACCTGGACGTCCTCTACTTTGAAAGGCTATAACCTTGCGCTCGGTTGTCCGTTTGAGACGATTTTTTTTATTGAATCCATATAAATTTTTGTGATCTATGCACTGGCAAACTGCCAAAGGCATTTTGTCACCGATTTAATCTGAAAAAACATAATTTTGGCTAGCAATTCTAAACCGACCTGAACATTCTCTACTTTGAAAAGGCTATAACCTTGGACTGGGTTGTCCGTTTAAGTTGATTTTTTTTTTTGAATCTGTATAACTTTTTGTGATCTACGCACTGGCAAACTTCCAAAGGCGGATTCTCACTAAATTTGTCTAAAAAAATCATTTTGGTTATTAATTCTAAACCGACCTGAACACCTTCTACATTGAAAGACTATAAGCTTATGCTCGGTTATCCGTTTGAGATGATTTTTTTTAATCCATACAACTTTTTGTAATCTACGACTTGGAAAATAGCCAAAGGCAGTTTGTCATCGATTTCGTCTAAAAAAACATCATTTTGGGTATCAATTCTAAACCTACCTGAACACCTTTTACTTTGAAAGGCTATAAGCTTATGCTCGGTTGTCCATTTGAGATGATTTTTTTTAATCCATATAACTTTTTGTGATCTACGTGCTGGCAAACTACCGAAGGCGGTTTGTCATCGATTTCGTATGAAAGAACATCATTTTGGCTATGAATTCTAAACTGACCTGAACACCCTATACTTTGAAAGGTTATAACCATGCGCTCGGTTGTCTGTTTGAGCCAATTTTTTTTTGAATACATATAAATTTTGTGATCTTCGTGATGGTAAAAAGCCGAAGGCCGTTTGTCACCGATTTCGTCTGAAAAAACATTGTTTTGGCTAGCAATTCGTAACCGACCTGAACACCCTCTACTTTGAAAGGCTAAAACCTTGCGCTCGGTTATCCGTTTGAGATGATTTTTTTTTTGAATCCATATAACTTAATGTGATCTACACACTGCCAAACTGCCGAAAGAGGTTTGTCACCGATTTCGTCTGAAAAAAATATCATTTTGGCTATCAATTCTAAACCGTCTTGAACACCCTCTACTTTGAAAGGTTATAAAACATAACGCTCGGTTGTACGTTTGAGACAATTTTTTTTGAATCCATATAGCTTTTTGAGATCTATGCGATGGAAAATAGCCGAAGGCCGTTTGATACCAATTTTGTTTGAAAAAACCTCGTTTTGGCTAGCAATTCTAAACCGACCTGAACACCCTCTACTTTGAAAGGCTATAACCTTGCGCTCGGTTGTCCGTTTGAGATGATTTTTTTTTTAATCCATATAACTTTTTGTGATCTACACACTGGCAAACTGCTGAAGGCAGTTTGTCATTGATTTTGTTTGAAAAAACTTCGATTTGTCTATCAATTCTAAACCAACCTGAACACCCTCTAGTTTTAAAAAGGCTATAACCTTGCGCTCGGTTGTCCGTTTTAGATGATTTTTAAAAAATCCATATAAGCTTTTTGATCTACGCGCTGGAAAACTGCCGAAGATGGTTTGTCACCGATTTTGTCTGAAAAAATATCGCGTTGGCTATCAATTCTAAACTGACCTGAACACCCTCTACATCGAAAGGCTATAACCTTGCACTCAGTTGTCCATTTGAGAAGATTTTTTCCTGAATCCGTATAGCTTTTTTCTGATCTACGCACTGCCAAACTGCCGATGGAGGTTTATCACCCATTTCATCTTTAAAAAATATCATTTTGTCTATCGATTCTAAACCGACCGAACACCCTCTACTTTGAAAGGCTATAACCTTACCCTCGGTTGTCCCTTTGAGACGTTTTTTTTAATCCTTATAACTTTTTGTGATCTACGCGCTGGCAAACCGTCGAAGGCGGTTTGTTATCGATTTCGCATGAAAAAACATCATTTTGGCTATCAATTCTAAATCGACTTGAATACCCTCTACTTTGAAAGGCTATAACCTTGCGCTTGGTTGTCCGTTTGAAATAATTGTTTATTGAATTCATATAACCTTTTGCGATCTACGTGCTGGCAAACTGCCAAAGGTAGTTTGTCATCGATTTCGAATGAAAGAACATTGTTTTGGCTAGCAATTCAAAATCGAAAAAATATATTAGATAGATATATTACAATTACATAGATATATTACATAACTGTAATATATCTATCTATATGTAATATATTTATGTAATTGAAATGCACTTACACATGAGATATATAAGAATACATGTCATTACATATATATTACATAGATATATTACAATTACTGAAAACATTAAATATTACATATAGGGCGGGTTTGGTTCTGTGAATCTTTCATTGCGGTTGGTACTAGGATTCCCCCTTACAAGATGACGAAGTCAAATTCCCGTGAATCTTACATGCATGCATTTGGTTGACCGTCCATCCATTTAAGATGATCATGTTTTGTTGACAGGAATGTAACATTCCGAAATTCTCACATTACTAAAATACCCTTGCCTTTCTACAAGCCAGTAGTACCTGCAGTAATACATTACAATTACACATTAGATATATTAAAATGATACATTACAATTACATCGATACATTATAATTACATAGATATATTACTATTACATAGATATATTACAATTACATAGATACATTATAATTACATAGATATAATATATTACAATATATTACAAGATATATTACATAGATACATTGGATATATTACATAGATATACTACAGTTACTTAGATATATTACAATTACATAGATATATTACATAGATGCATTACAATTACATAGATATATTACAATTACATAGATATATATTACATAGATAATTGTAATATATCTATGTAATTGTAATACATCTATGTAATATATCTATGTAACTGTAATATATCTATGTAATTGTAACATAGATATATACTACAATTACATAGATATTACATTTACATAGCTATATTACAATTACATAAATATATTACAATTATATATTATAATTACATAGATACATTACAATTACATAGATATATAATAATTACATAGATATATTAGAATTACATAGATACATAGATATTACATGTATATAATTACATAGATATATTACAATTACATAAATATATTACAATTACATAGATATATTACAATTACATAGATATATTACAATTACATAGATACATTACAATTACACATTTATATATCTATGTAATTTTAATATATCTATGTAATATAGAGATATATTACAATTACGTAGATATATTAAAACTACATAGATATATTACAATTATATAGATACATTACAATTATATAGATATTACAATTATATATATATATCTATGTAATTGTAATATATTTATTTATACATTACAACAATGATATATTACTTACATATGTAATTCTAATGTAATTGTAAAATATCTATGTAATTGTAATATATCTATGTAAATATATTACAATT
The DNA here is from genome assembly GCA_030761205.1 of Fremontodendron californicum. Taxonomy (NCBI): domain Eukaryota; kingdom Viridiplantae; phylum Streptophyta; class Magnoliopsida; order Malvales; family Malvaceae; genus Fremontodendron; species Fremontodendron californicum. The sequence continues at coordinate 21,931,564 of JAULJL010000033.1, forward strand.
CTATTAATTACAATTACATAGATATATCTATGTAAGTCTAATGTTTTATGTAATTGTAATATATTTATGTAATTATAATATATCTAATATAATATATCTATGTAATTGTAATATTTCAGTAATTATATATATATATATATTACAATTACCTAGATATATTACATAAATAGTTTCAGTAATTGTAATATATCTAATATTTACCATAGATATATTTGTGTATTTGCCATTGTAATTGTAATTACACATATTTATGTAATATATTTATGTAATTGTAATACATCTATGTAATATATCTATGTTATTGTAATATATCTATGTAATTATAATATATTTGTGTAATTTTAATGTGTTTATCTCGAACAAAAGCCATGGAAAACGATCAGCTTGCCAGAATTGAGAGAATGGAAAGAATCCAGAAAGAACTACAATAACAGTTGACTAAGTCTCAAGAGGAGATACGAGAACAGATGGCAAAGCTCATGGAGATGATGAGCACTATGATGAAGCAGAAGTGGCCCGAAGAGAATTCAGTTGCTGGAATGGGGGCAGTGAATCAAATGTTTATGTAATTGTAATATATCTACGTATTTGTAATGTATCTATGTAATTGTAATATATCTATGTAATTCTAATGTATCTATGTAATTGTTATATATCAATTTAATTGTAATGTTTTAAGTAATTGTAATATATCTATATAATAGTAATAAATCTATATAATTGTAATGTATCTATATAATTGTAATATATCTCTAGACACCTAATTTTGTACGGACCACTAAAACAGGTATGTTTTCTTCGTAAATTGATGTTTCCGAGTGTAAAAAGACTTTTTTCATCTTGTAGGTGCTATCCAAGACTTATTTTAAGAGGGCGAGCATAAAAAGTCAAACTTGAAAAAAGTCAACTCCGGAAAAAGTCAACCTCGAAAAAATCAACCCCAGAAAGTCAAACTACTGAAAAGTCAACCCACTTTCAAAATCAAGATTTTAAGTTCAATTGAAAAATGGCGAAATAATTTTGATAATCCGAGGTCTACATTGAAAGATATGGAGTTCGGAAGTTGGGATTTGGAGATTTAGTAGAAAGGAAACCATAATCCAAGAAATTTGGGGAAAAGTGCTTAAACGATCAAATTGGTCGAAATTGAAGGTTCCAAATGAAAGATAAGCACTGACTACGGGTAATAGAGAAGTCACTTGCAAGAAAAATAGAAAGAAAAGTCAATCCGGGAGAAAACCGAGAATTAGGGTTTTTAGTGGATTTCAGTGAAATCGAGAAGAATCACAGAAATGGCCCGACTTGGTAAGACCAAAGCCCCCAATGGATGAGGAATGATTAAAAAAGGATAGCCCAAGGCTCAGCTTGAAGAAAATCTAAAAATCGGACTTGTTTTGAGCAAAACCGGGTTTCGGAGGCAAAAGGGCAAAATTGGAAAATTTGGGAAAAATAGAAAATGGACTCCGAAAATTCTGAAAATTTTTCAATCTCATTCTTAAATCATTTGGAAGAGATTGGCGAAATAAAATCTTGGTTCGGAGTTCGTTTGCAAAATGGCCAAATCCCGGCCCTCCTATGCAATAATTCAAGAAGATAAATCCCGCAAAAATAGCAAATAAGCTCCAAAAATTATAAAATTTTGCAAATCTAATTTTTAAATTATTTTGAAGAAATTGGAGAAAGAAAATCTTGATTCGGAGTTCGTTTGCAAAATGGCCAAATCCCGAGCTCCTATGTAGTAATTCAAGCTGATAAATCCCGAAAAAATACCAAATGAGCTCCAAAAATTATGAAAACTTCCAGATCACACTTTTTAATTATTTTTAAGATATTGGTGAAGAAAAATTCTGATTTGGAGCTCGTTTAAAAAATGGTAAAATGTAGGGGCATAAAGGGCATTTTTGGAAGAAAAAATCCAAATAAATAGCAAACGGACTCGGATAATTTTGAAAACTTCCAGAACTCAATTTTTTATTATTTTGGAAGTATTAAAAAAAAGAAAAATTTAATTTGGAGTCCGTTTGATATTTATTTGCATCTGGGGGGCAAAACAGTCATTTCACTCAAGCAACCGAAAAGGGCTGCTTTGGGCCTTTCATAAAATCAGAGTTGGGCTGGAAAAGAGAAATGCTGGCCTGCCTAGGCCCAAAGGAAGGAGGAAGCTTCTGATTTTTTCAATTAAATGGCTAAAAATCAAGAGTTAGTTAGAGATTCTCTTTGATCAAGCCATGGTGATTAAGCCACATAGGCCAAGAGAGATGTCAACATTATTCTTGAACAACTGTAATTTGAGGCAGCTGAGATGCTAATCTAAAGGTGGTAATTTCATGATTTTTTCACCTTGAATTATTAGCCATTTGATGGAAAATTGGTTACAAAAAATGACAACATCCTTGAGGGGATATGAGGGGGTTTCAGCCAGCATAGTGAGGGGGTCAGAAAATTCATTTTTTCATTTCATTTTGCTGAGTTCTTTTGGTATTTACTTAGTTTTTTCTCTCCTTGGTTGAAAGCAAAAAAGAAAAGTTTAGAAAAGAAAGGAAAGTTTGAAGAGATAAAGCTTGAAAGATAGCTTCTTAAGGTTGCTCTTGAGCACCAACTCTTGCACTTTCTTGATTTTCCATTATTATTTTTGCTATTTTGATTACTATTTGGTGAGTTTCCATTTTAAATAAATGTTTTTTTTTATTGTTCTTCTTAAGTTCTTCGTTCATCTCTTTCTTAAATATATTTTTTACAATTTTTTTTACAATAAACTCACCATGGTCGAATGGCCTACATTATTTATTTAAGTTGCTATTTTGGTTTATTTTATCATATTGTTTATGTTATTTTCTTTGATCTTGATGTTTTAAATGTTATGTTACTTCATATACTTGAGTTATATTTTAGTTTGGTTGCTTTGTTTGTTGTCATTTATGATTTAAATGTCATGTTCTTGCATTTTTAGTTTTCTGTTTTCATGATGTTTAAATTTGAGCATGTTTTAGATTTAGTATATCAAGTGTTTGTGAAAATGCTTGTGTGGTTTTTGCATGATTTGAGTTTTATATCTTAGTTGAGCATGTTTTAGATTTAGTATATTAAGTGTTTGTGAAAATGCTTGTGTGGTTTTTGCATGATTTGAGTGTTATATTTTAGTTGAGCATGTTAGTATACCAAGTGTTTGTGAAAATGCCATGCTTGTTGGAGCTTGAGGCCATTTGGCTACTCCATGTGTTTTGCATTGTGTGTTGCATTTTTGCCATGTTAGTTAGTAGGTTTTTGCATTTGCGTGACATTTGATTTAGTTGAGCATGTTAGTATACCAAGTGTTTGTGAAAATGCCATGTTTGCTAGTTTCATTATTTCATTCGGCCACCCTTGAATTTTTGCATTTTATGTGCATTCTTGCCATGTTAGTTGATAGGTTAGCATTTGCATGATATTTGGTTGAGTTTTTTGGTTTAAGCATGCTTTGTGTTTGTCAAAATGCCATGCATATTTTAGTTTTTAGGTTTGGTTCATTTGCCATGCATGTTCATGCATTTTAGGTCTAGGTTGCATTAAATGCCATGCAAGTTCATTTAGGTCTAGGTCACTTTATGAATGCCATGCATTTTTTCATGACATTTAGGTTTAAATCCATGCATTTCATGCATTATGTTTGCTGTATTTTTTCATGCATTTCATGTTCATGCCACTTGAATAATGACTTTGACCAATTAATGGTTCAAAGTCATGCTCTCTTGAGCACACTTGTGGAAAATTAAGTTTTGTCAAATTGATTATTCTACCTTTGAGATTTTTTTTACTTATTCAATTTTTATATAACTTTCAAAAAGTCCTAGCTACTGTTTGTGAGTCATTTTGTGAGTCTAAAATATTTTTACTTTGATTTTTAAATGATTTTATTTTTAATTCAAGCTTTTCAAAATTGTTTTCAAACAATCACAAAGTATTTTGGTTTTAGAATATTTAATTTGACATATTTGCCTAAGGTAGCTGGATATCTTTTTAGATATACGGATTTCCTTAATTAAAGGAAAACATACATTTCATGCATTGCATTTTCCATATTCATGCATTGTATATAATATGTGATTCTTGCTATAATAATTCCTATGATATTGTTATTATTTTGATTTATATATATTTTTTTATGATATATGGTTTATTATATGGTTTTGAATATTTCATGATATCATATGCTTTTATTTAGTTATTTTTATATTTAGCATATACTATGTTCATGCATTATTATTTTTATTTTTATGCATATTATATGATAGCATTATTCTATATTTCATGTCATTTAAATTATATGCCATATCATTCATATTTGCCATGTCATTTAATTTCATATAGAATGTATTATGTTACTTAGGTCATTTCATTTCATGTAGAATATATTATGTTATTTAAATTATTTCATTTCATATAGAATATATTATGTTACTTAGGTCATTTCATTTCATTTAGAACATATCATATGACTTAGGATATTTCATTTCATTTAGGATATATTATGTCATTTAGGATATTTCATTTCATTTAGAATATATCATGTGACTTAGGATATTTCATTTCATTTAGAATATAACATTTAACTTAGAATATTTTATTTCATTTAGAATATACTAAGACATTTAAATTATATCATATCATTTAGATTGCATTATATTATTTAGATTTTGCTATGTCATTTTATTTATCTCATGCATATACATATTCATATCTTTTAAAATGTTTTCAAAAGGATAATGATTTTTCAATAAAAAATAAAGATATTCCTGAGTTAAAATAATTCATGAGTTCTCTACCGGGTTTGCTGGAGGGAATATCATCAATTATCATTAATAAAGGAGTATCTTTCTTTCAAAAAAAGAGAATGATTCGGAAAGTTTTCCAAAACTAATAAAAATTTCTATATTTTGCCACGTATGTTGGGGAATATAGGAAAATTTTGAATTTATAAATTCCGGATCATTTTCAATTAAAAATGGAATTATTTTTCTTTAAATGGGAATTAAATTGAAATACTAAATTTAAAACCAACTTTTTTTTACCGAGATTTAAGATAACACACGATTAATAAGGTACCGATTTATACGGGCGTTGTGAGGGTGCTAATCCTTCCCCGCACGTAACCGACTCCCGAACCCGCTTCTTTGATTTCTCTGGTTTATAACGCAGACTTGAAATTGGTTTTAAAAATGTTCTAATTAATTTTAAAATGTTTTATAAAACCGGTTTTAATAGGTGGCCGATCACACCTAGCTAAAAAAGATTGGTGGCGAGTCCATGTCTTTTTCAAGGTCATTTTCAAAACCTTCATTTTTTTAGAGGAATTAGGTCGACTTTTCCTCGGTTTTTTTAAATGTCACGCTTAACAAATAATAAAGTCCTGCGATGAGACTCGTTAGTTTTTAGGTTGCGACAATATCTATGTAATTCTAATGTTCTAAGTAATTGTAATATATTTATGTATACATAGATATATATGTAATTGTAATATATCTATGTAATTGTAATGTATCTATGTAGCATATTACAATTACATATATATTACATATATATATTACAATTACATGGATATATTACAATTATATCTAGGCAATTGTAATATATCTATGAAACTGTAATATATCTATGTAATTGTAATATATTTATGTATGCATAGATATATACTATAATTACATAAATATATTATAATTACATAGATATATTACAATTACTTAAAACATCATAATTACAAAGATATATCCAGTAATATCAATAGAATATATTGAAATAGAAAACTTCACAGCTACTATATGCGAATTATAAGGAGTATATTTCTAAAACCTATATTCCACCTTTGAAGAAATCTTTCTTCTTCTGAAAACACCTTCAAATACACTGTTACTTCCCTTACCATTATAATCTAACTTGTTCTTTAAAAGGAAAATCTTTAGGCAAAAATATATAGAAAAGATGGGATTCATTAAAATATATAGAATATTATTATTATTAAATTTTTTATATTAAAATATAAATATAATTTTAAATAAGTGTAAACAAAATAGTTACCTATTATTCTCTTATATATAGATTGCATGGCACAGCAAGGTTTTTTTATTACAATCATTTCCTATTTTTTTCTTTAGAATTACCTATATCTTAAACAGTTAAACATTAACAAAGCATGAATCTTTTTTCTCTAATCATTAAGTCATTGCAATGTTAAGAAGGCAATGGTTATTCCATTCTATTAGTATGTTTGGTAGGTTAATATGAATGTAGGAATGGAAAAGAAAAATAGCTCATTGATAATAATACCCTTTACTGTAAAATTAATAATATATTATTTACTTAATTTATTTTATTAATATTATTTTACATAACTTTAGCTTATTAATATTATTTACTCAAATTTTGTTATATCAAAATTATTATTTTATAAATTAATAAAATATTTATATCTATGTAACTGTAATATATCTATGTAATATGTCTACGTAATTGTAATATTTATCTATGTAATTTTAATATATCTATGTAATTGAAAAACATCTATGTAATTGTAATATCTATGTAATATATCTATGTAATTGTAATGTATCTATGTAATTGTAATATGTCTACGTAATTATAATATATTTATGTAATTATATCTATGTAAATGTAATATATCTATGTAATTGTAATATATCTATGTAATAGTAATATATCTATATAATTGTAATTGTAATATATATCTATGTAATATATCTATGTAATTGTAATATATTTATGTAATTGTAATATATCTACGTAATTGTAATATATCTATGTAACTGTAATATATTTATGTAATGTATCTATGTAATATATCTATGTAATTGTAATATATCTATGTAACTGTAGTATATCTATGTAATTGTAATATATATATATATATGTGATTGTAATATATTTATGTAATTATAATATATTACAATTACATAGATATATTACATTGATATATTACAATTACATAGATGTATTACAATTACATAGATATATTACAATTACAAAGATACATTACAATTACATAGATGTATTACAATTACATAAATATATTACAATTACATAGATGTATTACAATTACATAGATATATTATTACAATTACATAGATATATTATTACAATTATATAGATATATTACAATTACATAGATACATAGATATATTACAATTACATACATATATTACATAAATATATTACAATTACATAGATATATTACAATTACATAGATATATATTACAATTACATAATTACAATTACATAAATATATCTATGTAATTGTAATGTGTCTATGTAATATATCTATGTAATTGTAATATATTTATGTAATTGTAATATATTATCTATGTAATTGTAATATCTATGTAATTCTAATATATCTATGTAATTGTAATAAATATGATTATGTATTTGTAATATATATATGTAATTGTAATATATCTATATATAATATATCTATGGAATTGTAATTGTAATATATTTATGTAATTGTAATATATCTATGTAATTGTAATATATCTATGTAATATATATTACAATAATATAGATATATTACAATTACATAGATACATTAGAATTACATAGATAAATTGGATATATATATATATATATATTACAACTACATAGATATATATATTATAATTACATAGATATATTACAATTACATAAATACATTACATAGGTATATTATAATTACATAGATAATATATTACAATTACATAAATATATTACAATTACATAGATATATTACATTAACACAATTACATAGATATAATAAAATTACATAGATATATTATAATTACATAGATATATTATTACAATTACATAAATATATTACAATAACATAGATATATTATAATTACATAAATATATAGATATATTACATATATACATAAATATATTACATAGATATATTACAATTATATATATACATATATTATAATTACATAAATATATTACAATTACATATATTATTACAATTACATAAATATATTACAATTACATAGACGTATTACAATTACATAGATATATTACAATTACATAGATATATTAGAATTACATAGATATTACAATTACATAGATATATTAGAATTACATAGATATTACAATTACATAGATATATTAGAATTACTTAAAACATTAGAATTACATAGATATATTACAGTAATTGTAATTGTAGTATATCTATGTAATGTATCTAATTGTAATAAATATATTTATGTAATTGTAATACATCTATGTAATATATGTAATATATCTATGTAATTGTAATATATTTATGTAATTGTAGTTATGTGATTGTAATATATGTAATATATCTATGTAATTAGATATCTATGTAATTGTAAATATATTTATGTAATTGTAATATATCTATGTAATATACATCTATGTAATATATATTGTAATTGTAATATATCTATGTAATATATTATCTATGTAGTTTTAATATATCTATGTAATTACAATTACATAGATATATTACAATTACATAGATATATTACATAGATATATTACAATTACATAAATATATTTACAATTACATAGATATCTAATTACATAGATATATTACATATATTACAATAGCATAATTACAATTACATAGATATATTACAATTACATATATATTTTACAATTACATTAATAATTACATTACTATTACATAAATATATTACAATTACATAGATATAGATAACTACAATTACAATTACATAGATATGTTTAATAGATATATTTGTGTAATTGTAATATATTTGTGTAATTGTAATATATCTATGTAATTGTAATATATTTATGTAACTGTAATATATTTATGTAATTGTAATATATTTAAATATATTACAATAACATAAATATATTACATAGATATATTACAATTACATAAATATATTACATAGATATATTACAATTACATAGATATAATTACATAGACATATTACAACTACATAGATATATTACAATTACATAGAAATATAAATATTTCATAAATATATTACAATTACATAATTACAATTACATAAATATATCTATATAATTACATAAATATATATATTATCTATGTAGTTTTAATATATATATGTAATATATTACATAGATACATTACAATTACATAGATATATTACAATTACATAGATATATTACATAGATATATTACAATTACATAAATATATCACATAGATATATTAAAATTACATATATATTACAATTACATAAATGTATTACAATTACATAGATATATTATAACATAGATACATTTATATAGATATATTTTAGTTAATGTAATATATATTTGTGTAATTGTAATATATCTATTTGTGTAATTGTAATATATTACATAGATATATTACAATTACATAGATACATTACATAGATATATAATTACATAAATATATTACAATTACATAGATATATTCCAATAACATAAATATATTACATAGATATATTACAATTGCGTAGATATATTACAATTACATAAATATTTTACAATTATATAGATATATTACATACATATATTACAATTACATCGATGTTACAATTACATATATATATATATATATATTACAATTACATAGATATTACAATTACATAGATGTATACATTTTCAATTATCTAATATTTTCAGTATTTCTAATGTATACATGTAATATCTAATGTTTTCAGTAATTGTAATGTATACATGTGATATCTAATATTTTCAGTAATTGTAATATATCTATATAAATGTAATATATCTATATAAATGTAATATATCTATATAATTGTAATATATTTAATAGTGTTAATGTAATATATCTATGTAATTGTAATATATCTATGTAATTGTAATTGTATTACAAAAGTATATTACACTTAAATATATTACAATTACATAGATATATTACAATGTATTACACAAATATATATTACATATATTACATAGTTATATTACAATATATCTATGTATATAATTACATAGATATATTACAAATTTATTATAATGTAATTGTAATATATCTATGTAATTGTAATATATTTATATATCTATGTAATTGTAATGTATCAATGTAATTGTAATATATATATATATATGTATATATTACAATTACATACATATATTACGATTACATAAATAGAATTATAATATATCTATGTAATTGTAATGTATCTATGTAATTGTAATATATCTACGATATACATATATGTAATCTATGTAATATATACATATATCTATATATTACAATTACATAGATATATTATAATTACATAGATACATTAAAATTACATAAATATAATACAATTACAAAGATATATTACATATATTACATAAATATGTGTATATATTACAATTACAATTACAATTACAGAAATATATATCTATGTTATAGTAATATATATACGTAATAGATATATTACATATATTACAATCACATAATTACAATTACATAGATATATTACAATTACTTATATATATATATATTATAATTCAATTTATGTAATTGCAATATATCTATGTAATTGAAATATATTACAATTACACAAATATATTTATGTATATATTACAATTACATATATATATTACAATTACATAGATATATTACATATATTACATAAATATATGTATATATTACAATTATATACATATATTAGAATTAATTAGATATATTACAGATTACAATTACATAGATATATTATAATTTCATAGATATATTACATATGATTAATGTAATTATAATTGCATAGTTGTATTACAATTACATTGACATATTACAATTACATAAATATATTACAATTCCACAAATATATTATAATTACATAGATATATTACAATTACATAGATACATTACAATTACATAGATATATTACAATTACATAAATAGAATTATAATATATCTATGTAATTGTAATTATGTGATTGTAATATATGTAATATATCTATGCAATTGTAATATATTTGTGTAGTTACAATTGTAATATATATATGTAATTGTAATATATCTATGTAATTGTAATTCTAATGTATCTATTAATTGTAATATATATAATATATCTATGCAATTGTAATATATCTATGTAATTGTAATCTGTAATTTTAATATATACATAAATATATCTATGTAAATATATTATAATTACATAGATATATTACAATTACATAAATAGAATTATAATATATCTATGTAATTGTAATTATGTGATTGTAATATATGTAATATATCTATGCAATTGTAATATTTTACTTGTAATATATCTATGTAATTGTAATATATTACATATGATATATTACAATTACATAGATATATTACAGTTACATAGATATATTACTATTACATAGATATATTTATGTAATTGTAATATATCTATGTAATTGTAATATATATATATATGTAATTGTAATTATGTGATTTTAATATATGTAATATATCTATGTAATTGTAATTCTAATGTATCTATGTAATATATTTATGTATTACAATTACATAAATAGAATTATAATTCCATGTAATTATAATATACCTTTGTAATTGTAATATATCTATGTAATTGTAACATATACATAAATATATTTATGTATCTATGTAATATATCTATGTAATTGTAATATATCTATGTAATTGTAATTATATCTATGTAATATATCATATGTAATATATTACAATTACATAGATATATTACATATAATATATTTATGTATATATTACAATTACATAGATACATAGATATATTTATGTATATATTACAATTACATTTACATAGATATTACTATTACATGTAATATATTACAACTACATAGATATATTATAATTGCATAGATATATTACATATGATTAATGAATTGTATATATTACAATTACAGTTACATAGATATATTAGAATTACATAGATATATTACATATTAGCATTACATAGATATATTACATACGATTAATGTAATTATAATTGTATAGTTGTATTACAATTACATAGATATATTATAATTACATAAATATATTACAATTACACAAATATATTCAATTACATAGATATATTACATTTACATAGATATATTATAATTATATAGATATATTAGAATAACATAGATATATTACATAGATGTATTATAATTACATAGATATATTACAATTACAATTACAAAGATACATTACTATTACATAAATATATTACAATTAAATAAATACATTAATAATAAAATAGATATATTACAATTACATAGATACATTACTATTACATAGATATATTATAATTACATAGATATATTACTATTACATGTAATATATTACAATTACATAGATATATTACTATTACATAGATATATTAGAATTACATAGATATATTACAGTTACATAGATATATTACTGTTACATAGATATATAACAATTACATATTTAATATATCTATGTAATTGTAATATATCTATATAATTCTACAATTACTTGGATATATTATAATTACATAGATATTTTACATAAATATATTTACAATTACATAGATATATATATTACATAGATACATTACATAAATATATTACAATTACATAGATATATTAGAATTACATAGATATATTACAATTACATAGATATATTATAATTACATAAATATATTACAATTACATAGATATATTACAAAGATATATATTGCAATTACAATTACATAGATAGAATTACATAGATATATTACAATTACATAAATATATTAGAATTACATAGATATATTACAATTACATAAATATATTAGAATTACATAGATATATTACAATTATATAAATATATTTACAATTACAGAGATATCTAATTACATAGATATATTACATATATTACAATCACATAACTACAATTACATAAATATATTACAATTACATAGATATATTACTATTACATAGATATATTACATATATTACATTAATATATGTATATATTACAATTACAATTACACAAATATATATCTAAATTAATACATAGATATATTAGAATTACATAGATAAATATATTACATAGATATATATATTACAATTACATAGATTTATTACAATTACAATAAACAAATATTTAATTACAAAAATATATTATAGTTACATAGATATATTACAATTAAATAGATATATTACAATACACAAATATATTACAATTATATAGATATATTACAATTATATAGATATATTACAATTACATAGACATAGACATATTATAATTACATAGATATATTACAATTGCATAAATATATTACAATAACATAAATATATTACAATTACATAAATATATTATAATTACATAGATATATTGCAATTACAGAAAACATTAGAATAAAATATCTATTACAATTACATAAATATAGTATAATTATATAGATATATTACAATTACATAGACATAGACATATTATAATTACATAGATAATATATTACATAGATATATTACAATTACATAAATATATTACAATTAATATTGTATCTATGTAATATTACATAGATATATTACAATTACATAGATATATTACAACTACAAAGATATATTATAGTTACATAGATATATTACAATTACATAGATATATTACAATTACATAGATATATTATAATTACATAAATATATTACAATTACATAGATATATTACAAAGATATATATTGCAATTACAATTACATAGATAGAATTACATAGATATATTACAATTACATAAATATATTAGAATTACATAGATATATTACAATTACATAAATATATTAGAATTACATAGATATATTACAATTATATAAATATATTTACAATTACAGAGATATCTAATTACATAGATATATTACATATATTACAATCACATAACTACAATTACATAAATATATTACAATTACATAGATATATTACTATTACATAGATATATTACATATATTACATTAATATATGTATATATTACAATTACAATTACACAAATATATATCTAAATTAATACATAGATATATTAGAATTACATAGATAAATATATTACATAGATATATATATTACAATTACATAGATTTATTACAATTACAATAAACAAATATTTAATTACAAAAATATATTACAGTTACATAGATATATTACAATTAAATAGATATATTACAATACACAAATATATTACAATTATATAGATATATTACAATTATATAGATATATTACAATTACATAGACATAGACATATTATAATTACATAGATATATTACAATTGCATAAATATATTACAATAACATAAATATATTACAATTACATAAATATATTATAATTACATAGATATATTGCAATTACAGAAAACATTAGAATAAAATATCTATTACAATTACATAAATATAGTATAATTATATAGATATATTACAATTACATAGACATAGACATATTATAATTACATAGATAATATATTACATAGATATATTACAATTACATAAATATATTACAATTAATATTGTATCTATGTAATATTACATAGATATATTACAATTACATAGATATATTACAACTACAAAGATATATTATAGTTACATAGATATATTACAATTACATAGAATTTCATAGATATATTAAAATTACACAGATATATTACAATTACATAGATATATTACAATTACAGAGATATATTATAATTACATATATAATATATTACATAGATATATCTATGTAATTGTAATACATCTATGTATAATATATCTATGTAATTGTAATATATATATATATATGTAATTGTAATGTATTTATGTAATTGTAAATATATCTATGTAATTGTAATATGTCTATGTAATTGTAATATATCTTTGTAATTGTAATTATGTAATATATCTATGTAATTGTAATAGTATATCTATGTTATAAATACATTAAAATTACTGAAAACATTAGATAATGTATTTACATAGATATATATATATTACAATTACATAGATACATTACAATTACATAGATATTGTAAAATTACATAGATATATTATAATTACATAGATATATTACACATTTATATATTATTATATGTTATATATCTATATAATTATAATATATCTATATAAATGTACTATATCTATGTAATTGTAATATATTTAACAGTGTTAATGTAATATATCTATGTAATTGTAATATATCTATGTAATATAAATCTATGTAACTGTAATATATCTATATGTAATATATTACAATTACATAGATATATATATATGTAATTGTAATATATCTATGTAATTGTAACGTATCTATGTAATATATATATGTAATTGTAATATATCTATGTAATTGAAATACATCTATGTAATTGAAATACATCTATGTAATTGTAATATATCAATGTAATTGTAATATATCTATGTAATTATATATCAATGTAATTGTAATATATCAATGTAATTGTAATATATCTATGTTATTGTAATATATTTATGCAATTGTAATATATCTATGTAATTATAATATATCTATGTAATATTACATAGATATATATATTACATGTATTTTAATTGTAATATATCTTTGTAATTGTAATATATCTATGTAATTGTAATATTATCTATGTAATTGTAATGTATCTATGTAATATATCTTTGTAATTGTAATAGATATTACATAGATATATTACATAGATATATATATTACAATTACATAGCTGTATTACAATTACATCGATGTATTTCAATTACATAGATGTATTACAATTACATAAATATATTTATTACTACATAGATATATTACTATTACATAGATATATTACATAAAATTACATAGATATACTTACATAGATAATATATCTTTGTAGTTGTAATATATCTATGTAATTGTAATATATTTATGTAATATATCTACGTAATATACATAGATACATTATTAATTGTAATATATTTATGTAATTGTAATATATCTATGTAACTGTAGTATATCTATATAATTGTAATATATATATATCCAATGTATCTATGTAATTGTAATATATCAATGTAATTCGAAAACATTATATATTACATGTATTTTAATATATCTAATGTGTAATTGTAATGTATCTATGTAATTGTAATATATAATATAATATATCTATATAATTGTAATAATATATCTATGTAGTTTTAATGTATCTATGTAATTGTAATATATCTATGTAATTGTAATATATCTATGTAATTGTAATGTATCTATATTTGTAATGTATCTATGTAATATATCTATGTAATTGTAATATATCTATGTAACTGTAGTATATCTATGTAATTGTAATATTATACAATTATACAAATATATTACAATTACATAGATATATTACAATTACACAAATATATTACAATTACATAGATATATTACAATTACATAGATATATTATAATTCTATTTATGTAATTGTAATATATATATGTTATAGTAATATATATATGTAATTGTTATATATATATATATGTTATAGTAATATATCTATGTAATTGTAATATATATCTATGTAACTGTAATATATGTATGTAATTGTAATATATCTATGTAATAGTAATATATCTATGTAATTCTAATGCTTTTTTGCATTCTAAAACATCTCAAGGAAGAAAAATTACCTAATTTGGGGATCCAGACAAAATTAGGTGTCTACAACTGCCTCACTTTGGCTATTTTTGAGAATCAAGAATCAGACAAAGATAAATAAACACTAATTTTGTTCGATTAGTGAAATCTCATGTGAAGGAAAGGAAGGGGAGTTTTCATTTTTTTTTTCTTTTTTTGTCATTTTCAATTTTTTTTCATTTACATTTTCATTTTTATTTTTATTTATGGTTTTTTTTTCTTCTGATAAACAGCTGTAAATAGAAGATTTTGTCTTTAAATTGAGTTTCTTGACTAGTCAAGGCTCGACTCGTCTTAAGAAAACGAGTTCAATTTCCAAGAGAAGAAACTAGAAGATTTTGTCCTTAAATTGAGTTCCCTGACTAATCAAGGTTCGACTCGTCTTAAGGAAACGAGTTCGATTTGCAAGAGAAGAAAATAGAAGATTTTGTCCTTAAATTGAGTTCCCTGACTAATGAAGGCTCGACCCATCTTAGGGAAACAAGTTCGATTTGCAAGAGAAGAAAATTGAAGATTTTGTCCTTAAATTGAGTTCCCTGACTAATCAAGGCTCGACCCGTCTTAAGGAAACGAGTTCGATTTGCAAGAGAGGAAAATAGAAAATTTTGTCCTTAAATTGAGTTCCCTGACTAATCAAGGCTCGACCCATCATAAGGAAACGAGTTCGATTTGCAAGAGAAGAGAATACCGGGGCTCGACTCATTTGAGAAGCAGAACGAGTTCTATTTGCAAGAGAAGAAAATAGAAAATTTTGTCCTTAAATTGAGTTCCCTGACTAATCAAGGCTCGACCCGTCTTAAGAAAACAAGTTCGATTTGCAAGAGAAGAAAATAGAAGATTTTTTCCTTAAATTGAGTTCCCTGACTAATCAAGGCTCGACCCGTCTTAAGGAAACGAGTTCGATTTGCAAGAGAAGAAAATAGAAGATTTTGTCCTTAAATTGAGTTCCCTGACTAATCAAGGCTCGACCCGTCTTAAGAAAATGAGTTCGATTTGCAAGAGAAGAAAATATAAAATTTTGTCCTTAAATTGAGTTACCTGACTAATCAAGGTTGACCCGTCTTAAGGAAACGAGTTCGATTTGCAAGAGAAGAAAATACCGAAGCTCGAGTCATTTGAGAAACAAAGCGAGTTTGATTTGCAAGAAAAGAAAATACATTATCATTACAACAAATATATCTATGTAGTATAAATTGTTATATATTACAATTACATAGATAAATAATATATCTATGTAATTGTAATACATCTATGTAATTATATTATCTAATTGTAATATATTTTTGTAATTGTAATAAATCTATGTAATTGTATTATGTTTAAGTAATTGTAATGTATTTATGTAATTGTAATATATCTATGTAATTATAATATATCTATCTAATTGTAATGTATCTATGTAATTGTAATATATTTGTGTATCTATTGTAATATATCCATTAAATTGTAATAGATATTTGTGTATTGTAATATATTACAATTACATAGATATATTACACATTACAATAGATACACAAATATATTACAATTGCATAGATATATTACAATTACATGTAATATATTACAACTAAATAGATAAATTATAATTACACATTAAAAATATTACAATTACATATATATTTTACAATTTCATAAATATTTTACAATTAATAATGTATCGATGTAATATTGCATAGATATATTACATAAATATATTTATTACACTTACACATTAGATATATAACAATACATGACAATTACATTGATATATTACAGTTACATAAATATATTACAATTACATAAATATATTATATAGATATATTACAATTATTGAAAACATTGTGTAATTGTAATATATTACAATTACAAAGATATATTAAAATACATGTAATATATAATGTTTTCGAATTACATTGATATATATATATATATTACAATTACATAGATACATTGATATATATATATATTACAATTACATAGATATACTACAGTTACATAGATATATTACATAGATACATTACAATTACATAGATATATTACAATTACATAAATATATTACAATTAATAGTGTATCTATGTAATATTACATAGATATATTACATAAATATATTACAATTACATTGATATATTACAACTACAAAGATATATTATATATGTAATTATATCTATGTAATTTTATGTAATATATGTAATATATCTATGTAATAGTAATATATCTATGTAATTGTAATACATCTATGTAATTGAAATACATCTATGTAATTGTAATACATCTATGTAATTGAAATATATCTATATAATTGTAATATATCTATGTAATTGTAATATATATATATCTATGTAATATCTATTACAATTACATAGATATATTACATAGATACATTACAATTACATAGATATATTACAATTAAATAGATATATTACAATAAAATACATGTAATATATATATATCTATGTAATATTACATTGATATATTATAATTACATAGATATATTACAGTTGCATAAATATATTACAATTACATAGATATATTACAATTAAAATACATGTAATATATATCTATGTAATATTACATTGATATATTATAATTACATAGATATATTACAATTGCATAAATATATTACAATAACATAGATATAGTATAATTACATAGATATATTAGACTTACATAGATATATTACAATTACATAGATGTATTTCAATTACATAGATGTATTTCAATTACATATATATTACAATTAGATAGATATATTACATAGATACATTACAATTACATAGATATATTACAATTACATAGATATATACATTACAACTACATAGATATATTAGAATTACATAGATGTAATTTTCATAGATATATAGATTTTCATTTATTGCTAATTTTCAATTTTAAGACTGTATTATGACTTTAGCTTGCGACTTCTATTTAGCTTGTAAATGTTATATAATTAAGACAATTTATTTGTTATTTTATTTTTAATATTATGAAATATTTTGTACTTTCTTATAATGGTTTTTTTTTTTTTTGTATGAAATATCTTGGATTAAATTATAAATATATCAATATTAGTAATTGAAAAATATGATAAAATTTTATTTTTACCGACGCTCTGACCTCTATACTGACAGTTCATATAACAACAAAAATGTATAGTATACTGATGGAGTAAACCGTCTGTAAATTTACGACAAACTGTCGCTATAGGTTAATTGTATATTTTACATTTTAAATTATACCGGCGGACGCAAAAAAAAAAAAAAAACCGTCGGTATATGTATATCTATGGTATCTATACCGACGGATACAAAAGCCGTCGGTATAGATGCGGTATCAATATCAACGGATACAAAAACCGTCGATATAGATACGGTATCTATACCTATGGATACAACAGCCGTCGGTATAATACGGTATCTATACCGATGGATACAAAATCCGTCGGTATAGGTAAAATCAAAATGGGCTACCCCAACATAGGCTATACCGACGATAGTAACATTAGTGACGTCTAAAACCGTCGGTATAGGTCTATACCGACGAGGGTTTTACCGTCATTTAATTTTTTGTCGGAATAGTCATTTTGACCGTCGGTATAGGGTTTTAGGACTTTTAGCGACGGATTTTGGAGTTTTACCAACGCTTTTTGGACCGTCACTATATGGCAATTTGTTTGTAGTGTATATATACTACAGTTACATACATATATTACAATTACATAGATATATTACAATGTATTACACAAATATATTACAATTACTTAAATATATTACAATTACATAGATATATTACAATTACATAGATATATTACAATTACATAAATATATTACAATTACATAAATATACTACAATTAATAATGTATCTATGTAATATTAAATAGATATATTACATAAATATATTTATTACAGTTACACATTAGATATATTATAATTACAATTGCATATATATATATATATTACAATTACATAGACATATTACAATTACATACATACATTACAATTACATAGGTATATTACATAGATATCTATGTAATAAAATTGTACTACATAAATATATCTATGTAATTGTAATATATCTATGTAATTGTATTATATCTATGTAATTGTGTTAATGTAATATATCTATGTAATTGTAATAATATATGTAATTGTAATATATCTATGTAATTGTAATATATTTATGTAATTATAATATATCTATGTTATTGTAATATATTTAGGTAATTGTAATATATTTGTGTAATTGTAATTTATTTAAGTAACTGTAGTATATCTATGTAATTGTAATATCTATGTAACTGTAATATATTTATTACATTCATATATTATTACAATTATATAGATATATATGTAATTGTAATATATATCAATGCGATTGTAATATATCTATGTAATTGTAATTGTAATATATCTATGTAGTTGTAATATATTTATGTAATTTTTATATATCTATGTAATTATATCTATGTAATTGTAATACATCTATGCAATTGTAATATATCTATGTATTTGTAATATATCTATGTAATTTTAATATATCTATGTAATTCTATATAATTGTAATATATCTATGTAATTGTAATACATCTATGTAACTATAATATATCTTTGTAGTTGTAATATATCTATGTAATTGTAATATATTTATGAAATATATCTGTAGACACCTAATTTTGTCCGGACCACTAAAACATGTATATTTTCTTCCTCTATTGATGTTTCAGAATGTAAAACGACTTTTTTCATCCTGCAGGTGGTACTCTGAGACTTAGTTTAAGAGGGCGAGCATAAAAAGTCAAACTAAAAAAAAGTCAACCCCAAAAAAAAAAAGTCAACCTCAAAAAAGTCAATTCCAAAAAGTCAACTACTGAAAAAATCAACCCACTTTCAAAATCAAGATTTAAAGTTCGATTGAAAAATGGCGAAAGAATTTTGATAATCCGAGGTCTATATTGAAAGATATGGAGTTCGGAAATTGGGATTTGGAGATTCAGTATAAAGGAAACCCTAATCCGAGAAATTTGGGGAAAAGTGCTTAAGCGATCGAATTGGTCGAAATTGAAGGTTCCAAATGAAAGATAAGCACTGACTATGGGTAATGGAGAAGCCACTTGAAAGAAAAACCGAAAGAAAAGTCAATCCGGGTGAAAACCGAGAATTAGAGTTTTTTGGTGGATTTCGGTGAAATCGGGAGGAATCACAGAAATGGCCCGACTTAGTAAGACTAAAGCCCCCAATGGATGAGGAATGATTAAAAAGGGATAGCCCAAGGCTTAGTTTGAAGAAATCTGAAAAACAGACTTGTTTTAAGCAAAACCGGGTTTCGGAGGCAATATGGCTATCTATGTAATTGTAATATATCTATGTAATTCAAAACTATGTAATTGTAATATATTACATTACATACATATATACATAGATATATATTACAATTACATAGATACATTACAATTACACAAATATATTATCTATGTAATATATCTATGTAATATTATCTATGTAATTGTAATATATTTAAGTAATTGTAATATATATATATCTATGTAATTGTAATATATCTATATAAATGTAATTGAAATATATCTATATATTTATGTAATTATAATATATCTATGTAATTGTAATATATTATCTATGTGTAATATATCTATGTAATTGTAACATATATATCAAATGTATCTATGTAATTCTAATAGATCAATGCAATTCGAAAACATTATATATTACATGTATTTTAATATATCTATATAATATCTATGTAATTGTTATATATCTATGTAATTGTAATAGTATATATATGTAATAAATACATTAGAATTACTGAAAAACATTAGATAATGTAATTACATAGATATATATATATTACAATTACAATTACATAGATACATTACAATTACATAGATATATTAAAATTACATAGATATATTACAATTACATAGATATATTACACATTCAGATATTATTATATGTAATATATCTATTGTATGTAATTGTAATATATTTATGTAATTGTAATTGTAATATATCTATGTAATTATATAGATACATTGTAATATAACTATGTAATATATGTAATATATCAATGTAATTATAATATGTTTTCGAATTACATTGATATTTTAGAATTACATAGATACATTGGATATATATATATATATATATTAAAATTGCCTAGATATACTACAGTTACATAGATATATTACAATTACATAGATATATTACATAGATACATTACATAAATATATTAGAATTACATAGATATATTACATAGATACATTACAATTACATAGATATATTTATGTAATTGTAATATATCTATGTAATATATTATTATAATTACATAAATATATTACAATTACATAGATATATTAGATATATATTACAATTACATATTTATATATTACAATTACATAGATATATAGTTATGTAATAGTAATATTACAATTACATAGATATATATTTATGTAATTGTAGTATATCTATGTTATTTATATATCTATGTAATTGTAATAAATATATATGTAATTGTTATATATATATATATCTATGTAATTCTAATATATCTAAGTAATTGTAATATATCTATGTAATTATATATGTATATATTAGAATTACATAGATATCTATGTAATGTAATTGTACTACATAAATATATTTATCTATGGATATATACCTATGTAATTGTAACATATTTATGTAATTGTAATTGTAATAATTACATAGATATTTGACATAGATATTACAATTACATAGATGTATTACAATTACATATATATATATATATATATATATTATAATTACATAGATAAATATTACAATTACATAGACATATTATAATTACATAGATATATTACAATTACATTGATATATTAGAATTACATAGATACATTACAATTACATAGATATCTGACAATTACATGGATATATTACATAGATACATTGGATATAGTATAATTATATATTATAATTACAATTACATAAAAATATTACATAGATATTACAATTACATAGATATATTACAGTAATTGTAATTGTAATATATCTATGTAATGTATCTAATTGTAATAAATATATTTATGTCATTGTAATATAACATAGATATATTTGTTAATATATATATTACAATTACATAGATATATTACATAGATATACTACATAAATATATTACAATTACTTAGATATATTACATAGATACATTACATAAATATATTACAATTACATGGATATATTACAATTACATAGATATACTACATAAATATATTACAATTACATAGATATATTATACATAGATTTATTACAATTACATAGAAATTACAATTACATATATATATATATATTACAATTACATATATTACAATTACATAGATATATTACAATTACATAGATATATTACATAGATACATTGCAATTACATAGATATATTACACAGATATATTACAATTACATAGATATATTACACAGATATATTACAATTACATAGATATATTACACAGATATATATTTATTACATAGATACATTACAATTACATATATATAGATAATATATTGCACTAATACATCTATGTAATTGTAATATATCTAATGTAATTGTAATAATATAAAATTGTAATAATATATCTATGTAATTGTAATATATCTATGTAATATATCTATATATCTATGTAATATATATCTATGTAATTGTAATATATGTAATATCTAATGTTTACAATTACATAGATATCTAATTACATAGATATATTAGATATATTACAATCACATAATTACAATTACATAGATATATTACAATTACATAAATATATTTACAATTACATAGATATATATATTACAATTACATAAATGTATTACAACATACTACAGTTACATAAATATATTTATTACATAGATATACTATTACAATTACATAGATATATTACATTAACACTATTAAATATATTACAATTACATAGATATATTACATAGATACATTACAATATTACTATTACATAGATATATATATATAATTGTAATATCTATGTAATTGTAATGTATCTATGTAATTTTAATATAAATATAAATATGTAATTGTAATTTTAATATATCTATGTAATTGTAATATATATCTATGTAATTCTAATATATCTATGTAATTGTAATGTATCTATGTAATTAGATATCTATGTAATTGCAATATATTTATATAATTGTAATTGTAATATGTTTATGTAATTGTAATGCATCTATGTAATTGTAATATATTACAATTACATAGATATATGTATAAATATCTATGTAATAAAGGAATCAAATATCAAACATGCTTCTTAATGGTGAAAGATATAATGCAAAATGTCATACTAGGCACACTTTTTATATCTTTATTCAAACCTTACAAAGTGACAAATCAAGAAATCAACACTAAAATATTAAACTCCAAAATAACATTTCCTTTTATAGAAAAACCAAAAGTTAAAAATCTTAATCTCTTAAAATCTTTGTCTATTCATACAGGACAAATCAATAATTTAATTAATTATCAACAAAACAAATCTCTCTTCTCAAGGATGAAATTCACTTCAAAAAAATTAGTGACCAACTAACAACAAAATCTCAAACGACGCCCAGTGATCAACAGAGATAAAATGAAAAAAATGAAAATAAAAGAAGAAAAGATAATTGTTGAAAAGATGATTTTATTGCTGGGATTTTTTTAAAGAGTTTTTTACAGAGAAGTTCTTCCTTCAGATGAAAAACTTGCCTCATACATTGATTTTAGAAGTGTTATATAGATATCACTTAAAACATTAGAATTACATAGATATTACAATTAAATAGATACATTACAATTACATAGATATATTACAATTACTTAAAATATTAGATATATTACAATTACATAGATATATTACAATTATATAGATATATTACAATTACATGGATACATTACAATTACAAAAATATATTACAATTATATAGATACATAATATATTTATGTAACTGTAATATATCTATGTAATTCTAATATATCTATGTAATTGTAATATATTTGTGTAATTGTAATGTATCTATGTAATTGTAATATATCTATGTAATTCTAATATATTTATGTAATTGTAATATATCTATTTAATTATGATGTTTTAAGTAATTGTAATATATCTATATAATTGTAATTGTAATAAATCTATGTAATTATAGTATATATCTATGTATACATAAATATATTACAATTACATAGATATATTACAGTTACATAGATATATTACAATTGCATAGATATAATTGTAATATATCTATGTAATATATATGTAATTGTAATATATTACATAGATACATTACATTACATAGATATATTACAACTACATATATATCTATGTATACATAAATATATTACAATTACTTAGAACAGTAGAATTACATATATATATTACAATTATATAGATACATTACAATTACATAGATTTATTACAATTACATAGATATATTACAATTACTTAAAACATTACAATTAAATTGATATATAACAATTACATAGATACATTAGAATTACATAGATATATTACAATTACATAGATGCATTACAAATACATAGATATATTACAATTACATAAATACATTAAAATACACAAATATATTATAATTACATAGATATATTATAATTACATAGATATATTACAATAACATAGATATATTACATAGATGTATTACAATTACATAGATATATTACATAAATATGTGTAATTACAATTACAAT
Source organism: Fremontodendron californicum (assembly GCA_030761205.1). Lineage (NCBI taxonomy): Eukaryota > Viridiplantae > Streptophyta > Magnoliopsida > Malvales > Malvaceae > Fremontodendron > Fremontodendron californicum. The sequence continues at coordinate 21,957,796 of JAULJL010000033.1, forward strand.
TGCAATTACACAAATATATCTATGGTAAATATTAGATATATTACAATTACTGAAAATATTTATGTAATATATCTAGGTAATTCTAATATATATATATATATTATTACTGAAATATTACAATTACATAGATATATTATATTAGATATATTATAATTACATAAATATATTACAATTACATAGATATATATTAGAATTACATAGATATATATTACAATTACATATCTAATATTTATGTAATTATAATTTATCTATGTAATTATAATATATCCATGTAATTGTAATATATCTATGTAATTATAATATATTTGTGTAATTTTAATGTATTTATGTAATTGTAATATATCTACGTATTTGTAATGTATCTATGTAATTGTAATATATCTATGTAATTGTAATATATCTCTGCCGGGTTTGCTAGGGAGGATATTATCAATTATTATTAATAACGGAATATCTTCTTTAAAATGAGAATGATTCGGAAAGTTTTCCAAATTAATAAAAATTTCTATATTTTGCCACGTTTGTTGGGGAATATAGGAAAATTTTGAATTGATAAATTCTGGATCATTTTCAATTAAAAATGGAATTATTTTTCTTTAAATTGGGAATTAACTTGAAATACTAAATTTAAAACCGATTTTTTTATCGAGACTTGAGATAACACACAATTAATAAGGTACCGATTTATACGGGCTTTGTGGGGGTGCTAATCCTTCCCCACACGTAACCGACTCCCAAACCCGCTTCTTTGATTTCTCTGGTTTAAAACGCAGACTTGAAATTGGTTTTTAAAATGTTTTAATTAATTTTTAAAATATTTTATAAAATCGGTTTTAATAGGTGGCCGATCACACCTAGCTAAAAAAGATTGGTGGCGACTCCATGTCTTTTTCAAGGTCATCTTCAAAACCTTCATTTTTCTAGAGGAATTAGGTCGACTTTTCCTCGATTTTTTTTAATGTCACGCTTAACGAATAATAAAGTCTTGCGATGAGACTCGTTATCTTTTAGGTGGCGACAGCTAATAATATTATCTATGTAATTGTAATATATTTAAGTAATTGTAATTGTAATATATATATATATATATCTATGTAATTGTAATTGTAATGTATCTATGTAATTGTAATATATATCTATGCAATTGTAATATATTGATGTAATTGTAATATATCTATTACATTCATATATTACTACAATTATATAGATATATATATGTGTACTTGTAATATATATCTATGCAATTGTAATATATCTATGTAATTGTAATATCTATGTAATTGTAATATATCTATGTAATTATATACATGTAATATCTATGTAAACATTAGAATTACATAGATATATTACATAGATATTACAATTACATAGATATATTAAAATTACAATTACATAGATATATTACGTAGATATATTATAATAAATTTGTAATATATATATGTAATATATCTATGTAATTGTAATATTACATAGATATATTACATAGATAAATGTATTACAATTACATAGATATATTATTATTACATTGTAATAAATTTGTAATATATCTATGTAATTACAATATATATGTAATTGTAATATATCTATGTAATTATATACATAGATATATTGTAATATATCTATGTAATATATGTAATATATATTTGTGTAATACATTGTAATATATCTATGTAATTGTAGTATATATATATATATATATATATATATATATGTAATTGTAACATCTATGTAATTGTAATATGTCTATGTAATATATCTATGTAATTGTAATATATATATCTATGTAATTGTAATATATCTATGTAATATATTACAATTACACAAATTGATATATTACAATTACACAAATATATATTACATTAACTATAATATATCTATATAAATGTATCTATGTTATAATATATCTATGTAATTGTAATATATCTATGTAATGTATCTATGTAATTGTAATATATCTATGTAATATATTACATATATATATATCAAAACTACATAGATAATATATATATATATATTTATGTAATTATATAGATATATTTATGTAATTGTAATATATTTATGTAATATATATATATATATGTAATTGTAATATATCGATGTAATTGTTATATCTATGTAATTGTAATATATCTATGTAATGGCCAATTCCAATTTTGATTTACCAACGACTTGTTTCATAGCTTTAATTTGAGCCGCGGATCCTACTCTGGAGATGGAAATCCCCACATTAATAGCAGGTCTGATTCCAGCATTGAATAGATCGGCGGATAAGAATATTTGTCCATCTGTAATGGAAATCACATTAGTAAGAATATACGCCGAAACGTCTCCCGACTGGGTCTCAACTATTGGTAAAGCAGTCATACTTCCTTCACCTAACTGAGAACTTGATTTAGCGGCTCTTTCTAAAAGGCGTAAATGCAAATAAAAAACATCTCCTGGATATGCTTCACGACCAGGCGGTCTTCGTAATAGAAGAGACATTTGGCGATAAGCCTGTGCTTGCTTGGAAAGATCATCATAAATGATTAAGGTGTGTCGTTCACGATACATAAAATATTCAGCCAATTATAATATATTTAAGTAATTGTAATATATCTATGTAATTTTAATATATCTATATCTATGTAATTGTAATATATCTATGTAATATATATTACAATTACATTGATATATTACATAGATATATTACAATTACATAGATACATTAGAATTATATAGATATTTGTGTAATTGTAATTGTAATTGTAATATATACATATATTTATGTAATATATGTAATATATCTATGTAATTGTAATATATCTGTGTAATAGTAATATATCTATGTAATTGTAATATATCTATGTAAATGTAATTATGTGATTGTAATATATGTAATATATCTATGTAATTAGATATCTATGTAATTGTAATATTACATAGATATGTAGATATATTACAATATGTCAATTACATAGATATATTACAATTACATAGATAAATATTACAATTACATAGACATAATATAATATAATTACATAGATATATTACAATTACATAGATACATTACAATTATATATTACATAGATATATTAAAACTATTACATAGATATATTATATACATATATTAAAATTACATAGATATAATACAATTATAATACATATGTAAATATATTACATAGATATATTACAATTACATAGATATATTAGAATTACATAAATATATTACATAGATATATTACAATTATATAGATATTATAATTACATATATATGTATTACAATTACATAGATATATTACATAGATATATTATAATTACATAGATATATTACAATTACATAGATATATAGATAATATTACAATTACATAGATATACTACAATTACATAGATATATTACAATTACATAGATATATTACATAGATACATTACAATTACATAGATATTACAATAACATAGATACATTACAATTATATAGATATATTACAATTACATAGATACATTAAAATTACATAGATATATTATAATTACATAGATATATATCTAATGTGTAATTGTAATATATTACAATTACATAGATATATTACAATTACATAGATACATTATAATTACATATATACATTACAATTATATATCTAAAGTTTTCAGTAACATAGATACATTACAATTACATAGATACATTACAATTACACATTAGATATATTAAAATACATGTAATATATAATGTTTTCGAATTACAAGTATATCTATATACTTGTAATATATTTGTGTAATTGTAATAAATGTATGTAATTCTAATATATTTATATCACTGTAATATATCTATATAATTGTAATAAATTTGTGTAGTTGTATTGTATCTATGTAATTGTAATATATCTATGTAGATATATTACACATTACATAGATACATTACATAGATATTACAATTGTAATAGATTTTTGTATTACGTAGATACATTAGAATTAAATAGATATATTACATTACATAGTTATATCTATGTAATTCTAATGTTTTAAGTAATTGTAATATATCTATGTAATTGTAACTTTGAAAGGCTATAGGTTATAGCCCAGGCTTGGCTTGACCGACCAGACTGATCGGACCGCCGGACTGACAAGACCACCCGGACTGACCTGACTGCCCGGACCACTCGGACCTCTCAGATTGACTAGACCAACCGGACCGCCAAGATTGATCGGATCGACCTGCTAGGCTAGGCTTGGCTGGGCTTGGCTAAACTTCACTAGCATTGGTGTCTCAACTTTGAAAGGCTATAACTTTGCGCTCGGTTGTCCGTTTGAGATGATTTTTTTTAATCCATATAAAATTTTGAGATCTACGCGCTGGCAAACAGCCGAAGACGGTCTATCATCGATTTTGTCTGAAAAAAATCGTTTAGGCTATCAATTCTAAACCGAGGGTTCTAGTATTGCAAAAAATAATAATAATAAAATGTTCTATTTTACAATTGAATTAATTCATCATAGTTGTATATGTCGAATCAAAAATGGGAACACATCGATTTTAAAGACCGAGATTAGAATTTTCAAATGTAGAGATCTTCCCCAAATTCCACCTAGACGATGGGGAATTTGGGAAAGCTCTCATACCGAAGATCCTTATCCTCACCCGAATAAAACTTTTATTTTAAAATTAAACAATTTGTTGTTCAAATTATTGCTCATTATTTTATGTTTGCTCTTTCATTATAGTTGATCATTCCCTTCGTCACATATCAAATCTTTTATAAGAAAAAAAAAACGAGAGTTTTAATAAAGTCTTACAAAATAAAATAATATTTCGAGTAAAAACAAATATTGATTATCCAGCCTAGACGTTGGAGGATCTTGAATAATTGTTGTTCACGAAGGAACATTATTCGATTTAGAGGAATATTATGCAAACTCGAAAGCGAAGAAACTTTTCTTAAATTCTGCCTAGATGATGTAGAATTCGATGAAAGTTTTCGATGTCAAAGATTTTCATTTATCTATATCTATGTATCTATACCTCGCATTATCAAAATTCTTTTGCCATTCTTCAACTGAACTTAAAATCTTGATTTTGAAAGTGGGTTGACTTTTTCAGTAGTTGACTTTCTGGGGTTGACTTTTTTGAGTTTGACTTTTTTCCCGGGGTTGACTTTTTTCAAGTTTGACTTTTTATGCTCGTCCTCTTAAACTAAGTCTCGGAGTACCACCTGCAAGATGAAAAAAGTCTTTTTACACTCGGAAACATCAATTTAGGAAGAAAACATACAAGTTTTAGTGGTCCGGACAAAATTAGGTGTCTACATATATATTATAACATAGATACATTTATATAGATATATTATAGTTAATGTAATAAATATTTGTGTAATTGTAATATATTACATAGATATATTACAATTACATAGATATATATATATTACAATTACATAGATACATTACATAGATATATAATTACATAAATATATTACAATTACATAGATATATTACAATTACATAAATATATTACAATTATATAGATATATTACAATTACATAAATATATTACAATTACATAGATTTATCACACATAGATATGTTAGAATTACATAGATGTATACATTATCAATTATCTAATATTTTCAGTAATTCTAATGTATACATGTAATATCTAATGTTTCAGTAATTGTAATTGTAATGCATACATGTAATATCTAATATTTTCAGTAATTGTAATATATCTATATAAATGTAATATATCTATGTAATTGTAATATATTTAATAGTGTTAATGTAATATATCTATGTAATTGTAATTGTATTACACAAATATATTACAATTACTTAAATATATTACAAATACATAGATATATTACAATGTATTACACAAATATATATTACATATATTACATAGATATATTACAATATATCTATGTATATAATTACATAGATATATTACAAATTTATTACAATGTAATAGTAATATATCTATGTAATTGTAATATATTTATCTATGTAATACATATATGTAATATTACAATTACATAGATATATTACATAGATGATATTCTCGTTTTTTGAAAGAAAGATATTCCTTTATTAATGATAATTGATGATATTCCCTCTAGAAAACCCGGTAGAGAACTCATGAATTATTTTAACTCGGGAATATCTTTATTTTTTATTGAAAAATCATTATCCTTTTGAAAATATTTTAAAAGATATGAATATGTATATGCATGACATAAATAAAATGACATAGCAAAATCTAAATAATATAATGCATCCTAAATGATATGATATAATTTAAATGCCTTAGCATATTCTAAATGAAATGAAATGTCCTAAGTTATATGACATATTCTAAATGAAATGAAATGACCTAGGTAGCATAATATGTTCTATATGAGATGCAATATCCTAAGTCACATGATATATTCTAAATGAAATGAAATGAAATGACCTAGGTGACATAATATATTCTATATGAAATGACATGATTTAAATGACATGGCAAATATGAATGATATGGCATATAATTTAAATGACATGGAATATAAAATAATGTTATCATATAATATGCATGGAAATAAAAATAAAATAATAATGCATGAACATAGTATATGCTAAATAATATAACAACAAAAAAAATAATTAAATAAAAAGCATAGGATATCATGAAATATTCCAAATCATATAATAAACAATATAACATAACTCAAAATCATAACAATATCATAGAAATTATCATAGCAAAAATCACATATTATATAAAATGAATGAATATGGAAAATGCAATGCATGAAAATGTATTTTTTCCTTTAATTAAGGAAATCCGTATATCTAAAAAGATATCTGGCTACCTTAGGAAAATATGTCAAATTAAATATTCTAAAATCAAAGTACTTTGTGATTGTTTGAAAACAATTTTGAAAAGCTTAGATTAAAAATAAAAAACTGGGTTAAACCTTTTTTAAATGGCTCTAATTTCCCTAGTTTAAAATCCCGGACTTGACTACCCTTAACCCGAGACTTAAAAAATCATTTTTAGAGTTTAAAAAGGCTTAGAAACTACCCTAAGTCAGTAGCTAAACTTCCCAATCAGCCCCCTCTAAGTAACTTAACCAAAACAGAAAAATGATTTTTCTTTAAATTCAATTCTGACTCCACTGTCCAGTTTTAAGCCACGATTTTTTACCCTATATTTAAAAATTCAAAAAATTCTGAAAAAATACTGGAGACTTAGGACATGTAAAATTACACGGGAAAAAATAATCTTAATTTCTGATTAAAGATGAATGCCCAGAAAAATCGGAAAAGTACGAGTACTGGGTGAAAAATTGTTTTGCCAAAATACATTTTTGCTTTTGATAAAATCATTTAAAAATCAAAGTAAAAATATTTAAGACTCACAAAATGACTCACAAACAGTAGCTAGGACTTTTTATAAGTTAGAGAAAAATTGGCCAAGTAAAAAAAATCACAAAGGTAGAATAATCAATTTGACAAACTTTAATTTTCCACAAGTGTGCTTAACAGAGCATGACTTTGAATCATTAATTGGCCTAAGTCATTATTCAAGTGGCATGAACATGAAATGCATGAAACAATACAGCAAACATAATGCATGAAATGCATGAGTTTAAACCTAAATGTCATGAAAAATGCATGGCATCGATATAGTGACCTAGACCTAAATGAACTTGCATGGCATTTAATGCAACCTAGGTCTAAAATGCATGAACATGCATGGCAAATAAACCAAACCTAATAACTAAAATATGCATGGCATTTTCACAAACACAAGGCATGCTTAAATTAAAAACTCAACCAAATATCATGCAAATGTTAACCTATCAACTAACATAGCAAAAATGCAACACCCAATGCAAAACACATGGAGTAGCCGAATGGCCTCAAGCTCCAACAAGCATGGCATTTTCACAAACACTTGATATGCTAACATGCTCAACTAAAATATATCACTCAAATCATGCAAACACAAAGTAGAGATACTAAAACCAAACAAGCATTTTCATAAACACTTGATATACTAACATGCTCAACTAAAATATAACATTCAAATCATGCAAACACAAGGTAGAGATACTCACAAACACTTGATATACTAAATATAAAACATCAACAAATTGACATCGTGTATATGATCATTCATTGGGAAATACGCTAAAATGTACATGATCATTCATTGCATATATCCATGTGGTGATTTGTTTATTCTTTGCTTGAAACATGTTGGCATCGTGATTGCATTTATTACATACATGGTCAGCATGTTTCCACTATATATGTCCATACATTATTTCTTATTCTTCACATGCATCAAATAACAGTCATGGCTCATTCATCATGACATACATTTGGGGGAAATAAAACAGAAGTTGGCTTAGCTTTAGGAGTCTTTGAAAGAATTTCCATTTCAAATCAGAGGTATCAGAAATACTGAGTACCCTTTTAATACAGGCTAGTGCTATAGAGAACGAACAAGTTGCCCGAATGGAAAGAATGGAAAAGGTATAGGAAGAATTGCGAGAACAGCTGGCAAAGTCTGAAGCAGAATCTAAAGATCAGATGATTTAATTGATGGAGCTAATGTCCACCGTAATCAAGGGATACACTGAACACCTGGCCGCCAGAGAAGGGTTAGAGGCACGAAGGGGTCAGAATGAGGTCGTAATGGTGGATGCCCAGAACACTATTAACCCCGTCAATGTCCTAAACTCAGATGATCCAGCCGAACAGGCAAAGTTGAAAATGGTTGCAGTAAATAAGGTTGAGTTGGCAGATTCCCAAGGGAAATATAAGTTGTTAAATGAAAGGCTCTGGGCAGTAGAAAGTACAGATGTATTTGGGAGTTTAGATGCGAAAGAACGATGTTTGGTCCTCGATTTAGTCATTCCTCCTAAGTTCAAGATCCCTGACTTTGTGAAATATGACGGGACAACCGATCCGTCAGCCCACATCACTATGTTCTGCCTGAAGATGACAAGTCATATAGATAATGATAAGCTTTTGAGTCACTGCTTTCAGGATAGCCTCAGCGGGTCCGAATTATGTGGTATAGTCAGTTGAGCAAGGATCAGATTCGCTCTTGGAATGACCTGGCTAGGGTTTTTCTAAACCAGTACAAGCATATGACCGACATGGCTATAATAGTGTTAATAGGAAATCTATTTATTAATCATAGATATAAATATATTAATCGGGTGGTCTTGTCAGTCATATAAATATATTTATTACAATCACATAAATATATTACATAGATATATTACAATTACATAGATATTACAATTACATAGATGTATTTCAATTACATAGAAATATTACAATTACATAGATAAATATATACATGTAATATATATTGGATAATATATATTACATAGATAAATATATACATGTAATATTAGAATTACATAGATACATTGGATATATATATATATATATATATATTACAATTACATAGATATATTACATAGATACATTACAATTACATAGATATATTACAATTACTTAGATATATTACATAGATACATTACAATTACATATATATATTACAATTACATAGATATATTAAAACTACATAGATATATTATTACAATTATATAGATATATTATATTATATATTACAATTACATAGATACATTACAATTACACATTAAATATATTAAAATACATCTAATATATAATGTTTTCGAATTACATTGATACATTAGAATTATATAGATACATTAGATATATATATGTAAATATTACAATTACATAGATATACTACAGTTACATAGATATATTACAATTACATAGATACATTACAATTACATAGATATATTACAATTACATAGATATATCACATAGATACATAACAATTACATAGATATATTACAATTACATAGATATATTACAATTACATAAATATATTACAATTAATAATGTATCTATGTAATATTACATAGATATATTACATAAATATATTACAATTACATAGATATATTACAACTACAAAGATATATTATCTATGTAATTTTATGTAATATATGTAATATATCTATGTAATTGTAATAAATATATTTATGTAATTGTAATACATCTATGTAATTGAAATACATCTATGTAATTGCAATACATCTATGTAATTGAAATATATCTATATAATTTTAATATAAGTATGTAATATATCTATGTAATAACTATTACAATTACATAGATATATTAGAATTACATAGATATATTACAATTAAAATACATGTAATATATATATCTATGTAATATTACATAGATATATTATAATTACATAGATATATTACAATTGCATAAATATATTACAATAACATAGATATATTATAATTACACAAATATATTAGAATTACATAGATATTACATGTATATAATTACATAGATATTTTACAATTACATAGATATATTACAATTACATGGATGTATTTCAATTACATAGATATATTACAATTACATAGATATATTACAATTACATAAATATATTAGAATTACATAGATACATAGATATTACATGTATATAATTACATAGATATATTACAATTACATAGATGTATTTCAATTACATAGATGTATTTCAATTACATAGATATTACAATTACATAGATATATTACAACTACATAGATATATATCACATAGATATATGACATTAACACTATTAAATATATTACAATTACATAGATATATTACATTAACACTATTAAATATATTACAATTACATAGATATATTACATTTATATAGATATATTACAATTACATAGATATATTACATATAATAATATATGAATGTGTAATATATCTATGTAATTTTAAAATATCTATGTGATTGTAATTGTAATATATATATCTATGTAATTACATTATCTAATGTTTTCAGTAATTCTAATGTATTTATTACATAGATATATTACAATTACATAGATATATTACAATTACATAGTAACATATTATCTATGTAATTATAATATATCTATGTAATTGTAATATATCTATGTAATTTTAATATATCTATGTAATTCTATGTAATTGTAATATATCTATGTAATTGTATATATCTATGTAACTATAATATATCTTTGTCGTTGTAATATATCTATGTAAGTGTAATATATTTAGGTAACATATCTATGTAATATTACATAGATACATTATTAATTGTAATATATTTATGTAATTGTAATATATCTATGTAATATAATATCTATGTAATTGTAATATATCTATGTAATTGTAATGTATCTATGTAATATATCTATGTAACTGTAGTATATCTACGTAATTGTAATATATATATATATATATAATTGTAATATATCTGTGTAATATATCTATGTAATTGTAATATATTTAAGTAATTATAATATATTTGTGTAATACATTGTAATATATCTATGTAGTTGTATTTATAATATACATGTAATTGTAATTGTAATATATTACAATAGATATGTAATTCTAATGTTTTCTGTAATTGTAATATATCTGTGTAATTGTAATATATTTATGTAATTGTAATATATCTATGTTATTGTAATATATTTATGCAATTGTAATATATCTATGTAATTATAATATGTCTTTGTAATTGTAATATATCTATGTAATTGTAATATATTTGTGTATTGTAATATATCTATGTAATTGTATTATATTTTTGTAATTATATATTTGTGTAATTGTAATTGTAATATATGTATGTAATATATCTATGTAATTGTAATATATATATCTATGTAATATATTTATCTATGTAATTGTAATATATCTACGTATTTATTTAGATATATATTTGTGTTATTGTAATTGTAATATATACATATATTTATGTAATATATGTAATATATCTATATAATTGTAATATATCTACGTAATAGTAATATATCTATGTAATTGTAATATATCTATGTAATTGTAATATATGTAATATATCTATGTTATTAGATATCTATGTAATTTTAAATATATTTATGTAATTGTAATATATCTATGTAATTGTAATATATTTATGTAATTGTAATATATCTATGTAATTGTAATATATATCTATGTAATATATCTATGTAATTGTAATATATCTATGTAATTGTAATATATCTATGTAATTCTAATATCTATGTAATTGTAATATATTTATGTAATGTATCTATGTAATATATCTATGTAATATATATATCTATGTAATTGTAAATATATTTATGTAATATATCTATGTAATTATAATATATCTATGTAAATATAATATATCTATGTAATTGTAATAGTATATCTATGTAATTGTAATAGTATATCTAATGTAATTGTAATATATTAAAATTACACAAATATATTATATAGAATTACATAGATATCATTATAGGGTTTATGTAATTATATATATCTATGTAATATATCTATGTAATAGTATTACAATTATAATAAATATATGCAATTGTAATATATATACATAATTGTAATATAAATATTAATAAATATATCTATGTAATTATAATATATCTATGTAATATATTATTTATGTGATTGTAATATATCTATGTAATTGTAATATATCTATGTAATTGTAATATATTTATGTAATTATAATATATCTATGTTACTGTAATATATCTATGTAATTGTAATATATATCTATGTAATATATTAAAGTTACATAGATATATTACAATTACATATCTATTGTAATATTACATAGATATAGATATATTACATAGATATATTACAATTACATAGATGTATTACAATTGCATAGATATATTAGAATTACATGTATTTTAATATATCTAAAGTGTAATTGTAATGTATCTATGTAATTGTAATATATCTATGTAATTACAAAAATATGTAATTGTAATATATTTATGTAACTGTAATTGTAATATTACATAGATATATTTATGTAATTGTATTATATATCTATGTAATTGTAATACATCTATGTAATTGTAATAAATCTATGTAATTATAAAAATATATGCAATTGTGATATATTTATGTAATATATCTACGTAACATCACATAGATATATTACATAAATAGAATACAATTACATAGATACATTACAATTACATAGATATATACATTGCAATTACAATTACTTAATTATATTACAATTACATAGATAATATATTACATAGATATATTACATAGATAATAAATTTGTGTAATTGTAATGTATCTATGTAATTGTAATATATCTACGTAATTCTATGTAATTGAAATATATATCTATGCAATTGTAATATATCGATGTAATTGTAGTATATCTATTACATTCATATATTATTACACTTATATAGATATATATATATATATATATATGCAATTGTAATATATCTATATAATTGTAATATATTTATGTAATTGTAATATATCTATGTTATTGTAATATATTTATGCAATTGTAATATATCTATGTTATTATAATATGTCTATGTAATTGTAATATATCTATGTAATTGTAATATATTTGTGTATTGTAATATATCTATATAATTGTAATATATATATGTAATTGTAATATATTTTTGTAATTATATATTTGTGTAATTGTAAGTGTAATATATGTATGTAATATATCTATGTTATTATAATATATCTATGTAATTGTAATATCTATGTAATTGTAATATATCTATGTATTTATTTAGATATATATTTGTGTAATTTTAATTGTAATATATACATATATTTATGTAATATATGTAATATATCTATGTAATTGTAATATATCTATGTAATTGTAATTATGTGATTGTAATATATGTAATATATCTATGTAATTAGATATCTATGTAATTGTAAATATATTTATGTAATTGTAATATATCTATGTAATTCTAATATATTTATGTAATTGTAATATATCTATGTAATCGTAATTGTAATATATATCTATGTAATATATCTATGTAATTGTAATATATTTATGTAATATATCTATGTAATTGTAATATATCTATGTAATTGTATTATATTTATGTAATTTTAATATATCTATGTTATTGTAATATATCTATGTAATTGTAATATATATCTATGTAATATATATATATATGTAATATATTACAATTACATAGATATATTATAATTACATATCTATTGTAACATTACATAGATATAGAGATATTACATAAATATATTACAATTACATAGATATATTACAATTGTATAGATATATTACAATTACATTTATTTTAATATATCTAATGTGTAATTGTAATGTATCTATGTAATTGTAATATATATCTATGTAATTGTAATATATCTATGTAATTGTAATAATATATGTAATTGTACTGTATTTATGTAATATATCTATGTAATATTACATAGATATATTACTTAAATATATTACAATTACATAGATACATTACAATTACATAGATATATATATATATATATATTGCAATTACAATTACAATTACAATTACTTAAATATATTACAATTACATAGATAATATATTGCATAGATATATTACATAGATAATATATTTGTGTAATTGTAATGTATCTATGTAATTGTAATATAACTATGTAATTCTATGTAATTGTAATATATATCTATGCAATTGTAATATATCGATGTAATTGTAATATATCCATTACATTCACATATTATTACAATTATATATATATATATATATATATGTGATTGTAATATATATCTATGCAATTGTAATATATCTATGTAATTGTAATATATCTATGTAAACATTAGAATTACATAGATACATTGATATATTAGAATTACATAGATACATTGGATATATATATATATATATATATTACAATTACATAGGTATACTACAGTTACATAGATATATTATAATTACATAGATATATTACATAGATACATTACAATTACATAGATATATTGCAATTATATAGATAATATATTACATAGATATATTACAATTACATAAATATATTACAATTACTAATGTATCTAAGTAATATTACATAGATATATTTCATAAATATATTACAATTACATAGATATATTACAACTACAAAGATATATTATAGTTACATAGATATATTACAATTACATAGATATATTACAGTTACATAGAATTACATAGATATATTAAAATTACGTAGATATATTACAATTACATAGATATATTACAATTACATAGATGTATTACAATTACATAGATATAATTACATAATATTACAATTACATAGATATATTACAATTGCATTGATATATATTACAGTTACATATATATCTATATAATTGTAATAATATACGAATGTAATAGATATATGACAGTTACAAGGATATATTACAATTAAATAGATATTACAATTACATAGATGTACTACAGTTACTTAAATATATTACAATTACACAAATATATTACAATTACATAAATATATTACAATAACATAGATATATTATAATTACATAAATATATTAGAATTACATAGATATATTACAATTACATATATTATTACAATTTACATAGATATATTACATTAACACAATTACATAGAAATATTATTATAATTACATAAATATATTACATAGTTATATTACAATTACATAGATATATTTATGTAGTACAATTATATTACATAGATATCTATGTAATATATCTATGTAATTGTAATGTATCTATGTAATTGTAATATGTCTATGTAATTGTAATATATATCTATGCAATTGTAATTATGATATATCTAATGTGTAACTGTAATAAATATATTTCTGTAATATATCTATTTAATTGTAATATCTATGTAATATATCTATGTAATTGTAAAGTATCTATGTAATATATCTATGTAATTGTATATTACAATTACATATCTATGTAATTGTAATATATCTATGTAATTGTAATATACTTAAGTAATTGTAATATGTTTGTGTAATACATTGTAATATATCTATGTAATTGTAAAATATCTATGTAACTGTAGTATATCTACACTACAAACAAATTGCCATATAGTGACGGTCCAAAAAGCGTTGGTAAAACTCCAAAATTCGTCGCTAAAAGTCCTAAAACCCTATACCGATGGTCAAAATAACTATTCCGACAAAAAATTAAGCCACGGTAAAACCCTCGTCGATATAGACCTATACCGACGGAAAAGGTGACCGTCGAAATAGGATGTATAACCTATACCAACGGTTTTAGACGTCACTAATGTTACTACTGTCGGAATAGCCTATGTTGGGGTAGCCCCTTTTGCTTTTACCTATACCGACGGATTTTGTATCCGTCGGTATAGATACCGCATCTATACCGACGGCTTTTGTATCCATAGGTATAGATATCGTATCTATACCGACGGCTTTTGTATCCGTCGATATAGATACTGCATCTATACTGACGGCTTTTGTATCAGTAGGTATAGATACCGTATTTATACCGACGGCTTTTGTATCCGTCGGTATAGATACCATAGATATACATATACCGACGGTTTTTTTTTTTTGCGTCCGTCGGTATAGATTAAAATGTAAAATATACAATTAACCTAGCGACAGTTTGTCGTAAATTTACTGACGGTTTACTCCGTCAATATACTATACAATTTTTGTTGTTATATGAACTGTCAGTATAGAGGTCAGAGCGTCGGTAAAAATAAAATTTATCATATTTTTCAATTACTAATATTGATATATTTATAATTTAATCCAAGATATTTCATACAAAAAAAACCATTATAAGAAATTACAAAATATTTGATAATATTAAAAATAAAATTACAAATATATTGTCTTAATTATATAACTTTTACAAGCTAAATAGAAGTCACAAGCTAAAGTATAATACAGTATTAAAATTGAAAATTAGCAATCCAAACACAAAGTAAATAAGCAATCCAAATACATAAAGTGAAATAAGCAATCCAAATCTCATGAATATTCCTATGGAGCAGCATCTGCATAAAATTGACAAATATTATACAATTAAAAGCAATTAAGTAGTGAAGTCAATATAGAAGAATAAAATAATCAAGTAGTTTACCATCTTCATTTTCATTAACTTGATGACTAGAAGTTGAAGACCTTATTATTGGTGACAAATTTGGAGCACTACCAGCATCAGGTACCTAAAAAGTATATGTTCTGTCAATATATATTTATTGAATTAAGCTTATACACATTACATCTACTCAAAAGGTAAAAATATTATGTGAAATATGATCTACATTTCAAGTTCCACAATCCTACCACAATCAAGCAACTTGCCTAACCTAGATATTATGTGAAAGATGATCTACATTTCAAGTCCCACAATCCTACCACAATCAAGCAGATGAATATATTTTAAAAGATGAATTTATTCTACATTAACGCTGCTACCGAAATATATTACCTCTCTATGTAATTGTAAATATATTACAATTACATATTTATATTACAAAACAATGGATATTACAATTAAATAGATATATTACATATTACATTATATTAGACATTACATAGATATATCTATTTAATGTAACGTATATATATCGATGTAATTCTAATGTATCTATGTAATTGTAAATATATTTATGTAATTGTAATATATCTATGTAATTGTAAATATTTGAGTAAATATGTAATATATTTTTCTAATATATCTATGTAATTGTAATATATCTATGTAATTCTAATATATAACCCGTCCGGACCTGACCCTATATACATTACAATTACATAGATACATTACAATTACATAGATATATTACAATTACATAGATATATTATAATTACATAGATATATTAGACAAATATATTTGTAATTTTAAAATTTTCAGTATTATATCTATGTAGTTGTAAAGAAATGTAATTGTATATTACATGTGATATATCTATGTAATTGTAATGTATCTATGTAATTGTATTATATCTAAGTAATTGTAATAAATCAATGTAATTGTAATATTATACGATTACATAGATTGACAATTGTAATGTATCTATGTAATTGTAATATATTTGTGTAATTGTAATGTATTTATGTAATTGTAAAATATCAATGTAATTATATCTATGTAATTTGAATGTTTTATGTAATTGTATCTATGTAAACATTAGAATTACATAGATATATTACAATTACTTAAAACATTATATTTGGTAATTTATACATTACAACTACATAGATATCTAATGTAATATATCTATGTAATTCTAATATATCTCTGTAATTGTAATATATCTATGTAGATATATTACACTTACTAAAAACATTAGATATTACAAGCATATATTACAATTACATAGATATATTACAACTACAAATATATATTATAGTTACATAGATAGGGAATTGTAAATATATTACAACTACAAAGATATATTACAATTACATAAATATATTACAATTGCATAGTTGTATTACAATTACATAGATATATTACAATTACTTAAAACATTAGAATTACATTGTAATATACCTATATAGTTGTAATATGTCTATGTAATTGTAATATGTCTATGTAATTGTAATATATTTGTGTATTGTAATATATCTATGTAATTGTAATATACCTATATAGTTGTAATATGTCTATGTAATTGTAATATATCTATGTAATTGTAATATATTTGTGTAATTGTAATATATCTATGTAATTATAATATATCTATGCAATTCTAATGTTTCTATGTAATTGTAATATATATATATAATTCAATTAGATAATACATGTATTGTTATATATCTAATGTGTAATTGTAATATATCTAATTAATTCTGATGTTTTATGTAATTGTAATGTATCTATGTAATTGTAATATATTTGTGTAATACATTTTAATATATCTATGTAGTTGTAATCGTAATATACATGTAATTGTAATTGTAATTGTAATATATTACAATAGATATGAAATTCTAATATTTTCAGTAATTGTTATATATCTATGAAATTCTAATGTTTTCAATAATTGTAATATATTTATGTAATTGTAATATATCTATGTTATTGTAATATATTTATGTAATTGTAATATATTTGTGTAATTTTAATATATCTATGCAACTGTAGTATATCTATGTAATTGTAATATATATATCCAATGTATCTATGTAATTGTAATATATCAATGTAATTCGAAAACATTATATATTTCATGTATTTTAATATATCTAATGTGTAATTGTAATGTATCTATGTAATTGTAATATATCTATGTTACTGAAAACTTTAGATATATAATTGTAATGTATCTATGTAATTATAATGTATCTATGTAATTGTAATATATCTATGTAATTCTAATGTATCTAAGTAATTGTAATATATCTATGTAATTCTAATGTATCTATGTAATTCTAATGTTTTAAGTAATTGTAATATATGTATGTAATTGTAATATATGTATGTAATTGTAATATATTACAATTACACAATGTTTTTGATAATTGTAATATATCTATATAATATATTTATGTAAATGTAATATATCTATGTAACTGTAATATGTCTATGTAATTGTCATGTATTGTTATATATCTAATGTGTAAGTGTAATAAATATATTTATGTAATATATCTCTGTAATATTACGTAGATACATTATTAATTTTAAAATATTTATGTAATTGTAATTATTTTAATGTGTAATTATAATGTATCTATTTAGTTGTAATATATTACATGTAATTGTAATATATCTATGAAATTGTAATATATTTGTGTATCTATTGTAATTTGTAATATATCTATGTAATTATAATATATTACAATACACAAATATCTATTACAATTTTATAGATATATTACAATAGATACACAAATATATTACAATTACATAGATACATTACAATTAGATAGATATATTATAATTACATAGATATATTACAATTACATAAATACATTACAATTACTTAAACATAATACAATTACATAGATTTATTACAATTACAAAAATATATTACAATTACAGAATAGAATTACATAAATGTATTACAATTACATAGATATATTGTTTATCTATGTAATTGTAATATATAACAATTTATACTACATAGATATATTTATTGTAATGATAATGTATCTATGTAATTATAATATATTTATGTAATTGTAATATATCTATGTAATTTTAATATATTTGTGTAATTGTAGTATATCTATACACTTGTAATATATTTGTGTAATTGTAATAAATGTATGTAATTCTAATATATTTATGTTGCTGTAATATATCTATATAATTGTAATAAATTTGTGTAATTGTAATGTATCTATGTAATTGTAATATGTCTATGTAGATATATTACACATTACATAGATACATTACAATAGATATTACAATTGTAATATATTTTTGTATTACGTAGATAAATTAGAATTACGTAGATATATTACATTACATAGTTATATCTATGTAATTCTAATGCTTTAAGTAATTGTAATATATCTATGTAATTGTAATATATTTTTGTAATTTTAATCCATCTATGTAATATATTTATCGATGTAATTATAATATATCTATGTTGTTTTAATATATCTATGTAATTTTAATATATTACAATTACACATTAGATATATATCTATGTAATTGTAATATATATATGTAATTGTAATATATTTATGTAATTCTAATATTTTCAATTTAAAAAATATCTTACAACTACATTCATATCTTACAATTACAAAAATTTATCTATGTAATTGTTATTTATCTATGTCTTTGTAATATATTTGTGTAGTTGTAATATATGTAATATCTAATGTGTAATTGTAATATATTACATAGAATTACAATTACTATTACATAGATATATTACAATTACGTAAAACTTTTGAATTACATAGATATATTACAATTACATTGATACATTACAATTACATAATATATTACTACATATTACATAGATATATATTACAATTACATAGATATATTATATTATAAATACATAGATATATTACAATTACATAGATATTTTGCATAGATATTTATACATAAATATCTATGCAATTGTAATATATTATAATTACAATTACATAGGTACATTACAATTATATAGATATATTAAAATTACATAGATATATTATAATTACATATTTATATTAAAATTACATAGATACATTACAATTATTTAGATATTAAAATTATATATATATCTATGTAATTGTATTGAATATGTAATTGTAATATATTTATTTATACATTACAACAATGATATATTTCATACATATGTAATTCTAATGTAATTGTAAAATATCTATGTAATTGTAATTTATCAATGTAGTTATATTACAATTCTATTAATTACAATTACATAGATATATCTATGTAAGTATAATATCTTATGTAATTGTAATATATTTATGTAATTATAATATATCTAATATAATATATCTATGTAATTGTAACATTTCAGTAATTATATATATCTTACAATTTCCTAGATATATTACATAAATATGTTCAGTAATTGTAATATATCTAATATTTACCATAGATATATTTGTGTAATTGCAATTGTAATTACACATATTTATGTAATATATCTATGTAATTATAATACATCTATGTTATATATCTATGTTATTGTAATATATCTATGTAATTATAATATATCTATGTAATTGTAATATATCTATGTAATTGTAATATATTTGTGTAATTGTAATATATTTATGTAATTGTAATATATCTATGTGGTGTAATGTATCTATGTAATTGTAATATATTTATGTAATTGTAATATATCTATATAATTCTAATGTATCTATGTAATTGTTATATATCAATTTAATTCTAATGTTTTAAGTAATTGTAATATATCTATGTAATTGTAATGTATCTATATAATTGTAATATATCTATGTAATTGTAATATATTTGTGTAATTACATAGATACATAGATATATTTATGTATATATTACATAGATAGTATTTGTAACATCTATGTAATATTAGATATATTTCTATGTAATATATTAAAACATTATCATAGATATATTACAATTACATAGATATATTATAACTGCATAGAATTACAATTACATACATATATTACAGTTACATAGATATATTACAACTATAATATGTAATTCTAATGTTTAAAGTAATATGTTTATGTAATTGTAATATATCTATTTAATTGTAAATCTATGCAGTTGTAAAATATCAATGTAACATATTAATGTAATATTACATAAATATTAATGTAACATATTAATGTAATATTACATAAATATTACATGTATTGTTATATATCTATGTAATTGTAATATATCTATGTAATATGTATGTAATTGTAATATATCGATTTAATTGTAAATCTATGTAGTTGTAATATATCAATGTAATATATTAATGTAATATTACTTTATGTATTGTTATATATCTATGTAATTGTAATATATCTATGTAATGTATTTGTGTTTGTGATTGTAATATATATGTAGTTGTAATATATGTAATTGTAATTATAATATATTATAGTTACATAGATACATTAGAACAATTTAATTAATTCTCTTAAAGGATGAAAGATTAAAATGTTTTCAAAATTGTTGGGAATGCTACAACCTGCTCTTATCATAAGATTTGTGCATTTAGATGTTACTATCTTTGATTTTTACACTTTGTTAATAATAATTGAATTTCAAATTTGCAGTTCTACCAAATTTAGAGATCCATCACAGTAACTTCAGAAGCAAAGATTTAAAAGAGTAGGCATCAATGACAGAAGCAAAGAGAGCTCGGGTTCCAAATGTCCCTTTCTAGAAATATACAATGAGCAAATAAACATGCCAGAATACCCGTAGTAGACAACTAGACATCATAAGAGTTCTGTTTTCTTCGTTTCAATCTGTTACTACCCTCTTCTAGTCTCTTTGTGTTTTTGGTCTAGTGATGTTGCATGTTTATGCATGTAACGTGCTGACCTATTGTTTTCTTCTCTATCTTGGCTGTTCTTTGTATTTTATTAACCTATGCTACATATATTTGATGTAGACACCTGATTTAAGTGGAGGTGATTTTCCGTCCAATTTACTGTCTTCAAAGACTGTACTAACACCAGAACATACTATAGGTATGGGAAAGAATATGGAACTATATTCCTTATGTAGCTGTTTGCCTTTAAAAATATTGTGATAGTTATAAGTAGTGGCACTTTCATTTACAGTAGTTGATAAGTTATATAATTTTTGAAGTTGCTCAAAGAAAGAGTTAAAAACACACTGCATTTTGTAGAATGAAAATTTGAAGAACAATCCCTTTTCAGGGAATGTTATATAAATTTGAAATAAGGAATATCTAGCATTTGTTTTACTGCACCAAGATGTGCCGATCTACAAGAGTTGCTGCAAGTTCAAATGCTATTTACTTCCAAGTATGGAAAGGAATTTGTATCAGCTGCAACTGAGCTCAAGCCAGATTGTGGCGTTAATCGTCAGGTATTATAAGTTTGAAGGTTGAGTGTGTATTGTCATTTTGTATTTTTATTCTTCCAGTTGACATCCTTCTTTAAATTCTAAATGCAGTTGATAGAATTGTTATTTAGATTGAGAGCATTTAGGATTTCAATGCATGTGATCTCATGGTTTACAAGTGTGTGCTTTTTATATTGGAGAGACTGATTGAAATGTATCAGAACTTTTGGTAATTCTCTTGATGATGCTGCTTTATATATAAGAGACTGATTGAAATGTATCAAAACTTTTACAAGTGTGCCTATTGATGTTGACTGTTGTTGCTGTTTCTAATCCTTTGTTCCATTTAGTTTGTTTTTGTTTTTATGAGTGTTTGTGATATGGTTATATGGATTTGAAAATATTATAAAGATATATTATAATTACATAAATACATTACAATTACATAGATATATTATAATTACATAAACAAATTACAATTACATAGATATATTATAATTACATAAATACATTACAATTACATAGATATATTATAATTACATAGATAATATATTACAATTACATAATATGTTACAATTACATAGATATATTACATTAACACAATTACATAGATATAATACAATTACATAGATAATAAATAAATTACACCATTATATTACAATTACATAGATATATTACAATTACACAAATATATTACAATTACTTAGATATATCTATGTAATTGTTGTATATCTATGTAATTGTAATAAATATATTTATGTAATATATCTATGTAATATTACATAGATATATTACAATTACATAGATAAATATATACATGTAATATATCTTTGTAATTACATTATCTAATGTTTTCAGCAATTCTAATGAATTCATATAATATCTAATGTTTTCAGTAATTCTAATATTTTCAGTAATATATCTAATACAGTAATTGTAATATATTTACAATTACATAGATATATTACTATTATATAGATAAATATATACATGTAATATATCTTTGTAATTACATTATCTAATGTTTTCAGTAATTCTAATATTTTCAGTAATATATCTAATACAGTAAATGTAATATATTTACTATTACATAGATAAATTACTATTACATAGATAAGTATATACATGTAATATATCTTTGCAATTACATTATCTAATGTTTTCAGTAATTCTAATGTATTCATGTAATATCTAATGTTTTCAGTAATTCTAATATTTTCAGTAATATATCTAATAGAGTAATTGTAATATATTTACTATTACATAGATATATTACTACTACATAGATAAATATATACATGTAATATATCTTTGTAATTACATTCTACAATGTTTTCTGTAATTCTAATGTATTCATGTAATATCTAATGTTTTCAGTAATTCTAATAATTTCAGTAATATATCTAATACAGTAATTGTAATATTATCTATATAATTGTAATATATCTATTTAATTGTAATATATCTATTTAATAGTAATATATCTATGTGATTGTAATATATTACAATCACATAGATATATTAAAACTACATAGATATATTATAATTACATAGATAATATATTACATAGATACATTGGATATATATATATATTACAATTACATATATATATATATATATAGACTACAGTTACATAGATATATTACAATTCCATAGATATTTTCCATAGATACATTACAATTACATAGATATATATTACATAGATATATTATAATTACATAGATGTATTACATAGATATATTACATAGATATATTACATAGATATATTACAATTACACACATATATTACATAGATACATTACAATTACATAGATATATTACAATTTCATAGATATATATTACATAGATATATTATAATTACATAGATGTATTTACATAGATATATTACATAGATATATTACAATTACATAGATATATTATTACAATTACATAGATATATTACATAGATATTACAATTACATAGATACATTGGATATATTACAATTATATATTACAATTACGTATATACATTATAATTACACAAATATATTATTTATGCAATAGATCTATGTAATATATCTATGTAATTGTAATATATTTAAGTAATTGTAATATATATATCTATGTAATTGTAATATATCTATGTAATATTACGTAGATATATTACATAAATATATTACAATTACATATATTATTACAATTACATAGAAATATTACAATTACATATGTATTACAATTACATAGATATATATATATATTACAATTACATAGATATATTACAATTACCTGAACATATCTATGTTATATTACAATTACAATTACATAGATATATTACAATTACATAGAGATATTACAATTACAAATTTTTGTAATTACATAAATATATTACAATTACATAGATACATTACAATTACACATTAGATATATTAAAATACATGTAATTGAAATATAGCTATGCAATTGTAATACATCTATGTAATTGTAATATATCTATGTAATATATCTATATCTATGTAATATTACAATAGATATGTAATTGTAATATATTACATAGATATATATTACAACTACATAGATATATTACAATAACATAGATATATTATATTTACATAAATATATTACAATTACATAGATATATTACAATTACATAGATATATTACAATTGCATAGATAATATATTACATAGATATATTTATTAATATTTATATTACAATTATATAGATATATTACAATTGCGTATATTTATTATAATTGTATTACTATTACATAGATATATATAATTACATAAACCCTATAATGATATCTATGTAATTCTATGTAATATATTTGTGTAATTTTAACATATTACAATTACATTAGATATACTATTACAATTACATAGATATATTATAATTACATAGATATATTATTATTACATAGATATATTACATAAATATATTTACAATTACATAGATATATATATTACATAGATATATTACATAGATACATTACATAAATATATTACAATTACATAGATATTACAATTACATAGATATATTAGAATTACATAGATATATTACAATTACATAGATATATTACAATTACATAAATATATTACAATTACATAGATATATTACATAGATATATATTATAATTACATAGATATATTAGAATTACATAAATATATTAGAATTACTTAGATATATTATAATTACATAAATATATTTACAATTACATAGATATCTAATAACATAGTTGTAACAACCGAGGTTACGTATAATCATGTAAAGTTAAATTCCGAAAATTTTAAGGACAAACTTGGAAATTGGTAAGAAGTTATAAGTGAAGGAAATAAAAGAAGAAAGGATCAAAATGAACATATTAAAAAAGTTTAGGGGCTTAATGGTTATTTATAAAAAGTTGAGGGACTAATATGCAATTATCCCAAAAACAAGAAAAATATCTCTTGTCTTCATCTTTTCTCCCGAAAACTCTACACATTTTTCATTCATTCTTCAAGTGCAGCCGGCCTTCCATCATCTCTCTCTCTCAAAAAAAAATTCTCTTCAAACAACAACACCAAAAATCTCAACAACAATTACATCCAAGGTTAGTTTCTTGATAAATTCTTCATTTTCTTTAGATATTCTACTTGGGCATGCTAAGATCATAGCTCCATAAACATGTTAAGGTCTGAAATCCATCTATTAAGTATGAATTTTACTCAATTTTGGTAAGAATTAAAAGGATTTGAAAGCATGAACAAGAAAATGGGAAGAAAAAGAGAAACAGGGGAATCTGAGCATGCTTGCTGTTCGGATTTTCTGGGTTCGGTACAGTTGGGTTTATATGTTTTTGATATTTTTCCTAGAAACTAGACTTCAATACGAGAATTTTGGTCTTTGAATCACCCAAAACCGATAAGCGGTTAAAAAGATAAAATTCGGTGAAGTTGGCTGTTCAGTGTGACCCCTGTTTCAGCATAGTTTCGGGTTTTATCAAATTTGATCAAGATTTTGTTCTAATTGTCTAAGTTAGTTATTTTCTTCATAAATTAGACTTATTGGTACCAAACTCAAGTTATGATTTTCTAATCTAACTTGATATTAAGGAATTTATTGCTTAAGAGAAATATAGTACTATTGATGGTTATGGATTATGAAAATCTCTAAGGCATGGAATACTAGAAAGGAATTTGATAAGGACATGAATATGGAGTTGAATATTTGGAGAAAATGATTATGGAAATGATATTAAAAATTTGGGATATGTTGTTTTGAGTATGAGGAATTAGTATTGACCTTGAGGGAAGATTATGAGACTTAAGTTGTATTCAAAATTGTGTAATGCTTTGAGCATGTATAGATACTAATTATTGTTAATCTCTAGGCCACGTAGATCCGACGTCACCTATGGATCCCGAAGTTTCAGGTCGAGGTGTACAGTGAGATCATCTCAAGGATTGTGAGTAGACGACAATTATAGTTATTTGAAATTTCTTTAATTATAATTATATATATATTTTTTGCATATATATTTATTTTACGTATTAAAGGTATATACGATATTTAATCATATGAATTGATTTGTTATTAAAGTAGTTTTATTTCAAGAAATATTATATCGAGTAAGTTGGTTGATTTTATGAAATATGATTTTACATAGAATTTGACGTACATGGTTTTGGCTCCACCTGACTTAATGTATGAGATTATTTCCTTGACCGGAATACGGGAGCTGCGTGCTACGCCTTTATGGCGGGAGCCACCTCCAGAGTCCCCATTCTGTGATATTAGACCGGAATACGGGAGCTGCATGCTACGCCTTTGTGGCGGGAGCCACCTCCAGAGTCCCTATTCCGTGATATTATACTGGGGTATGGGAGCTGCGTGCTACGCCTTTGTGGTGGGAGCCACCTCCAGAGTCCCTATCCCATAGTGACACATATGCATTTGGGGCGTCCTATGGTGGTATTGGCCTTTGGGGCCGTCTACTAGTATGCCTACATGGATATTGCTTGGTTATTTCATGGATGTACTCTTATGGAGGACAGAAAGTTGGAGCCCAATTATACGGAACTTGATTTACTTTACAGATTTTATTCATTGATTTAATATTATAATATTGTTATACATTTGAAAACTTTGCTACGTCTTTGAATTACTCATTATGATTTTATTATTATTTATTTTGAAAATGTCTATTATGTTTTAAAGGATTATAAACATAGTTTTCAAATGTTTTAAAAGTTGTTTACTCACTGAGATATTCATATATCTCACCATTTCATATTCTCATTTTCAGGTGATAGTTAGGTGTCGGGATTGCAACCTTCCATTATTCTTTGCTTCAAATAGTATTTTGACGTGGTGGGCATCATACTAAAAATTTATTGAAGTCTTAATCTTTTGATGTTTTTATCTAGTAAACCTTGCTGAGATAGGTTTACTTTTGGATATATTATATGTATATATTTGAAGATATGAGATAATAGATCAGTATGTTTTGACTTGAGAATAAATTGATCATGGATAATTTTTGAATATGATGGTTATATGTGATAATAGTATTGAGAAATATTGCTGGTTGAGGTTATGAATTGAGTGTTATTTGCAGGAGGGTTTATAGTTGAGATAGAAAGGAAACTTTGCCGGATTTTAGGTAGATTATTCGGAGAGGGTGTTACAATAGATATATTACATACATTACAATCACATAATTACAATTACATAGATATATTACTATTACATACATATATTACAATTATATAATTATATTACATATATTACATAAATATATGTATATATTACAATTACAATTACACAAATATATATATCCAAATAAATACATAGATATATTACAATTACATAGATAAATATATTACATATATATATATATATATTACAATTACATAGATATATTACCATTACAATTACAAATATATATAATTACAAAAATATATTACAATTACAAAGATATATTACAATTACATAGATATATTACAATACACAAATATATTACAATTACATAGATATATTAGAATTACATAGATATATTATAATTACATAGATATATTACAATTGCCTAAATATATTACAATAACATAAATATATTACAATTACATAAATATATTACAATTACATAGATATATTACAGTTACAGAAAACATTAGAATTACATATCTATTGTAATATATTACAATTACAACTACATAAAAATATTACAATGTATTACACAAATATATTACAATTACTTAAATATATTACAATTACATAGATATATTACATAAATTTATTACAATTACATATATATATTACAGTTACATAGATATACTACAGTTACATAGATATATTACAATTACATAGATATATTACATAGATACATTACAATTACATAGATATATTAAAATTACATAGATATATTTCAATTACATAGATAATATATTACATAGATATATTACAATTACATAAATATATTACAATTAATAATGTATCTATGCAATATTACATAGATATATTACATAAATATATTACACTTACATAGATATATTACAACTACAAAGATATATTATAGTTACATAGATATATACAATTACGTAGATATATTACAATTACATAGATATATTATAATTACATAGATAACATATTACATAGATATATCTATGTAATTGTAATACATCTAATATATCTATGTAACTGTAATATATTTATGTAATTGCAAATATATCTATGTAATTGTAATATATCTATGTAAATGTAATATATCTTTGTAATTGTAATTATGTAATATATCTATGTAATTGTAATATATCTATGTAATTGTAATTGAAATATATTACATAGATATATATATCTATGTAAGTGTAATATATCTATGTAATTGTAATAGTATATCTATGTAATAAATACATTAGAATTACTGAAAACATTAGATAATGTAATTACATAGATATATATATATATACAATTACAATTACATAGATACATTACAATTACATAGATATATTAAAATTACATAGATATATTACAATTACATAGATATATATATAAACAATTACAATTACATAGATACATTACAATTACATTGATATATTAAAATTACATAGATATATTAAAATTACATATATATACACTTAATATTACGTAAATTACATAGATATATTACTATTACATAGATATATTACATTGATATATTACATATATTACATAAATATATGTATATATTACAATTACAAATACACAAATATATATCTAAATAAATACATAGATATATTATAATTACATAGATAAATATATTACATAGATATATATATATATATTACAATTACATAGATATATTACAATAACATAGATATATTACATACATATATTACAATTGCAATTACAGAAATATATAATTACAAAAATATATTACAATTACATAGATATATTACAATTATATAGATATATTGCAATACACAAATATATTACAATTACATAGATATATTACAATTACATAGACCTATTATAATTACATAGATATATTACAATTGCATAAATATATTACAATAACATAGATATATTACAATTACATAAATATATTACAATTACATAGATATATTACAATTTCATAGATATATATTACAATTACATATATATCTATATAATTGTAATAATATATGAATGTAATAGATATATTACAATTACATCGATATATTTCAATTGCATAGATATATATTACAATTACATAGAATTACATAGATATATTACAATTACATAGATACATTACAATTACACAAATATATTATCTATGTAATATATCTATGTAATTGTAATATAATTAAGTAATTGTAATTGTAATGTATATATCTATGTAATTGTAATGTATCTATGTAATTGTATTATATTTATGCAATATATCTATGTAATATTACATAGATATATTACATAAATATATTACAATTACATATAAAATTACAATTACATAGATATATTACAATTACATAGATGTATTACAATTACATAGATATATTACAATTACATAGATACATTACAATTACACATTAGATATATTAAAATACATGTAATTGTAATATATCTATGCAATTGTAATACATCTATGTAATTATAATACATCTACATAATATATCTATATCTATGTAATATTACAATAGATATGTAATTGTAATATATCTCTGTAATTGTAATATATTATATAGATATATATTACATAGATATATATTACAATAACATAGATATATTATAATTACATAAATCTTTTACAATTACATAGATATATTACAATTACATAGATATATTACAATTACATAGATAATATATTACAAAGATATATTATAATTACATAGATATATTTATTAATATTTATATTACAATTATATAGATATATTACAATTGCATATATTTATTATAATTGTATTACTATTACATAGATATATTACATAGATATATATAATTACATAAACCCTATAATGATATCTATGTAATTCTATGTAATATATGTGTGTAATTTTAATATATTACAATTACATTAAATATACTATTACAATTACATAGATATACTATTACAATTACATAGATATATTATATTTACATAGATATATTATAATTACATAGATATATTACATAAATATATTTATAATTACAATGTAATATATCTATGTAATTGTAATAATATATCTATGTAATTGTAATATATCTATGTATAATATATCTATATAATATATCTATGTAATACATCTATGTAATTATAATATATATATATTTAATATGTATCTATGTAATTGTAATATATTTATGTAATTGTAATAAATCTATGTAATTATTATATATCTATGTAATTGTAATGTATCTATGTAATATGTATCTATGTAATTGTAATATATCTATGTAATTATTATATATCTATGTAATTATTATATATCTATGTAATTATAATATATCTATGTAATATGTATCTATGTAATTGTAATATATCTATGTAATTGTAATGTATCTATGTAATATATCTATGTAATTGTAATATATCTATGTAACTATAAAATATATATATATATATATATATATATATGTAATTGTAATATATATATATATATCCAATGTATATATGTAATATATTATCTATGTAATTATAATATATCTATGTAGTTTTAATATATCTATGTAATTGTAATATATTACTATTACATAGGTATATTACAATTACATAGATATATTACAATTATATAGATAATACTACAATTACTGTATTAGATATATTACGGAAAATATTATAATTACTGAAAACATTAGATATTACATGAATACATTAGAATTACTGAAAATATTAGATAATGTAATTACAAAGATATATTACATGTATATATTTATCTATGTAATAGTAATATATCTATGTAATTGTAAATATATTAGAATTACTGTATTAGATATTTTACTGAAAATATTAGAATTATTGAAAACATTAGATATTACATGAATACATTAGAATTACTGAAAACATTAGATAATGTAATTACAAAGATATATTACATGTATACATTTATCTATGTAATTGTATATATCTACGTAATATTACATAGATATATTACATAAATATATTTATTACAATTACATAGATATATATATATTACAATTACATAGATATATTACAATTACAATTACATAGATATATTACAATTACATAGATATATCTATGTAATTGTAATACATTCGTGTAATTGTAATATATCTATGTAATGTTGATATAATGGTTTAATTTATTTATTATCTATGTAATTGTATTATATCTATGTAATTGTTTTAATGTAATATATCTATGTAATTGTAATATATTATCTATGTAATTATAATATATCTATGTAATTGTAATGTATTTATGTAATTATAATATATCTATGCAATTGTAATACATTTATGTAATTGTAATATATATATGTAATTGTAAATATATCTATGTAATTGTAATATATCTATGTAATTGTAAATATATATATGTAATTGTAATATACATATATGTAATTGTAATATATCTATGTAATTGTAAATATATTTATGTAATTGTAATATATCCATGTAATTCTAATATATTTATGTAATATATCTATGTAATATATCTATGTAATTATCTATTACAATTACAATTACATAGATATAATATATCTATGTATCTATGCAATAGTATCAATGTATTACAATTATATCTATGTAATTGTAATATATATATATATATATCCAATGTATCTATATAAATGTAATATATCTATGTAATTGTAATATATATATATATATATATATATGTAATTGTAATTGTAATATATCTATGTAACTGTAATATATTTATGTATTATATATTACAATTGCATAGATACATAGATATATTACATAGATATATTATAATTACATAAATATATTACAATTACATAAATATATTACAATTATATATATTACAATTACATAGATATACTAATACAATTATACAATTACACAAATATATATATTACAATTAGATAAATATATCTATATTTATTACAATTACATAGAGAATATATTACATAGATATATATTACAATTACATAGATATATTAGATATATTACAATTACATATATATTACACTTACGTAGATATATTACATAGATGTTACAATTACATAGATATATCCAATGTATCTATGTAATATATCTATGTAATATATTTATGTAATTGTAATATATCTATGTAATTGTAATATCTATATAATTGTAGTATATATCTATGTAATATATCTATGTAAGATATTACATGAATACATTAGAATTTCTGAAAACATTAGATAATGTAATTACAAAGATTTATTACATGTATATATTTATCTATGTAATAGTAATATATCTATGTAATTGTAAATATATTAGAATTACTGTATTAGATATATTACTGAAAATATTAGAATTATTGAAAACATTAGAGATTACATGAATACATTAGAATTACTGAAAACATTAGATAATGTAATTACAAAGATATATTACATGTATACATTTATCTATGTAATTGTATATATCTACGTAATATTACATAGATATATTACATAAATATATTTATTACAATTACATAGATATATATATATATTACAATTACATAGATATATTACAATTACAATTACATTGATATATTACAATTACATAGATATATCTATGTAATTGTAATACATTCGTGTAATTGTAATATATCTATGTAATTGTGATATAATGGTTTAATTTATTTATTATCTATGTAATTGTATTATATCTATGTAATTGTGTTAATGTAATATATCTATGTAATTGTAATATATTATCTATGTAATTATAATATATCTATGTAATTGTAATGTATTTATGTAATTATAATATATCTATGCAATTGTAATACATTTATGTAATTGTAATATATATATGTAATTGTAAATATATCATGTAATTGTAATATATATATGTAATTGTAAATATATCTATGTAATTGTAATATACATATATGTAATTGTAATATATCTATGTAATTGTAAATATATTTATGTAATTGTAATATATCCATGTAATTCTAATATATTTATGTAATATATCTATGTAATATATCTATTACAATTACAATTACATAGATATAATATATCTATGTATCTATGCAATAGTATCGGCTTTTTTATTACAATATAGCCAAAAAAAAAAAAATTATCAAATTACCGTTACTTTTTGATTATTTCCCAAAATACGGACTTTTTTTTTCAGCTGGGAAATCGCCATCCCCCATGGCGATTTCCCAGCGTGTTTTTTTGCAAATTTGCAAAAAACACCAAGGGAAATCGCCATGGGGGATGGCGATTTCCCTTGGTGTTTTTTGCAAATTTGCAAAAAAATACCAAGGGAAATCGCCACCCCCCATGGCGATTTCCCTTGGTAATTTTAGCCAATTTTGCTAAAACCATGAAGGGAAATCGCCATGGGGGGTGGCGATTTCCCTTCATGTATATTTTTTTTTTTTAATTAATAAAAAAAAATTATATTAAAACAATATTTTATTTTAATTTGATAAATTTATTTTTAAAAATTATAAATTAAATTAAAATATTTTTTTTATAATTTAAAAAAATTTAAAAATTCGTAAAATATATTTTAGATTTTTTTATAATTTAATATTTTGATTTTTTTTTTAAATTTTAAATTTCAAATGAAAAAAAAAAAAAAAAAAAAAAAAAAAAATTCAAAGGGGCAACGGTCATATGACCGTTGCCCCATCCCCCCTCCCCCCACCCCCCACCCCCCACCCCCACGATTCAAAGGGGCAACGGTCATATGACCGTTGCCCCATCCCCCCTCCCCCCACCCCCCACCCCCCACCCCCCACGTCCCCCCTCCCCCCACACCCCCCACCCTCTATAAATACCCCTCTACTCTTCTTCAAATTTTCATTACTCTCATTCAAATTTTCATTTTCTTTCAAAATTTTATCATTTTTCTACCAAAAAAAATTTCTTTCTACAATTTTTTTTTTCTACAACAATATTTTGAAATGGCTTCACTATTAAGGTTACAAGAAAATCACATCTCGGAGGTTATATTTAACGAGGTAAGTAAATTGTTATATTATTATTGTTTTTTATATTATTATTATTTTTTATATTATGATTGTTTTTTATATTATTATATTATTATTTTTTTTATATTATTATTGTTTTTTATATTATTATATTATTTTTTTTTTATATTATTATTGTTTTTTATATTATTATTGTGTTATATTATATTATATTATTATTGTTTTATATATTATTATTGTTTTATATTATATTATTATTGTTTTATATTATATTATTATTGTTTTTTATATTATTATTGTATTATATTATATTATTATTGTTTTTTATATTATTATTGTTTTATATTATATTATTATAGTTTTTTATATTATTATTGTTTTATATTATATTATATTATTATTCTTTATATTATATTAAATTATTATTGTTTTTTTATATTATATTATTATTGTTTTTTTATATTATATTATTATTGTTTTTTTATACGAAATTATTGTTTTATATTATATTATATTATTATTGTTTATATTATATTATATTATATTATATTATATTATATTATATTATATTATATTATATTATATTATATTATTATTGTTTTATATTATATTATATTATTATTGTTTATATTATATTATATTATATTATTATTTTGTTATTTTATAGTTTTATTTATTACTTTTTAATTGTTATAGTTTTATAATATATTAATTTTTATTATTATAACAGGAAACTCGTCGCGTATTACGTTCGAGGAAATTTACATTGGAGGACCCGCATCCTTATATTATCGACCACTTAAGAAGAGCCGGATTTTATCACGCAAGTCAAATTCGACGACTTGTGATACAACCCGATTTAATCTCTGCGTTGGTCGAACGATGGAGACCCGAGACGCACACTTTTCATTTTCCATGTGGTGAATGCACGGTCAGTCTCGAAGATGTTGCGCTGCAACTTGGACTTCCGATCCATGGCGATGCAGTTACAGGCGGAAGCCTGCTAGATTGGAATGAACTGTGTCAAGATCTATTGGGTGAGGTACCTCCAGAAGACGTCGTATCTGGCTCAACGGTGAGACTGACTTGGTTGAAAACGTTTCAAAATCTGCCATTACATGCAACCGAACAACAAATACAATATGCTGCTAGAGCATATATTTTACGTTTGATTGGAGGATTACTGATGCCTGACAAATCGAGCAGTCGGGTACATTTAATGTATCTTCCATTGCTACGTGATTTAGAGGAAGCAGCAAATTATAGTTGGGGTTCTGCGTGTTTGGCAGTTTTGTATAGAGAACTTTGCCGAGCTACAGTTCCAAAAAACCATGACATAGGTGGATGTCTAGTGCTTCTACAATCATGGGCTTGGTATCGGCTACCATTTCTTGCTCCGCGCGTGGATATTTCGGCTGTATACCCCCTTGCAAGCAGGTAATAATCTTTACTATTTTATTAATTTTGTACGAAATTGTATTTTTATAGGTCATTAAGATATTATATGCATTTTAATAGGTGGAGTAGGAGTACGGGTAGAGATTTTACAGAGACTCCGAGCGATCTTGCAACTATAAGACTACGACTAGATCGACTAGGATATGATAAGGTAAATATTTCGATTGTTACATTGAAGTTTTTTTTTTTTATTTAATCCTTATGAAACTAATAATTTGTAATAATTATTCGCAGTTTCTGTGGATGCCATATTCCTCGAGTGAAATTATGGCATGCCTCCCATCGGATGCCTACAATAATTTCAATATATGGAAAGCAAACACAGCATTGATATGCTTTTCATATGTAGAGTGGCACCAAACTGACCGGGTGTTGCGACAATTTGGGATGCAACAACCAATTCCTGCAGCCCCGATGAACCTTGATAAGCTTCACAAGGTCGACATGCGTGGTCGTAATGATGAATTCTGGCCTGCGAAGCATGAACGTTGGATCCAATGGTGGAACATACGTTTTGAACGAATTCCGACAGGTTACCCGATTGTTGGTAATAATTTCAACCCGTCTGCTGATTACATAAGATGGTATAGAAATGAAGGTCGGCCTTTCGTTTGTCCACCGTCGATGCACGAGGATGTTAGGAGTATGCCATTTACCGGACAAACTTCAGCTCCAGTCCCTCCTACACAGGATATGGATGCTCCTAGACCTCGCCGACAACGTGGGCGAAGGCGTCAACCGACCTCATCGGAGTTCACAGCACCGAGGATGTCATTTGATCATCCTGAACCTGAACGGGATCATGGAGTACCATCCAGCCATCGTTATTCCGTAAGTCACCCCGGATATGACGTTGATGAGTGTTACCGACCATCACCGCCAAGAACGAGGTTAGATGACCAGCTCCCCGTCCAAAGTCCAAGTTCAGCATATTTAACATCCATGTATCAGTTTGGAACCCCTTCGTCAGCATTTGATGCTACATCATTTATGGGTGCATCTAGTAGTCAGGTTCCCGTTATGGGTGAACTAGGTGTTGGCTCATCCAGCAGTGGGTTTCAAATTTTTGATACGGATGAAACGACTGATGACATTCAACCGGAACCATTGGCGGTTATAGCAAGAGGTCGTGGTGGACCGCGAATACGTGCCACTGACGAGGTTGAACGACGGGTGCAACCACCACGCACTAGAAGAGCTCGACACTGTTGCTCTACACCACGCAATAATTAGAATAATTGTAATGTGTTTTAAATTTCTAATATAAATTTATATGTTTTGCATTTCATGTAATTTGTTCGGAAATTAATTGTTATATTTTATTTTAATTTATATCTTAATGTTGTTATTTAATTTTAATATAATAATCCAAATTACATGATAAGTTGCTTTTCTTTTTTTCATTTTAATTTAATTTTCTTTTTAAATTATAATAAGAAAAAAAAATGTAATCAGAAATTAAATTAAAATTTTTTTTATCAAATATCCAGTTTTAAACTGTAACAATCTATATTATTATTAAAAACAATGATTAAATTAATGTCACGAGTTAATCGAATACCAACTCAAAAAAACTAATCAAATTAAAAAAATTATTTTACGATACCAACTTAAAAATAACTTCTTTATTTAAAAAAGTGACTCGATAAATTTCTTTTAAAAAAAATTTATTTACATTTTACATCATTAAATTATTTTTGATATAAATTAAATTTTCTTTTTTATAATATTACAAAATTATAAAAAATAAAATTTTTGATATAAAAATTTTATTTTTTATATAATCTTCTTTTTAAATTTTAATAAGAAATATATTTTTATTTTTTATAAAATTGTAATAATAAATTAAATTACATTTTTAATATATATTTTAAAAAAATAAATAACCAAACCTATAAAAAAAATATTTTAATTTAATTTATAATTTTTAAAAATAAATTTATCAAATTAAAATAAAATATTGTTTTAATATAATTTTTTTTTATTAATTAAAAAAAAAAAATATACATGAAGGGAAATCGCCACCCCCCATGGCGATTTCCCTTCATGGTTTTAGCAAAATTGGCTAAAATTACCAAGGGAAATCGCCATGGGGGGTGGCGATTTCCCTTGGTATTTTTTTGCAAATTTGCAAAAAACACCAAGGGAAATCGCCATCCCCCATGGCGATTTCCCTTGGTGTTTTTTGCAAATTTGCAAAAAAACACGCTGGGAAATCGCCATGGGGGATGGCGATTTCCCAGCTGAAAAAAAAAGGTCCGTATTTTGGGAAATAATCAAAAAGTAACGGTAATTTGATAATTTTTTTTTTTTTGGCTATATTGTAATAAAAAAGCCAATAGTATCAATGTATTACAATTATATCTATGTAATTGTAATATATATATATCCAATGTATCTATATAAATGTAATATATCTATGTAATTGTAATATATATATATATATATGTAATTGTAATTGTAATATATCTATGTAACTGTAATATATTTATGTATTATATATTACAATTGCATAGATACATAGATATATTACATAGATATATTATAATTACATAAATATATTACAATTACATATATATATATTACAATTATATATATTACAATTACATAGATATACTAATACAATTATACAATTACACAAATATATATATTACAATTAGATAAATATATCTATATTTATTACAATTACATAGAGAATATATTACATAGATATATATTACAATTACATAGATATATCCAATGTATCTATGTAATATATCTATGTAATTGTAATATCTATATAATTGTAGTATATATCTATGTTACAATTACATAGATATATTCCATATATTACATAGATGTATTACAATTATCTATGTAATATATATCTATGTAATTGTAATGTATCTATGTAATATATCTATGTAACTGCAGTATATCTATGTAATATATCTAATATATCTATGTAATTTTAATATATTATAATTACATAAATATATTACAATTACATATATATATATTTATTACAATTACATAGATATACTACAGTTACATAGATATATTACAATTACATAGATATATTATATAGATACATTACATAAATATATTACAGTTACATAGATATATTACATAGATACATTACATAGATATATTACAATTACATAGATATATTACATTTACATAGATATAATTACATAAATATATTACAATTACGTAGACATATTACAATTACATAGTTACATTACAATTACATAGATATATTACATAGATATATTAAAATTACATAGATAAATATTACAATTACGTAGACATATTACATAGATATATTACAATTACATAGATATAAATATTTTATTAATTTATAAAATAATAATTTTGATATAACAAAATTTGAGTAAATAATATTAAGAAGCTAAAGTTATGTAAAATAATATTAATAAAATAAATTAAGTATATAATATATTATTAATTTTACAGTAAAGGTATTATTATCAATGAGCTATTTTTCTTTTCCATTCCTACATTCATATTAACCTACCAAACATACTAATAGAATGGAATAACCATTGCCTTCTTAACATTGCAATGGACTTAATGATTAGAGAAAAAAGATTCATGCTTTGTTAATGTTTAACTGTTTAAGATATAGGTAATTCTAAAGAAAAAATTAGGAAATGATTGTAATAAAAAAACCTTGCTGTGCCATGCAATCTATATATAAGAGAATAATAGGTAACTATTTTGTTTACACTTATTTAAAATTATATTTATATTTTAATATAAAAAATTTAATAATAATAATATTCTATATATTTTAATGAATCCCATCTTTTCTATATATTTTTGCCTAAAGCTTTTCCTTTTAAAGAACAAGTTAGATTATAAGGTAAGGGAAGTGACAGTGCATTTGAAGGTGTTTTCAGAAGAAGAAAGATTTCTTCAAAGGTGGAATATAGGTTTTAGAAATATACTCCTTATAATTCGCATATAGTAGCTGTGAAGTTTTC
This sequence comes from Fremontodendron californicum, assembly GCA_030761205.1. Lineage (NCBI taxonomy): Eukaryota > Viridiplantae > Streptophyta > Magnoliopsida > Malvales > Malvaceae > Fremontodendron > Fremontodendron californicum. The sequence goes on from JAULJL010000033.1 coordinate 21,999,075, forward strand.
TATTTCAATATATTCTATTGATATTACTGGATATATCTTTGTAATTATGATGTTTTAAGTAATTGTAATATATCTATGTAATTATAATATATTTATGTAATTATAGTATATATCTATGCATACATAAATATATTACAATTACATGGATATATTACAGTTTCATAGATATATTACAATTGCATAGATATAATTGTAATATATCCATGTAATTGTAATATATCTATGTAATATATATGTAATTGTAATATACTACATAGATACATTACAATTACATAGATATATTACAATTACATATATATCTATGTATACATAAAAATATTACAATTACTTAGAACATTAGAATTACATAGATATTGTTGCAACCTAAAAAATAACGAGTCTCATCGCAAGACTTTATTATTCGTTAAGCGTGACATTTAAAAAAACCGAGGAAAAGTCGACTTAATTCCTCTAAAAAAATGAAGGTTTTGAAAATGACCTTGAAAAAGACATGGACTCGCCACCAATCTTTTTTAGCTAGGTGTGATCGGCCACCTATTAAAACCGGTTTTATAAAACATTTTAAAATTAATTAAAACATTTTTAAAACCAATTTCAAGTCTGCGTTATAAACCAGAGAAATCAAAGAAGCGGGTTCGGGAGTCGGTTACGTGCGGGGAAGGATTAGCACCCTCACAACCCCCGTATAAATCGGTACCTTATTAATCGTCTGTTATCTTAAATCTCGGTAAAAAAAAGTTGGTTTTAAATTTAGTATTTCAATTTAATTCCCAATTTGAAGAAAAATAATTCCATTTTTAATTGAAAATGATCCGGAATTTATAAATTCAAAATTTTCCTATATTCCCCAACAAACGTGGGAAAATATATACATTTTTATTAGTTTTGGAAAACTTTCCGAATCATTCTCTTTTTTTGAAAGAAAGATATTCCTTTATTAATGATAATTGATGATATTTCCTCCAGCAAACCCGGTAGAGAACTCATGAATTATTTTAACTCGAGAATATCTTTATTTTTTTATTGAAAAATCATTATCCTTTTGAAAACATTTTAAAAGATATGAATACGTATATGCATGACATAAACAAAATGACATAGCAAAATCTAAATAATATAATGCAATCTAAATGATATGATATAATTTAAATGTCTTAGTATATTCTAAATGAAATAAAATATTCTAAGTTATATGTTATATTCTAAATGAAATGAAATATCCTAAGTCACATGATATATTCTAAATGAAATGAAATATCCTAAATGACATAATATATCCTAAATGAAATGAAATATCCTAAGTCATATGATATGTTCTAAATGAAATGAAATGACCTAAGTAACATAATATATTCTATATGAAATGAAATAATTTAAATAACATAATATATTCTACATGAAATGAAATGACCTAAGTAACATAATATATTCTATATGAAATGAAATAATTTAAATGACATGGCAAATATGAATGATATGGCATATAATTTAAATGACATGAAATATAGAATAATGCTATCATATAATATGCATAAAAATAAAAATAATAATGCTTGAACATAGTATATGCTAAATATAAAAATAACTAAATAAAAGCATAGGATATCATGAAATATTCAAAACCATATAATAAACCATATATCATCAAAAAAAATATAAATCAAAATAATAACAATATCATAGGAATTATTATAGCAAGAATCACATATTATATAAAATGCATGAATATGGAAAATGCAATGCATGAAATGTATGTTTTCCTTTAATTAAGGAAATCCGTATATCTAAAAAGATATCCGGCTACCTTAGGCAAATATGTCAAATTAAATATTCTAAAACTAAATTACTTTGTGATTGTTTGAAAACAATTTTGAAAAGCTTGAATTAAAAATAAAAACTGGGCTAAATCTTTTTTAAATAGCTCTAATTTCCTAAGTTTAAAAATCCGGACTTGACTACCCTTAACCCGAGACTTGAAAAACCATTTTTAGAGTTTTAAAAGGCTTAGAAACTACCCTAAGTCAGTAGCTAGCCCTCCTAATCAGCCCACTCTAAGTAACTTAACCAAAACAGAAAAATGATTTTTCTTTAAATTCAATTCTGACTCCACTGTCCAGTTTTAAGCCACAATTTTTTAACCTATTTTTAAAACTTCAAAAAATTCTGAAAAAATACTGGAGACTCAGGACATGTAAAACTAAACGGGAAAAAATCTTCTTAATTTTCTGATTAAATATGAATTCCCAGAAAAATCAGAACTGTACGAGTACTGAGTGAAAAAACTGTTTTGGCAAAACACATTTTTGCCTTTGATAAAATCATTTAAAAATCAAAGTAAAAATATTTTAGACTCAAAAACAGTAGCTAGGACTTTTTGAAAGTTAGATAAGAATTGAATAAGTAAAAAAAATCACAAAGGTAAAATAATCAATTTGACAAAACTTAATTTTCCACAAGTGTGCTCAAGAGAGCATGACTTTGAACCATTAATTGGTCAAAGTCATTATTCAAGTGGCATGAACATGAAATGCATGAAAAAATACAGCAAACATAATGCATGAAATGCATGGATTTAAACCTAAATGTCTTGAAAAAATGCATGGCATTCATAAAGTGACCTAGACCTAAATGAACTTGCATGGCATTTAATGCAACCTAGACCTAAAATGCATGAACATGCATGGCAAATGAACCAAACCTAATAACTAAAATATGCATGGCATTTTGACAAACACAAAGCATGCTTAAACCAAAAAACTCAACCAAATATCATGCAAATGCTAACCTATCAACTAACATGGCAAGAATGCACATAAAATGCAAAAATTCAGGGGTGGCCGAATGGAATAATGAAACTAGCAAACATGGCATTTTCACAAACACTTGGTATACTAACATGCTCAACTAAATCAAATGTCACGCAAATGCAAAAACCTACTAACTAACATGGCAAAAATGCAACACACAATGCAAAACACATGGAGTAGCCAAATGGCCTCAAGCTCCAACAAGCATGGCATTTTCACAAACACTTGGTATACTAACATGCTCAACTAAAATATAACACTCAAATCATGCAAAAACCACACAAGCATTTTCACAAACACTTAATATACTAAACCTAAAACATGCTCAACTAAGATATAAAACTCAAATCATGCAAAAACCACACAAGCATTTTCACAAACACTTGATATACTAAATCTAAAACATGCTCAAATTTAAACATCATGAAAACAGAAAATTAAAAATGCAAGAACATGACATTTAAATCATAAATGACAACAAACAAAGCAACCAAACTAAAATATAACTCAAGTATATGAAGTAACATAACATTTAAAACATCAAGATCAAAGAAAATAACATAAACAATATGATAAAATAAACCAAAACAGCAACTTAAATAAATAATGTAGGCCATTCAGCCATGGTGAGTTTATTGTAAAAAAAATTGTAAAAAATATATTTAAGAAAGAGATGAAGGAAGAACTTAAGAAGAACAATAAAAAAAACATTTATTTAAAATGGAAACTCACCAAAAGTAATCAAAATAGCAAAAATAAGAATGGAAAATCAAGAAAGTGCAAGAGTTGGTGCTCAAGAGCAACCTTAAGAAGCTATCTTTCAAGCTTTATCTCTTCAAACTTTCCTTTCTTTTCTAAACTTTTCTTTTTTGCTTTCAACCAAGGAGAGAAAAAACTAAGTAAATACCAAAAGAACTCAGCAAAATGAAATGAAAAAATGAATTTTCTGACCCCCTCACTATGCTGGCCGAAACCCCCTCATATTCCCTCAAGGATGTTGTCATTTTTTGTAACGAATTTTCCATCAAATGGTTAATAATTCAAGGTGAAAAAATCATGAAATTACCACCTTTAGATTAGCATCTCAGCTGCCTCAAATTACAGCTGTTCAAGAATAATGTTGACATCTCTCTTGGCCTATGTGGCTTAATCACTATGGCTTGATCAAAGAGAATCTCTAACTCTCTCTTGATTTTTAGCCATTTAATTGAAAAAATCAGAAGCTTCCTCCTTCCTTTGGGCCTAGGCAGGCCAGCATTTCTCTTTTCCAGCCCAACTCTGATTTTTTGAAAGGCCCAAAGTAGCCCTTTTCGGTTGCTTGGGTGAAATGACTGTTTTGCCCCCCGAATGCAAATAAATATCAAACGGACTCCAAATTTAATTTTTCTTTTTTTTTAATACTTCCAAAATAATAAAACATTGACTTCTGGAAGTTTTCAAAATTATCCAAGTCCGTTTCCTATTTATTTGGATTTTTTCTTCCAAAAATGCCCTTTTATGCCCCTACATTTTACCATTTTTTAAACGAGCTCCAAATCAAAATTTTTCTTCACAAATCTCTTCAAAATAATTAAAAATTGTGATCTGGAAGTTTTCATAATTTTTGGAGCTCATTTGGTATTTTTTCGGGATTTATCGGCTTGAATTACTGCATAGGAGCTCGGGATTTGGCCATTTTGCAAACGAACTCCGAATCAAGATTTTCTTTCGTAAATCTCTTCCAAATAATTTAAAAATGATATTTGCAAAATTTCAGAATTTTTGGAGCTTATTTGCTATTTTTTTCGGGATTTATCTTCTTGAATTATTGCATAGGAGGGCCGGGATTTGACCATTTTGCAAACGAACTCCGAACCAAGATTTTCTTTCACCAATCTCTTCCAAATGATTTAAGAATGAGATTGAAAAATTTTCAGAATTTTCGGAGTCCATTTGCAATTTTTTCCAAATTTTCTAATTTTGCCCTTTTGCCTCCGAAAAACGATTTTGCTCAAAACAAGTCCGATTTTCAGATTTTCTTCAAGCTGAGCCTTGGGCTATCCTTTTTTAATCATTCCTAATCCATTGGGGGCTTTGGTCTTACCAAGTCGGGCCATTTCTGTGATTCTTCCCGATTTCACCGAAATCCACTAAAAACCTTAATTCTCGGTTTTCTCCCGGATTGACTTTTCTTTCAATTTTTCTTGCAAGTGACTTCTCCATTACCCGTAGTCAGTCTTATCTTTCATTTGTAACCTTCAATTTCGACCAATTTGATCGTTTAAGCACTTTTCCCCAAATTTCTCGGATTAGGGTTTCCTTTCTATTGAATCTCCAAATCCCAACTTCCGAACTCCATATCTTTCAATGTAGACCTCGGATTATCAAAATTCTTTCATCATTTTTCAATTGAACTTAAAATCATGATTTTGAAAGTGGGTTGACTTTTTCAGTAGTTTGACTTTCTGGGGTTGACTTTTTCCGGGGTTGACTCTTTTCAAGTTTAACTTTTTATGCTCGCCCTCTTAAACTATGTCTTGGAGTAGCACCTGCAAGATGAAAAAAGTCTTTTTACACTTGGAAACATCAATTTAGGAAGAAAACATACTTGTTTTAGTGGTCCGGACAAAATTAGGTGTCTAGAGATATATTACAATTATATAGATACATTACAATTACATAGATTTATTATAATGACATAGATATATTACAATTACTTAAAACATTACAATTAAATTGATATATAACAATTACATAGATACATTATAATTACATAGATATATTACAATTACATAGATATATTACAATTACATAGATACATTACAAATACGTAGAAATATTACAATTACATAAATACATTAAAATTACACAAATATATTATAATTACATAGATATATTACAATTACATAGATATTATTATAATTACATAGATATATTACAATAGCATAGATATATTACATAGATATATTACATAAATATGTGTAATTAAAATTACAATGGCAATTACACAAATATATCTATGGTAAATATCAGATATATTACAATTACTGAAAACATTTAAGTAATATATCTAGGTAATTGTAATATATATATATAATTACTAAAATATTACAATTACATAGATATATTATATTAGATATATTATAATTACATAAATATATTACAATTACATAAAACATTAGACTTACATAGATATATCTATGTAATTCTAATTAATAGAATTGCAAGATATTTACATAGATATATTAGAATTACATAGATATTTTACAATTACATTAGAATTACATATGTATGTAATATATCATTGTTGTAATGTATAAATAAATATATTACAATTACATAGATATATATATATATATATATAATTGTAATATCCATATAATTATAATGTATCTATGTAATTTTAATATAAATATATAGTTGTAATATATCTATGTAGTTTTAATATATCAACGTAATTGTAATATATCTCTACATTACATAGATATATTACAATTACATAGATATATTAAAATTACATAGATATATTAATGTGTAATAATTGTAATATATCTCTATATTACATATGTATATTACAATTACATAGATATATTAAAATTACATAGATATATTAATGTGTAATTGTAATGTATCTATGTAATTGTAATATATCTATGTAATTGTAATATATCTATGTAATTGTAATATATTTATGTAATTGTAATATATCTATGTAATTATATACATGTAATATCTATGTAACTATGTAATTCTAATATATCTATGTAATTATTATATATCTGTGTAATTGTAATGTATCTATGTAATTATAATATATAATTGTAATATATTTATGTAATTGTAATATAGCTATGTAATTGTAATATCTATGTAATTGTAGTATATATCTATGTTACAATTACATAGATATATTACAGTTACATAAATATATTACATATATTACATAGATGTATTACAATTACATAGATATATTACAATTATCTATGTAATATATATCTATGTAATTGTAATATATCTATGTAATTGTAATGTATCTATGTAATATATCTATGTAATTGTAATATATCTATGTAACTGTAGTATATCTTTGTAATATATCCAATGTATCTATGTAATATATCTATGTAATATATTGTAATATATTATATCTATGTAATTATAATGTATCTATGTACTTGTAATATATCTATGTAATAGTAATATATCTATGTAATTATAATGTACCTATGTAATTGTAATGTATCTATGTAATTGTAATATATCTATGTAACTGTAATATATCTATTTAATTGTAATATATTTATGTAATTGTAATATATCTATGTAATTATATACGTGTAATATATATGTATCTATGTAATTGTAATATATCTATGTAATTATATACATGTAATATATATGTATGTATGTAATTCTAATATATCTATGTAATTATTATATATCTATGTAATTATTATATATCTATGTAATTGTAATGTATATATGTAATTATAATATATAATTGTAATATATCCTATGTAATTGTAATATCTTATGTAATATATCTATGTAATTGTAATAATATATCTACGTAATTGTAATATATCTATGTAATTCTAATATATCTATGCAATATATCTATGTAATACAGCTATGTAATTATAATATATTTATGTAATATATATCTATGTAATTGTAATATATCTATGTAATTGTAATGTATCTATGTAAGATATCTATGTAATTGTAATATATCTATGTAACTGTAGTATATATATATATGTAATTGTAATATATATATATATATATATCCAATGTATCTATGTTATATATTATCTATGTATTTGTAATATATCTATATAATTGTAATCTATCTATGTAATTGTAATATATCTATGTAATTGAAATACATCTATCTAATTGAAATACATCTTTGTAATTGTAATATATCTATGTAATTGTAATATATCTATGTAATTATATACATGTAATATCTATGTAAACATTAGAATTACATAGATATATTACATAGATATTACAATTACATAGATATATTACAATTACAATTACATAAATATATTTTTGTAATTATAATATATCTATGTAGTTGTAATATATCTATATAAATGTAATATATCTATGTAATTGTAATATATTTAGGATTATTATCAGATACATCGTCAGTGGACTTTTTTAATTCCACAAGCGATATTCACACGCATCCGTAATCTTATATACGATTTCTATTTTTACAAAGCGACCATCGGATTTAACAATATAATCGTACTCGTCGTGCACGTAAATTTTCGAATCAATCCGATATCCCTATCATATCGATCGAGAATACTGTCTTTTTCAATATATATTTAACGGTTGAAATTTTTTTATGTCGAAACAAATAGTTAAACATTTTTTATTTATTCGAAATTCGACGTGTATGATCTACGCGAATAGAACATGAAATACGACTGTCGGATTAAAAAAATATAAATCGGATGAAAGGTTACGGAAACGTGTAAACACCGCTTGTGGAGTTAAAAAAGTCCACTGACGGTGTACCAGATAATAATCCATATATTTAATAGTGTTAATGTAATATATATGTAATTGTAATATATCTATGTAATATATATTTATGTAATTGTAATATATCTATATAATATATATCATATGTAATATATTACAATTACATAGATATATAAGTGGTAATTACATGCATACATAGATATTACAATTTACGTAATGTTAAGATGGAATTACATGTATACATGTAATATCTAATGTTTTCAATAATATATTACATAGATAATATATTACAATTACATAGATATATTACAATTGATAGATGTAATTACCACTTAACATTATAATTACATAGATACATTACAAATACATAGATATATTATAATTACATAGATATATTACAATTACATAGATATACTAAAATTATATAGATATATTACAATTACATGGATATATTACAATTACATAGATATATTACAACTATGCAATTATAATTACATAGTAATATTACAATTACATAGATATATTACATAGATATATTAGAATTACATAGATATATTAAAGTTACATAAATATATTACAATTACAATTACACATGTATATTACAATTACATATCTATGTAATTTTAATATATCTATGTAATTGTAATGTATCTATGTAATATATTAATTGTAATTTATTTATGTAATTGTAATATATCTGTATAATTGTAATATATTTATGTAATGTATCTATGTAATATATCTATGTAATTGTAATATATCTATGTAATTGTTATATATCTATGTAATTGTAATATATTTATGTAGTATATCTATGTAATTGTAATATATTTATTTAATGTATCTATGTGATATATCTATGTAATTGTAATGTATTTATGTAGTATATCTATGTAATATATGTAATATATCTATGTAATTGTAATATATATTAATATATATATCATGTTATATTACAATGACATAATATATTTATTACAACAAGATACATTACATAGATATATTACAATTACAATTACAGTAATATATCTATGTAAATGTAATATCTATGTAATATATCTATGTAATTGTAATTATAATATATAATTGTAATATATCCAATGTATCTATGTAATATATCTATGTAATTGTAATGTATCTATGTAATTCTAATATATCAATGTAACTGTAATATCTATGTAATTGTAATATATCTATGTAATTGTAATATATATATACAAAGATATATTATAATTACATAGATATATTACAAAGATATATTACAATTACATAGATATATTACAATTACTGTAATATCTATGTAATTCTAATTACAAAGATATATTACAATTATATAGATACATAGATATATTACATAAATATATTACAATTACATAGATATATTACAATTACATATATATATATATTACAATTACATAGATATATTACAATTGCATAGATATATATTACAATTACATAGATATATTACAATTACATATATATATATATATATATCTATGTAATTGTAATATATCTATGTAACTGTAGTATATCTATGTAATTGTAATATATATATATATATATATCCAATGTATCTATGTAATTCTAATATATCAATGTATCTATGTAATTCTAATGTTTACATACATACAATTACATAAAACATTAAAATTACATAGATATATTAGATATGAATATATTACAATTACATAAATATATTACATAGATATATTACATAGATATATTTCAATTACATTGATATATTACAATAACATAGATATATTAGTTATTGTAATATATATATATATATATATATATATGTAATTGTAATTGTAATATATCTATGTAATTGTAATATATCTATGTAATATTACATAGTAACATTATTAATTGTAATATATTTATGTAATTGTAATATATCTATGTAATTGTAATATATCTATGTAATTGTAATGTATCTATGTAATATATCTATGTAATTGTAATATATCTATGCAATTGAAATACATCTATGTAATTGTAATACATCTATGTAATTGTAATATATCTATGTAATTATATACATGTAATATATCTATGTAATTGTATGTAATTGTAATATCTCTATGTATAATATATCTATGTAATATATATATATATATATATATATATATGTAATTGTAATATCTATGTAATTGTAATATATCTATGTAATGTATCTATGTAATATATCTATGTAATTGTAATATATCTATGTAATTGTAATGTATCTATGTAATATATCTATGTAATTGGAATATATTTAATAGTGTTAATGTAATATATCTATGTAATTGTAATATATCTATTTAATTGTAATTATAATATATCTATGTAGTTTTAATATATCTATGTAATTGTAATTACTAAAAACAAGTATATTACAAAATAGATTTATTACAGTTACATAGATATATTACATAGATACATTACAATTACATAGATATATTACAATTACATATATATATATATTACAATTATATTATATTATACATCTATGTAATTGCAATACATCTATGTAATATATCTATGTAATCGTAGTATATCTATGTAATTGTAATATATATATATATATATATCCAATGTATCTATGTAATATTACATTTATATAGATAAATATTGCATGGATACATAGATATATAACAATTATATATTATAATTACATAGATACATTACAATTACATAGATATATTAGAATTACATAGATACATAGATATTACATGTATATAATTACATAGATATATTACAATTACATATATATATATATATATATATTACATATATTACATAGGTATACTACATAAATATATTACAATTACATAGATACATTACATAAATATATTACAATTACATAGATATAGTAGATAAATATATTACAATTACATAGATACATAGATATATGACAATTACATAAATATATTACAATTACATAGATATATTACAATTACATAAATATATTATTACAATTATATATTATAATTATATAGATATATTAGAATTACATAGATATATTAGAATTACATAGATACATAGATATTACATAGATATAATTACGTAGAGATATTACAATTACATAGATATATTACATAGATAATATATTACAATTACATAGATATAATTACAATTACATAGATACATTACAATTACAATTACATAGGTACATTACAATTACATAGATATATTACAATTGCATAATTACAATTACATAATTATATTACAATTACATAGATATATTACAATTACATAGATATATTACAATTGCATAGATATATATTACAATTACATAGATATATTACAATTACATAGATATAATTACGTAGATATATTACTATTACATAGATAAATATATACATGTAATATATCTTTGTAATTACATAGATATATAATATAGATACATTAGATATATTACAATTACATAGATATATTACAATTGCATAGATATATTATAATTACACGTATTTTAATGTATCTAATGTGTTATTGTAATGTATCTATGTTGTCGCAACCTAAAAAATTAACAAGTTTCATCGCAAGATTTTATTATTCGTTAAGCGTGACATTAAAAAAAATCGAGGAAAAGTCGACTTAATTCCTCTAGAAAAATTAAGGTTTTGAAAATGACCTCAAAAAGACATGGAGTCGCCACCAATCTTTTTTAGCTAGGTGTGATCGGCCACCTATTAAAACCGGTTTTATAAAAAAAAACTAATTAAAACATTTTAAAAACCAATTTCAAGTCTGCATTTTAAACCAGATAAATCAAAGAAACAGGTTCGGGACTCGATTACGTAGGAGGAAGGATTAGCAGCCCCAAAACGCCCGTATAAAACGGTACCTTGTTGATCGTGTGTTATCTCAAATCTCGGTGTAAAGTTTGTTTTAAATTTAGTATTTCAAGTTAATTCCCAATTTAAAGGAAAATAATTCAATTTTTTAATTGAAAATGATTCGGAATTTATAAATTCAAAATTTTCCTATATTCCCCAACAAATGTGGCAAAATATAGAAATTTTTATTAATTTGGAAAACTTTCCGAATCATTCTCGTTTTTTGAAAGAAAGATATTCCTTTATTAATGATAATTGATGATATTCCCTCCAGCAAACCCGGTAGAGAACTCATGAATTATTTTAACTCGGGAATATCTTTATTTTTTATTGAAAAATCATTATCCTTTTGAAAACATTTTAAAAGATATGAATATGTATATGCATGACATAAATAAAATGAATAGCAAAATCTAAATAATATAATGCATCCTAAATGATATGATATAATTTAAATGCCTTAGCATATTCTAAATGAAATGAAATGTCCTAAGTTATATGACATATTCTAAATGAAATGAAATGACCTAGGTAGCATAATATGTTCTATATGAGATGCAATATCCTAAGTCACATGATATATTCTAAATGAAATGAAATGAAATGACCTAGGTGACATAATATATTCTATTTGAAATGACATGATTTAAATGACATGGAAAATATGAATGATATGGCATATAATTTAAATGACATGGAATATAAAATAATGCTATCATATAATATGCATGGAAATAAAAATAAAATAATAATGCATGAACATAGTATATGCTAAATAATATAACAACAAAAAAATAATTAAATAAAAAGCATAGGATATCATGAAATATTCCAAATCATATAATAAACAATATAACATAACTCAAAATCATAACAATATCATAGAAATTATCATAGCAAAAATCACATATTATATAAAATGAATGAATATGGAAAATGCAATGCATGAAAATGTATTTTTTCCTTTAATTAAGGAAATCCGTATATCTAAAAAGATATCTGGCTACCTTAGGAAAATATGTCAAATTAAATATGCTAAAATCAAAGTACTTTATGATTGTTTGAAAACAATTTTGAAAAGCTTAGATTAAAAATAAAAAACTGGGTTAAACCTTTTTTAAATGGCTCTAATTTCCCTAGTTTAAAATCCCGAACTTGACTAACCTTAACCCGAGACTTAAAAAATCATTTTTAGAGTTTAAAAAGGCTTAGAAACTACCCTAAGTCAGCTAAACTTCCCAATCAGCCCCCTCTAAGTAACTTAACCAAAACAGAAAAAGGATTTTTTTTAAATTCAATTCTGACTCCACTGTCCAGTTTTAAGCCATGATTTTTTACCCTATTTTTAAAAATTCAAAAAATTCTGAAAAAAATACTGGAGACTTAGGACATGTAAAATTACACGGAAAAAATAATCTTAATTTCTGATTAAAGATGAATGCCCAGAAAAATCGGAAAAGTACGAGTACTGGGTGAAAAAACTGTTTTGCCAAAATACATTTTTGCCTTTGAAAAAATCATTTAAAAATCAAAGTAAAAATATTTAAGACTCACAAAATGACTCACAAACAGTAGCTAGGACTTTTTATAAGTTAGAGAAAAATTGCCCAAGTAAAAAAAATCACAAAGGTAGAATAATCAATTTGACAAACTTTAATTTTCCACAAGTGTGCTTAAGAGAGCATGACTTTGAACCATTAATTGGCCTAAGTCATTATTCAAGTGGCATGAACATGAAATGCATGAAACAATACAGCAAACATAATGCATGAGTTTAAACCTAAATGTCATGAAAAATACATGGCATCGATATAGTGACCTAGACCTAAATGAACTTGCATGGCATTTAATGCAACCTAGGTCTAAAATGCATGAAGATGCATGGCAAATAAACCAAACCTAATAACTAAAATATGCATGGAATTTTCACAAACACAAGGCATGCTTAAATTAAAAACTCAACCAAATATCATGCAAATGTTAACCTATCAACTAACATAGCAAAAATGCAACACACAATGCAAAACACATGGAGTAGCCGAATGGCCTCAAGCTCCAACAAGCATGGCATTTTCACAAACACTTGATATGCTAACATGCTCAACTAAAATATATCACTCAAATCATGCAAACACAAAGTAGAGATACTAAAACCAAACAAGCATTTTCACAAACACTTGATATACTAACATGCTCAACTAAAATATAACATTCAAATCATGCAAACACAAGGTAGAGATACTCACAAGCATTTTCACAAACACTTGATATACTAAATATAAAACATCAACAAATTTAGACATTATGAAAACAGAAAATTAAAAATGCAAGAACATGATATTTAAATCACAAATGGCAACAAACAAAGCTACCAAATTAAAACATGATTCAAATATATGAAGTAGAAGAACACTTAAAGCATCAAAATTAAAGAAAATAACATAAATAACATGATAAATTAAAGCAAAAACAGCAACCATAATAAGAAAAATGTAGGCCATTCGGCAATTAAAGAAAAATAAGAAAACAATTGTAAAAAAAATATTTAAGAAAGAGATGAAGAAAGAACTTAAGAAGAACAATAAAAAAACACTTATTTAAAAAGAAAACTCACCAAATTTTAATCAAAATAGCAAAAACAAGAATGGAAAATCAAGAAAGTGCAAGAGTTACATAGATTTATTACATAAATATATTACAATTACATAGATATTACAATTACATATATATATATATTACAATTACAATTACATAGATATATTACAATTACATAGATGTATACATTATCAATTATCTAATATTTTCAGTAATTCTAATGTATACATGTAATATCTAATGTTTTCAGTAATTGTAATGTATACATGTAATATCTAATATTTTCAGTAATTGTAATATATCCATATAAATGTAATATATCTATGTAACTGTAATATATTTAATAGTGTTAATGTAATATATCTATGTAATTGTAATATATCTATGTAATTGTAATTGTATTACACAAATATATTACAATTACTTAAATATATTACAATTACATAGATATATTACAATGTATTACACAAATATATATTACATATATTACATAGATATATTGCAATATATCTATGTGTATAATTACATAGATATATTAAAATTACATATATATTGTAATTACATAGATATATTACAAATTTATTATAATATATCTAATATATCTATGTAATTATTATATATCTATTTAATTGTAATGTATATCTATGTAATTGTAATATATCTATGTAATTGTAATATATTTATGTAATTGTAATATATCTATGTAATTCTAATATACTCAATGTATTACAATTACAGTGACATAGATATATTACAGTGACATAGATATATTAAAATTATAATTACATAGATATATTACAATTGTAATATATATATGTAATTACATAGATATATTACAATTACTGAAAATATTAGATATTATATATATACATTACAATTACTGAAAACATTAGATATTACATATATATTACATTGATATATACATAGATATATTACAATTACATTAATATATATCTATGTAATTGTAAGATATATTACAGTATATCTATATAATTTTAATATATATCTATGTATAATATATCTATGTAATTGTAATATATTTATCTAATTGTAATATATATTTATGTAATATATCTATGTAATTGTAATATATGTATGTAATTTTAATTATGTGATTGTAATATATGTAATATATCTATGCAATTGTAATATATCTATGTAATTGTAATATATCTAATGTATCTATGTAATATATACATGAAATATCTAATGTTTTCAGTAATTGTAATGTGTACATTAATATCTAATATTTTCAGTAATTGTAATATATCTATGTAACTGTAGTATATCTATTTATGTAATTATATATAACTATGTAATATATCTATGTAATTGTTATATATCTATGTATTACATAGATATATTACATAGATATTACAATTACATAGATATATTACAATTACAATTACATAAATATATTTTTGTAATTATAATATATCTATGTAATATATCTATGTAATTGTAATTGTAATATATCTATGTAATTGTAATATATCTATATAAATGTAATATATCTATGTAATTGTAATATATTGTAATATATTTAATAGTGTTAATGTAATATATATATATATATATATGTAATTGTAATATATCTATATAATATATATTTATGTAATTGCAATATTTCTATATAATATATATCATATGTAATATATTACAATTACATAGATATATAAGTGGTAATTACATGCACACATAGATATTACAATTTACGTAATGTTAAGTGGTAATTACATGTATACATGTAATATCTAATGTTTTCAATAATATATTACATCGATAATATATTACAATTACATAGATATATTACAATTACATACATATATTACAATTACATAAATATATATTACAATTACATAGATATATTATACATAGATATATTACAATTGATACATGTAATTACCACATAACATTATAATTACATAGATACATTACAATTACATAGATATATTACAATTACATAGATATATTACAATTACATAAATATATTACAATTACATATATATATATATATATATATATTACAATTACATATATATATATATATTACAGTTACATAGATATATTACAATTACATAGATATATTACATAGATACATTACTATTACATAGATATTACAATTACATAGATATATTGCAATTACATAAATATATTACAATTACATAAATATATTACAATTAATAATGTATCTATGTAATATTACATAGATATATTACATAAATATATTTATTACAGTTACACATTAGATATATAACAATACACGACAATTACATAAATACATTATTAATTGTAATATATTTATGTAATTGTAATATATCTATGTCATTGTAATATATCTATGTAATTTTAATATATCTATGTAATTGTAATGTATCTATGTAATTTTAATATATCTGTGTAATTGTAATGTATCTATGTAATATATTAATTGTAATATATTTATGTAATTGTAATATATATATATATATATATGTAATTGTAATATATATATGTATAATATATATATGTAATTGTAATATATTTATGTAGTATATCTATGTAATTGTAATATATCTATGTAATTGTAATATATTTATGTAATGTATCTATGTAATATATCTATTTAATTATAATATAATTATGTAGTATATCTATGTAATATATCTATGTAATTGTAATATATATATTAATAAATATATCTATGTTATATTACAATTACATAGATATATTAGATATATTACATAGATGTATTACAATTACATAAATATATTTATTACAATTAGATACATTACATAGATATATTACAATTACGATTACAATTACTGTAATATATCTATGTAATTGTAGTATCTATGTAATATATCTATGTAATTGCAATTATAATACATCTATGTAATTGTAATACATCTATGTAATTGTAATATCTATGTAATTATATACTAGAATCATTTAGGACAATCACAAGTAGCTACTATCGTGGGGCCTCTGTTTAAGGGTCTTTGTTATATTGTGTCTGACATATTCTCTGTTGTATGCATTGGGTTATCAATGGTGCGAAAAGGGATGAAAATTAGAAATGGCACCTTTTTCTTCTCACTAGATCTTTTCTAATTTTCTCTGGGCCTTCCCCATGACTTTTCATTAATTGTAAGGGAATCAAATAGGCATCAGATATAGTCTTGGAAAGAATGACAAAAGAAAGCAAGCATTGCAAATTAATAATCAATTAATTTTTGATTTTTCTCCCTTATTAACTAGCCCAATTTTTGAAAATTATATATATATCTGTCATACACTAAGATTACAGCAAATGGCACCCAACTAATACAGTTTTGATACACCTCATTTTTCTTTCTCTCTAACTACTGCATGATCTTCTATCACTGAAATAACCTGACACTCCATGAAAGTCCTTTGGGTTGATAACTATCCCGAGGCCAATAAACTTCAAGTGTATGATGATGTCTATGATGCATGTCAAAGAAAAGAAAACAGAAAGAAATAGATTAGTAAGGAAATGAATTCACAAATATAACATAAATAACAAACATGCTTTTTAAAAAAATGTCCCGAAAATTTAAACAGAGCTTCGACATTACGACGCCTTTGGGACAAAATAATAATAAAAAAATACGAGCGGTATGATGTTCGTTCATCATCACCCAATTTGTATCTAACATATAGAACGATGGTAAAAGGTTGGAAATATTCCTCCATGTGTTCTTAAACTTCGGGTATCTAACAGAAATCCAGCATGGCTTCGCCTAGGTTCACTATATGAAGGTGAATTGGTTCTAAGGCCCCGAATTGTTCCTCACTGTCGCTGGTGAAGGCTAGTAAGGCACCCCGATAAAAGCGGGTTCAATTCTTTAGAGTATATTTTCCTATGCCCGTACGGAGGATTATCACGAAGGCATTAGGTACTTTATACTTCGGAAGTGTTTCACTAGCCCATACGGAGGATCAATCACGAAGGCGTAGTTACTTTACTCCCACTTAAAAGGACGGAACCCGGGTAGAGGATTCATGTTATGCAAATGCAAATACAGTGTGTGCGGAGGAACAAAACAAACCTATCACCACCTATTCTACAACCCTTATTCTAAATACCCCACTAAAATCAAACAATGTAAAGCATCAGTCAAGCAAACATATAAATAAGCAACAAAATAACCAGAGAACAAATAATAATATGAATGCACATGAATATAGACATATTAAAACATTTTTTTATTTTCAAAATTCTCTTTTATTTTAAAAATATGGGAATTAAAATTAAATACCAATTAAACCAACAAAACCGAGACTTTGATAACACATGACTAATTCTAGGCCTGACTCTCTAATTGTCCCCAGTGGAGTCGCCAAGCTGTCGCAACCTAAAAAATAACGAGTCTCATCGCAAGACTTTATTATTCATTAAGCGTGACATTAAAAAAACCGAGGAAAAGTCGACTTAATTCCTCTAGAAAAATGAAGGTTTTGAAAATGAACTTGAAAAAGACATGGAGTCGCCACCAATCTTTTTTAGCTAGGTGTGATCGGCCACCTATTAAAACCGGTTTTATAAAATATTTTAAAAATTAATTAAAACATTTTTAAAACCAATTTCAAGTCTGCGTTTAAACCAGAGAAATCAAAGAAACGGGTTCGGGACTCGGTTACGTGCGGAGAAGGATTAGCACCCCCACAATGCCCGTATAAATCAGTACCTTATTAATTGTGTGTTATCTCAAATCTCGATAAAAAGTTGGTTCTAAATTTAGTATTTCAAGTTAATTCCCAATTTAAAGAAAAAAATAATTCCATTTTTAATTGAAAATGATCCAAAATTTATAAATTCAAAATTTTCCTATATTCCCCAACAAATGTGGCAAAATATAGAAATTTTTATTAATTTGGAAAACTTTTCGAATCATTCTCCATTTTTGAAAGAAAGATATTCCTTTATTAATGATAATTGATGATATTCCCTCCAGCAAACCCGGTAGAGAACTCATGAATTATTTTAACTTGGGAATATCTTTATTTTATTATTGAAAAATCATTATCCTTTTGAAAACATTTTAAAAGATATGAATATGTATATGTATGACATAAATAAAATGACATAGCAAAATCTAAATAATATAATGCATCCTAAATGATATAATATAATTTAAATGCCTTAGCATAGTCTAAATGAAATGAAATGTCCTAAGTTATATGACATATTCTAAGTGAAATGAAATGACCTAGGTAGCATAATATGTTCTATATGAAATGCAATATCCTAAGTCATATGATATATTCTAAATGAAATGAAATGAAATGACCTAGGTAACATACATATTCTATATGAAATGAAATGATTTAAATGACATGGCAAATATGAATGATATGGTATATAATTTAAATGACATAAAATATAAATTAATGCTATCATATAATATGCATGAAAATAATAATGCAAATAATAATGCATGAACATAGTATATGCTAAATAATATAACAAAAAAAAATAATTAAATAAAAAGCATAGGATATCATGAAATATCCCAAATCATATAATAAACAATATAACATAACTCAAAATCATAACAATATCGTAGAAATTATCATAGTAGAAATCACATATTATATAAAATGCATGAATATAGAAAATGCAATGCATGAAAATGTATTGTTTCCTTTAATTAAGGAAATCCGTATATCTAAAAAGATATCCGGCTACCTTAGAAAAATATGTCAAATTAAATATTCTAAAACCAAAATACTTTGTGATTGTTTGAAAACAATTTTGGAAAGCTTGAATTAAAAATAAAAGGTGGGCTAAATCTTTTTTAAAATGGCTCTAATTTCCTAAGTTTAAAAATCCCGGACTTGACCACCCTTAACCCGAGAGTTAAAAAATCATTTTTAGAGTTTAAAAAGGCTTAAAACTACCCTAAGTCAGTAGCTAACCTTCCTAATCAGCCCCCTCTAAGTAACTTAACCAAAACAGAAAAATGATTTTTCTTTAAATTCAATTCTGACTCCACTGTCCAGTTTTAAGCCACGATTTTTTATCCTATTTTTAAAAATTCAAAAAATTCTGAAACAAATACTGGAGACTCAGGGAATGTAAAAATATATGGAAAAAAATCAGCTTAATTTTCTGATTAAATACGAATGCCCAGAAAAATCGGGAAAGTACTGGGTGAAAAAACTGCTTTGCCAAAATACATTTTTGCCTTTGATAAAATCATTTAAAAATCAAAGTAAAAATATTTAAGACTCACAAATAGTAGCTAGGACTTTCTGAAAGTTAGATAAAAATTGGCTAAGTAAAAAAAATCACAAAGGTAGAATAATCAATTTGACAATTTTTAATTTTCCACAAGTGTGCTTAAGAGAGCATGACTTTGAACCATTAATTGGCCTAAGTCATTATTCAAGTGGCATGAACATGAAATGCATGAAACAATACAGCAAACATAATGCATGAAATGCATGAGTTTAAACCTAAATGTCATGAAAAAATGCATGGCATTCATATAGTGACCTAGACCTAAATGAACTTGCATGGCATTTAATGCAACCTAGACCTAAAATGCATGAACATGCATGGCAAATAAACCAAACTTAATAACTAAAATCTGCATGGCATTTTAACAAACACAAAGCAAAACTCAACCAAATATCATGCAAATGCTAACCTATCAACTAACATGGCAAGAATGCACATATAATGCAAAAATTCAAGGAGTGACCGAATGGCCTATGTGACTAGAAAACATGGCATTTTCACAAGCACTTGGTATGCAAAACTAAATCAAATGTCATGAAAATGCAAAAACATACCAACTAACATGGCAAAAATGCAACACACAATGCAAAACACATGGAGTAGCCGAATGGCCTCAAGCTCCAACAAGCATGGCATTTTCACAAACACTTAATATACTAACATGCTCAACTAAAGCATAAAACTCAAATCATGCAAAAACCACATAAGCATTTTCACAAATACTTAATATACTAAATCTAAAACATGCTCAACTAAAATATAAAAATCAAATCATGCAAAAATCACACATCTATGTTTGTAATATATCATGAAGTAATATATATATATATATCTATGTAATATATCTTGGCTTAATATATCTATTTTACCCTTATATTACATAGATGTATTACAATTACATAGATATATTACAATTATCTATGTAATATATATCTATGTAATTGTAATATATCTATGTAATTGTAATGTATCTATGTAATATATCTATGTAATTGTAATATATCTATGTAACTGCAGTATATCTATGTAATATATCTAATATATCTATGTAATATATCTAATATATCTATGTAATTCTAATATATCTATGTAATTCTAATATATCTATGTATTCATGTAATATCTAATGTTTTCAGTAATTCTAATATTTTCAGTAATATATCTAATACAGTAATTGTAATATCATCTATATAATTGTAATATATCTATGTAATTGTAATATCTAATGTTTTCAGAAATAGTAATGTAACTTACATAGATATATTACAAATATATTACAATTACACAAATATATTACAATTACATAGATACAATTACTGAAATTATCTAATGTATACATGTTTTTAGTAATTGTAATATATCTATGTAATTATAATATATCTACGTAATTTTAATATATCTATGTAATTGTTTTCAGTAATTGTAATATATCTATGTAATTATAAAAATGTTAATTGTAATATATCTATGTAATTATAAAAATAGAAAATGAACTCCAAATCTTCTAAAATTTTGCAAATCTCACTTTTAAATTATTTGAAAGATATTGGCGAAAGAAAATCTTGATTCGGAGTTCGTTTGCAAAATGGCCAATTCCCGGGCTTCTAATGCAGTAATTCAAAAAGGAAAATCCTGAAAAAATAGCAAATGAGCTCCAAATCTTCTGAAATTTTGCAAATCTCAATTTTAAATTATTTGGAAGAGATTGGCGAAAGAAAATCTTAATTTGGAGTTCGTTTGCAAAATGGCCAAATCCCGGGCCTCCTATGCAGTAATTCAAGCCGATAAATCCCGAAAAAATACCAAATGAGCTCCAAAAATTATGAAAACTTTCAAATCACACTTTTAAATTATTTGGAAGAGATTGGTGAAGAAAAATCTTGATTTCGAGCTCGTTTAAAAAATGGTTAAATGTGATATATTACATAGATATATTACATAAATATATTTATTACAACTACATAGATATATTACAATTACATAGAAATATTACAATTACAATTACATAGTTATATTACAATTACATAGATATATTATAATTACATAGATATACTACAGTTACATAGATATATCTATGTAATTGTAATATATTTGTGTAATTGTAATATAATGGTGTAATTTATTTATTATCTATGTAATTGTATTATATCTATGTAATTGTGTTAATGTAATATATCTATGTAATTGTAACATATTTATGTAATTGTAATATATTATCTATGTAATTATAATATATCTATGTAATTGTAATGTATTTATGTAATTATAATATAGCTATGTAATTGTAATACATTTATGTAATTGTAATATATATATATATATATATATATATATCTATGTAATTGTAAATATATTTATGTAATTGTAATATATCTATGTAATTCTAATATATTTATGTAATATATCTATGAGATTCAGTAGAAAGGAAATCCTAATCCGAGAAATTTGGGGAAAAGTGCTTAAACAATCAAATTGGTCGAAATTGAAGGTTCCAAATGAAAGATAAGCACTGACTATGGGTAATGGAGAAGTCACTTGCAAGAAAAATCGAAAGAAAAGTCAATCCGTGAGAAAACCGAGAATTAGGGTTTTTAGTGGATTTCGGTGAAATCGGGAATAATCACAGAAATGGCCCGAATGGGTAAGACAAAAGCCCAAAATTTATGAGGAATGATTAAAAAAGGATAGCCCAAGATTCAGCTTGAAGAAAATCTGAAAATCGGACTTGTGTTGAGCAAAACCGGGTTTCGGAGGTAAAAGGGCAAAATTGGAAAATTTGGGAAAAATAGCAAATGAACTCCAAATCTTCTAAAATTTTGCAAATCTCACTTTTAAATTATTTGAAAGATATTGGCGAAAGAAAATCTTGATTCGGAGTTCGTTTGCAAAATGGCCAAATCCCGGGCTTCTAATGCAGTAATTCAAAAAGGAAAATCCTGGAAAAATAGCAAATGAGCTCCAAATCTTCTGAAATTTTGCAAATCTCATTTTTAAATTATTTGGAAGAGATTGGCAAAAAAAAATCTTGATTTGGAGTTCGTTTGCAAAATGGCCAAATCCCAGGCCTCCTATGCAGTAATTCAAGCCGATAAATCCCGAAAAAATACCAAATGAGCTCCAAAAATTATGAAAACTTTCAGATCACACTTTTAAATTATTTGGAAGAGATTGGTGAAGAAAAATCTTGATTTGGAGCTCGTTTAAAAAATGGTTAAATGTGATATATTACATAGATATATTACATAAATATATTTATTACAACTACAGAGATATATTACAATTACATAGAAATATTACAATTACATAGTTATATTACAATTAGATAGATATATTACAATTACATAGATATACTACAGTTACATAGATATATCTATGTAATTGTAATATATTTGTGTAATTGTAATATAATGGTGTAATTTATTTATTATCTATGTAATTGTATTATATCTATGTAATTGTGTTAATGTAATATATCTATGTAATTGTAACATATTTATGTAATTGTAATATATTATCTATGTAATTATAATATATCTATGTAATTGTAATGTATTTATGTAATTATAATATAGCTATGTAATTGTAATACATTTATGTAATTGTAATATATATATATATATATATATCTATGTAATTGTAAATATATTTATGTAATTGTAATATATCTATGTAATTCTAATATATTTATGTAATATATCTATGAGATTCAGTAGAAAGGAAACCCTAATCCGAGAAATTTGGGGAAAGTGCTTAAACGATCAAATTGGTCGAAATTGAAGGTTCCAAATGAAAGATAAGCACTGACTACGGGTAATGGAGAAGTCACTTGCAAGAAAAATCGAAAGAAAAGTCAATCCGGGAGAAAACCGAGAATTAGGGTTTTTAGTGGATTTCGGTGAAATCGGGAAGAATCACAGAAATGGCCTGACTGGGTAAGAACAAATCCCGCAATGGATGAGGAATGATTAAAAAAGGATAGCCCAAGATTCAGCTTGAAGAAAATCTGAAAATCAGACTTGTTTTGAGCAAAACCGGGTTTCGAAGGCAAAAGGGCAAAATTGGAAAATTTGGGAAAAATAGCAAATGAACTCCAAATCATCTAAAATTTTGCAAATCTCACTGTAACTGTAATATATCTATGTAATTGTAATATATAATATATTTATGTAACTGTAATATATCTATGTAATTGTAATATATTTGTGTAATTATAATATATCTATGTAATTGTAATTGTAATATATCTATGTAATTCTAATATATTTATGTAATTGTAATATATCTATTTAATTATGATGTTTTAAGTAATTGTAATATATCTATGTAATTGTAATTGTAATATATCTATGTAATTATAGTTTATATCTATGTATACATAAATATATTACAGTTACATAGATATATTACAATTGCATAGATATAATTGTAATATATCTATGTAATATATATGTAATTGTAATAGATTACATAGATACATTACAATTACATAGATATATTACAATTACATATATATCTATGTATACATAAATATATTACAATTACTTAGAACATAAGAATTACATAGATATATTACAATTATATAGATACATTACAATTACATAGATTTATTACAATTATATAGATATATTACAATTACTTAAAAAATTACAATTAAATTGATATATAACAATTACATAGATACATTAGAATTACATAGATATATTACAATTACAGAGATATATTACAATTACATAGATATATTACAATTACATAAATACATTAAAATTACACAAATATATTATAATTACATAGATATATTACAATTACATAGATATATTATAATTACATAGATATATTACAATAACATAGATGTATTACAATTAAATAGATATATTACATAAATATGTGTAATTACAATTACAATTGCAATTACACAAATATATCTATGGTAAATATTAGATATATTACAATTACTGAAAATATTTATGTAATATATCTAGGTAATTGTAATATATATATAATTACTGAAATATTACAATTACATAGATATATTATATTAGATATATTATAATTACATAAATATATTACAATAACATAAAACATTACTTACATAGATATATCTATGTAATTGTAATTAATAGAATTGTAATATATTTACATAGATATATTACAATTACATAGATATTTTACAATTACATTAGAATTACATATGTATGTAATATATCATTGTTGTAATATATAAATAAATAAATTATAAATACATATTTAATACAATTACATAGATAATTATATATATATATAATTGTAATATCTATATAATTGTAATGTATCTATGTAATTTTAATATAAATATGTAATTGTAATATATCTATGTAATTTTAATATATCTACGTAATTGTAATACATCTCTGTATTACATAGATGTATTACATATATATATATATATTAAAATTACATAGATATATTAATGTGTAATTGTAATGTATCTATGTAATTGTAATATATTTGCGTAATTGTAATATATCTATGTAATTGTAATATAATGGTGTAATTTATTTATTATCTATGTAATTGTATTTTATCTAGGTAATTGTGTTAATGTAATATATCTATGTAATTGTAACATATTTATGTAATTGTAATATATTATCTATGTAATTATAATATATCTATGTAATTGTAATATATTTATGTAATTATAATATATCTATGTAATTGTAATATATATATGTAATTGTAATGTATTTATGTAATTATAATATATCTATGTAATTGTAATACATTTATGTAATTACAATATATATATCTATGTAATTGTAAATATATTTATGTAATTGTAATCTATCTATGTAATACTAATATATATATGTAATATATCTATGTAATATATGTTTTTGAATTACATTGATATATTAGAATTACATAGATATATTTATGTAATTGTAATATATCTATGTAATATATCTATTACAATTACAATTACATAGATATAATATATCTATGTATCTATGCAATTGTATCTATGTAATTGTAATATATATATATGTAATTGTAATATATCTATGTAACTGTAATATATTTATGTAATATATATTACAATTGCATAGATACATAGATATATTACATAGATATATTATAATTACATAAATATATTACAATTACATATATATATATATATATATTACAATTACATAGATATACTGTTACAATTATACAATTACACAAATATATATTACAATTACATAAATATATCTATATATATTACAATTACATAGATAATATATTACATAGATATATATTACAATTACATATATATATTAGATATATTACAATTACATAGATATATTACATAGATATATCCAATTATATCTATGTAATATATTTATGTAATTGTAATATATCTATGTAATTGTAATATCTATGTAATTGAAGTATATATCTATGTTACAATTACATAGATATATTACAGTTACATAGATATATTACATATATTACACAGATGTATTACAATTACATTGATATATTACAATTATCTATGTAATATATATCTATGTAATTGTAATATATCTATGTAATTGTAATGTATCTATATAATATATCTATGTAATTGTAATATATCTATGTAACTGTAGTATATCTATGTAATATATCCAATGTATCTATGTAATATATCTATGTAATATATTATAATATAATATATCTACGTAATATATTTATGCAATTGTAATATATTTATGTAATATATCTATGTAATTGTATTATATCTATGTAATAGTGTTAATGTAATATATCTATGTGATTGTAATATATTTGTGTATTGTAATATATCTATGTAATTGTAATATATCAATGTAATTGTCATATATTTTTGTAATTATAATATATCTATGTAATATATTTATCTATGTAATTATAATATATCTATGTAGTTTTAATATATCTATGTAATTGTAATATATTATAATTACACATTAGATATATATCTATGTAATTGTAATATATCTGTGTAATTGTAATATATCTATGTAACTGTAATATATCTATGTAATTGTAATATATTTAATAGTGTTAATGTAATATATCTATGTAATTGTAATAGTATATCTATGTAATAAATATATTTATGTAACTGTAGTATGTTGTAATACATTTATGTAATAGTAATATATATACCTATGTAATTGTCATATATCTATGTAATTGTAATTATGTAATTAGATATCTATGTAATTGTAAATATATTTATGTAATTGTAATATATCTATGTAATATATATCTATGTAATTGCAAACATTAGATATTACATATATTACAATTACATAGATATATTACAATTATATAGATATATAGATATATTACATAGATATATTACAATTATATAGATATATTATTACAATTTTATATTATTACAATTACATTAGATATATTACAATTACATAGATGTATTAGTGTAATATATTATCTATATATATATGTAATTGTAATGTATCTATGTAATAAACATATATCTGTGTAATATATCTATGTAATTGTAATATAATTACATAGATATATTAAAACTACATAGATAATTTATTACATAGATATATTACAATTACAATATATATTACAATTACATCGATAGTATATTACATAGATATATTACAATTACATAAATATATTTACAATTACATAGATATCTAATTACATAGATATATTACATATATTACAATCACATAATTACAATTACATAGATATACTACAATTACATATATATATATATTACAATTACATTAATATATTACATTACTATTACATAAATATATTACGATTATATAGATATAGATAATTACAATTACAATTTAAAATTCATCTTTTAAAATATATTCATCTTTTAAAATATATTCATCTGCTTGATTGTGGTAGGATTGTGGAACTTGAAATGTAGATCATCTTTCACATAATATCTAGGTTAGGCATGTTGCTTAATTGTGGTAGGATTGTGGAACTTGAAATGTCGAGGAATTGCTTGATTGTGGTAGGATTGTGGAACTTGAAATGTAGATCATATTTCACATAATATTTTTACCTTTTGAATAGATGTAATGTGTATAAGCTTAATTCAATAAATATATATTGACAGAACATATACATTTTAGGTACCTGATGCTGGTAGTGCTTCAACTTCTAGTCATCAAGTTAATGAAAATGAAGATGGTAAACTACTTGATTATTTTATTCTTCTATATTTACTTCACTACTTAATTGCTTTTAATTGTATAATATTTGTCAATTTTATGCAGATGCTGCTCCATAGGAATATTCATGAGATTTAAAATGCTTATTCCACTTTATGTATTTGGATTGCTTATTTACTTTGTATTTGGATTTCTAATTTTCAAATTAAAGACTGTATTATGACTTTATCTTGCGACTTCAATTTAGCTTGTAAAAGTTATATAATTAAGACAATTTATTTATAATTTTATTTTTAATATTATGAAATATTTTGTACTTTCTTATAATGGTTTTTTTATATGAAATATCTTGGATTAAATTATAAATATATAACAACAAAAAATGTATAGTATACTGACGGAGTAAACCGTCAGTAAATTTACGACAAACTGTCGCTATAGGTTAATTGTATATTTTACATTTTAATCTATACCGACGGATGCAAAAAAAAAACCGTCGGTATATGTATATCTATGGAATCTATACCGACGGATACAAAAGCCGTCGGTATAGATACGGTATCTATACCTACTGATACAAAAGCCGTCGGTATAGATGAGGTATCTATATCGACGGATACAAAAGCCGTCGGTATAGATACGATATCTATACCTATGGATACAACAGCCGTCGGTACAGATGCGGTAACTATACCAAAGGATACAAAATCCGTCTGTATAGGTAAAAGCAAAAGGGGCTACCCCAACATAGGCTATACCTACGGTAGTAACATTAGTGATGTCTAAAACCGTCGGTATAGGTTATACATCCTATTCCGACGATCACCTTTTCCGTCGGTATAGGTCTATACCGACGAGGGTTTTACCGTCGCTTAATTTTTTGTCGGAATAGTCATTTTGACCGTCGGTATAGGGTTTTAGGACTTTTAGCGACGGCTTACCAACGCTTTTTGCACCGTCACTATATGGCAATTTGTTTGTAGTGTAGATATACTACAGTTACATAGATATATTACAATTACATAGATATATTACAATGTATTACACAAATATATTACAATTACTTAAATATATTACAATTACATAGATATATTGCAATTACATAGATATATTTACAATTACATAGATATGTAATTGTAATATACAATTACATAGATATATTACATAGATACTTTACAATTACATAGATAAATTACAATTACATAAATATATCACAATTACATAAATATACTACAATTAATAATGTATCTATGTAATATTACATAGATATATTACATAAATATATTTATTACAGTTACACATTAGATATATTATAATTACAATTGCATAGATATATATTACAATTACATAGACATATCACAATTACATAGATACATTACAATTACATAGATATATTATATAGATAACTATGTAATAAATAGTACTACATAAATATATGTATGTAATTGTAATAAATCTATGTAATATATTTATGTAATTGTAAAAATATATCTATGTAATTGTAATAATATATGTAATTGTAATATATCTATGTAATTGTAATATATTTATGTAATTGTAATATATTTATGTAATTATAATATATCTATGTTATTGTAATATATTTATGTAATTGTAATATATTTGTGTAATTGTAATTTATCTAAGTAACTGTAGTACATCTATGTAATTGTAATATCTACGTAATTGTAATATATCTATGTAACTGTAATATATCTATTATATTCATATATTATTACAATTATATAGATATATATGTAATTGAAATATATATCAATGCAATTGTAATATATCTATGTAATTGTAATATATCTATGTAATTGTAATATATTTATGTAATTGTTATATATCTATGTAATTGTAATACATCAATGTAATTGTAATATATCTATGTAATTGTAATATAACTATGTAACTATAATATATGTTTGTATTTGTAATATATCTATGTAATTGTAATATACTTATGTAATATATCTATGTAATTGTAATATATTTAAGTAATTGTAATATATTTGTGTAATACATTGTAATATATCTATGTAGTTGTAATTGTAATATATTGCAATGGATATGTAACTCTAATGTTTTCTGTAATTGTAATATATCTATGTAATTGTAATATATTTATGTAATTGTAATATATCTATGTTATTGTAATATATTTATGCAATTGTAATATATCTATGTAATTATAATTTGTCTATGTAATTCTAATATATCTATGTAATTGTAATATATTTGTGTATTATATATGTCTATGTAATATAGGGTTTATGTAATTATATATGTCTATGTAATATATCTATGTAATAGTAATACAATTATAATAAATATATGCAATTGTAATATATCTATATAATTGTAATATAAATATTAATAAATATATCTATGTAATATATTATTTATGTAATTGTAATATATCTATGTAATTGTAATATATTTATGTAATTATAATATATCTATGTTATTGTAATATATCTATGTAATTGTAATATATATCTATGTAATATATTACAATTACATATCTATTGTAATATTACATAGATATAGATATATTACAATTACATAGATGTATTACAATTGCATAGATATATTTCAATTACATGTATTTTAATATATCTAATATGTAATTGTAATGTATCTATGTAATTGTAATATAACTATGTAATTACAAAAATATGTAATTGTAATATATCTATGTAATTGTAATAATATCTATGTAATTGTAATAATATATGTAATTGTAATATATTTATGTAATATATCTACGTAATATTACATAGATATATTACGTAAATATATTACAATTACATAGATACATTACAATTACATAGATATATTACATAGATGGAAAAGAGAAGTAATTGTAATATATAACACTTACATAGATATATTATTAATAGATCTATTTCAATATATTCTTATATTACAACTATGCAATTACAATTACATAGATACATGTAATATATTACATTATATACATTACAATTGCATAGATGTAGGAAATGAATATTAGAATTACATAAATATATTTAATATAAATACATACATTGCAATTACATATATATATATATATATTATTAAAGAAAATGTTACAATTACATAGATATATTACAATTACATAGATACATTATAATTACATAGATATATTACAATTCCATAAATATATTACAAATATTGATTATCCTGCCTAGACGTTGGAGGATCCTGAAAAATTGTTGTTTACGAAGGAAAATTATTCGATTTAGAGGAATATTATGCAAATTCGAAAGCGAAGAAACACTTCTTAAATTCTACCTAGACGATGGATATATTACATAGATTACAATTACATAGATATATTACATAGATATATTACAATTACATAGATATATTACAATTATATAGATATATTACAATTACTGAAAATATTAGATATTACATGTATACATTATAATTACTGAAAACATTAGATATTACATGTATATTAAATTGATATATACATAGATATATTACAATTACATTAATATATATCTATGTAATTGTAAGATATATTACAGTATATCTAAGTAATTTTAATATATATCTATGTATAATATATCTATGTAACTGTAATATACTTATGTAATTGTAATATATATTTATGTAATATATCTATGTAATTATAATATATCTATGTAATTGTAATTATGTGATTGTAATATATGTAATATATCTATGCAATTTTAATATATCTATGTAATTGTAATATATCTAATGTATCTATGGAATATATACATGTAATATCTAATGTTTTCAGTAATTGTAATGTATACATGTAATATCTAATATTTTCAGTAACTGTAATATATGTATGTAACTGTAGTATATCTATTTATGTAATTATGTATAACTATGTAATATATCTATGTAATTGTAATTGTAATATATATCTATGTAATTGTAATATATTTATGTATTTGTAATATATCTATGTAATTGTAATATATATCTATGCATTTCTAATTTATTTATGTAATTGTATCTATGTAATTGTAATATATCTATGTAGAATATATGAATGTGTAATATATCTATGTAATTTTAATATATCTATGTAACTATAATATATTTATGTATAATATATGAATGTGTAATATATCTACGTAATTGTAATAATATATTTATATAATTGTAATATATCTATGTAATTCTAATTACTGAAAACAAATATATTACAAAATAGATATATTACAGTTACATAGATATATTACAATTACATAAATATATTACAATTACATAGATATATATTACAATTACAAAGATAGTATTACATAGATATATATAATTGTAATATATCTATGTATAATATATCTATGTAATTGTAATATATGTATGTAATTTTAATATATCTATGTAATTGTAATGTATCTATGTAATATATTAGTTGTAATATATTTATGTAATTGTAATATATCTATGTAATTGTAATATATCTATGTAATTGTAATATATTTATGTAGTATATCTTTGTAATTGTAATATATCTATGTAACTGTAATATATTTATGTAATATATCTATGTAATTGTAATATATTTATGTAGTATATCTATGTAATATATGTAACATATCGGTTTTTTTATTGAGATATAGCCAAAAAAAAATACCAAACTACCGTTGTTTTCAGATTAATTCCCAAAATACGCTCTCTTTTTTTCTAGCTTGGAAATCGCCCTTGGTGTATTTTGCAAAATTTGCAAAATTAACCAAGGGAAATCGCCACTCCCCATGGCGATTTCCCTTGGTTAAATTTGCAAAATTTGCAAATTTGATGAAGGGAAATCGCCATGGGGGGTGGCGATTTCCCTTCATGTATAATTTTTTTTTTTTAAATTAATAAACAAAAATTAAATTTATTTTTTAATTTGATAATTTTATTTTTTAATTTTAAAAATTATAAATTAAATTAAAATATTTTTTTTATAGGTTTGGTTATTTATTTTTTTAAATATATATTAAAAATGGAATTTAATTTATTATTACAATTTAATAAAAAATAAAAATATATTTCTTATTAAAATTTAAAAAGAAGATTATATTTTTTATTAAATTTTTATATCAAAAATTGTATTTTTTATAATTTTGTAATATTATAAAAAGGAAAATTTAATTTATATCAAAAATAATTTAATGATGTAAAATGTAAATAAATTTTTTTTTTAAAGAAATTTATCGAGTCACTTTTTTAAATAAAGAAGTTATTTTTAAGTTGGTATCGTAAAATAATTTTTTTAATTTGATTATTTTTTTTGAGTTGGTATTCGATTAACTCGTGACATCAATTTAATCATTGTTTTTAATAATAGTATAGATTGTTACAGTTTAAAACTGGATATTTGATAAAATAATTTTAATTTAATTTATGATTGAAATTTTATTTCTTATTAAAATTTAAAAAGAAAATTAAATTAAAATGAAAAAAAAGAAAATCAACTTATCATGTAATTTGGATTATTATATTAAAATTAAATAACAACATTAAGATATAAATTAAAATAAAATATAACAATTAATTTCCGAACAAATTTAAAATAATTAACATGAAATGCAAAACATATAAATTTATATATTAGAAATTTAAAACACATTACAATTATTCTAATTATTGCGTGGTGTAGAGCAACAGTGTCGAGCTCTTCTAGTGCGTGGTGGTTGCACCCGTCGTTCAACCTCGTCAGTGGCACGTATTCGCGGTCCACCACGACCCCTTGCTATAACCGCCACTGGTTCCGGTTGTATGTCATCAGTCATTTCTTCCGTATCAAAAATTTGAAACCCACTGCTGGATGAGCCAACACCTAGTTCACCCATAACGGGAACCTGACTACTAGATGCACCCATAAATGATGTACCATCAAATGCTGACGAAGGGGTTCCAAACTGATACATTGATGTTAGATATGCTGAACTTGGACTTAGGATGGGGAGCTGGTCATCTAACCTCGTTCTTGGCGGTGATGGTCGGTAACACTCATCAACGTCATATCTGGGGTGACTTACGGAATAACGATGACTGGATGGTACTCCATGATCCCGTTCAGGTTCAGGATGATCAAATGACATCCTCGGTGCTGTGAACTCCGATGAGGTCGGTTGACGCGTTCGCCCACGTTGTCGGCGAGGTCTAGGAGCATCCATATCCTGTCTAGGAGCATCCATATCCTGTGTAGGAGGGACTGGAGCTGAAGTTTGTCCGGTAAATGGCATACTCCTAACATCCTCATACATCGACGGTGGACAAACGAAAGGCCGACCTTTATTTCTATACCATCTTATGTAATCAGCAGATGGGTTGAAATTATTACCAACAATCGGGTAACCTGTCGGAATTCGTTGAAAACGTATATTCCACCATTGGATCCAATGTTCATGCTTCGCAGGCCAGAATTCATCATTACGACCACGCATGTCGACCTTGTGAAGCTTATCAAGGTTCACCGGGGCTGCAGGAATTGGTTGTTGCATCCCAAATTGTCGCAACACCCGGTCAGTTTGGTGCCACTCTACATATGAAAAGCATATCAATGCTGTGTTTGCTTTCCATATATTGAAATTATTGTAGGCATCCGATGGGAGGCATGCCATAATTTCACGCGAGGAATATGGCATCCACAGAAACTGCGAATAATTATTACAAATTATTAGTTTCATATGGATTAAATAAAAAAAAAAAACTTCAATGTAACAATCGAAATATTTACCTTATCATATCCTAGTCGATCTAGTCGTACTCTTATACTTGCAAGATCGCTCGGAGTCTCTGTAAAATCTCTACTCGTACTCCTACTCCACCTATTAAAATGCATATAATATCTTAATGACCTATAAAAATACAAGTTCGTACAAAATTAATAAAATAGTAAAGATTATTACCTGCTTGCAAGGGGGTATACAGCCGAAATATCCACGCGCGGAGCAAGAAATGGTAGCCGATACCAAGCCCATGATTGTAGAAGAACTAAACATCCACCTATGTCATGGCTTTTTGGAACTGTAGCCCGGCAAAGTTCTCAATACAAAACCGCCAAACACGCAGAACCCCAACTATAATTTGCCGCATGCTCTAAATCACGTCGCAATGGAAGATACATTAAATGTACCCGACTGCTCGATTTGTCAGGCATCAGTAATCCTCCAATCAAACGTAAAATATATGCTCTAGCAGCATATTGTATCTGTTGTTCGGTTGCATGTAATGGAAGATTTTGAAACGATTTCAACCAAGTTAGTCTCACCGTTGAGCCAGATACATACTCATCTGGAGGTACCGAGCCCAATAGATCTTGACACACTTCATTCCAATCTAGCAGGCTTCCGCCTGTAACTGCATCGCCATGGATCTGAAGTCCAAGTTGCAGCGCAACATCTTTGAGAGTTACCATGCATTCACCACATGGAAAATGAAAAGTGTGCGTCTCGGCTCTCCATCGTTCGACCAACGCACTGATTAAGTCGGGTTGTATCAAAAATCGTCGAATTTGAGTTGCGTGATAAAATCTGGCTCTTCTTAAGTGGTCGATAATAGATGGATACGGGTCCTCCAATGTAAATTTCCTCGAACGTAACACGCGACGAGTTTCCTGTTACAATAATAAAAATTAATATATTATAAAACTATAACAATTAAAAATTAATAAATAAAACTATAAAACTATAAAATAACAAAACAATAATAATAAAAAATTTCAATTTTTTTATATAATTATTAAATAATTCAATTATATAATAAATAAATAACTATAAAATTAAAATTAAAAGACAATAATAATTACAAAATTATAAAACAATAATAATATAATATAATATAAAATTTAAAATTATATAAAACTATAAAATGAAAAAAATAATATTAATTAAACAATTATAAAAATATAATAATACAAAATAATATAATATAAAATTTATAATTATATAAAACTATAAAATAAAAAAACAGTAATTAATAAATGATAAAACTATAATTGAATATTATAACATTAAAAATATAAAAATTATAAAAATTATAAAACAATAAAACTATAAATTTACAAAATTCTAATCAATAAAAAATAACTAAAAATGTATAATGTAATACAAATAATATTATAACAATTTACTTACCTCGTTAAATATAACCTCCGATATGTGATTATGATGAAGCCATTTCTAAATATTGTTGTAGAAAAAAAAAATTGTTGTAGAAAGAAATTTTTTTGGTAGAAAGAGATGTAATTGTTGAAAGAAGAATGAAAAAATGAAGGAAGGGAGGGAGGTATTTATAGAGAAAAATGGTGTGTGGGGGGGGGGGGGGGTGGGGGTGTGGGGGGGGGTGGGGGGACGGGGGACGGAAGGCAACGGTCATATGACCGTTGCCTTCTTTCAAATTCAAATTCAAAATTTTTTTTTTGTTTTATCTAATTTGTTTTAATATTTTAACAAAATTTAAAAAAAAAATTCATAATATTAAAAATCATAAAATATACCTTACGAATTGTTTTTTAAAAATTATAAAAAAAAATATTTTAATTTAATTTATAATTTTTAAAATTAAAAAATAAAATTATCAAATTAAAAAATAAATTTAATTTTTGTTTATTAATTTAAAAAAAAATTATACATGAAGGGAAATCGCCACCCCCTATGGCGATTTCCCTTCATCAAATTTGCAAAATTTGCAAATTTAACAAAGGGAAATCGCCATGGGGGTGGCGATTTCCCTTGGTTAAATTTGCAAAATTTGCAAAATACACCAAGGAAATCGCCACCCCCATGGCGATTTCCCTTGGTGTTTTTTACAATTTTTGAAATTTTAACGCTGGGAAATCGCCATGGGGGATGGCGATTTCCCAGCTAGAAAAAAAAGGGATTTTGGGAATTAATCCAAAAACAACGGTATTTTAGTATTTTTTTTGGCTATATCTCAATAAAAAAACCTAACATATCTATGTAATTGTAATACATATATTAATAAATATATCTATGTTATATTACAATTACATAGATATATTACATATATTACATAGATGTATTACAATTACATAAATATATTTATTACAATTAGATATATTACATAGATATATTACAATTACAATTACTGTAATATATCTATGTAATTGTAATATCTATGAAATATATCTATGTAATTGTAATTGTAATTATAATATATAATTGTAATATATCCAATGTATCTATGTAATATATCTATGTAATTGCCATATATCTTTGTAATTGTAATGTATCTATGTAATTCTAATATATCAATGTAATTGTAATATATCTATGTAATTATAATATGTCTATGTAATTGTAATATTTATCTATGTAATCGTAATATATCAATGTAATTGAAATACATCTATGTAATTGTAATACATCTATGTAATTGTAATATCTATGTAATATATCTATGTAATTATTACAATTACAATTACATAAATATATTTCAAATACATAGATATATTACATAGATATATATCCATAGATAAATATTTTTATGTAGTACAATTATATTACATAGATATCTATGTAATTCTAATATATTCATATATAATTACATAGATATA
Source organism: Fremontodendron californicum (assembly GCA_030761205.1). Classification (NCBI taxonomy): domain Eukaryota; kingdom Viridiplantae; phylum Streptophyta; class Magnoliopsida; order Malvales; family Malvaceae; genus Fremontodendron; species Fremontodendron californicum. The sequence goes on from JAULJL010000033.1 coordinate 22,037,756, forward strand.
TTACAATTACTTAGATATATTAGAATTACATAGATATATATATTACATACATAGATATTACAATTACAATTACATATATATATATTACAATTACATAATTATTTATATAATTGTAATATATATATATATATGTAATTGTAATATATATCTAATATATCTATGTAATTGTAATATATTTATGTAATTGCAATTGTAATTTTAATAATATATTACATAGATATATTACAATTACATAAATATATCTATGTAATTGTAATGTAACTATGTAATATATCTATGTAATTGTAATATATCTACGTAATTCTAATATATCTATGTAATTATAATATCTATGTAATTGTAATATATTTATGTAATGTATCTATGTAATATATCTATGTAATTGTATTATATATCTATGTAATTGTAATGTATCTATGTAATATATCTATGTAATTGTAATATATATATGTAACTGTAGTATATCTATGTAATTATAATATATATATCCAATGTATCCATGTAATTCTAATATGTCAATGTAATTCGAAAACATATTATAATTACATAGATATATTACATAGATATATTACAATGTATCTATATAATTACATAGATATATTACAATTACAATTACATAAATATATTACAATTACATACAATAGATATATTACATAGATATATTACATATAATAATATATGAATGTGTAATATATCTATGTAATTGTAATATATTTATGTAATTTTAATATATCTATGTAATTGTAAAGTATCTATGTAATTGTAATTGTAATATATATAACTATGTAATTAAATTATCTAATGTTTTCAGTAATTCTAATGTATTTATTACAAAGATATACTATTACAATTACATAGATATATAACAATTACATAGATATATTAAAATACATGTAACATATAATGTTTTCGAATTACATTGATCTATTAGAATTACATAGATACAATGGATATATATATATATATTACAATTACATAGATATATTACAATTACATGGATACATTAGAATTACATAGATATATATATATATATATTACAATTACAATTACTTAAATATATTACAATTACATAGATAATATATTTGTGTAATTGTAATGTATCTATGTAATTGTAATATATATCTATGCAATTGTAATATGTCTGTGAAATTGTAATATATATATATAATTGTAATATATCTTTGTAATTGTAATACATCTATGTAATTGTAATAATAAATCTATGTAATTGTAATATATCCATGTAATATATCTATGTAATTGTAATATATTATAATTACATAAATATATTACAATTACATATATATATATATATATATATATTACAATTATATAGATATATTACATAGATACATTACAATTACATAGATATATTACAATTACATAGATATATTACATAGATACATTACATAAATATATTACAATTGCATAGCTATTACAATTACATAGATATATTAAAATTACATAGATATATTACAATTACATAGATATATTTATGTAATTGTAATATATATCTATGTAAATGTAATATATCTATGATATTGTAATATATCTATGTAATTGTAATAATATATCTATGTAATTGTAATATATCTTTTTAAGTGTAATATATATATATATATATATATGTAATTGTAATATATCTATGTAATTGTAATATATCTATTACAATTACTTAGATATATTACATAGATACAATAGATATATTACAATTATATAGATATATTACATAGATATATTACAGTTACATAAATATATTACAATTACATACAATAGATATATTACATAGATATATTACAATTACATAGATATATATTACATAGATATACTATAATTACTATTATATTACAAAAATATATCTATGTAATATATCTATATATTTATGTAATTGTAATATATTACATTGATATATTACATGTATTTATGTAATTGTAATATATCTATGTAATTGTAATATATTTATGTAATTGTAATATATTTATGTAATTGTAATATATCTATGTAATTGTAATATATTTATGTAATTGTAATAATCTATCGATGTAATTGTAATATATCTATGTAATTGTAATATATTACAATTACATAGATATATTACAATGTATGACACAAATCTACATTACAATTACAATATATAATTACATAGATATATTACAATTACATATTAGATATATCTATGTAATTGTAATACATATTAATTATTTAGTCCTGTTAATTAGATTTGTGGCAAATTGTCTGTTGATTTATTCATAATCAATATAGAAAATTTGATGATAAATTAAATGGGCAAAACCATTAGAATTGTTGCAGCATCAATATGGGCAAGATGGGAATGGGAACGATTTATTAATCCACACGAAAGCTACAACACTGTCCGATTATTCTCTTTCTCCACGCGAAAGAAGCCCCTATTGGATGATAAATTAAGCTTGTGAAGCTCCGAACAAGGGCTCTTGAGATGCGGTAATAATATACATGTAATTGTAATATATTACAATAGATATTTTATTCTAATGTTTTCTGTAATTGTAATATATCTATGTAATTATAATATATTTATGTAATTGTAATATATCTATGTTATTGTAATATATCTCTGTAATAGTAATATATTTAAGTAATTAAAATTGTAATTGTAATATATCTATATAAATGTAATATATCTATTTTACTGAAAACTTTAGATATATAATTGTAATATATGTATATATTACAATTACAATTACACAAATATATATCTAAATAAATACATAGATAATATTACTATATATATTACAATTACATAGATACATTATAATTACGTAGATACATTATAATTATATATATCTAAAGTTTTCAGTAACATAGGTGCATTATAATTACATAGATACATTACAATTACACATTAGATATATTAAAATACATGTAATATATAATGTTTTCGAATTTCATTGATATATTAGAATTACATAGATACATTGGATATATATATATATTACAATTACATAGATATACTACTGTTACATAGATATATTACAATTACATAGATATATTACATAGATACATTATAATTACATAGATATATTACAATTACTTAGATATATTACATAGATATATTACATAGATATTACAATTACATAGATATATTACATTTATATAGATATATTACAATTACTGAAAATATTAGATATTACATGTATACATTACAATTACTGAAAACATTAGATATTACATGTATACATTAGAATTACAGAAAATATTAGATAATTGATAAAGTATACATCTATGTAATTGTAATATATCTATGTAATTGTAATATCTATGTAATTGTAATATATCTACGTAATTGTAATATATAAAGTAATATTATCTATGTATTTATTTAGATATATATTTGTGTAATTGTAATTGTAATATATACATATATTTATGTAATATATGTAATATATCTATGTAATAGTAATATATCTATGTAATTGTAATTATGTGATTGTAATATATGTAATATATCTATGTAATTAGATATCTATGTAATTGTAAATATATTTATGTAATTCTAACAAATCTATTTAGTTCTAATATATCTATGTAATATATTTATGTAATTGTAATATATCCATGTAATTCTAATATCTATGTAATTGTAATATAATTATGTAATGTATCTATGTAATATATCTATGTAATTGTAATATATCTATGTAATTGTATTATATTTATATAATTATAATATATCTATGTTATTGTAATATATCTATGTAATTGTAATATATATCTATGTAATATATATCTATGTGATATATTACAATTAGATATCTATTGTAACATTACATAGATATAGAGATATTACATAGATATATTACAATTACATAGATGTATTACAATTGCATAGATATATTACAATTACATGTATTTTAATATATCTAATGTGTAGTTGTAATGTATCTATGTAATTGTAATATATCTATGTAATTACAAAAATATGTAATTGTAATATATCTATGTAATTGTAATATATATCTATGTAATTGTAATAATATATGTAATTGTACTGTATTTATTTAATAAATCTGTGTAATATTACATAGATATATTACTTAAATATATTACAATTACATAGATATATATATTACAATTACTTAAATATATTACAATTACATAGATAATATATTGCATAGATATATTACATAGATAATATATTTGTGTAATTGTAATGTATCTATGTAATTGTAATATATCTATGTAATTCTATGCAATTGTAATATATCGATGTAATTGTAATATATCAATTACATTCACATATTATTACAATTATATATATATGTAATTGTAATATATATCTATGCAATTGTAATATATCTATGTAATTGTAATATATCTATGTAAACATTAGAATTACATAGATACATTGATATATTAGAATTACATTCATACACTGGATATATATATATATTACAATTACATAGATATACTACAGTTACATAGATATAATACAATTACATAGATATATTACATAGATACATTACAATTACATAGATATATTACAATTACATAGATACATTACAATTACATAGATATATCACAATTACATAGATATATTACAATTACATAGATTCATTATAATTACTTAGATATATTAAAATTACATAGATATATTACAATTACATAGATATAATACAATTATATAGATAATATATTACATAGATATATTACAATTAATAATGTATCTAAGTAGTATTACATAGATATATTTCATAAATATATTACAATTACATAGATATAATATATTATAGTTACATAGATATATTACAATTACATAGATATATTACAATTACATAGAATTACATAGATATATTAAAATTACATAGATATATTACAATTACATAGACATATTACAATTACATAGATGTATTACAGTTACATAGATATAATTACATAATATTACAATTACATTGATATATTACAATTACATAGATATAATACGATTACAATTAAATAGATATATTACAATTGCATTGATATATATTACAATTACATATATATTTATATAATTGTAATAATATATGAATGTAATAGATATATTACAGTTACATAGATATTCCAATTACATAGATGTACTATAGTTAGTTAAATTTATTACAATTACACAAATATATTACAATTACATAAATATATTACAATAACATAGATATATTATAATTACATAAATATATTACAATTACATAGATATATTACAATTACATATATTATTACAATTACATAGATATATTACATTAACACAATTACATAGATATATTTTTACAATTACATAAATATATTACATAGATATATTACAATTACATAGATATATTTATGTAGTACAATTATATTACATAGATATCTATGTAATATATCTATGTAATTGTAATGTATCTATGCAATTGTAATATATATCTATGCAATTGTAATTATAATATATCTAATGTGTAACTGTAATAAATATATTTATGTAATATATCTATGTAATTTTAATATCTATGTAATATATCTATGTAATTGTAAAGTATCTATGTAATATATCTATGTAATTGTATATTACAATTACATATCTATGTAATTGTAAATATATCTATGTAATTGCAATATATCTATGTAATTGTAATATATCTATGTAATTGTAATATATTTAAGTAATTGTAATATATTTGTGTAATACATTGTAATATATCTATGTAATTGTAATATATCTATGTAACTGTAGTATATCTACACTACAAACAAACTGCCATATAGTGACGGTCCAAAAAGCGTTGGTAAAACTCCAAAATTTGTCGCTAAAAGTCCTAAAACCCTATACCGACGTTCAAAATGACTATTCCGGCAAAAAATTAAGCCACGGTAAAACCCTCGTCGATATAGACCTATACCGACGGAAAAGGTGACCGTCGAAATAGGATGTATAACCTATACCGACGGTTTTAGACGTCACTAATGTTACTACCGTCGGTATAGCCTATGTTGGGGTAGCCCCTTTTGCTTTTACCTATACCGACGGATTTGGTATCCATCGGTATAGATATCGCATCTATACCGACGGCTTTTGTATCTGTAGGTATAGATATCGTATCTATACAGACGACTTTTGTATCCATCGGTATAGATACCGCATCTATACCAACGACTTTTGTATCAGTAGGTATAGATACTGTATCTATACCGACGGTTTTTGTATCCGTCGGTATAGATACCATAGATATACATATAACGACAGTTTTTTTTTTTTTTTTTTGCGTCCATCGGTATAGATTAAAATGTAAAATATACAATTAGCCTATAGCAACAGTTTGTCGTAAATTTACTGACGGTTTACTCCGTCAGTATACTATATATTTTTTGTTGTTATATGAACTGTCAGTATAGAGGTCAGAGCGTCGCTAAAAATAAAATTTTATCATATTTTTCAATTACTAATATTGATACATTTATAATTTAATCCAAGATATTTAATATAAAAAAAAAAAAACCATTATAAGAAAGTACAAAATATTTCATAATATTACAAATAAAATTACAAATAAATTGTCTTAATTATATAACTTTTACAAGCTAAATAGTAGTCGCAAACTAAAGTCATAATACAGTCTTAAAATTGAAAATTAGCAATCCAAACACAAAGTAAATTAGCAATCCAAATACATAAAGTGAAATAAGCAATCCAAATCTCATGAATATTCCTATGGAGCAGCATCTGCATAAAATTGACAAATATTATACAATTAAAAGCAATTAAGTAGTGAAGTCAATATAGAAGAATAAAATAATCAAGTAGTTTACCATCTTCATTTTCATTAACTTGATGACTAGAAGTTGAAGACCTTATTATTAGTGACAAATTTGGAGCACTACCAGCATCTAGTACCTAAAAAGTATATGTTCTGTCAATATATATTTATTGAATTAAGCTTATACACATTACATCTACTCAAAAGGTAAAAATATTATGTGAAATATGATCTACATTTCAAGTTCCACAATCCTACCACAATCAAGCAATTCCTCGACATTTCAAGTTCCATAATCCTACCACAATCAAGCAACATGCCTAGCCTAGATATTATGTGAAAGATGATCTACATTTCAAGTCCCACAATCCTACCACAATCAAGCAGATGAATATATTTTAAAAGATGAATTTATTCTACATTACGCTGCTACCGAAATATATTACCTCTCTATGTAATTGTAAATATATTACAATTACATAAAACAATGGATATTACAATTAAATAGATATATTACATATTACATTATATTAGACATTACATAGATATATCTATTTAATGTAACGTATATATATTGATGTAATTCTAATGTATCTATGTAATTGTAAATATATTTATGTAATTGTAATATATCTATGTAATTGTAAATATTTGTGTAAATATGTAATATATTTTTCTAATATATCTATGTAATTGTAATATATCTATGTAATTCTAATATATAACCCGTCCGGACCTGACCCTATATACATTACAATTACATAGATACATTACAATTACATAGATATATTACAATTACATAGATATATTATAATTACATAGATATATTAGACAAATATATTTGTAATTTTAAAATTTTCAGTATTATATCTATGTAGTTGTAATGTATATATCAATGTAATTGTATATTACATGTGATATATCTATGTAATTCTAATGTATCTATGTAATTGTATTATATCTAAGTAATTGTAATAAATCTATGTAATTGTAATATTATACGATTACATAGATTGATAATTGTAATGTATCTATGTAATTGTAATATATCTGTGTAATTGTAATGTATTTATGTAATTGGAAAATATCAATGTAATTATATCTATGTATATTCATATCTAATATATCTATGTAATTTGAATGTTTTATGTAATTGTATCTATGTAAACATTAGAATTACATAGATATATTACAATTACTTAAAACATTATATTTGGTAATTTATACATTACAACTACATAGATATCTAATGTAATATATCTATGTAATTCTAATATATCTCTGTAATTGTAATATAACTATGTAGATATATTACACTTACTAAAAACATTAGATATTACAAGCATATATTACAATTACATAGATACATAGATATATTACAATTACATAGATATATTACAACTACAAATATATATTATAGTTACATAGATAGGGAATTGTAATTATATTACAACTACAAAGATATCTTACAATTACATAGATATTACAATTACATAGATATATTAGAATTACATAGATATATTACAATTACAATGATATATTGCATAGATTCCTTACAATTACCTAGATATATTTATGTAATTGTAATATATATCTATCTAAATGTAATATATCTATGTAATTGTAATATATCTATGTAATTGTAATACATCTATGTAATTGTAATAATATATCTATGTAATTGTAATATATTTATGTAATATATCTATGTAATTGTAATATATTATAATTATATAAATATATTACAATTACATATATATATATATTACAATTACATAGATATACTACATAGATACATTACAATTACATAGATATATTATTACAATTACATAGATGTATTACAATTACATAGATATATTACAATTACATAGATATATTAATATATCTATGAAATTGTAATATATTTAATAGTGTTAATGTAATATATATATGTAATTATAATATATCTATGTAATATATATTTATGTAATTGTAATATTTCTATATAATATATATCATATGTAATATATTACAATTACATAGATATATAAGTGGAAATTACATGCATACATAGATATTACAATTTACGTAATGTTAAGTGGTAATTACATATATACATGTAATATCTAATGTTTTCAATAATATATTACATAGATAATATATTACAATTACATAGATATATTACAATTACATAAATATATATTACAATTACATAGATATATTATACATAGATATATTACAATTGATACATGTAATTACCACTTAACATTATAATTACATAGATACATTACAATTACATAGATATATTATAATTACATAGATATATTACAATTACATAGATATATTAAAATTACATAGATATATTACAATTACATAGATATATTACAACTATGCAATTATAATTACATAGATATATTACAATTACATAGATATATTACAGTTACATAAATATATTACAATTACATAGATATATTACAATTACAATTACATATATATATATATATGTTATAGTTACAGTTACATAGATATATTACATAGATACATTATAATTACATAGATATATTACAATTACATAAATATATTACAATTAATAATGTATCTATGTAATATTACATAGATATATTACATAAATATATTTATTACAGTTACACATTAGATATAGAACAATACACGACAAATACATAGATACATTATTAATTGTAATATATTTATGTAATTGTAATATATCTATGTAATTGTAATATATCTATATAATTTTAATATATCTATGTAATTGTAACGTATCTATGTAATTTTAATATATCTGTGTAATTGTAATGTATCTATGTAATATATTTATGTAATTGTAATATATCTATGTAATTGTAATATATCTATGTACTTGTAATATATCTATGTAATTGTAATATATGTAATTGTAATATATATATATGTAATTGTAATATATCTATGTATATTATATCTATATAATTGTAATATATCTATGTAATTGTAATATATTTATTTGGTATATCTATGTAATTGTAATATATCTATGTAATTATAATATATTTATGTAATGTATCTATGTAATATATCTATGTAATTATAATATTTATGTAATATATCTATGTAATTGTCATATATCTATGTAATTGTAATGTATCTATGTAATTCTAATATATCAATGTAATTGTAATATATCTATGTAATTATAATATGTCTATGTAATTGTAATATTTATCTATGTAATTGTAATATATCTATGTAATTGAAATACATCTATGTAATTGTAATACATTTATGTAATTGTAATATCTATGTAATATATCTATGTAATTATATACAAGAATCATTTAGGACAATCACAAGTAGCTACTATCGTGGGGCCTCGGTTTAAGGGCCTCTGTTTAAGGGTCTTTATTACATTGTGTCTGACATATTCTCTGTTGCATGCATTGGGGTATCAATGGTGCGGAAAGGGATGAAAATTAGAAATGGCACCTTTTTCTACTCACTAGATCTTTTCTAATTTTCTCTGGGCCTGCCCCATGACTTTTCATTAATTGTAAGGAAATCAATAGGCATCAGATATAGTCTTGGAAAGAATAACAAAAGCAAGCAAGCATTGCAAATTAATAATCAATTAATGTTTGATTTGTCTCCCTTATTAACTAGCCCAATTTTTGAAAATTATATATATATATATCTGTCATACACTAAGATTGCCGCAAATGGCACCCAACTAATACAGTTTTGATACACCTCATTTTTCCTTCTCTCTAACCTTGGATATAAAGACAGTAGGTGTTTTAGTTAGTTTTTGGAGAGACGAATATATATATATTTATATATATATATATATATGGAGATTAGGTTAAGTGGTAATTATTATTAGTTCACATAAATATAAATATGAAAAGGAAAAGGAAAAAATTGCATTAAAGATAAACTAGCTAGCCACGTGCCTTCCCTCTTTTTACTTTGTATAAAACCCCTTTTAAGAGTTGAAATTTTGTTTTCTTTTTGTTGTTGCAGCTGTGACATGACATAGAAAAAATTAAAGAAAAAAAGAGTCCCCAATTACAAAGCCCTTAAGCATTTTCTGTCATACTTTTATTCTATGGCATGACATGATTGTCTATTACTTAATATTATTTCAATGTAGATATTTAGCAAAAAAAAAAAAAAAAGGAAAAGAATCATTGTTTCCAGATATGCCATGTTTAACACTTAAGAGAACAATTTAGGACTATCACAAGAACCATTTATCCTAAACCTTATTGAAAATGTTTGTCTCTTATATGATTGCGTAGGTTTATTCATAGCAATAGGTTTCATGTTTGTGCAATATATCTAGTTGGAATGTGAGATAACTAAATGTCTTTATATTACAGTTTTAATCATTTCACATTCTATGGATAAGACGTGGATAAATCTTACGTCCAGAGCAAGTGAAGAATACATTAATGGGGTCATCAATTTCATATAATTTGCCTTTGCAAGATCATATATATTACAATTACATAGATATATATATATATTACAATTACATAAATGTATTACAATTACATAGATATATTACAATTACATAAATACATTATAATTACATAGATATATTATAATTACATAGATAATATATTACAATTACATAAATATATATTACAATTGCATAAATATATTACATTAACACAATTACATAGATATAAGACAATTACATATATATATTACAATTACATAGATATATTATTACAATTACATAAATATATTACAATAACATAGATATATTATAATTACATAAATATATAGATATATTACATATATACATAAATATATTACATAGATATATTACAATTATCTATATATTATAATTACATAAATAATTTGTAACAACCCAGGTTACGTACAATAATGTAAAGTTAAATCCCGAAAATTTTAAGGACAAACTTGGAAATTGGTAAGAAGTTATAAGTGAAGGAAATAAAAGAAGAAAGTATCAAATTGAACATATAAAAAAAAAGTCTAGGGGCCTAATGGTTATGTATGAAAAGTTGAGGGACCAATATGCAATTATACCAAAAATTCAAAAATATCTTTAAGTTCATTTTATCTCTTGAAAACTCTAGACATTTTCATTCAATTCTTAAAGTGGCAGCCGGCCTTCCTTCTCCATATTCTCCCAAAAAAATTCTTCAAACATCTTACACCAAAATTTTTTCAACAATCACATTCAAGGTTAGTTTCTTGATTTATTCTTCCTTTCTTTAGATATTCTACTTGAGAATACTAAGATCTTAGCTCCATAAACATGTTAAGGTCTGAAATCCATCTATTAAGTATGAATTTTACTCAACTTGGTAAGAATTAAAAGGATTTGAAAGCATGAACAAGAAAATGGGAAGAAAAAGCAAAATAGGGGAAGTTGAGCATGCTTGCTGTTCGGATTTTCTGGGTTCGGAACATATAGGTTTGTATTTTTTTGATATTTTTCCTAGAAACTATACTTCAATATGAGAATTTTTGTTTTTGAATCACCCAAAACCGATAAGAGGTTAAAAAGATAAAATTCGGTGAAGTTGGTTGTGTAGTGTTGACCCCTATTTCAGCATAGTTTCTTGATTTATCAAATTTGATCAAGATTTTGTTCTAATTGTCTAAGTTAGTTATTTTCTTTATAAATTAGACTTAGTGGTTGAAATAAACCAACTGGAATCACTTCAAAATTCCTTACCAAACTCAAGTTATGATTTTCTAATCTAGCTTGATAGCAAGTAATTTATTGCTTAAGATAAATATAGTACTAAATGATGGTTAGGGATTATGAAAATCTCTAAGGCATGGAGTACTAGAAAGGAATTTGATAAGGACATGAATATGGAGTTGAATTTTGGAGAAAATGATTATGGAAATGATATTAAAAATTTGGGATTTGTTGTTTTGAGTATGAGAAATTAGTATTGACCTTGAGGGAAGATTATGAGATTTAAGTTGCATTCATAATTGTATAATGCTTTGAGTATGTATAGATACTAATTATTGTTAATCTCTAGGCCACGTAAATCCGACGTCACCTGTGGATCCCGAAGTTTCAGATCGAGGTGTCCAGTGAGATCATCTCAAGGATTGTGAGTAGACGACAACTATAGTTATTTGAAATTTCTTTAATTATAATTATATATATTTTTTAGCATAATATTTATTTTACGTATTAAAGGTATATCCGATATATAATCACATGAATTGATTTGTTATTAAAGTACATTTATTTCAAGAAATATTATATCGAGTAAGTTGGTTGATTTATGAAATATGATTATACATAGAATTTGACGTACATGGTTTTGGCTCTACCTGACTTAATGTATGAGATTATACCCTTGATCGGAATACGGGAGCTGCGTGCTACGCCTTTGTGGCGGGAGCCACCTCCAGAGTCCCAATTCCGTGATATTAGACTGGGGTGTGGGAGCTGCGAGCTACGCCTTTGTGGTGGGAGCCACCTCCAGAGTCCCTATCCCGTTATATTTGCCTTCTGGGGGCACATCATAGCGACACATATGCCCTTGGGGCGTCCTATGGTGGTATTGGCCTTTGGGGCCGGCTACTAGTATGCCTACATGGATATTGTCTAGTTATTTCATGGATGTACTCTTGTGCATGACAGAAAGTTGGAGCCCAATTATATGAAACTTGATTTACTTTACAGATTTTTATACATTGATTTGGTATTATAATACTGATATACATTTGAAAACTTTGCTACATCTTCGAATTATTCATTATGATTTTACTATTATTTATTTTGAAAACGTCAATTATGTTTTAAAGGATTATAATCATAATTTTCAAATGTTTTAAAAGTTGTCTACTCACTGAGATATTCATATATCTTACCTTTTCATATTCTCATTTTCAGGTGACAGTTAGGTGTTGGGATTGCAACCTTCCTCTATTCTCTGCTTCAAATAGTATTTTGACGTGGTGAGCATCATACTAAAAATTTATTGAAGTCTTGATCTTTTGATGTTTTTATCTAGTAGACCTTGCTGAGATTGGTTTACTTTTGGATATATTATATATATTTGAAGATATGAGACAATAGATCAGTATGTTTTGACTTGAGCATAAATTGATCATGGATAATTTTTTGAATATGCATGGATATATGTGATAATAGTATTGAGAAATATTGCTGGTTGAGGATATGAATTGAGTGTTATTTGCAGAAGGGTTATAGTTGAGATAGAAAGAAAACTCTGCCGGATTTTAGGTAGATTATCCGGACAGGGTGTTACATAATTACAATTACATAGATATATTACAATTACATATATTATTACAATTACATAGATGTATTACAATTACATAGATATATATATTACCATTACATAGATATTACAATTACATATATATATTACAATTACATAGATATATTACTTAGATATATTACAACTACATAGATATATTAGAATTACTTAAAACATTAGAATTACATAGATATATTAAAGTAATTGTAATTGTAATATATCAATGTTGATAACTCGTATAATTATATAGTTTTTAGTTATGTTTTATTATTGTTTTGTGTCAAATACGAGTTATTATTGTTTAGTCTACTTGTGTTTATGATCTTTTATATTTTTATGTAATTTGGTGTTTTTCACGAGTTTCTTTGAGTGATTTCAGATTACTAGGTTAAATCAAGAATTAAGGGCAAATCCAATTCAGTTCCAGTTCCGACACCTTTTGCCATATCAGCTATATCTGGAGTTTCACTGAAGCAATAAGGCTGACTTTTTTACAGTGCAAAGTTAAGAGGCATATCTATCTTTTTCATGTTTTACACTTCTTGAAACGGAGTCGTTTTCCCTAGCGAAATCGACCATCAAGTTGGCTGATGTGCAATGACGTCTGTGCTGACCTGTTTTGGTATTTTGACCATATCTTCCGATCCACATGAGCAAATGATCTGATTCCAACGGCTATGGATCCGTAACTGATAGGGGTATATTTTTCTAGAAGACCATTTGATCAGATCGAGCCTCCAACATTGACAAAATCGACCATCAAGCTGGCTGATCAGAATTGTCATACAATATGACGAAAATTGTTAGAAAAATGCACCCACCTATTATACCTACCTTTGAAATTTATAAAGCTTGTCTCTTGTCATTTAGCTCTCCAAAATGTGTACAAATAGAGGACTTGGATGAGCATTAAAGATACATTGGTAGGATATTAGCCATTGTAATAAAATTCTCTAAGTTTTCTTTTTCTTTCCTTTCTCTAGTTTTCTTTTTCTTTATTTACTTATGCTTCTTACATTTCTTTTCATTTTATTCATATCTAGTATGTGTTGCTAATCATATTGTTGAGGTGATGAGGTGTAGCTCTTGGTAAATGCTAAGGTTAGTCTCTTAAACATGAGCTAAAATGAATCATCATTTATAAACACTAGTATAGATAATATTTTCTTTTGGTTTAAAATCATACTTACAAAGTAGGGATCTTGATTCATTATTGACAAGGAAAATGGCACAGTAAATGCTTGGTTTCATAACCTTGATTTGTTGTAGACATATACCTTGGCATAAGGAATGCTTGGACTCTTTTTATGAGTTTTGAGGACACCAAATGAACATAATATCATATGCTATGGACGTTGGACAATTTGGACTGAATTGCTAAACCTTCCGATTGGAACCTCCTTTATGTGTGGATTTCAATTGTGTAATAAAACAAGATTAATCTTAGCATAACACCAAGAGTGGATTCTCTAACCTCAACATCTTTTCTTATTGTTTTTTATATCTTGTTTAATTTCTTTTATATTTTGTTTATTTTGTTCTCTAATATCTTGTTTATCTTATTTTGTTGTTGATTCCCGAATATCTTGTTTACTTTCTTTGTCTTATATATTTATAAACTTATACTTACTAATACGCTTCCCTGTGGTTCGACCTCGGACACCCGAGAATTTATTACTTGAACATAACCTGCACTTGGGTTTACAACTCTTAATTGAGTCTCCATCAAGTTTTTGGCGCCGTTGCCGGGGAGGCAATACTAAGTATATAAGTTTATAAGTATATTTATTTTTATTGGCTGGTTATACCGCCTATATTTATTTTTATTGGCTGGTTATACCGCCTAATTTTCTATATATTTATATTTATATTGTATATTAACTTTGTTTTATTTTTATTGGCTGGTTATACCGCTTAATTTGTATATTAACTTTGTTTTATGCTTGTTTGGCGACGTGATTTTAGATCTCGTCGTTTAGTTAGATTTTATTGTGAAACTTTTTCAGGTAATCTTTCTAATACAACTCCGACCATGGCTGACAATGAAAGTGTTCATGCTGAAGATGAGAACAGACAAGTACGCACCATGCGTGACTACTTGCAACCAACTCGAAGCTCATCACCCTCTTGTTTTATTTTTCCTCTCAATGCAAACAACTTTTGTTTTAAACCAGGTATGATAGCTTTGCTTCCAAATTTCCATGGGTTAGAATCGGAAAGTGCTTACTCGTTTCTAAAAGACTTCAAAGATGTATGTGTCACCTTTAATGACCAACAATGTACAAATGAAATTGTCAAGCTAAAATTATTTCCTTTCTCTTTAAAAGATAAAGCAAAAATTTGGCTTCATAATTTAAAACCAAGGTCAATTGGTACATGGCAAGAATTACAAACTGAGTTTCTAAAGAAATTTTTCCCAGCACATAAAACTACTGCTTTGAAAAGACAGATTCAAAATTTCAATCAAAATC